>CM048746.1:3058859-4408859 GCA_026315105.1 Locusta migratoria | reverse complement strand
CAAACCGTTTATGTTAAGGTTAACACACACATATGATTGTGGTGACTTTTTCCTGTATGGAATGTCCCCCCTCACCCTATAGTTGCTGTACAAGGTATTTACATCGGCCCACGATAACTTGTGAGAGATGGTAGCCCATTTTCTGTTAAACCTGTTTAATTTTTCCCGCTTCTTTTTCTCTCACTTATTTATTTTCCACTTCTCGCAGAGATGTCTACGTGAGCCTTTATAATCCGTAACTAACTGTCGACATAAATGTGTGCAGTTGTCTCTACTGTAAGCCAAGTCGGATCTTCGTTTTGTGTTGCATCTTCAAAGCCAGAAGCACTTTAATTTAATCTACACCATTTGCATATAGCACTTTCAACTTAGTGTTGACGAAGTGTATGGTTCACAGAGTATATGACATCAACTACGAAAGGGCAAAGCTGAAAACTTGTACGCAGCTGGGATTCGAACCCGGATCTCCTGCTTTCTAGGCAGTTGCGCTGACCCCTACACCACTGGGGACACGGTGATCACCGCACCTGCAAGGACTACCTAAGCACGCCTCCTGTCAGATACAAATTCCCAGCTTTACCCTGCCTACAGTACTCAAATTCGTCGTTTTGAAACTAATCACCATAAGAGTAAGGGCCTCAAACTTCCCACCCCTCCCCACAAACAAAAGGATCATTGCCTGTAACCGGCATAGTCCCAGCTATCGTGCTCACCCAAAATCTCTCTGGAACAGCAGCAGCTATTGTAAAACGACTTTTACCGGTATCAATGTACGGCTGAGGCTCATGAATGTACATATTTGGAAACATTCTAAAACGAAAGCATGTGTGTTTTATAACACAAACTTTTTTTTAAATGGACATCCTGTATTATTTCTTCAGCAAACTATAGTACGACAAATCACATTAACAATGGCGTTGATTGCATCGCAATTCGCCAATTACATCACGAGATATTGCGAAGCTAAGTTGACGCTAGAAATGACGCGAAACGCGCGGCTAGCGCACGTCCTGAGACTCAGGCGAGGACCCCATGCTGCTCAGGACGTGCGCTAGCCGCGCGTTTCGCGTCATTTCTAGCGTCAACTTAGCTTCGCAATATCTCGGGATGTAATTGGCGAATTGCGATGCAATCAACGCCATTGTTAATGTGATTTGTCGTACTATAGTTTGCTGAATAAATAATACAGGGTGTCCATTAAAAAACAAGTTTGTGTTAAAAAATCAACAGAAAAACCCAGGTAGGTTGTGCCATTACCTGGTCGTAGATCGATGATTCTTGATGTTCTAGTTGTTCCTTGATCTCGGTAGCGGCTGGCTGAAATTCTATGGGCCAAAACTAATTCGCTATAAATAACGGAGGCAACACGCAGATTTCTTGACACTTTTAATCATCCATAAATGCCGAGTTGTCCTCATTTATGGCCAGCCTACAAGTCTCATTAATTACAATTAATGTGACCAGAAATGTTCATTCCACACATCAATAATACGAATTTACGCAGTTACAAAAGTTCGAGGTGTACCTCTTAATGTGGCACAAATTATTAATAGTCCATTCATAATACTGGTATTAACACTTTCCAGACGAATAATGCTGACGAACTTTTACATAATTGTTCAAAATTGAAGTTCCAAATGGCGTGTGTTGTGCCTCAGATCGCGGACGAATCAGTACCCTGAACTAACGTGGATTGTGCATGAGATCGAGGATGAAACAATATTCCATTATATGCCGCGAATGCATCCTATTTATATCTTCCAAACAATTATAGTGCTAATTACGTATTGTTAATTATGTACATTAAATTGATTATAATGGAAAAGTAAACAATTACATGCAACTGGCTACTGTAAAAGAAGGTGTAAATAACACTGATTAATATACCAATCTCGATTCAGTTAGTAGTATATCATTTACATACTTAACAAAACAGGTTTATCAACAATACTTTCGTAATTAATGATAATTATACAGAAAGTAATGAAGGCAAAACTTTCTAACATTACTTGTTAAACATAGTAATTTCTACTTTAATATTATGAGAAAAGAATTTACTTAGTTTTATCACAAATACTAATAAGTAGAACCCCGTTTCTACACTTTTCAAGGGACTTAAGAAAAGAAAGGTTTAAAATTCGGGAAAACGTCAAATGCGGGAAATAAAGTTTTAAATGGTAAAATATGCTTACTGGATCACCATTACATTTTCGTATTTTATTTGTGATGAATTTGACAGAGCACTGAAAGATCTAAGTCGAAACAAGGCCCCTGGGGTGGATGATATCCCGTCAGAGCTACTGAAGTCTCTGGGAGAACCAGCCATGACAAAATTGTTTCACATTGTGTGTAAGATGTATGAGACAGGTGAAGTACCCTCAGACTTTAAGAAAAATGTAATAATCCCCATTCCAAAGAAAGCGGGTGCAGACAGGTGTGAAAACTACAGAACCATCAGTTTAATAAGTCATGGTTGCAAAATATTAACACGAATTATATACAGAAGGATGGAAAAGCTGGTAGAAGCCGACCTCGGGGAAGATCAGTTTGGGTTCAGGAGAAATGTAGGAACACGGGAGGCATTACTCACTTTACGGCTTATCCTAGAAGATAGATTAAGAAAAGGCAAACCAACATTTCTAGCTTTTGTAGATTTGGAGAAGGCTTTTGACAATGTTGATTGGAACGAACTATTTCAAGTTCTGAAGCAAGCAGGAGTAAAATATAGGGGGCGTAAGGTTATTTACAACTTGTACAAAAGCCAGACAGCGGTTGTCAGAGTTGAAGGGCATGAAAGGGATGCAGTGGTTGGAAAGGGAGTAAGACAGGGTTGTAGCCTTTCCCCAATGTTTTTCAATTTGTACATTGAGCAAGCTATAAAGGAAAGCAAGGAGAAATTTGGAGAAGGAATTTAAGTTCAGGGTGAAGAATTGAAAACATTGCGTTTTGCCGACGACATAGTAATTCTGTCAGAGACAGCAAATGACCTGCAAGAGCAATTAAACGGAATGGATAGTGTGCTGAAAGGTGCATATAAGATGAACATTAACAAGAGTAAAACTAGGGTAATGGAGTGCAGTGTAAGAAAATCAGGTGATGCTGAAGGAATTAGATTAGGTAACGAAACAATGAAGGAGGTAGATGAGTTTTGTTACTTGGGCAGTAAAATAACAAATGATGGTCGCAGTACAGAGGATATAAAATGCAGAATGGCAATGGGTAGAAAGGCGTTTTTGAAAAAGAGAAATTTGTTAACATCTAATATTGATTTAAGCCTAAGGAAGTCCTTTCTGAAGGCATTTGTATGGAGTGTTGCCTTGTATGGGAGTGAAACATGGACGATAAGCAGTGTGGACAGAAAGAGGATAGAGGCTTTTGAAATGTGGTGCTACAGAAGAATGCTGAAGATTAGGTGGGTGGATCGCATAACTAATGAGGAGGTACTGAACCGAATTGGGGAGAAAAGAAATTTCTGGCATACCTTGACTAAAAGAAGGGATAGATTGGTAGGACACATTCTTAGACATCAAGGAATTGTGAATTTAGCATTGGAGGGAAGTGTGTGGGGTAAAAATCGCAGAGGGAGACCAAGAGACGCGTATAATAAGCAGATTCAAGTGGATGTGGGTTGTCGTTCTTATGAGGAGATGAAAAGGCTTGCTCAGGATAGAGTAGGGTGGAGAGCTGCATCAAACCAGTCTCTGGACTGAAGACCACAACAACAACATATGTAAATAATAGGCATCAAAATATTCACCAGGAAGTTTGTTATCTAAGAAAGGTTATTCAAATTTTTACCATTTTAAGCGCCAGGTGCAACTAGTACTGATAATTTTATGGGAAGTAGAAGTTTTTGATGTAATTTCATTTATCATAATCGATTAGTCAGCAAGTCTTTAACTGGCATTAATTATTTATGTAGTAAAACTGCAAAAGTTCTGTTCGTTTTATAATTTTCGATGTTTTGCACGACTGTATTCGAGAATTTATTCACGTTCTCGAGTGCAAATATATGCATAAGTATTTTTGTGACATTTGCATAGGGTTGGCCTCTCACACTATTATAGATTTATTGAGATTGTAGCCTATCGTGCCCCCTTCAATGTTCAGACTAACATACATATGCAAGTCATCAGTCTCACCATTTATAAAAGTCGCAAAAAAAAACTTAGATAAATATTTGCATCTCACAATGGGAATAAATTCATGAAGTAGGTCATGCAAAGCATGAAAAACTTCCTGTTGCGTAATGAAAGCAATCCTCACAATCGGCGCGGTGTCTAATAAGATACTATATACTCCTATGAGCCACCGTGTCTTAAGTCAACTGCAAACAACGAAACACGAAATATATGTTGAATAAATGCAAAGTGTCAAGAACCTTGTCAGAGTAACGTTTATAAACACTATACTATAAACTGAAGGCCATGCCAGCGTCAATTTACGTCAATTACGTATTTTTTTCAGAACATGTTTTCAAAACAGCGTAAAATGCGGTAAATGAGTAAATATGTTAATGCAGAAAAAGGGGCGAATTAAGGAAATTTATTGGACCGACAAGAAATGGCGTAAATGGCGGGAAAACGTAAAAATCCGGAAACGTAAAAACGGGGTTTTACTGTAAACTTTGGCATTAATTAATAAATATTTGCTGATTGACACAAAATGCTAGGAAATGAGCTGCGACTGACCGACGGCGCCCATGCGCAGGTAGAAGGAGCCGTAGTGGTGCTGGGGGAGGTGCGCGGCCTGCTGGCGCAGCGGCGTGGGCGCGCGCCCGCGGCCCTGGCTGCCCGCCGCCGTGCTCAGCTCGGTGTCCGTGTGCTGCCGCGTGTCGCCGCTCTCCTCAGACCCGGAGTCCACCGACACCGAGCTCTGCGTCTGCGTCCGCTCTGCCAGAAACAAAAAAGTTCAAATGTTTGAATAGCTTATGGGACTTAACTACGGGGTCATCAGTCCCTAAGCTTACAAACTACTTATCAACTAGCTAACACTAAGGACGGCATAAATATCCCCCGACCGTAGTGGCCGTGCAGACCGTGACTGGAGTCGCTCAGTCCCTTCGGCCACCGCGGCCGGCCGCTCTGCCAGAGACACCACATCCACTCATATAGGCTTCATCTACCAAACGGTCAAGCTGTGGGCATGCCTCTGTCGGCGAGCGTCTACGGAAAGTGGCTGAAAGATGTGGTACCGAAAATAAGTTCAAAGGTGTGACAGGGACACATCTATTAACACGACGTGGAATCCTGCTTTGTAAAGCAGGTTAGGCTGGCATTTGTGGGAAATCCAGTAACAAGAGTACGATGTTGAGGCACACCGAAGTGTTTCATACCATAACATTCACCAAACGTTGATCATTGGGCTCCACAAGAGATAGTAGGGGTTCATTCCTTTAACTGCAGGAACCTGATAGTGACTCCACACCTCCTCCCGCCCCCCCCCCCCCTCTTCCTATCGCTCGGCTCGTCCATGTAATAGACAGTTTGGCGCACCTCTCCGAGTCAGTTGTAAACTGTGAGATTGCCTGAATGTTCTATTTTCTGAAGAAGTGTTGTATGTGTGTGTCTTTTGTATGTGCCTTTCGCAGCTCGTCGCCACGTCTTTGGGATGAGTTGTAAAACTGTCCGTATTACCATATTATTAAATTCAATATTTGAGATACGACCATTGATATCAAAAAGTTATAACATAGAATTTTATAGGAATAGTAAATAAACTACAATTTAAAGGGATTAGTCTTGCATTTGTTATTAACATGATTAGAGTTCATTCCAGAAGTATCAGAAATTTCAGTTAATTTAGAACGCAGATTCTGAGTCACAGATAGTCCGAGTTTATAATGTAAGAAACTCTCTTCCTTGACAGGGCACGTTATGCTGGACAAACAGTGTAGCAGTCCATTCGTTTCCTTTGTAGATCTACTCCCGAGTTTATAGGTAAAGAGTCTGCACGAAGCAGAGTTACAAAGTTATGGCTATCTACTCAGCTGAATACGTAATGATTCAAGTATTAACAACAGAAATTAGAATCATCACACAGAAAAAGTTTTGAGGAATAAAAGACTGATTTATTGATAGAAATGTTACTAAATGCAACAAATCCACTAAAGGTACTGCGTACATTATGCTTTTCCGCCCTCTTTCGCACTATTATTGCGCGGAATGGGATTGTTACGAGATAGCATTGAGGTTGGACATCGGAAAAGTCCAGAGAAGAAGAGCCTATTTTGTATTAGCACAAAATACAGAAGAGAATACGTGAGGCGGGAGGGGTATGAGAAACGAGTTAGGGTAGCTATCGTTTCTAGTCATGACGGAATATTTTCACGACAATTTAATCACAAATCTGCTTCAGAAATACTAAAACATTATGTCGACTAACAGCTTACATAGGGTTAAATGACTGTCGTTATAAAATAGGAAATATCGTAACTCATGTCAAAGATGTGGGGGTCGCTTTTCTCGTGAGATTTTTGAGAGTGAAACGGTAGAGAAATAGTCAAAATGGTTCGATGAAGCCATGTTATTTGTCACGCAGGTGCATTCTATATTTGCGCTGCCTTCGTAAGGATTGGAAATACGTAATACTGCATTAGCTAGTTACGACGTGAACTCGAGTTGCAGTCGACGCGCCTATCTTTAAAACAGAACCTCAGATGCCACCCAAATGGAATCAGAGCTGTCTGCTTGTCGGGAAATGAAAGCTGTGTGCGACAAACAGGGCCGCACCGGAAGAGAGACGCCACAGGCGCGGCTTTCATGGGCAGGCGGGGGCAGAGGTCACAAGGGAACCTCTGTTCAGAGGCAGAGAGCCTGCGTTATGCCCGCCTCTGCTATCAGAGGCGCAGAACCACCGAGTGACGCGGACGGAAAAGGAGCAGCTACTCCAGGACTTTTCATCAGCTACCTTTACTAGAAGACCACACGCAATAACATTTTTGTTAAGAAGGAGTTCCCCAGAGATCAGCACTCGGGCCGCTTCTGTTTCCTATTTATGCAGGGTGATTTTTCCGCTGCTTACAAACTGTAGGGACTGATGGATGAGAGGTTACAGAGAAAAGGTCTAATCAACTTATGTCCAGAAATGCATCGTTTCTAGAGACCAATTTCTTAAATAAGCTTAATGACTTACCTCATAGCGGATGTGATGCAGTATTCTATACAGTGTTTAAGTAGTGGAATAGAGAACTTGCAGACATAATGATTACTTAGGGACAGTCGAATGGCAACGTGTGGGGCAGCAAGGTTCTACCGGGAAACCTATCGTAGAAGACAACCACCACAGCAGTCAATGTTTGCAACACTGTTTCGTCGTTTGTCAGAGACAGGGTTTTTTCAGGAAGAACTTTAGTTTGCTAATAATTTGCTGAATGGCCATTCTGAGTGCAAATTCTATTATTGGCAAGTTTTCGGGCTGCAGTAATCGGGTGTGACGCTTCTTTGTAGCGACGTTCAACAGTGCGGATTGTTTGATCCACGTACGCTTTCCCAGCTGTTTTCTGATACAAAACGTCTTTGACTTCCTAACAACAGGGCTGGAGGTAGTACACCTGGCGTTATATCATGTTTCCTCAGTAGTCTTCTTCTTGAGGGTTTCAGTCTTCCGCGGCCTTCTTGCTATCCTTGAACTGTAGGATCGTCTGAATGTGACGACTCGTGTATCCATTCTCACGGAAGACAGATTGCAGGTGTAACAGCTCAGCCGACAGACTTTATTTACCCTAAAAGAGAGAGCGACCAACAAGCTTTTCTTACGAGAGAGATGGTGGCGACTGGAAGTTCGTAGATATAAATCTGTATGGGTTGGCTTGAGATAAACATCGTGGACGACGGATCCGTTGGGTCTACAGTGAACCAGAACACCGAGGAGAAAAAATTTATCTATCTTTGACTGTTTCCATAGTAAACTTGATATATTTATGGATGGAGTTCAGATGATGCAAAATCTCCCGTATGTTTTTGTGTTCATGTGGCCAAATAGCAGATGTATCCCTATCACAATGCAATAAAAGGCTAATTTCAGAGCTCCCTCTACGAAGTGCTTCATGAACACAATTTCTACAATTGGCGAGAGAACACCATCGGCCTGCTCATAGTACTGTCCATTTAAAATATGTTTATGTAGGTAACGTCTCAAAATTTGTGTCAGCTCATGGTTCAAGATCTGGCCGATTAATTTTAGGGACACCCGAGAGACAACAGAGAAGGCATCAGAGATGACGAAGAGATCACACGTGTTTAGTATTACTTCTAATAGGATCGGGTACACACATAAACTTGTACCAGACATCCTTTAGTTTGATTCACAGGCTTTGGTAGAAATGAGTTATTAATACAAGACGTATTTATGTCGTCTCAAGCATAACTAAGAATATCAGGGTTCACTAGAGGAAAACTATGCCAGCTAGTGATGAAATCTATATGTACTGATTTTATGGATCATCTTCGTTTTCGCTACTATAGTTTAGTAATTGTGCTTTGTCAGTATATTAAGGCATTTGCTTCTAATCGAATAGTATTTACGTTGTAGATAAAATAGTAGTGTCCTGCTCCATTGTGACGGAGGTTTCCCGCTGGTATATCTTTGTCTGTGCCCACGGCGAGTACGCCAAAGCACGTCTGCGTCGGTTTATCTCAGGGAGTCTTCTCAGAGACCGAAGCAGGGAAGCCACAAGGCAGTGTTTGTGGCAGGAAGAGCGCGGCCCCTGTGAGGGGGGAGCCACGGGACAAGGCGGGCGACGTGTCGGGAGGCCGGCCCAGAATTTCAATGGAGCCGGCGGCGGCGTAAGAAGTGCGCTCCGCTCCGCTCCGCTCCATATGTATGAGGCGCGAGCGCGCCTGGGCCCGCTAGGCCAGGGGACCGCAGCTGCAGGCGCGGCGCTAATTCGGCGACGCAAAAAATAAGCCGCGCGGCAGGTAGCACACGTGGCGTATGCGCGCGCACGTGGCCGAGGGGGGCGACAGGGGGTGCAGCTTCCGGGCGTCTCGTTAGCGGCGAGGAGGACGGGGGCGCAGCAAGGGTAGGGTTGCCAGATCTGCCTGGGTTTCGAATGAATTCTCCGGGTCTACGGGCCAATGACTCATCTCCGGGCTTGAATGTAACCTTCATCTTAACATTTTTTTTTACGACGCTTTTTAAGTACTATGCTCATGTAGTGACGATCTACATAGAACTTAACCTAACTTAAACTAAGGACGAACACAACATCCATGCCCTAGGGGAGGGGATTCGAACCTCTGGCGGAAGCAGCTTCGCGCAACGTGGCAAGACGCCTCAGTGCGCTCGGCCATTCACAGTGCGCGGAGCCGTAAGTGGTAACACGTGGATGGCGCAGCTGTTGATGTGAGCAGCTTTGATGCTGCCGCCACTTCTGCTGCCACGCCGACTGAAGTGTGGCGATTGTTGATCCACAGCAATTGGCGGCCTGGCCGGTCAGCTGCGGCATGTGAAGGCCACCCCTAGCAATGTTCCACCGGGGGATACTTGCTTTTTTTTCTTTTAGAATTCACGTGTAATCCTGGTTGGCGGGGGGGAGTTGGTCGTAGTTGGGGGGGGGGGGGCGGTGAGTCATTAGCCAAGGGGGAGGGGGCACGTCTGGTCTCCGGGCCTGCCTCGAGTTCAATCTGGCAACCATAAGCCAGGAGGCGAGGGGCTCCTGTCCTCACTGCTCCACCACGGGGTAGTTCACTGTAGGAAACACGCTTTATCTCATTCACAACATTCGTTTCTCTTAAGAAAAATAATTTTGAAACGGCAATTCAAACATAGATAGTAGATAGCGAGAAGGCGGTCGCCCGCAAAACGCGATCATGTTCTAATACTAGGTGTAAACCCGGCGTTGCCGGGTGTTTATCCTACACTCTCGTAATACACATCCCCTTACCCCCCTCTCTCTCTGCATCCACCTCTTACTCTCCCATCTCTCTGTTCGTTTCCACCTTTCCCTCTCTCCGCAAAGTTTTCTGCAAGGTACCCTCTGTCAAGTACCATACAAACATTTATGTAGCCAGTGATCTTCCTCTCGGTTTAAAGGTCACGTGTGCAAAAATTTATAAAGATCGGAGCAAAACTATGCATTTGGTAAACTTCCGTAAGTTAAGTACCCTCCACCATGCAGCGAACGAAATTTTTTACAGACAGAGACATTCCTCTTGTTTTTAAGGTAGACTGTGCAAAATTACATTAATATCGGAACAAAACTATAGATTTCTATGCAATAGAAACGCAGGGTCACATTGAAAAACGCACTTTCTTCTCAAATATTCCTGATTTACTTGATACAAACCTTGTTCTGAGAATAACAAAAACCAAAAACAAAAAAGGATATATGAAATCGGTCGAGCCGTTCTCAAGTTATAGAGCGACCAAGGTATTTAGGGATACATTTTTATGTTGCAAAGTACCCTCCCCCATGTACCGTATGAAACTTAAGGTAGACGGTGACTTTCCTTTTGTTTTGAAGGTGAAGCGTGCGAAACTTCGTGAAGATTTGATGAAACTGTAGATTTCGTGAGTCTGCAGGAGAATCAGAACCATGCACGAATCAGAAAATATTTTCTTAGCTGACGTTTTCTACCTATGAACTACATTCCTGTCAAATATGACATCCTAGGTGAAGTAGTTTTCGAGATTTCGTGTTAAGTCAGTGAGTGTCCTTTCTTTTCGTATCATCATTTTGTGTGTGTATGTCGTGGGGGGGGGGGGGGGGTCAGTTAGAAAACGTTTCATAAACGTCCGAAATTACATGCAAACTTTGTTACAGGTCGCTAACTACTCCCATTTTCCAATAATTGACGCATAAATCTGGCTAAACTCACGGGGTGGCCGCTCATTATTTATGACGTCATATCTCCTGAGCTATGTGTCGTGCTCTTTTGTTTTTGGGTCAGGAACCTTCGTGGGCGTACGTTGAAGTGTTCACCAAAGTTTCATTGAAGTCGAATGAATTGTTTATGAACACTTAGGCGACATACAGACAAACATTCATTATATATATATATATATATATATATATATATATATAGAAAATAAAGATATACACCTGTAGCGTCTTTTTTTTTCTAGAATAACCATGTCTCTCAATTGAGGATGTCCGAGCTGGTACTTAAGTTCTGCCTCAGTTACACCGTTTTGAAACATTCAGAAAAAAACGTTTGCACACTTACACCTGCAAATGCTATACGCAGACAGTTGTGGTACAGATATTTACTCCCAAGGTTGGGACGGGACAGGAGGAGGGAAAGGGGAGGGGGTATTGGGGTAGCGGCAGGAAGAGCTTACAGCTACCCCTTAAAATAGATTGTGCCAACACGCCGACGCAGCACATAGGGGACAAAAGCGAAAAAGAACTTGCTACGGGAGAACCAACCAGGGGTAGAGTAAATGCAGAAGGTGGGACGTATCAATTGCTGACAAACCTGTGCTAGAACACTCTCTGTGCCTTAGATGGTTCAAGCAGTGCAGTGTTTGTTCTAGGTTGTTGTGGAACCGATTACTGCAACATGCGTACCGTATCTACAAGACATCAGACCGTGAACACCTTTAGGACGGCGCTGTCACTACTGTGGTCACAGTAATGTGTCCATTTCCGGATAATGTCGTCTCGTGATTAGAAAATGACGCTGAAGTTAGAAAAGCTATGCGAAACGCATGCTGTTGTTGGTAGATGGACTGCCAGTTCGGATGAGGATCGATACATAGATCCGTGGCGGAAAAAAAATCGGACGTCTGACTTCCAGCAAGGAGCTCACAAGTATTTCGCGACCACTGGCCTTCTGCATGCTCCGAAGCCTCTTAAAATGCATCCCACTTAGAACACACCTCCGCCGGGAGTGCAGAGAGGAATTTGGTTGGGGATTTTCTCTGACGAATCCCCCTTCATTGTATGACTTCTGGCTTTAGGGGATCTGCTAGCTGAGTTAATCCAACTACGCTGCTACAGCCACATCTGAGAAGACCTCTTGTTACTGGAAGACTTTATAAAGAGGTCCTGGCAACTATTCTAACGTAATAAAAGACAACTTCGCGCCTCACGTGTTATGCGTTGCTAGTACTTATAGAGACAGGTACGTCTAGGTCTTAGTTATACGGTTTAGGAATAGAGGCCGAAAAAGGAAGTGTTTCCGATGGAGACGGCGGAACTAGAAGCTGACTCCACTACGATGTCTCTGACTTGTCGCACGTCGTAAAATTTATCCCCGTGAACGTTCTCAGTCTCCAGATTCTACATACCCGACTTAACCGCAACTGTCGCACATGATTCTGACTAGGAGACCACACGGGTATCGGATTTTAGAATTTTTTCATATTGATGGTACGTGACGTTCAGAACTTAAATAACAATCAGCCAAAGCCATTCGACGCAACTCTCAAAATTTCTCGAGAAAATTGACTTTGATATTTTGCAAGTACACGTAAGCACCAATAAATAAAACATTCGCAGCATCTGTCCGTGTAGCTCACATCGTAGCGTCCTGCCTTGCAACTATAGAGTTGATGGTTCCAATACTGCTGTGACAGAGTTTTTAATCTTCTTCCGTTGTTTTCGAACATTTATACAATGTCAATTTTTACTGGTAATTTTTACGAAATATGCACCTTTTTTATTAGTAATTTTCTATATTTTATATAGGGTCGTTAACAATGACAGTTTCAATCAAAAAACTTAATTTAATTTTTTTTTACAGTACTATTAGTTGATGACAGTTGTCTTTGATTGTTCATTTTGTGAAGACTATGCCGCTGTTTTTCGAAAGTCATGTCCATAGCTACTAATGGCTTTTGAACCAGCTGAACTACTCAACCATAATGTTTGGGGACGACAGGGTGTTCAACTCGTCTACATACACACAAACAAAAACTGACGCAACATGTTGAATTGGAGATCCCAAAACGTTTTATGTAACTGAATTCGAAATCAACGAAAAAAATATGTCACCGCGCGATTCGAACCACCGACTCTTATGTTCGTGAGGCTTTAGCAGTACCACCTGAGCTATACCGACAGATGTCGAAACTTATTTATTTATTGGTACTTACGTGTAATTGCAAAATTTATCGATTTCCTCGGGAATTTTTGAGACTAGCGTCGCATGGCTTTGCCTGATAGTTATTTGAGTTTGAACTTCGCGTACCATAAATTTAAAAAAATTCTAAAAATCCGACACTCACGTGGTCTCCTAGTGAAACGAGTTAAAGGGTATTCGAGGAGGGATAGTAACTATTTTAGTGTACAAAACTGCAACTGAGTTCAATTAACTTTCGTTTCCTGTGTTGGTATACAGGTTGCAATTTATCGAATGTCAACAGTAGAGCGTTTATGTTGAAGTCGTGAAGTTTTCCTTATAATATTTATAATCAAAATAGCGACCATCGACAAGTATGGTAGAAATTCTGGGACAGTGTCGCGTGAAACACTTAACATCACTGGTACAGTGCAAAGTGCCATGTGAGACACCTACGTCAAAAGCACACATTCAGTGCACATACAGAAAGTATAAAATTTACTAGAAAATTGCAGGGGCCCGGCGGAATGGCCGTGCGAACTAGGGCGCCGTGCTGCGGTGCGCGCGGGTGTTCCCCGTCGGTGGTTCGAGCCCACCCTCGGGTATGGGTGTTTGTGTTGTCCTTAGGTTAGGTTAATTCAGTTTAAGTAGTTTGTAAGCTACTCACTAATAACCTAGCAGTTGAGCCCGATAGATTTACAAACATTTGAACGTTTGAAAATGGCAGGAAAATTTCATCACAGTAAAATCGGACACGACGTGTAAGTTTTCGCCACACTACATGTATTTTAACTACAAATCTCTTCCATAAATATGTAGATAAAGACGAAAACAAAGAAACGTAAAGGTAACGACAGCCAACAGTAAAAGAAATATTTTTTGTATATCCTAGAGCTGCGATACTATGCTTGATGCAAAACAAGGCCCCAGCTAAAAATCATAAGAAACAGGTCACGGATTTAAAAAAAAAAAAAATATTTCTACCATACGTGGGGCTGGTCGCTTTTTTATTTATAAACATTATAAGGAAAACTTATAGACATTATAATACCACAGCCACGGTACTTACAATGTCAGTACAATCAGCTTTGTAACATCTTTGAAGTTCATATTATGTAACGTTTTAACAAGGACGATTATTGCCGTGTTTATTCAAAATCAAATGTTCGTAATTGTATGGGACCAAACTACGTTGGTCATCAGTCCCTAGACTTACAAACTACTTAAACTATGTTAAACTAAGCTAAGGACAACACATACATCCATGACCGAGGAAGGATTCGAACCTCCGACGCGGGAGGTCGCGGGATTCGTAACATGGCACTCCAGACCGCTCGGCTACTCCCGCGCGGCGCTGTATTTATTATCACATCACATGCCACTACAGAAAGGATGGAATGGAATGGTATCTGAATTGAATGGTATCTGAATGCTCGGAAAACTGCATTTCACATTAATATGGACAAGATGCATTGGAACATGGAGGGGTGACGATGAGATGGTTGCGAATAGATGTCTTTTCAGGGCAGTAAATATGAAAAACAAACTGTCGAAGTCACCACGTTTTACGGTATACTGTGAGATTACCGCCCATTAGAAATATTGGTAATTAATAGCATTTGTAATTAAACAGTATGAAGTTCACTGCAAACATTGACCATGCCAATGCACCAATGTTACACAATTTTAATCTTAATAATTATGGTAGCAATGTATGTACGCAGTTTGGTGACAACATTTATAGTTAGGCCATAGGTAGAAATTCTCCACGTTGAGATTTGCTGTGTGCTTGTAGCTGACGGGAGGCCAGCGAGCAGGCCGACGTTGGTGGCTTGTTCCAGCTTAGGATTTTCCAGGTTCGTTTTCGGTGAGGGGAGAGAGGGACAGTGGCGAGTGCCAGGTGCAGTGCAGTGCACAGCGTGAATTAAGATATTCTAATACTACTGGCATTTGAAGTAATACGATGCAGTTAGGAACCTTTAAGGCCCTCATTACAAAATAGCCTGTTGATAAATAAACAGTACATTAGCTGATATAGTCACATCTGGCGTCATATGTTTAATTTACAATGAAAAGTAATAAATTACCAACGAGGACAAGACAGTTACACAACTAGCGTGGCAATGTTTGTTTATAAAAATAATATATTAACTATTTCTTATTTTATTTTCAATTAATATTGTGTATTTTATCTTGAAGTATTCAGTTAAATCACTTATCTGTGATATAAGAAATTGCACAATTATAATAAATAGTACAAAGGATGTTTATACCAATATAAAAAAACCTAATAAGAAGAAATTTGTTTAATGTGTAGTGTAATTATTTTGATTTTAAATAAAATTTTAGAAATGTATTGGCTGAGCGCTGTACGTTGGCGAGTCGGTTAGAACAGCTCACCGGAAGTTGATGACGTGGGGGAAAAAACCAGGCAGTTGGGCTTTTGGCGCGCGCGGCCCAGGTAAGTACTGAGGGGTTGGGAGCGAGTTGTGTAGCTGGCCGGGCGGCGTCGCTCTGCACGGTCGGCGTGTGGATCTCCAGGTGGAGACTTTAGATTTTTGTGTGGCAATTGCCAGGTGTGGTTGCTCGTCGTAGACTGCACCAAGTTGAATCGAGTGCAACTGTGTGTTGTTAATATTTAGCCGGTGGAACAAGGTGTGAATCACACTGAATTAAAGTGACTGTGTTTTGTTAATGTAAGACGTGTTGTCGCATAGGCATGAACATAAACGGTGTTTGAGACAGGCGCATGGTGTGAAAACAATTTGCGACAAATATTGATTTTGTCTGGGTGCTCACGAGCTATAACTTTATTTGATAAATGTGTCGACGTACAGACGTATCAGCCACAGGGTTTTAATATGGTGTAATAAACAACATAAAGTGAAGTTTCACGTGTTTTCAAAAATAGTAGTTAGTACACCCTTTTCTCACATGAACTTGCCTTTATTATGAATTTTTTTGTTAATCATATGCAGGGAAGGAAAGCTGCGAACGTGTGATATCATCCCCTAGAAAACGAGTCAAGCAGTAGCAATCGCAGTTCCTGTGTTTTTGCATGTTTAGGAATTTGGTTCGCAGTTGGTGGTTGTGATTTTTAAAAAAATAAACTTTCCCTATTTTAAACTCTCACCCCGACCTTCACCCTCGCAATACATATTCGGAAGAACTTCGTACCAACTTCCAACATTAATCTTTAATTATTGTATAATCACCCATAAAAAATGGAACTGGAACCAGTTTACGACGGGACGTTAAATCCTTATGTTCCCTGTTTTTGTACCTTTTCGTAGCAATGTCTTCTGCTTTAATGAAACGTCAATAAGTTATGGTGAGAGTTTCTATCTGCCCCTGAATACAACCAGTAATTCTTGAGCACTGTGAAGACGCCGTTCCACTGTGTGCTGCCCCTGATGCAGTACCCAGTGGAAATGTCTGTCTCTCACCCCCTCGCGACCCCCCCAGGAAACCGCCACCTGTGGGCGCCAACCTCGCGGAAGGCAGCAACAGGGTCGCTAGCGCTAGGTGCGCCTAATTCGATTCTCGGGTCGGAGCGAGAATCTCGTCAGCAGGCTCGGGAAATCGAATCTTGCCGCGTGCGACACGTGGCGGCTGCTGGGGTGTGAGGAGACCGCCGGAAAACACGGCAGAGGGAACAGCGTTAGCCGGCGGCGACCGCAGCCGCTACTGCCGTTCTGCCGGTCAATTACATTCTCCAGATGGCCACTTAGCCTAATCCAAGTCATCTGCCGCCAGGAAATGTAAAAAACACCGAAATACAGCTGGAGGCAACATTCCACAGCAAAATATTTCACTCTACCAAGCTGGTGGTCGTGAAGACGATGATAATATGTCGGTTTGCGCGCACCACAGCAAAGTGTTTAGCTTCCGAACTAAAACACACACACACACACACACACACACACACACACACACAGGGACCGATGATCTAAACCGTTCTCTCTCTTACTTAAAATTTAGTTTTAAAATTTACAATAAAGAAGAGAAACTCAGCAGGAAAGAGTTGATAATAGCACAAATGTTCAAATGTGTGTATAGTCTATGGGACTTAACTACGGGGTCATCAGTCCCTAAACTTCAAATGTTTGTAAAGTCTATGGGACTTAACTACGTGGCTATCAGTCCCTAAACTTACAAACTACTTATGAACTACTTACGAACTAGGACGGCACAAATATCCATGCCCGAGGGGGGATTCGAACCCCCGACCGTAGTGGCCGTGCAGACCGTGACTGAAGCGCCTCAGTCCCCGCGACCACCGCGGCCGGCGATAATAGCGCTACTGACAGCTGTCATTCAGTGATTGCAGGAATAAAAAAAAAGTAGGGACTAATTCAGCAGCATATTAAAACCTCCAGCATGAACATTCAGGCTGAAATTCTAATCAAAACAAAGTTTAGAACTAGTATAGAAAACATCCTGTCGTAAGGTAAACTGGAGGCTGGATCCCACCTACTTTTTTCTCTGCGTTTCTTCGCGGTATAAAATGCATTCAGTGACAAATATGGCGTATTATTTCCTACCCGCAATTTTACCGAAAGTTGTTTTTTTTTTCTTTTCTTTATTACGACGGTAGGCTCAAATTTTTCATAAACTCGATTTTCAGTTTTTTTGCATAATTAGAGCTATGTTCTTTTGTAAAAATTTATATGTATTTTTATTCCATTTTTTATTTTTATTTTATTACATTGTCACTCTGTAATAAGTTAGGCCTCTTCTCTTGAAAATGATTGTACCACCGCCACTTTTACAGTTAGAGTGTCGGATTTTTTTTTTCTGTTTTGTACAGAAACGTACAAAACCTGCTAGAGCGCGAACTTGGTGGAACAAAGCTATCTGATGGCAAGTGTATCAAGTATAGGCTCACAGATAAGATTATCAATGAGTTGTAGGAATATTATGGGAATGCCATTAGGAAGAATTCTGGAGATCTGGAGGCAATGAAGAATGCAGTGTGGCCACTTTCTTCCATTGTAAATCCACTGAGGAGAAGCCTTTTCTATGTCCGCCGCCCCCTGATATGTGGGGCACGTTTAGGGAGGCTCAGGCAGCTGGTAACCTCAACACACTCACACACAAGCACTCTATCCCTGAATCAGTCGTGCGTCAAATCAAACCAATGTACAGAGACCTTGCCAACCCTGATCTACTGAGGTAGTGCTTGCATGGAAAAACGCAAAACGTAAATGAGGCCTTCAACAACATCGTGTGGATCCGCATGCCTAAAAATGTGTTTGTTCGTTACAGAAGTTTACAACTAGGAGTGTCAGATGCTGTGATAACTTAGATCAATGGAAACACTGCCAGACTAAAAGTTGTAGAACAGTAACGCATATCATCAGGACAAAATACTGAACTATTCTAAGAGAAATTGGCAGCTTGCGTATTGCCAAGTCAGATTTTGCTGCTTTTCTAATGTCTAAAGAGTCAAGAAGCAGAAAAAGGTAACAGGCAAATGAATCCAAAGATAATGAGGACCCTTATGGTGTAGGCTGATTCTAACCACTTCTCTGGGACAGATCTGTAAGTTTATTCTAGAATAAACTTGTAAAACTTTATGTATCATTTTCTCAAAACTAAAAATTCTGAAAGATTTGTCCAATTTCTCAGGAACTATCAGAGTAACTTTAATGAAAACGTCACAGATTGTAAACAACACTGCATTACAGATGTGAAACCCCAGTTGCTTGCATCAGTAATTCTTCTGTAATAGCCGCGGTGAAGTAGCCGAGCGGTCTAAAGCGTCTCGCTGCGGAGCGCGCGGTTGCTCGCCGTGGAGGTTAGAGTCCTCCCTGGGGCATGGGTGTGTGTGTTTGTCCTTAGGTTAGTTTACCTAGGTTTAAGTAGTTTGTAAGCTACGAACTGATGACCACGCAGTTTGGTCCGATAGATTTACAAACATTTGAACATTTCTTCTGTAATAAAAATATGACTTTTTTTACAAAAAAATTTAATGCACCGCAATTAAATTAATAAGTATATTACAAATTACAACACAACAATAATTTCGGTTCAGTGAGTTTCAAAAAGATCATTTTCAGTGTCAATTTCAGACAAGTATATTCAGTAGTTTCTGAGAAAATGGGGCATGAATTTGCTTAATTAACATTGTCGGCACAGGGCCTACCGTTTCACTTGATGCACTCGTATGCGCCGTCACAAATATTATTTCTTCGAACTCTCGCAGGAGCCACTTGCGGTTCAGCATGTCCGAATAAGGTTTGATTCCTCCCACGACCGTTTGTTGTGTGTGTGTGTGTGTGTGTGTGTGTGTGTGTGTGTGTGTGTGCGGGGGGGTTCGTTGACCTTTACAGTTTCAACATTTACAGTTTCAACATTTGCAGTTTACAAATATTTCAAAATGGAAAAGGACTATATAATTTCGTGACTGTTTACAGAGATCGTCTTCTATCTACCTGTCAACAGCTCTTCTCTCCCCCCCCCCCTCCCTCCCTCCTCGTGATTCGTCTTTCTACACGGGATACTCTTACAAATTGCATATCAATCCCTGGCATAGGGTTCATCAAACAACAACCACATACATGTAAAATCCTGTCAGGTAAGTAACTGTTGTGTAAAGTACGTTCATCAGTTTTAATGTTTTAGGGAACAATGTATGCTGCACTTCCTTTCTTTCGCACAGACCAGAAGACAATACCTTTGTTCGTTGAAAACGATTGTCAGTGAAAGTAAAACCTGTATTGCGGACTCCGCAAAGTATTATTTCACTTTAACTGAAGTAAGGTATTTATATTCAGACTAATAGGAAAAACACTACTATGTTACTCTTAGTTTCACACTTTGTACTGTTTAGCAATCAACTGAATATGATAAGTAATTACGATTTTGTTTACTTCATTATCTGAAATTACGATTATAACCACATAACCTAAATAATATCACTCGATGTTCTATTTACTGATGTAATGTATAGCTACAGATTTCAAATTATGATAACATCACATCTCCATGTACATATTATGCTTCCGGTTCATTATGTTGTATAGCACGTGCTGATAAACATAGTAGTCACATTATTTACATTAAGCATAGGTCCCAGTGAAGACCAAAGACGGTCACAGTACGCACTATAATCGTGGCACAAAGAGATCCAATGTAAGCATGTTTGTTATCTATGATTTTAAAAATTTTGACTGCACACTCATCAATGTATGCTTCAGTTTGTAGCAATCAGCCACAACTAAACTATCTATAAGAAATTTAGCATGATGACAAATATGTATTTTACAATTTTTCAGTCTTGTATCGTGATATGTTAAGCTATTGTCTGAACTCCGTAAGTATCTCGCACGTAATTTGCCATACTATTCCATTAATGTTGTATGTGGTTGGCTAATGCACTTTATAACTTTCATCTGCTTCAGGCTAGCACTTGAGAATGGTGTATTAACCGAAACCGGTAGCTTTGAGTTAATAAAGTAAACAGCTATGGACAACATGTCATTTTGCAATGAAGTAAGGTAGCCTATTTAGTTATGAGCAAATAATGTTACATTTAAAATTTGCCCTAAGGCAGACGAATGCGAAACTTACAGATTTCAACAAGGCTCATGAGCTCTAGTATCCTAACAACCAATTCCTCCCTTTAATTAGCTTGGCTGTTAATTTTATTTTTACCACAATTACTTACAGTACCTTCTCATAAGGTACGCGACGTACCCATGAAATATACTGATCTGTAGTGCCACATTTCAAAAGCTTCTATTTGTCTTAACAAGTTATGGTCTATGTTTTACTTTCGTACAAGGCTTCACTCAAAAGGAACGTTTCGAAAAGACGTCCTCACTGTTCAACTGAGCACTAATGTTAACATTTTTTTAGAACAATCATATAATAGGTCAAAATTTACGAAGACTTCGCGCAAAGTGCCACTAGATTCGGCCTTTGCCTCTTGAGACAAGATGGAAACAACAGCAGGTAGGAGACTTACTGAAGGAGCTGGCGACGGACTGGGACGCCCTCTCACGCAGCAGCATCGCGTACATGTAGATGAGGAACACCATGCTGCCGAAGTACAGGTACAGGTAGAAGCCCTGCAACACACGGACATGTAGATGAGGAACACCATGCTGCCGAAGTACAGGTACAGGTAGAAGCCCTGCAACACACGGACATGTAGATGAGGAACACCATGCTGCCGAAGTACAGGTACAGGTAGAAGCCCTGCAACACACGGACATGTAGATGAGGAACACCATGCTGCCGAAGTACAGGTACAGGTAGAAGCCCTGCAACACACGGACATGTAGATGAGAAACACCATGCTGCCGAAGTACAGGTACAGGTAGAAGCCCTGCAACACACGGACATGTAGATGAGGAACACCATGCTGCCGAAGTACAGGTACAGGTAGAAGCCCTGCAACACACGGACAGCGCCGCGCATCAGCATCGCCACACACCAACAGCCTGTTTGTCCCCTTAGCAGTTGACGCGTGGGAGCAGAGCAGCAGGCGAATTGATATCTCTGTTGTATAACAACCTAAAGAATATGTATGAAAGACGGAACAGTGATGCAGACATCACATTACACCAAGGTCGACCTTCTTGTTCACCAGACCCAGAGGCACTAGATGTCAAGTCTGACGTTGACGCAGGGTCCCAAATGTTTGTATAGTCTATGGGACTTAACTACGGGGTCATTAATCCCTAAACTTACAAACTACTTATGAACTAGGACGGCACAAATATCCATGCCCGAGGAGGATTCGAGCCCCCGACCGTAGTGGCCGTGCAGACCGTGACTGAAGCGCCTCAGTCCCCGCGGCCACCGCGGCCGGCTGCGGTGTCATCTGAAGAAGTAAATACGAGCAATACGAAATGTTAGATATGACTCGCTGTTGGAGTTTTTAAAAATTACAAGTTATTCATAGCGGAAAGAATGCTTCGGACGTACCCAAGAGTAGTGTTATAGGTCCACTAGTAATAGTACCCAGAGTTGGTTGGGTGCTTATGTTAGTCTATCTACTCCCCCCCCTTCCCCCGCCGCACTCACTATCCATTGTATCCATTGTTTTCTGCCCCATTCCCTGTGCGTTTCACCTGTATGTGTAGCGAGGCCACGGCTGTGTCCGGCTTGCTGGCGTTTGAGGGGAGGTGCTGGTGGGGACAGCCGCTACCTGCCGCCTGCTCTGGCCAGTTTAAAGAGCTGATTCTGACCTCAGCGCCATCATGGGACATCTTACGGAACTGCTGGAAACCCTCCCTCCCCGCACCCCTGAGCGTAGGACAGGGCCCTTACGGAGGTTTCCCGTCTGTATATATTTCTCTGTTCCAGCGTCCAAGTGGAGAAAGCAGGGGCCACGACCTTGCACGAGCTGTGCCTTTTCAGTTGCCATCGCAACAGCTAATCGCACTCCAGCACTTGGTAGACCCATTGCACTGCTAGCCCATCAGACTGGGTAATCTAGTGGGAACCGGTGTTCCCAGGCCGACACGGCCGTTGGCTGGTATTTATACTGCCGGAAATAAAATTTACTACACCCTCTTAGACTCTACCACTTTACTCCAGATTTTATTGCTGAAATAGTGCATATGGAGTTCATGAAACGATTTCGTTTTCTGATCTATAGCTCAAGCAGTACAGAGCTGCAACGTGTTGGTCCACATTTGTGTGTGGTATAGTAGGCAACTCAGGCGTTGATTCTCGCATTAATTCGATCATAAAGAGGTGAATACATTATTTCACGCCTACTTGACTTCAAACAGTTGTGCGAGGATGGTGGACTGACAAGTGGCATGTTTCAGTTATCTTCCCATCATATCCCACAAGCGCTGGATTGGATGTGATGCTTGTTGGCCACGGGAGTGGATATCAAGAGCCTCGTATATGGGTGTGAGAATGTTCACATGACCACTGCAACATGCATCGTTGCAGTAGTGATGTAGCGGGTCCAATTTTTATGGCAATTCTCCTAAAAGACCATCCCGCCACTCGTATGCAGAAAACTACCGTCTGACCGGTTCCAAACTCGGTCATTTGGCTGTAAGAAGGACAAAACAGTCTTCATGGCATGGCGGCTGTTTGCCTCACACGTTGCTGCCATGTGAGCCTTTGGCTGTAAAAGTTCCCTGTTAGACGGTACAAACACATGGCGCTCTGTAACTAATCCATTGCGCGACCTGTAGGAGGACGACGTTCAGAGCCTTAGCAGTGCCTCAGCTATCCCACAGCTAGCTCCTGAAATCATCGAAACAAATCTACATCTAGGAGTTTACCTTGAATAGTTAATATCACCCTTTCTCCTAGTGTTGTAGCTATGCACACTGCTATTACTTTTTAATTGGGTCTATATCTACATGGGATACTCTGCAAATCACATTTAAGTGCCTGGCAGAGGGTTGTTAATGTCAAATTTCATGAGTGAATATATATATTCTGAAGTTACAGTGAAGATTCCTAGAACCTTAAATAAACGTCTGTATGATGATCTTGGGTCGGCTGCAGCAATTATTCTGATTACACGCTTTTGTGTAATGAATACTTTTTTACTCAATGTTGAACTGCCCCAGAATATGATACCATATGAAAGCAGTGAATGAAAATAGGCACAGTAAGCTAATTTACTGAGATGTACATCAGCAAATTTTGCAATGAACCTGCTGGCATAAGTAGCTGAACTCAAATGTTTCAGCAGATCTTCAAAGTGTGTCTACCAATTCAAACCCTCATCAATGCAAACACCTAAAAATTTTGAATATTCTACCTGATCTATAGATTTCTGCTGAAAGTCTATATTTATTAATGCTGCCATGCCGTTTACTGTGTGAAACTGTATATACTGGGTTTATGAAAGTTTAATGAAAGTCTATTAGTAGAGAACCACTTAATGTTTTTCTAAAAGACATCATTTACAATTTAGTCAGTTAATTCATGTTCGTCATGTGTCATAGCTATACTTGTGTCGTCAGCAAAAAGAACTAGGTTACCATCGTCGTGAATACAGAATGGCAAATCGTTAATGTATATTAAGAACAGCAACGGACCCAAGACTGTAACTTGTGGGGCCCCAGTTTTGGTAGCTCCCCAGTTAGAGGAATTAAATATTTCTTTGCATATTATGTGAACTGCTTATTTAAAACTTTCTGCACTCTTCTATTTAAGTATGATTTAAATCGTTTGTGTTCTGTCCCACTCATACCACAATACTTCAGATTATCTAGAAAAATTCCATAATTTACACGATAAAAAGCATTTCCGAGACAATAAAAAATCCCAACGGGTTATTTCCGGTTATTCAGAGCCTTTAATATTTCATCAGTTAAGGTATATATAGAGTTTTCTGTTGAAAAGCTTTTCTGAAAATCAAATTAACATTTTGCTAGAACTTCATTTTTACTAATATGTGAAGCTACTCGAGAATTCATAACTTATTCGAAAATTTTGGATAGATCTGTCAGAAGTAGGAATGGGCATCAGTTCTTGACATCAGGTAAAGTACCCTGCTTTAAAGAGTTATTATATATTCTGCTAAGAATCCTACTTATCTCTTGGGAAGAAGCTTTTGATTGACACATGCGCGAATAAAACTGTAAAGGGTCTCTCTGAAACCCTCTGTCGACAGCATCCTGGGGCTACAGGTTTACCTGTGGTGAGTACTTTTTTGACAACTATTCAGCTGACTGTTCGATTCGTGGCCTTGAGGCTGCTTTTAGGCAAGTGGGCGCCTTCGTTTGAAAGGAGGTCGCGTTTTTTCACAGTTGCTATATCACTTTCCCTGTCGCGGTTTCTCATTCCGAACCTTCAGCTGGTCATTCTACAGGCAATGTGTTTACTTTTTCCTTCAAGGCAGCAACGTCGCGCGAGGATGGGCGGGTGTTTCAAGGCGCCACGCCACGGATAGCGCGGCCGCTTCTCGTCGGAGCTTCGAGTCCTCCCTCGGGGGACATAGGTGTGTGTTAATTTACTTAGTTTATAATCTGGGGATCGATGACCTCAGAAGTTTGATGGCTTAGCTTTACAAACATTTGAAAGTAACAACACACACGAAGCAGTACAGAGCCTTAGCGCAGTGTCATCTTTCCATTGCCCGCAAGCGATTGATACTTTGTGACCAAGCCGTCAGAGTATACGGCTATTTCTGCGTCCTGCGCAATCGTGTATGTTGCTCACGGTGGTTGGCCCATTTCAAATAGATTTACAAATCATGAACACTAATAACATCTGGTATACTTCCCACCCCTCCCTCCTCCCAAAAAAACTAACTCTGAGGACAGGTTTCTTACACCAATACAAAAATGTTCAGTCATGGGCTGTTAAGTGTTAGGAGCATTAGTTCATCTTAGGCACAGTAAAACGCAGTTCCACTGATCTAGAGCTTATAACACTTAGGGTTGCATTTTAGGGCTCACGTAAAACGTTTGTAAAGCTATGGGAATAGCAGTGGCGGCTGGTGACCAGAAAAGATGGTAGTGCACTTTTCCTCCAATAAAAAGTTCGGCCTCTCCATTGTGGCAACTCAACGCATTCGGAAAAAAATGCTATTAAGTCAAGCTATCATAGATGTATATGGATCAGAAACAATCACACGACCGCAGACACAATATCTAACCGTGGAAAAAAAAATTTAATTGACGACTTTTCGTTTTAACTGTCTGTGAAATTGTCAAATTGGGAATCGGTCTACCTAGCCTCTTGATTTATAACTTCTCTTCAAACTGCGTAAATTGAAGGGTTCAGAAAGCAAGGAAATTACCTGATTCATTACTTCACCTGTTCCTTGAGACTCAAAATTAACTATAAAACACGCTAAACAATGGCCACAACGTACAGTTACTTCCCTCGCAGCTACACGTGAACTGGTAAAAAGGCGCGAAAAGCCCGCTTTTTTTTAAAGGGTCGACGACTCTGGTTGTCTTCTGGAGAGTTGGGACTCTGTTTCTGCGGCTGACAGGGTGGCTCGGCCGCGATGTGTATACACTCAAGGCGCCTATAGGGGAACACTGTTGCCAAGCGTTGCCCCCGCACCCCGCACACCCCCTGAGACACCCTGGTCGGCGTTTGCAGGCCGGCTGCAAACCCAGGCGCAGTCGGCGAAGTTCGGTCCACTCGGGAGCGGTCGGTGCGTAACAGCCCGGGCGTTTCAAAAGAGGTACATGGACCGCTACTTCTCCCCCTGCATAGAATGTTATTATTCATGGGGATAGCGCAAACCTGCAAACGTATGCAGGAGCCGCCAGTGGGGAATAGATTTTAACGGTAATCAGTCCCTACACTTACCAACTACTTAAACTAACTTGTGGTTAAGACTGAAAGAAACGTCAGCGCATTTGCAGTCATTCGAGCTTACCGATTTGAAGCAAGGAGCGTGCATACCAGGTCCGGGGCTCTGACGTATCTGTCATTCTGAATCACATTCTACAGATCATAGGGACGTCTAATTACGTGATGTGCAAGTATACTAAGTAACAGTTTCCTTCTGATTCTGTATTTCACAAAGTTTTAGACAATAGGCTAGGTATGACGCGTATATCAGGCATAATGATTATGAATTTGTAATTTATGATGTCACACTGTCTATAACATATATTTTTGAATAAGACGGGCTTATATCCGTCGAAATCGTGGTCTAGTTTATTGAACGACTATTATTGCAACTGGTTCGCTGATCATTAATTTTCTATCCCGTAACCGTTGCTGAAGCGCAGTCATGTTTAAAATATGGATATATTTATCAATCTTATTGGGAACGCGGTTTATGAATTGCCTGCCAGAGCTCCTTCGAGTGTCGTGTTATTCTAAGTAATTGGACACCTCAGTTGGTCATTACGTCTGTACAGCGGGCATGTAGCACGCGCCCGGAGACCTTCATTACTAAAAAAAATGTTCATTTGTTTGTATAGCTTATGGGACTTAACTACGGGGGTCATCAGACCCTAAACTTACAGACCCCTCGGCCCCTTCCTCACTGTTCCTCTTATTTACACTAGTGGCCATTAAAACTGCTACACCAGTAAGAAAATCAGGTGATAAACGGGCATTCATTGGACAAATATATTATACTAGAATTGACATTTTCACGCAATTTTGGTGCATAAATCCTGAAAATCGGTACCCACAACAACCGTCTCTGGCCGTAATAACGGCCTTGATACGTCTGGGCAATGAAAGAAACAGAGCTTGGATGGCGTGTACAGGTACAGAGGCCCATGCAGCTTCAACACGATCCCACAGTTCGTCAAGCGTAGTGACTGGCGTATTGTGACGAGCCAGTTGCTCGGCCACCATTGACCAGGCGTTTTCAGTTGGTGAGAGATCTGGAGAATGTGCTGGCCAGGGCAGCGGTCCAATATTTTCCGTATCCAGAAACGCCCGTACAGGACCTGCAACATGCGGTCGTGCATTATCCTGCTGAAATGTATGGCTTCAAAGGGATCGAATGAAGGGTAGAGCCACAGGTCGTAACACATCTGAAATGTAACGGCCACTGTTCAAAGTGCCGTCGATGCGAACAAGAGGTGACCGAGACGTGTAACCAATGGTACCCCATACCATTATGCCGGGTGATACGCCAATATGGCGATGACGAATACACGCTTCCAATGAGTCGCCAAACACGGATGCGACCGTCATGATGCTGTAAACAGAACCTGGATTCATTCGAAAACATGACGTTTTTCCATTCGTGCACTCAGGTTCGTCGTTGCGTACACCATCGCAGGCGCTCCTGTCTGTGATGCAGCGTCAAGGGTAACCGCAGCCATGGTCTCCGAGCTGATAGTCCATGCTGCTGCAGTCGTTGTCGAACTGTTCGTGCAGATGGTTGTTGTCTTGAAAACGTCCCCATCTGTTGACACATGGATCGAGACGTGGCTGCACGATCCGATACAGCCATGCGGATATGATTCCTGTCATCTCGACTGCTAGTGATACGAGGCCGTTGGGTTCCATCACTGCGTTCTGTATTGCCCTGCTGAATCCACCGATTCCATATTCTGCTAACAGTCATTGGATCGTGACCAATGCGAGCAGCAATCGCGATAGGCTACAATCCGGCCTTTATCAAAGTCGGAAACGTGATGGTACGCATTTCTCCTCCTTAGACGAGTAATTACAACAACGTTTCACCAGGCAACGGCCGTAAACTGCTGTTTGTGTATGAGAAATCGGTCGGAAGCTTTCTTCATGTCAGCCCGTTGTAGGTGTCACCTCCGGCGCCAACGTCGTGTGAATGCTCTGAAAAGCTAACCATTTGCGTATATCAGCATCTTCTTCACGTCGGTTAAATTTCGCGTCTGTAGCAGGTCGTCTTCACGTTTAACAATTTTAATGGTCAGGAGTGTCATTAAGGTAACTGGTTAACTGGATTAAATTGGATATGGAATTTGGTAACAGGATTTTTTGCAGTCCAATGAAATTAAAAAATTTGGTCAAATTAATTACATTTTTATAAGGTGGAAATTGTGTTTTAAAAATAAATGTAAATATGTGATTATCAAAATGACAAAGCTGTTTATTATTTCTTCCCAGATCTACCACTCCAATGTTAAGGGTTGTGTCTTATTAGCTTGCCTAGTAGTTTTCAATGCTTTTTTTCCTATTTCCGTTTGGTACTGCAACCATTTAATTGCCGAAGTAACATTACAATACCCTTCTTTTGCAATTGTTAATGTTCATCCTGTACGCTACTGTCAAGGCACTATCCATTGCGTTCAATTGCTATTCCAGGTCCCTTTTTGTCTCAAAGAATTACGTCATCGCCGCGGTCGAGTAGCCGAGCGGTCTAAGGCGCCTCGCTGCGGAGCGTGCCGCTGCTCGCCGTCCGAGGTTCGAGTCCTCCCTCACGGATGGGTGTATTTGTTGTCATTATTATAAGTTACTTTAACTAGTTTGTAAGCGTAGGGACTGATAACCAGAGTAGTTAAGTCCCAGAGATTTACAACCATTTGGAAAATGTGATCAGCAAACCGTGAAGTTTTTATTTTTTCTCCATGACATTACAGAGGTGGGATGGCTTGCGTGCCTCAACGATATGTGAAGAGGCCAGACAAACGTATGGTTCCTGAAGAGGGGCAGCAGCCTTTTCAGTAGTTCCATGGGCAACCATCTGGATGATTTGAGCTGGCCTTGTAACATCAGCTAATGTGGCAAAGCCACACAGATACTGCGAACGGCTGAAAGCAAGGGGAAACTACAGCCGTTACTTTTCCCGGAGACATGCAGCTTTACGGTATGAATATATGATGATGTCATCCTCTCAAGTAAAATATTCCGTGGGTAAAATAGTCTCCTATTCGGATCTCCGGGGCGGGGACTACTCAGGAGGATGTCGTCATCAGGAAATTGGTCGCAGAGCAGAGGATATAAAATGCAGAATGGCAATGGGAATTAAAGCGTTTTTGAAAACAAAAAATTGCTGACTTCGAATATTAATGTAAGTGTAAGGAAGTCTTTTCTGGAGGCATTTGTGTGGAGTGTTGCCTTGTATTGGAGTGAAACTTGGACCATAAATAGTGCGGACAGGAAGAGAATGGAGGCTTTAGAGATGTGGTGCTACAGAAGATTGCTGAAGATTACGTGGGTAGATCGCGTAACTAATGAAGAGGTACTGAACAGAATTGGGGAGAAAAGGAATTTCTGGCATAACTTGACTAAAAGAAGGGATATTTTGGTAGGACACATCCTAGGCATCGAGGAATCGTGAATTTAGCATCGTAGGAAAGTGTGTGAGGGTAAAAATCGCAGAGGGTGGCCGAGAGATGGATTCAGTAAGCAGATTCGGATGCATGTGGGTTGTCGTTTTTATGAGGAGATGGAAAGGCTTGCTCAGGATAGAGTAGGGCGGAGAGCTGCATCAAACCAGTCAGCGGACTGAAGACGACAACAACAACATAACCACCTCGTGAACGTAATTACTTCACGAACTTTCTCGTTGCGTTCCCTGACAGCTTGTTCACTGTACAGACTGAATAGGCCACTACGGTCGGGGGTTCGAATCCCCCCTCGGGCATGGATATTTGTGCCGTCCTAGTTCGTAAGTAGTTCGTAAGTAGTTCATAAGTAGTTTGTAAGTTTAGGGACTGATGACCCCCGTAGTTAAGTCCCATAGACTCTACAAACATTTGAACATTTGAACAGACTGAATAACTTGTGCAGCTACCACGCTGACTCCCTATGGGGACGCACGCCAGCAGCAGGAAGACGGCGGCGCCCTGTCAGACAGGAGACGCGGCACGGCGTTCGCAGCTGCAGCTGCAGCCACAGCCGCCGGCTTTGTTTGTAAACGGCCGTCACGGCTGCGGCGGCTATTTCCACCTCGTTTGAAGCCTGCGTGCTATTCTCATACTCTCCGGTGCACCCACCCCAGCCACGTAAAGATAGAGCACGCGCTGCCGTGCCCCCAGCCGTGTGGGGGACGACCGCCGTACGGGGCACCGCAGTGAGCGCTACACGCCTCGTGTTCTCAAGGGCACGACGTCCGTCCTGCGTTCCCATCTGACCTGAGTCCCAGCACGTTACATACACTCTGTCGCAAAAGTATTCGGACAGTGGGAAGTTTCACAATGAGTACTCTAGAAACACTGACTATGAAAGCCAGACATATTTATTAGCAATATATATGCGTAACAACATTAATTAGAAAAGAATTTTTTGTATAATTTCGTTTCCAAAACATAAATAATAGAAAAATTAACAACAAATGAAACAACCTGCACACCCTACTGCTACAAAAGTATTCGGACACTGTCCAATAAATGTTCATAAGTTGTACGACGAAAATGACAAAATCTTCTGAGTCCCCCTTTCATTTTCAATACCTCCTCCAATCTACTTTCCACGAGGTTTTTCGTGAAATCTGGGCCTATAATTGCCCATTTTTGACGCAGTTTCTCTTTCGAGGTCTCCTTCGTATAGATGTTGTCCGCGCGGAGGGTCCGTTTCAATTTATCCCACAAATGTTCGATTGGTTTAAGTTCTGGTGATTCGTGAGGGGTGCTAAACTTTAGGGCAGTTGAAGAGTAACCACATTTGTACAATATGCGCGGTATGCTTGGGATCATTATCCTGATAAAAATGAAAGTTGTTCGCAATACCTAGTTGTCGTGCACTCTGCTTCAAATGTCATCGCAGTATATTCAAATACGTTTTCTTGTTCATCTATCATCAATCAACACTAAATCACCCACACCAATGTCGGACATGCATCCCCACACCATGATGCTCTCACCTCCAAACTTTACTGTTGGTTTGAGGTTCCTGGGATTCAGCTCTTCATTGGTCTTTCGCCACACGTTTGCCTTTCCGTCGCTTTGCCATAATCTAAATTTACATCCGTCGCAAAATAACACCCGATTCCACCAAGTCTGATCGTATTCGGCGTATTCCCTCGCAAACCGCATTTATGAATGGCTTTCGCCGTGGTACTGCGATCGTCTTAGTACTCTCCGCAGGGTTGCGGGATGAACTTTTATACCAAGGTTTCCCTCCACCTCATTTGCAATTCGTGTGGCAGATATTTTCGGATTCTGTTGTATCTTTCGCACAATCTCTGTGAAAATGTCCGTGGCCTTCCTGTACTGCAACGGAATTCCAATCGGTCTTCTTTCTCGAACCGTTTAATAAGGTCGTGAACTGTACGTTTCTTCATGTTCACTATTGCGGCAATTTCCCTGCAGGTTTTCCCCTTCGCGTGATGATAAACGACAAGTTGCCTTTGCTCGAACGTAGAACACTTCCCTCTGCGTCCCATCGTCGACCTGCACAGCTCGCGATACGTGTTTACTAATTATCGCTATCGTCTCGCGGAAATGCCGGACACACTGCAGTCGCTTCACCCTCTGTGCGTCTCGGAATGAACTATTCTCTCACGTTGTCCGCCTTGTCGGAATACACGAATATAGGAGCGCAAGTGATTCTCCAAGTTCCATCGGTGTTTTCTGGAAGGGTAGTGAATTTCGCTATATTTAGCTCTAGCGTTGGCTGGTTTGGAGAGTTGTAAGGTGGCTACCTTAAGTTTTGGGAATATATATGTTGGCAACAACATATATATAAACATCTTTGTTGGGTCCGCAAAGATTATCTTTGACGGCCGCTAGGCGGGGTTTGCTCGGTGTTGCCACGCAGGGAGTCGGAGAGTAGTAGCGGAGCGTGGCGGTTGCACTGGAGCTCGCGGTGGACACAGCCCGCAGTTCTTCATGATGTTGCTAATTTTTTGGTAATTTACCTTAAATGTTTTTCGCATTGCGCAAGGTCGCTCATTTCATTTTATATAACTTTCCGTTCAGTAGGAACCTATACACAACCTTCATTAATTCGTGGTCCGTCACTGTAGTTGTTGTAATAACATGGATAGAGCATTAACCAAAAGTAATAATAAAAAAGCAGTCCCTTTCACTTTTTGATATTTTGATTTTTTATAATTAATCCTTTCCTGAGGGTAGGGCTGCATCCCTGTTTTAGAATCTGCCTCATTGCACGACTTCGCAATAATATGCACATCCTTCATTTTTATAGTTTATGTTACTTGTGTCGAATTTGCTGATTGCTAATTGTCTAATTTTCTTTAATACAGATTTATTCAGTTTGATTGGTTTAATTTTGTTTGTGATTATTCTTGACGCTGTAAGTGATTGTAAGTTAATGGTAATGAAGTACATAGTAGCAAGTGGGTGACATGAACGATATGAAGTGAGGAATGTGAGTTGGTGTGAAGCGAGGTATCACTTCCCTTTTTACAACAAAATAATATTTCTTGCCCGCATTCATTATTTGTGTATGCATACTGATTGTATAGTAATACTATATACGTACAACACAGTACGGCATTCTTTTATTGTTCTCGTAAAGTGACTATCAGTCAACCAAGATTTTGCATTTTTTAATCCTTCTAATACTGCAGTCAGATAGTCTAAGTTTCGGTGTGCCCAAACTTGCCTTACGTAGGTCAGCATTACGTTGCGCACTAATTGTCAAGTTACTCTCCTAGAAGTATCGCAGTCAGATCCTTAATTTTAGTAGCCAGATACGACCTTTTGTAGACCCCTGTTAGTACTGACGGCAACACACACACACACACACACACACACACACACACACACACATCAAGTAGCCCCGTTACACACACATCAACCAGTCCCGTTGCAGAGTGCCAACAGCAGAGATGTCATAGCCTACCGTACTTTTAATATTATTGAACACTATAGCTGACGCCATATGAGAAGGCGCTTCCGCTCATGGAGATGGAGTGATAGGGGAAGCGTGGAGGGGAGGGGAGGAGCTATGGCCGAGCGACAACACTGGAGCCTGTGGGAGCAACATTGCGTAACTCGCGGCCAGCCACGCGGTCTACAGAAACAACGTTATTGGCTGCCATTGCGGTAGTGGATGCGCAGAGCGGCTGGAAACTGGACCATCTTCGTCGCTGAAGGCGACTGTAGGTAATAAGGATTGTAGTAAATCCTGTCTGATGTGAAACATATCCTTTGTTATCAGAACAATGAATCGCCGCAAAACTATCTGGCATAAAGCATTTGGTGTGTATCGAAAGATAAAAATGATTGGTGATGTAACACATTGTTATGAGACTTAAAGAATGTGCAGCCCTAACGTCGAATCGCCTACCTTATGACTCTTAATAAAACTTACTCAATCCCCGAATGCTAAGTAGGTAGTTTCATTTCCTTTCAGTTTGGATCCGACTACATTGTACAGTCATAGAATTGTTTTGGAACCTTCACCTGAAACCAATCTGATTTTTTCCACATCTTATTCTTCATACACATTATACTGCTCATCAGTTAAGAAACGGAGATAACATACGAGTGTTTGAACTTAAATAGTATCAACTATTTATTCACAGCCGAAACAAAAGCGTTACATGTTTACAGCTGTTACTATCCTTCAAAGTAGTCACCAGCGTTGTATAGAACCCTTTGCCACTGATGTGGAAGTCGTACTATACCTTTAGCTGATCCTATTCTATTGAGGGTGCGAATACAGCGGTCTACTGCCTGTCGAATCTCTGGAACACTTCTGAAGCGAATGCCACGAAGTGGTTTCTTCATCTTCGAAATGAAATCTGTTACAAGGACTCAACTTCGCTGGGTGTGGTGGAAGTTCCCAGTACTTCCCAGTCCCGTCGACCTAACAGAGCAGCCACAGCTTGCCCTGTATGCGACCGCGCATTGCCGTGCAAAATGATGGGTGGGTTGCGCAGCAAAGCTGGTCGTAGGCGATGCTCCAAAAAAGAACAGTAATATTGGGCATTGACGGTCTGCCGTGGAGGAACGCAATGTTATAGGAAAATGTTCAAATGTATGTAAATCCATCGTACTCAACTGCTTCTTCATTAGTCCGTAGCTTACAAACCACTTAAACGAAGGTAAACTAACCTAAGGACAACACAAACACCCATGCCCGAGGGGGGACTCGAACCCTCGACGGCGAAAGTGACGTTCAGGTTTCGCTCGTACAATGTGGCCCATGACTCATCCAGTTTTATGATAGGGCTTGAGAAAGCGTCTCCTTCGCGCTCATATCGCTCCAAACTGTGTTTTAGCACAACCGTAAGGCATCCATTTCCGCATTTCTGCCCATGCGAAACCCATTGTGATGCAATTTTTCGCATGACAAGGCGTTGATTCTGGATGCGAAGCATAATCATATGCGCTAATCCGGTTTTTACGCTCAGATGGCTTGCCCGATGCAAGTCTGCCACAGTTTGCCGATCTTAGTTAAAGGCTTTTACCCAACGTGCCACTGTTCCGCACGGTAAAGCCGATTCTCCACACGATTCTTGAAGACCTTGAAGACTCTGTCGTGATTTACGTTGAAACGTGTCCATAAAAAATTATTTTTGTAAGAAAATGTCCAATATTGTGCCTCCTGTTTTGTATCGAGTAACTTGCTTGCAAGAAAATGTATAATATCGCTTCTACTGTATGTATCGATATGTGTACTTTGTGAAAGTTTCATCTTTGGCAAAGATCATGTATTTCATAGCATTGTAGCTCGCACTGAGAGAGAGTAACACTTGTGGTTCAGCTCGCTTAGAGAGCGGTTGAGTTGTGTGTATGGCTCCGATGTAGAGCAGAGGCTGCTTTGCCAGCAAGTCAGAAGTTGTATTATGTAGGTAATGTAATGCTGATTATTAATAATAAGTAACTTAACCTTTCTTTCCTGTTTCATTTACGTAGTTAGAAAATTAACCTACTTCCTTCATTTGATAATTAGTTATTAGTGGATTTAAAGTGCAGTATTGATTTGAATAATATTGTTGAACAGATCTCATTATTGGTGCCATAGTAAATGATAGTTAATTGACTATGATACTAAATTTCAATAATTAGAAACTGATCTGCATAAAATTCTCACAGTCAAGCATTAAGAAAGTGATTTGTGGTTTTTTAATATCTTTCTCGCAGTCAAAATTTTTGAGTATAGTCAGTGTCTGTTTCAAATGGTGACTTGTCACAGTTGTTTTGTGTTTAAAATGTCCGTTGCGCACATAATCAGTTTAATGCACTGTTTCTTATTTAACAGTATATACATCAATATCAGGGCCATAATTAAATCAAATTGCTGTGTTAATGAACATTTTGCTGTCTGATTTAACGATAGGTTCAACATCCACAACACACGCACAGCTTTTAACGTCCTCTGGCACATTCAATCTTGATCCAACTCCGTTGTTCCTGTTTCGAAAACATAGTGACACCGTTACGTTAGACCGCTCGCTCACAGGTAACTGTGTCCCTCGATTGTGCGCACGCCGAAGACGTGGGACGGGCGAGTTTCCTTTGCTCGGAGGTAAAGTACGTATGTCAACAACGTGTGCTACCAGCGACAATAGTACATTCCATTGGATAGTGTCTCCACAGCAGTGTTGCTACTATTTAAGTTCCAACCGTTGTACATGTAGTGTCTCCGCAAAATCCTGGCGCACTTTTAAGCGGTCACAGAAAGGCAACGAAATATGATGGAGATATGATACCTTCATCAAATGAACCGAAACTCCTCTGAATTTATGTTGCATGAGTGTCATTGTCTTTGGAGCGCCAGTAATTATGAGAGGATGAAATGAGACGTATTGGAAGGAAAGAAGGAAGGAACATCAATTTTTTACGACCCGTCGAGACCGCGGTCATTAGAGACGGGAGGTCATTTTTTGTCAGTATGTGGTCGATACAAAGGAAAGATCAGTGTGTTCTGTGGCCTGCTGATTACGTGGCAAGTTCTTCAGCGTGAATATCGTCGTGTGTACAATGAAGCCCCGTCACGTTTCATGTAAATAACAGTATACGGTAGGGTCGCCAGTTGAAGAAAACTGGCAGTTTGTTGGTCCAGAAACGGTGTTTGGGTCGATCGAGGTGGCGCAGTGGTAACGCACTGGACTCGCATTCGGGAGGATGGTGGTTCAAATCCACCTCCGGCCATCCAGATTTAGGTTTTCCGTGATTTCCCTAAATCACTCCAGGCATATGCCGGGATGGTTCCTTTCAAAGGGCACGGCCGATTTCCTTCCTCATCCTAACCCAAAAACTCCGAGCGTTAGCTCCGTCTCTAATGACCAAGCTGTCGACGGGACGTTAAACCCTAAGCATCCATCCATCCACGGTGTTTGGTTAGTGACGAAACTTTAGAAGCTATAAGGAACACTCAGTTGAAAGTCCGATCTATCAAATTCAAAATAAAATTATAAGTATGTACTTCTTTACGGAAAAAACTGTGAATCAAATAACTACCCAGACATATTACTATTACATGCAGTGTCACGAATTCTAAAAATGTTCAAATGTTTGTAAATCTATCGGACCAAACTGCGTAGCTTACAAACTGCTTAAACTAAGGTCAGCTAACCCAAGGACAACACACACACACACACACACACACACACACACACACACACACACACACACACCATGCCACAGGGAGGACTCGAACCACAAATTCTAGATTGTTGTGAAGGTGGCAGTCATCTTCCAACAAGACAGCGGTCCTCCACGTTGCACCAGAATTGCTAGAGAGTTTCTGGATACATTTACACAGCGATGGATACTAACGGGAGGATTTAAGCCATGGTCACCACTATCCACGAACTCTTGATGCCCATAGATTTTTTGTGGGTTATACGAAGCAATGTGTGTAATGTTTGTATCACGACACTGATCATTTGAAGGGGAGAATCGGAGACGCTACTTGCTCAGTTACACCTGATGTCCTCGAACGTCTGCAGAATGTACTAGAACATCGCTAAGATGTTTAGAGCGAGAAATAAAAACCACACGAAACTGCACTTAATATGTATGCGAACTTGGAGAGGTTTTGTGTCATTTGGTGATGGTTTGAAATTTATTCGTACTTCGTCGTTCCGTTGCTTTTCCGTGTCCGGTGAAACTGCACCAAGACTTTACGAATAGACCGCATTCAAATTTCATGAAGTGATGCACCGCATTAATCTTCCCTGTGCCCTTCCCGGTAGCCAGGATTTTAGTTGTGTGAATCTCGTTCACGACTTTACACGTTTTGTGGTACCCTTGCTGAAACAGCCTGTGTCTTGGTATGGGGTGGCGCGTGGTTTGGTCTACAAGCAGCGTTCATCGTAGCGTTTTCGTCCGTTCCTAATTGTCTGTTTTTGTGCGTGACTTTATCTGCCGCTGCCTTTTCTATAGCGTGAATATTAATGTTATGAGCAGCCAGAAATCGTCAGGCACCTGGTCTACAATTCACCTCTCCGAAACTGTAATAGAATGTTCCTAATAACTATTAAATTCAGATGGCTCGGGAACTACGACAAAACTGAATTTCCGATATCTATATACATTAAATAAATTATAAAACTCGAGTCAGCCGGCCAGGCCTTTATCTGGCCAATTTAATTCATTTTTGCTTCAAACCAAAAGTATTCATTCACAGACTTGTCCTCAAGTATCAAATTAACTCAACTCTCGCTTTTCTACATCTACATGGTATACTCTGCAAATCACTATTTCTCCCCCATTCCATTCTGGAATAGCGCGCTGGAAGAGAGACCACCTGAATCTCTCCGTTCGACCTCTGATTTCTCGTATTTTACTCTGATGATCATTTCTACCTATGTAAGTGGGAGTCAACAATATATTTTCGCATTCGGAGGAGAATGTTGGCGATTGGAGTTTCGTAAATAGCCCGCGCCGCAGAGATAAGTGCCGTTGTTGTAATGATTCCCATCCCAGATCCTGCATCATTTCGTAATTCTGTCTCCCCTGTATCGTGACAATACAAAACAAACTGCTCTTTTTTGGACTCTTTCCAAGTCCTCCGTCAAACCCACCTGATGAGGATCTGGGCAGCAATACTCCAAATGAGAACCGACAAGAGTAGTGTATTTATACTCAAACGCGATTTCCTTCTCTCCTTGCTGTGAATATTTTAATCTGTTTGTTTTACGACATTTTCGGTTCTAATTAAAGTACGAAGTTATTTTTCGTCTACTAACGATTAGCGGGTCGAGCTCTTTCATTTGCGCTTTAATTGATTCTCAAGAAAGCTATGAGTGCACATCTTCCACGCGAAATTCTAAGTAATTACCTTTACTGTCCCGATTATCAAGACGCTGAAATTCATAATGCTCGTCTCAAGAGTTTTGTATATGACATTTAAGAGATATCAACAAGAAAAGCTTTGATTTCCATAAATTTATACAGCCGACAAGTTGCGTTTAAAATGGTATAAACTTTACCAAGTTTCAACATCTATTTAGAATGTCATCAGAAGTAATATTTAAAAAACATTATACAACAAGTGTTATACTTGCCTGATAAGCTCTCTAGACGTCAACAATTAACACAAGAGCCGTCAAAATATAACGTACATTAATCCACACCGAGCGAGGTAGCGCAGAGTAACGCACTAGACTAGCACTCGGGAGGATGGAGGTTCGAATCCACTTCCAACCATCCAAATTTAGGTTTCTCCGTGATTTCCTTGAATCAACTCCAGGTAAATGCCGGGGTGGTTCCTTTCAAAGGGCAATGCCGATTTCCTTCCCCATCCTTGCCCAAAACTCCGTCTCTAATGAACAAGCTGTCGACGGGATGTTAAACCCTACGCTTCCTTCCTTCCTTCCTTTCTTCCTTCCATTAATCCACTAATTTTACACGACAGAAGCACTTATCGTTCAAGTGCAATGCTTCTTACGTAATTTTATTTAAATGTGTTTCTTCTGATGAAGACATACTAATTTCATGTTGAAACCTGGAACAATTTTTACTATTTTACTACGCAATATGTGGGCTGTACAAATTTATTAGAATAATTCCTGCACCTTTTCTATCAATATTGGACCGTGTGAATAAGATCTCACAATGTTTGTATAGCATATGGGACTCGACTACTGGGCCATCAGTCCCGAAACTTACGTATGAACTACCTAATACTAAGGACGTCACAAATATCCATGCCCGAGGGGGGATTCGAATCCCCGACCGTAGTGGCCGTGCTGACCGTGACTGGAGCGCCTCAGTCTCCGCAGCCGGCTGTTGCCCAGTGTGGACCCTCACCAGGTGGGACAGACAAACGACATCGAGAAGGTTCAGAGAAGGGCAGCTCGTTTTGTTTTATCACGTTACGGGGGGAAATGGTCACGGAAATGTTGCACTATTTGAGGTGGAAATCATTAAAAGAAAGACGTTATTCATTGTGGCGTGATCTGTCTGCGAAGTTTCAATTACCGACTTTTACTTCTGAATGAGAAAAAATTTTGCTAGCACCCACCTAAATAGGGAGACGTGACCATCCCAATAAAATAAGAGAAATCAGATCGAAAACGGAACGATTTAGGTGTTCTTTCTTCCCGCGCGCTATTAGAGAACGGAACGGTAGAGAAAGGTTATGAAAGTGGTTAATGAACCCTGTGCCAGGTACTTAAATGTGATTTGCAGAGTATCTATGTAGATGAAGATATATAAAAACTTTGAAACATGTACTTTGAGCAGGAAGTTTATTCTCGCTAGCTCCCTCCTACTTGAGTAAGTACTCTGTCTGTCATTTCCGGCATAGCAAAGCTGTGCAATTTAATATTTCTTTAAACTAGCCCAGTCAGGCAAATTATTCAGTGTACAAATATGGAGTAGACAACATCTTCAGGAAGAACTGTTCTATGTTTACATATTAGTTTGTTGTGCAGCAGCACATTATTAAGAGTAAATATGAAGTTTTTACGAAAATGTTTTCTTCTGACGATGCTACAAAATTTTCGTCATATGAGAAACTTTTTGTTACTGAAGTTGGGTTAGCAGAATTTTAATTATGCTTCACATTTTCATCTTTTTTGACTTGAAACGCTGTCAGAGCTTTTTAACAAGATATACTTTTTGTTAAATATGACACCGAATGAAGAAACAGACTGCTAGGTATGTAATTAATCGGTTATTAATTTTTCTGTCATGTCTACTTACTCCTGACATAACAGAAGTTACGATTACGAAGTCAGAAAACGCATTTTAAATAGGTCAACCGGTTTGGATAGATCGAACAAGAGCTGTACATATAACCATACTTCAGTACCAGGTATTGCAGCAATATTTATTTTGTGAAGTCCTGGGATGCACTTTATTTGGAACTATCGTCATAAGGCGTTATTAATAGACACTATCTAAAAATATACAGTATTATTTTGCTGTGTAGCTGCTTACAACTGTAAATATGCACTCCAAACCAACGCGTAAAACACGAAGCCGAATCCACTTATGTTTCTATGTCGGTAACGAAATAACTGGCCGCGGCGGAGTGGCCGAGCGTATTGAGGCGCTATGCTCCGATGCGCAAGGCCGCTCCCCGCACGAATCCTCCCTCGGGTATGGATGCTTGTGCTGTCTTTAGTATAAGGTAGTTTGTAAGTTTAGGGACTGATGACCCCATAGTTAAGTCCCATCAGCTTAACAGACATTTTCAAATAACTCCTCTGACAGCACTTTCGTCACTAAATAAAATTCTTGAAGTATCACAATTAAGAATTTTGTGAAGGAAACGACTCGTAAGCAAATTTTTTTTATTTGCATAAACTTTTTTGTTCCTATCAGACTACGTATAAAGGAATCTTTCGCCTTTTAAGAAACGCAAATTTTGTCACTTTTATTATAAGCCCCACTGAAACGCAACGTTAATAGGAGTTAATCAGCTGGAAATATGCTAGAGTGCTCAGTTCAGTCGTGAGAAACGTCTCTAGTTTTATTCATACGAAATCGTAGAATGTTCTCTTTTGTAACTTCTCCACCCTTTTGCTCACGCTGAGAACACACTCGTTTGAAGTACATTCTCTGACTCGCTTCATTCACGCGAACCTGAGGATGTTCTGTGGAATTCAGAGAATGAAGTAGATACTCTCTGTTATTCATATGGTCCAATATCTTCCTGAAATTTGGCACATTTTATCCTTCTGCTTGATAACTAAAATTCTGTAGTTGTAATCGTGTAACTTAATACTCAAAGGCACTTACGAGTGATCTACCATGCTTTTATACTTTCGCAAAACATTTGTACCATGTTACATTAATTCAGACTTAAACCCAAAATTTTTATTTTTGTAGCATCAACAATGTGAGGATCGGATGTTGTGCACATCTGTGTTATTGTTCGTGAATGCCGCTATTAGGAAGCTTTAACCTTGCAGACGAGATGTTATGCCCAATTGTGAAATCCTATGTAAGTGTGGCTATGTAACAGATAAACAGCCGTGATATTCAACTACGAGGAAGTTTCAACTAGATACCGTTTAGGTGTATAGAGCGAAAAATGGAAACCTCATCGCCAACCGCGGTGGCCGAAGGGCCTGCGGCACGCCAGTCATGGTCTGCATGATCACTCGGTCGGGGGTTCGAATCCCCTCTCGGGCATGGATATTTGTGCCGTCCTAGTTCGTAAGTAGTTCATAAGTAGTTTGTAAGTTTAGGGACTGATGACCCCGTAGTTAAGTCCCATAAGCTCTACAAACGTTTGAACATTTGGAAACCACATCAAAGTGCACAAGATACGTGAGGTAACTTTGAGAGTTGGCCCACTTCAGACAACGCTAGTAACACTAGAAGTGGGCCTTTGCGATCCCCTTTTGACAGCTCGAAATTTAAATGCAAGTAACGGCGTAACCGTTCATCAGACACGAAAATTAAACAAATATGTACTGAAGAAAATTTTCTGCAACTATGATCTGTTGTTATTTTTTTCATATCTCGCACGGTTTTGGAAATATTTGCAAATATAACGGCGATTTTACACTCTGTAACGTGTTCCCCCGGTTTTACAACGCACCGTTCAACCGATAAAAACCAAATTTTAGAGACTTGTTCTTCAGGGACCAGAACCTCCCGTTTTGAAATGTTTCGGACAAAAAATATATTAGTGACACTAAAAGTAAGCCGTTTGTGATGGCCTTTTCATAGCAGTAAATGTAATTACAAATAACGTCTTTACCGTCTAACTAAAACGAAAACTGGATAAACGTATTTGTAGAGGGGAAAATTAGCTATAACTTTTCTCTCTTATAGAAATAACATATGTCGCACCTTTTCACAGATATTTGCAAAAATAAGGGCGATTTGACACTGTCACTTGATTTAATGTAAACTAGTACAGGCAAAGAGGAGAAACTACCGCAGCAAGACAGGTGAGAAGATAATGAAAATGTGGGAAAGACTTGAAATAATAGTTTAAAGAGGAAAAAGTAAAAAAAAAAAAAGAGTGTGTTAGCCAAAGCTAAACTCAAATATCAAATAATTCTGGTTGTTTGATAAAATACCGTCAGAGAGAATATTACGCTAACGGTTCTTTCGTGAGTTCGTGCATGGCGAGCACGGGGCTCCGAGCTAATGCAGTCTTTCTTCCTTCCTTCTTTACTTCCCGGACTGCATTTCCTTTCCCCTCCCCTCTTTTCCTATCCTCACTCCTTCCCCTCCCCACCGGGGGACTGATAACCTCAGTAGTTTAGTCCCCCAATCCCAACCAAACAACCCCATCCCCAGAATATACTTGATGAGAACATAGATATTAATCACAGTAGCAAAGTCGTAATCCTGTCGTCCAATTTTTAATGATTTATGTTTTTATTACTTTTATTCCGAAGTGTTTGTGAAAATCATAAAGCTACAGGAACACCTAGAGTGGACCGAAAAACAAGCCGTGCGATTTTTCTTTCGTTTGGTGAGGGTTTCACTTTTCTGTCTTGTTTCGTTCCTACGGTCGGCGATTCGAATCCCCCCTCGGGCATGGATATTTGTGCCGTCCTTAGTTGTAGCTCGTTTATAAGTAGTTTGTATGTTTAGGGACTGATGACCCCGTAGTTAAGTTCCATAAGCTCCACAAACATTTGAACATTTGATTTGTTTCGTTCCTCTTCTGTGACAGGTTAAAACTGCGCCTCGTATTTACGAACATATTGCATTTGAAACTCACGCGAGAAAAATAATAAATAAAAAAAATAAAACATCGTATTAATTTTTTTCCGTATTGCCCCTCTCGGCAGGCAGATTTTAATTTGCGTAAACGTCATTTCCGACTGTCCAGTTTTTGTGGTACCGTCGTTGAAACAAGCAACAGACGCGGCATCGTACAGGACAGTATTTTCCCCCACAACTGTCTCTCAGAATTAATCAGGCCGGCAGTAGCGCCCTGACATTGTTTTTAACTGTAAGCCACATCAGATTGCAGCGCAGTCGTCACGCTGCAGACACCGCGGCGGCAGTGATTCGCGTTGCCTGGCAACGGCGCCCAGTTGTCCGCTTAATTGCCAGCGGGGTCACGTGACACTCGATTAATCCCGCTCCCCCCACCAATTTATGCTACTCGCTCGCGCATTGTTCCGGCCGACACAAACATTTATGACTTCTGCACGCGCCGCCCGTTTACAAAATCCGCTACCGTGGCAACCGAATAATTGCCGTCCCTGAGGGGATTAATGAGCCACGTGGTGGCCCCGCACTGGTGGGAACTGCGCGCGTGTAGGGAGGGGGGAGGCTAGCGCGTAAACTAATTACGTTACTACCAAATTAAATACCGAAATCACCGAAACAAAGCGCCCCGTAACAAACTTCTATTAGCGTAACGACTGCATTGAGAAGGTAGCAGTGAATCTAAAACACCTCTGATGGAGATGTTTTTATCCCTCTCCACCCGATCGCGCGAGTCCGGTTTTTATTTATTTATTCATTTTTACGGCAAACTCGGCCGCGGTGGCCTAGGGGACTGCGGCGCGCCAGACACTGTCAGCACGGCCACTACGGTCGGCGGTTCGAAGCCCCCCTCGGGCATGGATATTTGTGCCGTCCTAGTTCGTAAGTAGTTCATAAGTAGTTTGTAAGTTTAGGGACTGATGATCCCCTAGTTAAGTCCCATAAGCTATACAAACATTTGAAACATTTTACGGCAAACTGAATCTCTTGCCTTGTTTGCAGCCAAGGAGGTTAAAAATAAAGGGCGTTATCCCGCCCTCTTGGTGAGTTATGGAATGCTGTTTCTCTGTCAAAATTGTGATTTAAGTCGACCCTCTTGCTGTTAATGCATTGAATTGGCAGTTAGTGCAAAGTATGTACTTTCAAAGAATATATTTTCTTTGATAAATACCGATAAATACTCATCGTAACCACATATTTTCAGATGCTGATATTTCGGCTGAAAACCGTCCAGCCATCCTCGGGGCGAGTCTGAAGACTGAAGGCAAAGCGCTCCCATCCACCTTATATACTGTGGGGCGAGGCAGCGCGCATGCTCACTAGGAAGTCATAGACGTGCCCGTCTGAGTATATATGATCACATACTTTGCTTGTTATCGATGTCAGAGATGTATGAAGCCATAGTGTCCACTATGGAGAGCGTATGTAGTCATATTCTGTGGTTAATAGTCTTTCAGCGCCGTCGTCTTTGTTTACGATTGTGAGTGCCGGATTCTAAATTTTGTCAAGATTAAAACCATCATCACGACTAACTACATTACTCGCCAGTCTAATTTCAATCGCTTCTTTAAAAACTTTATCCCGGAAGGATGAAACAGGTTATAAAATCTGAACATTTTCGTAATTCATTTTACGGCCAGTCTGAATACAATGTTCAACTACAGCAGAATTATCAGGCTGTAGCAGGCGGGTGTATCGTTTACACCTGCCTACTACAACGTGATAAATGTAAGGTTATTTTAATAATTTATTTTGATAGTTCCTTGGAGCTCAATATTATAGAACCAACATTTGTATTTTCCTTTAATCTTAATTACAGATCAAATGATGGTAGTTGCCGAAACGTCGTAATAAATACAGATATAAATATCAATTAATTTGAATAAATAATCCCTGAGACGGATTTACGTCTCAAATATGTCAAAGACATTATTGATAGATCTGAAGCATTGAATTAAAATTTGTGGTGCGGCCGGGAATCGAACCCGGACCTCCATGCTTACTAGGCAGACGTCTTAACCGTTAGATTACCACACCACTGCCTAGTAAGCATGGAGGTCCGGGTTCGATTCCCGGCCGCACCACAAATTTTAATTCAATGCTTCAGATCTATCAATAATGTCTTTAAATACAGACAGCTTTAACGATCAACACGGTTTGTTATATATGTCCATTTGGAAGTGGCAGGTACCTGCTAACATGATAAAAAGTGCGTATACTAAATGTGTTGCAATAACTCTGCATGTCTTTTATACAACGGCTGAAGTCTATGGTTTTACAACTACCAATACATTTATGAAGATGCAGCAGTGCAGACTACGTGAATCGTTGGAGAAGCATGTTGTGTGTCGAAACTTACGATCGCGTGTCGACTTCCGCAAACAGGCAGCAACTAACAGACTCCTGTCGTTCCATGTTTATGGTTGCTGACACGCAACCAAAAGTTCGGACATACAGCATGCTTCTATATTGATTCGTGCAGTCTGCGGTTCTACAACTCGCTCAACACGATAATGTTAGTAATCCACATTCGTTGGACGTGTTCTAAAATTTAAAAATTCTAAATCTTCTTATCTTTCCGAATGGTATTTTAATGTAGCTTCAGACCCGCTCGGTTAGCCGTGTTGTCTAACGATACCAGTATATACATAAAGTGTGAAGAAGAGTAGATATAAGAGTTTGACGTATAAAATTCCTGGGATCACAGCTTGATAATAAATTCAGTTGGGAGGAGCACGCCACAGAACTGCAGAAACGACTCAACAAATCTGTATTTGCAATATGAGTGGTACCAGTTATAGGAGACATAAAAATAAAAATCTTGCATACTTTGCTTACTTTCATTCCATAATGTCATATGGTATAATATTTTTGGATAACTCTTCAAGTCAAGCAAAAGTTTTCAAAGCCCAAAAGCTTGTAATACGTATTATTTGTGGAGTAAAGTCACAGACATCCTTCAGAAACCTGTTGAAAGAACTGGATATATTAACTACTGCCCCTCAGTATATTTATTCCTTAATTAAATTTGTCATAATATATCCCTTTTCCCAACAAACAGCTCAGTTCATACCTACCATACTAGGAACAAAAATGATCTACACAAGGAATTAAAAGCACTTACTTTAGTTCAAAAAGGGGTCCACTACTCAGGAACACATATTTTCAGTACTTTACCAACAACCATAAGAAATTTAGCTACAAATAATGATCAGTTTAAGAGGAGCCAAAAAGACTTTCTAGTAGCCAACTCCTTCTACTCCACTGACCAATTCTTAAATAAAACCATATGATGCATGTCTCTGTATTCATACTATTAGTATTATTACATTATTAGCTTGTAAAAAGTGTATGTACCTGTATTAGTAATATTATATTATCAACTTGTAAAAAAATAAAAACAAAAAAATAAAAAATAAATAAATGACATGTTCCACATCCACGAGGATCACCTCAACACGTATCAATGGAACGAACCAACTAATCTAATCTAATTGAATATAAACGCTTTCCGAGACTGCTAGACGTACCGGCCCCCGTTCGAATTAGCCCAGCAGATTAACGAAGAGGGTCGGAGTGCCGGCCAGCCTGGATGTGGTTTTTAGGCAGTTTTCCACATCCCCCTAGGTGAATACCGGGCTGGTCCCCAAGTCCCGCCTTAGCTACACGATTGGGAAACATTTCGTCACACTTTACACTTTTACACATAACACTTTATGCAGACATTTGGGGTACACATGTCCTTCTCGGGGCATGGGGTGGCGGCAGGAAGGGCATCCGGCCGCCTTGTAAATACTAGCACATGGCAAATCAGATTAACAAAGACGAACCTGCTTGTGTGGGAACGTGGCCAAAAGAGAAAGAAAGACTTTAATGTATCTTCAGAATTTTTAAGATGAAGTCATGCTATATATAAGATCTTGATGATTTTTGGCGTGACATCACGAGTACTGGACTGCTGTGCACATCGCTCTCGATTTTTTATATAATTTTAGGATTAATATAATTATTTTAACTGTTATTTCGCGATAATAGTCAATATAGAGGTTTTCTGGTAAAGGATCGTCAGTTATTTTAGCGTTTGTTGTGCCGTACATGTGTTCGCGTGTGAGCCGGCACCGACGTCTTACTGTTTTGTTTACATCTGGCGGCGAGTGGTTCCAGCCGTAGCGCTCTCCGAAAGATAAGTTCCAGTAAGTGTTTGTGTTATTGTAGTTAAATTATTAAAGTTAGTAGATTTCAGGAGGTGTTATCACGCTAGTTATTTATTAAATTTAGTACTTTTCAACAGGTGTCTTGCTGTTTTTAACGTTGGGAAACTTTAAGTTACGGTATTGATAACTCTTTTACTCTCACTGTGTTTAGTTTATTAGTGACGCTTGAATTTGAACTTGTTTATACAAGCAACAGTGTAATGTTTCTGTCGTAGTGTTATTTGCTCTTTTCTGATACTATTAGTTGTTGTTACTTGATTTGTAGAGACTGAGGTTTGTTGATTGCTGTAGTTAAGAGGTACTTCCTAGTTCTTTTGTAGAAACGTAACTTCATAACGTAGACGTCTAGTTTTTCGTAACAAATAATTGTAAAATTTCACATGAGTGAAAAGTGTGGGCTCTGTCGTAGGGCCGTGCGTAGTGGGCTGCAGTGTGCAGTGTGGGATTTGTAGTAAGTACTTTCATGGGGGGGGGGGAGTGCAGTGGGGAAGCCAGTGGGCATTGTGGTGAGGTTCTCTCCTGGGACTGTAGAATTTGCAGCAGGAATAAGACGATAGAGGAGCAGGAGCGTTTGATCTGCGCCCTTCAAGGTGCAGTTGAAAAACGCTGAAGGGGAACTAGGTAGGCTGAGGAGGGGAAGGGGGCTGAGGAATGGGAACTGGCAGTTGGCAAGAAGGTAGCTAGGAGGAGGTATTTAGATGCCTTCACGTTGCAAGTTGCAAATAGGTTTGACCAACTGTCAGAGTTGAGTGGACATGAAACTCCTGTAGCTGGAGGTGTAGGAAGTACGCAGCAGACCTCAGCTGTTAGGAAGCCGACATTTGTAGAGAGGGCTCTTAGGAAGAAGAAGGTTCTGCTGCTAGGCAGTTCTCATGGCAGAGGTGTTGGCCAACGGTTGCAGGAATTACTTGGGAGTGAATACCAGATCACCAGCATAGTGAAGCCTAGTGCAGGGTTAGCTCAAGTCACTTGTAATATAGGGGACTTATGTAGGAATTTCTCAAAAGAGGATCAGGTAGTTATAGTGGGTGAGGCCGGGAATAGTCTTGATAGGGATGGGGAATATGATATAGGTGCTGATCTGGAAAGGATAGCAACTCAAACTGGTGGCACGAATGTGCATTTCGTGCAGCTGTTTCAGCGTCATGATAGGCCTTGTCTTAATACGGCTATCAGCCGTGTTAACATGGGGCTTGAGAAGGCGCTGATGACGGAGGGCATGGATCACATTGCAGTGGTGCCAGTTGAGACTATGCAACGGTCGGATTTCACTAGGCACGGCCTGCACCTCAATAGGTATGGGAGGGGGAGGTTGACAAAGCTCATAGGTGACAGTGTAGTAGGGGGTGGGGGTGTCACTCATGGAAAAATTCCTGCAGTAGTTGGTGTTAGGGCTGCACCTTTTTTAGACTGAAGACAGCTGATAGGTATTCCTGCTTAAAGGAAGTAGCTCTAACAAAGGAACCACCTTTGACAAAGTCTAAGAATATAAGTAATAAGGGAATTACAATTTTTCATCAAAATATGCAGGGTATCAGAGATAAAGTTAATGAAATGCTTATTGATACTGATTCTGACATTATTGGTATTTCAGAGCACTTTTTAAGTCGAGTTACAATTCAGAGACTTCCTATGCCAGGACACAGGTTAGATGCCTTCTATTCTAGGAGTTCCTTGCAGTGTGGCCCTGTATGTAGATAACGATTTTTCATCGGAGTCAATCGATTTTTCAAAACACTGCACAGAATAGATATTTGAATGTTGTGCAGGAGTTGTTAATGTTAATGGAAATCAACTAGTAATAGTTGTTATTTATAGATCCCCTGACTCAGATTTTAAAATGTTTCTGCCCAAGCTGGAATTGGTTCTGGGTTCACTGTATAGGAAGTATAAACATTTAATTGTGTGTGGAGATTTCAACATTAATTGTGTAGGTAATAGCTCAAGGAAAAGTCAGCTGTTAGGTCTATTTAATTCCTATAAGATGATGCAAACAGTATTTTTCCAACGAGAGTGCAAGGAAATAGCAGTTCTACCATTGACAATATTTTTGTTCATACTTCATTATTAGAGGGGCACTCTGTCAGCAGAATAGTAAATGGTCTATCAGACCACGATGCCCAACTTTTAATTCTAAAAAGTATTTGTCCTCAAACGAATGTTAAATATAAATATCAACTACTCAGAAAGTTAATCCAGTTGCAATTGAGACCTTTCTAAGCTTAATTAAGGAACAAGAATGGCAGGATGTTTATAGTGCTGATAATGCAGATGGTAAATATAATGCTTTTCTAAACACATTTCTTATGCTGTTTGAAAGTTGCTTTCCGCTAGAACGCTCATAACAGGGTACTTCCAGTAACAGACAGCCAGGGTGGCTGACAAAGGGGATAAGAGTATCATGTAGAACTAAGCGGGAGTTGTATCAAAGTGTTAGAAGCGGTCAGAATGAAGATGCAGTACCTCATTACGAACAGTACTGTAAGGTTCTGAAAAAAGTTATTAAGAATGCAAAAAGTATGTGCTATGCAAAAAGAATAGCAAACTCTCGGGATGAAATTAAAACTATCTGGTCAGTCGTGAAGGAAGTGTCTGGTCAGCAGCAGCAGGTAGAAGATACAACGTCAGTGCGTAGTAGGAATGTTTCTGTTACTGACAAGTTAGATATATGTGCAATATTCAATAATCACTTTCTGAATATAGTAGGGGAACTAACAAAACTCTAGTTTCTACAGGTAATCATATAACGTTTTTAGAAAATGCCTTTCCGAGGCTGTTGCCTGAAATGGTCCTTCATGATACTTCCATAGGTGAGATTGAGTCAATAATTAAATCACTAAGGACTAAGGACTCTTGTGGATATGATGCGGTATCTAGCAGAATTCTAAAGAACTGTTCTCCATATGTTACCCCGGAACTAAGTCATATTTGTAATTTTTCCTTTCAGAATGGTCAGTTTCCTAACAGATTAAAGTACTCGGTAGTGAAACCACTTTATAAAAAAGGAGAAAGGGATAATGTAGACAACTATAGACCTATTTCTATGCCATCGGTTTTTTGTAAAGTTATTGAAAAGGCTGTATATTCAAGATTAATTGATCATTTCAGTTTACATAATTTATTGTCAAATGTACAGTTTAGTTTTAGAAGTGGTTTAACGACTGAAAACGCTATATTTTCGTTTCTCTGTGAGGCACTTGATGGGTTAAATAAGAGGCTACGGACATTAGGCGTCTTCTTTGATTTAACAAAAGCGTTTGATTGTGTTGATCACAAAATATTGTTGCAGAAGTTGGAACATTATGGAATACGGGGAGTAGCCCACAACTGGTTCACCTCCTACTTTAATAATAGACAACAGAAGGTAATTCTCCGTAGTGTAGAAAATGGCTATGACGTGCAATCCCAATGGGGCACAATTAAGTATGGGGTCTGTTTTGGGACCATTGCTGTTTCTTATTTATATAAATGATATGCCTTCGAGTGTAACAGGTGACTGTAAAATATTTTTGTTTGCTGATGATACCAGCTTGGTAGTGAAGGATGTTGCTCGTAATATTGTCACAATATCAAATAATGCAGTTCAAGAGATAAGTTCGTGGCTTGTAGAAAAGTTGATGTTAAATCACAGTAAAACTCAGTTTTTACAATTTCTAACACATAATTTGACGAAAGCTGACATTCTGATTACATATAATGGGCATGTGATGAGTAAGTCTGAACAGTTCAAATTTCTAGGTGTTCATATAGACAGTAAGCTGTCATGGAAAGCCCATGTTCAGGATCTTGTTCCAAAACTAAATTCTTCTATATTTACCATTAGAACAATATCTGAGATAAGTGATGTTTCAACACAAAAAGTAGTCTATTACGCTTACTTTCACTCACTTATGACGTACGGCATTGTTTTTTGGGGTAACTCACCTGATGCAAAAAGGATATTTCTCGGTCAAAAACGGGCGGTTCGAGCAATATCTGGTGTAAGTTCGCGAACGTCATGTCGACCCCTTTTCAGTAGTCTGGGAATTTTGACTCTGGCGTCACAATACGTTTTTTCTTTAATGTCGTTTGTTATTAATAATATCAGCTTATTCCCACGAGTTAGTAGCTTTCACTCGGTGAATCCTAGACAGAAGTTGAATCTACATTTGTATCACACCACCTTAACACTTGTGCAGAAAGGGGTACAGTATTCTGCGGCAACCATTTTCAATAAGCTGCCACAAGAACTAAAGAATCTTAGCACTAATCCACACGCTTTCAAGTCTAAATTGAAGAGTTACCTCATGGCTCACTCCTTTTATTCTGTCGAGGAACTCCTAGAAAAGTCAAACAATTAAACTAATTAATTTTTTTCTTCTTTATTGATTCTGTTCACTTTGTGTTAATATTGTCGTGTGCAAAGGACTACTTAAAAAATTTCTATTACCATTCCTGTGTAACAATTAATGTATTGACTTGTTCCATGACCATGGAGTCTCACTCCGCAATTGGGTCCAATGGAACAGAAAAAAAACAATAAATAAAAATAAACAAACTTTAAATAATCATCGGTAAAGGAGACCGCCTATAAAACGCTTTGCGGCCCCGTTTTGAGTATTGCCCAAGTGTTTGGGAGAGGTTTAAAGGAGGGCATAGAAGCAATTCAGAGGCGGGCGCATAGTTATCGATGTGCGGGTGTTACCGACATGCTTTGGAAAGTCTAATGGGAGTCACTGGAGGAGAAGGGACGTTATTTCGAGTGTTACTGTTGAAGAAAATTAGAGGGCCTGTATCTGAAGTGGACTGCAGGACGATTCTCCCGCCGCCACACTTACAATTGGCGTGGAGACGAGAAAAACAAGATCAGAGAGATTAGGGCTAGTACAGGGAGTCTCTCGAATGACGCCTGCCAGGCGTCCTTTGGACCGCTGTGTTCTGTTCGGCTCCCGGCCGCCGCCACCGCATCCGCCGGCCACGGCAGCGCCCGATTCTCGGACTCTGTTGTGCCGCGGGCGCATACACTGAGTTAAAAGTCTTAAAAACACTGCCATCTGAGTAAACTAAGATTACATTTATTTACAATAGATGTTCAAAACGATGTCCCTCTATGGAAATACCGGTCTGACATCTCTTGAACACATTTGCTAACGACGAATTTCGGCTGCCGAAGTCTGGGGACCGACTACTCGAATCCTGTCTTCCAACTCTTCGAGTGTATGGGGATTGCTTGCATGCAACTTGTCTTTTAACAGTCCCCAAAGATAAAAGTCGCAGGATTTAGATCTGGAGAACGAGGAGGCCAGTCAACTATCCTATCATCAAAAACACTTCGTATTGCTGCCATAGAAGCATTGGTCTTGCATTCTCCTGATTCTAAAATTCATTTCCCAGACTTCGGCAGCCGAAATTCGTCGATTGTTCGCAAATGCGTTCAAGACATGTCAGGCCGCTCTTTCCGTAGAGGGACATCATTTTGAACATCAACCGGAAATAAAGGTAAGCTTAGGTTACTCAGATGGCAATGTTTTTCAGACTTTAACTCAGTGTATGCGCCCACGGCACAATAGAGTCCGAGAATCGGGCGCTGCCGTGGTCGGCGGATGCGGTGGCGGCGGCCGGGAGCCGTACCACGCGATCCGCGGACGCCTGGCAGGCGTCTTTCGTGAGACACCCTGTATATATGCATACAAGTATTCGTTTTTACCTCTTTCAACATGAGAGAGCAACAGTAAAGCAAGTAACTAGTACTGGTAGTAGGTACTGTCTACTATAAAAATTTTGGGTGGATTGTGAAATTTGAATGTATATATTTACATGTGGATATGGAATAATAATAATAATAGTTTTTCAAATAAAATATTACATCACCATTTTTTTAAATCTTGGGCAAATGAGATTATATATTGCGTCAAAAATAGAATGGTTCTTATATTTAAAACTATAACCTGAAGCAGTCCATTCCATGTGCGCCTCTGTATCTGTTAATGTTGACCGCCCTATGGCATAGATGATGATGTCTGCTGTTGTACCGGACATTCGCGGCTGTTTTCTCAGTTTGGCAAAGACATCCAAACCAAGGCGAGAGAGCACAGCGCGCGTTCCAGATCCTTCCACCGCCTGAAGCTCAAGCCGCCCTGGACAGAAGAAGCGGCGCGGCGCGGGAGCTCGCGTTGTCGTGTGCACTGTGGGGTGCAGCACCAGGAAATGCGACGCCACCGCCCTCCAGCGGTCTGGCCAGAGTGACGGCGTTCCGTGGAACAGCGCGCCACCACCATGTACAGGGTGTTACAAAAAGGTACGGACAAACTTTCAGGAAACATTCCTCACACACAAAGAAAGAAAATATGTTATGTGGACATGTGTCTGGAAACGCTTAATTTCCACGTTATAGCTCATTTTGTTACTTCTCTTCAAATCGCATTAATCATGGAATGGAAACACAGCAACAGAACGTACCAGCGTGACTTCAAACACTTTCTTACAGGAAATGTTCAAAATGTCCTCCGTTAGCGAGGATACATGCATCCACCCTCCGTCGCATGGAATCCCTGATGCGCTGATGCAGCCCTGGAGAATGGCGTATTGTATCACAGCCGTCCACAATACGAGCACGAAGAGTCTCTACATTTGGTACCGGGGTTGCGTAGACAAGAGCTTTGAAATGCCCCTATAAATAAAAGTCATGAGGGTTGAGGTCAGGAGAGCGTGGAGGCCATGGAATTGGTCCGCCTCTACCAATCCATCGGTTGTTGAGAAGCGTACGAACACGTTGATGAAATGTGCAGGAGCTCCATCGTGCATGAACCACATGTTGTACCGTACTTGTAAAGGCACATGTTCTAACAGCACATGTAGAGTATCCGGTATGAAATCATGATAAAGTGCTCCAGTGAGCGAGCGTAGGTGGAAGAACATGAGACCCAATCAAGACATCACCAAGAATTCCTGCCCAAACCTTCACAGAAAATCTGTGTTGATTACGTGATTGCACAATTGCGTGCGGATTCTCGTCAGCCCACACGTGGTGATTGTGAAAATTTACAATTTGATCACGTTGGAATGAAGCCTCATCCGTAATACTAAAATGAGCTCTAACCTGGAAATTAAGCGTTTCCGGACACGTGTCCACATATTTTCTTTCTGTGTGTGTGAGGAATGTTTTCTGAAAGTTTGGCCGTACCTTTTTGTAGCACCCTGTATAACAGTGCACGATGCCACATCGTTACTAAGGACCAGGAGGCGGCAGTGGGACATTCTGGAACACCCACTGCACCAGACATTAGTCATCGTCTTTAGGATCTATTTTCCAAAGTGAAAGAAGCAAACGGCGGACCGGTACAATCCCACAGATGACACTATCCCTGCCATAGGGCGGTAGACAGTGGACATCAAAGGAAACAGCAACGTAGGTGGCTCATGCCGCCTTCTGGGCATTTTTCAAAAGGCCGTAATGACGAGTGCGATTATATTGCAGGTGTTCAACTGTATGAAACTCTCCCAGTAAAGTCATTTCAGAGAGAAATAATGGTCGTCATTGCTTTCCTTCCAAGCCTTGTTCAAATGTTTGTAAAGCTTATGGGACTTAACTACAGGGTCATCAGTCCCTAAACTTACAAACTACTTATGAACTACTTACGAACTAGGGAGGCACAAATATCCATGCCCGAGGGGGGATTCGAACCCCCGACCGTAGTGGCCGTGCAGACCGTGACTGAAGCGCCTCAGTCCCCTCGACCACCGCGGCCGGCTCCAAGCCTTGCACAATTGATTTGTAATCCCCCTTTTACTTACTGAAATTACTGAATGCTTCATCGCTTTTACTCCAAATCAAAAACATAAACGGCATTTCAAGTATCTGCGTTTCCATTATGTAAACAGTTTTCTGCAACATATTTCACGTTTCGTTCTCTGAATTGTAATAGTGCTTGTAACCAAAATTTAAGCTGTCATGTGTATTGTCTTTTGATAGAATTTCGCAATAGTCTACTTAAGGATACAGAAAAAACATACGGTACTGGTGTTTCTCTCGATTTTTTGGCACTATACTGTTCTCACTGCTTATAAACGGTAAGAGGATGCTTTGAAGCAGAGTTTGATGGGAAAATGTCGCGAATTCTTATCTGGGACATTGCTTGATGTTTATTGTAAGTTGTAGGCATTGCAGACAAAAATGGAGTGGACAAGCAGTCCAGACGAAGAAGACAACAGAACCTACTATGACGCTGAATGATGTACAGTACCGGTACATCAGATTTGGTCAATTGGCAGGTTATGGGCCAAAAGAAAAGGGTACGAGTTTCTCTTCACGAGTACCAGACTGTGAAGTGTCGAAATTGTGAGATTGTTTTGGGCTTTGTACCAGAAAGGACTTGTTTTCAAAGAATTCATGTGAAATGTGGAAAGTATAATAATTTTTTCAGCCGCAGGAACATAATTGTATTATTTATATTATGGCATCCATGTGCAAATTTTTCATCAATGTCACATACACGCAATACACTGCATTTTGGAAATTCATATTCACGATGTGACGTTACAACAACGAGCAACACCGTTTGGAACGCAAAGCGATCTTCTTTGACAGCGGAGAGCGCCAAAATTTGCGAAGAATGACCAGGCAATCGATTCAGATGATGTGTTGACATCAATTTTATATCAAAAGTTATTCAGAAAAATTGATATTTTTTCACTTGGAAAAATCCACAGCCTAAACTAATTGAGCGAGGGCTCAAAAGAGAGGTCTCATCAAGACCCAGAGTTTGGTATAGCTACATTATCTGCAACATTTATATTGCGCATAATAATGCACTTTTAAAGAGAAACAATAGTGATTTGTTAATAACAATTAATACAAAATAGACACACGAACAGCGAGGCACTGGTAGGGCAGGTGTCGTAAACACACATTACGACCTGTTTAGAATATATTATTTTTGTTTATTTTAATATGTTGTCTTTGTGTAAACTAAATTATTTTGTTTATCGACTGTAATTTCATTCAATTCTGAAAAGTGCATTGGAAAGAGGCCTGGAAAATCTACCAGAAAAAATATTTACCTACGTTACTGCTTAAATATTCATAGTGCGACGACCGAAAGACTTTTTTCATGCTGAAGGTACTTATTTGTTTAAACTTAAGATTTTTGGGGTATTATTAGTGTTAGAAATTAAAGTAGGTATTTGCGTTAGAATCTTAGCGCGCATAACGACCCTGTCGTATCAACATTTCAATCATTATTTTAAAATAAAGTTTTGTACACTACTAGGAGAGCCACTGAACCTCGTTAGGGGCAGAATCCGTCGCCGGGAGTTCCGTCTTGATGGCAGTCGTGTGTTGCGAGTGCAGTGGGAGTCGAGTGAGACGATGGGTGACGAACACAGCCGCAGAATCCGCCGAACTGGATACTTTCGAACGTGTGTGGACTGATTTTGAACAGTAGTTGGAACTCAGAAATTATTCATCGCTTTCTAACTTGGGTTTTTGGATAGAAGAATGAACTTTAATATCAATCGTTTTAAGAACATTATTCAAATTATTAAATATTCATATTGTTGTCTTATTAGCAATATTGGGTGCTCGAGCTAATCATACCAGACGGAGTCAAACGCATTCAGTGATTCTCACCAGATGTAATCACGCAATGGGCAATAAACCATTTGAGTGAATACGCAAACCTCATGTTGTAGTCAGTTATTTAGTAGATGCCTGCCTAGTTAAAAATTCTCTGGCTTTGAAATTGAAAGTTGTTTTAAAAATAAATGTATATTTTTACGAACAGCAACGACTATAAAGGTAGCAGGAATAAGTCATGCCGTAAGACGACATCAGTTAAATCGAATGTTTGTTAAGTTTATGGGACTTAACTACGGGGTCATCAGTCCTTAAACTCGAAAACTACTTATGAACTAGCTTATACTAAAGACTGCACAAACATCCGTGTCCGAGAGGGGATTCGAAGCCCCGACGGGGAACGGCCTCGCGAATCGCAGCATAGCGCCTCAATGCGCGCGGCCGTTCCGCCGCGGCCAAAGGCAGTTAGTTCAAGGGTCCGTACCGTTACAACGTGACCATACACGTGAAGTGCTATCATACACAGCAAATTTCCCCACTAACAATGTTCCGCTGAAAATGTGGTGTGCAGCTGTAGCTGGTCATTGGCGACGCGGTACGTACCTCGTAGAAGGATGGCGGAATGTAGGTGGAGATGACCTCCGCCATGGGGAAGGCGATGCCCATGACGACCAGCAGCTTTCCGTACAGCGCCGACAGGGTCGTGGTGAGCGCGTCCCTGCAACACAACACACCAGCACCAGCTCAGTCCAGCAGCCACCGGGCCAACTGACGAGTCGGAATATCGCTTAGCGTAACTCTGTATACGTGTCTCGCGTATGTAAAACTAGCTGAAAACCCGGCGTTGCCCGGGTATTTATTTCTTTATTCCTGCTATTTTTCAGATATATTTTCATTTGTATAAGGGCTGTATGTCTGTAAAATCTCTTGGAAATACAGTTAGTAGTAATGAAGAAATAGATTAAAACTTGGTGCGTAATTAGGGCGGTTTTTGATGAACGTTACTGTTTACGTGCTCATATCGCGTGAGTTAGGTTGTACTGTGATACAATTTAGAAGGTACATTCAACTATATTTACTTTCTGTAAAATTTCCTGTGACTACTATTTGTAGTGTACAAATTATAAGTTGTAACGTCATACCGAATGCCGTAGTTTTACTCCATAAACAGCGGAAAAGTAGTAAGTGAGAAACATTTTTCCTTTCATCATTTTGCTGTGGTTGTCAGCGAGAAAAAGTTTAATAAAGGTTTGAAATTATGTTTAAATTTTTTCGCCTAGTCGGTAAGTACTCTCAGTCGCATATAGCGTTTTTATAAAGTCTCGCCGCATTATGTGGCAGTTTTATGCGATACCTATAGTTTCTGACCGCATATCTTCTGAACCACGTGTCGTATATGATTCTTAACCCTGCGGCAATTGCTACCTCACGATAAGGAATATGTGTACCAAATTTGGTTGAAATCGGTCCAGTGGCTTAGCAGAAAATGAGCAGCATTGTTGCTAAACGCAGCAGTTTTTCGCACATCTAATTGTTTATGACATCATATCTTGTGAACTATATATCGCAGGTGATTCTTACACTTACGGCGACCGTTCTCATGGATTGAAGATTACGTGTACAAAATTTCATAAAGATTCGAACAAAACTGTAGATTTGTATGCAACACGTACAAATATACGGAGACTCTGCTTTATATATTAGATATGCCACAACACCACTAACGGTTAGAATACCAGTAATTAGTCATTGTAAGTTCACCAAACAAAACATTAAATTACCCTTACAGAAATCACTACAATCATACGTTAATGCGGAGCGCACGGTTTCTCGCCGTCGGAGCTTCGAGTGTGTGTGTGTGTGTGTGTGTGTGTGTGTGTGTGTGTGTGTGTGTGTGTTTTATCCTTAGGTTAGACGGAGATCACGTGGGTATCGGATTTTAGAATTTTCTGATATTTATGGCACGAGAACAGAGCTCTAGTAACGATTAGCCAAAGCCGTTCAACGCAACCAAGGTCAAGAGACTCCGGGAGGAATTCCGTACCCCGCCAGAAGTTGGCGCAGACTGTCTTGTCTGCAGAAAAGCAGATGCCGTTGTTGGTGCTCTACGAGTAGCGGCGGCCAAGGCACCGCTGAAGATGCCGCTCGAGTAAAACCGTTCGTTGGGAGCTTCAATAAACGGCGCAGTCATCTACGAAAAGAGAAGCCGAAACGATTGGCGGGAGACAACCCATAATAATAGGATAAAATTGAAGTATTGATCCGCTTGACCATATCACCTTCTGCCAATTTTTAGCGTCCGTACCCGATGACGCTCCGTTAACAGGGGCACCCGTTTCCTACGGATTGTTCACTGGGAGGAGTTTCTGGCACCAACTGTGACGGCGTTAGCCGTGGTCTGTTGTACTGTTGCCGTCCTGTCCCTATCGACGATCCATCTCGGAAGACGTCGGACACGATTATCGACTTACGTAGTGCCAGCTTCATTCGGCCATTCAGGACACGTCTTTGGCACGGCCTAACTTGTAATCCCCAATTCCTGCATCACTGCCCAATTCGAAATTCTCATCCGTCGGGTACCGCCCACCGTACTCCGTTCCAGCAGCATGAGCTCAAGACGACGTTAAGTGGCAGACAAGTCGCTGGCACAGCCACGTCTGGAAAGGTCTGCTATACAACTGCAACTGACACAGCAGGAGTGTGGTGTGCAAACAACTTAACAGGCCCATCTGTGCCCCACTATTCCATGACATTTGGCGAGACTATGTACTAGTACGAGAACGCCAAAACTTCTTGTATAAAATAAAATACTTATGTATCTCCAAAGACATTTTTAAGCCGCTAGAAAAAACGTCTTTCCAAAATTAAAATTAATTCAAATGATTATAAAAATAAAAATAATAAAGATTAAACATCCTGTCTGAAGTAATGGATTCCTACATCATGTTGTTACATCATTCCTGTAATAAGAGAACAGGTCTGGGCTGAATTATTATAAACTCTGTTCCTATGATCGCTTGTCATGTCATGAGAACAAACAGATTTTCAGTCAAGAGAACTAACAAGCGTTCATAGGAACAAAGTTTATTATAATTCAGCCCAGACTTCTTATTACAGGAATGATGTAACAACCTATTGCAGGAATCCATTATTTTAGACTGGTTCTTTCATTTTTATTATTTTTATTTTTATAGGAGTTAGTATAGAGTCAGTACTTTAATTTTGGGAAGGTTTTTTTTTTATTCGATATCTGGTGATAATAATTATTATTCTGTTTATTCTTTTAATGATGGAAGTGACTTTATTTCTTTTGGTATAATTGATACAGAAGTACTTGAAAATGGTGACATAGCTTCACTGAAATTAGTTGTACAAAACAAAGAAATATTATAAATAATATAGGGAATGTGGCATATAAGTACATTGGTTAAATGTTTTTATTTAAAGAAAAAAATAACTTTTCCACTTTTCCATCGCACTCCTCATACAATATCTGATGTTACAAAAATACATAAGAATTTTTTTTCTGACGATTCAAAGAGAGCAGCACTAAATAGGAGAGGGGCGTTATTATTTTGTTGTTTAGAGTCGGTCTGTAGCAGTCCGCAACTGGCAGTGAGTGAGGCAGTATGTTCTGAACACATCCGTGTACGCGAGTGCTGTTCGGACGAAAACCTGTGGCGATATATGGAACTTTGGGGAGTGGGGGCGTTTACCGCCGTAGCTGCCATTATTTTACTGCACTTTAGATGTGACAAGGGCCTTGTCGAGCGTATGCCTGCTCCACGGAGCTCTTACGTTTCTGCCTGCCGGGTGCTGCGTTTGTTCAGCTGGTGCTGATGTTCAGCCCAGCTCTGTCCCCTCGGTTTTCTCAACTGCAGCTCCTCATCGACTTCTTTTGAACTTTTTGTACTGTAAGTAATTAAAAATTGATTAAAAGAAACTGTGCGTTTAATAATGCTTTTAAATTGTCATGATAAAACAGCATTACTCATTACTTTGAAATGGCGCGTAAAATACGTTTGGATAATATTATTTGGCAGTAATGTTTAATCCGCTTCGTGAATTATTTTTTAACTGTAAAACTAAAAGTCATTACATTCACCTGGCAGGCTTTTACTAAGTGTACAGCACAATTTTATATTAAACACGTGTAGTTTGTAAGGAATGTGTATGAATGGTTAATTAAGTTTATACCCCATTGTTCTTACACGAATACATTTCTTTAGGACGAGAACGAAGACTTTCGCGACGGCCCTCTTGTATGAGACATTCTCGGACTTCTTGCCGCGTCAAATCTTGATGAAACTTCAAGGTTTCGGTGATTTCCTCCATCGCCTTCGTCAGGAGCAACTGACTGGTTGTGTAGTGCTGCGGTTGTCTTAAATAGCAAGTAGATGGCTTGTGATTGGTCAGCTTCTGATTGGCTGGTGGCTACGTAACGCCGTCGCAGGCGGTGTCGACGTCTGCGCTGGTGGCGCCACCGCTCCCGTGGTATAGAGACGATCGCTGTACGGGGTGTCTGTGCCGCTTCTCTGTGTCGAGCGCTCGTTTCCAAGCACCGCTGAGATTGTACCCGCTGTCTCGGTTAAAACTGTCCTCGCACATTACTATTTCTACAGCCTCTTTGATTACAGAATCCCAGTATCAACAGGCTTGGGACAAAATTGTCGTTTCATCGAATAAGATTTTATGTTTGATTGTGTGGTGTGTTCAGCGACTGCCGATTTCTCCAGTTCTCGATTTCTAATGTGGCTTCGGTGTTCTGTGCAACGGCCGGCAGCGGTGCGGATGGACTGTCCAATGTAGTTGCTTCCACACTCACGTGGTATACTGTAAATGAGGCCGAGGCAGTACTATACAGGGCGCAACATCTCCTTGGTTTTCCTAGGAGGTCGGAAGATCGATTAGATACCATGCCTCCACAGGACATTACCTATTTTACTGGACGTAGTGCCACAAAAAGGAACAAAAGCCGTCGGTAGCCCATCACGTGAATCGTCAATATTTTCACGTTCCCTCTTCTTGGCAAAAGGTGTCCTTATATCTCGTGGACCATAGCCTTTCTTCAGGAGTACATACTTCAGATGCTCAATTTTTTATTCCAAGTGATCCTCGTCAGAAACTGTATTTGCTCTATATATCAATGTGTTCAGAACGGCTCTCTTCTGAAGTTCGTGATGGAAACTCTGTGCGCTGAGATAAAAACCAGTGTACGTTGATTTACAGATTGATGGAGATGCCCATCTCATTTAAAACATCCAGAAAAGGCAGCCTCCTTCCTCTTCCTTCTCGATGATAAACTGTTCATGCATTCCATGCCCGAAAGCTTCCTCGACTAGCGACCACACCATGAAAATATCGTCACCATAACGAAAAAACACAGACGGACGAAGAGCATCTGAACTTAATGTACGTTCCTCCAAATGTACCATAAAAAAGTTTGCTATTGCAGGAGACAACGGAGAATCCATAGCCATTCCCTCCGTCATTTCGTAAAATTTGCCGCCACACAAAAAGTAGCTGGTCGTCATTACAAGGCGGAACAATTTCATTGTTTCAGGAGGGAAATGCCCTGCCAACTGTTTCATTGTGTCGTCCTCAAGAGCTTTCGTGAAAAGTAAGACCGCATCCTCGCTCATTAAAAGATCATTTGGTCCAACTATGATCTGGTTCAGTTTCTCTATGAACATATCTTAGTTTTTGATGAGATGTTCGCAGCGGCCAACTGTTGGTGCCATTAACTTGGCTAGATATTTTTGTAACCTGTAAGTAGGACATCCTATGACGCCATTAACGTCCTCACATTTAATTTCACAGAATGGAAATTATGCATTGGATTTTTTTCTGTTGTACGAAGCAAAGCCATTAATATATCCAATAAATCCAGTTATTTAAAATACAGCTTGGACTTTACATGACAATTTGGTCATCAAGTATCACCAAGGGGTAAAAGAGGATAAGAAAAAAAATCATGTTATTAATGAAATGCCCTTCTACTAACATTTAGTCGAGCATCCGTAACTTTTCAGACCGCCCTTCACATGCAGGATGTCAAGTACATACCACACTAAACTATAACTGCAGTTATATAGATGGTGCGGTGATTGTTGTTGAGGACATGTAGAAAGTAAACACACCGCACATGGTTCGCAGCCGCTAAGCAGTTGCATTTTAATTCGAGGAAGGGAGGAAAATAAATGACGCTAACTGCCTCACGTCATTGAAACAATTCTCTGTCGCCTAGTGAAAATTTGTACCAAACCGGGATTCGAACCCCGGTCTTCTGCTACGGGCCAAAATTCACATTAATCACTTGGCCTCCTGGGCATGCCCCCTATCCGCTACAAATTCCGCACAAGTCGCACATTATATATCCCTGCCGTCTGAATCCTCTTATGCTAGTCATTCCGATTCCAGAACTAGGTGGTACGATATTACCGCCTGGAGTGATTGTCCGAAAGACAAAATACCACGCCATCAATACACGTATTCCTACACGACAAGGAAATACAGTTTATTTCTTCACCTCAGAAGCAGTAAATGTCTTTCGATTTTGTGCTGGAATTGGAATGACGAGCATATGAGGACACGGAAGGCAGGGGCGCTACAGCCATTGTGTGCGAGTCGAGGGAATTTGGAACCAAAGTCAGACGTGCCTGGCTAGCCAAGTGGTTAAGGCCACAGCTGGTGTGAAGCGGGAGGAATGGGTTCCAATCCCGGTCTGTACAATACTAACTTCCTAAGAATAATAATTGAGTAGGGAAAGGATTAAGACTGGAAGGAATTGCGAGTACAGTTGTGTATAGGTACAAAGTATAGAATTGTTTTAGTGTCAGAGTAAAACACGACAATTGGCGCCGCTTATGGCAGGGAGGTACTCACGTGCCCATCTGGCGCCACTCGCCCTGCAGCTGGTCGATCCTGGAGGGCCTCTTGAGCGCCGCCGTGCTGTACAGCACCGGGGACATCATCGTGGTGGGCGAGGGCAGCCTGGAAAACAGCAGACACACCACTGTACTGAGAGATCAAGTCTGGAAGGCAACATCGTGCTGGGGGAAGGCATCCTGGAATTCAATGGACACGTCACTATGATGGGGAGGCAGTCTGAAAGGCGCCCTATCGTTAGGGGAAGGCATCCTGGAACGCAATGGACACATCACTATGATGGGGGCAGGAGCTTGAAAGAAATAAAAAACGTCAACATGGTGGGTTGGGGCAGTCCGGAACTTAGAGGAAACGTCATCGTAGTGCAGGATGGCAGCCTATAAGACAACAGTTATTGTGGTGGAAGAGGGCAGTCGGAAGGAGCTGACTCTCTGCCTCGCAGTGGCCAGCCAGTCAGCTAGCGATCGCGGCCTACCGGTGTGACGAGACGCCGGCTGTTTGGCTTTTGTGAGGCCCTGTCAGTTGCTGGCCGCGTAGCACTTGCAGCTGTACGTGTATACTCCATTCTCTAATGAGAGGTTCAGACAGTATATTGATTTGATAATAATTATACCAAATCTAGATTAGAGACACGGATTTTGCCAATGACAGTGTAAGTTATTAGGGAGTCGGATACGATATCTGATTTGTACCAAGTAATGAAATGTAACCGCGCGGGAGTGTCTATGAGCTGTAAGGCACCTTGCTGTCGAGTGCGCGTCCGCCATACGTCGGAGCTTAAGAGTTCTTCCTCGGGCACGGCTGTGTGTGTTGTCCTTAACATAAGTTAAAGAAGTTTGTATGTCTAGGGAATGATGCCCACTGCATGATTTGTAATTTGCAGCACACACATTCGCATCCATTACATGATAATTATGTTTAGGCTCACACGGATAGGCAATTTCCATTAATTTACTAGTAATTTGAGTGAGCATTGCAATCCACGATTGTGTAGTCTGGATATATTTGTCGCAAGTAAAGTTCACCCTACCATCAATTCTGCTGGAACAGCAAAGAATAATAAAAGGCAGTAATAAGGTGTACTTGCGCAACTTTTACTTGTTGTTTCATTTGTGCAACTTATCAGGCACATAGATAGTACCGAATTATGAAACATTTGTTTGAAAAATTTCGATCTGAATTTCAGTGTTCCCTGATTAATAGTAAATCTCCTAACATATGTTATTTAAAGAAAAATAAGCATTACTCATATCATAAACGATTTGCATAGGTCGCAGGTTCTAAAAATTTTTGAAACAAAACAAATTAAATTTAAAATTAAACACTACTGTTCAGTTGCTTGTAAATAATCAGCCGAGCGAGGTGGCGCAGTGTTAACACAGTGGACTCCCATTGGGGAGTCCTGCCCTTACAATCCACTTCCGGACATCTTGATTTACGTTTTTCGTGATTTTCCTGCATCACCCCACGAAAATGGCAGGTGACTCTTCAGACTGGGCGTCCGTACCCGCTGGATATTCGACTCCTCCTTCGGGCATAGGTGGGGAGTATGTCTTGTCCGTAGTGTAAATTAGTTTAACTAGTTTAGGGACTGGTGACAATAGCAGTTTGTTTCAATGCATTTAGAAGCATTCGAACATTTGATTTAGTTATGCAGTGAAGGCTTTCACGACCGGCTGAAGTAATAGCTGTTGTATCTTCCGGGTTATGTGGTCGTGGTCCACGAAACATATCTGTTCCTGACGTTTCGTCCAGAGCTGCGCTGGACATCTTCAGAGGTACTGGTAGCGGTGAGTCTTGCCGACTGACCTAAGGACTGATAATCCCATGTTGAGTTTCTTTAGATTTAGAAACATTTGATTTGGGGCCGCCATACATCCCCGTCCCGAAAATGGCGTCTGAAACCACTAATAGGGCGAGTGGCTTTAGATCTTAACAAAATGCAAACGCAAATGGAACGTGTAACTCTGCACGTAAGTATTATAAATGAATATTCACTGCGCGGGGGAAGCAGAGTGGTTCAAGGCGTCTTGTAAGGAGCTGCGAGGCTATTCCCGCCGTAGGTTCGGGTCCTCCCTCTAGCATTGGTATGTGTGTGTGTGTGTGTGTGTGTGTGTGTGTGTGTGTGTGTGTGTGTGTGTGTGTGTGTGTGTGTGTGTGCTGTCCTTAGGTTACTTTAAGTAGTTAGTAAGCCGAGGGACTGATGACCGTAATAGTTTGGTCCCGTAGATTTTCAAACATTTGAATATTTTTAAAATAAATATTTATGTAGCACTGATTTTCCACTACATGTGATTATGCTCAACCAGTTCGAACTAACTCTAAAAAGACACAAAGTAGCGATGGTACATGTAGAATATTTGAACATTTAAGATGTTACAATTACTTCTCTCTCCGTGATATTAATCACCCGTAATAGGGAACTGGAACATACTCTGAAAATCCGACAATAGCAGGCTGAAATACAGGGACCAGAAATTTATCTACGAGCGGTAGCGAATTCGGCGTGAGACGCAGAATATTAAGAAAACGATTCAAGTCTGCTCTCCATAATATGCAATATGTATACTGACATTTAAAGGAGAAAAAGAAATGGAGTGTAATTAAAGGCGACAGGGGAGAAATATAAACGTGGTGTTCGTCGACGGCACTGCGGTTCTCTTCTGAGACGTCAAAATACTTAGAAAACAGTAAACTGGAACGGATAGTGTACTGATAAATATACGGAATATGAATTAATAGGAGCTAAGTGAATTGGATAGCAAAAGAGTTCTTCTTCTTGTTCTTCTTCTTCCGTCAAGCATTAGGATTTCCCTCAGCCTGTTGCAGTTTTATCTGGTCCTTCCACCGTTCTGCAGGTCTTGCAAGGCATATTTTTCCTTGCGCGGTATATCGCCAAAAATGTAGCGTTAACCTTGATTCATCCATTCGTAGCAGAAGGGATATCCATTTCTGTCGAAATTCGTCAGCCTTACCTTTTATATCGAAAATATTTACTTCCTTTCTGATATTTATTTTTCTTTTATAATCTAGCTTGGTGTATCCCGCTATTTACCTCAGGAATTTCATTTCATGACGTAGCACAGATAATGTTATTATTCAGTAAGGAACTAACGATAGCCAAGGTGTATGAAGTATAAGCTCACACACCACGAATTGTAATAAGAGCGTCTCTATCCTATATTTCTACATTTGTGTTGCATCATAATGTTACTAATCCATACTATTGTAACACTTTGGTGACAATTATTATTCTACCACTATTTATAATTTTACTGTGGGAAGCTTGTCTGTATGCATTCATTGAACCCTTTAGAATGTAGTAGTCAGAAATGTTTTACTTCTAAACATTAGAATCACGTAAGTTTGTTATTACTTGACTTGGCAGATTCAGGAATAACGCGAAGAGAACGTTGTGAGAGTTGGGTACACCACTATCGGTCGCTTATTAGCTTTGTTATTTGTAAAAAGAAAACAACAATTGCATGAAGAATCGAATTCCCTTGAGTATAAATGCCTCCAACGTCTGATTACCTTACCAATGAATTGATATTCACTGTTAATCATGAAATCGAAAAACAAATTTAGAGACGGTTTGATGTTATTTAAGTCTGACGGAAGTAATTATGGGCTTCTATGATCAAACACTGGATGAATATAGGCCAATCTGCGCTCCATTTCAGCCGATAGATCTAAATGCATATGGTGTCATATTTCCTGAACTACACGTCGTACAACGACACGATTTTCGAGATACATTCAATGACATGAGTAGAAAGTATCTGCAAAGTGTTTTGCAAGTAGAAAGGCAGCGCAGATGTAATAAATTGAAACGTTATGCATGATGCTGAAGTTTGACTGCATGAACATCTAAATGAGATAAGTCGTAACCTTTCTTCATTTCATCTCTTTGGGAGTCCGTCAGCAAGAATTAATAACCGAATGGTTTGAAATGTGTATTTTTTGCGTGCGAATTATAACTGAAAAATATCAAAATACGAAAATTATTAAACTGCTATTAGGAAGTTTACAGTTATCTTAGTACATGGAATCGAACCAATAATGACAGTTTCTGGAAAGGTTCTGTTGGCTAGTGCGTCTACAAGAGTGAAGGTTGCAACTTAAAACCCACCAAATATGGCCTTCGTGAATATGTAAATAGGCTTTTGCAACTACTTGTTTCCTCGATCAAATTTTCTAGACTTCAAAGTAAGAAAATGACCTCTGTCCACCACGGATTTCATGCAGTGCATGGTGAAGGGTACCACAGAAGTGACTTATTATTGGTTCCACTTTACATGAGACGATACTTCGTGTTTCACGTAAGGTAGATGGCTTCAGTTAATAACGCGTTGATCCTCTTAACGGAATCGCGGATGCTTCGGATCGCGGAAAAATGTTGACATAGTACAAAAATTGTAATCAATTGCGTATAATCATCCGTGCTCGTATCACGGCAGCAAGGTGGACCGCAAAATGAGTGGAGTCGAAACGCGAGATACGCGGTCCGTTGGCGCACATCTGTATGTTGGATTAATCACGATGCAAACGAAGGACACAATCGTGCCCTGCAGAGTGGATATGAAATTTAACTCAAGAGTCATGGTTTAGTATGTGAGGAATACAGCCATGAGCAACGACACAGCAGTGCAAGTTATGCAAGTTATGCATGACTCGAGTCACGCCAGTCTGTAGTGGAAGTAACTCCTATACCCTCCATTGTTATCTGTCCATTATAAGATCACTGGAGCTGGGTAACACTGTATTGGTTTGTAGGAGGACGTGAACTGGACTGGACTGTGAGAGGTGAGTGGGATCAGACACAGCGTCGCCAATCGCCACGAGTTGCCAAGTGTCCTGAACCATTCAGACGTCTACTTGAAAGACTCCCGAGGAGAGATCAGGATGTCTACCAACTGGACTTGGCGCGACTTGTGTGTCTCTAACCTATCCCAGTTATCCAATAGGGGAAAACGGGCCGTCGCTTTAACATAGAATCCGAACCAAGTGGCGACTCCTCGCATCTTTGAAAAATTCCGTGATCCGACCGGGTTTCGAGTCCGCGATCCTTCGGATTTCTGTCAAGCGCTTTACCCCGAGAGCACCTGGGCCGAAGTCATAAACATGGAGGATGGACACATCCCATATTAATGTGTCCCGACAGTTTTTTTAGACGTCTGTTAAATTTGTCGAGCATCATAGAAAATTATTTCGTCAGTTTAGGCCTTTTATTGGGATATTGTTAAGTAGAAGCAAAGTGGTTGTCTGGTAAGTAGAACAACCCTGGATGAAATTTCACTACGAACCAAATAAAGGAGAGGTGGTGTAAACACAATCATGTGATTGGTGGAAACATTTGCAGATTTCTTAGAAGCGTATGTTTAGTACACACAGATTGTGTTCTACGAGTACTTCGCATTCCAAGGAGATTAATTTGCAAAAGATTTGCACTGAGAGACAAAAGCCCGGTTGAAATACCAGGGGGGCTAGCGAAGAAATTCATCATTAGAACAGTTGTGAGACAAAGTGTTACCTTTTCGCCATTGTTTTTTACTTTGCTGCCAGCTAAAGTAATTCGTGATATGGGAAAAAGGCAAGGGGCGTAGCTAAATAGAGGATCACAGCTGCTGAGATACGCTGATAAATACCGGAGGATGGTATGGTATAAACGGCAGATGACGTATTACGAGTGACATTAAGACTGGATGTTGTTGTTTTGATTAAAATTGGACTGAGGGATAATTGAGATGAGACAGAAATAGAAGAGGTATCCACAAAATACCTCAATAACAGCCCATTACAAGAAGGAATATAGATCATAGCCAGAATGGATTTTTTAAAAATACATTGGCAGATGGTTTTACAGGGATAACGTAAAAAGGAAATTAACCACTGTACCTTTAAGGCGACTTAAAGTTATTTTATTATCAAGTAGATGATGACTTTTTTTAAAGAAAGAAAGGAAAAAAAAGAAAAAGGAAAGAAAAAAGCTCTTATCCAAGGCCAGACTTCAAGAGTACAGTTCAACGATAGCACAAATGTAGTATACAAAAGCAAACTTAGGCACCATAAAGAAGAAGGAAGAAAGCGTCTAGGTATCAGAAAAGAAAAACACGAGAAAGAGCTTTGTACAAATCCGCGAAGAGAACATAGCGCAGACACCGAAAGCGCGCACTCATTACCAGGAAGCAAGAAACTTGCTGCACCAACCCTGTAGTTACGGCAAAACCTGAGGGATGCGTCCATTTGGAAGGCTTTGGGAGGATGAAAGGGGAGGACCTTCAGCAGATGGAGAGGAGACTAAGGAGGAGCAAGAGGAATAGGGAGGAGGAGAAGATTGAGGAGGAAGAAGACGAGGAGGAGGAGGAGAAGGAAACTAACTAGAAGGATGAGGAGGAGACTTAGAAGATTACTGATGAGGAGACTAAGGCGGACAAGGAGGAGGAGGAGAAGGAGGGGGAGATGGAGGAGGAAGAGGAGGAGGAGGAGGAGAGTGGAGGAGGTGGTCGAAGAGGAGAGGGATGATGATGAAGGAGGAGAAGCAGACTAAAGTTGGTGTGGGGGGCGGGGCGGAGTAGACTACAGGAGAGCGAGGTTTTCAGCGCCCAGTCATAATGTATTTGAGACGAGTGTCCTACAGTACTTTAAATGATGAGCATAATAAAAGTGAGGCAATAAGTACGTAAACCCGCAAACAAAGTAAATGGGCTTAGACTAAAAGGAAGAATGTGGCTGAAGAAGTTAAAATGACATATCAGAAAATTCTAGCTGGCTGTTTGCAGGAGTATATGGATCAGCCGGCCACTCTGCAACACACCAAAACCTCCAGCCTGAAAGCGTAGACCAGAGTACAGAAATCTGAACGCCACAAGCATCACATAGCGGGGTTCCTCTCGCCGCTGTGGGTGTGTGGACAGTGCCCCATTCGGCGCCGGGTAATGGCGCCTTCACCCCGCCTGAGAGGCCGGCAGGAGCAAAGCCACGGACGGACAGTGGACTTCAGCGGCCGCAGCTTGTTGGCTGTTACTGACAGCCATTCTGCCTCCCGCAACTGCAGGGACCGCAACCGCAACAAGGACGTGAGATCCTGTAGAGAAATGGGGCACTGCGTCACATCGTGGTCTAGGCGGGCCTCCTAGTCAGCCTTCTTCACTTCGCCAAATTCCTACTTGTCCTGGGACCCAATAAAATGAGACCTGCTTCCCCCGACGTTCGAGGGAAAACAGTTCGTCCAGTATATTTCGCAATAACAACACAGCTGGGTATAGTTTCTGTAACGATTGCAGGGCACTAAGAGAATCAAAGCAGATAAGAAACTGTTTACACCGATCTCTTTGTATCTGCTCCAATGCCTTCATCATTGCTCTGCTGAGAAAACTGAATAATTCTCGGAAACGCGAATCCTGATGACATGGTTGCGGAAAACTAAAGTACAACCAGCAGGGTCTCCCTGTTTTGAACCATCTGTGTACACGGCGATCCCTTGTACGGACCCATAAGGCCTCGTCGTCTATGGCCGACAGTGAATTTTCACTTTCAAACGGAGGCTGAGCAACGTTGTGGCGTGCGGGTGTGAATGGTGTGGACAGCGTTTTGAACGCCTGGCACAGCATGAGTAGCCGCTGCTTGATTTGTAGACGCGTATCAGAAGCCTCGGCACAGATGTTTGGTCTACGACTTGTTCTGAATGCCCCAGTGGCTAGCCGAATTCCTTCATGATGAACCGCACCCAACGTTTTTAAATAGAATGGCCTTGCCGACCCATAACTGTGCTCTCACAATCAAGCCGAGATCGAACAAAAGTATAAAACCGGAACAGACAAGTCCGGTCTGCTCCCCATGAAGCGTGACTAATACATATTAAGATGCTCAGTGCTTTGGGGCACTGTCGTTTCAAATCCTTCAGGTGTGGCAACAATAAAGTTTAGTGTCAAATGTGAGGCCAGGAAACCTCACACTGCCTTTAATAATTTAGAGCGGCGTACCTCCACGCAAGTTTAAAATGGAACGAGTACGTTTAAAAAGAACACACACAGACTTCTCAGTTGGAAACTTACATCCAGCCTTCTCCGTCCAGTCATCCGATCATCGAAGAGCTAGTTGCAACTGACGTGTTGTCGCTGCAAGGTTGGAAGAAGAGCAAAAGACAATAAAGACAGCCCGAATAAGGAACACTGGGTAGGATTTTTAACAACAGACTTAATGTTGTTAATGACTATGGCAAAGATAGTCACACTTAAAACTCGAACCTGAGGAAAACCGTTATCCTGTACAAAGCGATCAGAAAGGGCGTCACTCAGCGTCTAAAATAGCGCGGAGAAAGAAAGGACGGGATAAAAAAAAAGGACCGGAAACATCCACGAAAATCCCAGTCGTGGAACTGCTTGAGGATAGTGTGTCTCCAAGTAGTATAGCCGTATCCAGGAAGGCAGGGTTATCACAGGTGGATCGATATCTCCTGAACCCACAGAGAAAGCGAGTAAGGAGCTGCCTGGATTGTAACATCCAGACAAGGGGGTGGTTGACTATCCATTCCAAAGTATTTTCCACACAGGTAGTGAGGGCAACACTACGATAACTACTTAGACTTGTAGGGTCCTTTCCAGGCAATGAAGGGGAAATAATAATCCCTTCACGTCCAGAATCGGGAAAGTGACCTGACAGTCAATTTGCATTCAAAAGAGCGAGGAGACCTTACTTAATTTCGGTCTGTAAGATGCTGCAGCATATTGTAATGTAACCTGTTGTAACCAGGGCAAGTGTGACGAGTCAGAGATAGTGCAAACTCGAGCTCACACAGGGAAAACGTACAGTTATATTATTAATCATTAGTGGATCTAAAATCGGCGTTGGAAGGCAGGAGCCTGACTATTACCGGACATTGAGCAGTGACTCGTGGGTTGGTCTGTAGGGCGCCACAGCAGCTACTGAGCACTCTTCCTCCTCCGCTTCATGTGAGGCAGAGCTTTTAGTGGAACGATTAAATGGTATTCAAGAATTGTTGCTGCCATGATATTTTCTTGCACTCTAGTACGGTTTGGCGACATTTTGCTCTCGCCACGCGAAACGCGCTAGGTTCTCCACAATTGACCGACTTTTCAACCTACTGATTGCTGCACGTCTCGTCTGTATTGCAGAACGGCATTCATCAGTCCACCGAGGGACGGACAGTCTTCTTGGTCGTCCACAAGACTGCGAATTGTACGATGCAGCAGCGTGGTGGACAGTTTCGGTGACGTGATACACACATTCGTGGACACTATCAGCATGATTAAACTCAGCTAGTTGGCTGAAAATGCTCTGCTGTGCATCCATCGCGACGGCTGCCTAACAGTCTCCATTCCATCTGGTTGGTGGATCCAGATTGGTAAGTTATCACTTCCGTGAAGGTCATCGGACACTTCCCAGCCGGCCGCGGTGGCCGAGGGGATTGAGGCGCTCCAGTCACGGTCCCCACTGCCACTACGGTCGGGGGTTCGAATCCCCCCTCGGGCATGGATATTTGTGCCGTCCTTAGTTGTAAGTAGTTCATAAGTAGTTTGTAGGTTTAGGGACTGATGACCCCGAAGTTAAGTTCCATAGACTCTACAAACATTTACAAACACTTCCCATTGAATAGTAGGAGCAAGGGCTGTAGAGCAAAGCGAAAGATCGATTTCAGAGAACGACCTGGTTGCAGTGCATAAATGTGTGCTCCGACCTGCATTTAGTAAACGGGCACTTGAAGACAAGAGAAACCTCTCAACTGCTCCACCCCTGGAGTAGAAAACCAGAGAGCCGCATAGTACATTGTGTGCATTAAAATTATCACAGAGGATGAACGGGTGGGCATGCGTAAGAACATCTTGGAGAGGCACTTCATCGATCACATCATGCGGAGGCAGAAACAGGAAGCATACAGTCTGTCGTTATTGCACAGGTATTGACACTGCAACTGGTTGTAGCTCGTGGTGAGAGACAGGGGCTCTGTGTGGTAGGGTGTAATCGTAAAAGTAGCCACTCCTCCTCTAGCTCTCTCACCACTGAGGTCGTCCTTCTGGTGGAGAACATGTCCACGTATCTCGGGTTTATCGGAGGCTTTATGGTTCGTCTCCTGGAGACACTCATTGGCCTACCGTGAGTCAATAAGCAAAGTTCCTCTATATGGGACCGAAATGCTTTTAAGTTCCACTGAACTATGAGTGCTTCTATTACGGAGGTTGTAATTCTTCTACCCTTCTCTTTCTGCCGAGGCGGGGACACTGAACTCGGCGGAGGTTCAGTCTTAGGGCGAGATGTTTGCCCAAGATTGAAATCCATCTCCCTGAATTCTGAAGCTGGGACAGAGGTAGTGTCAGGAGTAAGTTTCACGTAATCTGACAGTCGAATCGCTAGTTTCACCTCTTTCCTAGCAGTCACTTTCTTCGACTTTGGCCGCGGTGGATTAGCCGCGCATACTGGAGCGACGTGTTGCGGTGCGCTCGGCCGTCCGCCGTCGGGGGTTCGATTACCCCCTGGGGCATGGATGTTTGTGTTTGTCCTTAGGTTATTTTAAATAGTTTGTGAGCTAGTTTGTAAGCTAGGGACTAATAATCAAGCAATTGAGTCCCATAGATTTACAAGCATTTAAACATTTCTTGGACTTTGGTTGTTTGGTTGATATTGCAGTGGACGTGGTTGCAACTGTGTTGGATGTGAGGGCAGAAAAAGGGTTCTGCAAATGTAATACCCATTTTATTTTATTTATTTATTATTTGGGTGGAGGGCGGCTATTGGCATCAAAAGCTTCTGCTGCCTTACATGTGCAACGGCAAGTGCAACTGTTGCTCCCTACACTAACATCCTCCGTATGGGATGAGGTGCAAACTTCGACAACAGACTTCTGCAGAGAAGAAGCGAAAGAAGTGGCAAATACAGGAGGTTGCAAGGCCTTAAAGGTCTTTGTATTTTCTTCTCGCCAAGGTACACATTGCAGTCCCGACGCCAAAGTGGATGCTCCCTGAAACAGTTCAGACATTTTGCAGTGGAGTGCGATCGGTACCGTCAAGGGACGCCTTCCCACATTTGCGGCAAGTAGCCCCCCCCCCCTCCCTTGCAACCTGGAGTCGTGGGTATCCAAACCGATGGCATTTAAAACACCACATTCGATCTGGGAGACAGGCTGTTATATTCAATCACAGGGAGCCTGCTTCAACCTTGTCTGGGAGTGTTGCCCTATTAAAGGTAACGATGAAGGAGTCAGATTTTACTAACTAGTTCGTCAGGCGTAATGCCCACCAAATCCGTACACATAACACCTTTGCTATAATTGAGAGTGTTAATGCAGTTGGGTCTCTATGGCATATTCTCTGAGGCATTTAGCCTTCTGGAGGTTCACTGCTTGTTGAGAAGTGTAAGTTTCCACCAACAATGTTCCATTACGCAAGCTATTGACGGATCTGCGATCACCAGCTATTCCCTCTAGACCTTTTTGGACGTAAAAAGGGGATAACATTTGAAAATAATCCTTTTTTCTCTTCACAAAAATAAACATATGCTGTGGAGTAGCATGCGTTCCTTTACTATATAAGAACTGTATTTTATTCTGTATAGAATGCGGAGGACCGAGTACCCTGACTCTCATGGTAGGGTGGGTGCTGGTACCTCGCATTGGTAGACCGGTCCCATTGCGAGTTTGAAACGGCAACTACGAAATATTCATTTCGGTCCCACGAGCAGCTAGGAAATAAATGTCCAAATGGTAGTAAAACAGCCCTCCGTCGCTTCGCTACGACCGAAAGCGGTTTTGCTAACATTTGAATTCAAGGCAGCCATGTTTGAAACTTTAAATAAACGTCCGCCTACACAGAGCACCAAATTCCTAGGTAAGCCTTATACGACTGAGGTGTGGCAGTATCCCCATAGATTGCCCACTAGTGACTGTTCCACCTGAACAGCCATGAATCCCATCAGCACGCAACACACCTTGAGATTGAGGGTTTGAGGTAGTTTCGATACTTGCGATCCAGGCGGTCAAGCCAGGACCTCATTCGGTGATACCGCCACGACACACCAAGATTGCTGAAACATGCCCAGAGTTACAGTGTTACAGGACTGGCGGCAGTTACCAGTCCCAAATCAGGGACCCCACATTCGCCAGCCCTGTACTAAGCAAATTAATGCTGAGCCCCCTGAGGGCGAGTACAGAGGTGGAGGAGGTGAATGAGGATGAGGAGGAGGTGAAGGAGTTGGGGGAAGTGAATAAGGAGGAGGAGGTGAATGAGTTGGGGGAGGTGAATGAGGAGGAGGAGTGAATAAGGAGGAGGAGGTGAATGAGTTGGGGGAAGTGAATGAGGAGGAGGAGGAGGAGGTAAATGAGTTGTGGGAGTGAATAAGGAGAAGGAGGTTAATGAGTTGGGGGAAGTGAATAAGGAGGAGGTGGTGAATGAGTTGGGGGAGTGAATAAGGAGGAGGAGGTGAATGAGGAGGAGAAAGTGAATGAGAAGGAGGTGAATGAATTGGGGGAGGTGAATGAGGAGGAGGAGGTGAATGAATTGGCAGAGGTGAATGAGGAGTAGGAGGAGGTGAATGAGGAGGAGAAAGTGAATAAGAAGGAGAAAGTGAGTGAGGAGGAGGTGAATGAATTGGGGGAGGTGAAGGAGGAGGAGGAGGAGGAGGAGGAGGAGGAGGAGGAGGAGGTGAATGAGAAGGAGGAGCAGGAGGAGAAAGTGAATGAGGAGGAGGAAGTGAATGAGGAGGAGGAAGTGAATGAGGAGGAGGAAGTGAATGACGTGGAGGAAGTGAATGAGGTGGAGGAAGTGAATGAGGTGGAGGAAGTGAATGAGGTGGAGGAAGTGAATGAGGTGGAGGAAGTGAATGAGGTGGAGGAAGTGAATGAGGTGCAGGTGGATGAGTTGGGGGAAGTGAAAGAATTGGGGGAGGTGAATGAGGAGGAGATGGTGAATGTGGAAGAGCAGGAAGTGAATGACGAGGAAATGAATGAGGAAGTGGAGGGAGGAGGAGAGAAGGATGGTGGCTTGGTCAGTGGAAGTACTCACCCAGAGGGCGACACGTTCTTGACGGGTATGGCGGGCGCCTGGTGGTGGGTGAGCTGCTGCGTGGGGGAGGGCGCCCCCGAGCTGAGGCTGCGGTTGAGCGCTGTGAGCTGGCGTGACGGCGACGACGGCGACTGCGACTGCGACAGCGACAGGCTCTCGGCGCTGACCAGCACGGCGCTCTGCGACGCCGGCGACGGCAGCTGCGGCGCCTCGGGCAGCCCGCCGCCCACCACGGCGCACGCCGCGCCCCCTGGCCACCCGCTGCAACAGCCACCACACTGTCTCAACATCTGGCTATCTATATCAACGTTCTCTTTTATGATTGCTTGTCATGTTTGCGACAACAGCCGAGATCGAATTTTTATTTATATAACCTGTTTCGGCAATTTAATTGAGATCTTCAGATCTTAGGTATGAAATGAAAGATCTGAAGATGGCAGCTAAACTGTCTAAACGGGTTACCTAAATTAAATGCGATCTTGGCTGTTGCCCTTAATGGTTTTAGTTTTGTTAAAAGAGCCAAAGAAACATCTATAAGCAGTGTATGCTAACACAGAAATATGTAAACACACAGAGGACATCGCTGCTGTTGACAACGCCTATATAAGACAACAGGTGTCTGGCTCAGGCGTCAGATTGGTGTCTGCTGCAGCAATGGCAGGTCACTATGATACGAGTGGGTTTGAATGCTGTGTCGTAGTCGGCGCGCGAGAGAAGGGGCACAGCACCTCTGAGGTAGTGGTGAGGCGAGGCTTTTCACCTCATGACCATTTCACCAGTGCACTGTGAGTATTGGGAAAGCGTTAAAACATCAAATGTTCGACATCGCTGCGACCGGAAAAAGAATCGCAAGAAAGGGACGAATCATGACTGAAGAGAATCGTTCAATGGGACAGAAGTCAACCTTGCTGCCAATGGCTGCGGATTTCAATATTGGGCCACCAATGTTAACGTGCGAACCATTCAACCAAACATCGTCGACATGCACTGTCGGAGCCGAAAGCCCACTGGACGACAGAAAGTGTTACACCTCGTTTGGACCTGCAAGCACCGACATTGGAGTATTGACGAAACTTGTTTCCACGTCTAACGAGTTTCGTTTCCAGTTGTATCGAGAGGATTTACTCGTATGGGTATGGAAAAAACGCAATGAATGCATGGACCATGCATTCTCATCAGGGCACTGCTCAAGCTGGTGAAGACTATGTCATGGTGTGGGGCTTGTGCAGTTGACGTAACGTGGACCTCCCATATGTCTAGATTCGACTCCGACAGGTGACAGGCACGTACGCATGTTGGCTGTTCCATGCCTGTCAATTATTCATTCCGATGGACTTGCGCAATTCCAGCACGAAATTGCGACACTCCACACGTTCAGTTTTGCTAGAGAGTATCGTGAGGAACACTCTCTTATTTTTAAACACCTCTGATGGTCATCATACTTCCCAGATATGAACAATGAACATATAGGGATGTCTTCCTACGTACTGTTCAGAAGATATCTCTGTTCCCTCATACTCTTACGGATTTATGAACAGTCCTTCAGGAAGAATGTTGTCAATTCAAATGTTTGTAAAGCTTATGGACTTAACTGCGGGGTCATCAGTCCCTAAACTCACAAACTACTTATGAACTAGCTTATACTAAAGACGGCACAAACATTCATGCCCGAGGAGGAATTCGAACCCCCGACGGGGAACAGCCTCGCACATCATAGCTTAGCACCTAAATGCGCTCGGCCGCTCTGCAGCCGCTGCACATGTCAGTCGTCGTCGCATAACATTCCACACACACTCAATTGAGGACTAGTCCGGAGATCTTAACTTGTAAGAAACTTACTACATATCTCGCAGAGCACATTGGAATCCATGCGCAAAGTGTGGGCAAGCACTATTCTGTAGATACAACACATTACTATCTTATTACAAGAATTGCAAAAGATCTTAGAACATTCTGCTCGTACCGAGGACTCATTATGCCGTCCTCTCACGGGATGTGGAAACGCATGTGGAGGAGGAACGAGGCCAACGAGAAAGACAGGCTGCGGCGCACACGTCATGCCATATAAGCAACGTAGTCCTGAGCTGGCGCGATCGCTATCTGGTTGACCGGCCGCTGGGGCACAGCCCACTGCCTCATAGCGGCCGGCTACTCAGCTAGCGATCGCGCCAGCTCAGGACTACCTTGCTCAAGGCCAACGAGAAAGACAGGCCCCAGCGCAGACCTCATGCCGCATAAGCAAGGTAGTTCCGAGCCGGCGCGATCGCTAGCTCAGTGGCTGGCCGCTATGAGGCAGTGGGCTTTGCTCCAGCGGCCGGCCAATCGGCTAGCGATCGCGTCGGCTCAGGACTACCTTGCTTATGTGGCATGACGTCTGCGCTGGGGCCTGACTCCCTCTGAGAAGGAAGTGGTGACATTGCAGTGTGTAAATCCACGTTCCACTACCCTGCGTAGAACGGAATGAAGGAATTGGTATGTTACATTTTTGCTTCCTGGAGTGGAACGTGGCCAGCGAAAAGCTATTTGGTTTTCATATGACAAGCAGAACTTTTCAGTCACCATATTGGAAACGAAACACCATGTTTCGTGCCTTCTTTCGTTGGAGGGTGTAATGTATAAATATAATCTTTTTAAAGCATCAGAAATTGAGAAACTTTAGAAAACGCGTTATTTTAGATACATTTTCTTACAATAAATTACCGGAAACTACACATTCATAGCTTTAAAGGTTATAATCTATATGCCGTGAAAGAACATCGTTAGTAAACTACAGTACAACACTATCCTAAGAAAGGAACGTCTTTGAGATGCCATGTCATAGATAAATAACATATTACAACATGTCTTAGACACATAATGTACCACAAATCGCGGTAGACGAAAACGGTGCACAAATAGTGTAGCTGGTAGCGTTACAAACTGTGATGCAAGAATACATTCTGTTTGTGTTTGCATTCTCAATTTTTTTCCTTTTTATTTTCTTGACGTTTGTGAGTCTTTCTTGTTAATTTAAATATAGTATCCGATATTCGTCGTTATTTACATTAAGACGACCTATTGCCGTGGTTATTAGCATCACGAGTTGTGGAGGAAAATTAATGGATATAAAAGGTTTGCATCTACACTCTCTCAGATATTTTCTAACGATTTGGTTTAATTATGGTTTATGTAACCTTTTTTTAATTTAATATAATTATGATGTCCACTATTCTATGTTATTTATTACAAACAAGAACGAACTCTGTCCACAAAAGAATTTGTTGAATTTTTTGTGCTAGTGCAAAGGATCCAATAAATATGGTTTTCCCCACGGTGTTTGAATTCTGTTGCAGTTCAGTTCAGTGTTGGAGTAGTTTAGTTTCACATTGTAAAGAGAACATGTCTAGCTCGTGGTTAAGGAAGTGGATGCAATAAAGAAGGAACAGTGTTTACGTATAATACTATAAGCAAAACATATCACAATGAACATTGTCGTGCTGAGGCGTTGTCCCGCGGGTATCAACAAGTAAAAGATATCGGGCAGAACCTGTTATCTCCGAAGGAATGCCAAAGTAAACAATTGAATATGCGTAACATGTGCAGGGTGGGAACAAGGAATATAAGAGAGCAGGACAAGTGGAACTGGTGCAGATGATATATTTTATCGTTGACAGTTTGTTTTATGATTTTTTGCTAAAAGTGGTTCAGTCATATATTTTATCATCTGCTTTCAGATGAATGTACCGTCTTTGTGTTTCTTGAAGAAACGTGCATGCAACGTGCAAGCATAAGAAAGTTATAGTATTCGCTTTTATTATTATTATTATTATTATTGTTATTATTATTCGAAGATCGCTAATAGAGATACTGTGTAATTTTGTGCGCTGGAGAGCGCTGCGTTTACAAATCACGATGAGCAGCACGTTGTGTTCCGTGGGATGTAGCGGGTCGTTTCAGAGCGTGCTGTAGCTAGACTAGACTAGGCAGACAGCACGTCTGGCCTGCGCCACGTTGGGACAACACGTCCCGTGTGAGGACGGCTTTACCATTGCCTCCGCAAACCTCAAACTTGAACGATGTTGTAGCTCATCAGATTCCAAGACCAATGTGTCTTCAACAAATCCACACTACGAGACATCGTTCGCCAAGTCGACGCCGTACGCACAAAACGACCATCAGCTGCAAGTAAACAGAATCTGGTTTCATCGCTGCATAACTCTGCAGGCCATTCCAAGTGATCCAACCCGCAGTCGCTCTGCTGGTAGCAGCTTGACAACAGATCGTGCTGACACTTCTCGGATCGACAATGTCTGTGGTTCATCGGTGTAGCAGCACAGATTAGTTTTAATGAGTGTTTAGAGTTCGCTGTACTTTCCAATATTTACAGAACTCGTGAATATACTTAGTCTGGAGGAAACGAGCTAGTTCCAGAACTGCCGAGAAGGACCTCCTCCAGAGGGAAGATACTCATTTCCTAATATGCAATAGATCGGTAACCCAACTTGACAAAATATGCACTTAACAGGTTTCCGCAGTAATCACTTGATGTGGTTGTTGTCGTCTTCAGTCCGCAGACAGGTTTGATGCCGCTCTCCATGCTGTGCAATCCTCTTCATCTGAGAATAAGAACGGCAACCTACATCCTTTTGAAACTGTAACTGTATTCGTCCCTCGGTCTCACCTCTACGATTTTCACTCCATACACTTCCTTCTAATGCTAAGTTGACGATTCGTTGATGTATCAGAACGTGTCTCACTAACCTATCCCTTCTCTTAGTCAGGATATGCCAGAAACTCTTTTTCTCCCCATTTCTGTTGTGCGTGTCCTCATTAGTTACGTGATCTACCCATCTAATCTTCAACGTTCTTCTGTAGCACCACGTTTCGGAAGGTTCTATCATCTTGTCTGAACTCCTTATCGTCCTCGTTTCAATCCCATATAATTCTAGACAAATTATTTAAGAAAAAAACCTTCCTAACATTTAAACTAATATTGATTTAGGAGAACATCTGAATAGCTCTCTTACACTATTCGCGGATGACGCTGTCGTTTATCGGTAAGTGAAGTCAACAGAGGACCAAAAGCAACTGCAAAGCGATTTAGCTAAAATCTCTACATGGTGCGAAAATTGGCAATTGACACTAAATAAAGAAAAGTGTGAAGTAATAAACATGACCAATAAAAGAAATCCGCTGAACTTGTATGATAAATCAGTCAAACCTTAATGTCGTACATTATACGAAAGACCTAGAAGTTACAATTACGAACAACTTTGACTGGAGAGAACACATAGAAAATATTGTGAGGAAGGCGAACCAGAGGTCACGTTTCATTGGCAGAACGCTTCAAAGATGCACCAGCTCCACCAAAGAGACTGCCTACATCACACTTGTGCGTCCTCTCCTGGAGTACTGTTGCCCAGCGCGGGACCCTCACCAGTTGGGACTGACGGAAGACATTGAGAAGGGCAGCTCGTTTTGTTTTATCACGTTACAGGGGGGAAAGCGTCACTGAAATGTTGCACGGTTTGAGGTGGAAATCATTAAAAGAAAGACGTTATTCGTTGCAGCGAGATCTGTTTGCGGAATTTCAATCACCGACTTTTACCTTTGAATGTGAAAATATTTTGCTAGTACCCTCCTACATAAGGAGCCATGAACATCCCTAATAAAGTAACCGAAATCAGATCGAAAACGGAACGATTAAGGTGTTCTTTCTCCCCGCGCACTATTAGAGAATGGAACGGTAGAGAAAGGTTCTGAAAGTGGTTAATGAACCCTCTGCCAGGTACTTAAATGTGATTTGCAGACTATCGATGTAGATATCTCCTCCACTTATCTTGTTACCCAAGTAACAGAACTCATCTACTTTTATCGTCTCATCAGCTAATGTAATTCCTTCAGCATCGTCTGACTTTCTGACACTACATTCCATTACTCTCGTTTTACTCTTGTTGGTCTTGGTAGCTGACATAGCTGGGAGATCACCGTGGTGACAGGACCAGCTACCAGAGAATGTTGTCCGTTTAGAACCACCCAGGGGGCACGTGGAGCTTTGAGGATTGCTTCCGGACGCGAACAACTGGTGTTGGTCGCTTTAACTATTGGAAATTCAAATGGGGACAGACAGACGACCAGTCATGTGACTGTGGAGCAGACATACAAACGATGACCCACATACTTACTGACTGCCCATTACTATCATTCTCAGGAGGGATGACCGGACTCCGTATAGGCAGTCAGGAAGCTGTCCAGTGGTTAAAGGAGTTGGACTTGGCTCTGTGACAGAGATATGTTTTATCTTATTAATTAGACACTAGCATATCTTACTAAAGTATTATATGGAGCTGAAATTATACCATACGAGCCTCGGTTCCACAGTGGTAGAGTGCCAGACTACAAATCGAAAGGTCGCGGGTTCGATCCCCGCCAGGTCCTAGGATTTTTATCTCTCACTTTCCACTTCTTTCACCTCTGGAGGTGCACCGAGGAGCACCGTGGTTCGGAACCCACGTTAAACTGTAGGTCCCCCTATAACTGGCTGGGTAAGTCAGTGCGAAGGTCGGAGGAAGGCAACGGCATACCACCTCCAAACAGGACCATGCCTAGTAAAGCACAATGGTGTTCAAACCAATCTTCCGATTGTTGACTGCTTCTCTTGTTGGTGTTGATCTTGTATCTTCCTTTCAAGACACTGTGAATTCTATTTAATTGCTCGTTCAGGCCCAGGAACTCTGCGGTCTCTGACAGAATTACTATGTCATCAGCAACCGCAACGTTTTTATTCCCTCTCCCTGAACTTTAATTCCCTTTCCAAATTTCTCCTTTCATTCCTTCACAGCCTGCTCAATGTACGGATTGATCAACATTGGGGAAAGGCTAGAACCCTCTATTACTCCGTTTCCAACTATTGCGACCTTTTCATGCCCTTCGACTCTAATAACTGCTGTCTGGTTAATGTAAAAGTTGAACATAACTCTTCGCTCCCTATATTTTACCCCAGCTACCTTCAGAATGCAATACTCACTTTACGGCTTATCCTAGAAGATAGATTAAGAAAAGGCAAACCTACATTTCTAGCTTTTGTAGATTTGGAGAAGGCTTTTGACAATGTTGATTGGAATAAACTCTTTCAAGTTCTGAAACAAGCAGGAGTAAAATATAGGGAGCGTAAGGTTATTTTCAACTTGTACAAAAACCAGACAGTGGTTGCCAGAGTTGAAGGGCATGAAAGGGATGCAGTGGTTGGAAAGGGAGTAACACAGGGTTGTAGTCTTTCTCCATTGTTATTCAATTTGTATATTGAGCAAGCTATAAAGGAAAGCAAGGAGAAATTTGGAGAAGGAATTAAAGTTCAGTGTGGAGAATTAAAAACATTGCGTTTTGCCGACGACATAGTAATTCTGTCAGATACAGCAAAAGACCTGGAAGAGCAATTGAACGGAATGGACAGTGTGCTGAAAGGTGCATATAAGATGAACATTAACAAGAGCAAAACTAGGGTAATGGAGTGCAGTGTAAGAAAATCAGGTGATGCTGAAGGAGTTAGATTGGGAAACGAAGCAATAAAGGAGGTAAATGAGTTTTGTTACTTGGGCAGTAAAATAACAAATGATAGTCGCAGTACAGAGGATATAAAATGCAGAATGGCAATGGGTAGAAAAGCGTTCTTGAAAAAGAGAGATTTGTTAACATCGAATATTGATTTAAGCCTAAGGAAATCCTTTCTGAAGGCATTTGTGTGGAGTGTTGCCTTGTATGGGAGTGAAACATGGACGATAAACAGTGCGGACAGGAAGAGGATAGAGGCTTTTGAAATATGGTGCTACAGAAGAATGCTGAAGATTAGGTGGGTGGATCGCCTAACTAATGAGGAGGTAATGAACAGAATTGGGGAGAAAAGAAATTTCTGGTATACCTTGACTAAAAGAAGGGATATATTGGTGGGACACATTCTTAGACATCAAGGAATGGTGAATTTAGCATTAGAGGGAAGTGTGTGGGGTAAAAATCGCAGAGGAAGACCAAGAGATGGATACAGTAAGCAGATTCAGACAGATGTAGGTTGCCGTTCTTATGTGGAGATGAAGAGGCTTGCTCAGGATAGGGTATTGTGGAGAGCTGCATCAAACCAGTCTCCGGACTGAAGACCACAACAACAACACCACCTTCAGAATTTGAAACAGTGTATTGCAGTCAACACTGTCAAAAGCTTTGTCCAGATTCACGTCTCCTATTCATTAACCTATCTTCTGAGTTAAGTCGTAATGTGAGTATTGCCTCGCGTGTATTACCAAATATTCTCGATTTCGTGGCGGTTATAAAACATCGAGCGGGGTTGCTGGTGGAAAAGCGTGTGTCACGAGATGGATCAGAGAGACGTGGGATCTGCCTGCTACTGCTGTGTGTGTGAGAGAGAGAGGCGGGCGTCAGCAGCTGTCAGCGCGGCGCCGCATTGTCAGCAGCGCAGCTGACACCTCCCATTGTCGACATGGCGTGTGACGTCACGCCCTCGTGACGTTTCCTGCACAGGTGCCGGCACGATAGGTCACAACTCTGGCCTGTTCTCAGCTGTGGCGAACACGGGAAGGTAACTTGCAGACAGCCAGTGATACCGCCACTTACTCATGCCTTTCTTTATTGTTTATACGGACGAAGACAAAAGGAAGTACACACCTAAATGCCGACTATCTATATTAATAAAAATGAATTGCCGCATGTACGAGGCGTGTTTTTTAAGTACTGGTTTGAAATTTAAAAAAAAGACGTGCTAAGATATCTCAATAATTTCATGCGCACTGGGTGTCTACATCTGCTGCCTACGCACTCGCACTGACGCCATTGCAGTCTTATTCTTCCTTGTTTACGTTGTGTACTGAGTGTTTAAGATGCCTCCGATAATCGTGAGTCCCGCCGACTGTGAATTACGCGCTGTTATAAGATTTCTTAGTGCCAAAGACCTAAAAGCGATCGGTATTCACCGTGAGATATGTGCAGTTTACGGAGAAAATATTATGAGTGGTGGAATGGTAAGAAAGTGGATGAGAGCATTTAAAGATGGCAGCACAAATGTGCATGATGAACAACGGAGTGGGCGTCCTGGTACAACGTTATGACAAGTGCCTCAATATTAACGGAAATCATGTAGAAAAGTAGATTAAAGTACAGGCTTTCATACAGAAATGAAGTTATTCAGCTGTCTTAGCACAACTTTTTTTTTTTTTTTAATTTCAAAACGGTACTCACGACTCGTATGAAATCGCATCACTTGAGAATGGCTGCACCGATTTGGCTGATCTTTTCTTTGTTCTGTTTGTAATTCTCAGGACAACGTTTGTATGATAGAAATTTTTGAAAATGTACCAGAAAATATCAGAATTGAGAAAAACTGAAAGTACGCTTCCAGCTCGGATCATTCTGCTAGATTCTCCAACAATCAACTTATTCATTTCGCTACTCGCCTAGCGACCAAATACATTGTAACGGAGCGAACTAATACGCCAAGAAACTTAGAATAAAGGGAGATGGTGTTATCTATGCTGAGAACAGGTATTGCTTGAAGCTAGGGAGCAATTGGAAAATCTACCGGAAAATATCAGAATTTGAGAAAAACTGAAAGTACGCTCCCGAACGGGTGGAATCGCGTCGTGAAAACGACCCTTCACCACTACAGAGCAAAATTCTTCCTAAAACTAGAGACAGGCCCATGCACACTAGGTTAAAGCACCCAGACAGATTCAACATGAAACATTGTTTGTTTAGAAGCACCTCCGTTTTATTATTATCTCCTTGTAGCGTTGCAAACATTATTGGTATCAGTTCGTGGTATTTTTGAGTGTTTCAAACAAACTGAGTAACAATCGTGGTTTATTTTTTTAATGCCTCCATTGCGGCGTCGTAATATCGGTCGGCGTACGCGCAACGCAAGCCTACTGCGTGATCGTAGAGTCTGTGAGACTGACGAAGATCGTCCGCAAGGCTTGGAGGTAAATGGAGAAAAAAATTCTCAAGCGCGATCCGTTATGACTGTATGAACATGCTACAATTATACTCTTTTCATTTCAAAACTCTCATGAAGATATAAACACGTTAGCTGCTCGTTGCGAGAAACAAAAATGCTAAGCCGTGCTATAAAAATGAGAGGAAAGCTTTTTTTATGCCTAAAATTATAATCATACCTGTTCGTACAATAATACCAGTAAAAGTACAGCCATTAAAGCTGCTAACCTCAGAGAGCAGCTCAAAAGGTCTCTCTAATAATCCGTTTCCAACTGACTTACCCATCCATTTTTAATTCTATTGCCAATAAGTATCCGAATTTCAATAACAATACATAGGATCGAAGAGCAGAAGGAGATAGAGAACGAGGGAATGAAATGGATTTTAAAAAGGGGGATGATATAGACACAGAGGGGGAGAAGAATGATATGTTGTGGAATAAGAGGGAGAGGGGTTTGCGAAGCGTAGTTGGGTTTGCTAGTTACGAACAAAAGCGCACCAGCAATCCAGACATGGACATTGCACCACGGAAAGTCATTTGAAGACAGACTATTTTCCTAAATAATTGCGTGTGATACTCCCGTTATAAAGAAACATTGTTCTTAGTACGCAGCTCTATCTATACTAATAATACAACTGTAAATGTACGTCTATCGTAGTAAACTCCAGTGTTCTAAGCTAACAAACGAATTTTCATGCAGTGTTCAAAGGAAACTTAAGGAAAGTTTGGGTCAGCAAGCAAGCGAGGTTTCACCAAAATGGTATCACATAAAAAAATAAGACAGACATAGTCATTTTAAATGGTTTCAGTAACCGACGTGTCTCGTCATCTATTCGAAACGTCTTATCTGCAAAATTCCTTAACGAATTCTGTTGGGGTTCTTAAAGTTAATTTGAGCGTATCGTGCAGTTAGATAAACGCTTCGTTTCATTAAAATCATATCACAGGAAGTAAAGAACTCGCATCTTAAACATTTGCCTAAACTCAATCATATGTTAATGTCGTTTTCAGGTGGCAGCCTACAGCCGTGGTGTACTTTGAAAAAATTATCCTAGTGCCAGAGCTGTAAAATACTTTTATTTGTTATATTTGAGCGGTTTCGGCAATTGCTGCTATAAACAAAATATTTTACATTAGCAGCAAAAAAATGTAATGATGTAAGATGCATAGTTCTTTTAGAAACCATTTATTGTAAATTTGACGTTGCTGTATTCAGAAAAACTGCACTTCAAGGGGCTTACAGAATATTTATGTAGATGTAGATGAAGGCGCATTAGGACGCTCGGTCACTCCACAGCAGCAGGAATTAAATACGAGGGTTGGAACTTAAATAGTGGCAACACTGTCGTGTAGACACTAGGCAATGGTTCTGCAGTTGGTTTTGATCTTCAGATGATTTTACTAGACGGTAAATGATGGAGTCATCTGCAAACAACGTAAGCGAGCTACTTAGATTTTCCCCTAAATCGTTTATGTAAATAAGGAACAGCAGAGGACCAATGACACTACCCTGTGGAACGCCCGATATCACTTCTGTTTTAGTCGATGTTTACCATTGATTAATACAAACTGTGTCCTCTCTGACAGGAAATCCCCTATCCAGTCTCTAATTTGGGGCGATATACCATAACCACGCAATTTGACTAAAAGCCATTTGTGAGGTACGGTGTCAAAAGCCTTCTGGAAATCAAGAAATACGGAATCAATTTAAGATATCTTGTCGATAGCACTCATCACTTCATCTGAGTAAAGTGCTAGTCACGAATGACAGTCGTACAATAATATTTTAATCATTGCAGTAATAAATTCGTTGTAGTGGTTGTTCTTCAGAGAGTGTGAAGGTTTGAGATAATGTGGGCCATATTGAGATGGGCAGCAAAGCGGTATCCCCACAGTGAACGACTTCCCGTTAGCACAGGCATCCGCGCCGCAGTAGACGAGGGGGGGGAAACCCCGCGTGAAAACCGGGACCACCCCCTCCCGCTGCCGGAAACAATTCTTCTTTCTTTCATACACTCGAACCGGTTTCACTCGCGGCGTTCGAAGCCACCAGCGATGTGCTCCGTCACAGAGTAACATATACAGAGGAGCAGCCCCCTCTAAACCACTGTCCTACGCTCCCCTCGTAGTTCCGTAAGATGCTAGCAGGTGTCAGGCAGATCGCTGGCTTAGGGTGCCTCTCGCACGTCAGAGGGTAGCGTGGAGGGGTGGCTGAGGGGAGAGCTCGTGCCGCCTGCCACGAGGCCACGGCTGTGTCCAGCTTGCCGGCATTTGAGGGGAGGTGGTGGTGGGGGCAGCCGCTACCTGCCGCATACACTGGCCAGTTTAAAGGGCTGCTTCTGACCTCAGCGCCATCGTGGGACATCTTACGGAACTGCTGGAAACCCTCCCTCCCCGCACCCCTGAGCGTGGGACTGGGCCCTTACAGAGGTTTCCCGTCTGTATATATTTGTCTGTGTCTCCGTGCATCGTTCGTGTGCTGCAAGTGGATAAGCCAATTCCAAACTCTTTCAACAGTACTTGGGACAAAAGACTGAAGGGCTATGCAAATTGCAAGCTTGTAGACTAATCTTCGATGGAAACTGTGCCTTAATAGTTCAGGATGGAATCTGAAAAAACCGTTTTCATCATTCGTTAATTTGTTGTAGAATGTATATGAACCAAAACAAATTACAAATATGCATTTTTGTTACGGAAATATAGATGAGTCGTATTGTTCAAAAATGTTTGTAAATCTATCGGACCAAACTGCGTGATCATTATTCCATAGCTTACAAACTACTTAAACTAAGCTAAACTAACCTAAGGAGAATCACACACACCCATGCCCCAGGAAGGACTCGCACCTCCACGGCGAGCAACCGCGCGCTCCGCAGCAAGACTCTTTAGACCGCTCGGCTACTTTATTATTGAAATTTATGTTATTAGTTGCTTCATTAAACTCAAGCCCCACTATAGCAGATTTTCTTTGTGAACTATTTAAAAGCTATTTATGCTCTTTGTGTTTCACTGTCAGTCCTTTTTTTTTTTTTTTTTACCTTTCTCAATATAGGTCAAAATGGTATTCGTTCAACGACTGAAGGCAGAAAACGTATTTCGTTTACCTTGCTACCTCCTAATTCCCTATATAAAATTGATGCTCTTGAAAACTTGGAACTGTGTACGTTACAGCAATATTTATGTAACTCTTCACTGCATTTAACAGTCGTCTGCGGTTAGAATTTTCGTAGTGGTTGATTAGTTATGAAGCGGAATTTATGTAAGCACTTGTTACAGTTCTGACGATAAAGAAATTCAAAAGATTGCGTTTCGTGCCTGGTAGAGGGTTTATCGAACCGCTTGCATATTATTTCTCTTCCATTCCACTGACTAATAGCGCGCGGGGGGAAAAACGGCTAAATCTTTCCATTTTAGATCTGATTTCTCTTATTACAGCAATCGTGTCACCCTGTGTAAGTGGGAGCTAACAAAATATGTTCGCATTCGCAAGAGAAAGTTGACAGAAATTTCGCGAATAGATCTCGCCGTGACTAATAACGCCTTTCTTTGAACCCGCAAGGGCTCGTGCGTGAGTATTTTGCTCACAGTAATTTTAAAACAATCGACATTTTACCGAATTTAAATAGTCAAATATGTCTGTTTTCTTATAAACGGAACTAGACGTACTTATTTAGTCATAATAAGTACATTACAAACTGTCAGAAAAATGCTACACACGCGATCGATCGCGTAACTTTTGAAGGCGCGAGTCCTCGTGGGTAATGATGTCTACCCCAACTCGTGAGCCATTTCTGTGACACACTCGCTCCCTCCTATATGGCAATAATACAAAACGAGCTGCCCTTCTCTGAACCTTTTCTATGTACTCCGTCTGTCCCAATTTGTGAGGATCACATAATGTGCAGCAATACCCCAAAGTAAGACGGACAAGAGTAATGTCCAATGAACACAACTTTGTTTCACCTTTTCCACAATATATTCTATGTATTCTCTGTATTCTCTCCAGTTAAACGTTTCGTAATTGTAATTCCTAGGTATTCTGTTGAATTTACGGCATTTATATTTCACTGATTTATCGTATAAATGCTGCTTAGCGGATTTCTTTTAGAGCTCATATGGAAGACTTCACATTTTTCATTATTTAGGGTCAACTGCCAACTTCTGCATCAAGCGGATATGTTTTCTAACTTGTTTAGCAGTTGCTTTTGATTTTCACGTGATTTTATTAACCAATAGACGACAGTATCATCCGCGAACAATCTGAGCTACTCGGATTGTCCCGTAAAACGTTTACAAAGATCAGGAACAGCAGGGGTCCAATAACACTTCACTGGGGAACGCCAGATATTACTTCCGTATCACGTGATGACTTTCCGTGAATTATAGAGTACTGTGTCTTTTTCGATGAAAAATAGCGAATTTCATCGTACAACTGAAACAAGCCTAGGGACTGATGACCAGTGGTTGAGTCCCATAGATTTACAAACATGTGATTTTTTAAGAGTCAATGGGTCATTTACTTCGAGGTAGCTCACAATGTTCGAGAAAAGTATATGTTCCGACGTCAATGATTTGGGCCTGTAATTTTTCGAATCACTCGTATTACCTTTCTTGAACATTGCAGAGACTTGGACAACTTGCCAGTCTTCGGGTACGGATCTTTAGCTGAGGGAGCGATTATATACGACAACTAGCTACGGGCCCATTGCTTCCGCATACTCTGCTAGGATCCTAATTGGTATACAATCTCGACCGGAAAACTTGCTCTTTTACCTTACTGCTCCAAAGATATGTCTTCTGCATTACGCATAATGGCAACTGGTTTTGACTCGAATTCTGGAGGTATTTGCTTTGTCTTCTTTTGTGAAGGAATTTCGAAAAACTGTCTTTTGGAATTCTGTTTTAATGTTTAAAGAATAAAATGAGAACAGATAGTGTATATAACATCTTTTTTATTGTGTTTATTTCATTTTCATTATAACTTCACATAAATCAATGCTTTCTTTTCAAAATTTTGAGCAAGCGTAAGTTGCATATTTTCAGCTTTAGTAGGAGGTCTCTATCCACTCCTCTATTTCCTCTCCGTAAATAACAATGTCGTGCATAACACAAACGCATATAATATTTTGTCGGAAGCACCCAATGAAGTCTGCGTTGATTCTGAGAGTATGTGCTACTGGAGTACGACATTCCAAGGGCGCATTCTACTTTTTTTAGCTCGTGACAAGCTGACGCCACGCGGAGTGGCCTTGTGGACTAAGGCGTCATGCTAAGGACTGGGCAGCCGTTTCCGCCGGAGGTTCGAGTGCTCCTCCGGCATGCGGGTGCGTATTTTTTCCTTAGTGTAAGTAGTTCGCATGTCTAAGAAGCGATGATCATTGAAATTTTGGTCCAACAGTTTTACAAACATTTGTACATTTCATAAGCGGTCATAACTTGGTTTGATTTCCTGAGGTACGCAAGCAAAGAGTGTGCTTCATCTGCAGGAATGACAAAGGGAATTTCGTTCTGAGTGTTGTATACTAGACGAGATCTTTATCTATGAAGCAGAAGAGATAAGATGATGGCTGGCAAGTTCTTCAATGTCACAAAAAGTGTAATTTTAGTTAACATGGACGAGAAGTTGTAGAACCACGATAAAAAGGCTGCTAGAAATGGTAAAACAACGAATCAAAGCTGACGGGCAGGTTACAGAAACGTACTTCCCATCAAGGCAGCCCACTGGCAAATTCCAAACGTTGTGGAAGTCAATCTCGCGAAGTTGCCACAAGGATAAGATCAGAGAGATTAGGGCCCATACGGAGGCATATAGGTGATCATTTTTCCCGTGAACACACGCGACGGAATAGGGGGGTATTTAGCGCTCAACAATGGACTCCCGCAGGGTTCTGTATTGGGCCCCTTAATGTTTAACTTGGACACTGCAGACGTTACAGACACAGCATGTCCCGGAAGTTTATACGTGCGGACGATACGGCAACAGCTTATCGAAGTAGATCTTTCGAAGAAATAGAGCAAAAACTGAAGGAAGATCTGAACCTGCTGCCCCGATATTACATTAAATGGCATCTTGAACCCAATCCAGACAAAACAGTTAGTGTAAACATGCATCTCACTAACGGAGAAGCCAAAAGAAAGCTGAACTTCTGCACGGATAGGGAGACTGTTATACATGAAGATACGTCTCGGTACCTCAAAATAAAGCCTGCTCGAACTCTAACGTACAGAGCACATGTAGACGATACAAAAGTTGGAAGTTAGATATCCATCCTTTCCAAACTCACTGAAAGAACATGGGGGTGTGATGCAAATAACTTGAGAAGTTCAGCCTTGGCACTGGTGTATAGCGTGGCCGAGTATTGGGCACCTGCTTGGGCCACAAGTGCCCGCGAATCCAAAATCGATATCCAACTACGAGAAGCAATGAGGCCAGTATCTTGAACTCTTAGACCTACACCTGTAGACTGGTCACCTGTCCTAACAGCAGCGCCTGAAATCAGAAGTCATCTATTATGCAGAGCATATAGTAAAATACTTCCCATACACCAGGACTTGACACTAAAAAAACCGCTTGAAGTCAAGGTCACCTCTGTAGAAAACATATGAACATATGTTTCCCTGTGATCGAGCAAAGGAATGGAGAACATCATGGAGTAGAAGCACTGTGAACAAACAGAAACCTGGTTGTCGATCCGAACATGCCAGTAGAGGGCTTTCATCTTTCGAGGAGGCTATGTACTACTCTAAACCGTGTGAGGAAGAGGGCGGAAGGTGCAGGGAGATGATGACGACATGGGGCTCTTCGAACGACCGTCGCCAGCCGCAGTGGCCGAGGGGACTGAGGCGCTCCAGTCACGGTCTGCACGACCACTGCAGTCGGGGGTTCGAATAACCCCTAGGGCATGGATATTTGTGCCGTCCTAGTTCGTAAGCAGTTCATAAGTAGTTGGTAAGTTTAGGGACTGATGACCCTTAGTTAAGCCCCATAACCTATACAAACATTTGAACATTTTTTGAACGACCGTCAGTGCGAGTGTGGACTCATCCAACCAGTGGACCACCTGATGGACTGCATCGTGAATGGTTTCAATGGTGAACTCGAGGATATTCATGAAGCAGATAATGCCTTGAATGGCTTCAAAACAATAGATCTTACTGTATAAAAAATTTGTATTATGAAATGCTAATTGTTGTCTTTTTATGTTTTAATCCATTTTTAGTATTTCGCTTTTTAAATCCCGAACGAATAATGATAATAACGTAGGGGGGGGGGAGTGACAATGGTTCGGTTAGTGCACTCCGGCACTCTCCGTGTCGTGGCCTTTCGAGTATGGATGTAGATGTGAAAGTACGAAGTGTCGTTTGTAATATGGAAGCTCAAAAGTTGTCTCGTCGCGTGGAAACCAAATCACATCTCATTGGCGACGATGCACTCCACGAGACAAAACGTAACATGCCAGATGGTTCACTTCACGCTTCGCAGGTAAGTGCACGCTGTGACGTTGGCAGCCGCTGGGCATGAGGCGCGCCCACTGGGCGGCGGGTTGAGGTTGAGGCAGCCCAGACACCGGCTGAGCGGCCACCGCCGCTGATTAAGGAACAGCTGGTGGCTGATTGAGGAACAGCTGGCGACCAGCGGACGCGGCCATTAGCGGCGCTGGACCGCGGGGGCGGCCAAGGCCAGAGCAGACCGCCAGGGACCAGGCCACACTGGGCGTCGGCTGCTGGTGTGATGGGGCTGACATGGAGCCATTTATTTCACATATATTAGGTGTTATAGAAGATTTCTTGGTTGGAGAACTGTGTGACGCAATAGTAGAAAGGGTGAGGGAGAGAGACAGTAGATGAGCTTGTATCCCGTGGGAAAGCTCCGCCCCTATTGCAAGTAGAGATCTGATTTTTTTTTTTTTTTTTGGTTTTAGGGCGCACAACTGCTGTGGTCATTAGCGCCCAACACTGCCCATAGTAAAATAGAACCGGGGTTAGAACTTGAATGGCTTTCGCCATATTTGCACGATGTATAAAAAGTAAAACTATATTAACAGAATGCGGGTTGTCAGCTAAAATATCAGACAATTCTAATGGTAAACATAGATCATGACGGAGACGATTAAAAAACGGACATTGCACTAAAAGATGGTTCACAGTAAAAGGTTCATCACAGTGCTCACATAAGAGAGCAGGACCACCACGAAGTAAATACTGGTGGCTATAACGGCAGTGGTCAATACGAAACCGGGCCAGAACAATCTCCTCTCGGCGGGAGGGTCGAGATGACGTTGACCAGAGATCAGGCACAGGTTTAATGGCTCGCAATTTGTTCCCTGACAGGGATGACCAGTGTAAATACCAACGGGAGATAATACGCTGGGAGACACCAGCGCGAAGGTCATCAGAGGTAGTAGAAAAGGTAGACAGCCGAGGAAGGAGAACTGACTCCTTGGCAGCCGTATCCGCAGACTCATTCCCCAACACTCCCACGTGGCCAGGGACCCACAGAAACGTCACAGTAGTTCCGCTCGTTGAAAGAGAAGAAAGGCAATTGCGGATGCTTTGTACCAGGGGATGGGCCGGATATAGCGTGCGAAGGCTCAACAGAGCACTCAGAGAGTCCGAGCAAATGACACTTATTGAGTGAGTTTCTCCCGACGTATTGCGTTGCTTGATATAATGCATACAGCTCAGCTGTAAAGATGGAACTCCACTCAGGAAGACGATATTTAAAAGAGACGTTGCCAAGTACAAAGGCACACCCAACACCCTGGTCTGTCTTTGAGCCATCAGTGTAGATGAACAAATTGTCATCAAATTTGAACCGAAGTGCGAGAAATTCTCTCTGATAAACGAAACTAGGTGTGGAGTCCTTTGGAAGAGAACGAAGGTCAAAGATATCTGATTGGCTCCCGTCTATACTAGTTGTCCGCCAAAACTTTAAGCTTCTTTTATTAAATATTTAACTTTTCTATGTTTATTAAAAATTATCTATACACTTTCTGTAATGCTTTTGTGCTAAGCTATATTTTGGTTAATTCAAACATTTATTATTTGTACATTTTGTAATAAGCTGAACAATGTTAGTCTAGAAGTTTCACTTGGCGCCAAAACGGTGGCTTGTGGCGCGCAGCGAGAGGCGGCGGCAGTCAGTCAAGCGCCGACCGCGATACCTTGCACATTCATGTTAGTTCTGTGCGGGCCAGGGACAGTTTATACGTTATATAACGTTTATATTTTTAACATTACTCAGTCTGTATATTTGTGCTTGGATATACACTGGCATTTCTTCAATAAAAACAAGCACTGGCATCCTACAAAAGCTAAAGTTATTCGTAGTGTAGTACGTCCTAGCCACATCTCAACACCTCTTTTAGCACCACTTCAAGTACAAAGGATGTGCGACTTGTGTGCTTCACCTGCGCAGTGGGACATCAACTACGACAGAAGACACAAGGTTAGTAAAAGAGTGAATTCAGACATGCACTGAAGTTGCATATCGACACTGCACCTCGCTTGCAGTGCTGCCCCGTTTACAAACCAGGGCACTGGCACGAAGTGCGATGGTAACATCGCCGAGGAAAGGCATGAAAGAGAGGAGGTGTTTTAGGAACTTTGTCAACGATACATTGACCTTTCCCTCCCTGTCTTTTAAAACTGCACATCGCTTCAAATGTTTGTTAATCTTAAGGGACTTAACTGCGGGGTCATCAGTCCGTAGCTTACAAACTACTTAAACCTAGGTAAACGAACCTACAGACAAACACACACACACCCATGCCCCAGGGAGGACTCGAACCTCCACGGCGAGCAACCGCGCGCTCCGCAGCGAGGTGCTTTAGACCGCTCGGCTACTCCACCGCGGCACCAAACGGCAGTGACCGATCCGCAACCGGTCCAGGATGACCTCCTATCGCCGAGAGGGGCGTGAGGAGGTCCTCCAAGCGGTCGGGATCGGTTTTACAGTTCTCAATTTATTGTCGTGCAGTGAGAAAGACGCACTGTGCCAGGACGACACGATACTCCGGCGAAGAGCCCGTTGAACATCGTCCGATGGGATGCAAAAAGTAGCCATGTGAGGCAAAAGAGCTGCTGCCTTGGCTGCTATGTCGGCGGTCTCATTCCCGGGCACACCCACGTGGCCAGGGACCCACAGGAAATAAACGTGACAGCTGTCGTCTGCTAGCAACTGGAGGGAGCGTTGGATCCGATACACGAGAGGATGGTTCGAGAAAGGGTCCTTAAGACTCTGCAGGGCACTAAGGGAGTCCGAACAGATGGCATAAAAAGGATGGCGGCGGCGGCGGCAGGTATATAAAACAGCCTGGTGGATGGCAAAAAGCTCAGCCGTGAAATTCGAGCACCGGTCAGGGAGCTTGTATTGGAAACGGTTGTCCCCGATGACGAAGGCAGAGCCGACACCATCAGTGCTCTTGGGACCATCAGTGTAGATAAATATGCCATTATCGAACCGCGAACGGAGTTCGACAAGCTTCGAGCGGTATACCAAATCCGGGGTGCTCTCCTTGGGCAGCGAACTAATTTGAAGGTGAGTGTGAACCTGGGCCTGATGCCACGGTGGCAATGGGCTCTCGCTCAACCTAAATGTTGAAGGAAGGTTAAAATCGAGCCGCTGAAGCAGGCGACGAAACCGAACTCCAGGTGGAAGCAAGGCTATCGCAGACAACTGTTATTGGCGATCGAGTGAGTCGTCAAAAAATAATCTGTCAGATGGATGGTTGGGCATCGACCGCAAGCGGCATGCGTACTGACACAAGGTTATGTCACGCTGAGAGGTCAAGGGTAGTACAGCAGCCTCGGCATACAGACTTTCAACAGGGCTGGTATAAAATGCACTGGTCGCAAGACGTAATCCCCGATGGTGGATAGAGTGGAGACGGCGGAGAATCTACGGCCGTGCAGAAGAGTATACAAGACTTCCGTAGTCGAGCTTCGACTGAACAATGGCCTGGTAAAGGTGAAGCAGGACGGTACGATCCGCTCCCCATGATGTGCCACTGAGGACACAGAGAATATTTAGGGATCGGGCACAACGGGCAGCCAGGTAAGACACGTGTGGGGACCAGCAAAGTTATGATCCAGCGTGAGTCCCAAGAATTTCGTAGTCTTCACGAAAGGAAGAGCTACGGGGCCGAGACGTAGAGATGGTGGAAGAAATTTCTTGTATCTCCAGAAGTTTATACACACCGTCTTCTCAGTGGAGAAGCGGAAGCCGTTCGCAATGCTCCAGGAATATACGCGGTCAAGACAGCGTTGAAGAGAACGCTCCAAGAGACACGTCCGCTGGGCACTGCAATAAATTGCAAAATCATCTACAAAAAGAGATCCGGAAACGTCGGCTGAAAGGCAGTCTACGATCGGATTGATTGCAATGGCAAAAAGAGCCTCGCTCAAGACAAAGCCCTGTGGCTCCTGGCGAAAGGTATCTGACAAAACAGAGCCCACCCATACCCGGAACTTGCGATGCGCCAAAAACGCTTGAATAAAGAGAGGGAGGCGGCCCCGAAGGCCCCATCTGTGCAATGTGCGGAGAATGCCCGCCCTCCAACAGGTATCATAAGCCTTCTCTAAGTCGAAGAACACTGCTACCGTTTGACGCTTTCTTAAAAAGTTATTCATAATAAAGGTCGACAAGGTGACGAGGTGATCAGCAGCAGAGCGGTGTCTACGAAAATCACATTGGATATTAGTCAGGAGGCATCGAGATTCGAGGAGCCAGACCAACCGAGCGTTAACCATGCGTTCCGTCACCTTACAGACGCAGCTAGTAAGAGAAGTAGGGCGATAAGTTGATGGAAGATGTTTGTCCTTTCCTGGTTTGGGAATGGGGACAACAATGGCTTCACGCCAACTTGTGGGAACCTGACCTTCATTCCATATGCGATTATAGGTGCTAAGTAGGAAACACTTGCCCGAAGGAGAAAGGTTCTTCAGCATCTCAATATGGATGGAATCGGGCCCGGGTGCAGAAGATCGGGACAGGGCGAGAGCACGGTCTAGCTCCTGCATAGTGAATGAGACATTATAACTTTCACGATTAAAAGAGTGGAAAGAAGACGGCCATGCCTCCTCTACCTGTTTGCGAGGGAGGAAGGCAGTGTGGTAACGGGCAGAGCTCGAGCCACCGCAAAGAAACGGCCCAATGCGTTGGAAACATCGGGGTCCACAAGGACTGCGTTCTCGACGGTCAGGCCAGAAATCGGGGAGTGGACCTTTATGCCGGATAAACGGCGTAGGCCACTCCAGACAGCCGAGGAGGGAGTAAAACGGTTAAAAGAACTGATAAAAGCTATCCAGCAAGCTTTTTTGCTGTCGTTTATAACACGACGACATTGCGCTCGCACTCGTTTATAGTTGATACTATTCTCCAACGTGGGGTGGCGGCGGAAGGTGCGTAAAGCACGGCGCTGGGCTCTAAGAGCGTCACGGCAGGCTGCAGTCCACCAGGGTACCGGGACGCGACGTGGAGAACAGGATGTACGAGGTATGGAATGTTCGGCAGCGGTGAGAATAACCTCTGTGAGGTATTCGACCTGACTGTCACAGCTGGAAAAGTCCTGATTGTGAAAAACTGCCATGGACGAATAAAGCCCCCAGTCGGCTTTAGAAATGGTGCAACTGGTGGGACGAGGAGATGGGGAATGATGCAGGAAGTGGATGACACAAGGAAAATGGTCACTCGAGTACGTGTCAGAAAGTGTATACCACTCAAACCGACCGGCAAGCTGAGGAGTGCATATCACGAGGTCTATATGGGAATAAGAAAGGAAGGTCGGTGCATCGGTGTTGAGGCAGACAAGATTGAGGTGTTGGAGAAGGTCCACCAAAAGGGAGCCTCTCGGACAAGGTGCTGGAGAGCCTGATAGGGGGTGGTGGGCATTAAAGTCGCCTACCAACACGAAAGGTGAAGGGAGCTGGTCAACGAGGTGTAGCACATCTGCCCTAGTAAGGGCGGATGACGACGGCGAATAGATATTACAGAGGGGAAAAGGAAAAGGTGGAGAGAGTGATGCGGACGGCAACTGCCTGTAGGTGAGTATGCAATGAAATGGGATGGTGATAGACGTCGTCCCGAATGAGCATCAGAACCCCTCCATTGGCTGGGGTACCTTCCACAGGTGGCAGGTCGAAACGCACAGAGGTGTAGTGGGGGAAGTCTGCATGATCACTTGGACGTAACTTAGTTTCCTGGAGACAAACTAGAAGCGGGAAGGGCAATCGAAGGAGTAGTTTCAATTTCTCCCGATTGGAACAAAAGCCGCGAATATTCCATTGAAGGAGCGCCAGGATAAAAAAAGAGAAGAAAGGAAGATAAAAAGAAACAAGCAGGTGGGGTCACCTCGACGGCCGCTGAGGACCGGACTTCGAGGGAGCACTACTGTCGCCATCTAGAGGCAGAGAGTTATGTTCCATAGGTTCAACTGATACATCTGCCACCTTCCCGAGTTTATCAGGAGGGGCAGCTTCCGCCGCCGGTAAAATGCCGGTTTCCCGGCTAACAGTAGTGCGTCCCGGCGAGACAGAAGAAGATTGGGGCCGACTACTGTTGGGCAGCGTGACGGTTGGGTCACGCCTCTGCGGGAAAGGAGAGGAACTTTTTTTTTGTTGGCTCTTCTGGAAGAGTGACGGTGAGAAGAGGCAGTTGACGGTTGGGAAACCTGACTTTGCAGAAAATCTTCACGGACATGTTCCTTTTTCAAAGTCCAGGCATCTTGTTTAGGTGCCCGCGGTTTATTAGAGATTGACGAAGACTGAACTTCAGAAGCAGCAGGAGGAAGCGGGGACGTGGAACGGGCAATCTTCGGGATGACAGATCGCACAATTGTGTCAGCAAAAGTGAAGTCTGGGTACCTGCATCCTTAGTAGGTCGAGTGGAGGTGAGGACCTTACTGTATGTGCCCGCTGGGAGGAAACTGGGCTTTCGACTCGCCAACAACTTTCGAGCGGCAGATATTGATACCTTTTCCGTAACCCGAATTTGCTGAATGACCTTTTCATCCTTATATACAGGGCAGTCCCGAGAGGAAGCCGCATGGTCACCGTTGCAATTAAGGCAGTGAGGGGACGGAGGTGGGCAATCCCCCTGTGTTGAACGTCAAGAACACAGTACGAGTTGGTGTCAGCTGGTTATCTACCTTTTTCAACACCCTATGCACGGTTGTTACACCCTGATCGGACATATAGGTTTGTATGTCTTCGTCAGACAACCCGTCAAGGGATCTCGAGAAGACTACCCCCCGTGACGAGTTGAGTGTGCGATGCGCTTCTACCTTGTGTGTAAAACGTAGTGTGTGTTAGTTTTTGGGCCTGGAAGCCACTGTCCGCTTCCAGCAACAATGTTCCATTGCGCTGACGCGAACAGGTTTTAACAGGGCCAGAAATTGCATCAACACCTTTCTGTATGACGAAAGGATTTACAGAAGTGAAATATTTACTGTCGGTTCGAGAGACAACAAGGAATTTCGGAAGATTAGGCAAAGCTTTCTTTTGCTGAGGCGAATCTATCTTTCGTTTCTGGGTCAAAGTCACAGAAGAAGAGAAGGAAGTCATTGCAGAAGTGTCTCCCGTGATTACCGGCGTCTGCGATGGCGCGCTCCTTCCTAGTGGGGGCCCTCTCCGAGGGCTTACCCGCCTTAGGTGATTGTTCACACCTCAGGACACACCTCCCGAGAACTGACGGAGGGACCAATCGGCATGTTCGGAAGGTACCAGCTCGGGTAATCACCCCTCCCTGGGCCTGGCCTTTACCAGGGGGTACGTACGTGCCCTACTTGTCTACCCGGGGCGGGGAATTACGCGTTACCCCGTCACCTGATACGCATGATAATGCGTGGGTCGGCCTTCAGACAGGCACAGGGAGGAAAGAAGAAGAAGAGAAGAAGTGAAGAGAAAGAAGTGTCTCGAACGCCGAAGCGGAGACTAATGAGGAAGAGAGGAAGGCTAGGAAATTACAGCAAGGAGAGAAAGACAGAAGCAAAGGTTAGAAAAAGAAGAAACCAAGGAAAAAGAGAAACTTGGACAAGAAACCACGTTCATTCGCAAAGGACGCCCGTCTCCGGGCGAAGGCGTGAACCGGGAGGGAAAGTGAAGCAGCCTGGGGCGGAAGAAAGGCTGCTCTGGCTCGGGGCCCCGTGCACGCCACACACGCGCCCACAAAAGAGCTGTGGGCCCCCTGGGGGGCATTCCCGGGACTGAAGACCACGACAACGACGACAACAACAACATTGACTAATGCGAAAGAAATCACACAAAAACAAATTATGATGACAACTGGAAGTGCTGTCAAAATAATGCCAGACATTAAATACTTCTTGATTTTACTTGCCCCGTGCCATAATGGTCATGTCTGCAGAGTTCCTGTCCAACTTCCTTTATCTTCGGTAGCGATATTACCTCCGTTTTTCGGATTCTAAATATGCTTTCAACATATATTCCAGTGAGTTACACATAACACATTTGGTATGTAGTCTCGAACGCAAGCATGAGCGCAGCTTAAGGTCAGTTTTTCTATTTACTTAAGTACTAAACATGCAAAGAAACATTGATTACTGGATCTCGTGCTTCTGAATCTGAAATGGCTAAATAATTTTGTTTTGCTGAAAACAACAACTTGTTGAATGCAAAGGATCGAAAGATGAATTAAACGAATTAAACACGGGGAAATGATAGGTCGGTGCCTCGAACCGTACACGCTTTTACGCTGTGCCACCTGAAAGGTAGTGAGAACACAGTGAAAAGAATCATTAATGACCACAGCGACGGCCGGCAGTGGTGGTCACGCGACCTGAAACAGACCAGCGAGGGTTTAGGAGCGCATCCTGGAGCTGTCTGAACGGCGGGGAGGCACAGCGTCGCACCTGTGGTCCACAGACTAACGACACGGACACTCACGTCACTCGGCGTGGCTACGGAAGTCCAGGGCAGAGGGGGCTGCGTCGCTGTCGATATTAGGAGGATCGCAGAACGTGAACTACGCAATTTGTGTCTGGCGAACTGCAGGAACAGACATCTGACACGAGAGTTTGCACAACAAGTAAAACAGTCAGCACCCGCTAAAAGATCTGTTACAAATATTCTACGTAAGTAGGATTAGTAAAAACACAAGCAAGTTACAGCCGCAAAGTAGGTGCAGAGAGTGAATGAGAGAATTTTACAAATGTTTTGACTGATCGCTGATATCAAACAAACAAGTTACATTGCTGTTGTGGAATCTCGGAGCGATTTCAAGCGTGGAAGTTGCAAGACAATATCCCACAGAACATCGCTTAGGTTTTTTTTATCATCGTCTAAGTGTATTTAAAGCCATCTATAACTTTTATGTGGAAAAATGTAATTATTGATTACAAATGACGAAATTGCAACAGCCATTTGTGGGCAAGCACGATCATACGGATCGAGATTTATCGTGACTGTGGCACAAGATCATTTTATCTAAGGTCTAATGCATGACAGATGCAACAGTCAAGCAAGAGAAAACTATTGTACTACTCACAAATGTCACTCTCTTACCTAATTTGCAGGGAACTAACTAATACTATAACTACCAAGGCGGACTAAGTTCTATATCTAAAAAGAAACTTGGTTAGCAAATTTATTTCTATAAAGCCACACAAAAAATTCTAACGGAAGGTGCTCAGAGACGAGGTGAACTTAGAATATTGTTACGGTAGATAACAAATGCGGTTAACTGCACGACAGAAATACGAAAACTACATAATAATCTTCGGAAAGAAAATGGCACGATTTGACAGTCATAGCATACGACCATTTTTACGAATTTTACGATTATACTATTTTTCCTCTATACGTGCAAGTTGAAAACAACGAACGACTCCAGAATAAAATAATTGAACTGGTGAATTTTTGGTGTGTTAAAAGTAATTTTCAATATTAATATGTGTGAGTCAAATGAATCTAATAGCATTCCCATACGACAGTGAGACATGGATTTTCAATTGCAGAACCGTTTAAAAACTGATGGCTGTTTAGTGATGAATGAAGACACATATGATTAGTATTTGTAGCAGAGACAAAGAGAAACAATAAAACAATTGAAAGTAACGAAATTGAATTGCATGTGTGCTACACAGGCGAATAATACTGGATGTTTTAGACGAAAGAGGCAACGTCGACGACTACATAAACGTGTAGAGATGCAATTAGCAACCGTGCACAACAAACTCGGGTGCAAACTATTAAAACAGTTTAGCGTGTGAAAATTCAGAGGAACTGCTAGTATCGGGCAGCGAATGTAGGATGTCTAAAAATAATTCTGTTGATGTTAATGCAGAAACGCTCTTGAAATGACTATAGTTCTTGTCACGTAAGAAGGCGCTTCCACGCATAGAGGCGAAGCGATAGAGGAAGCGTGGAGGGGAGGAGCTACGGCCGAGCGACAACAGTGGGGCCTGCGGGAGAAACACTGCGGAACTCAAGGCCAGCCACGCGGTCTACAGAGGTAACGTTATTGGCTGCCAGTGCAGTAGTGGAGGGGGATGCGCAGAACGCCTGAAAACTGGGCCGCCTTCCTACGTGACGCGGAGTATAGTACCTCTTTTCTCAATCTTTCTCACGAAGTTATACTGTGCTACTCCGTTTTTCCTATTTAGCGCTAATCTTGTCATCTAGTCGTGTTATATCCAACTAGTGTATCATCTGTCCTCAATTTTTCAATTTTGGCTTGAACGTACAGTGCTCTCCAGAAATGATATATTGATACCTGTATCGATTCAGAGTGCGGTAGACGTTGCAGATGTGATACGAGGCGCTTGTGTGACCACGGAGTTCAGTATTCCGATATTCACAGTGCCAAGAGGCAGCCGAAAGTACCAAATTTCAAACATTACATCTGACAATACACTGGGCGCTGGCCTGCACTTCATGAACAAAACCAGTGGCTTTTGAGTGTATTTTCCAGAGCAAGCAGCCACGCGGTAGTGGCCGCGTGGTCTAAATTATCATGCTACAGACTGGGCGACCGTCCCCACCAGACGTCGGAGTCCTCCTTTGGGCACGCGCACGTGTTGTGATGACCATAGTAGTTTGGTCCAATAGTTTAGCAAACATTTAAACTTTTTTTCAGAGCTAGCAGACAAACAACACCACGTGAATTAATCGGAAAATCATCGTGGGACGTACATATCCCTTTGTACTATGCGTCGCAATTCGGGTTTGATGTGTTTTGGCAGCAGACGATAAAGCCGAGCGCCTTTGCTAACTCAACGTCCACTGTAGTGTCTCCACTGGGATCTTAACCGCATCAGTTGGACCCTAGAAGAATGGAAAACAGTGGATTCTTCAGATGCGCCTCCTTTTATCTGATGCTCAAACAACCTGCTAAGTCCTATGATATCACTGAGGGAAATCAAGCTGAAACGAAAAGATTTAGAAGTTCGTTTCTGTTGTGCACTGTTTGATACTCGAATAGTGGAGAAACCGTCTGAAAATTAAGCAATGAACACTCTGCCTGGCACTTTGGATTGGGGAGGAAGGCACTGCGGTAAACCTTTCCGTTATGAGTGTTTTGTGGCGTCACACTTGTGTTGATGAGAACAAACGTGTTTACAGTCTCCCCCTCCCCACACATACTCAAACACACGCACAATTATTCAGGGTAAGGCACTTAAAGTTTTTTAATATTTGGAGAAATACAACTCGGATTTGAAAAAAGTTGTTCATCTAGAAGAGATCCAGGCATTATCATAAAGCTCGACTCCCTGCACCATCACTGGGTGCTTTTCGGCAATTTTCAATTCCTATTTCATTTTTGCCAATTACTGTGCTACGCATCATGAAATTTAAAAATTGTTTGATACGAAAATTACATATTTTCACGGAGGAACCAAATTTGCAATAAAAAAAAAGTTTCCTCTTTAAGGTCTTAAAGCCATCCCACAGGGTGGTGCAAGGGATATATTGCTGGATGTGCCTCTTGCAGGTGAACAACTTTTATTACGGCTTTTTACAAATCTGATACGTATTTTTCCAAATATTCCGAAGAATTGTTTTAATTGGCTCGATATATATTACTGGCTTGAATCTCTAACAGCTAATTTTGAAAAGCAGATATTTTGTAAACATTAAACACACCTCGACTACAATTTGGTAGCATTATGGGATTTTAGTTGAGTGTGGCATAGGCCCACATCCGAACTGAAGTCATCGTGATGCCTGGATGTGGTATTACACAGTTGATTTTCTTGTGAGGGATGACTATCTCTTAATTTTTTTTTTTTTTTTGGTTGGGTGAGGGGGGAGGGTTTTTTGTTCTTCAAGAGAAAGTTTAACTATTGCTGGATGGGTTAGAAAATATTGTAGTAACCTGTCACTTCTCCTGCCAAGGCTCTTCCATGGCTTTCTTTCTTCACACTTGCTGTTGTTTTAAGACTGCAATGAAACAAAGTTTCTGCTCCATGTGGAGGCTTGGCTGTCCGAGATTGCTTATTGTCCCACGCTACTAGTTATCCTCATATGTTAAGTGACTTTGTTGTGCAGCCCTCAATCATAGGCCTGCCTGTCAAATCACTGTCAATACTGCGACAACGTATCTGCCAGACGAGTGACATAATGGTTCCAAAGAAAAAGACTAAATACAATGCAGACGCCTATGTGGTCGGTCGACAAAGCCCGCGAGTGTCCCGGAGCACCTTCCGCGCCGTTAGCCGCCGCCTACTCCAGCACCTACACACCGGCCGAGAATCTTGAGGACGGTGACGCGCCGCCACAGGCAGTGCAGCGACGGAGACCAGGGCCACGCCTGCACACAGCGGCCCTCCAGCCGCACCACGTGCACGCCGCGCCACACCGGGCAGGGGCAGCTGCAACACGCCCACCACGACAATGCACCATGTGGCCAGCACGACAATGCACTGTGCAGCCAGCACGACAATGCACCGCACAGCCAGCACGACAATGCACCACACAGCCAGCACGACAATGCACCCCAACTAAAACTGTGTGGCCGGGCTGCAACACTCCCTCCCTCTGGAAAGCAACACACATTAATGCTAAAGTACTCTTTCTCAGTAGCCATCCCACGCGATGTGTGGTTTCCTTTATGGATGAAGTCATTTCGTTGAAAAATTGCCGAAAGACTTGAAAAACTACACTGCTGGCCATCTAAATTGCAACAACAATAAGGACCAGAGAAACAGTTAAATTTGTGAGTGGAGGGATGTTATGTTGGCGACACCAGTTTGCATCCTAAAATAAGTAAAACACTGACTGTGTTAAGCTGGGAAAAGATAAAAGAAAAATAAGGCCATTAGATATGCCTATATCTAAAATAAAAGTTGAATCAAAATCTACAGTTATCAAAATAGTCGAATAGTATTTGATTGATTTAACCAGATTTTTACATGACACTCTCATAAAGATTCATAGGAACATAGGCTATACATTTCAATTCATAAATAAATGTGCAGTTAAAGAAATGATGCAGTTAAAGAAATAAGTTCATGGTTTGTAGAAAGTAAATTGATACGAAACCACAGTAAGACTCAGTTTTTAAAGTTTCTGATACACAGTAGAATAAAAACTCACATAAACGAGATTCAACAGTTCAAATTTCTAGGCGTTCACATAGGTATTAAGCTGTAGTTGAAAGTCCACGATCAGGATCTAGTTCAAAAACAAAATGTTGCCTTGTTCAGCATTACAACAATATCTGAAATAAGTGATAGTTCAGTACTTAGCTTTTTTCATTCGCTTGTGTCGTATGGTGTTATTTATGGGATAACTTTTGATTCAAAAATGGTATTCATTGCCTAGAAATGGGTGGTTCAATCAGTATCTGGTCTAAGGTGGAAAAACTCTTGTTGACCTATGTTTAGTAGCTTGGAAATTCTGGCTTTGGCCTTTCAATACATATTTTCTTTCATGTCATTGGTTGTCAATAAAATTTGGTTATTCCCAAGAGTTGACAGCTTTCACTCTCTTAACCCATTAATACATGACTTTTTATTCGAAGCTATAAGAACTACCACAATTAATCTATAGTGCGTATATACTAACAAAATATTGAAAAAATTCCTTAGAATTATTATGCACTACTCGCAACAAAAAATTAATAGATGATCAGCTATATGGCTCTTCCATCATGTACGTGATGCACTAAATGTCACTGTTATGCCTCTCATCTCTGCAGAAAGTAACTTGTAATGCAACAGTAGTATGTGATTGACTACTTTTACATGGCAAAGGAGGAATACTAAAGTAAACAAACGTACATGTTAGGAGTAACTCAATGCAGTTGTCAAAATGATTCAGTAGTACTCTGCAATTAATAATTTCTACAACGAGCTACTAGCATATTTGACACTATGTATGCAAGCAGCCACAGATGAATTTGTGGTAAAATGCTGACCAGTTTGACATATAATGGAAAAAATAAGGTATGTAGCTGATCAGCCACACTACGCATTAAAGGGTTAATATGGCACACAAATTGCACCTGCATTTGGATCACAACTTTTCCACCCATGCACAGTATTTTGCTGCATCCATTTTAATAAGCTGTCACAAGTATTGAAAAAGCTTTTCATGGCCCACTCTTCCTAATTTTCGAAGAATTCGTGAAAAAAAATTAAAAAGTTTAACAAATGATTGTGTTACACTGTTGATTCTTTTTTCTTATTCCATTTCATCTGTTACTACTGCTGTGTTACAATTTTAAGTACTGGCTCCTTCCATGACTATAGAGTTAAATTCGGCCCTGCAGAACACGATGAATATCAGTAAATAAGGGAAGAATAGTTCTATTAAGTATTCTATAAACCAGATTTGCAGCAGTTTTATTTGGAGAAAGGGATGCAGTGTCCTGTCTAGCAGGTGTCTGGTTTCCCTGGTCCTCGCCCGGAGGCTGCAGTTTGGCCGTCGGCAGGGAGTAAACACAGAGGTTTGGCGGGCATTAAGAGCGACGGCGGCAGAGGATCGCACTCGGCCGTTCGCTATCTCACTCACTCACAGCTCCGGACTCCGCTCTCTAACTCACTCACTGACTCACTCACAGCTCGCGACTCGCCGCTTAACCCTCCGCCCACTCCACTGCAATTAACCGCCGGCGCTCCGCCGCCCGCTGATCCGTTAATTGATCATTTCCGCGGCTCCCAGCCGAGAGCTGAAATCGCTTTACGAATCATATCGGAGCGCCGTCTGAACGCGCCTTAATCACTCCGGAGGGAATTACGCAGCAGGACCACTTCGTGTAACAGGCGGCAGAGCGGGTGTTGGCCCGTGGCGAGAAACACTGTAGGCGAGCAATGGCAGAGGCGCAAACGCCACCCCCCTGCTGTGAATTACGTTACAAACAGAACGACTGAAAGGTATGTAATTTTATCATATGGTGGGGCTAGCAGCCGTCAAATCTATATCTATAACTGAATGTTTGTCTGTATGTCCTCTATATGTTCATAAACCATTCATTCGATTGCAATGAAACTTTGGTGAACTGTTCACCGTACGCCCACAAAGGTTCCTGACCAGTAAACAAAAGAGCCCGACACATAGCTCAAGAGATAAGACGTCATTAATAATGAGGTGCCACCGCGTGAGAATACCCAAGGCCAACAGTGTAGTGAATCCCAGCCTTACCAATGTCAGTTCTGCGCGATCGTCAATCTGGCAGACTATACAAGTATAGTTATCGCACCTGACAAAATGTTCAAATGTTTGTACAGCTTATGGGTCTTAACTATGGGGTCATCAGTCCCTAAACTTACAAACTACTCATGAAGTACCTTATACTAACGACGACGTAAAGATCCATGTCCGAGGGGGAGGGGATTCAAACCCGCGACCATAGCGTCCTTGCAGACTGTGACTGATGCGCCGCAGACCGCTCGGCCACCACGGCCAGTTTTGTCATTATTGTAACAGGAAGGTGATATTTTGTTACAGGCCGCGGCAGAATAGCCGTGCGCACTAATATTTAGCTGCACGCGGCTGTTAGCCGTCAGGGCTTCGGTTCCTCCCTAGGCATGGGTGGGTGTGCTGTCCTTACCATAACTTACTTTAAGTCAGAAATTAGTGTAAGTAGTTTGTAAGCCTAATGACTAATGACCAACGGAGTTAAGCGCTTTAGGTTTACAAACATTGGAACATTTTTTCTTGTTCCAAGAAGATAATGCTTGCCCACACACTGGGCGAGAAATTCGATGCACTATGGAAGGCGTGCCTCAACATCCCTGTACTGCACCATCTCAGCAGTCGTCTCCAATCGAGTATCTGTGGGATATGACGGGAAAACAACTGACAAATGCGACTCCTACAATCTACAAGTCCACGAGAATTACGTGATCGGTTCCAGCTGGCGCGACAGCATTCGACATCTGTATTGTCGAATGACCGCCAGAATGAGCGCGTGTGGAGGGCACACCACGTACTGCTGCCTGTTTAAGTAGGGTTTGACGCCTAGTGCGTCAGTACTGCTTGAGTTACTAATCTGTAAAATAATTTCATGTACCGCATATAGACTGTTTTAAGATTAAGTCTTATGTGCAGAATGAAACTTCCTGGCGGATTAAAATTGTGTGCCGGAACCGGGACTCGAACCTAGGACCTTTGCCTTTCACGGGAAAAGTTCCAGTCCCGGTTAGGGCACATAATTTTAATCCGACAGGAAGTTTCATATCAGCGCACACATTCTGGAAACATCCCTTAGGCTGTGGCTAAACCATGTCTCCACCATATCCTTTCTTCCAGGAGTGCTAGTCTTGCAAGTTTCGCAGGAGAGCTCCTGAGAAGTTTGGAAAGTAGGAGGCGAGTTACTGGCGGAAGTAGAGTTGTGAAGCGGCATCGTGAGTCGTGTCGGGATAGCACAGTCGGTAGTGTGCTTGCCCGCGAAAGACAAAGGTCCCAGGTTCGGGTACCGGTTCCAGCACACAATTTTAATCTGCCAGGAAGTTTCAAGTCTTATGTGGATTGGAAATGTCTGTGTATTAACTTCTGTTTCAGGCTGTCTATATGCACTCAATAGTTTGTGGGTAGGTTGTGAATTTGGGCCTGACGAGGCGTAGTAGGATAATCCGCTAATTTGGGATGAAGTGGTCAGTGGGCAACGCACATTTCTCTTCAGCACGAGTGTGGAGACCCGAATCCGAATCCCGGTCCATGCCAATTTCCAGCGGCGAAATTCAACGCATAATAACGGCTAATATCCTTATTTCGTTTGTGTGTTGAATTTCTGTCAATAGCGAATTTTCAGAAACTGGAGACTAAATCAAAAATGTTGAAGTGTTTGCAAACCTATGGGACCAAACTACTAGGGTCTTCGGCCCCTGCACTTACAAAACTACTGAAACATAACCTGAGGACAAAACACACACACACACACACACACACACACACACACACACACACACACACACATACAGAGTCAACGCAGGGCTCGAACGTCCGACGGGAAGCGACACCGCAATCCGTAGTATGGCCCCTTAGAACACGCGACTATTCCCACGCGGAGTGCCTTTTTTTTTTTTTTTTTTTTTCTCTCTTCATTAAGAATCACCGAGTGACCCACCCAGCACCTTGAAGCTCTAAGGTGTGTCGTATACTGCCTGTGTTAGTATCATTGGTAACAGTTGCTGGTTTCTTAGCCGTCGTGGGAACTGGAAGTATTGGCTTCGTGTGTTGGACGTCCGTAGCCACGTGGAGGCGAACCAGTTCTTCGCAACCTTACCTAGCTTGCTGTGTGTGTTAAAGTTTCTACCAAATATGGTTTATATTGTTTTGTTTGAGATAAACATTCACCGCATTTGTAAACATTGCAGCCGGCCGCGGTGGCCGAGGGGAGCGAGGCGCTCCAGTCACGGTCTGCACGGCGACTATGGTCGGGGGTTCGAATCCCCCCTCGGGCATGGATATTTGTGCCGTCCTTAGGATTAGCTAGTTCATAAATAGTTTGTAAGTTTAGGGACTGATGACCCCGTAGTTAAGTCCCATAAGCTATACAAACATTTGAACATTTTAAACATTGGACAGACTGCAAGACCACATTTGTGATGAACACTAATCAGTTGCTGATGTGCTTGATGCTATTACTGTAGAGCAATGAGTCGTATGTTAACACAAGCACTGAAGTCACAACATTACCTTCCTTCAATTGGGCCAACTGGCGGTGAATCGAGGAATTACAGTACATACTAACAAAACAATTGGGTATTTTGACAATTGTCTGCACGAATTATTTCAATTTATATTTAAACAGGAATACTAAAATGAGCTCTACCATGGAAATTCCGGGCCGCCTTGGAGTAGCCGAGCGGTCTAAAGCGTCTCGCTGCTGAGCGCGCGGTTGCTCGCCGTGGAGGTTCGAGTCCTCCCTGGGGCATGGGTGTGTGTGTTGTCCTTAGGTTAGTTTACCTTAGTTTAAGTAGTTTGTAAGCTACGGACTGATGACCACGCAGTTTGGTCCGATACAATTACAAACATTTCAACATTTGGAAATTCCGGACACATGTTCACATAACGTATTTTCTTTCTTTGTGTGTGAGGAATGTTTCTTGAACGTTTGGCCGTACCTTTCTGTAACCCCATGTAGATACAGGATTCTGTCTGAGACGATATGATTATAATCATGCAATGGAAGATTATAAAATGGGCGAACACTAAATATTGCCTGGTTTGCATCCCGGTGGCTGTGTACAAAATTACACAGCAACCACAGCCGCCGAATCGTAGCGTAATTTCCTGCTGCCAACATGGATGGCAGTCGGAGATTAGGTTAATACTTGTTCCTTACATTTCGTAATGATGTGGAACGTGTCAGTTTAGTAAATGTTGTCTATACTTGACAATCAATATTTTAAGGTTTTTTTTTTATTTATTTAAGTTTTATCTAAAAATTCATCTACATTGGAGGAGTTGCCATTCAGAAATTCCTTTAATTTCTTTTTAAATACTAGGTGGCTATCTGTCAGACTTTTGATGCTACTTGGTAAGTGACCAAAGATTTTTGTGGCAGCATAATTCACCCCTTTCTGACTCAAAGTTAGATTTAACCTTGAATAGTGAATATCATCCTTTCTCCTAGTGTTGTAGCTATGCACACTGCTATTACTTTTAAATTGGGTCGGATTGTTAATAACAAATTTCATGAGTGAATATATATATATATATATATATATATATATATGGTGAAGCTACAGTGAGGATTCCTAGATCCCTAAATAAATGTCTGCATGATGCTCTCGGGTGGGCTCCAGCAATTATTCTGATTACACGCTTTTGTGCGATGAATACTTTTTTACTCAATTTTGAATTGCCCCAGAATATGATCCCACATGAAAGCAGTGAATGAGAAAGTTTCACCTGTTGACGGCTCGGTGATCAAAGCTCGACAAACGTAGAACGCTGCCCGGTCAGGGCGCATACTGCACGCAGAGAAACGAACAGGGAATCTCGCGGCGTAGCTGACCACCGTGGTCGTGGACGGCGGTCGTGCAGGACCGTGGGAGGCGAGGAGAGCTCGGCTGAGGCGGCAGAACGGGGGCGGCTAATGAGGGGTGAGGGTGGCCGCAATTAGGCGGATGGGCCAATCAGGAGGCGCTTAACGAAGCGCATCCGCGGCAGCCCGGCAGCGCACAGTGGTCAGCCGGGCCGGCGGCATTGTGCAACGCGGCGTGCAGCCGCTGCACCGTCCAGACGGTGCACCTGTACTATAGACAGTTCAGCAAGTGAAGCAGGAAAAAGAGAGTGCAAGCGTATGAAAAATGAGATTGACAGGAAGTGCAGACTGGCTAAGTAGGAGTGCCTAGAGGACAAATGCAGAACCGTAGACAGGGGACTGATGACCCGGTAGTTTAGTCCCCTAACTCCCCTTTAAACACCCAACCAACCAACCAACCAACCAGAACCGTAGAAGGATGCATAACCAGGGGAAAGATAGATACCGCCTACAGGAAAATAAAAGAGATATTTGGAGACAAGAGAAGCAGCTGCATGAATATCAGGAACTCAGACGGAAAACCAGTACTAAGCAAAGAGGGGAAAGCTGAACTGTGGAAGGAATATAGAGAGGGCCTATACAAAGGAAATAAACTTGAAGGCAGTATTCTAGAAATCGAAGACGAAGTGGAGGAAAATTAGGAGATTTGATACTGCAAGAAGAATTTGACTCGATACAAGGCCCCTGGAGTAGATGATATTCCGTCTGAACTGCTGATGTCGTTAGGAGAGCGAGTCGTGAAAAAATTGTTCCACCTGGTATGCAAGATGTATGAGACAAGGGAAATACTCTCCGACTTCAAGAAGAATATCACAATTCCAATTCCAAAGAAAGCAAGAACACACAAGTGTGACTATTACAGAACTATCGGTTTAATAAGTCATGGCTGCAAAATACTAACACGAATTACTTACTGACGAATGGAAAAACTTGTGGAAGGCGACCTCGGGGAAGATCAGTTTGGATTTAGGAGAAAAGTAGGAACACGGGAGGCAATACATTACGACTTAGCTTAAAAGATAGGCTAAGGAAAGGGAAACCTACATTTTTAGCATTTGTAGATTTGGAGAAAGCTTTTGACAATGTCGACTGGAATACTCTTCCAAATTCTGAAGGTAGCAGGGGTAAAATATAGGGAGCGAAGAGTTATATTCCACCTGTACAAAAACCAGATGGCGGTTATTAAGAGTCGAAGGGCAAGAAAGGGACGCGGAGGTTGCGAAGAGAGTAAGACAGGGTTGTAGCCTTTCCCCAATGTTGTTCAATGTGTAGACTGAAAAACCAGTAAAGGAATGCAAAGAGAAATTTAGAGAGGGAATTAAAGTTCAGGGAGAAGAAAGAAAAACTTTCCGGTTTGCCGACGACATAGTAACTTTGTCAGAGACTGCAAAGGATCTGGAAGAGTAATTGAATGGAATGGACAGTGTCTAGAAAGGAACATATATGATGAACATTAACATCAGTAAAACGAAGGTAATGGAATGTAATATCAGAAAATCAGGTGATGCTGAAGGAATTAGATTAGGTAATGAGGCAATAACAGTTGTAGATGAGTTTGGTTATTTGGGTAGCAAAATAACTTCTGATGGCCGAAGTGAAGAAGATATAAAAAGGAGAATGGCTATGGGAAGAAAGGCGTTTCTAAAGAAGCGAAACTTGTTAACATTCAATATTATTTTAAATGTTAGGATGTCCTTTCTGAAAGCATTTGTCTGGAGTGTAGCATTGTATGGGAGTGAAACGTGGACAATAAGGAGTTCAGACAAACAGATGATAGAAGCGTTCGAAATGTGGTGCTACAGACGAATGATGAAGATTAGATGGGTAGATCACGTAACTAATGAGGAGGTGCTTAACCGAATTGGGGAGAAAAGGAGTTTCTGGCATATCCTGACTAAGAGAAGGGATAGATTGGTGGGACACATCCTGAGACATCAAGAAATCGTCAACTTAGCATTAGAAGGAAGTGTGTGGGGTAAAAATCGTAGAGTGAGGCCGAGGGACGAATACATTAAGCAGATTCAAAAGGATGTAGGTGCCGAAAGTATTCTCAGATGAAGGTACAGGACAGGGAAGCGTGGAGAGCTGCATTACACCAGTCAGCGGACTGAAGACCACATCAACCACAACAACTGTAGTCTGTCCAAAACTACTTGAGGAGTGACAGTTCTGCGTGAGCAGGAGCAGAGTTGCCACGTCCCCCACCGAACTTGAGCGTCATCTCACATTTCATTCAACTCGCTCAAACACGCAAACTATTTACTCTAAAATATGGAACTTGCACCACTGTGTTCTGTAAGAGCTGCACTGTTTTCGTTTAAGTTTTTTGTGCGGCTATTAATTGTTGTTGTGGTCTTCAGATCGGAGACTGGTTTGATACTCTCCATCCTACTCTATCCTGAGCTTGCCTCTTCATCTCCTCATAAGACCTGCAACCTACCTCCACTTGAATCTGCTTCCTGTATTCATCTCTTTGCCTCCCTCTGCGATTTTTACCCCACACACTTCCCTCCATTGCTAAAATTTACGATTCCTTGATGTCTAACAATGTGACATATCAATCGATCCTTTACTCCCCAATTCTGTTCAGTACCTCTTCATTAGTTATGCAATCCACCGATCTAATTTTCATTATTCGTCTGTAGCCCCACATCTCAAAAGCTTCTATAATGTTTTTGTCTGATTCACTCCCATACAATGCTACTCTGCAGACCAATGCTTTCAGAAAGGACTTCGTTTTAAACTAATATTGGACGCCAACAAATTTCGCTTCTTCAGAAACGCTTTTCTTCCCATGGCCTATCTGCATTTTATATCTTCTTTATTTCGACCATCAGAAGTTATCTTGCTACCTAAATAACAAAAATCATCTACTTTATTGTCTCATTATCTACTCTAATTCCTTCAGCATGGCATGATTTGCTGACGTTACATTCCACTACCTTTGTTTTACTATTCTTAATGTTCATCTTATACCTTATACCTTCAAGACACTATCCATTACATTTAATTGCTCCTCCAGGTCCTTTGCTGTCTCTGGTAGAATTATTATGTCTTCAACAAAATCTCAGGTTTTTATTTCTTCTCCCTAAACCTTAATTCCCTCTCCAAATTTATCGTTACTTTCCTTCATAGCATGCTCAAAAAAATGTTCCAATGTTTGTAAATCTATCGGATCAAACTGCGTGTTCATCAGCCAGGAGCTTACAAACTACTTAAAATAACCTGAGTATAATACACACACACACACACACACATGCCCCAGGGACGACTCGAACCTCCGACGGCGATCAACCGTGTTCTACGCAGCGAGGCGCCTTACACCGCTCGGCTACTACACCGCGGCATAGCTTGCTCATTGTACAGATGGAACAACATTGAGGAAAGGCTACAACCCTGTCTTACTTCCTTTGGAACCTCTCCGCACCTTTCTTGCCGTATAATTCTAATAATTGCTGTCTGAATTTTGTACAAGTTGAATATAGCTCTTCGCTACATGTATTTTACCCCTGCAGCCTTTATAATTTGAAAGAGTGTATTGCAGTCAACATTGTCAAAAGATTTCTCCAGATCTTCAAATTCTAAAAACGTAGTTTTCCCTTTCCTTAATCTAAGATAAATCTCAAGGTATTGCGTCGCGCATTCCTACATTTCTACTATATCCAAATTGTCCTTCCTCCAGGGGTGGATTCCACTAGGTCTTCCATTCTTGTGTAAATAATTCGTGTTAGTATTTTGCAAGCATGACTTATTAAACTGCTGGCTACTACGTTAAAAACAGAGGCAGGATGACCACGTCGAGGTGTTCCGCTTCGCCTGCGCGGTACATGTACATAGATACTGTGCAAATCACATTTAAGTGGCTGGCAGAGGGTTCATTAACTACTTTCATAACTTTTCCCTTCCGTTCCATTCTCTAACAGCGCGCGGGAAGAAACAAATCGTAACGTTTTCGATCTGATTTCTCTTATTTCATTGAGATGGGTATGTCTCCCTAAGTAGGTGGGTGCTACCAAAATATTTTCACATTCAGAAGTAATAGTTGGTGATTAAAACTTCGCAAACAGATCACGCCGCAATGAATAACGTCTTTCTTTTAATGAGTTCCACCCCAATTCTTGTCACATTTCCGTGACGCTTTCCCCCCCGTAACGTGATAAAACAAAACGAGCTGCCCTTCTCTGAACCTTCTCAATATCTTCCGTCAGTCCCACCAGGTGAGGGTCCCACAAGGGGCAACAGTACTCCAGGAGAGGACGCACAAGTGTGATGTAGGCAGTCTCTTTGGTGGAGCTCGTGCATTTTCGAAGCGTTCTGCCAATAAAACGTAACCTTTGGTTCGCCTTCCCCACAATATTTTATGTGTGTTCTCTCCAGTCTAAGTTGTTCGTAATTGTAACTCCTAGGTATTTGGTAGAATCCACGACCTTAAGGTTTGATTTATTGCGTAATTGAAGTTCAACGGATTTCTTTTAGTGGTCATGTGTATTACTTCACACTTTTCTCTATTTAGTGTCAATTGCCAAATTTCGCACCAAGAAGAAATTTTGTCTAAATCGCTTTGCAGTTGCTTTTGATCCTCTGTCGACTTCACTAACCGATAAACTACAGCATTATCCGCGAACAGTCTAAGGGAGCTATTCAGATTGTCTCCTAAATCGTTTATAAACACGAGGAAGAGTAGGGGGCCCATAACGCTTCCCTGGGGAACGCCAGATATCACTTCCGTGTTACTCGATGACTTACCGTCAATTACAACGAGCTGTGTCCTTTCTGATAGGAAATCGTGAATCCAATCGCACAATTGGGGCGATATTCCATAAGCACGCAATATCATTAGAAGCCGCTTGTGGGGTACAGTGTCAAAAGCCTTGCGGAAATCCAGAAATATAGAATCGATTTGAGATCCCTTGTCGATGGCACTTAACACTTCATGTGAATAAATGGCAAGCTGTGTTTCGCAAAAGCGATACTTTCTGAATCCGTGTTGGCTATTGATTAATAGGTAGTTCATAATATTCGAACAAAGTATATGTTCCAAAATCCTACTGCAAATCGACGTCAATGAGATTGGCCTGTGATTTTGGGGATCACTCCTATTGCCTATTAGCGGCGTTTCGTCGCATTCGTATTTGGGCACCAGGTAGTTCCTCCAACACTTAGCAGGGACAGGAGAGAGAGTTGCCAGTGGCTGCCGTTCTTCGCGACGTCGCCGTAAACATCCCCCCATACCCAGCCACGCCAGCAGTGCGTTCCCCCTGCCTTCACATTGATGGCTGGTGCTTAAGGCCCGGCGCGCGGCGGCAAATGAAAAGCGCGAGACCCCAGGCCAGGCAGCGTCTCGCTGCGCCACTCTGGCAAATTGCTGGCCGCGTCCCCGGTGGACAGTGAAGGCGACAACTGCCTGCGACGTCACAGCTGGTCCCGCCCCCGCTAGCGCCGGCGAGGCGTAAAACCGCCAGCAGCAGTCGTATACGGTTACCTGGGCTCAGTACAATCGCAATTTTGTTCTTAAATTATGACCAGGATCATCAAAACAACAAAAAGTATCCAATTTTCCGCCATCCGCAGCTGCCGAGCGGTCTGCGGCGCGCCAGTCAATGTCTGCACGGCCGCTGCGGTCGGGGGTTCGAATCCCCCTCGGACATGGATGTTTGTGTCGTCTTTACTTTAAGGTAGTTCATAAGTAGTTTGTAAGTTTAGGGACTGGTGACGCCTTAAGCTTAACAAACATTTATCCAATTTTCCCGTTTAAGAGAAACCGTGCGTAGGATGACGGTGAATATTGTTCAAATTAAAATGTTGCTACAGCTTATGGGACTTAACTGCGGGGTCATCAGTCCCTAAGACTACAAACTATTTATGAACTACTAATACTAAGGACGGCATAAATATCCATGCCCGAGGGGGGATTCGAACCTCCGATCGTAGTGGCCGTGCAGACCGTGACTGGCACGCCGCAGACCGCTCGGCCACCGCGGCCAGCGTGAATACTGTCCTCCTTTATCGAGATGAAAATAAAGATATTTCAAGCTTAATTCCCGCTGCTTCCCACGCGTAGCCTGCATGGTTTCTACTTCTAAATATAAATTTTCATACACTTATAAATAAAAATTCTTTCCAAATCTAGTATTTTGATACAACTTGCCACCCCCTATTGCACCATTAATAGCAGATTCAAAACACACCGAAATACATTTCTTAATTTTTGTAAACATGATTCCAAATCCAAATTTTCGCATTTCTAGCATCAAAATATTCTTAGTAGCACGCTTAAATGATTTTCCCTTACTTCACTCGCTTAACCGTTGAATTTCCAAAAATATCCAAACACGTGTTTTTAAAATTCCAATCAAAACCCCAAATCCGCAGTTTTGTTTTTCTTACATCAAAATCGCCTGAATAGCAACGTGTTTCCAAAAAATCATTCATCCCCTATTTCATTCCGTTAGGGATGGGAATATCGAAAAATCGCTGATGCCTACAGTGTAAGATAAACAACGTCTACAAATTTCAAGTTTCTATTGTCTGTAAATTCACTTTTCAGCGCCGTTTCCTTTTAGATCGAGATCGGATCGAGAACGCGAAAGTTCTTTCTTACGCTTTTGCATATTTCTTCGTAGTTTTATTTTACAAACTGCAATATGCGCTTATTTTTCTTTATTCGTACGCTTTTTGCAGAAAAGCAACTGAGTAATATACATCACGTTTCGTTGTGTATATCATCTTTGCTATTATAGTGTCAAAAGTCATCCCTGCTCTTCATTTTGAATTTTATATAAGCTGACGACTTTCAACCACTATATCTTCAACCCTCTAATAGCTATCGACGCGGAACTGCTATGGTGTACATCGGGAGACTTTGTACTACTGCAACAAAGAGAAAGATCGTTCGTCTCCATTGTGTAGTTTTTGCTGAAGAGCAAAATATTGACTCCCACACGTAGAATTTTATGTAATTCTGTAACTTTAACTCCATTATCTTCCACCCCATTATCATTATCAATCGTCAACCACCATAGCGCATAAAGGGAGACTGATACCTAGTACCACATACAAACACTATTCCTTTGCGATGTGTAGTTTTGGCTGCAGAGTGAAATATAAGCATAAACACCTCATTTTTTACATCATCATCTTTATTAGTGACTGATTATGCCTTTTCAGCGTTCAGTCTGGAGCACAGTACCTGTAATAAAATTCCTCCATGATCCCATATTCAATTTTATACATATTAAGATTAAATACGAAGAGAAACTTTGTTAGATTTTTCTCTATATCGTACTACAGTCCCAATTGAGGACGCACAAATTCAGTACAAGTAGTTGGTTTAGTAGATTTGTTTCACCTACTGCGTGTTCTGCTTTTGAGGCAAATGATTTATCATCGCCAATGTAACCCAGAGTTTGTTACATCTACATTATAATCCGCAATCCACCCTAAGGTGCGTGTCAGAGGGTACACTATACCGCTACTAGGCATTTCCTTTCCTATTTCAGTCCCAAATAGGACAGAAAAAAAGAATGTCTATATGCCTCTGTACGAGCCTTAATTTTGATTATGTTGTCATTGTGATCTTTACGCGAAATGATCGGTCTACATTCAGCTTCAAATTCCGGCCCTTTAAATTTCCTGAACAGAATTTCTCGAAAAGAACGTCGTCTTTTTTTTTTATAGTCTATGGGACTTAACTACGGGATCATCAGTCCCTAAACTTACAAACTACTTACGAACTAGGGCGGCACAAATATCCATGCCCGAGGGGGGATTCGAAGCCCCGACCTAGTGGCCGTGGAGACCGTGACTGGAGCGACTCAGTCCCCTCGGCCACCGCGGCCGGCAACGTCGTCTTTCCTCCAGCGATTCTCATTTGAATTGCCGGAGCATTTCCGTGACACTCGCGCATTGGTCTAACCTACCAGTAACGAACCTAGCTGCTCGCCTCTGAACTGCCTCTATGTCTTCCTTTAAACTGATCTGCTGCTGGTCACAAACACTTGAGCAATACTCAAAACGTGGTCGTACAAGAGTTTTATATGCGGTCTCCTTTACATATGAAGTACATCTTCCCAATAAACCGAAGTCGGCTGTCCGCCTTACTCACAACTGTCCTTATATGTTCGTTCCATTTCATATCGGTCTACAAATGTTACGCCTAGATATTTGAACGACGGAACTGCGTCAAGAAGCTCACTACTAATGCTGTATTCGAACATTATGGGATTGTTTTTCCTAGTCATGAACATCACCTTACATTTTTCTACAATGAGAGCTAGCTGCCATTCTTCACATCAATTACAAATTTTGTTCAAGTCATCGTGTATGCTGTCAAAGACGACACCCTCCCATACTCCATAGTATCATCAGTAAAGAGTTGCAAATAACAAGCTACTCTGACCATCAGATCATTTACATACATAAAAAATAACAGCGATCCTATCACACTCCCCTGGGGCACGCCTGACGATACACTCGTCTCTGATGAACACTCGCTGTCGAGAACAACGTACTGCATTCTGTTACTTGGGAAGTCTTCCAGCCAGTCACAAATCTGTGAACCTTTCCATAAGCTCGTATCTTCGTTAGCAGTCTGCAGTGTGGCCCCGCGTCAAAGTCCTTTTTGAAGTCGAGAAATCACAATCCGCCTGTTGCCCTTCATCCATGGCTCACAAGATGTGATGTGAGAAAAGGGCAAGGTGAGTTTCACATGAACGATGTTTCCTGATGTTTCCGTGCTGATTCATAGAAAAAAGCTTTTCCGTCTCAAGGAAATTTACCATATTCGAATTGAGAACATTCTCCAAAATCCTACAGGAAACTGATGTCAATGACATTGGCCTGTAATTATGTGTAATTATGCGGGGGTGATGCTGAAGAAATTAGATTAGGTAACGAAGCAATAAAGGAGGTAGATGAGTTTTGTTACTTGGGCAGTAAAATAAGAAATGACGGTCGAAGTACAGAGGATATAAAATGCAGAATGGCAATGGGTAGAAAAGCGTTCTTGAAAAAGAGAAATTTGTTAACATCGAATATTGATTTAATCCTAAGGAAGTCTTTTCTGAAGGCATTTGTGTGGAGTGTTGCCTTGTATGGGAGTGAGACAATGACGATAAACACTGCGCATAGGAAGAGGATAAAGGCTTTTGAAATGTGGTGCTACAGAAGAATGCTAAAGATCGCGCTGGATCGCGTAACTAATGAAGAGGTACTGAACAGAACTGGGGAGAAAAGGAATTTCTGGCATACCTTACCTAAAAGAAGGGATCGATTTGTAGGACACATTCTTAGACGTCAAGGAATCCTGAATTTAGCGTCGGAGGGAAGTGTGTGGGGCAAGAACCGCAGAGGAACACAAAGAGATCGATAGAGTACGCAGATTCAGACAGATGTAGGTTGCTGTTCTTATGTGAAGTTGAAGAGGCTTGCTCAGGATAGGGTATTCTGGAGAGCTGCATCAAATTATTGTCCGGACTGAAGACCACAACAACAACAAACGGGAGTGGAGTCACCTGCGCTTTTTTCTAATGACTAGGAACTTTGCGCTGAATGAATATTCGGGCTAAATACAAACGAAGTAGGGGGCCAATGCCGCAAAATACTGTTTGTGAAACAGAACTGGTGTACCTATTACTAAGTTTTCCTTTTGGGAGTTAGTGCGTCGATCAAATTGTAGTACATTTCTGCTGTACTGCGGCGCGAAAGATTTCTTAAAGGTTAAATCCGTTTGCTTTCTGCTAATACTGCGCCGGAATGATGAACGAGTGACTGGATAGTCGGCTTTGATCCGCTTATCGATGTTACCAAAGAGCTAAGTCCTGCGAGACCGTTTCTTGACAACATCTTGATGAAGACGTGGAAATCCTGCAAGCTCGGTGCTTCGGAGTTCGTTCCCATTTGACAAAGAACTTCTTTCATACGCCGCGTACTGCAGGGTAGCTCATCGAGCAGAATAACAACAATAATGTTCTTTAATCAAATTTGCGGACGCACTGCGCGGAAACACGGTGTCCCACAGCTAAAAGGCAGCCACGCCCCAGTACTCGCTTTTAAGTTATTAAGGCAGAAAATTAACAAAAAAAACTAGCGGTAAAAAGGAAGGAAAAGAGAAACGCTAAATTCTTGTTGTCGAGCTCGGCTCGGCTCGGCTCGGCGGAATCTGTTGCCTCTTTTCGCACTCCCGGCCGGGCCCATTAATAACGTTAATGAAAATTAAGTGCGCTCTAATCCGAGTAAGCCTTTCGCCTTACCGACGGCGGAGAATTTAGCGGCAAAGCCACTGGCACGCTCCCTCTCACCCACACGCCTCCTTACACTTTTACACAGAGGCGGCTCTCGTAAATTATCCAGCGGGTCTTGCACAAACGGGATTAGCAGACTCTCCCCCGCTGCTCGCCAGGTTTCATAGCAACCGGAGAATGTCTCCCCAGAGTGAAATTGCTCGCAGCATTCTAACTACTTTCATGAAAAGGTCCAAACTTTCATTTAAATGTTAAGTATTGTTCTTGGCGACTACATTTGTTTTGCCGTTGCCGCGGTGGAATAGCCGAGCGGTCTAAAGCGTCTCGCTGCGGAGCGCGCGGTTGCTCGCCGTGGAGGTTCGAGTCCTCCCTGGGGCATGGGTGTGTGTGTGTGTGTGTGTGTGTGTGTGTGTGTGTGTGTGTGTGTGTGTGTTGTCCTTAGGTTAGTTTATCTAGGTTTAAGTAGTTTGTAAGCTACGGACTGATGGGCACGCAGTATGGTCCGATAGATTTACAGACATTTGGACATTTGTTCTGCAGTAAAATTCTCAAGTTGCCACCAAACGTCAGAATGTTACTGGTACATACACAGGGTGAAGTATTTACAAACAAATTACATACAAGTTGTTCACCTGGAAGAGGACTATCTTTTCGGGGGGATGACTTTGAAATTTTAAACAGGAACCCTTATTTTTGACTGCAGATTTTGATTCTCTGTTAAAATACCTGTAACTTTTGCATCAAACAGTTTTATTCCCTCTCTCTTCTTTTCTTGACAGATGGCGTTGTAAGCTTCTATCTACGAATCTAGGAAACATCGTTCGTGTGAAACTCAGGTTCCCCTTTCTCACATGACATCTTGCGAGCCATGGATGAAGGGCAACAGACGGATTGTGTGTGTTTTTTTTCCGACTTCAAAAAGGCGTTTGCCGCGGTGCCACACTGCAGACTGCTAACGAAGATACGAGCTTATGGAACAGGTTCACAGATTTGTGACTGGCTGGAAGGCTTTCTAAGTTACAGAACGCCGTACGTTGTTCTCGACGGCGAGTGTTCATCAGAGACGAGTGTAGCGTCAGGCGTGCCCCAGGGGAGTGTGATAGGACCACTATTATTCTCTTTCTATATAAATGTTCTGATGGACGGAGTAAGTAGTAATTTGCGGCTGTTTGCTGATAATGCTGTGGCGTCTGGGAGAGTGTCGTTGTTGATTGACTGTAATATCTTACAGGATGACTTAGACAAAATTTCTAGTTTGTGCGAAGAATGGCAATATAGCATTAGTAGTGAGCTTGTTGATGCAGTCGCGTCGTTCAAATATTTAGGCGTAACATTGCAGAGCGATATGAAATGGAAAGAACATGTAAGGACAGTTGTGACTAAGGCGGACAGCCGACTTCAGTTTATAAGGAGAATTTTGGGAAGAAAACCGCGTATGAAACGCTTGTACGACCACGTCTCGAGTATTGCTCAAGTGTTTGGGACCCGCAGCAGATCAGTTTAAAGGAACACATGGAAGCAATTCAGACGGGAGCAGCTAGATTCGTTACTGGTAGATTCGACGAATGCGCGAGTGTCACGGAAATGCTCCGGCAACTCAATTGGAGATCGCTGGAGAAAAGAAGACGTTCTTTTCGAGAAATTCTGTTGAGGAAATTTAGAGGGCCGGAATTTGAAGCTGAGTGTAGTACGATCTTGCTGCCGCCTACTTACATTTCGCGTAGTAATCACAAAGACAAGGTAAGAGAAATTAGGGCTCGTACGGAGGAGTATAGACATTCTTTTCTTAGAAAATGAAATGCGTAATAGTGGTACAGTGTACCCTCCGCCACGCACCTTACGATGGAATGCGGAGTCTATATGTACATGTAATCGTAAAAATAAAAATGAGTTGATATTGTTGAAAAATGATAATATCTCGAACAAATAGATATCGGAATTCCTCGCAATGTTGAACATTTCCCGTGTCAGTAAAACGTTGGACAAGACTACGTAAAGTCGCAGAAGGAACATTCCTATCAGGGAACAGATTAGCTTACCTTTGACGAGCTTCTTCAACATATCTACGAGGCTCCAAGAACGAGGAAATGTTTATTCTCTCTCTCTCTCTCTCTCTCTCTCTCTCTCTCTCTCTCTCTCTCTCTCTCTCTCTCTCTCTCTCTCTCTGTGTGTGTGTGTGTGTGTGTGTGTGTGTGTGTGCAACCGTTACCATCATGGAACAGTTGGGTAGAGATGCGTACAGTTTGTATCATTGAAGTACAATGACCTGACTGACCAAAATTATAATCTGCAGTACGGCAGTCATTATCGTCATCATCATCATCATCTTCTTCTTTTTCTTCTTCTATGAAGTTGTCCATCCATTTATGTGTGTGTGTGTGTGTGTGTGTGTGTGTGTGTGTGTGTGTGTGTGTGTGTGTGTGTGAGTATTTGATACAAAGGTACATCTTTATTCCGATTTTGATGAAATTTTCTACACCTGACCTTCAAAAAAAGGGGAAGGAGATTGTGTAGATAAGAATCACGTACAACATTCACTTAAGGAAACATGACCTCGTAAACAATGAAATGCACCAAAAACTGCCGTATCACGCGATAATGTCAACCATTACACCGATGTCAACCAAACGTAGAACACAAGTTCCTTCTCAGTCACTCTAGAGGTAAGAATCACCTGTGACACATGTTTCCAGATTTATTACGTCATAAACAATGAGATATGTGTAAAACTTCCGCATCGTTTGACTTGTGAATAAGGAGATTTCCTTCAAAAAATGTGCAAATGTTTTTAAATCTATGGCACTTAACTATGCTGGTTTTTAGTTCATAGACTTACAAAATACTTAAACTGAGGACAACAAATACACCAATGTCCGAGGGAGGACTCGAACCTTCGACGGCGAACAGCGGCGCGCTCCGCAGCTGGGTGCCTTTGGAACGCTCGGTTACTCCATCGCGGCGTTATTTTATTCAGCCACGGCTTTGAAAATTAAGTACTCAGTCGTACTCAGTTGCAAATGATATCAAACCTTTACGACATTTTTTGTTGATGGTAACCCGAAAAAATTATGAAAGCAAAGATGTTTATCGCTTACCAGTTTTCCACTGTTCATGCCATTTGACTTGACGTTAGAGTTTACTCTTTTACTTTTACATTACTAATTGTATCGCCCTACGTCACTGAATGTACCTTCAAAATTATATAACATTAAGATATATAGCGGAGGAAATATCATAAACAATAGGATGCTTGATAAACCACCCATACCTACTCATACGTAGCGTAACTCGAGCTACGTCTTCGGAATACTTCGCAGAACGTAGCACGTATCCTGACTAGTGACTGCCCTTCAAACCGAAAGCTACGTATTAAGAGCTACGTCTTCTATCCCATCTTCGTATTTGCTCAGTTGTTGAGATGGTGTGCTAAGTTCAATACTGTTCTTGGATAGCACCAGAAATGGCGTTCGATGTGTCGTGGTGTGAGCCAGATATAACTTCAGTCTGTCGTTGATGGATTGTGGATCAAGTATCGATAGTGACGATGAACTGTTGTTGTATTCAGCGTCAAATAAATCCAACTGGTTTCATCCGATAAATGATAAGAGGAACAGCGAGCGCATGGCGAATACCACCACCCAATGCAAGATTTACAGGCTGACGATCAATAGTTTTATACTTATTTCAGGCTTAATGAAGAACTGTTCAATAAAGTTATATCCTTCATCAGAAGTGACATTAAAAAACAGAATACGAATTACAGAAAATAATACCTTCTGATGAAGGCTAGCTATTTGTCTAACAAGGAAAGTACTTGGCCTCGAACCAAAATATCTGTATGGACGTTTGATTACAGTATCTCTACGTACACCTCAATGTGGTGGTGGGTGTCGTTTTTATGCAAAACTTTGCAATCATGCTCTAGACAGTACTGTATGTGTAATTGTAGATGTCATACGTGATGCAGATATCCGAACTATAACTTATGTAATAATTGTCGTACATGTTTTCTAGCGTATTGTCATCAAAAGCCGTGGTGATAGTTGCAACCTTAACCTTCTTCTTCGAAGACTGTTGGTATTCACTGCCACTGCTTCCATCGCCTCTTCCCGCACTTACCGTAGCACTATCGCTAGCAATGAGTTGTTCGTCATTATCATTCCTATTATCATCATTATGTGTTAGTGTTACAACATTATCTAACTTATGCTCATATTTCTGTACCATAACAGATACGAAAAGCATGCAAATAATTCATCTTCTACACTAATACCATCTTCACGAAGAAGGGTTCTTCGTAACTTCATCTCAACTAGTCGCAATACATTATCAGGATTGATTAGCAGTCGGCCGCGGTGGCCGAGGTGACTGAGGCGCTCCAGTCACGGTCAGCACGGCCACTACGGTCGGGGGTTCGAATCCCCCCTCGGGCATGGATATTTGTGCCGTCCTAGTTCGTAAGTAGTTCATAAGTAGTTTGTAAGTTTAGGGACTGATGACCCCGTAGTTAAGTCCCAGAACCTTAACAAACATTTGAACATTTTCTTTGATTGATTAGCAATCGCCGTCCCATCTGACGCTTCACCACACAAATGACACAAAACGCAACTTCGGAGGCACACTGCACCGTTCCTACAGGCGAACCGACAGTTCAAAGTGCAATGCGGCAAGGCACACGCAGAGGCCTCTAACAGACCACTGCAGAATTTTGCAGATGCGGGAGTGCAATAAGGGATCTTTACATCATCTCTCGTACGATTTTGATGTATATGTATTTGTTCGAGCCCAAGTAGTTTCCTGGTAAGATATTGGACGTAATTTCGAAATATAAACGTATTCCAGTTTATAATAGTCCCACAGCACTGGATTCTTTCGCAGTTGGTGAATTAATGCAGACTTTAACACAATAAACACTGAACCACGCAGTTATAAAAAGCACAGAGCACGTGGTTGGTGAAGCAGTGTAGTGCGCATGCGCCAGCGACGCTACGTGTGCTGAACAGGCGTAGCTGGAGGTACGCGTGTTATGTGCCTCCGCTGGTTGCGACGTATAACGTTAACTGCCTTGTTGGTTGAGATTGTAGAGGCAAGTTTAACTTTTAGTATTTAATCAAATTCGTAAATAGTTTGCAAGATATCAATGGGATTAAATCAGCCAAAAATTACGTAAGTTCTGACTGCAGAGATTATGATTCATAAATAAACAGGGGAATTAATTTTATTTTTAAATATCTTTTACGATTAAAGAGTAGATGTTGGCGGCAGTTACATTATAAATAGAGACGGGGCCTACCTTCTGGGACATTTGGCATGTTTTGCTGCGATATAACAATTCATATTTATAAAGGTATGACACCGTGGTGGTGTGGCGGTGGACTTGTTACGTTATTTGTTCGTGCAGCGGACCGTGCGTTAATTTTTATTTCTGTATCCAAACGGAGTTACGGGAAAAATATTACGCGGAACAATATGGGACCTCGAAATTTAACATTAAAAAAAAAGAAGGAAACGTGATTGCAAGTTCTAAAAAGCCGTTTAATTATTATGGGGACTGATAAGGCTTGAAAAATGGTAAAACTAAAATGCCGTAATGGCGTCCAAACCCACCACACAACTTCAAGGGGAAAAATTGTTTATGCCAGATTCATTACCGGAATGATTAAAAAACCGTCATATTAAATTTTTAAATATTTCATGATGTATTTAAGTCACAAAAGCAGTTTACTTACATGCTGGATAAATGAAACAATAGGAGCTGCTATAGATACGTCTGTACTAATCATAGGCCGAACATAGATGAATCGGAACGTTATTCTTTCTCTCGTCAGACAGAAACAAGGGAAGGTAGCTTAAGGTTCAGAGAGAGAAAAATGCTTCTCGATTAAAATATATCTTAGGTCGTTAATTTTTTGTTGTATCGTTTCAGACGCCAGCTACGTCAGTCTGAAATGCCTCATTTGATTACACAGCAAGAGAAGTCTGCGACGTCTTTCCGAAGACATGGCTGGTGATATTCTACGCCGGTGGGCAATGTCCTTGTGGTGACAACATTAATAAGAGAGTGCACAGCTAGCTACGGTGGTGCCGTGCCTTGGCCCAGTGTTGGGCAGTGTTTACAGTCGAACAGGTGGAGACTGACGGCAGCGGTAAACAGCGTGGCTGCTGGGCCGTCTGAGTCTGCCGCCCCCCACACAATTAACCACCTCCAGGGGGGGCGGGGGGGGGGGCTCAGGTGGCCGCGGATTTGCTCACCCTCTGATCCGCTACATTCCTCACATTCCACATTCACACTGTCTTAGTGCTACTCATACATCGGCATGTCAACACAAGTAATGTAAAATGAAACACTATATACACCGGGTGATCAAAATATCAGTATAAATTTGAAAACTTAATAACTCACGGAATAATGTAGATAGAGAGGCAAAAATTAACACACATTCTTGGAATGATATTCGTTTTTATTAGAAAAAAAAGGATTGTTAGACGCGTGAAAGATCTCTTGCGCGCGTCGTTTGGTGGTGATCGTGTGCTCAGCCGCCACTTTCGTCATGCTTGGCCTCCCAGGTCCCCAGACCTCAGTTCGTACGATTATTGGCTTTGGGGTTACCTCAAGTCGCAAAGTGTATCGTGATCGACCGACATCTCTAGGGACGCTGAATGACAACATCCGACGCCAATGCCTCACCATAACTCCGGACATGCTTTACAGTGCTGTTCACAACATTATTCCTCGACTACAGCTATTGTTGAGGAATGATGGTGATCATATTGAGCATTTCCTGTAAAGAACATCATCTTTGCTTTGTCTTAATTTGTTATGCTAATTATTGCTTTTCTGATCACATGAAGTGCCATCTACCGGACATTTTTCAGTTTCTGCCTATAATCCACTCTGCAGCCAAAACTACACATCGCAAACGAATAGTGTTTGTATGTGGCAGTAGGTACTTGTCTCCCATTGTGCACTATGGTGCTAGAGGATTGATAACGATAAGGAGGAGAAAGATGTGGGAGTTGAAACTTATCGACTTACATTGAATTCTATGTGTGGATGTCAATATTTTCCTTTTCAGCAAAAACTACACAATGGAGACGAATGATATATCTTCCTGTTGTTGTAGAACAAAGTCTCCCGTTGTACACCATAGCAGTTCCGTGTCGATAACTGTAACAGGATTGTATACCCTCTGCCAGGCACTTAAATCTGATTTCCAGAGTATCCCATGTAGATGTAGATGTACATATAATGGTTGAAATTCGTCAGCTTATATAAAATTCGGACTGAAGACCAGCGATGAGTAATGACAGTATAATACCAAAGAGGTTATATATAGCGAAACGTGATCACATTCTTCAGTTGTTTTTATGCAACAAGCGTACGAATAAACAAAAATAAGTGCATATTGCAGTTTGAAAAGTAAAAGTACAACAAAAAAAACCGCCAGAACATATGAAAGAAATTTCGCGTTCTCAATATGTTTCTAAAATACAGAAAAAACGGCGCTGAAAACTGAATCTACAAACAATACGAACTTGAAAATTGTAGACGTTCTTTAACTTACACTGTAGGTATCAGCGATTTATCGATATACCCATCCCTAACGGCGTGAATTAGGGGAAGAAAGGCTTTTTGAAAATACGTTGCTATTCAGGCAATTTTGAAACACGTGCTTCGCTTTTTTTTTTAAACTCAACCACTAAGCAGGTGAAATGAAAATCTATTAAGGGTCCAACTAAGACTAAGACAAATACGAAAATATACATTTGGAACCATGGTTAGAATTAATAAAAATCTGTTTCGGGTGCAACACGTGGTGGATAGCTGTATCAAAATACTTGATTAGGAAAGCATTTTTAAAGCTAAATCTATCAAAATTTATATTTACAGGTAGAAACAACCAATGCAGACCATCCAGTCTACGCATGCGAAGCAATGAGAATTAAGCTAGTATGTCTAATATATAAAAATTAATATTTGTTTGTTTGCCTCTTTGTTCGTATCTTATGCATGGCTGCACCATACGTCCGAATGCGATGAATCGTCAGCTAATTGTTTGCTCTCGCGGAAAGGTTATAGGCATACTAAAATTAACTTCGTATTGTGCATGGCGGAGGGTGCTTTATGATTAGGTAGTTTATACCCTCATTATAAATCAGCTACCTTTCTACATCTACATACATACTCCGCAATTCACCGTAAGGTGCGTGGCGGAGGGTACACTGTACCACTACTAGGCATTTCCTTTCCTATTCCACTCCCAAATTGAACGAGGAAAAAAAGAATGCCTATATGCCTCCGTACGAGCCTTAATTTCTCTTATCTTGTCTTTGTGATCTTTACGCGAAATGTAAGTAGGCGGCAGCAAGATCGTACTACACTCAGCTTCAAATTCCGGCCCTCTAAATTTACTTAACAGAAATTCACGAAAAGAACGTCGTCTTTCTTCCAGCGATCCCCAATTGAGTTGCCGGAGCATTTCCGTGACACTCGCGCATTGGTCGAACCTACCGGTAACAAATCTAGCTGCTCGCCTCTGAACCGCCTCTATGTCTTCCTTCAAACCGATCTGCTGCGGGTCCCAAATACTTGAGCAATACTCAAGACGTGGTCGTACAAGCGTTTTATACGCGGTCTCCTTTACAGTTGAAGTACATCTTCCCAAAATTCTCCCAATAAACCGAAGTCGGCTGTCTGCCTTACTCACAACTGTCCTTTCATGCTCGTTCCATTTCATATCGCTCTGCAATGTTACGCCTAGATATTTGAACGACGCGACCGCATCAAGAAGCTCACTACTGATGCTGTATTCGAACATTATAGGATTGCTTTTTCTACTCATGCGCATCACCTTACATTTTTCTACATTGAGAGCCAGCTGCCATTCTTCGCACCAACTAGAAATTTTGTCTAAGCCAACCTGTATGCTATTACAGTCAGTTACAGACGACACCCTCCCATACACCACAGCATCATCAGCAAACAGCCGCAAATTACAACTTACTCTGTCCATCAGATCATTTATATAGATAGAAAATAATAGCGGTCCTATCACACTCCCCTGGGGCACGCCTGACGATACACTCGTCTCTGATGAACACTCATAAGCTACTGTATCTTGCGTGGCGAAGGGTACCTTACAATCGGTAAATACTTTCCTACTCCTTCATACTGAAACGGATGGACAGATCTGAATGAAATTTGCAATGCATAGATTAAACATTGCATTCAGCGAAAACCTTTTAAGGGTGCTGCTAAGACTATTTTGATACTACGGAGTGACCGAGCACTTTGAGACGCTATGCTCAGATGTGCAAGGCTGTTCCCCGTCGGGGGTTCGAATCCTCCCTCCCCCCCCCCCAACCTCGGGCCTGGATGTTTGTGCCATCTTTAGTATAAGCTGTTCATAAATAGTTTGTAACTTTAGGGACTGATGACCCCGCAGTTAAGTCCCATAATCTTAACAAACATTTAAACATTTTATAAAGGAAATGAACTTCTGGACAATATTGTAGGAAGGGTAGAAGAAGTAGATGAAGATGAAATAGGAGATACTATACTGAGAGATGAATTTGACATAGCTCTGAAAAACCTAAGTCGAAACAAGACCCCTGGTGTAGATGACATTCCCTCAGAGCTAATAAGGTCTCTTGGAGAAACAACCATGACAAAACTATTTCACCTGGTGCGTAAGATGTATGAGACAGGCGAAACACCCTCAGACTTTAAGAAAAATGTAATAATGCCCATTCCAAACAAAGCAAGCGCAGACAGGTGTGAAAATTACAGAACCATCAATTTGATAAGTCATGGTTGCAAGATTTTAACACGAATTATTTACAGAAGCTGGTAGAAGCTGACCTCGGGGAAGATCAATTTGGATTCAGGAGAAATGTAGGAACACGGGAGCAATCCTCAGTTTACGGCTTATCTTAGAAGATAGATTAAGGAAAGGCAAACCTATATTTCTAGCTTTTATAGATTTGGAGAAGGCTTTTGGGAATGTTGATTGGAACACACTCAAAAACAAGGAGGAGTAAAATATAGGGAGCATAAGGTTGTTTACAAGTGTTCAAGTGTTTGTTAACCTTAATGGACTTAAGAGCGGAATCATCAGTCCCTAATCTTACAAACTACTTATGAAGTGGCTTATACTGAAGACGACACAAACAACAAAGCCCGAGGGGAGATTCAAATCCCCGATCGTAGCGGCCGTGCAGACTGTGACTGGCGCGAAGCAGACCACTCGGCCAGTACGGCCTGTACTGAGCTACAGAGCGTCTCTCCTTGCAGTCTTCCACTGGAGTGTATCGATAATCTCCGTAACGCTTTCTCGATTACCAAATGATCCTGTAACGAAGCGCGCTACTCTCCGTCGGATCTTTTCTACTTCCTCTATCAACCCCACCTAGTACGGATCCCACACCGGTGAGCAGTATCCAAACCTACTTCCTTTGTTTTCGAACTGCATTTCCTTAGGATTCTTGCAATGAATCTAAGTTTGGCATCTGCTTTACCGACGATTGATTTCATATGGTCGTTCCATTTTAAATCCCTCCTAATGACAACTCCCAGATACTTTATGGAATTAACTGCTTCCAGTTGCTGGCCTGCTATGGTGTAGCTAAATAATAAAGGATCTTTCTTTCTTTGTATTCGCAGCACATTGTCTACATTGAGATTCAATTGCCATTCCCTGCACCATGCGTCAATTCGATGCAGATCCTCCTGCATTTCAATACAATTTTGCATTGTTACAACCTCTTTATATACTACAGCATAATCCTCAGATTTTAATACAGAAAAATTTGCCCTTGCCTGGTGCTCCGTATAACCTAAAATACCTTGGTGCTGCTAGGGTTAAACTGTGCCAAGTTAAAGTTTCGTTCTAAATTTGGTTTGATTTCTTTGACACCTCATAGTTGACCCTCGCCAAAGAAAGCCTCGAAAAGTCACGCTTTCTCTCAAATATGTAAAATGTAACATTCAAACACCAAATAAAAGTCGACATTTCCACGATTTAGACAAGGTAAGACACGGTGACGTTGGTAATGTGAACTGGCCAGAAGATGAGCTCGAAGTCAGAGGTGAATCATTAGGAAGTGGGTAACAGGCAATCCTCTACTCCGGCACCGAGTGAAATGCTTTCTCCCTCTGTGAAGAGAATCCGCAGCGCTGGTGTCTCAGTTAAACGGCGAGTAGCTCATCCCCTCCTGGTGGACTGGGGCGGCCGCGCCTTGTTTTTCTCGGGCACCACCCCTCCCTCCCCCACTCTCCCCCTCCCCCCCCCCCCTCAGCGCGCTAACGACCCTCAGAGCCGCGTCTTAATTAGTGGAGGAAGCAAACAGGAAGCGGCAGCGGCAGAGGCGGTGGCGGTTAGGCCCTCCAGGCCGGAACTCCAAACACTGCAGGGAGCGCCCGAACTCCGCGGCCGGCGCTATCGCCTGCTAATGCATGCAGATTAGCCGGTGTCGCTGCCCGAGGCCAAACAATTATCTGCGACTCGTTCGGACGCAGCACGGCGCTGTTCCTTACCCCGGCATCGCCACACTCACGCCTGCAAAGCAATTAAAGAGCAGTGGCGAGGCGTCCTGTGTCTTCACTGGTTCAGTGAACCCCCGGGAAAAAAAATCGCACTGGCGTGTTTAACGGCCCACTTTAGATTTGTAGTTTTATCAATTTTTGCAAACATTTTGAACCAAAATAATAATCTAAATAATAAAAACTTAATTAATAATAGTGTCTGAAACCCTTGTAGAAAAAAAAAATAGGTATTGGCGGGTTCCCAATAACCTCCAGCGTCACAGTCCAACACATTGCCCGTTACGCTACAGCAAACGATTAGAAATTGCGTTCCTTATTCTCATACTATTGATGGCCGTTGTTAACTGATGCTAGTATGGCATTTGTAGGCACTAGATTATCATTTATTTTACGAAGAACGACGTCTTTTTGTTAATTCTTCGGTGCGCCATTGTTTTGAAGTAACAGCGTGTAAGTTACAATAAAAAAATCATCAAATACGCAACGCAAGATGGCGTATGCACAGTTCTGGGCGAGGAATGTCACGCGACATCTGCGAACGGCTGGTTTTCGTTAATTTAATGGAAGGTGTCAAAACGCCGTTATTTTTGCAAATATCTCTGCAACGATGCAAAATATGAAAAAACATAATAGACCGAATTTGTAGAGAATTTTCCCCTCTACCAATTAGGTTATTCAAGTTTCGTGTCAGATGAACGGTTCGTTTGCAATTACAATTACATTACAAACGTTTTTTTTACTACCGTATTTTTTTGTCCGAAAAATTTGATAAAGGGAGGTTCTGGTCTCTGGCGGCCTACAATTGTGTGTGCAAAATTTGGTGCTGACCTGTTGAACGGTTCGTCTTAAAAACAGGGAACACGTTACGGACGGACAGACGGACATACATCCCAAAATCGCCGTTATTTTTGCAAATATCTCTGAAACGATACGAGATATGAAAAAAACATAAGAGAGCAAAGTTGTAGAGATTTTTCTCCTCTACAAATTCGGTTATTCAATTTCCTTGTCAGATGCATGATTAAGCCGTTATTTTCATTTAAATTTCGAGCTATCAAAAGACGATCGCAAAGGCCCACTTTCAGTTTTACTACCGTAACCTAAAGTGGGCCAAAATCCTTTCGTGAAAAAAGCTAATATATAAAAACGAATGTTTGTGTGTTCGTATATTATGCGCGGTCGTATCATTCAACTGACTGTGACGAAACTTTGTCAAAATATTGCTTGCACTTTCGCGATGGTCATAGGCACCATTAAATAAATGTACGGTAAACAGTTCAGGAGATACGATTTAATACACTACGAAATGTGCGAGAAAGTGCTGCATCGTGTGACGTCTGCTTCTAAACCACTGTAGCGATTACAACCAAATTTTGCTACACATATTCCTTGTAGGAGGTAACAATTGACGTAGGGGTAAGAACTGCTTACGACATAGAGTTCACGAGATATGAGGTCATAAACAATTATATGGTTGAAAACTTGTAAAATCATGCGACATGCGAATAAGGACACTTTATACATCCTAAAATCTTCAAGACATTTTGGACACTTGACCTTCAAAACAAGAGGAAGGTCACCGTCACACAAAATTTTGGACGATGCATGACGGAGGATACTTTACATATGGACTTCGTCAGATTCTGATTAAATTTTTTAACATGATCGAACAATTCAATTTATCAGTGCAGTATTAATATATTCACTTTACCTACAATTACTTCAATTAATTAACTTGACTAAACAGTTAATTTTCCGATTTCGGCGAAGTTTCGAATGAAATCAAATTTCTGAAAATTCTAGCAGCTCTCTCTGAAAGTTACATTACATTTTAGAGGGTGATATCATCAAAGGAACATTTAAAGCATAAACATTGTTCAAACACGTAAATTTTATGTAAGCAACTTAAAGTAAGAAATTTTTTAATATGCTTCAGTGGACAGCATACTTCATTCAGATTTTTAAATGACAGTTTCTTGGCCGTCAGCTTTGATGCATACCAAGCGTACCGAATCATTGATGTGAAAAGCAGAAGATGAAGGAATTTGTTGCTACCAACGTATGGTTTTAATGCGAATTTGAAACTAAATCTAACATATAAAAATGAATGCTTCTTTGTTTCTCTTTTTGTTCGTATTTTATGCACGGCCATGCCGTACATCAGTTTGCGATAAAATTTTGTCAAGTCATTGATTGCACTCCCGCGAAGGCATACTAAAATTAACTTCGTATGGTGCATGACGGTGGGTGCTTTACAAGTAGTTAATTCGTTTCTTACGCCTTCACGATGAAATGGTCGGACGGAGTGAATTAAATTTGGAACAGAGGTAGCTCTTATCCTGATTAATACATGGCCTGTCTTTCGTAAGCCACCGTGTGATGCGCGGCGAAAGGTACTTTAAATTATGATAATACATTTGCTACTCCTTCATGCTGAAAGAGATGGACAGATTTGAATGAAATTTGGAATGGAGATAGCTTATACCCCGAATCAACGTAATGGCTACCTTCAGGGGTACCCGTAGGTGCATGGCGGAGAGTACGTTACAATAAACATCCAAATTGTTTGACTGGTCACCATGAAAGTCAGCACATAAATGTACAATTAAATTACTGTATAGTGACAATTTACAGTGAAGAAATATCTTATCAATATTTATTCCCAACTGCCAATTTCTCACAGCTTCAGTTTTCTCGTGAAAATCGGGAAACCTTGGTTCGAGCCCCGGACCGGACACATATTTTCGTATATCACCTTTTGGTATATCTATGCCTTATACAGTGAAGGTGTGAGAAATTCGGAATTGCGAATAAATATATAAATGTATTTTTTAATTCAGATTTTTTAAAATCTGCAAACCAATAAATTTAGAATGGCACAGGGTACCTTGTGACTGACACCATTTGACCAGTCATCCTTAAAACGTAGCACATATATGTATGCTTTCATATATGGGAGGGAGAGGAGTTGTTGGAGGAGGAGACGGACAGAGAGAAGAGAGAGGAAGAAATGAGAGAGGGGAGATGGTGACACACAGGTGAAAAGAGATGAACAGAGGGAGGGGAGGAGGATGAAATAGACACAGAAAGGGACAGGACGAGGCGTGGGAAGGAGCAGCTGAACAGAGGGAAGGGAAAGGAGGAGACGGAGTAATGGAAGATTGGTAGGCAGAGAGATGGATAGAAATGAGCTGCAATAGAGGGAGAAAAACGATGAACAGAGGTGGAGCAGGACATGAACAGAGAGGGAAGAGAAGAAAAGGAAAAACACAGAACTGGAACCAATAAATACCCGGGCAGCGCCGGGTTCTCAGCTAGTAAATAAAAAAAATGTGTTTTTAAATTATCATTCTTCGTTTCGTTCTTCTATCAGATCATTATATATGCACATTTAAAGTATTTTTACCGCATGAGAAAAGTTTTACGTCGCGGAGACAGCACGTACACGAGTCGTAGCGCGGCGGCTTAATATAGGCGGCAGTGGTCGCAGTGTTGAAATGCGCATGCGCGGCTGAGGTTCAAATTCTCTTCTGAACCTCCTGGAGGCAGCATATGGGCGCTCCCGCGGCAGGGAGGGGCGAGGGGAAACGACGCTTTTGACACTGGCGTTGGAGCTGGTAGAGACGCCAGCTCCTGGCTACTCGAGCTCTGGCAGTTAAGCACGAATAGTCCCGAAGCAAAAGCAATGAAGCTACTCCGTAACTCGCCTTGCGCATGCGCAAATCCTCCATGAAGGCAACATCCGCTAGTCGTATTTGTTTTTGGAGAATTGAAGATTCGTCAAAAACACTTCATATTTTGTAATATATCTGATAACTATAAAGTCGCATGAACTTCAGGAGATCGAATCTTGAATAATAAAGAAGTCACTACTATCCACCTAGCAAGAACAGCAGTGTGGTTAGCGGCATCGCTTTGCACTTTCGAAAGTTGTGGGTTCGAGACCAACTGCAAGCAATTATTTTAAACCCAATCTCCTTTTTAACATATACAGGAACAACAATGACATTTGTATTGTTACATGCCAAATATGCTTTAGACGTTTTTGCAAATGTGTCACGATTTTGACGGTAAATGACATTTATACTCTTCGTTGTAACAAATATTTAACGAATAATGAATGGCAGTGTTTGTCCATCTATGCAATTACATACAAAATGTCATTTTTCTCACCATGTAGTTGCATAGACGGACAAACAATACCATTCATAATTACAAAAGCAACTACGGACACCATGGCCACACAACCGAAGAAATATTTAACTGAATGAAACCTTCACTCTGCAGCGGAGTGCGCGCTGATATGAAACTTCCTGGCAGATTAAAATTGTGTGCCGGAACCGGGACTCGAACTGGGACCTTTGCCTTTCGCTGGCAAGCGCACTACCGACTGTGCTATCCCAACACGACTCACGATGCCGCCTCACAACTTTACTTCCGCCAGTACCTCGCCTCCTACTTTCCAAACTTCACAGAAGCTCTCCTGCGAACCATGCGAGACTAGCACTCCTGGAAGAAAGGATATGGTTGAGACATGGCTTAGCCACAGCCTAAGGTATGTTTTCAGAATGAAACTTTCACTCTGCAGCGGAGTGTGCGCTGATATGAAACTTCCTGGCAGAGCTTCTTGCACTTCCTGTGAAGTTTGGAAAGTAGGAGGCGAGGTACTGGCGGAAGTAAAGTTGTGAGGCGGCATCGTGAGTCGTGTCGGGATAGCACAGTCGGTAGTGCGCTTGCCCGCGAAAGGCAAAGGTCCCAGGTTCGAGTCCCGGTTCGGGAACACAATTTTAATCTGTCAGGAAGTTTCAAATATTTAACTTTTCGAAAAAAATGTGGGGAAGAGCAGGCTTTGCGAATGCGTGAGGTAAGGGTGGGGTGCTGCTTACATTGTCACGTGACCCGAAGGTAGCTAGTCTTTTCATTGTAAAAGATTTATTTTGTTACATTTACTTAACAAAAAAATCAGTTACTTAGTGTGTTGTGTTCATCTGCGAACTCATATGTTCTTGGTGTTTATTATCATAGGAGAATGAAATACGTTGAGTATCTTCCACGAACCACAGACATTGCCGAGGTGGGGTGTCTTGCGTGCCTCAACGATACAGATAGCCGTACCGTAGGTGCAACCACAGCGGAGGGGTATCTGTGGAGAGGCCAGACAAACGTGTGGTTCCTGAAGAGGGGCAGCAGCCTTTTCAGTAGTTACAGGGGCAACAGTCTGGATGATTGACTGAGCTGGCCTTGTAACATCAGCTAATGTGGCTTTGCCACACAGCTACTGCGAACGGCTGAAAGCAAGGGGAAACTACAGCCGTCATTTTTCCCGAGGACATGCAGCTCTACTGTATGGAAATATGATGATGGCATCCTCTCGGGTAAAATATTCCGGAGGTAAAATAGTCCCCCATTCGGATCTCCGGGCGGGGACTACTCAGGAGGATGTTGTCATCAGGAAGGACAATACTGGCATTCTACGGATCGGAGCGTGGAATGTTAGATCCCTTAATCGGGTAGGAAAATTAGAAAATTTAAAAAGGGAAATGGATAGGTTGAAGTTAGATATAGTGGGGATTAGTGAAGTTCGGTGGCAGGATGAACAGGATTTCTGGTCAGGTGAGTACAGGATTATAAATACAAAATCAGTTGGGGGTATCACAGGAGTAGGACTGATAATGAATAAGAAAATAGGAATGCGGGTAAACTACTATGAGCAGCACAGTGATCGCATTATCATTGTCAAGATAGATACGAAGCCAACACCGACAACAGTAGTACAGGTTTATATGCCAACTAGCTCTGCCGATGATGAGGAGATCGAAGAAATATATGAGGAGCTAAAGGAAATTATTCAGACAGTTAAGGGAGAGGAAAACTTAATTGTGATGGGAGACTGGAATTCGGTAGTAGGAAAAGGAAGAGAAGGAAAAATAGTAGGTGAATATGGACTGGGCAGGAGGAATGAAAGAGGAAGTCGCCTGGTAGAATTTTGCACGGAACATGATTTAATCGTAACAAACACGTGGTTTAAGAATCACAAAAGAAGGTTGTATACATGGAAGAGACCAGGAGACACCGGAAGGTATCAGATAGATTTTATAATGGTAAGACATAGGTACCGGAACCAGGTTATAAACTGCAGGACATACCCAGGGGCAGATATAGACTCTGACCATAACTTGTTAGTCATGAACTGTAGGCTGAAGCTGAAAAAACTGCAGAAAGGTAGGAAAATAAGAAGATGGGACTTAGATAAATTGAAGGAAAGTGAAGTTCTGGAGAATTTCAGAGCGATATTTAGGCAACAATTGACAGAAACAGGGGGAAATAAAACAGTAGAAGAGGAATGGGTAGCATTGAGAGATGAAATAGTGAAGGCAGCAGAGGACAAAATAGGTAGAAAGGCAAGACCTACAAAAAATCCTTGGATGTCACAGGAAATACTAAATTTAATTGATGAAAGGAGAAAATATAAAAATGCAGTAAATGAAACAGGCAAAATGGAGTACAGACGACTAAAAAATGAGATTGACAGGAAGTGCAAACTGGCTAAGCAGGAGTGGCTAGAAGCCAAATGCAAATCTGTAGAAGAATGTATAGCAAGGGGAAAAGTAGATACCGCCTACAGGAAAATAAAAGAGACATTTGGGGACAAGAAAAGCAACTCTACGAATATCAAGAACTCAGATGGGAAACCAGTTCTCAGCAAAGAAGGGAAAGCTGAAAGGTGGAAAGAGTACATAGAGCAGCTCTACAAAGGAAATGAACTTAGAAACGATGTTGTAGGAAGGGAAGAGGAAGTAGATCAAGATGAAATAGGAGATAGTATACTGAGAGATGAATTTGACAGAGCCCTGAAAGACCTAGGTAGGAACAAGGCCCCAGGAATAGATGACATACCCTCAGAGCTACTAAAGTCTCTGGCACTTTATTGAACTGGTGTGTAGGATGTATGAGACAGGCGAAATGCCCTCAGACTTTAAGAAAAATGTAATAATCCCCTTTCCAAAGAAATCAGGCGCAGACAGGTGTGAAAATTACAGAACCATCAGTTTGATAAGTCATGGTTGCAAAATTTTAACACGAATTATCTACAGGAGAATGGAAAAGCTGGTAGAAGCTGACCTCGGGGAGGATCAGTTTGGATTCAGGAGGAAAGTAGGAACCCGGGAGGCAATACTCACTTTACGTCTTATCTTAGAAGATAGATTAAGGAAAGGCAAACCTACATTTTTAGCTTTTGTAGATTTGGAGAAAGCGTTTGACAATGTTGACTGGAATACACTCTTTCAAATTCTGAAGTCAGCAGGGGTAAAATACAGGGAAAGGAGAGTTATTTACAACTTGTAAAAAAGCCAGACCGCAGTTATTAGACTCGAAGGGCATGAAAGGGAAGCATCAGTTGGGAAGGGAGTAAGACAGGGTTGTAGCCTTTCTCCGATGCTATTCAATTTGTACATCGAGCAGGCGGTGAAGGAAAGCAAGGAAAAATTTGGAATAGGGATTAAAGTTCAGGGGGAAGAAATAAAAACATTGCGTTTTGCCGATGACATTGTAATTCTGTCAGAGACAGCAAAGGACCTGGAAGAGCAGTTGAATGGAATGGACAGCGTGTTGAAGAGTGCATATAAAATGAACATTAACAAGAGCAAAACAAAAATAATGGAATGCGGTCTTAGAAAATCAGGCGATGCTGAAGGAATTAGATTAGGTGACGAAACATTGAAGGTGGTAGATGAGTTTTGTTACTTGGGTAGTAAAATAACATGCGATGGTCGCAGTACAGAGGATATAAAATGCAGAATGGCAATGGGCAGAAAAGCATTTTTGAAAAAGAGAAATTTGCTAACATCGAATATTAACTTAAGGGTAAGGAAGTCTTTTCTGAAGGCATTTGTGTGGAGTGTTGCCTTGTACGGGAGTGAAACATGGACGATAAGCAGTGCGGACAGGAAGAGAATAGAGGCTTTTGAAATGGGGTGTTACAGAAGAATGCTGAAGATTAGGTGGGTAGATCGCATAACTAATGAAGAGGTACTGAACAGAATTGGTGAGAAAAGGAATTTTTGGCATACCTTGACTAAAAGAAGGGATCGCTTGGTAGGACACATTCTTAGACATCGGGGAATCGTAAATTTAGCATTGGAGGGAAGTGTGTGGGGTAAAAATCGCAGAGGGAGACCAAGAGATGCGTATAGTAAGCAGATTCAAGTGGATGTGGGTTGCCGTTCTTATAAGGAGATGAAAAGGCTTGCTCAGGATAGAGTAGGGTGGAGAGCTGCATCAAACCAGTCTCCGGACTGAAGACCATAACAACAACAACATCTTTTTCAAACAAATTACTCAGCTTTAACTATGGAACAGAAGTGTGAAATAAAGAATGAAAGTATATCCAAAGGGGAGGGGGGGGGGAATAACCAGGAGGCGGTTTGCCACCGAGCGTGTGGCGGAAAGGGTGGGAAGGGGGTGAAACATCCGCTTTCAAGATCCGGCACTGAAAGAAGTGAACACCCAGTCACCTCAAGCAGCAGCCGCCACTGTTTAAGGGTGACGCCTTTCGCGTTAATGACATCTTGAAATCTGCTCAGGATACTTTTCAACAACGTATATGAACGTTTCTATAGGAATCACCACCATAAAGATTATGCCTCGTTCATGTAGCCACATCCGTCTCTCCAGTGCAATCCCTATCAATTCTTTGAATGATTTTAGGCTCACGTCTTCTTTGATGTTGTTAAACACTTGTTATTGTCGTTCCTCATGTTTTTTTTTCCTTCAAATATTTTTTAAAATATTCTTTAAGAACGAATATTGTCTCGTTATCTGCCCTACCATTTTAGCTTTTCTTCTTCCTTTATACTTTAACAGCGTCCTACCCTCATTCATTTCTGATGCAGGATCACTACTTTTCTTGTTCATCCTTCTTGTTTTTGTCATTCTTCTCCAAATCCACACTTTCACTGGCTCCAATCTATTTTCCCCTGCCCTTCCCAGCGTCCGTGCTTCATATCTGTACGTTAATACAATCCAAACAAAACTTTCGTCTAGCTTTTTCCCATTTCCTGACTTTTATCGTTATCTAAAAGTAAATTACTTTTATTTTGAAAAGCTTGTTTTGCTAAGGCTTCTCTTCTCATTAAATGTGTAATGCGTTTACAAATAACTGAAGCTCCCAACCTTTTCTACAACTACTATTTCTTTTGTCTTCCTTTCTACTGTAATTTTTGTTCTCTTCTTATTCCTTTTTACATTACATTATCTAATCGTTTTGACAAATGTTAGCAATATATAATCCATTGCTTTAAATAAGTCGTCAAATACCACCATATTGTTCCATAATGATTTCATGCAATTCCTGTCAATTTTAATTCCTCTCGTTATTCTTTTCAATTTTTCAATGGCTTTTTCAGCAAGCAATAACTTATCCAAATATGGGGATAATGAGCTTCCTTGTTTTAATGCGTTTCTTACGTTTGCTTTCTTCTTTACACCAGTCACTTCTGTATCCATTTCACGCATTTTATAATATTCTATCTCTCTAATAAAGATTTATTCCCTAATTGTTTATGATAAGTATTGAAGAATAAGGATTCCCGCTTGTAACATAGTTGACTGAAAAATTTGCGGAAGCCCATTATTCTTCAACAGTTGTAGCCAGAGAAGATAATGATCTTGATTGCCAGGGTCGGGAGCGGTCGACGTTCTAAGTCTCCCCGAGGGTGTTCAGTTGGATTCAGGTGAAAATTTAGGACAGGACATTGTATTTCGGTTCTCTCTCTTATTCCAGTCACGTATTGTGACAGAAAGAAAGATTATCGGTATGCCTCTGTGTGGGCTCTAATCTCTCTGATTTTATCCTCATGATCTCTTCGCGAGATGTAAGTAGGAGGGAGCAATATACTGCTAGACTCCTCGGTAAAGATATGTTTTCGAAACTTCGACAAAAGCCCGTACCGAGCTACAGAGAGTCTCTCCTGCAAAGTCTTCCACTGGAGTTTAGCGATCATCTCCGTAACACTTTCACGATTACCAAATGATCCTATAACGAAGCGCGCTGCTCTCCGTTGGATCTCCTCCACTTCCTCTATCAATCCCACCTGGTACTGATCCCACACCGGTGAGTATTCAAGCTGTGGGCGAACAAGTGTACTGTAACCTACTTCCTTTGTTTTCGGACTGCATTTCCTTACGATTCTTCCAATGAATCTGTCTTGCATATACTTTACCGACGATTGATTTTATATGGTCGTTCCATTTTAAATCACTCCTAATGCTTACTCCCAGATAATTTATGGAATTCACTGCTTCCAGTTGCTGACCTGCTATAGTGTAGCTAAATGATACAGGATCTTTGTTTCTGTGTATTCCCAACACATTACACTTGTCTACTTTGAGATTCAATGCCATTCCCTGCACCATGGGTCAACTCGATGCAGATCCTCCTGCATTTCAATACAATCCTCCATTGTTACAACCTCTCTATATACTACAGCATCATCCGCAAAAAGCCTCAGTGAACTCCCTGGAGCGTAATAACACGGTTCCGCCTTGAAGTGTATGGGCACCTGTTCTGTGAGGGAGTGTTCCGTTATGACTGCGTGTTTGCGTAGCGCATTGTAGTAACTGAATTGTGTGTGTGTGTGTGTGTGTGTGTGTGTGTGTGTGTGTGTGTGTGTGTGTAAGAGGGTGTATGTGCATAAAATGATGTAGAGTCCTGAAAACTGAATGGAGGGTATCCTCAAGGTTTGTGCAAGGCAGTGGTGTTATAACTAAGCTGCTCAATAGTGAATGCAGCTCGTTTGGCTTATGAGAGGTGTTGCAGCGTGTAGTCTCGGTGAAACCAGGAACTTGGGTGGTTTCACTGTAATCTATAATTTACATGACAGGCGAACTTCACTCACTTCAGACCGGTGGTTTCACCGTCACACTGCTGCCTTGTCAAACAAGGAATCGCACGTTGGGCTTCGGTTTAAGATCTGGATATACGGTTATAAAGTATTAGCTATTATCCATAAAGAGGCAGAGATAGTAATATTAGAAATGTGTGTACATATGGAGAGATATCCAAAAGCATGTCACATAACTGCCCTAGATAGTTTCGTCAGACATCGGTACACGTACATGTGCGCTTGTGATAGGTCTGTGATAAATAAAGAACCATAACATAGTCTCTATGAGGGCCGAATGGTACAGCAACCAATTAGATTAGTTGCTGGTGGAACTTCCGGGTTATAAGGCCGTGGTCCACAAAACTTTTTAGTTTTTCCTAACGTCTCGTCCAGAGCTGCTCCGGACATCTTCGGAGGTCTTCTTACTTCCGTTGAGTCTTGCCAACGGAAGTAGGAAGACCTCCGAAGATGTCCGGCGCAGCTCTGGACGAGACGTTAGGAAAAACTAAAAAGTTTTGTGGACCACGGCCTTATAACCCGGAAGTTTTACCAGCAACTATGACATCCGGTCGAGAAAGCCTTCATTGCATAACCAATTAGATTGTTTAGTAAGTCAGTCGTGGTTGAAACTTTTTTATTTATTTTTAACGCCTTTCACCCTTGTGAGGTATCCTCAGAAAGTCAGGAAAATAAATGAAATGGGGGGCATAAAAGCTCAATCTTGAGTTGTGAGAGAAGTAACAAAAGAACATCAGGACACTTCTCTGAAGGTTATTTTCACTACTGGAAGTCTTAAAGGCGTTCCGCGTATTAGCATTGTGAATTTCATCCACCAAATGTTTGGACTTGTATTACACCAATCATTTTAGCCTGTTGCCAATGTTGTCACTCCCATCATTAGTCTACTGCCTGCAAGTTCAATTGGTTTTTATGATTAACGACAGACTTTATCCATCACCACGTTTTCCCGCCCTTAACCACCCATTTCATAGCACTTGAGTACTTGTTAGCAGGGACAAGTAATTAACCACGGCACTGATTCGAAACATCTCTGCAAAAGGTATTGGCAGTCTATATATCCAGGATATAATAAGAAATAATGTCCAGGTATTATGGTTACTCTTAAAACGTGGACGTGGTAAAGATACTTAACGCCACTCTTATTTACATTAACGCGCAGCCTTGCTCCGTTTTTAGTTTGCTGCGGAAGTGATTACAGGTGACCTTGATTAACGACCACGTGGCAGTCACCTGTTACCAGTCAAGGAAACGGCGGAAGACATGAAAGCCGGGAGCCAAAACCGGGTCAACGTTAATAGCGGCGCAATGGCGTAATCGCACGCGAGACCTAGGCGTAAAGCGGCGGGTGTGCGTGACATTAATAACAATCCCTGTTAGTTGACTGCCCGACAAAAACAAGGGAACACCCAGCAGGGAATGAGTAAACGAAATTCCCGGACTGAAACAGTTTGTAGTAGTGGTTCACGGCAGAGTGCCCGATTCCTAAAATTGTAGGTGTGGGGAGGCACTTCTTCACCCCTCCCTGCACCCCCGGCCACACAAAACGACTTATCATAAAATGAGAAATCATTTTAAATACTCTTCCCGAGTTCAAATTTTTAAAGTATGAAACATATATGTTTCAAGAAAATAAAATAAAAATTATGTTCTGAATCGGAAACAGGACTGTGTGAGTGGATGGACTACTGTGTGTGAGTGGAGTTGGATGCAGCAGTCCCTACCTGGACTGCTATAGCACTCCAATGTCTGTAGTTAAAGTAATAGTAAATATTATACTTAACAAGACTGGTATCAACTGATAGCAATGCGTGTGGCCATCTTAGTGCTCTTAACTAACCAGAACATAAATCTGTTTGCAGCGCAAGGTGGGATTCGTTAATTACACAGACAAATAGTTAATTAATTAAACAAAAGATAGATCAATGTTTAACTCGAATGTGGTGCCGAAAATAAATGTGATAATAGGTGGAGTAATAGACAATGTAAAACAGAGCGACAGCAGCAGAATGAGATATAAGGGTATGGCACAGTGACAACACTAAAGGTAACAATTATGTATATATCAATTACTCGAAGATCAAAGTTTAGATTACTACTGTGACACAGACTGAACGTGACTTCTATTGCGACCTTAGTATTGACTGTTTAACGGCAAGTGCTGTGGATAAGTTTTACCTCATTAACAAAAAAATGTCGTGTAGTCAAAACAGTTGATTTGCTAAGTAGGATTGAAATCAAGTAACACTGAGTATAAATATGGTCACGCGTAAAAGGACGGACACTCTATAATAGGATCTGATAGCAACAAAAAGAACTTGTACAATGTATCATAGCGTAGAAACCCATAAGTCGACAATTGTGTAATTGGTTTATTATTTTAGGTAATGATCAAAGTTTAGTTTACTAAAGACCAAGACTAATTATGGATTTTCTTACGTTCTTAGCAATAAGTAATGTGTTGTCGCTAAGTGGTGAAATTAATATTTGTGTTAGAAAAGTGCTTCACACGATAGACAAGAAATCCTGGTAGCTACCTGATACACTAGTTGGTTAAGACTTCTAACGACCGTGTGAATTGCATAACAATAAGCAAGTGGTGTAATTAATTTAATATATTAGAGCACTTTTCACGACTTGTCAAATATTGGTAGCTACCTGATGAAGTAGTTGATTACCATTTCTGTAACGAAAATGTAAGAGCATAACAAATCGCGGTACTACGTACACTCCTGGCCATTAAAATTGCTACACCACGAAGATGACGTGCTACAGACGCTAAATTCAATCGACAGGAAGAAGATGCTGTGATATGCAAATAATTAGCTTTTCAGAGGATTCACACAAGTTTGGTGCCGGTGGCGACACCTACAACGTGCTGACATGAGGAAAGTTTCCAACCGATTTCTCATACACAAACAGCAGTTGACCGGCGTTGTCTGGTGAAACGATGTTGTGAAGCCTCGTGTAAGGAGGAGAGATGCGTACCACCACGTTTCAGACTTTGATAGAGGTCGGATTGTAGCCTATCGCGATTGAGGTTTATTGTATCGCGACATTGCTGCTCGCGTTGGTCGCGATCCAATGACTTAGCAGAATATGGAATCGGTGGGTTCTGGAAGGCAGTACGGAACGCCGTACTGGATCCCAACGGACTCGTATCACTAGCAGTCCAGATGACAGGCATCTTATGCGCATGGCTGTAACGAATCGTGCAGCCACGTCTCGATCCCTGAGTCAACAGATGGGGACGTTTGCAAGACAACAACCATCTGCACGAACAGTTAGACGACGTTTGGAGCAGCATAGGCTATGAGCTCGGAGACCATGGCTGCGGTTACCCTTGACGCTGCATCACAGACTGGAGCGCCTGTGATGGTGTACGCAACGACGAACCTGGATGCACGAATGGCAAAACGTCATTTTTTCGGATGAATCCAGTTTGTGTTTACAGCATCCGTGTTTGGCGACATCGCGGTGAACGCACATTGGAAGCGTGTATTCGTCACCACCATACTGGCGTATCATGCGGCGTCATGGTATGGGGTGCCTTTGGTTACACGTCTCTGTCACCTCCTCTTCGCATCGACGACGCTTTGTACTGTGGCCTTTACATTTCAGATTTGTTACGACCCGTGGCTCTACCCTTCATTCGATCCCTGCGAATCCCTGCTTTTCAGCAGGATAATGCACGACCGTATGTTGCAGGTCCTGTACGGGCCTCTCTCGATACGGAAAATGTTCGACTGCTGCCCTGGCCAGCACATTCTCCAGATCTCTCACCAATTGAAAACGTCTGGTCAATGGTGGCCGAGCAACTGGCTGCATGGGCATCTGTACGTGTACACGCCAACCAAGCTCTGTTTGACTCAATGCCCAGACGTATCAAGGCTGTTATTAGGGCCAGAGGTGGTTGTGCTGGGTACTGATTTCTCAGGATCTGTACACCCAAATTGCGTTAGAATGTATTCACACTTCAGTTCTACAATATTATATTTGTGCAATGAATATCATTGCATCATTTGCATTTCTTCTTGGTATAACAATTTTACTAGCCAGTAGTGTACATGCAGCAATTCATCATGAAGTGGACTCGAGATAAGACAGACACGCCTTATGTCGCTACTAATCGTCGCTCACTAACTGGTTCCAGGGTTTTCTTCTCCGGAGCGAAGCACACGCTACTCCGTTTCAGGCGTGTGGACTTCCACTGAGTCCTCTGCGCTGCCAGATTACTTGCACCGTAAGGAGCTGGTGTAGCTGGCTGGTATAGTTGTGCTTTGGATATTTTTCACGGCAGAGACCACGGGCTCGCAGGCTACGCCCACCTGCTAAACGCATCCATCCTGGCTCCGAGCTGGCAAGCGCATACATTCTTTCCTCTACTCTCTTACTAACGTATATTGTCACTCATATCTTTCCTAGAACTAATCACTCTTGTCCGATCAACATAGCGGGAATACTCGTTCCTATCAGAGCAAAACCCTTACTTTTCAGTAGCAGAACTGGAACAATGTCCCTCACTATATCAGAGAAGCGAACAACACTGTTGGCTTCGAACGACACTTAATGGAACATCTACAGAAGCAACAATAACGTCATTCTCTGTTCCCCTAAGCTCTTGTTACAACGACACTTGCATACCTCCTCCCAGATATTTTCCGACTGCCAGCTTTCCTAACTCCCATCGATTTCGCCAAGACATAATCCATTTCTGCTAGCTCAAAAGTACATTTTGTAATTGCCAGTAACGATATTATAATACCCATTATTACACCTGCAGCAGCAGAAGCTGTTTCAGTACTACTGCTAGTATTAATCTTATTAGTGTTTAGACGATACCATTTACTTACATACTCTTTACACGTATTCAAACCTTTAAGTTACGTTAACACCTTATTAATCTTTTATCTACTAAAATCAACGTTATTTTATAGGCAACTCCGATGTAAGAGAGGGTTTGATGGTCCTAATCTGATTAGGCTAAATAAATAAACATGGCAGAATATCATAGACGCGGTGGATTAGCCGTGCGCACTGGTGCGTCGTGCTGCGTTGCGCGTGGTCGTTCGTCGTCGGGGTTTCGAGTCCCACCTCGGGCATGGGTGTTTGTTAGGTCTTTAGGTTAGTTTACCTTAGTTTAAGTAGTTTGTAAGCTACGGACAAATGACCGAGCAGTTGCGTCCGATAGATTTACAAATATTTGAAAAATAAATGTTTCAAATGTTTGTATAGTTTATGGAACTTAACTACGGGGTCATCAGTCCCTAAACTTACAAACTACTTACGAACTAGCTAACACTAAGGACGGCACAAATATCCATGCCCGAAGGGGGATTCGAACCCCCGACCGTAGTGGCCGTGCAGAACGTGACTGGCGCGCCGCAGTCCCCTCGGCCACCGCCGCCAGCCGAACATTTAGCACCACTTCTCGAGTAGGCGGCTTTCGTTGGTAAAAAGGGCAGGTAGAGAGAAAATATAAGTGTACCATACAATTTTTACGTGCAAACTACGCAATAATAGTATACATGAAACAAACTGTTTTTAAGGTAAAAACAGTCAACAATCCAAAGATTGGTTTGAACACCACAGTGCTTTACTAGGCATGGTCCTGTTTGGAGGTGGTATGCCGTTGCCTTCCTCCGACCTTCGAACTGACTTACTCAGCCAGTTATAGGGGGACCTACAGTTTAACGTGGGTTCCGAACCACGGTGCTACTCGGTATTTTTCACATGAGCAGCATTGCCAGAGGTGCAAGAAGTGGAAAGTGACAGATAAAAATCCTAGGACCTGGCGAAAATCGAACCCGCGACCTTTTGGATTCACAGTCTGGCATTCTACCACTGCGCTACCGAGTCAGACAATCTGTTTTTATAAGAAGGTGAAACACGATTATACATACTCAGGGTTAACAGTAATATACAATAAACCAGGAAAACAACACGAAAACTGTAACAGTACTCTAACCACGGTTTAATAATCGGTAGAATACTGTAAAAGTTCATAATGCCCTGCTGATACATTAGACAGAGCAATGCAAAGACAATGCTGATATCAGCAACTTTGTCTCGCAGCCTTTCCTATAAAGTGTTGTTTATCTCAGAAACTATACCTTTCTAGACCCATATTTATTGCACTTTCTGTTTTTGATACCATGAGTGCTAGAATCTCTTTTCGATACTTTTTAAACACCCTTCAGACAACACTGAGATCTGTAATGTAGGCCCAGAAACTGAGAACCACAGCTAATCTGCTGAATACCGATCTGATGAACACACGATCGCTTCAAAAAATCTGTGTGTTCATGTAAAGGATTCGTATGTAGGTTGTCCACCATGACCTGTATTTGTGCGTGTCGAAATTTTGACAAGATCAGAGCATCAGTTTTACGTCAAGATTGTCCAAAAGGAGGCGTGTTTCTACCGCATCGTTCTTCCTATTGACGCGCCGTTAACTGAGAGTTATACCAGCACTACGTCTTCTTTATGGTGTTGGAGGGGAGGGAGCTATGTAGGGGGAGGAAGCCATTAGCCGCCCTCTTAATGCCGTAATAGCACTTAACTCCAGCGACGGCAATTTCCCGGTTTATACGTTACAGTCTTGCTTTTTACTGTTTTTTTTTTTCTTTCTTTTTTTGCTCTCTGCGGCATACTCTAGTAAAACGGAAGTTATTCCATAATGTACTAAAAGATGTCCTGTACACTACACTCTATTTCATGTAACTATGACCTTTAGTTATCTGAAAGTTGATGGACTCTAATAACCTGACGATTTGATGTCTGTATGGGTAGATAATCAACTGGTCGTGCTTTCAAGTAAATGCATTATACAGTTCTGACACTGCCACAAATCTTCACTAATTTTTTAAATATTTATTCTACGACAGGCTTAATTCACATTCATATTAATATTCATTGGTACCGTAGTATAAAATGACTGTACCTGTAATGAGTATTCACGACGCAACGTTACTTTCTTGTCAAAATTAATACCATAACAGCCACGAGTTGAAAGTACTGGAAGACGAACAAAGAGGAAATGTTCAAATGTTTGTGAAGCTTATGGGACTTTACTTGGAGGTCATCAGTCCCTAAACTTACAAACTACTTATGAACTAGCTAATACTAAGGACGGCACAAATGTCCATGTCCGCGGGGGGGGGGGGATTCGAACCCCCGACCGTAGTGGCCGTGTAGACCGTGACTGGCGCACCAGTCACCTCGGCCGCCGCAAAAAGCACAAACATTCACGCCCGAGGGGGTTTCGAACCCCCGACGGGAAACGGCCTCGCGCATCGCAGCATAGCGCCTCAATACGCTCCGCCGCTCCGCCGCGGCAAACAAAAAGGAAACATTCCCCTGTGACACCATCTGACCCTCCAGTTGTTCGGCTACTTACACAGGGTTTGGAAAGACGTTGTCAATAATGGGGACACGAAAATTAATAAAAAGAGTAGGGGGAGAGAGTATCTGGGAGCTCTCACGCAGATTTTCTTTCTTTTTTTCTGAATTTGAAGCCAAAGTGTAATGATTCAGGAGTAATAATTAAGGCCTCCAGTCCCAATTAGATAAAAAGTGGTATTGACATTAAACTTACCTTTTTCAAAATATAAGGTGCAAAATTTATTTTAAAAGCAAAATGTTAGTAGAGTGTGAAAGAATTTCAATTTTCAAATGATATACAAGTTAAAACATTACATTACGTATCAGAACATTTAAAGGACTTTTCAAAGACTTGTAATTGTGAGGACAGGAAAAAGATGGTTAGTAAAAAATACTTAAAATTCTTTAAAAGGAACAAATACATCAGTTTACATACGCTCGAAAGACACTAAAGTGTGCGAGAGTAAATTTAAATGCAACTTAATTGCTTTATACTCGACAGTGACGTAACAATGTGGAGATAATTGCGCCAAATTGGGGCATAACTACATGTTCAGGTACTCACAGTAGTCGAATTAGTCAGGCAGCACTGTGGCAGAGGTAACCATATGACAGAGGATTACACCGTTACTTGATAAGCAATACTGCTTTTCCAAAATGCAGTGTTTTTGCGGATGATGATGTAGTTAGTACACAAGTCGCAATAATGGGAAAAGGTAGCGAAGTGTTGGATATGGACGCAGGGTGCAGGGAAGGGCAACTGAGCCTCAACATAAAGTGCTGCGTTTACGTAGAGAGAACGAAGCGTCGCTGTGTTATTACAGCCGCGGCGGATTAGCCGTGCGGCCGTTCGCCGTTGGGGTTCGAGTCGCTCCTCTGCCATGTGTGTTGTCCTTAGGTTAGTTTACCATTGGTTTAGTAGTTTGTAAGCTACGGGCTAATAACGAAGCCGTTGAGGCCCATAGATTTACAAACATTGGAACATTTCATTTTATTACACAATAACAGGACAAAAACCGGAAGCAGTTACTTCAGGTGTTTGTTAAGTTATAGGACCTATCTGCAGTGGTCATTGGTCCCTAAACTTAAAAACTATTTAGACTAACTTATCCTAAGAAAAAAAAAAAAAAAAAAAAAAAAAAAAAAAAAAAAAAAAAAAAAAAAAAAAGCGCAGACACACACACACCCCTGAGGGAGGACTCGGACCTCCGACGGCGAACGGCCGAGCGCAAAGCAGCAAGGTGCCTTAGTGCGTACAACTAATCCGCCCTGGCGAAGCAGTTAATTCCATAAAATATCTAGGAGTAGACATAACGGGCGATTTGAAACAGAACGACCATAAAAGAAAGCAATTGTGGTTAAGGCAAATTGCCTACACATTCATTGGATCAATTCTAAAAAAGCGTTGTCTCATAGAATGAAGGCTTTCAAGGCAGGTATCGTCATTACTTAAAGCTTCCGGGCTGAGACGCCGTGGTCCAAACGGACGAGGTCGAAACGTCAGGGGAAACTTTTATGTATGGACCACGGCATCTCAGCCCAGAAGGTTTAAGTAATGAAAGCGTTGTCTGTTAACATCGGCGGTAGTAAGGAAAAAAAAGTTCAAACGTTTGTTAAGTTTGTGGGACTTAACTGCGGGTTTATCGGTCTCTAAACTTACAAACTACTTATAAACTAACTTATACTAAAGTCAACGCAAACATCCATGCCCGAGGGAGGATTCGAACCCCTGACGGGAACGGACCCGCGCATCGGAGCAGTGCCTCAATGCGGTCGGCCACTCCGCCGCGGCGGAAGTAACATTTTTCAATATTAATAACACAAAGAGGCTATTGAAAAATATATAATTCGAGTGGAGTTTCCCATAGATGTGCACAAAAGAATAATCGTGTTAACGCGGCCGTTAACAGTAGTTAGAGGAATTACAAATTATTTTGTACACGCAATTGGTGGAAACTTCCTGGCAGATTAAAACTCTGTGCCCTAATCGCGACCTTTGCCATTCACTGCTCTATCAAGTGAGCTATCCCGGCACGCTCGACGGCCTTCCTCACAGCGTTATTTCCGGTCGCAGTCCACGCTAGTATCGATGATTGCGCTGACGGCCGGTGCAGACTACCGGAGCGGCGCACCGCTGCGTCGCCTTGCTCCGGCGGGGGGCGCCCTGGACTCACCAGTCGGTGGCCTCCCGGATCAGCATGCGTGCCGTGGCGCCATGGCGGAGGCAGCCCCGCTGGTCAGGAGCTGGCCGCAGACTGCAGCCTCGCTGGCTGCTGGCTGGCGGCCACCGGACCAGTGGGCACCACTTGCGGCAATTGCCTGCCGCCGCCCCCGCGCCGCCGCTGCTGCAGTCTGCTGGCCTGCGACTCGCCAGTGGGCCAGCCAGCGCGGCTCGACACTACGCTGACCAAGGAGGTCAGTCAATTGAAGCCTGTCCGCCATCTTGCTCAGTTTTGGAATGCTATTTCCTCCGTTACAACTATACGTTAAGTCGACCCTCTCTGACTGTTAATGCGTTACACTGACAGTCACTGCACAGTATGTACTTTCAAACAATATAATTTCTTCAATAAATAGTAATAAAACTCATCGTAATATAACTAAAAACTTAATTTTTAACGGCTAATTTACATTCTTTTAACACGTTGTACATACAGGAAAAATCGTCAGACGTTTTATTCTTTTAAGTGATATAAAACACTAGTTCTAAACTACATACACTTCTCCAAAACTTAGCAATAAGGCGGAGGCAGGCTTCACTTTTTCAGCGTAAGGGCGTCTCCCTGTATTCTAACTTCCTTGTCCCGGTCACAAGTCTGAAGGCCTTTGGCTCTGTCGCCAGCTCCTGTCACTGTTTACACATCCGCTCCACAGAATAGGGAGTATACTGAATAGAAAGCTGCGGCGGCGCCTTTGATCTGTATGAGTCCGAGCGTTGCGCTCGACGCCATATTGAAAGATAGTAAATGCGGAATTACAGCAGCTTAGTACTATGACTGGAAGTGGACTTTTCACGAACTGCAGCTAATCTCAACGACTTTTACGGAAAGAAACGGCTTTTCATTATGCTCTGCTCCATTTTGCGCCCTGTTCTTGCACCTAATTGTAATCCAACTAAAACAAAAATGTAGACCTAAGTTTTAATACAACTACGAAAATGTACGATGGAAGCAACATCCTTTTATTTGGTGTTTATCTCTAGCAAAACCCCAAGTAAAGCGAAATTATGTTTTGGATATTGATAAATAGAAAGTGACTTAAAAAATCCCAAGTTTTATTTCACACAAATAAATTTGCACTAAATATTGAAACAGCAGTACAATCTGAATACACAGAACTAATGACATCTCGTCATATATAAAACTGTTAAATTACACATAAATGATGGACAGGCAAATTAAAATTGCTACACCAAGAAGAAATGCAGATAATAAACGAGTATGTATTGGACAGATATATTATACTAGAACTAGCATGTGATTACATTTTCACGCAGTTTGGGTGCATTAATCCTGAGAAATCAGTACCTAGAACAACCACCTCTGGCCGTAATAACGGCCTTGATACGCCTGGGCATTGAGTGAAACAGAGCTTGGATGGCGTGTACAGATACAGACACCCATGCAACTTCAACACGATACCACAGTTCATCAAGAGTAGTGACTGGCGTATTGTGTCGAGCCAGTTGCTCGGCCACCATTGACCAGACGTTTTCAACAGGTGAGACATCTGGAGAATGTGGTGGCCAGGGCAGCAGTCGAACATAACCTCATAAAATATAAATGTGTTTTAACATTTCGATGCTGTTGGATTGCTACAGCAAAGTGAGAGTTATACGTCAAGAGAAGAAGAAAGGCTACTTTGAATGATTATGCAGACATTGCTCTGATTCGAAAATGATACATTTAACTTTTACTAAATATACAGGGTGAATCACCTAACACTTGCACCGCAAATATTGCGGAAACGGAAAGTGTATTTTTATGCAAACATACAATTTTTCAAATGGAACAATGGTTGTTTCTATCATGCACTGAACTTTTGATACCAGCTCCGTACAAAGAATTTTGAATGACATTTTTATCACATTTAGTTCGACACCTACAACCCTTCAAAGTTTAGGGGGCGGAGGCTACAACAGCATAGACAGTGGGCCGTGCCCCAGGGGCTAGCCACTCGGCCAGTCAGCTACGCTATCACAGCCTCCACCCCCAAAACTTTGAATGGTTGTAGCTGCCAAGCTAAACGTGATAAAATGTCATTCAAAATTCTTTGTACACAGCTGGTGTCAAAAATTCCAGTGCATGATAGAAACAATCATTGTTCTATTTCAAAGACTGTATGTTTGCATAAAAAACACACTTTACAATCTGTTTGTAGGCTAAAAATACGAGCCCCTGACTACCAATTCATTCTGTGAAAACCGCACATCAATCGCACTTTCCGTTTCCGCAATATTTAGGTGATTTACCCTGTATAGCAACGTTCGCTTATCGTTCAACGTATTTTGGGAAGGTGAAGGATCTTATATCCTTATTTGTATTAGAATTATTGCAACAATAAGCTGCTGAACAGCATCGGCCGCATTTTCTTTCATTGCTCCTCAATGAAAATGGATCAAAAATGTTCAAATGTTTGTATATCTTATGGGACTTCCCTGCGGGGTCATCAGTCCCTAAACTTACAAACTACTTATGAACTAACTAACGACGGCACAAATATCCATGCCCGAGGGGGCATTCGAGCCCCCGACCGTAGTGGCCGTGCAGACCGTGAGACTGGCGCGTCTCAGTCCCCCTCCGCCACCGCGGCCGGCGAAAATGGATCAGGTCCAACTATTGATACATATTTCTATCTTTTCTCTGGACTGCAGTGCACCAAATACTTGTTCACGTGTACGCGATTCAAGCAGTTAAAGTACACAAATAACAAAACGGAGGTGTTATACAGTCCCGTCTCGCTTGAAAGGAGGCGCATTACCACGCCACAGAATAGGGAGTGACGACCCTTTTACTATCTTTCAAGATGGCGGACTCCGCGCATGCGCACTAAATTTCGCACGGCAGACTGTAGCGGGAGTTTTGTATGCTCCCTGTTCTCTGCCCGCGCCCCGCGTGACGATGTTGGCACACACGTTGACGTGGGCGGGGCGCACGTCACAGCGACTGACTCTTTACGTGTTGAGACTTCCAGTCTTTAGCGACATCGCTCCTTCATAACTGCTAAATGAGTACTTAAATAACACCGCAAACAAAGATTAGTGGATTCTCTTAGAGTTTTCCAATTCACTCAACATTTAATATCGACACAGTGGAGCAACTTAGTGGATTTTCCACTAAAACTGGTGCTTTCTACCCTCCCTTTAGTGGCGAAGTATGGCGTCTAGTGGTTGGTGGATTTTATAGTGGTTTATAGGAATTCAGTTTCACTTACTGAAAATGCTATCTGAAACCACTACGGTATTTGTGTGTTTCGAAATATGTTATTTTTACTCGGAAGACAACAGTGAAGCATTTCAATATGACATCAAACGAACCATCACACTGCACAGATTATATACAGGATTCTCTGTAAAATGAACAGTATTTAGTAGCAGCTAGCACTTTTCACGAGGGAAGGCGGCTTTCGCAGGTTCAGGGAACGCAGCAATCAGTTTCAAACAATTGGTGGTAACTCATTCCATTGTCGCTCCGAGCAACCAGTGAGCGCTTCTTGGCTCACGCAGGGTGCGTCGCGTCACGTGTGCAGAAAAAGTACTCGACTGTCGTTGTTCGTGGTGTACACTGCACATTGCTGTGATTATCGGGGTATGGTATTGTTTCACGACTTCATACGTGTATAACTATGCCGAAACCACAATATACGCAAAAGTTTCGGGATTCTTGGCTTCAAGACCCACATATAAAAGAGTAGATCATTCCAATGCCGATGTTGAGAAGTTATTTGGCAGTATGAATGTAATAAAAACAAGCAAAGGAATAGAATAAAGCTACATCTTTTATCTGCTAAATTAATAATACGCTGTGGTTGGCAGAAAAATGCTACAATGATTATGATATTCCAACAAACGTTGTGAAACAAATCGGTTCCAAGGAAACTGACAATGATGGAGACGCAGACAAATCTGATTCTTCTTCAGAAGACGAATTCATTTAGATAACTAACAGTTCTTATAGAAATTTTTGTATGTTCGTAACATTGATGATTGTTAATATTTTATTACTTAAGAATAAAGGAAAGTAATTACTAATATACTTAATGTTTTCTTTCATAATAATTTAAAAACATTTATTGAAAATGAAAGTGAATAAATGAAAGAATTTTTTTACTGTGTATCATAAATGAAACAGCTGGAAACAGGTAATACACTTAATGGAATGTTAATCACACTTCCCGATGCTCTAATTGAAAATAAGGCAAGAAAAGGTAATACAAAATGAGATTATCAAATTCATCTAAAAAAATTGCTATAATGGACGTTCGAGCCACGATCTTCGGACTGATTGTCGAATTTCTAGACCGCTGAACCGGCGACGGCGCTCGGAATGTCGTTCATATTTACGAATAGCCAAACTACAGCATGAAAACACAAAAAACTTCCATTACCTGAACGTCATTAACTTTTGGCCCCATAATAAAAAATGCTCGTCTTTACACGATCTTTCCATGTATATCATTAAACACACGATTTTCCATAGTGGAAATTCATCTTCATTTTTCAAAAAAGTACTGAGTGTCTAGCAAAAAGCCGAAACAGTGTGCTTTTATGTGCAACATAGAACGTCTATGCAAAATTCGATCCTTGCTAGTAGTATGTTCTCCAATCTTTGCACCTCCACTTTCCGCTCATCATCTTCGAACCGCCCATAATCTTTCTCATGGAGGGTACTGTAATGCCGTTGTAACTTTTTTTTTTTTTTAGATTTTAGAAGCGCTAAGCATTTTCAGACACTCGCATATAAGAAACTTATACGCTTTATTCTCTGAGGTATTGTACATTGATGTTAATGGTCTGATATTCGTTTGAAGCCATCGCACTACATTTCTTCGACGTCAGTTATGTACTGCGTGGTGGGCATACTCGCTCGCGTCTAAAGCCAAGCTTACGTATGAAGTAGAATAGCAACAGCCGTGTGTTTAACAGAGACATTTATTCCTCAACTACCAGTTTCGGCATTCCATTATGCCATCTTCAGGCCCCTATATCGGAGTATTATATCCATTAAATAGGGATCGAAACTGATTGCGTGGAATTCTAGCTCTCAGTAAGAACCAACAACAACAAGGAAATCCTCTTTTTTTATACCATTCTTTTGTTAGTCCCTCTCGTCCATCCTCCTGTGTCGATAGCCTTCTGTTCTATAGTCTGTCCATCCCAGTTCAGTTTTCATTCAGGGCAACGCTTATGAATTCATATGTCCAGGTTCGTGGACTGAAATATTAGGAAAAGTCTACGGAAAGTGTCAGGAATAGACTTGGCAGTAAATACGTAAAAAGTTACTTATTCAGGGGTAAGGGAGCGTTCCTGTTCTTGTTTTATTCGCGAGATACTTTACCGACAGTATGCACTTTTACTATTGAATTTGCCTTCAAAATTACATAGTATACGAGTCATACATCATTGGTTACGAGCTCTAAAAGTATCTCGCGAATAAAACTGGTTGATGAACAGTAATAAATTGTAGTGTCATGGCGTATACCGTAGTTTAACTGTATGAACAGCGAAAAATAGTAAGCGATCCTTTTTGAAGCTGCAAAATGTTTCTTAAACGTTTGAAATCATCTATAAAATTGTTTGAAGTGTTAAGTACTCTTTTTCTTTATTAATTGATAAAGTCGCTTTATGCGGTAGATTTTATCTCCTGAAGCGTTTGCCGTTGATGGTTCTTAACGATAAAGAATGTGTGTGCCAGTTTATAATCCATTAATGACAGATCGGTGCATCCACCATTCCCGAATCAGGTTCCTTTCCTGACCTGCCACTGCTCGGTATCAGGCTGGACCACTACCAGCCTTCGCTTCAGCCAGACGTGTCCTCGGCGGCTGGCGACCGGCCGCAGCACGCCTCGCCTCGTCCCAGGCCGCTCAGCCCGGACACGTACAGTAGGGGGGGGGGGGGGGGGGGGCATTAGCGGCCATTGAGCCACGGCGCGGCGCGGCCCCGTCATCAAGCAATTGCAGAGGTGACCGCTCGTCACTCTGCGCGTCTCCCAGCCCCTCACCGCTGGCCGCTGGAGGTCAGGCCGCCTCGCCGCCTCTAGTCATCCGCCACCCACGCTTCCTCATTATCTGCTCCCCCCAAACCAACAACTCATATTTTTCTCTCCACAGGCGTAGCGAACGTAACTCGCCTACTGTGACAACACTAGGCAGTGATTCTTTCTTCCGCGTGCAAACTCTACACTTTTATCGAGGAGAAAACAGATAACAAACAAAAACGTTTACTGAACATATGTCCTGAAATCATTTATTCAACGGTAGAGTTAGAAGTCTTCAGACGTGATCTGTCTTCCAACGTGATCTCAGGCGTGCTCCAGGAGAGTATTATACGATCGTTCCTTTTCACAATATACATAAATGACCTGCATCTACATACATACTCTGCAAACCACAGTAAGGTGCGTTGCGGAGGGTACACTGTACCACTACTAGGCTTCTCCTTTCCTATTCCACTCCCGAATAGAACGAGGAAAGAACAAAGTCTATATGCCTCTGTTCGAGCCCTAATCTGTCTGTCATGTTTAACCGAAATGTAAGTAGACGGCAGTAACATCGTCAGCTTCAAATTCCGGCCCTCTAAATTCCATCAACAGTATTTCTCGAAAAGAACGTCGTCTTTCTTCCAGCGATCCCCAATTGAGTTGCCGGAGCATTTTCGTGACACTCGCGCATTGATCGAACCTACCAGTAACAAACTTAGCTGCTCTCCTCTGAACTGCTTCTGTGTCTTCCTTTAAACTGATCCGCTGCTGGTCCCAAACTCTTGAGCAATACTCAAGACGTTATCGTACAAGCGTTTTATACGCGGTTTCCTTTACAGATGAAATACATCTTCCCAAAATTCTCCCAATAAACCGAAGTCGGCTGTCCGCCTTACTCACAAATGTCCTTACATGTTCGTTCCATTTCATATCGCTCTGCAATCTTACGCCTAGATATTTGAACGACGTGACTGCATTCGAACTGTATTCGAACATTATGGGATTCTTTTTCCTACTCATGCGCATCCCGTTACATTTTTGTACATTAAGAGCTAGCTGCCATTCTTCACACCAACTAACTTTCTCTAAGACATCCTGTTTGCTATTACAGTCAGTTAAGGACGACACCCTCCCATACACCACAGCATCATCAGCAAACAACCACAAATTAAAACTTACTCTGTCCATCAAATCATTTACATAGATAGAAAATAAGAGCGGTCCTATCACACTTCCCTGGGGCACGCCTGACGATACACTTGTCTCTGATGAACACTCGCCGTCGACAACAACATACTGCGTTCTATTACTTAGGAAATCTTCCAGTCAGTCACTTATCTGTGAACCTCATAGACAACATTGGGTGCGAGATGAAGCTGTTTGCGGATTATGGTGTAATTTATCGAGAAGTCACAACAGTCTCTGCAAAAGAGTAACATTCTGAAGGATCTGCCGCTTACTCATACATGTTGCAGGGAATGGCAACTGAGCCCCAATAAAAACAGGTGTAACGCGCTCCGTCTACACAAAAATAAAGATCCGTTATTACGTGAATTATGAATAGCAATCAGCCGCAAATATATATTTGTTATTGCAAAAAATGTTCAAGTGTTTGTAAATCTACGAAGTTTAACTACTGCGATTATCAGTCGTTAGGCTTAAAAGCTACTTAAACTATACCCTAAGGATAAGACACACACCCATGCCTTACGGAGGATGCGAAAGGAAGCAGCTACGCACTATGCAGCAAGGTGCCTTACAGCACTTGGCTATTGCACCGGGTCATTTGTTATTCGATATACAAGGTTTTCGCCGCTGTGAGACCATTCTTAACGCTATAAAAACGTGGTTTAGAAGCTTAAAACGTTTCCATCTTCATATTGAAAATTACCTTTGTTTGTTTTAAACTATGTTTTCAAAGCACAGCAACCGAAATTTAGATAGGCAACAACAAATAAACATTTCCGACTGATTGATGTTCATTATTCACGATTACAATACTTTCGCCGAGCAAGTTGATCCAGTATGGAATACCTCTACCTTTTATTATGCAACTAAGCTGCACCAGGACAAACACTGCTAGCAGTTAACGTCAAAAGTTCAAACGTTCAAATCTATTGTACGAAAGTGCTGTGGACATCAGTCCCTAGACTTACAAACTACTTAAACACATATCCCTGCCCGAGGGAGGAACCTCTGACGACGAGCCACTCCCGGCTCCCTAATAAGACGGCTTAGAGCACTCGGTCACTCTACCACGGCGCAGTTAGTTTGATAATATGAAAAGACCATCCAAAATCAATCGTGAGTAAAGCAGATATCAGACAGAGAGTAATTACAGAAGTCTTCAGTGAGTGTAGTCCGTCAACAATCCTGTCGTTCAGCCAGCGCTTGAGTATCGCTTATCAGTGTTGGTCCGTACCAGGAGATCCAACGGAGAGCAGCAGGCTTCGTTTCGGGCTCGTTTAGTAAGCGCGAAAGTGACACAGAGGTGATCAGGAAACCCCAGTGGCAGGCGCTGCAAAAGAGACTTTCCGCATCGCGGTACGGGCTTTTGTCAAACTTCAGAGAAGAAACGTTTCATGAAAAATCAATCAATGTATTGCTTCTACGTACATGACGCGAGGCAAACACAAGCTGGTTTATCAGCAACCATTTTTCAAGCGAAACATACGCGACTGGAATAGATTGTTGTTGTTGTGGTCTTCAGTCCGCAGACTGGTTTGATGCAGCTCTCCACGCTACCCTGTCCTGTGCAAGTCTCTTCATCTGAGAATACGTACGGCAGCCTACATTCCTTTGACCCGCGTACTGTATTCGTCCGTCGGTCTCCCTCTACGATTTTTACCTGACACACTTCCTTCTAATCATAACTTGGCGATTCCTTGATGTCTCAGAATATGTCCCACCAGCCTACCCCTTCTCTTAGAATATGTCAGAAACCCCCTTTTTCCCCCAATTCTGTTGAGCACCTCTTCATTAGTTACTTGATCTACCCATCTAATCTTCATCATTCGTCTGTAGCACCACATTTCGAAAGCTTCTATCATCTTTCTGTCTGAACTCCTTATTGTCGAAGTTTCACTCCGATACAAAGAAATGCTTTCAGAAAGGATTTCCTAACATTTCGGATGTCAACAAATTTCTCTTCTTGACAAAAGATTTTCTTCCTATAGCCTTTCTGCATTTTATATATTCTTTATTTCGCTCATCAGAGGTTATTTTGCTACATAAATAACAAAACTATTATACTACTTTTATTGTCTCTTTACCTAATTTAATTCCTTCAGCATCGCCCGATTTTCTGACACTACATTCCAGTACCTTTGTTTTACTCTTGTTAATGTTCATCTTATATCTTCAAGACACTGTCCATTGCATTTAATTGCCTCCTGTAGGTCCTTTGGTGTGTCTGTCAGAATTACTATGTAGTCAACAAACCTCAAGGTTTTTATTTCCTCTCCCTGCACTTTGATGCCAAGTTTCTCCTTGCATTGCTTCTCACCTTGCTCAGTGTACAGATTGAACAACATTGGGAGAATGCTACAACCCTGTCTTACTCCCTTCCCAATCACTGCGGCCCTTTCTTGCCCTTCGACTCTAATAACTGCTGTGTGGTTTTTGTATAAGTTGAATAAAACTCTTCGTTCCCTATATTTTAACCCTACTACCTTCAGAGTTTGATAGAGTGTATTTCAGTCGAAAGCTTTCTCCAAATACACAAACGCTTAAAACGTACGTTTGCTTTTCCTTAGCCTATCTTAGCCGTATCATCCTCTGCTCGAAGACTTCTACGGATGCGGTATGGAGAGGTTCGTGGTCAGCGCCTCGCACTCCCCGTTATGTCAGTCTTCGTGACCGGAGACGCTACTTCTCCATCTAGTAAGTCCTCAGTTGGCCTCACGAGGTCTGACTTAATAATGACCCTTTTATTATTCCTCTGTATTTCATAATACTGCTTAATCTGAAAATGATGACAATAAGAAACACAGCAAAGCACTCTGGTACAAATGAATTACAGTAAGCAAATGTAGCCTGTTCTAATGTCTCTCAGCACCTTTCTCTCCCTCTCCTTCGTTCTGCCTCTGGTGCTCCCTCGAGCAGGCAGCGTCCCCCTCTGCTACCCTCCGGCTGATCCAGTTATTTACTTACTCAGGCTCACGGGGCGTCTCATTTCGTCGCGGGAGAGCAACGCTCCTATCGCATTAAATCCAAACTAAACTACACTCGACGTTAATGTTTATGGGATAAGGCACAAGCATACATGGCAACACCACGCTAACAAATTATGCCTCGAAACGAGCGTTTTTGAGAGTATATTCATCTTCTGTTCATCCGCATCTTTGTTACATTTTTCTAGCAGAGAACGTGGGAATCTTCACAAGATCCTCTATAAAATTCTTTGACATCATTACTAAGGAAGCAATATTAACGAGACGGAAAAACATGTAACCACCTGAATGAACAATGAAAGGAAAGGTGTAGCGAAATGTCATCATACATTAATAAAACTATCGGGTTCAACTGATAAACATACATCAAGTATATATTCCCTAACAAACTAAAGATGTATGGTATTTTATATTATCGGAAGTTCTTATTTACAAACTAATACATCTTCCGATTTATTATCAAACAAAACGCGACTAATCTCTTCTATAGCATTTAAAAGGAACCTAAAAATCACATTTATTAGGTAATCACAATGTGTAGCAACCTTATTCATTAAAGAGTTGCATGAATTCAAGTGTGGCGTGGATGCCAGTGCATCTAACCACTTCTAGTATAATTTGTCCTATTCTTCATTGTAAATCTAGCCTGAATCCCGTATATTTCGTGTTTAGTCATGACTTGCTCGCACCTAAGATAAAATGTTGGTCAAGCTTATGGGACTCCTAAACTTACAAACTACTTATGAACTACCTTGTACTAAAGACAGCACCAACGTCCATGTCCGAGAGAGGATTCGAACCTCCGTCGGAGAGCGGCCTCGCGCATCGTAGCGTAGCACGTCAATGCGCTCGGCCATCCAGCCCATATATATATGTTGATCGGTAGCGTTGATGTGGGACATTGTCTACTAATATTTATATTTATGACGGTTACTATTTAAACAGTGGTAATTATTTACTCACAACCGATTAAAAAGCGTTACACGTTTGCACCTGTTACAGTCCTTCAAAGCAGTCACTAGCGTTGAGTGGAACCCGTTGCCAGCGATGTGGAAGATGTTGTATACCGTTAGCAGAGCCTGTTCTGTTGATGGTGCGAATGCAGCGGTCTACTGCCTGTCGAATCTCTGGAACAGTTCTGAAGCGAATGCCTCGAATTCGTTCCTTCATCTTCGGAATCAAATCAAAGTTACAAGGACTCAAGCTTTGCCAAAGAAGCGGCAACACTTTCTGTGCAACCCACCCACCATTTTGCACGACAATGCGCGGACGCATATACCGCAAGCTGTGGCTGCTCTGTTCCGTCGATGGCACTCCCCGGATTTAAGTCCTTGTGACTTTGATTGTATTGCGAAGTTGAAGGAACCACATCATGGCATTCGCTTCAGACCTTTTCCAGATATTCGTCAGACAGTAGACCGCTCCATTCGCACCATCAACAGAACAGGTTCTACTAACGGTATACTGTGCCTTCCATGTCGCTGGCAACGGGTTCTACACAACGCCGGTGACTACTCTGAAGGACAGCAACAGGTGCAAACGTGTAACGCTTTTGTATCGGTTGCGAATAAATAGTTGCCACTATTTAAGTTCCAATTATCGTATTATTTTACTTTTACCCCCATTTGGATTCGTAAAAAGTAAAACATATAGATTTTAATTTGAAATGATACACAGCAAAATAGTTTATTTTTAAAAACTAGTGCTAACTTGTTTATATAATGTTAAATAATGTAACATTAGTTTTAAAAACAAACTTTTTGGCTGTATATAATTACAATTTCTGTGTATAATTTTAAATTAAAATTTATCTGTTTTCAGTCAACCAACACTTGTTCCTTTCGTCTTAATTACAGATGTGGTGGTGGCAGACTCGCTCGCACCTGAAAACGTCTTAACTTTCAAACTAAATTTCAGTGTCGTCGATAGTAAAATCTATAAAATCTGTACCTGTTAGGGGCGTCGACGAAGATCTTATATAAAAATTTTCCACTATCTTAATTTTTTGTTAATAAGGATAAAAAAGTCTACATCGCTGAAATTGTTTTTATTTCTATCGTTGTTTCAACATCTGGCATCACCAGATCTGTAATTAAAATGAAAGGAACAAGTGCTGATTGACTGAAAACAGATGAATTTTAATTTAAAATTATATGCAGCCAAATAATTAAAACTAGTGTAAAATTAACAAGTTCGTTTGGGTGGCCATTTTGCACAGCAAGCGCCGAAATTCTTCGTTTTTGAAGGTAAAAAAGACGCCTTTTATTTGCTGCAATTGATTTATTTCTCCCAGACGAGTTCGCCATTTATTTTAAAGGCATCTTCAGTGGGCTCAACAAGTACAATTTTTTGTGAGATGTGTCGTTTCGAGATTATAAACAGTTCACGTATTTGTTTACATGAGAGAAGAAGTTTTTACTTACATTTTTGTTGTCTTTTCAAGTATCTTCTGCTATTTCCTGCTTCTGGTCAAGACCAAGTATGTTAGTTATACAATGTGGTACATGTGTCCTCGACCAGATGAAAAAAACAGCAAAAGATAGTTAAAAAAGACTACGAAAATGTTAGTAAAAACTTCTTCCCTTATGTAACAAATACGTGAACTGTTTATAATCACGAAACAACACATCTCGGAAAAAATTGTACTTGTTGATCCCACTGACGATGCCTTTCAAATAAAAGGCGAATGGCGTCCGGAAGGAATAAAATCAATTGCAGCAAACAAACGGCGGTTTTTTTTTTTTTTTTTTTTACTTTCAAATACGAAGAATAGTAGGAAGGAAGGAAGCTTAGGATTTAACGTCCCGTCGACAGCGTGGTCATTAGAGACGGAGCTTACGCTCGGAGTTTCGGGTAAGGATGCGGAAAGAAATCGGCCTTGCCCTTTGAAAGGAACCATCCCGGCATTTGCCTGGAGTGATTTAGGGAAATCACGGAAAACCTAAATCTAGATGGCCGGAGGTGGATTTGAACCACCATCCTACCGAATGCGATTCCAGTGCGTTACCACTGCGCCACCTTGCTCGGCCGAAGAATAGTGTTTAATTGTTTAAAATTATATGAACAATTAAACACTAGTTTTAATAACAAACAATTTGGCTGCCTATAATTTTAAATTAAAATTTGTGTGTGTAATTTTAAATTAAAATTTATCTGCTTTCAGTCAACCAACACTTGTTCCTTTCATCTTAAATGCAGATATGGTGACGGCAGATGACGAAAGGACAATTGAAATAAATACAATTTAGCAATCCTTATGGACAGAAAATTAAGATGGGGGACACGTACAGGAAATTCGTTTCCTTTATACAGGAAATATATTGGAAAAGTTATAAATCATTCTGTAAAACGGAGCTACGTCGCCTTACCAATTAAACCCGCCATAGCAGTACTTCTGTAGTGTTACTAAAACAGGTACGGTGCTCTCAACACAGAATGGGTATTTTTTGGCCGACTTTAGGTTAGGTAGTGACACTAAAAGTGGGCCTTTGCGATCGTTTTTTGACAGCTCGAAATTTAAATGAAAATAACGGCTTAACCGTTCATCTGGCATGCAAACTAAGTACATGAATTTGTAGATGAGAAATTCCTATACAACTTTGCGTCATGTTTTTTCCATATCTCGTATCGTTTGAGACATATTTGCAAAAATAACGGAGATTTGACACCCTCCATTGAATTAACGAAAACCAGCCGTTCGGAGATGTCACGTGACATTCCTCGCCCAGAACTCACTCTGGCATCTTGCGTTGCGTATTTGATGATTTTCTTATTGTAACTTACACGTTGTCATTTCAAATCAATGGCGCACTGAAGAATTAACAAAAACACAGTTCTTAGTACGATAATCTGTTGTTGTTATGGTCTTCAGTCCGGAGACTGATTTGATGCAGCTCTCCACCCTACTCTATCCTGAGCAAGCCTTTTCATCTCCTCATAAGAACGGCAACCCACATCCACTTGAATCTGCTTACTATACGGGTCTGTTGGTCTTCCTCTGCGATTTTTACCCCACACTCTTCCCTCCAATGCTAAATTTACGATTCCCCGATGTCTAAGAATATGTCCTACCAAGCGATCACTTTTTTTAGCCAGGGTATGCCAAAAATTCCTTTTTTCACCAATTCTGTTCAGTACTTCTTCATTGGTTATGCGATGTACCCACTTAATCTTCAGCATTCTTCTGTAGCAGCACATTTCAAAAGCCTCTATTTTCTTCCTGTCTGCACTGCTTATCGTCCATGTTTCACTCCCGTACAAATACCTTCAGAAAAGACTTCCTTACACTTAAATTAATATTCGATGTTGGCAAATTTCTCTTTTCCAAAAACGCTTTTCTACCCATTGCCATTCTGCATTTTATATCCTCTGTACTGCGACCATCGCATGTTATTTTACTGCCCAAGTAACAAAACTCATCTACCACCTTTATTGTTTCGTTACCTTATCTATTTCCATCAGCATCGCCTGATTTTCTAATACTGCATTCCATTACTTCATTTTTGCTGTTATTATTGTTAATTTAAGTGCGCCTCGGTTGCACAGTTGTAGAGTGCCAGACTACAAATCCAAAGGTCGCGGGTTCGATCCCCGCCAGGTCCTAGGATTTTTATCTGTCACTTTCCACTTCTTTCACCTCTGGCAGTATCGCTGATGTGAAAAATACCGAGTAGCACCGTGGTTCGGAAACCACATTAAACTGTAGGTCCCCCTATAACTGGCTGGGTAAGTCAGTTCCAAGGTCGGAGGAAGGCAACGGCATACCACCTCCAAACAGGACCATGCCTAGTAAAGCACTGTGGTGTTCAAACCAATCTTCGGATTGATGACTGCTTTACCTTTTGTTAATGTTAATTTTATACGCACTCTTCTAGTGTCTACAAATGCCATATTAGCATCAGTTAACAATGGCCATTAATAGTATGAGATTAAAGAACACATTTTCTGATTGATTGCCGTAGCGTAGTGGGTAGAGCGTTGGACTATGACGCTAGAGGTCGGTGGTTGGAAACCCGCCACTACCTAATTTTTTTTCCCAGAAGGGTTTCAGACACTCCTATTAAAAAATTAATTATTATTTAGGTTATTATTTTTGGTCCAAAATGTTTGCACAAACTTATAAAACTACAAATGTAAAGTGGGATGTAAAACACGCCAGTCAGATTTTTTTTTTTTTTTCCCTGGAATCTGCAGTCGCGATACAGAGTCGGTAGACCTGCTGGCCAGGCGTCGCCTCGGCAGACTGGTGTCAGGTGTGGTTTTAACTCGTCCGCCAGCCTGCGGGGCTTTGGCAGTAGCTGTGGCAGTGTCAGTGGAAGTGTGGAAGTGGCAATATCCGCGCCACTGAAGACAATGCGCTACTGCTCCCCGCCGGCAGGCGAGGGGAGGCACGGCTGCTGTGGGGGAGCTGCTGCCTCCTGCCCTCACACACCCACTTACCAGTCGCACACTCCCCCCAAGGCACTTCACGCACCTGCACCACTTCCCACACCTGCAATCTGATAGTTCAACTACACGTACGATAAAGCCAGTCTTCCTTACTATTTGTCACAGTTGTTTTTTATATATATATATATATAACATACATGTCGTGCACCTACAGACGCCGTAATGTGTAACGTAGAAGTAGATATCATCGGAGTAGTGCAGCAACTAAAATCACTTAACAAGAACAAGTCTTCTGCTCCGGATTGTATACCCACTAGATTTCTATCTGATTATGCTGAGGCGATAGCTCCTTACTTAACAGCCATATACAACCGCTCTCTCATAGAAGGATCTGTACCAAAACATTGGAAAGTTGCACAGGCCACACCTATATTGAAAAAAGGCAGTAGGAGTAACCCACTAAACTACAGGCCTATTTCATTGACGTCAATTTGCAGCAGGGTTTTGGAACATATCCTGTATTCAAATATTATGAATTATCTCGAACAGAACGATCTATTGACCCAACGTCAACACGGATTTAAAAAATATCGCTCATGCGAAACACAACTAGCTCATTACTCACACGAACTGATGGGTGCTATCGACAAGGGTTCGCAAATCGATTCCGTATTTCTTGATTTCCAGAAGGCTTCTGACACCGTACCTCACAAACGGGTTTTAATCAAATTGCGTTGTTATGGTATATCTCCCCAAATTTACGATTGGATAGGGGATTTCCTGTCACAGAGGACACAGTTCGTAGTAATCGATGGTAAGGCATCGACTAAAACAGAGGTGATATCGGGCGTTCCACAGGGTAGTGTTATTGGTCCTCTCCTGTTCCTTATTTGAATAAACGATTTACGGGGAAATCTAGGTAGCTCTCTTAGGTTGTTTGCAGATGACGCAGTCATTTACCGTCTACTAAAATCATCTGAAGATCAAAACCAACTGCACAACGATCTGAATAAGATATCAGTATGGTGTACAAATTGGCAATTGACTCTAAATAATGAGAAGTGTGAAGCCGTCCACATGAGTACGAAAAAAAAACCGTTAAACTTCGTTTACAAGATAAATCAGTCGAATGTCAAGGCCGTAAACTCCACTAAATACCTACGAATTACTATTACATCAGACTTAAACAGGAAAGGCGAACTATAGACTGCCTTTTATAGGCAGAACACTTAGAAGATGCAACAGAATTACTAAGAAACTGCATACATTACGCTTGTCCGTCCATTTTTGAAGTATTGCTGCCCAGTGTGGGATCCTTATCAGGTGGGTTTGACGGAGGACATCGAATCATTACAACAACAGCGCTTATCGCTGCGTCGTGGGCTGCTCACGAAACTCCAATCGCCAACATTCTCCTCCAAATGTGAAAATTATTGTTGACTCCCACTTACATAGGTAGAAATGATCATCAGAATAAAATACGAGAAATCAGAGCTCTAACAAAGAGATTCTGGTGTTCTTTCTTTCCGCGCGCTATTCGAGAATGGAATGGCAGATAAATAGTATAGCGGTGGTTCGATGAACCCTCTGCCACGCACTTAAATGTGATTTGCAGAGTATCCCATGTAGATGCAGATGCACCTCCTGTTTGCAGTTTACTTCACTTCTGCCTCCATGTGGGCAAAGTAATATTAACACCACACAGTGCTGCAAGTTGTCACCATCCCACAAGTGGCGCTAAGGTGCAACTGGTGTGCGCAACTCATCTATGAAGAGAGTGCAAAAACAAAAGTAGGCTTGCTTGGTGTGAAACTAGATGTCGTTTGGCTTTTTACAAATGTGCCTACATCTCATTGGCAACAGGTTTGAAGCTGACATTACATCACTGTTTGGACATACTCTCTCCTCAACGTATTTTGGCCCAGTTTAGGTTACGGTAGCAACACTGTAAGTGGGCCTTTGCAATCGTCTTTTGATACCTCGAAATTTAAATGAAAATAACGGCATCTGACACGAAAATTGAATAACCGAATTTGTAGAGCAGAAAATTCTCTACAACTTTTCTGTGTTATGTTTTTTTCATATCTCGTATCGTTTGAGAGAGATTTGCAAAAATAACGGAGTTTTGACATCTTCCATTCAATTAAAGAAAACCAGCCGTTCGCAGATGTATGATGTATGTACGATAAATGATAATCTAGTGTCTACAAATGCCATATTAGCATCATTTAACAACGGCCATCAATAGTACGAGATTAAAGAACGTAAGTCTGAACTCTTAGTCGTAGCGTAGTGGGCAATGCGTTGGGCTGTGACGCTGAAGGTCAGTGGTTCGGAGCACGCCAGTACCTAAATTTTTTTCCCTAAAAGGGTTTCAGACACTCTTCTTAATTTATTATTTATTATACATATTATTATTTTGGTGCAAAATGTTTGCAAAAACTTATAAAAGTACAAATCTAAAGTGAGCCCTAAAACAAGTCAGTGCCATTTTTTTTATTTAACAACGAATTTCATAAACAATCTGACGGTGTCGCCATGGAGAGTCCTTTGTCTCCTCTAGTGGCCAATTTTTATAGAGGATTTTGAGGAGAGCGCCCTCGCCTATTCCAGTCTAAAAACAAACCGTATTCTGGCGATACGTTGATGCGTGATTTTCTTCAACATCTGAACTCTATAAATGAAAACATAAAATTCACTATGGAGACGGAGAAAGATGGCTGTCTTCCGTTTTTAAATGACTTAGTGTGACGTAAAAGTGATGGAACATTGGGTCATTCGGTGTTTAGAAAACATACCCACACCGACCTCTACTAACAAGACACAATTTGCCACCATCCGGCACAAAAGATGGGTGTTGTCATGACCTTGATCCACAGAGCCAATGTTATATCAGATGCGATATTTTGCAAACGGAACATCTGCAAACTGTTTTTCAGAGCAATGGATTTTCGTCTCATCACATACAGAAAGCGCTGAAGACAAAAAACAGCACAAAGAAGAGGAAGAGACCTTCAGAACAACTGTTTGCCTACCTCACATAGGAAATGTTTCAGCGCAAGTTGGCAGAATACTAAGAAAGTATAAAGTTAGAGTCATTTTTCGTCCTCCTTCCAAAATCTCGGCAATTTTAGGATTTGTGAAAGACGACCTATAATTACGCAAAGCAGGCGTGTACAAAATTACGCGTCGATGCGGCAAGTCTAACTTTCGTCAGACGACGCGCACTGTGCAATATATCTTTCTGAATCATCAAAGATATACTCGCTTGTTTCAATCTAGTAAGTCAGCTATCGCCGAACACTACATCTCCACTGGCCATCTGATAAAATATGACGATACAAAACTTGTGGCTATCATGTTAAACTTTTGGAGCTGCGTCATCCACTAATCTACAGAAATAAGATGGTCAGACAACGAGGCCCTTATAAATCGTGTTGGTGGTTTCAAGTTAAACAATGCGTGGAATCCGATTGCGGAAAACGAAAGCGTCGTCATTCATCGTTTTTAAAATATGATGACAATCTAACTGGTATCGATGCGGCGAGCTTTCTCCGCGAAGAGGTAAGCTCGAGGCTTCTCGCATCAGTCATTACCTGAGGATGGCCAGAAGACTCTGCACCGAAATATCGTACCAGCAAGTTACGGACATCCGTCAGTATTCTCGTAATTTAATAGAGTAAAAGTAGTATCATTGTTTTCTCTTCCCTTTTCCTTATATATTATCACATTGTTTCAATTTTCAGTTGTTTTTATCGTGTTTGACGTATCCAGCATACTATGTACCTTTAGCAACTTAATAATAGTTGTGACTTACTTTCATTTGTAGTTAAATTACTATTATTTAATACCAGGTGGCGCGATATATAGCATCGACGGCGTGTTTGCCTGTCAAATGGCATCCACAGTGCTGGCCACACACGCGACCACTAGCGGTGCGTTTTAGTTACATGAAATATGCTGTGCTCTTCAATATCTTGACATGTGTAATTTACCTGGTGCGCCTCGGTTGCACAGTGGTAGAATGCCAGACTACAAATCCAAAGGTCGCGGGTTCGATCCCCGCCAGGTCCTAGGATTTTTATCTGTCACTGTCCACTTCTTTCACCTCTGGCAGTATCGCTGATGTGAAAAATACCGAGTAGCACCGTGAACTGTAGGTCCCCCTATAACTGGCTGGGTCAGTTCCAAGGTCGGAGGAAGGCAACGGCATACCACCTCCAAACAGGATCATTGGTAGTAAAGCACTGTGGTGTTCAAACCAATCTTCGGATTGTTGACTGCTTTACCTTAACTTGAACTTGAGATTTGTTACTCAAGATACACTGTCTTTTCATTTCAAGTGAAGAATTATCTTCGTTCAAATCTTAAGTTAAGGAATTTATACTGCTTCCTTTAAAATAATTTTGATTTATACGTAACATTTTTTTTTTTTTTAATTTTCTGATGAAGGCTTCCATGCTTGAAGCCGAAACCTTCATTAAGTAACCAACCTCTAGCTTTGCAATCGATGAGCTGTATTTTTTTTAATCTCTATAGTTTGGTTGTCATTCTTCTTTCGATTCTCGTACAAGATCATTTTATCTGCATTTTCAAAGTATTTTTATCGCATGAGAAACCTATGAGTCATCTATAAAGGGTGTCCCACTCAACTGTTTCACCCCAGATATCTCTGAAACTCCTGAAAACGATTTTCACGGTTATTGACGTACGGCAGGAGCTTATGAAAGTAGGTACTGCGAGAGAGTCTAAAATGTCAAGAAATGTTATTTTCAACGCAGACTTGTGTTTTTTAACATGGATACCACATATTAGTTCTTAAGCAATCAGTAGCATGGAAAATCACTAGTAGAATGGCGTCGGTTGCATCGCAATGCGTCGGTTGCATCCGCAGAAACTGCGAAGCGAAGTTGACGTTTGAAATACATGAGGCGCGCTGCTAGCGTGTATCCGAGACTCAAGTGAGACTCGCGGTTGAATCTTGGACACGCGTTAGTAATCGCGCCTCATGTATTTCAAACGTCAACTTCGTTTCGCAGTTTCTACGGATGTAACTGACGCATCGCGATGCAAGCGACGCCATTCTTCTTGTGATTTTTCATGCTACTGATTGCTTAATAAATAATGGGCGGTATCAATTAAAAAAACTATGTTTGCGTTAAAATAATATTTCTTTTCGTTTTAAATCACCTCATAGTACCTACTTTCATAAGCCCCTGCCGTAAGTTCATGGCCATGAAAATAGTTTTCCAATATCTCTTGTAGGTTCAGAGATATCTGGGGTGAAACAGTTGAGTGGGACACCCTGTATATCACGCACACGGGACGGTTCGTTGCCCAGCGTGCCATTTCTGGCTTCGATCCACCATGTCAACTTTCATTAGAATAAGTCAGAACAGACGGGTATGTAGCTGGCGCAGAGTGGTATAAGGTACTAATAACAGGTAGTTCCTTACATACTATTCCTGAGGAAAAAGAAAACAGTGCTCGCCACACAGGCCTCGAGAGCCGATCGGGTACCGACCGGCCGCCGTGTCGTCCTGCGCTCTAAGTCGTCACCGGATGCGGTGTGGAGGGGGGGGGGCGTGGCCAGCGGCCCGCCTATCACTCCCGGCCGGTGCGCCTGTTTTCCAGACCGGAGCCGCTGCTTCTCTGTCAAGTAGCTCCTCAGGTGGCCTCACAAGGGCGGAGCGCAGCCCGTATTAATACAGAGCATACTTGGGTACTGAAGATTTTGCTCTGTATGCATATTCTAAAGTTACAAAATGCTCATTAAATCATTTGAAACATTAATAGGACTATATAGTCTGACGACCGTAATTATTTCTAAATTACAATTCACTTTAATACAAGTACGCATTAATTCTCACATCAATATTGCATTAGTTTATAAAATTCCCACAAGTATAAAGTCTTCGAGAGACGAAACAAATTCAGATGTCATTATCCATTAGTAAGCACACGGTAATCCTCTCAGAGGGGTTATTGTTTAGGAACTTTGAGTAATTTAGGGAAGTGTTTGGGAACAGTGCAGTAGGTGGACTTTAACAGTGTGAACTTATTGCACGTACCTTGCCGTATTCTATACATTATTTCAAGGTATCCCGTCCCTGGCGCTCTGATGGACGTCCGCGCCCGGGTCGGCCGTCATCTGCGGTCGTGGATAACAACTCAGCAGCAGCGCCAGGCGGGCACAAATACTGGACACGTTCCGCCAAATCGGCATTCTCAGGTAGCACCTGAAGAAAGCAGCGAGGTACGCAGCCGAAATGTTGTGCCACAGCGACACAAACATCCGGCAGAAGACCCGCTCACGCATCACGTCAACAGATCGCTGGGAAAGAGTTACATTACTGAGCATATTTGGCAAGCCTTGCTACGTGATGTACAGGAAAGATCTTCAACCCCTTACACCTTTCCGGATGTATAGACAGCTCTGCAGTGTGTGTGGTGTCAATTCCATGCAGTACTACTTTAATCGAGTCCATGACCTGCCGTGCTCCCAGAGCCATTATACGATACCAGCAGAGGTACCAGTTTCTAGCATAGTTGACATAAAGGAACAGATATCTTACTGACTATTGGCTTTTCCCTGTGATACATGGAAATCGATAAGGATTCGCCGAGATGGTTTTACTACTGCTGCTCCTTTACTTACACCTCCACCTCCTTTTACGACGTCCAGTGGCCCGTTCCAGAATACTCGGGCAGAGCGGCTGCTGTTGATCAGACGGCGTATTTGGCGGGTGACGCGGCCAGAGAGGGTCTGGCGCGGGCATATTTCAGGCCGCGCCTGGCGGCTTTACGGCCGGCGGTGCATTTCCCACCGGAAATCGGCCGCGTGATGGACGAGCGCGCTCAGTAAACACAAGGCGGAGGCTTCGATCGCACCCCAGTGGCGGGAGGGGCCGTCGCATCAGCCGCCAGCCGCCAGCCACCGCGAGCGGCTCAATTTCTGCCCGCCATCCGTCTTGTACGCTGCATCCGCGTAATATGCCGCAACACTTCCTGCAGGAGCTCCCATCTGAAGGGATAGACACACACCCTCCCTCCGCGTCTCCCCTTCCCCTCCTACCCCCCCCCCCCTCTCTCTCTCTCTCTCTCTCTCTCTCTCTCTCTCTCTCTCTCTCTCTACCCCCTTCCAATACACATTACAGAAATGACTGTAGGTATGTTTCACATCTGCTCATAATCCGCTTGGCCGATTTCATTCCAACATTTTTCACATATTCTTTATCATCAGACATCAATCACTGTACGTTAAGCCGCTCCTATGACTCGTAGTTAAGAAATATGATTATATGGTATCGTACAAGTCTGAAGTGCGCGCCACGTACTTTCGCCGCGCGCCGCCATGCAAGCACGGCGCGGCATTCTTAAGACGTCAGCCACGAGCGCCCTCCGCTCGTGGCTACCACTGAACTAGATCGGTCAGTTGGCATTAAGACAGGCACTAGGACTCATCAGTAGGCAGGCCTCTGCCTAGTTAAATTATGTATCTGCATTCCACTAGTCATCAGTTAACAAAGTTAAGTATTGTACTACCTCTACGAAATATACTGCTTGTTCTAATCTAACATAGTGTTTCTAGTTTCTGCTGTCCCACCGGCTGGTCACCTCAGACTCTGTACCCGCACACGCGTGCATCCTATTTCCCTGTGTCGGTCTCTCTCTACTCGGCCACCGACACCTAGGACAACCGGCGGCAACGAGACACAAAAGTGGCGACGAGGATGGGATACAAAAGATTAAATTCTCGAAATACTGACACATCACGAGACTGATAAAAGTCTGTCTGACCTCCAGCTGCGTCAGGAGGTTTCAAATCCACGATCTTTGGACAGATATCTCCTCAGCCATTGTCGGCCTCCTCGTATAGCTGTGCTACTCCATGTGACGTCACTGGTTCTCGCGTAGTCGCCATGTACGGTAATGTATGGTCGCGTGCCTGCCGCGCCCGATGGACGGATCTCTAATGTGTTCTTAGCTGCAGCCGCCGTCTTTATTCAGAGCTTTTCGCACATTTTAATCTAGGTCGCTTCTTTTAATATGCTATCTCAGAAATTATTTGTCCTTGTAAACATTTATGTCTCGTTGAACGCATGCACCGCAACTGATAATTTCTCAAGATAACGTAAACGGAAACTTGTTTCGTGTTCCACGCAGCGCTGTTCAGTAGTACACTGCTTGCCCGATGTAAAAGTGTCTACACCCATACGGTACCTTGTATACACCTGGCTTTCTAAGGCCTACACAGCTCTCATCAGCTGTCGTATTTTTGTAGGAGACCTGAAGACCGAGTAGATCTTGTGTCTCTCAAGGAGCCGGCTAATGTTCCCCGTCCCTGAGACACAAAATGACAAAAAAAAATGCAAGCTTCCTTATTTTCTCTGGAATCTTCTACCTACTTCTCTTTTACCAATAGCTTGTGAAATATGATGGTTGCTGTAGTCATTTTTCTCAAATACATCCCTTAAGTGCCTCAGTTCCTTCAGTAGATGTTCAGTGCTTGAGTCTGTTTTCCACTCGGTGCAACACCGTTCTTAAAACAGATCGTTATCTGCTACGGGTGGTGCTGGGAACATCCATGACAAAATCAAATTCACGATAGAGGTACAGACGAATGGTGCCATTCCGTTCCTTGACGTACTAGTCAGGAGTAAAGCCAATTATGTGGCTCAGCCACAATGTTTACCAGAAACTCATCCACACGGGCCGGTATCTACACGCGACGAGCCACCACCATCCACCGCAGAAATAATCTTTTCTCGGGACGTTGGTGCACCGAGCGGAAGTATTCTGTGGACTGATAACCTGAGCAGTCAAATCCTACGCATTTACAAACATTTGAATATTTGAGAATGACGCTTGAAACAAATGAAGCGCGCATACAGCACACTGTTACGGGCAGCCCCAGGTTCACACGTCAGTCTCGCGACGTGCACTAGCTGCGCGCTTCCTTTATTTCGAGCATCAAATGAGCGTGTCTGCTAGTGAGTCGTTTAAACTGGTAGGCTACATAAATGTGTACAAAAACAACGGCGGGTGGTACAGCCGCTCAGAACTGAACCAACAGCCGTAGTCGTACACCCCACAGCTACAGAACTGCGCTACGTCCACTTCTGTCGTCATTCACTATCAGTACCAAACAGGGACCAGACTATGCGCTAAGTGTAGGGTTCAACGACCTATTCACGGAGGATGGCAGAAAAAAATACTGATTATCATCTTTGGATAGAGCTTCAAATGTTTAATCAACGGTAAAGGCTCTTTCTATTCGCATTACATTAGCTTTGTTTGAGGTGCGATTGCCATTCCGCCGACGAAGCATCGACATGCTGCAGACCCTCTTGCGTTTCGCTACACTTTACCTGTCGAATGTCCGGAAGGCGTCGTATACCACCTGCGCGTGTACTTCAGTTGGCGTGCCGTAATGACTGCCCTGTGCCACGGATAACATCATGTCTGGTGCCGCAGTACCGGATTCCTCGCACTAGTTCTTTCAGCGTAGAAAACATATCGTAACCGCAGGGACTGATGTCAGGTGAGTACGGTGAATTTCTCATTGCCAGCGGCGCAAGAGGTCCTGCACAACAGCGGTGTCGCACCGTGCGATTGCCGTGCAGAAATATTGGAAAATGTCGCTGCTTTCGCTTGGGCGCTGGACGAATGTGGTGCTGCATTTCATGGAACAGCAGCGCATCACTTCCCATGACAAGGCGCGGTGCCACACCGTTTGTGGTGTCCACCTCCTCTCGCGACGCTAGCAGTCGCAGATCCTGCAGCGTTCACCACACTCACGTGACATCAGCCTCTGCCATTACGATATCATTTCCACAGTGAAAGAAATAGGATGCGGTACAGCACTGGACGAGCGGTCAGTACGACGCATCAACAGAAACGATACGTTACGAAAAATCGCAATAAATTGCAAATAACGTGATTATTTTGAACGTTTGTAATTATAAGTAGATCCGTGATTAAAGTAGTTTCTAAAATACTTTTTATGCAGTTATTGTATATTTTGAAAGGGAAGGCACTATCAAACTCCCATCGCGTAAGCTCAACAGAAATTTCCATTCAGAATGACATACTGAGTTCTCTTTGACAGAGACTGTTCTATTGGATGACGTACTAGGTTTGATATTCCGTACTCAATTCGTGCATCAGATGACAATGAGGAGCAGTGTCGAACAGTTTCCCCAAGTCAAGAAACAAGGCTTCTACGCGGCAGCCTGTACCAAATGCTTTTTGGGTGTCGTGGACAAAAGGGTGAACTGAGAATCACACGATCTTTGGTTTCGGGACGCATATTGATTCCTACCAAAGGAATTTTCTGTCTTCAGAAATGTCTTAATAGACGAGCACAAGACATGTTCCAAAACTACAGACAGACCGACCTCAAGAGATGTAGACATGCACTTCATTGCATCTTTTGCACAACATTTCTTGAAAAACAGAAGTGACCTGAACTTTTACTCTATTCATTAGGAACGCTTCTCTACTTTGCAGACCTGCAGTTACGTCTACATACATACTCCGCAATCCACCCAATGGTGTGTGGCGGAGAGTACTCAGTAGCACTATTAGTTACTTTTGTTTGCGAATTCTCAACTGTTACAATCATAAACCAAAATTTTTACAGATTTTGTTTAAAAAATTATAAAATTCAAGAAATATCATCATGCGTTATGTCACCCATAAAGACGCGGCATATCACCCTTAGCCTGTTACATACCACACTATAAATATCAAGAGGAATGAGTGCATATAATATTCTCCAAAAATTATATTTTAAAGAAAACTGATTTATTTACTTGGGAAGGGAATTATTTTTACTTAGGTGCCTTATGGGAGTTTTTGTGAATAATATTGAAAATACCGTTATACTATTTATCTCCCATTCCATTCTCGAATAGCGCGCGGGAAGAAAGGACACCTGAATCACACCGTTCGAGCTCTGATTTCCCGAATTTTATTCTATTGATCTTTTCCACCTATGTAAGTGGGAGTCAACAATATATTTTCGCATTTGGAGGAGAATGTTGGCGACTGGAGTTTCGTAAGTAGCCCACGCCGCAGCGATAAACGCTGTTGTTGTAATGATTCCCATCCCAGATCGTGTATCATTTCCGCAACGCTGTCTCCCCTGTATCGTGACAATACGAAACGAGCTGCCCTTCTTTGGACTCTTTTGATGACGTCCGTCAAACCCACCTGATAAGGATCCCAGACTGTTGCATCTTTTAAGGGTTCTGCCAATTCCGATCAGATGTTTGTAAATCTATGGGACTTTTGTGGTTATTAGTCCCTAGGCTAACAAACTACTTGCACTGAACTAAGGACACACACACACACACACACACACACACACACACACACACACGTCGCAGGGATGACGGGAACCTCCTACGGCGAGCAACCCCGCGCTCCGCAGCAAGCCGCCCTGACTGACTGCCGCTTTTCTTCGATCAGTTCCGTCCGTCCCGTTGTCCTAGAGAGGCAGAAAATGAAGTTTCGATTCGCAGTCGATCTCCCCGTCAAAGCGATCGACTCGCCCATCGCCCCGCTACGGCGGAGAGGGGCAGGAATATATTCGTCAATTTGCCTACACCTGCCGCAGAGGGAACGCGCCTTTCTCCCTTGCAGTTCTGCAGCTCGGTAGGGTAGAGGGTGGAGAAAGTGTCGGGTGGGTGGAGAGTGGCGGCCTTTTCTGCGGCTCTCTCCCCGGCAGCGTAAAAGCCGCCAGATAAGAGGCGGCCGCGGAAACAAAGGCGGGCAGCAGCGAGCAGCGAGCAGCCAGCAGCGAGCAGAGAGAGAAGTGAGGCGAGGTTGGCGGGCGGTGGCAGCGGCCAAGCGGCTTATCGAGCGGAGCGGGCACAGCACAGTGGCGGACGAGCCACGCACAGTGGGCCGCAGCGGAGCGAAGGTGACAGGCTGCCAACAGGCTTGCTACCATGCCATGTTGTAGTGGGGGCTTTAGTGCATGTCACACTGCAAGCAAAGTCAACTATCTACAATACCTGAGACTACACGTCAGTTCAAAGTTACTGTTCTGGACACAATTTGATACATCTTTGGGCCACAGTGAATACAAACAAAGAATTCACTGTCACATTCATAGGATACTAGCTGAGAACCCAGCGTTGCCCTGAGTTAGTTGTTCTCCTATACCTTCTCTCTCTCTGCCCATCTCCCTTTTTTTAATATTATCGGAGAATATATAAGAAATAATGACGTTTTCCTTTTCCGAGGCACGTTACCTGATGTGATCTATTAAAAGTAGATGTACTGTCGTAATATGTGTAAAGTAACGCAATGCACATTTATCTACGAAGTTTAAATAACAATTAAATTAATGTAATTAATTTCACTATTTTTTGGGGAAATATCACTGATAAAGCGGAACTGAAAAATATTCCTATGAGATATCAGAAGTCTATGCATCTACCGTTTATCATGAAACTAAACAGTGCATATCAAATCACACGTAAAATTGCACTCGTTTCGAAGAAAACAATCACGAAATTCAACAATAATGATGGTAATAATAGCACAGATCGATCACTTCATGTTATGCGCGAAACGTCAAATCGATTTTTACTGCATCATTTACGTATTCTTATTTTTCCTCATTCGTATGCTTATCCTTACAGAGAAAGAGCTGAAGACATTGTAGCACGCATAGACCAAAGATATGGTCTGTGGTATCACGTTTCGCTGGATGTAACCTCCTTGCTATAGAGTCGCAAACGACATCGCTGGCCTTCAGTCCGAATTTGTTTATAATTTAACGACTTTCAACCATCATATCTTCCCCCCCCCCTCATAGCTATCGGCATGGAACTGCTGTGGTGTACAACGGGAAACTTCGGACAATAATTACGCACAGACCATTCGTTTGCGTTCTGTAGTTTTCGCTGCAGAGCAAAATATTAACACACACACACACGTAGAATTTTATATACACCGATAACTTTCCATCCCAATATACTCCATCCTTTTATCATTATTAACCCTCAAGCAACAGTATAACCAATAAAACCATTTTCAAAGAGTAAGTATAATTTCAAAGAGTAATTATTGTTCTGCATTTCGCGTTATATTGTTCAAATTACTGAATATCTATCAGATCGCTATAAAACCGTGCCTAAAACCTTCCTCAGGTATAAATTAGTAAATGTACAGATATTTAAGCCTCTGCGTCTTGTCGTTCGGACGTGATAAGCGTACACCAGACAGACACCGTGCCTAAAGTCTTCCCCGGGTAGACATTAGTAACTGTACAAATTTTTAGCTCTTTATGTCTTGTGGTTCAGACGTCATAAACGTACACCGAACGGACATTCACATTTATAGATAACATCAACTGCGAATGGACAAAGCAGAAAATGTGTACCCAGCCTGGATTCCAACCCTGGTCTCCCGCTTTCTAGGCAGTTGCGCTGACCACTACGCCACTGGGGACACAGTGATCACCGCACCTACCTAAGCACGCCTCCCGCCAGATACAAATTTCCAGCTTTACCCTGCCCACAATACTCACTATAGTCACTATGTACTAATTCCCGTAACAGTAAGTGCCTCAAACTTGCCCACTCCTCCCCACTTTTACCTGTCACTGGCTATATATATATATATATATATATATATATATATATGTGTGTGTGTGTGTGTGTGTGTGTGTGTGTGTGTGTGTGTGTGTGTGTGTGGAGCCCTTACTCTTACGAGAATTAGTACAAAGTGACTACGAGTTTGTGTGTGACGGAAGGCTTGCTTAGGTAGTCCTTGCGGGTGCGGTGATGACTGTGTCCCCAGTGGTGTAGTGGTCAGCGCAACTGCCTATAAAGCGGGAGATCCGGGTTCAAATGCCGACTCGGTACACATTTTCATTTTTGCCCATTCGCAGTTTATGTCATATTCTGTGAATACGAAACAATAACAACTGCAGGATCAGAAGTGAAGTCTGTTCTTTCGGAATGGACGCCACATGTATATAAAAGTTTACTTATCCAAGAGATTCGGATGCTAAAGTTTCTACAACTTCATTGATACCACCGCATCTAGTATCCACAGCTAATTTATTACAACCATAAGTGGTGATATGAAAACAATCCTGTAGCTTTATCACAGTCTTTACCCAAAAATGTGCAGTGCACTCTAAACCAGAAGAAGTACATTGCGTCTCTACTTCCTTTATAGATTGTTTGGAACGGAAAACAAATTTTGTTGTATATATATGTTAAGGGACTTTACTGCGGGATCATCATTCCCTAAACTTAAAAACTTCAAATTTTTGACCAAAGTATTGTTTTTTTATGCCATGTATTTCATCTACAACACAGACATTTGAAATGTCTGTAAATCTATCGGACCAAACTGCGTGATCATCAGTCCGTAGCTTACAAACTACTTAAACCTAGGTAAACTAACCTACGGACAAACACACATATCCATGCCCCAGTAATGACTCGAACCTCCACGGCGAGCAACCGCTCGCTCCGCAGCGAGGTCCTTTAGACCGCTCGGCTACTCCACCACGGCAACATATTTTCCAATTCCCCCTCATTGTAGCAAATAAATAATAAATTTAAATGTCATTCAAAATACGGCATGTTTTCTACGCATATCAATGTTCGGGACGTCATAACTGCTGAAATATGAGTCGTACTGTGATATAATTATGCCTATAATCTTCAGGAAAATGCAAGTAATACGTCGACAAATCCTTCGCCGCAGTCGGCAACACATGAAATACGAACACACACGTAAACAAAGAAAAAGTTTATATGTAAAGTTCTTGATTACGTCTCTTGGTGCCAGAAATGCCACCAGTGCAGATACATAGCACAGTGTTACGGGAATCGGCGAAATAGCGGGAGTGATGTTGACCATGAGGGAGGACACTGTGTTAGTGTTGTGCGGGAGTCGGGAGTCGTGCTACGGGGGCACAGCAGGCAGGCGAGCCGGCAGGCAGTGGTTGGTTGTTGCATCGAGCGGCCCACAGCCGCGGGCGGAGCCACGCACGCCGGCCGCACACATCGACCGATCGGCTCTGGATCTGACGGCTGCCGTCTGCCTGGCGTGAGACCCACTGGGCGCACCACGGCCGCTTCACTTCCTGTCAGCTCTTTAAGGCTCGTGGACGCTACGTCAGACGCCCGATCCGACTCCTGATTGGCTGCCTTAATCTCCCGTCATTCATCGCGTCGTTGCCTACACGTCAACAGCCAATCGCGTGCGTACGAGAAATGAAATTATCGTATGTCATTTTTGGGCAGGAGATCCCATATGGGATTGTTGGCCCGTGGCAGTGCAAGTCTTTTTACGAGTGCTGAAATTTAAATTTAAATAGTGACAACTATTTACTCACAACCGTTACGTGTTTGTACCTGTTACAGTCTTTCAAAATAGTCACCAGCGTTGTGTAGAACTCGTTGCCAGCGATATGGGAGGCGTAATATACCTTCAGTAAAGCCTGCTCTGTTCATGGTGCGAATGGAGCGGTCTACTGCCGGTCGAATCTCTGGAACAGTTCTGAAGCGAATGCCACTAGGTGGTTCCTTCATCTTCGGAATCAAGTCAAAATCACGAGTATTGTGGCGTTAAGTCATCGCCACAAGCCAGACGTAAGAGAACGATCGTGGAGAAGGCAGCGATCGACCGAAAGCCAATCGCAAGCAGGCGCCGCGCATCCTCGAAGGAGTAACCGAAGGTGCGCGCCCTCTACAAGCGGCTGTGTCTAGGCCGACCTACGTCTGGACAGATAGTAGACAGCTACGAAGTCACAAATAGGACAGTATTAAGTCAGAACGCGGCTACGAACTTATCAGAACTAGGTCACAGCGCAGCTAGCATCATACGGACGACGCCGCAAGAAGCGAGAACAGAGAAGATACAGACATATGTTCTAAAGTTGAGTATTATACTTGTCAGTCAATAAATATCTTGTAATGCTAACTATATCAATGTTTTAAATATCAAAGAATCCTGCACCAATACCTTTATTGATAACCAGACCGGGACGAGTAAACAACAAAAGGCGACGAGGTCACAACAACAAGGACTTAAATCCGGGGAGACAGGACATGGGCAGAGACCTCGGAGAAGATATGGTCCTAGAGACGGGGGAGTATGAGATGAATATAACTAAGGGACGAGAACAGACGGACAGAGACAGCAAGGAAAGAAGGAAGTGCAGATGGACTCAGAAGAGTGTAAAATAAATACCCTGGCAACGCCCAGTTTTTACCTAGTACCATTTGATTAGAAGCCCCTTGTGAGGTACAAGATCAAAAGCCTTCTGGATACCTAGTACGTGGACTCATTAATAAACAGTTGTAAACACGGGAATTATTTTTGCGTTGGGGATTATAATCATTTTAGTCAATAATACATGTTCTCGGCCTGCCGCATGAAGTACAGCAGAGTCTCAATTATCCTATCTTCGATTATTCGACCCTCCGTATTATTTGACCTTTATACCGTGCAGGGACTGTACGCAGTAGCCGTGCATCAGCCGACAGGTCAGCGACTATACTTGTCCGTTTAGGCGCGAGTCATCATTCAGTTCGTTATCGCCGTCTGCTAATCTTCACTCTTCAGTGTTACCTACATCTGAATTGGAGTGAACCTGTTGCGCTTTGTTTATAAAAAAATGTGGTGATAAAAACGGAAAAAACTAGTCCTTTTCATGTAAGAAAAAAGCTTTAAAAAGAACACATAATTGTGAAACTATTAAAGGTGGCGCAAGATTATAAGGTCGTAAGGTCGGGAAAACAACAGTTTGGAAAAGGAACCGCAATGAAACAGAAGTGATGTTCTCAGCGAGGAACCTCGACTGTTTTGGAAGTTAGGAAAAACATCAAAAAAGGAAGTGAAGCTTTGATCCTGTGGTTTACTCAACATAAAGATGAAGATGCAAGCCGGCTGCGGCGGCCGAGGTGACTGTGGTGCGCCATTCACGGTCTACACGGCCACTACGGTCGGGGGTTCGAATCCCCCCCCCCCCCCCCGCGGACATGGATATTTGTGCCGTTCTTAGTATTAGTTAGTTCATAAGTAGTTTGTAAGTTTAGGAACTGATGACCCCGTAGTTAAGTCCCATAAGCTATACAAATATTTGAACATTTTTTTTAAGGTGCAACCATCACGGGACCTATTTTGCAAGGAAAACCCTTAGGGTTTAGTAAAGAACTAAACGAAGGTGAACCAAATTTCACAGCTGGATAGATGGAATATACGGATATCGGCAATTTAATATCTGCGGTGAAAAGCTTTCAGCAAATTTTGAAGCTGTTCAACTGAAAGTGCGCTCAAGAATTCTCACAACGAAGGACACAAAGCCTTAGAAAGTGCTTTAAAATATGTACAGCAGCTGGAGGGAACATCGTCGACCGATGTTTTACTTCTTAAGAGACTACGTGATTTAGCAGGAAAACGAAATGGCAAGCAGTAGATAAACGAAAGACTAACATCTTTAAACAGATTTAAATGTTTTTGTAGATCAATAAAGTCTTTCACAAACACAGCAGTGGACTGCTAGACGTAAGTAAATATCTATTCCGTCTAATTTGTATTGTATTAAATTTTTAACTCATTTGGCCTACTTTACTTCCATTTTTGTGTAACGTAATAACACTTTTGTTTGAATGACGTCTAATGTATATGAACATTATATTCAGTTCTTGTTCACGTATTTAATAAGTTTTCTATGTACAAATCAATTTTTCAAACTTTTTATGTTTTTTCCGTGTTATCCGAATTTCTCGCTTAGCTATCCGACCTTGGCGCGGCCGATTTAGGTCGGATAATCGAGACAATACTGTAGATGCTTCTTAAAGGCCGTATTACACGATAGACTTGAGGCGTACGCCAATGCACAAGCACAGCAAGCGTATCCGGAACTACGTGCTGCTTCACGTAGACCTATCAGCACGACGCACGGCGGCGAATCCGCGCACGCGCAATAGACAGCAATAACGCGCACGAAACGCTAATAAAAGTGAGCTCTTGTAATCGTTCATTCATTCCTCACAAGGACGCGAGGGACCGTCATTCATTCAAGTTATTTCTGTGACCTCAAGATTTCTATTTAATATGTTTTAAGTCTTTTTAAGTATTTCTTTTTCTCTTGTGTAGTTAGGACGGAATTGAGTCACTAGTTCTTCGCATTACAGGCTCAACACTTTCATTTTATGTTAAAGTTCAAAGTTTGTGTACTTTGGTCATCGGTTCCTCAACTTAAACACTGCCTTAAACTAACTTGTACCAAGGACAACATGCACACAAGCGCAATTTCTGACATGAAGCCTGAGACCGCGCAGCCGTTTTATATTACGACACTTGGTTGCAAAAATATAGATGTCTGTCTAAATTTACATTTACGCAGCACAATACACATAGAGGTCACATTTTTTTGGAGGTTTGACTTTAAATCTTCAGATTTGGGCACAACAACGAAAAGCCAGACTTGGGTTCGACACTGATCGGAAAGAAGGAAGGAAGGGAAATATTGTCACAGCTAATAAAAGAATTAGTCCCGAATACCTGCAAGAATTTCGAAACTTCGTGAGGAAGTACGTGACTTGTTTTGATAAGCTACTGCCCGTAAAGTTGGATGCATATCACTGAGCAATAAACGATTGCTGATATAACTCTTCTTATGAGAGAGGGATCGTCTGGGTTATACAAACACATTTCCTCCATGTACGCCTGAACTAAGACGCAATGGCTCTCTGTTTCGTTTCATTTCATTTCTAAGGTATAAAGTAACCAATATAAACACCATTTCTCAAGCACACAGTATTAAAATTTGCTGGCAAACAAATATATACAATTTAATAAATGCAATAATTAAACAAAGAACTAAACTGAAAAAGGGCAAAATCCGTAACACAGAAATCTGAAATTAGTCCTAACTACCAACGACAACAGTAGCACAAATAACATGCAGAAAGCTTGCTGAAATCCCCTCTTCTGCGCATGCGCGCGTTAGCGCTGCCTAGTGCGCATGCGCGAATTCGCGGCAGTTTAGAACTGGTCTCTTTTCCGGCGCGCGGATTAAGTGTCTGCTAATCTACATCTACATCTACATAGATACTCTGCAAATCACATTTAAGTGCCTGGCAGAGGGTTCATTAACCACTTTCTTAACTTTTCTCTACCATTCCATTCTCTAATAGCGCGCGGGAAGAAAGAACACCTAAATCGTTCCGTTTTCGATCTGATTTCTCTTATTTTATTGGGATGGTCATGTCTCCCTAAGTAGGTGGGTGCTAGCAAAATATTTTCACGTTCAGAAGTAAAAGTCGGTGACTGAAAATTCGCAAAAAGATCACGCCGCAATGAATAACGTCTTTCTTTTAGTGATTTCCACCCCAATTCGTTCAACATTTCCGTGACGCTTTCCCCCTGTAACGTGATAAAACGAGCTGCCCTTCTCTGAACATTCTCAATGTCTTCCGTCAGTCCCACCTGGTGAGGGTCCCACAAGGAGAATCAGTACTCCAGGAGAGGACGCGCAAGTGTGATGTAGGCAGTCTCTTTGGTGGAGCTGGTGCATCTTCGAAGCGTTCTGCCAATGAAACGTAACCTTTGGTTCGCCTTCGCAACAATATTTTCTGTGTGTTCTCTCCAGTCAACGTTGTTCGTAATTGTAGCTCCTAGGTAATTTGGTAGAATTTACGACGTTAAGGTTTGACTGATTTATCGCGTAGTTGAAGTTCAGTGGAATTCTTTTAGTGGTCATGTGTATTACTTCACACTTTTCTTTATTTAGTGTCAATTGCCAATTTTCGCACCATGTAGAAATTTTGTCTAAATCGCTTTGTAGTTGCTTTTGATCCTCTGTTGACTTCACTAACCGATAAACGACAGCATCATCCGCGAACAGTCTAAGGGAGCTATTCAGATTGTCTCCTAAATCGTTTATAAACACAAGGAAGAGTAGGGGACCTAAAACGCTTCCCTGTGGAACGCCAGATATTACTTCTGTTTTACTCGATGACTTGGCGTCAGTTACAACGAACTGTGTCCTTACTGATAGGATATCTTGAATCCAATCACACAATAATCACGGTTCCGCGGTAGTTGCACGTGTTCTGCCTGTAGATGGCTGTCGCGCTAGACCAGTACCTTCCGCGGCGGATCGTCGTGTAACACCGCCTTAGTTGAGATGGAGTGGCAGGTGGCCCCTCAGCGCTCGCCTCCCTGACAAGTATGCTTCCCCGCAGCGGAGGTGCCGGACGTGTGGCCTAGCCGCCAGGCGCTCCGCGGCCCACGTACCGCCGCTAGCCAGCCGCGCCGCCACTTTGCGAAACGCGGGGCAGGAGAACGTGAGGGTGGCCTCCAAGACGCGGGTGGGGTCCGGCAACCGCCGCCTCTCTACTCCCGGGCCGGTTACTCGGCGTCCGCCGTCGCCGGGCTACGGGAAGGCCGCGCCGCGCGACGTGGGCGTGGTCGCCCGGAAAATGGGACGCCGCTCCGAAAAATTCGCTCGCGTAAATATTAATGGCGGCGATTTGCATGTGGCTGCTTTTGTCCGAGGGGGCCCGCTCCGCTGCCGTAGGCGTCGCCTGTAGCCGCCATTGTTTTATAGCTCCCCTATGCAAATGCCTCGTTACTGACGCGCTCCGCGCTGTGCGCTGTGCGTCGCCCGTTACCGCTCCGCTCCGCGACCGTCGCGTCGCTTGAGTAACTCGCGCGACCGGCCGCGTCCCCTCGCTCGTTAATTCTGTACCGACACACCGCGCCCTCATTTAGAGCACCACCAACAACCACAGGACACCACGTTCTTTAAATAATCTGGGTATCACTTTTTAATTGAGAGCACGTTTATAATGCGCTGCTATCAAACTTCCTCTTAGATTATAAATGTCTGCCGGAACAGGGATTCGAACCTGGCGCCTTTGCCTTTCACCGAGGAAGCACACTCGGGAGAGAGCTTGCCCGTGAAAGGCAAAAGGTCCCAGATTCGAATCCCTTTTCCGGCACACAATTTTAATATGCCAGGAGGTTTTAACAGAACCGACATTTGTGATCGTAAACTGTATGACGAACGACACTCACAAAAAAGTGTTGCTTCATCTTGGTTCCAAGATTTCCTGAAGACTGACGTAGAATGTGTGAATTTCATCAAAAACAGAGCCTCAGACTATCCATAGAGCCCACTCAAACCACACAAATAATTGAACAACCACGCATAAGACGCGCCATAGCGACGTATTAGGTAAGAAGGCCCATCAGTTCCAGTAAAAACTTCAAGAACTAATTTTAGAAAACATTTCTGTAAAAACATCGGTCGTTAATGAAATTACACTACTGGCTATTAAAACTGCTACATCAAGTAGAAATGCAGATGACAAACGGGTATTCATTGAACAAATATATTATACTAGAACTGACATGTGATTACATTTTTACACAATTTGGGAGCATAGATGCTGAGAAATCAGTACCCAGAACAACTACCTCTGGCCGTAATGACGGCCTTGATACGCCTGGGCATTGAGTCAAACAGAGCTTGAATGGCGTTTACACGTACAGATGCCCATACAGCTTCAACACGATACCACAGTTCATCAAGAGTAGTGACTGGCGTATTGTGACGAGCCATTTGCTCGACCACCATTGACCACACTTTTCAATTGGTGAGAGATCTGGAGATTGTGCTGGACAGGGCAGCAGTCGAACATTTTCCGTATCCAGAAAGGCCCGTACAGGACCTGCAACATGCGGTCGTGCATTATCCTGCTGAAATGTAGGGTATCGCAGGGTTCGAACGAAGGGTAGAGCCACGGGTCGTAACATATCTGAAATGTAACGGCCACTGTTCAAAGTGCCGTCGATGGGAACAAGAGGTGACCGAGACGGGTAACCAATGGCAGCTCATACCATCACGCCGGGTGATACGCCAGTATGGCGATGACGAATACATGCTTCCAATGTGCGTTGACCGCGATGTTGCCATACACGGATGCGACGATCATGTTGCTGTAAACACAACCTGTATTCATCCGAAAAAATGACATTTTGCCATTCGTGCACCCAGGTTCGTCGTTGCGTACACCATCGCAAGTTCTCCTATCTGTGATGCAACGTCAAGGGTAACCGCAGGCATGGTCTCCGAGCTGATAGTCCACGCTGCTACAAACGTCGTCGAACTGTTCGTGCAGGTGGTTGTTGTCTTGCAAACGTCCCCTTCTGTTGACTCGGGGATCGAGACGTGGCTGCACGATCCGTCACAGTCATGCTCTGAAAAGTGAGTCATTCGCGTATCACAGCTTCTTTCTCCTGTCGGTTAAATTTCGCATCTGTAGCACGTCATCTTGTAGCAATTTTAATGGCCAGGAGTATACATTTTTAAAAACAGATTCTCGATCGCAAGAGAATTTTTTATTGTTATTAGGCAACCAGTTTCAGACTGCTTGTGAGACTATCTTCAAGCCGACCATATCAGCTGATTGTGGGCGAGTCAGGAACCATTGGCTATAGAAATCAACTACAGTGCCAGCAAAAAAGTCATCTGCATACCGCAGCATGTAGATCTTCTGCCCATTAGTTTTGTTCCACACGTCAATAGTTTCACGAACTTCGTCTATAGCTTCCTGGTTGCAAGCGTTAAATGTACGAGGAGGACAGCATATTCTTCTCTCAAGTCCTTTGTCCTTTCTAATTTTTCCTTCTTGTTCTTGATGGAAATACCTAATCACTGCAACCTCTTTCTTATACCGACTGAATATCACGCAGATGTCTTGGTACTTAGTACCAGGTATATTCAGCACTCCGTCACTGGCAACAGATAGCGGCGGAACAGTTGTTAGCCGAAATATCGTGGGTCTTAGAAAGGGGAATATCCAAGAACGTTGGAAGTAGAAACAATAGTATTTGATAAAATTGAAAACCATATAGGGCATATATTTATCAGTAATTAGACGAATGGTAGCTCTAGTGCAGTGTTTTTCAACTTGTAAATCGCGACACCCCTGTGGAGTTGCAAAGTCTTGTTCGGAGAGTTGCGGTCGCAGCAGGATGCAGTGGCAGGATGCTCGACAGCAAACCTACGATTCGTGACGTTCAGGTAGTTTGTCAGAAATTCCCCATGTAAGTGACAGGGTTTCGTGAAAGCCGCTTATTTGACGAATCATCTGTAGATGGAAAAATTGCTTTGTTGTGGCATGTTTCGGGTGGCACTTAATCAGACATTAAATCGTCACCGGTATAAAATGTACCTATGCCACTTTCTATTTCTGATGATGGGCCAACCGAGACTCTAAAGAATGAATCCATTTTGGCCCACTTTAGGTTACGGTAGTAACACTAAAAGTGGGCCTTTTTTATCTTACTGTTACTTTTTAACTAAGCTTCTGAACAGGCTTCTTGCAGTAACAACGGTCGTAATCTTCTTGTATTATTTCGTCACAAGTTCAAATATTGTTACGTCAGAAAAATAAGTAATCAATAATTTAATATTATTTTAATCAGTATGTAGTAATACCTTCTCATAGTAATTTGGAGCTGGTAACGAGTTTTGAAAGCAGTATAATTTTTAATCAACTAATAACAATATGTTTTATTACTTGCTCACAGTAGTTTGCAGCTGGTTAAGGGTTTTCGTTATTCTTTCACAGAAATTGAATGTTTATGAGCATCCTTGAAATATTAAGAAGTGATGCATCAGCTTCAATCGTGTAATACTCGCACGTGACAACACGTCGCAACATAACAAATTGAAATTTATTATTCATGACAGCACAACCATACCTCAAATACCTGTAGTCATTTTTTTTTTCAGTTTTGATTCGTTTCCGCTGCTGCGCTTTTCTCCATAGGGGAATGGATGCGCCACTCTTAGACTTATATAAGACACAAAGTTAAATACTTTGCCTCTGGAATCACTGGTGTAGCTTTATTACGGGCCTGGGGTGGTCGCCGGACATCTTTACTCGGAGAGGGGATCGCAGGTTTAAAAAAAGTCGAGGAACACTGCTCTAGTAGATGCCAACTGTTTACCGATGCCTTCTTTCCCTAAGTCCACAGTCTTACCATTGGCTTAAGACGCGCCGCCACGAATCTCTCTCCCGTCCTATCCTCTTTATTTCACAAGGAGAGGACGCACACTCGTCATCGCCGAATTCGTCCAAATTTCTGGTTCATGTTCATGCCCGAAGTGGGAACTCCATATGGCCGAGCGCTTAGGAAGTAAAAGGACGTTTGATACGGATCTATCACCATATAAACTGTCCCTGTGACGGCGTGTTTAAGAAACGGTGTTTGGATTGCATTCCTATTGAGAAATTCACGGCTTCAACTCCACCCAGGGGCAAATATTTTTCTGCTTCTTGGCAATTCGTACACCTACTTATTCTTAGATCAATTACAGCACGCACGGAGGAATTTAAGCAATCATTCTTCTCGCGCTCAATACGTGAATGGAACGAAAGAAAAAACAACCTAATAACATGGCAATGTCCCGACTGACTGACACACAGACTCATCATCGCCCAGCCCAAAACACTGAAGATAGTGAAGATAGAAACTTGATATTAGTAGAGGGTGTTGATCTTACTCTGTAGGCCTCATGTAAGAAGCAATTTTCGAAATTCCGTCCGTAAGGGTGTGAAATAGCGAATGAAACGTTTCTTGAAAATACGTCGCTATTGAGGCAATTCTAATTTCAGAACTACAAATTTTCGGATTTGGATTCGGGCGTTCGAAATTAAAAGAGACGCGTTTCGGTATTTTTGGAAATTGGGCCAATAAGGGGATGAAATACGGGATGCAAAAATTGACTTTCAAAAATATGTTGCGGTTAACTCAAATTTTAAGTTATAACTACGAAACTTACGATACGTACTCTTGATTAGGATTAAGAATACACGAATTTCGGGATTTTTGGAAATTCAACAACTACGGGCGTAAAATAGGAGATGAAAAATTATTTTAGAAAACACATTGTTGTCAAGACAATTTTGAATCTAGAGCTGCGAAAATTGATATTTGTGTTGTTCGTTAGAATTTTAAAAAAACGTCTTTCGGTATTTATGGAAATTCAACCATCAAGGGGGTTAAATATATATGTTTTCTTCGTCAGAATTAAAAAGACACGTGTTTCGGTATTTTCAGAAAATTAGGGGGTCAAATAGGGAATGAAGCATTTTTGAAAATACGTTGCTACTCAGCCAGTTTTGAACTCAGAATTACAAAAGCTGATACTTGCACACTTGGTTGGAAATTTAAAAGACACATGTTGGGGTATTTTTCGAAATTCAACTATCAAGGGGTGGCATAGGGGGTTACATGTACTAAAATCGAATGTTCAAATGTTTGAAAATCTTAAGAATCTTAACTACGGTGTCATCAGTCCCTAAATGTTACAAAGTAATTAAACTAATTTACGCTAAGGACAACACTAACACCCATGCCCGAGGGACGAATCGAACCAAAATCTTCAAATGTTTGTATAGTCTATGGGACTTAACGACAGGGTCATCAGTCCCTAAACCTACAAACTACTTATGAACTACTTACCATCTAGGACGGCACAAATATCCATACCCGAGGGGGGATTCGAACCCCCGACCGCAGAGGTCGTGCAGACCGTGACTGCAGCGCCTTACGAATCGAACGCCTGACGGCGAACAGCTGCGCGCACCACTGCATGGCGCATCAATACGCTCGGCCATTCTGCCGCGGCTACAAGCAGTATCACATTTCATTATAATCGTACTTAAGCTATACCTATGACAATGTATATTAAGAGGGAGAAACAACTGGTGCAGAGCAACCAGCTTACGCATGCGAAGCAGCGGGCGTTAAGTTAGTAACATATGTGATGTTGCGGTTAATTGTGAAGTCAGTAGTGTACTCATTTCCAAGGAGCAAAAGAATATTTGCCGCCGGGCGGAATCGAACCCGCGAACCTTTCATTAAAAAGCGATCTCTTACCACTGAGCCAAACACCGCTTTCTAAACAGACTCTCTCAGGGGTAGTTGATAAGGTGCAAATTGTGATAGACCCGTATATCCTAAACGCTTAGCCACCTGGAGTTCCCACTTGCTGCACTGCGGTCTCTCACCACGCCCTACATGTACCATAAATCTGGACGAATTTGGCGGTGACGAGTAGGCGTCCTCTCCTTGTCAGAGCATCACAAGGTAGTCCTCAGTCAACTGTTGGATGTATTCCAGCCTTTGGTTCACCTGCAGTTTCTACCACTGTATTACACATGCAATGAGTTATGTTTTTTATTTAGATTTTTTTTGTCTAGTACGGAATTCCCGAATAGCGAGGGCAGCACAATAAATAATTCCGGGTCTCGACAAACGGAAATAAAAAATTAAGCGCCCCGCTAGAACCGTATCGGGCAGGCGGACAAAACCGCCGAGTTGTAAATTCGTAATCAGCGCCGCGTCGCCCTGTGCGAGGTCCTGTTTACAGGGGTGGGGGGGGGGGTCAGGCGCAATTAAAACTGCAGGGGTGCTGCTGGCGAGGCTGGGCTTTTAGCGAGGCATTTCCGGGGAGGGGAGGGGGGATGCGGGACCCGACACAAAAGTGTCCGCGTCTGGGCGGATGTTGCGAGATTGCGCAGCCTGCGATGTGACGGCAGAACGGCTGTCGACTGTAATAAACGACCGGGGAAATGAACGGCCTTATAAGGGGGGCGGGGGCGACACTGCAGGCTGCCGACGCCAGTGGTGCCAACTGCTGGTCCCACACCGAGGTACTACTGCTCCAGTTGACACTACACACCACGATGGGGGAGAATGATAGCTACCAACTACTCACAGAGAAGTGGTGGGGAAATTTTATTAACATACACAACGTAGGAGGAACTCTTACGCAGGACATCTAGAATGATCGTAAATGGGATCATGTCTCAGGGTAGTTTCAGAGGTAAAATAAGGCTGTAACTTTTCAGGTGAGTACGTTGGACGTCCCTTTTCTCCCACTGCCAAGGGCGCGAGAGGCCCTGGACAACAGCAGATGGGAAATTTCAGGTCTGCCTCTGTAATCACCCGACATGAGACTGAGTCATTATCAACTTTTGTCGTTATTTTTGTAATTTTTTCATCCTGTTTGTCTTATTCAATAATCAAATTTCTCTTGTCAGTAGACGCAACATTACCAAAACGTAACGCAAAAATAAGTTTGACTTTCCTGTACTAGGAAACAGTGCAGTTAATCGATATCACACACTCGTGCAGCTGTGAAGCAAGTTAAGTCCGACAGTAAACAATAGAAAGAAAACTACACACAGGCCATTCAGGCAAAACATAATGTGCGATGTGTCTGAACAAAGTGTTATGCAGATAAAACAGTCACCCATTAGTATCTCCTAGTGGTAACTGCTATAGTCGAAGTGTATGGATGGAAGAGTGGATGATCAAAGAAGTTCCACCGATAGGTGGGTTACGGAATGAAAAAGGGGATGATCTTAGTCTGAATGAACGTGGAGTATGTAACATTCCTTCTCAGTGTGGAACGGTATATACAGGCCAGACATGTCGCACAGTGCAAGAACGCTGTGATGAGCATCAGCGTCATAGGCGCCTGTATCAACCAGAGAAGTCGGCAATTGCAGGACACTGTCTCATCACAGGACATCGCATGTTTTATGAGAAAACATAAATTCTATCCCAGGCTTCATCCTTTTGCGACTGAGTCATTAAAGATGCAATAAATATCTGATAGTCCCATTAATCTCATCAACCGGGATTAGGTATTTCAATTGAGCACATCCTGAAACCCCGACTTGGCTACTATCAAATAACGACCAGAAAGTCAGAACCTTCCGATAAAGGACCTGCCATAAATTCGTTTAGTTCTAGTGACTAACGTCCTGCGGTACTATTTGTAAACACAGCGTAAAATAGCCGCTCTGTGTTTCCCTGCAGGTGGCTCTTCAGATCGACGCCGTCTACTGGCAAATTATTGCGCATGCGTAATTTGCGCGTCTACGCAGTCTTCGCCAGCGTGTTCTATATATAGTGGCGGCCATATGCAGATACCATCAGTCGTGATTGGCCATCAGCAAGGTACAATCACCTGAAGATGTCGGACAGTTGCTCCGAAGAAATATTGTGCGATTTGCACATAAGGCGGCAAACCAGTGAAGACTATATACGAGAAATACACAGTCTGGAAAAAAAAATTGCATGCCCGGTAAAATGACGTCAATTTTGATCCGATGACGTCAGATGCCATCGGGAGGAAGGTGCATGTAATGACAATAGTTTCAGTGACATCGGCCAACAGATGGCGAAGTGACACAGCTGCGAAAGCGCCACGTGCGCGTGTCTGAATAGGCGATGTTTTCAGCCTTAAGGCTCGGTGAGATCTCAACGTGAGAAGCAAATTGGCGCACTCGAGCTTCCTACAGCCACCTGAAAAACAACGGGCTCAAATTGTGGTCTGACGAGTGGCGTGGTGGTCCCTCCGGGGAACTGGCAGCCACGTCGCGCGTGCTGCGCCAGTTGTGCAACGGTGCTGGTTGCGACGGTCTCGTGGACATTCCCAGACCTTCAGGCGAGGTTCAGGACGTCCACGTAGCACAGATGTCGCATTCTAAGGGCAGCAGCGGCAGATCGAACAGCGATTACGGTAGAGATAGGAGGTTTTCTGAGGCCAGAAGTGCCGACACCAACCGTTGCCAACCGGTTGGTTCCTAGCAGTGGGACTACGGCGCACGCTTCTACCCCGTCTACCACTCGTGCTACAGCAACGACGTGCTTAGCTGGACTGCTGTCGTCAGATCGTCTGGAAGATTAATGGCAGTCTTCAACGATGAAATCAGATTGAGTCTACACTCAAGTATGTGCTGAAGGAAGCTGATGTGCTATCCCAGGTAAGAGGCGTGAATCACCTTCCCTGGCTAGCCCTATCTCTGGCCTGATCTCCAATCTAGCAAGTGGGCAGCTCCTCTTCGCCCAACAACTCCTGCAGAATCACGTGAACAGGCCGAGCAGGCATATTGCACTCCACGACAGCATTTGCCACCTGTATGTCGGAATGGATGCCAGAATCGCCACCCACTAATGTGGGACAGACCGACACCCGACACCTCAGCACCGCTTCGGCTATTGGTCTGTGAATGCAGTCGTTTCATGCACTCCACATGCAGTTTTTCCATAAACAGGGAATGCTCTTCACCACCACTGCGACTGTAAAATTTTTTTTTATTCAGAACAAAAGACCGGTTTCACAAAATCAATTTACATCGCCTACTGCTTATTTCTTGTATATAAGATAAAGAAAATTCCGAAATCAGAATTTAACCTTACCAACCCTGCAAACCACATGCCAATTTTATTATATGAATTGTTGCCTACTTAATACAAAGCATAAGTAGTACAATTCATACCTAGCAGCTTTCATCTCAAGGTTCAACAGGCCTAAATTTGAAAGTTCTACACCAGGAGGAAAAAGGGAATATCTACATATATACAAATGAATGTTTGTCTGTATGTCCTCTGTCTGTTCATAAACCACTCATTCGATTGCAATGAAACTTTGGTGAACTGCTCACCGTACGCCCACGAAGGTTCCTGACCCAAAACGAAAAGCGCACGAGACATAGCTCAGGAGATATGACGTCATAAATAATGAGAGACCACCTCATGAGAATATCCATATTTATAAGCCAGTAATTGAAAAATGGGAGTAGTTAGGAACCTGAAGAAAGTTTGCATGTAATTTCGGACGTTTATGGAGCGTTTTGTAACTGACCCCCACCCCACAAAATGATGAAACGATAAGAAATCTACCGCTCACAACAGTTTCGCTGTAGATGCCGTAAAACTGTCACATCTGGCATGACCATGTATCAAATAAAGTTATCATTACAGATTTGCATGCAAATATTTATTTTTGTCTGCAAGTTTTCCTTAATTCTCTTGCATCCAAAATTAAGCAGTCTGTTTTCTTAACCTCTATGTATATCAAAGCGAAAGGTCACACTCACTGAATAAACACGAAATCTCGAAAACTACTTCACCTATGAAGCCGAAATTTGTCATGAATGTAGTTTATAGGCAGAAACCGTCAGCTAAGAAAATATTTTGTCATAGATGCATGGCGGAGCATACTTCTCCTAGAGATTCGCGAAATCTACAGTTTCATTCCGATCTTCACGAAATTTCGCACGCTTGACTTTTAAAACAAGAGGAAGGTCTCCGACTACTTACGTTTAATACGGTGCATGGGGAAGGGTATTTTGCAGCATAAAAATGGATCTCTAAATACCTTGGTCGCGCCTTGAGAACGGTTCGACCTATTTCACAGATCCTTTTTTGTTGTTTTCGTCATTCACAGAACAAGGGTTCTATGAAATAAAACTGGAATATTTAAGAACAACAAAGTGCATTTTTCAATGTGACCCTGCGTTTCTAGAAATCTATAGTTTTGTTCCGATCTTGATGAAATTTTACACAATTTTTCTTAAAAACAAAAGGAATTTCATTGTCTGTACAAAATTTCGTTTTCTGCATGGTGGAGGGTACTTAACTTACGGAATTTTACAAAATTCTTAGTTTCGCTCCAATTTTTATGAATTTTTGCACACATGACTTTTAAACCAAGAGGAAGATCAGTGGGTACAAAATGTTTGTATGGTACATGACAGATGGTAACTTGTAGAAAACTTTGCCGAGAGAGGGAAAGGTGGAAACGAACAGTGTGATGGGAGAGAAAGAGGTGGATGCGGAGAGAGTGTAGTATAAATAAACACCCGGGCAACGCCGGGTTTATAGCTAGTATTAAATATTTTGGAGGAAATTGCAATTTTCAGAGCTTTAAAAAAATGACCCCCGAAACAGTTTTTAACTGCCAAGCAGAATTACGCCGCGGAAACCTACTGGATAATTTTGATTATCTAAAGAGGTGATGTATTTTAATTTTTCTAGGATTTTTATCGAGCAATTATTATTTTTATGGATACATTTTAGGCCTGTTGGACCTTGAGATGAAAACTGCTAGGTATGAATTTTAGTACTTGTACAGCTAACCTAGTCCCCGCCATTTAAATCAAGGCGCTAGTCGGCTGAGGTACGCGCCGGTGCGCATGCGCGTCTCTTCGCTTTGTACTTACTCGCGACTCGTGTCCAGTCTGATGCCGGCAACAACAAGGTTGGTCAAATGTTTGTTAAGCTTCAGGGACTTAACTGCAGGGTTATCAGTCCCTAAACTTACAAACTACTTACGAACTAGCTAACACTAAGGACGGCAAAATATCCATGCCCGAGGGGGGAGAGGGAGAGGCCTCGCGCTTCGGATCATAGCGCCTCAATGCGGCCAGCGACAACGCTTCCTTCCCTAGCTGTCTCTTACGGAGGTAAAATGCCTGTACGCTAAAAGACTTTTAACCTTCTTCTTTCACCCCCAGACGAGGCATTTATGATAACTACCTGCGTCACGGTAATGATTTATGTCAGATGTAGGCCATTGGCTGACGAAAATACTGTTTTAGGTATGGAACAGATTTTATTCGCGTTTCAATTCATAGTTGAAGTCCCACTTTTAGTAGAAAAAGGGATTTTACAAATGTTTTAAATGCAAATTTTGGTACACCTGGAGATAACTGATAGGGATCAGCTAGTTCCACCTCCGTGTAATATATGCTTATGACTTGAATGTTAGTTGATAGCGACCCATATAATGTAATTGGTATGTGGTTTATAAAGTTCATAATGTTAAATTCTGATTTCAGAATTTTCTTCGTGATATATACAGGAAATAAGCACCTGAGGTTGTAAATTCATTTTCCTAAACAGATCGTGTGTTCTGAATAAATAATTTTTAACAGTCGCTGCGCTGTATTCTGAAGAAAATATCTGTTTTTGACTTTGTTTGCGCGATGCATAAGGTATTGTGTTCAATAGATCATGTGTTGACGGAACAACTCAGAGAGGATGCACTATTTTTTTCTTATTTTATTACGACAATGTAGAAAAGTTGTGTTTACGTACAGTAGAAGCCGGCCGCGAAGGCCGAAGGGACTGCGGCGCGACAGTCGCGGTCTGCACGGCCACTACGGTCGGGGGTTCGACTCCCCCCTCGGGCATGGATATTTGTGCCGTCCTTAGTGTTAGCTAGTTCATAAGTAGTTTGTAAGTTTAGGGACTGATGACCCCGTAGTTAAGTCCCATAAGCTATACAAACATTTGGCGTACAGTAGAAAACGTATTATGTAGCTTTGTCAGATAAAAAATGTTCAAATGTTTTTAGAGCTTATGGGACTTAACTATGGGGTCATCAGTCCCTAAACTTACAAACTACTTATGAACTAGCTTATACTAAAGACGGCACAAATATCCATGCCCGAAGGGGGATTCGAACCCCCGACCGTAGTGGCCGTGCAGAACGTGACTGGCGCGCCGCAGACCGCTCGGCCACTGCGGCCGGCGTGTCAGATGAAATGAAGGCAGCTTGGGTTCACATAGACTCTGTACGCCCATCTGTTTGCTAGATGAGAGATTGCGGCTATTCGTTCTCAAATAATCACACCACCTCCAGCCGTCAGTTCCTAATTCAATTTATTCACAGAACCAGCTTCAGCGATAATTTCGCCACTCTTAGGTCCCTGATCACATGTAACAAATGGTCAATAAACACATGTTCAGCATAAGGATGTCGGTAAATCTGTCTTAGGAATGATGGGTAACATCGAGAGATTTAGTGAGTGGTACCCCGATCTTGATGCTAATCATTTGATTATTGAAGATTTGTAACCGTGATCGGAGACCAGAAGGTAGCGAAAATTATCGCTCATACTGGTTTCATGAATAAATTAAAGACTGACGGCGGAATGTGGGGTATTATTTGTTAGGACCAAATAAGTGAAAATAATGAGGCCCAATAGAAATCATTGGCTTCCACGAAACGTATTGAATTTAATTGATCAGACGGGCAAAACATACGAAACACAGGAAATTAATCAGGCGAAAGGAATACAGAAGTCTCAATGATTAGACTACAAGAAAGTGAAGAAATACCAAGCTGGCATGGGTAGGGGACAAAATCTGCACATTTATATAGAAGCACGTATAACTAGGAGGAAGGTACAGCGACTCTAGGAGAATAAGAGGCCTTATACCTGTGTCACAGAATGAAGGGAAAGTTGAAAAGTGGAAGAAAGAAATAGAGGGAGATGCAGAAGGGAAGAGGACTTTGACGGAGCTGAGTGGACTAAAAGACCAAAATCTAAACAAGACACCTGGATCAGGCGACCCAGCCCCTCAGCTACTGACATCTTTGACACAGATAGCCACGACTAAACGACTCCAACTGGTGTGCAAGATGCACGAAGCACGACAAAAATCCGAATACTTTACGAAGACTGCAGTAATATTCCCTGTTGAATGAATCCGTCCAGTACACTTACAATGGCGGCAAGAGAGACTTGTTAACAACGTGTTGATATCCTTGTTTTGATATGTGAAGCTATCGTATCTGACAGCCAGTTGCTTTTATATGATCCTGTGATGTTATTACGTCGTTTGTTTCAAAGACATGTTACTGAAAAACGGTGCAGATCATAAAAATTTGTAGTGAAGGCCCAAAACAGACAATTGTGGGGGTACAAAATTTTTGAAAATAAATTTATTTTCCTTTTTTGTAATGTATTACTGAATGTATTTTGGATCTTAAACGTCCCTCTCTATATTAATGTCACATCACCTACAGCCTTGGTTCTGAAAGGGTTAAAGACTTCTGAAGCTGTATGTAATTCCTTTTGGTCAAAATTTATTCTAAAGGGGTTTTTATTATATGTGGAACAATGTTAAATCAGTATTGACAGCAAATTGTATAACCTTTATAGCAAGTTTTAGTGACGTTTTATGATATTACACTTCTGGCCATTAAAATTGCTACACCACGAAAATGACGTGCTACAGACGCGAAATTTAACAGACAGGAAGATAATGCTGTGATATGCAATGATTAGTTTTTCACAGCATTCACACAACGTTGGCGTCGGTGGCGACACCTACAACGTTCTGACATGAAGAAACGTTTCAACAGTTTTCACAGACACAAACAGCAGTTGACCGGCGTTGCCTGGTGAAACTTTCTTCTGATGGCTCGTGTAAGAAGGAGAAAAGCGTACCATCACGTTTCCGACTTTGTAAAGGTCGGATTGTAACCTATCGCGATTGCGGTTTCTCGTATTGCGACATTGCTGCTCGCGTTGGTCACGATCTAATGACTGTTAGCAGAGTATGGAATCGGTGGGTTCAGGAGGGCAATACGGAACACCGTGCTGGATCCCAAAGGCCTCGTATCACTAGCAGTCCAGATGACAGGCATCTTATCCGTATGGCTATAAGGCATCGTGCAGTCACGTCTCGATCCCCGAGTCAACAGATGGGGACGTTTGCAAGATAACAACCATCTGCACAAACAGTTCGACGTCGTTTGCAGCAGCATGGACTACCAGTTCAGAGACTATGACTGCCGTTACCGTTGACGCTGCATCATAGACAGGAGCGCCTGCGATGGTGTACGCAACGAGGAACCTGGATGCACGAATGGCAAAACGTCATTTTTTCGGATGAAACCAGATTCTGTTTAGAGCATCATGATGGTTGCATCAATGTTTCAGGAGATCGTGGTGAACGCACATTGGAAGCGTCTATTCGTCATCGCCGTACTGACGTATCACCCGGCGTGATGGTATGGGGTGCCACTGGTTACAGATCCCGGTCACCTCTTGTTCGCATCGAAGGCACTTTGAACAGTGGCCATTACATTTCAGATGTGTTACGACCCGTGGCTCTACCCACGATTCGATCCCTGCGAAATCCTACATTTCAGCAGGATAATGCACGACCGCATGTTGCATGTTCTGTACATGTCTTTCTAGATACGGAAAATGTTGGACTGCTGCCCTGGCCAGCACATTCTCCAGATCTCTCACCAATTGAAAACGTCTGGTCAATGGTGGCCGAGCAACTGGTTCGTCACAACACGACAGTCAGTAGACTTGATGAACTGTGGTATCGTGTTAAAGCTGCGTGGGCATCTGTACCTGTACACGCCATCCAAGCTCTGTTTGACTCAATGCCCAGGGTTGTTCTGGGTACTGATTTTTCAGGATCTATGCACCTAAATTGCGTGAAAATGTAATCACATGTCATTTCTAGTAGAATGTATTTGCCCAATGAATACCCGTTCATCATCTGCATTTCTTCTTGGTGTAGCAATTTCAAGGCCAGTAGTGTAATTCCTTGAGGAGCTTTTTGTTGAAATTATCTTTAACAGACAGTTTCGTGGTGCTGAATTCACATTTGTAATATTTTGCCTTCCAAGGATTTAAAGACGCTTTAAACGAACAATGGAAAATTTCCTCTTTTCCTCTTCCAACCTTTCCTATTGTGTTAAGCCGAGTACACGGTCCGTAATGGCAGGCACCAGTTCCCGAAAAAGAGACGTAAGCGGCAGGCGAGAAGCAGAGCCGAGTCGTCGCTGGGACGCCGGACTTAATGACCGCATCAGTCGGCCGCCTTTAGCAGAGCTGCAGCGGGAAAGAGGAAGAAAGCCCGCTGTACGGCGAGGGAGCGAGCTCTGCCGCGCCCTGGTAATGAGGGGAATCTGCATTTATATGGAAATTAGCCGGGCAGGCGCAGGGTTAGCCGGGACAAAAGGCGTGGCCATAAATCGGTGGGCAGCAGGGGAGGCTCTGGGCGGGGCGGGCGGCGGCGTAGGAGCGGCGCAGACACCCTCCACCCCACAACACGTAAGAGAAACTCGACAAGCTTATAATATTTTAAATTATTTTTCCAAAGAGATACATTGGCTGGCCAATACTTAGCTTTGTGCTCTACCGCCGATAGTTACACAAATGAAGAAACAGAAAAAAAGGATACGAAAAAGGACCTGGTTTCGGAACACAGTTCCTTCCTCAGGTGGGAGAGAGGGGAAGGAAAAAGGATGGGAACGAAAGGGTAAAGGTAATTCACAACGTAGGTCATGAAGGTGGTGTTTCAGGAGTGTGGACGTCAGAGATACTGCATGTTCGTACCGAGCCAAGCCAGAGAGGATATATATAACCAAAGAGGACTTGTGAACTCAATGCTAAGTGGCCGTCTGATCAAGATCTATCTCGGCAACATAGAAAGTGGGTTTAGACAGCTTCACGATGGCCTCCCCCAGGGTTCGGTTCTTGCTCCCATTCTTTTTATTGTTTACACCGCTGATATTCCAGCTACGCAATCTAGAAAATTCATTTATGCCGATGATATTGCCATAGCGTCACAACACAGAGACATCCTTATGACGGAAACTACTTTAACATCTGACCTAACTCTCCTCACAAATTACTTCGCAATGTGGAAACTAAAGCCAAACCAAATAAAACGGAAGTACCTTGTTTCCATCTCAATAATAGGATGGCCGACTATAAACTTAATATCTCGCTTGATGGTGTTCAACTTGAACATGATGAACATCCAAAATACCTGGGAGTCATCTTGGATAGATCTCTTACTTTTAAGTACCACCTTCATAAAACAGCAGACAAAGTTAAAACTAGGAATAACATATTGCAGCACTTAGCAGGATCATCTTGGGGAGCCAGTGCTAAGGTTTTGCGTACAACAGCTTTGTCCCTAGTTTACTCTGCAGCTGAATACTGTTCTCCTGTCTGGCTCAACAGTGCTCATGTGAGACACATTGATGTACAATTAAATAGAGCAATGAGATTGATCAGTGGCACTCTGATGGCTACACCACTTCAATGGGAGAGTATAATAAGATCTTGTCCACTCCTGAGCTTCCTATCTTGCAAGACCTCCCACCACAGGTAAGCCGGCTGAAATCACGTAAACCACCTCTCAAAACAGCTGTGAAACTACATGAGAGTGGCTTCTCGCCTAAATCAAACTGGGCAAGAACTTGGGATTCGTTTAATGGAAAAAAACAGCATCTGGATAGACGATGCCTCTAAGCAGCTCCAAGGAATGGACCTTCCCAGGAGAGAATGGTCTTTGATCAACCGCTTCCGAACTGGTGTTGATCGCTGTAACTATTGGAAATTCAAATGGCGACAGACAGACGACCAGTCATGTGACTGTGGAGCAGACATACAAACGATGACTCACATAATTACTAATTGCCCATTACGATCATTGTCAGGAGGGATGACCGAACACCGTATAGTCAGACAGGAAGCTGTCCAGTGGTTAAAGAAGTTGGACTTGGCTCTGTGACGGAGATATGTTTTATCTTATTAATTAGACACTAGTATATCTTACTGAAGTACATTATACCATACGATATTATATATACCAAAGAGGAAAGATCAAGCAGTAAAACGAAGAGAGTGAGTGAACTGAATGATGCTGAGGGGTGAAGGAGGGGCGGGGTGGTTGTCTAAAGCGTTTTTCATTAACAGGGAAAGATGGACGGACACACACACACACACACACACACACACACACACACACACACACACACACGAAGAGAGAGAGGGGGGGGGTAAGCTAGGGATAATGAATAGGTGAGCTGAGGATGGAGGAAGGGGAGGGGTTAGCGTAGATTTAGGCCAGGGGGTGGCGGGAGGAGAGGATATGTTGGAGGGCAAGTTCCCACCTCCGCTGCTCTGAGGGACTGGTATTTGTTGGTACTATCCAAATGGCACGTGTGGTGTAACACGTGCCCAGGTCCCTGCAGTCATGCTGGACGGCATGTACTGCAACAGGATATTGGGTGTCCCCCAGGCTAACAGTTCGTCTGTGACCATTTTATCATCTCTGAGGAGAATTTTCATAATTAATCGAATTATAATATTTTAACCCTGTCACGTTACTTGGTAGAAAATACGAAGAAATTCTGGTCGTATGTGAAGCAACCAACACCTTCACTACGAGATAGCAACGGTGACGCTACTGATGACAGCTGTGCTAAAGCAGAATTGCTGAACACAGCTTTCCGAAATTCCTTCACTGAAGAAGACGCAGTAATAACAGCTGCCAGCATGCTTAATTTAGACGTAGGTATCACTGGAGTATTGAAGTAAGTTAAATCTTTAACAAAACCAAGATAAGGTTCCATTGACAGTTGTTGTTGTGGTCTTCAGTCCGGAGACGGTTTGATGCAGCTCTCCACAGTACCCTAACCTGAGCGACCCTCTTCAACTCCACATAAGAACGGCAACCTTCATCTGTCTGAATCTGCTTACTGTATCCATCTCTTGGTCTTCCTCTCTTGGTCTTCCCACCCACTTCCCTCTAACGCTAAATTCACAATTCCTTGATGTCTAAGAATGTGTCTTACCAATCTATCCCTTCTTTTAGTCAAGGTATACCAGAGATTCCTTTTCTCACCAATTCTGTTCAGTACCTCATTAGTTACGCGATCCAACCACCTAATCTTCAGCATTCTTCTGTAGCACCACATTTTAAAATCCTCTATCCTCTTCCTGTCCGAGCTGTTTATCGTCCTTGTTTCACTCCCGACACTCCACACAAATGCCTTCAGAAAGGACTTCCTTAAGCTTAAATCAATATTCGGTGTTAACAAATTTCTCTTTTCCAAGAACGCTTTTCTACCCATTGCCATTCTGCATTTTATATCCTCTGTACTGCGACTATCATTGTTATTTTACTGCCCAAGTAACAAAACTCATCTACCTCCTTTATTGCTTCATTACCTAATCTAATTCCTTCAGAATCACCTGATTTTCTTACACTGCACTCCATTACCCTAGTTTTGCTCTTGTTAATGTTCATCTTATATGCACCTTTCAGCACAGTGTCCATCCCGTTCAGGTGCTCTTCCAGGTCCTTTGCTGTCTCTGACAGAATTACTATGTCGTGGGCAAAGCGCAATGTTTTTAATTCATCCCCCTGAACTTTAATTCCTTCTCCAAATTTCTCCTTGCTTTCCTTTATAGCTTGCTCAATGTACAAATTGAATAACATTCGAGAAACTGTATCTCTTTCATCCCTTCAACTCTGACAACCGCTGCCATTGAGAGTAGGCTGCTGCAATAGTTCTATACCTAGCTATCATATACAATTGCTCGCTCAGCGGAAGTTGCACAGGTCACTCCAATATTCAAGAAATGAATAGGAGTGATTGGCAAAATTACAGGTCTATATTATTGGCATCAGTTTGTAGCAGGATTTGAGAACATAATCTTTCCTCCAATATTATCAACCACCTCGAAGAGAGCGAATTATTGAACCAAAGTCAACACGGATCGTTCTTGTGAAACACGACTAGCTCTTTACTCATGTAAAGTGATCAGTGGTGTCAACAAGTAATGGCAAATCGATTCCATATTTCTAGATTTCCGGAAGGCTTTTGAAATTGTATCTCAGAAACGGCTTCTAACCAAATCGCGTGCTTATGGAATACCGCTACCGTTGGTCAAATGCATTCATGATTTCCGTGAGAAAGTAGACAGTTGTAATTGACGGAAAGTTATCGAGTAAAACAGAAGTGATACCTGGCGTACCCCGGAAAAGTCCCTACTATTACTTGTCTTTATAGACGTTTTAGGAGACGAAGTGAAAAGCTCTCGTAGTCTGTTCGCGGATGATGCTCTCATTGATCAGTTAGTAGAGTCACTAGAACCCCCAAAAGCAACTTTTAAGTGGTTTAGATATCTGCATGATGCAAAAATTGGCAAGTGACACTAAAAACGATTAGTGCGAAGTCATCCATACCACCATTAAAAGAAAGCTGTTAAATTTCATTTATACGATAAGTCTTGAACATTTCAGATGTGTTACCGGTCAAGCTGTCGTGCAAGAGGTAAGTTGAATCCAAACATAAATTAATGAATCCCAAACGACTTTCTACAGTATTATATGACAGATATTGCTGGTATGATACAAAGAACTAATTAAGCACTGTATCATACATTAGTGTACCACTTACAAGATGCAGTTTTTTCTTTGCTCTCCATTTCCTCAGAACCCTCATTCACTTCGCAGGAAACTTGTCTCTACGTATCTCTAATCGCATTTGTGTATTTTTGTTCTACAAAACTGGTCGTGCTGCCACTAGCAGAATAAGAATATCAGCAGTTGTCTGTTAGTCACTGAATCCATTGCAAACGTATGCTTATATGAATGTATGCAGTGGCGGAATTACCAGTAGCGACTTACACAGTGGAGTGTACGAGTATTCATGGGCAGTGGGTAATGTGACGTATGCATGTTTGGGTCAGGTGTAGAGTACACGGACCTGTAGCCACCTTTTGCATACCCTGCAACTCGGCTGCTTCACATACCTTAAATCTGAGCACTTAGACGAACCAACGTAGGAACTTTGTGTGTTATGTAGGATTGTCGGTGTTTCCATATCGATATTTCTGTGGGGTATATTTCATTCTTTTGATTACATACATAAAAATTTATACCCTCCACATAGTGGTAACAATTGTCTTTGTGTATTTATTTTCATAATTATTGTGGTTTACCACTGTGAGTGTTAGGGCAGCATGGGTAGCCGCGAACGAGTGTTGTATTTCACGTCTGACACGACGCATTCTCGCAGAATAAAGGACGACGAAATGTTGATGCAAGCGATTACTTCTCATAGAAACTCAGAGTTGACAGTACCAGTGAAAATGAAGGTGAGGTATATATTGTGATATATTTTGTACACAAGAAAAACTGGCACAGTCTGTGATATTAAAGGACCAAAATTACTGTCAATCTTGCTGACGTAACCCAGGCTCGAAATTAGTTACAGTAAAATAAATAACTCATCCAAGTGGCAGTTTGCAGTTGCCTTAAGGAAATAACCGTGGCGTCCCGAAACCATCTTCGACAATAGAAAAATCGTCATCCTGTTCTAAATGACCAACTACAGCTGACGACATCCCCACAATCAACATTCACGTGATGCAATTTAGCTAGGCTTTTACCACAGAACATTAACAATCAGACTTTCATTTTATTTATATTTTTCTACCCAAGACAATAAGAGAGATCAAATACTGCTACGCCAATAAACACAGTTCCTTTGCGTACGTTATTCGCTCCCCAAAACCTAAAGTGAAAACAATATAAAAATTGTAAAACTTCAACTTTTTGTAAATCTGTGGGACGCAACTACTCTGGTCATCAGTTCCTAGGCTTAAAAACTACTTAAACAAACTTATAATAACGACAACAAATATTCCCATGCCCGACGGAGGACTCGAACTTCCGACGGCTTGCAGCGGCGCGCTTCGCAGGTAGGCGCCTTAGGACGATCGGCCACTCAACCGTGACATATGTAGAGCTGTAATGTGTTTCATTAACTATACCATATTAAGATGAAGGTAACACTACGTAAACCGTAATGTCTGATGCACACAAAAAGTAACAAGTGTTCATTTTGTCAGTTCAAAACACAGGCCGCAACCTCAAAAAATGTATTCGTAAAATGATATTACCTATTTTAGGTAGTCTAAATAATGTCTATAATTTCGGCCTTTCTTAAATCAAAAGTTAATAAATGATAATAAACAATGTTATTGAATGCCAGATCTCACGTGAGAAGAAAGTAAAAGTTCTTAACGAAGGTAGTAACCAAAGACCATGTGCTTATGTGAAGCTTTGACTAAAATGTTTGACAAGCTAAGAACTAGCGTTTCTTGTCGACGCTAGTAAGTTGTTCGCTGATGATGGCCTAATAATCCGAAAACTAGTTTGAAGTAAATAAAAAAATAAAAAAAAGTTTGCAGAACATAAACAATATCAACAATACTACATTTCCTTGAGACAAAAATTCGGTATAACGAGACAATGTTTGTCTCAAGGAAATGTACTATTGTTGATATTTATATCAGCTCGGTCTGAGGAAGAATGAGGGATTGTTCCCACTCATGTTCTTTGCTAGGGTGCTATTCCAATATAGGAGAGCTCTGGCAATCTGATACGCATTTTACAGGGAACATGAGGCAGAATTAAAGTAAGTGGTGTGGAGGGAGATATGCTTTAAGACAGTCCGAGTAGTCGTTTTGGCTGCAACGCTGTATTAGCTGAGTGCCTAGTAAACAGGAGGTCCCGGGTTCGATTGTTCAATGCCTCTCTCTATATTTAATATAAGAACAAAAACAGATTAAATATCAATGAAATACAAATAAACAATCAGCTGCATGGAGTAGTGGCAATGTTCTATGGAACACAGAAGCTGAATTAAAGTGTGTGATTATTCTTAGACTATTCCGAGGCGCCTTAATCGCTAGTGATGCGGTGGTCTAGCGTTAAGACGTCTGCCTCCTAAGCATGGAGGTCCGGGTTCGATCCCGGTCGCATCACAAATTTAATTCAATGCTTCAGACTTATCATTAAAAGTATATGTGTTGTTAATATTTCTGTTTACAATAGGAGCAGTCGTATAGATGGTGGTGGTGGTTGAGGATCTGGTGATCAGGTTGTCTCCGGTGATGGCCATGCAGGTGCATTAGGAGTGACGCAAGCCCCCAGCAGCCAGGCAGCTCGCCGTGCCGCATTGTCCCCGGCTTGGCGGCGGAGAGCGGGCCTTGACGCCCGCCACTCCAAAACAGGTGGGAAAGGCGCGGCCTCAGCTGCACCCGGCACCCGGCTCACCTGTCGACTATCGACTCGCGATCGACCCGGATTGTCGGCGCTCTCTCCGTAATGGGCGGTCATTGTCTGCCCAGCCGAGGCCGACCAAACCTTCCCCCGTGAGCGACGGCTCAGCCCCGCCGTCTGCGCCAACCGACCTCGCAGCAGGTGGCGGAGGCCCGGCGGAAGTGTCGACATCTGCCACGACCGCTGGCTGTGTCTGTGCTCCGCTATTACACTGTCCACATTGCGGGAGCGAAGTTTCAGTTCTGACACCACCAGTGTAACAACTATGGGCGCCACAACCTCTTTACCTAAATACACTACTGGTTATTAAAATTGCTACACCAAAAAGAAATGCAGGTCATACACTGGTATTCATTGGACTTATATATTATTCCAGAACTAACATGTGATGATATTTTCACGCAATTTTGGTGCATAAATCAGTACCCAGAACAACCACATCTGGCCGTAATAACGGCCTTGCGCCTAGTCATTGAGTCAGAGCTTGGATGGCGTGTACAGGTACAGGTGCCAATGCAGCTTCAAAACGATACCACAGTCCATCAAGAGTAGTGACTGGCATATTGTGATGAGCCAGTTGCTCGGCCACCTTTGGCCAGACGGTTTCAGTCGGATCTGGAGAACGTGTTGGCCAGTGCAGCACTCGTATATTTCCCATATCCAGAAAGGCCCGTAGATGACCTGCAAAATGCGGTCGTGCATTATCCCGTTGAAATGTGGGGTTTCGCAGGGTTCGAATTAACGCGTCTTAACGGGTCTTAACACATCTGAAATGTAACGGCCACTGTTCAAATTGCCGACGATGCGAACAAGAGGTGATCGAGACCTGTTACCAAAGGCACCCCATATCATCACGCCGGGTGATACGCCAGTAGGGCGGTGACGAATACACGCTTCCAATGTGCGTTCTCCGCGATGTCGCCAAACACGGATACGACCATCATGATGCTGTAAACAAAACCTGGATCCGTCCGAAAACAAAATTACGTTTGCTACTCGTGCACCCAGGTTCGTCGTTGCGTACACCATCGCAGGCGCTCCTGTCCGTGATGCAGCGTCAAGCGTAACCGCAGCCATGGTCTCCGAACTGATAGTCCATCCTGCTGCAAACGTCATCGAACTGTTCGAGCAGATGGTCCTTCTCTTGTAAACGTCCCGGTCTGTTGACCCAGGGATAGAGACGTGGCTGCACGATCCGTTACAGCCATATGGATAACATGCCTGTCATCCCGTCTGCTAGTGATACGAGTCCGTTGGGATCCAGCACTGCGTTCCGTATCGTCCTCCTGGAGCCACCGATTCCATATTCTGCTGACAGTCATTGGATCGCGACCAACGCGTGCAGCAATGTCGCGATACGATAAACTGCAATCCCGATAGTCTACAATCCGACCTTTATCAAAGTCGGAAACGTGATGGTACGCATTTCTCCTCCTACACGAGGCATCACAACAACGTTTCACCGGGCAACGATGGTCAACTGCCGTTTGTGTATGAGAAATCGATTGTAAACTTTCCTCCTGTCAGCACGTTGTAGGTGTCGCCACCGGCGCCAACCTTGTGTGAATGCTCTGAAAAGCTAATCATTTGCATATCACAGCATCTTCTTCCCGTCGGTGAAACTTCGTGTGTGTAGCACGACATCTACGTGGTGTAGGAATTTTAATTGCCGGGAGTGTATATTAAGCAGCCGCGTCACTATTCGTATACGTGCTATCTCCGCGACGTAGAACGTTTCTGAAGCATATAAAATGATGTTATAGAAGAACGAAACGAAGGATGACAGTTTAAAAACACTTTCTATCTTATTTATTTACTCTGTTCGACGAGCTTTTTTTCGGGGGTTCACTGAAGCAGTGAAATCTGTTATTTGAACTAGCACTGAGAAACAATGATAAAAAACTAACAATATTGATACAGCTGCCTGGAAATGTAGGCCTGACTTATTCATAAATGTAAATGCGGCTCACCTCTTCCAGCTTGTACAAATCTGAACCTAGTTCTAGATTTTTTTTTTTTTTTTTTTGGAAAATATAATCCCAGTTAGCCAGCTGCCGATTTTCGGTCGCCAATGGTGACTTGGCATACCGGACACAGACGTCAGCAAAAAAAGGAAGGAAGGGTCCCGTGGTCAAGAGCAACGGAGCTCACGCTCGGATTATTTGATAAGGAAGATAAAAGAAATCGGCCGTGTACTTTCAAAGGAACCAGCCCGGCATTTGCCTGGAGCGTTTTAGGGAAATCACTGCCGACCGCAGATCTTGATTACGCTTTCCAAACTGGTTATCCCAACACCCTGATGTGTCGCAAGACCAGTAAAACTACATTAATAAAGATTTTAATGCTTGTTCGTGCAAAACACAAAGTTCTTGATTGATTACTTTGAAACTTTCACATAACGTTACGTTCTAATGAAGATAGTTTTTTTTTACATATGTCAAAGTACAGTGTGAATCACCTAAAACTTGCACCGGAAATACTGCGGAAATGTCAAGTGGCTATTAATATGCGGTTTTCACAGGATGCATCTGTAGTCGGGGGCTTGTATTGTTAGCCAATAAACTATTGCGTGCTCTCGTGGTGTTCTTTAATGTGTCCTACCACTGGTATTGCAGTAGTGTTGCTGTGGAAAATTTTTCACAATACGATATCTCGTAAACGCTTTGCACTAGAGTCGTGCAGAAACATTCTAATTTAACCCACTTATTTTTGTTAATATAAATACGCATTTATAAATTTAAATAATGGATGTATTACAACCTCTGACAAAGATCAATGAAAAGTCCTGTAACGTTAAAGTAGACGAATTACGAACTACATTTGCATTACTGTCCTTCGAAATAGTCATCTTCCATAACTATGCATCACTGAACTATGCTATTCTTGTCCTGGAAACTTTGCACGAATTTGTCCTTTCGGATGGTATTGAAAACCTTGCCACGTTTCGTTGGATCTCAGGAATATCGTCAAATGTCTTTCCTTTTACAGCCAGATTGAGTCGAGGGAATGGGAAGAAGTCGGGAATATTGAGATCCGACGAGCATGGTAAATGTTCAAGTTGCAAGTCAACTCTCCCCCAGATAGCCAAAATCGGAGAATAGTCGGTGGCAAAGGAGGAGTTGCTGCAACTGGAATATGCAGCATACTCGCTGGATCTCAATACTCCAGACTTCTTCCTAATCCCTCGACTCAATCTGGCTATGAAACGAAAGAGATTTGACGATATTCCTGGCATTAAACAAAACGTGACGACGCTTTTGAACACGATGCCAAAGCAAGGCTTCGTGCAAGTAACGCAGAGCTCAGCGGTGACTATTTCGAAGTTCATTAAAGTAATTGTTCATAGTTTATCTACGTTAATGTTACAGGACTATTCGCCGAAATTTATTATAACAAGTTGTGTTAAAATTTGTTCGTTGCCTTACAATATCATCTCCTCATCACCAATCTATTACGTTATATCAAAATGACATAGCATTCCGTCAAGAATTTTCGTAGACCGAATATTTCGAACGACAGTAAACAAGGCTTTATGTAAAAACAAAAATGCTAGATATCGTAGCAGGAGATGGTGGACAGGGAGGAAATTGACGTAGAGAACGGAGAAGATGAACGGAGAGTATGATGATGAGATGGATATGGAGGAGGTGAAGATGCACAGAAAGAGGAGGATGGGAAGATGGAATGGACAACGAAAGGGGCGAGGAGTTGAAGAGGGGACGATAGAGGAGAGAGGACGATATTGACGAAGAGGGGAAACGAGGTGAAGGGCACAGGGTATGTAGAATGGATATCCAATTCCTAGTCAGAAAGCATTACGAAATTGCACGTACCAGAAATGTGTACTTTCTCTCTTTTTTTTTATTTATTTATCTTTTTTTTTTTCTTCATTTAATGTGGTAAAAGCCACTGAAATCCGTCAAACAACACAAAACGTCCTTCTCTTCATAAGCACGGAATTTACGAAATTAACTGCGAATGGGTAAAGTTGAAAATGTGTACCCAGTCGGGATTCGAACCTGGGTCTTCTGCTTGCTAGGTAGTTGCACTGGACCCTGCACCGCCGGGGAAACTGATCACCACTGCACAGACTACAGTAGCTCGCCTCCCATCAGATACGAATTCTCAACTTTTCCCTGCTCACTGTTACTCAAACTCACGTGATTTTTTTTCCTTCCCTCAAACTGATTTCCGCAGGAATCATTCTCTTTGTTCAGTATAACCATAGATTACATGAAGTGTCGCTATCTGCAATTTCCAGTCTAGACTGGCGCTGTTGCTGTTCAATGACGCTGACAGAAGATCAAAGTCTTGACATGTTCTTCGAGCGACCTTAGTCTATACACTTTTCCCTGTTCTGTATCTTTGTATAGATCCGCTGCAACTGGCCTCTGTTTTGAAAACATCTATGGCTACCAAATATTTGTTAAGCTTAAGGGACTGAACTGCGGGGTCATCAGTCCCTAAACTTACAAACCACTTATGAACTTATACTAAAGACGAAACAAACATTCATGCCCGAGGGAGGATTCGAACCCCCGAGGGAGAACGGCTTCGCGCATCGGAGCAGAGCGCTTCAATGCGCTCGGCCACTCCGTCACGGATGTACCACTATCCCAAATCAAAGATTACAAAGACATTTCCATCACACTATCAGGAATATGCGATTTACATTTTTCCCTTTTAAAAATTATAGTATGTTTGATATTACTTCTACATCTACATCTAGATACATACTCCGCAATTCACCGTCAGGTGCGTGGCGGAGGGTACACTGTACCACTACTAGGCATTTCCTTTCCTATTCCACTCCCAAATTGAACGAGGAAAAAATGAATACCTATATGCCTCCGTACGAGCCCTAATTTCTCTTATCTTGTCTTTGTGATCTTTACGCGAAATGTAAGTAGGCGGCAGCAAGATCGTACTACACTCAGCTTCAAATTCCGGCCCTCTAAATTTACTTAACAGAAATTCACGAAAAGAATGTCGTCTTTCTTCCAGCGATCCCCAATTGAGTTGCCGGAGCATTTCCATGACACTCGCGCATTGGTCGAACCTACCGGTAACAAATCTAGCTGCTCGTCTCTGAACTGCCTCTATGTCTTCCTTCAAACCGATCTGCTGCGGGTCCCAAATACTTGAGCAATACTCAAGACGTGGTCGTACAAGCGTTTTATACGCGGTCTCCTTTACAGGTGAAGTACATCTTCCCAAAATTCTCCCAATAAACCGAAGTCGGCTGTCTGCCTTACTCACAACTGTCCTTATATGCTCGTTCCATTCCATATCGCTCTGCAGTGTTACGCCTAGATATTTGAACGACGCGACAGCATCAAGAAGCTCACTACTAACGCTGTATTCGAACATTATAGGATTGTTTTTTATACTCATGCGCATCACCTTACACTTTTCTACATTCTACATCTTCGCAGCAACTAGAAATTTTGTCTAAGTCAACCTGTATGCTATTACAGTCAGTTACAGACGACACCCTCCCATACACCACAGCATCATCAGCAAAAAGACGCAAATTACAACTTACTCTGTCCACTTTTACGAAAGGACATACATTTTCTTGAAACGATTGAAGCTGTGTGTACTTCTTATTATCAGCCCATACTTAGAGCCTTACCTCCTTAAGAATGAATGTTTTTTCATGTGACTGTAGCCTTTCCTGGCGTCTGACAGTGATTAAAAAGTTTTGACTTACCAGACGGGTGGCAGTGTCAAAAAACAGTGCGATGTTTCGAAAAGTGCCGTACTGACGATCTTCTGACCAGAGGGTAAGCAGTCTCTTCGCAACGTCGCTGTGTTTTGACGTTTCCCCCTCCTCCTCCTCCTCCTCCTGCCTGTCCACCAACTTTCATGCTGATCGATGAAACGGTATCAAAGTCTGCTTTAATGTTCCCTCCACCATGTAACGTACGATTGCTTGCGGAGAAAACAATAAACGTTCTCCATGAAACATTTGCCAACTTTTATGATGATCCGTCAAACACTTATCGAGTATATTGGATGGTCGTACGGTGTAGAAGACTATTGCAAGGTACCATCCGCCAACAGTGAAAAATCTTAGATATAGCAGAATTTCGTAATGATTAGGCAAACTAAGCACATCGTTCCTGCCGTCAATTATCGTACGTGCATGCAAATATTATGAATTCTGCAGTATACCAGAATTTTCTGATTTTCTTCTGTAATTTTCCAGGCATTTCCCCTCAAAATTTTACTGGATCATACCGAAAATGAAAAATAAAAAAAATTACGTATATAAGTTATGCTCGTCATTTCATATAAAAATCGAAATACCAAGAAGCATTTTAGTTTAACCCATATTTTCCCATTTTCCGGATAACTTTTAAAAATTTTCTACCGTTAAAAATGTTTTTCGACAATTACGAACATTCTATAAACATTGTCGAAAAAGGTGCATCGGTTCTCAGTTAATGCGGTTACAAACTAACCACGTTTCATTTTTATTTATGTAGACAGTGCTGACAAATTAATGCGCTCGCTGTAAATTAGGAAGTAAACTGCGCATAACCTACGTGCCATTTAAAAGGATTTACGATTACCTAATTTTCTCGTATAGCTACTTTTTTTCATCTGACGGGATGCCAATAAGTTAATGTCTTTTTTAATGAAACTGAATTTATGATGTGCATAAAGATAATGGAAAGAAAAGAAAAGGCTCAATTATTTCGGCACATTAGCGGAATGAAATATTGGCGCGGGGAATGGGTAAGAAAGTGGCAGCAAGAAAGGGACGGTGAGGCAAATGGCAAAACAAAGTAGCCATACAACAAAGAAGGTGACTGAGATATCGCGGTTAATGTAGTGTCATGATATCGTTGTACTTAAGCTCTTAGAGTACCCGAAGCAGCGTAATATGTAAAGCTAGAAACGAAACTTTAGGAAGCGAAGATTGTAATATGCCCCTATATTACTCTAATTATAGCAGTGCTACTTTTAGCAGGCCCTGACACGATTCTTTAATTTTCTGATATAATATAAGAAAGCAGTGCATACGTTTTCGTCACAGATGCTGCCACTAACTGCGCATCAACGAATTTGCGTCATTGGAAGTCCAAGATCTCACGCATTTCGCCACCTGACCCTGTTAATCGACAGTTACTTCGTGCCATAATTACGAGTTCCCTAGATAATAGAACGGAAGTCGGCAGTCTATTCCGTGCATTTAGTTCCGCTTCTTCACCCGTGGTAGCAGACCACACACGTCATGTCCTCTACTTTGTAAAATGTTTGTAAATCTATCGGACCAAACTGCGTGGTCATCAGTCCATAGCTTACGAACTACTTAAACCTAGGTAAACTAACCTACTGACAGACACACACACCCATGCCCCAGGGAGGACCTGAACCTCCACGGCGAGCAACCGCGCGCTCCGCAGCAAGGTGCTTTAGACCGCTCGGCTACTCCACCGCGGCCCTCAACTTTGTAAGATTACATTATGTTACTCAATAATTGTGTAAATATGTGTCAGGGTCCCTGGTGTAATGTCTTTAATGCAACATCTATGCTGAATATAATATCGTTGCTGTTCTTCTGTATCAGTTGAGACACAATTGTTGGAGTGGAGGGTTAAAAGCATGTGGTTGCAGTAGACACTAGCTCTTTATACTTGGGCAGAGTAATGAATTGTTGAATGACAAGGCACAAAGTTCTTACGAATCAAAAGGTTGTAGTCTGTTACCGTTACCTTTTCATTACTGGAAGTCATTATTATGAAAGGCAGTAATTGCTCGAAACCGGTTGTGAATAAATCTGCAACCCTGGAACTGGTGGCTGTATTCTTTTCTAACCTACCTATCACTCAGTTTAGTAATACGGTTTCGATGAAAAGAATACGATGGAGTTTAACATTCATGAAAGTTCAGTTGCTACACCGTTATAGCGGAAGAGAACGCAAAGCTGCGAAGAAACTGGAGCGACGATCGTATACCCTGCACACTTCAGTACTAAGTATGTGGCATGGTCCGATTAATCATCGTGTACATTACAAACAACAGGGTTTGTGTGTCGAAAACCGCAAAAGAAACTTACGATACGACATGCCTGATCGGGGAAGGGGTTTCCGTCAGAAACACTTATCTGTATCGTGTTATTCAACTACCATTACCCTCGATGGTGGGAAAACTGTGAAGCAGTATTCACCATCATAGACGGCAGACTGCTTACCACGGCTTAATATATTGCTAACAAAGTATTTAATATTCCAAAATGATAATGCGCCTACTTACACTGGCAAACAAGTTGAGAAGTGCTTCCTTCATCGGCAGAAAACAAATATACATGTCCCTGGACAGCAAAATCGCCAAGTCTCAAGAAAATAGATCCGTTATGATGAGTCCTACAACACAGACTGAGGACTAAAGTTGCGCTTCCAAAGCCGTTAAAGTAACTGCCGGATTTTTTTGTATAAGAATGGATAACATAGCCTACAGTTGTAAACTATAAAAGCAGTTTAGGAATCACTTAGCCGAAGATTTGCAGCTTTACTAAAACCATTGATGGACCGACTCCTTAATAATAAATAAATAGTAAGTAAGATGTTTCAGAAATTGGCTACAACAGAGAAAAAATGTCTTCTGTAATAAACAGTGCAAAGAAGTTGAATGGGGAGGACACGATCTTTACAAGAAAATTAGAGAAATTAAAGGAAAATTCCAGGTAAAAATTGGAATGCTAAAAGACATAAATGGCAAAGATCTATGTGAAGCAGAGTATATTAAGGAAAGATTGGCAGAATATGAAGAAGACCAAGAATGAACTTCAAACTATGATGCTGCTGATGATGATGCTAATTTATTTTAGAACCAGAGCCAGGTATTTTTGAAAGCGAAATCGAATGAACCCTTGAAAATAAGGCTAATAACAAAACTAGTGGTCATTTTGGAATACCAGCAGAAGAATTATTTAAAGTCATTGCAAAAATGCAGTGAAAGTGCTGCACTCAATGACAGAAAATATGGAGCACGCAGCAGTGATCAAAAAACTGGAAAAGGTCAGTATTCATCCCGATTCAAAAGAAGGGAATCTCTAAAAATGTTCAGATCAGCTACCGGAAAAACAAGCGGGGCTTAGAAAAGGGAGAGGAACCAGAGTTCAAATTACCAACATTCGGTGGACTATGGAAAAAGCAAGAGAATTGCAGAAAGACGAGTATCTCTGCTTTGTTGATTACGCCAAAGCCTGACTGCGTCGATCACTACAAATCATGGGACGTACATGGGAGTACGGGTTCACCTCATTCATCTGATACGGAGTTATACCTTGACGAAGAAGCCACGGTGATAAGTTAGTATGGCACAACTAAATGGCTAGAGATCAGAACGGGGTCCGTCAAGGCTGCATATTGTCTCCGTTCTTATTCAATCTGTTTGCAGAGCATGTTATGAGGAATGCCAGGATAAATGAAGAACATGCGGGAATTAAAATAGCTGGAATAAATGTAAATAACATCAGATATTCAGATGAAACCATACTGCTGGCAGAAAGTGAAGAAGAGTTAGAGACTCTGTTGCTGAAGGTAAAAAACGAAAGTGAAAAGGCCGGGCTCAGGCTAAACGTAAAGAAAACCAAAATTACGGTAACTACACCTATTAATTCATGGGGTATAGGAGGACGATCCATGGAGGTAGTGTGCACGTTCAGTTATGTTGGTCCCCAGGTATCTGATGATTGCGACTGCAGCCACAAAATCAGGTTCAAAATGTTCAAATGTTTGTAAATCTATCGGATCAAACTGCGTGGTCATCAGTCCGTAGCTTACACACTACTTAAACTAAGGTAAACTAACCTAAGGACAAACACACACAACCCTGCCTCAGGGAGGACTCGAACCTCCGACGGCGAGCACCGGCGCGCTCCGCAGCGAGGGCCTTAGACCTCTCGGCTACTCCACCACGGCACGAAATCAGGAGACGCTTGTTGCTCGGTAGACAGGTGATGTCAAATGTGGTTTTGTGGATCCGCCTTAATGCAAAGCACTTTTTATTTTTATGCCCCAACTAGTTTCGGCGGAGAACCCACCATGCTCAGTGGGTTTATTTAATCTGAAAGAATGCAAAAGGACATATTTACAAAAATGTAAGGCATATTGTAGTATAAGGTATACACTTCTTTTTCGTTCTATCCTCATATAAAAATTCATTTCCGTACCTTTCATAATTAGACTATTTTGCACTTCCACACTGCTTTTTGCCTTTTATATGGTGTAGGCCTACAGCATGTCATCTGCAAAATTATGAGCGGCTGTTATTGTTAAAAGTTACTATTGTAAAGAACTCTATTTAATCGTGTTTACGTCTCGCTTTTGTTTTTGTTTTTAGCTGTTATTGCGGTTTTTGAGGGTATCGACATTAGGCTGTGTCAATATGAAATTGCAGTCACGTTCGTTGGTCGGTCCTCTGAATGGGCATGATGGAACGTGCTCTCGTCACAAGGAAACATATTCCGCCTCTGTCAGTTTTTTAAATTTAGGATATTTTTGCGTGTGTCGCGACTCGTGAGATGCGTCGTATATCGTGAGATGTTTCTGTAACTGTGGCGCGAAGTTTTATAGTTGGTTTTGATGAACTTAGATGAACTAATACAGAACACAGGGCGCCAATAACAGACACACACACACACACACACACACACACACACACACACACACACACACACACACACACACACACTACCACAACACGAAGTATCAAAACCAACGGAAAAGAAGTGTATATATCGTATACTAAAATATGCTTTACAGTTTGCAAATATGTCCTTTTCATTCTTTTAGATTAAATAACCCACTGAGGATGGCGGGTTCTCCGCCGAAACTAGTTTCGGTATAAAAATGGCAAGTGTTTTTCATTAAGACGATCCACAAATCCACATTTGTCACGCAAACACGGACCAACAGAAGAGTTTCAAAAGACAATGATGGTGACGTCAAACCTTGAAAAGACAAAACTTTAGCAACAAAGATACGTACTGTGAAGGCTATGGTCTTCCCAGTTGTGATGTTTGAAGGTGAGACCTGTACCATTAGAAAGGCTGAACGGCGAAGAACTGACTCTTTTGAATTGTGATGCCGGAGGCAAATTCTTAGAATTCTATGGACGTCAAAGAGAACCAACAGATCTGTATTAGAGTAAATAAAACCAGATTGATCCCTGGAAGATCTAATATTAAAACAAAAGCCATCCTATTTTGGACACACAATGCCAATACATGCCTCAAAGGAGAAAAAAAAAACATTGATGCTGGGGAAGATCGAAGGCACTAGAAGAAGAGGCTGTCAGAGAATGAGGTGGATCGATAGCGTCACAGAAACAACGTGACCCAACCCGGAAAGTCTACGACAAAGTGTAGGACAGAGGGGAGTGGCGCGCTATGGTTCATGGAGTCACCAAGAGTTGAAATCGACTAAACGAATATAGAGGGAGAGAAGAGAGATATATATTAGTTGTTTATTATTTTGTTCGCCTCCTATAGAAGTGAGTAATATAAATCGAATCTCATTCATGCATTGTTTCCATGATAGTGATACCAACTGTCAGAGAAGAAAGGATAAAAATGCATTAACCCTATACTGCATGAATTTTTATTTTTTTGATGAAAAAGTCAGTATAAATTCGAAAATAAATAACGGAATAATGAAGATAGAGAGGTAAAAATAAACACACATGCTTGGAATGACATGGGGTTCTATTAGAACCAAAAAAAGTTCATAATATGTCCGACAGATGGCGCTTTATCTGATCAGAAAAGCAATAATTGGCATAACAAATTAAGACAAAGCAAAGATAATATTATTTACAGGAAATGCTCAGTAAGTTCACCATCATTCCTCAACAATAGCTGTAGTCGAGGAATAATGTTGTGAACAGCAGTGTAAATCATGTCCGGAGTTTTGGTGATGCATTGGCATCGGATGTTGTCTTTCAGCATCCCTAGAGATCACGATACACTTGCGACTTCAGGTAACCCCAAAGCCAATAATCGCACGGACTGAGGTCTGGGGACCTGGGAGGCCAAGCATGACGAAAGTGGCGGCTGAGCACACGATCATCACCAAGCGACGCGCGCAATAGATCTTATACGCGTCTAGCAATACTTTATTTTCTTTTGGTTCTGATAAAACCCCATGTCATTCCAAGCATGTGTGTCAATTTTTACATCTCCATCTACATTATTCCGTGATTTATTAGTTTTCAAATTTATACTGACTTTTTGATGACCCGGTATGTATAGTAGAAATGAAAAAATATGTAGCTCATTTAACAATAGGAAAGTCATAATTTATTACCTGTTGCCATTTGGCAACATCATGCACAGAAACTTTCTTTCAAGGGAAATATTGGTATCTAATATCTAACATATTTTCTACTCCTATGAGATGTCTGTAAAATGTTTCTTTCTATTTTTATTTTATTTTATGATTATTTTTTTTATACTTGACAGAAGTCGTATAAGTTTGTAATTACAATTTAATGCCCAACAGTGAGTATTTTGCGTCTGTTCATGACTGCGCTGCAATGTATGGAGGAAACGATCAACTAAATGCTTAGTTCAGACACCAATGTATACGATATGTATGATGTTGCCTTCTGGTAACATGAAGCACTCCTGAAACTGCAACAAAAATTTGCGTAGCCAAACGGCAACACCAGGCATTGTACGGTCAACTCTATGCGCTCCAGCGCAGAGAAAGGAAGTCTCACCCGGAGAGCACTGCAGGTACATCGCAAGTGGGACCTCAAAAATGCGGCTGTGGCGGCCAGCAGGAATTTGGGGCAACGCGATACGCAACCAGAGGCTCGGGTGACATCGCTCCGCCATCTGGACACACCCCGACACCGCCTCGGTCTTTTACCTGTCGGGGTTTAACGTTTCGGTGCCAACGAGGCTTTTACAGCAGCACTTATTCGCTCCAGTTTCCAAAAGTTTCGCGAGCGTAATGTAACGCTGAAATACCCCCCCCCCTCCACCAGCCTTCCACTTGGATAACTTGTGGCGCTCGCTATCCAGGGAAAATTCCGAAACACAGCGGGTCTGTAAAGCATGGTGCACTTCGAACCGGTCACATAATGGCACCGAAACTAAACTGAAATGCGAAACCATGTCTAAGTGAAAACGATACCTCTACAAGTTTATTTTACATAATTTACAATGTTGCGCGTGAAAGTAGTGATGTAACAATCAAATGAAGCGAATTAGGTAACTGCAACGGATTCGTAAAATTAAGGGGCAGTTATAATAGGTCACCTTCACCAAAAGAAAGAAAATTCTCGAAGTTTGCATACCTGTTCAGTGCAAAAAAAGAAATGTTAAAATGTTTGTAAATCTATCGGACCAAATTGCATGGTCATCGTCCGAGCCGGCCGCGGTGCCCGAGGAGACTAAGGCGCTCCAGTCACGGTCTGCACGGTCACTACGGTCGGGGGTTCTAATCCCCCCTCGGGCATGGATATTTGTGCCGTCCTAGTTCGTAAGTAGTTCATAAGTAGTTTGTAAGTTTAGGGACTGATGACCCCATAGTTAAGTTCCATAGACTACACAAACATTTGAACATTTCCATTGTCCGTAGCTTAAAACTAGTTAAACTAAGATGAACTAACCTAAGGACACACACACACACACAAACACACACACACACACACACACACACACACACACACACACACACACACACACACATACATATTTCCCAGGAAGGACTCGAACCTCCGACGGCGAGCAACCGCGCGCTCCGCAGCAGACGCCTTAGACCGCTCGGCTACTCCACCGCGGCTGTTCAGTGCAGTTCTATGTCGCTTCTATTTATCGCTCAATACACATCCAAACGATATTTAGTTTCATTCCACACTAGTTTAAGGACATCGAGTGTAACGGAGTAAATTGCGTCTATGATTATCCCCTTAATATGATCAATATCTGTTGATATGAACACTGTACACACTTTGCTTAACATTAAGCATCGGAATCGACAGTTTCTAGCAAAAAACTAATAAAATAAATTAAATTAATAAAATAATAAATTAATCAAAATGCATTAACACGACATTTGACTTTTTAAATATTCACACCTGTGGAATACAATTGATGGCAGACAGAGCTGCTAAAAACGATTGATAGATCGGGCGATACGAAATTTTGCAGTCTATCTTACCAGTCGCAACACTCCGCCTAGTTCTCTTACGGTGGTAGTAAGCACTCCAATCGGCCAGCACGCAACACTTATGATTACGATATCGAATGGGTCTGTACTGATTTCTAACATAGTTTATTAAAACAAAGAGCCTATATAGTGAAATGAAAACCAACAAGACTAAAAATACAACACAATGTTCGTTGGCCCATTTTGGGACACGGTAGTTATACGTAATAAAAGTGGAACTTTGCGATCGCCTTTTGAAAGCTCGAAATTTAAATGAGAATCAGGGCTTAACCGTCCATCTGAGTTGAATAAACGAATTTGTAGAGGAGGAAACTCCCTAAACTTTGCTGTTTTTTCATATATCTCATCATTTCAGAGATATTTGCAAAAATAATGTCAATTTGATAATGTGTCTGTCAATAAACGTGTTCCCACTTCTTAGGTCGAGCCGTTCAACCGATCGGAACCAAATTTAATTATTGGCCATCAGCGACCAGAAGCTTTTTTTAAAAATATTTCGGACAAAAATTAGTTCAAATGTTTGTAAAGTCTATGGGACTTAACTACGGGGTTATCAGTCCCTAAACTTACAAACTACTTATGAACTACTTACGAACTAGGACGGCACAAATATCCATGCCCGAGGGAGGATTCGAACCCCCGACCGTAGTGGCCGTGAAGACCGTGACTGGAGCGCCTTACTCCCCTCGGCCACCGCGGCCGGCCAAAAATGAGTAACACTAAAAATAGGTCGTTTGTGATGGCCTTTTGATAGCACGAAATTTAATTGCAGATAACGTCTTAACTGTTCATCTGAAAAGAAAATTGAATAAATGTATTTGTAGTAGAGAAAATTATCTACATCTTTGCCTTATCATATTTTTCTATAACTCGCACCGTTTCGAGAGATATTTGCAAAAATAACGGCGATTTGACGCTGCCACTTGTTATTACGTAGACAAGTAAAGAAAAAAAAATTAACTTGAAAAAGGGGACAAACTTCAACTGCAAGAAACGTGATAATATTTTAATGGAAAGAGATAATGAAAATGTGGGAGAGATATTAAAATAATAGTTTAAAGAGTTAAAAGTTTTAAAAAAGAGTATGTTTTTTTTTGTTTTTTTTTTCAAAGCTAAACTCAAATATTAAATATTTTTGCCTGTTCGTTAAAACACAGCCAGAGAGAATATTACGTGTTGAGTGCATAGATATTATCACACCAGTAGATTCGTTATCGTATCGTCCATAATTTTTTATTTAATTTTATAGTATTTACATTTAATATTTTTGTCCGGAATTTTCGTAAAAAATCATAAAACTACAGGAAAATGCCAAAACACGCCAGTGCTGCTTTTTTTTCTTTAGTTTCCTATGAAGCGTGGGCGGTATGATATGATAGTTTATAGTACAGTTTATTTACGATTCTATCGTAATGTACAGATATTTACTGGAGAATGTCTTTTCCTTTTAAAAACACAAATTTACGAATATCTACATCTACATGGGATACTCTGCAAATCACATTTAAGTGCCTAGAAGCAGTGCCATTTTGCAGAAAGACACATATACCCAACAAGGAGAAATATTTTCGTTACATCTCCACCATAATCAGTTAATGTGAAACATAGAAAACGTGTATGGCATTTAATAGCTATGATATTTAACGCGACAAGTAACTCACCACACGTGTATCGAAAGGGCCCCACAGGCGTCAAGTAAAAAAAAAATCAAAATCATTAAAACGGTTCCTGAACACAGAAGGAACTAGATCCGTTTAATTGTTGAATATGACCAACAAAAGACTAGGATATTCAACATTGTCACTTCTGAAAAAACAGTAATTACACTTACAAAAATATTCGTGTACTGCAAAGCCAAGTTAATAGTACAAATAGGTGAATTGTTAGAACCCATAAAAATTTACGTATCAAGGAAAATGTCTTTCATAATAATAACAGAACTCTATGCTTCTCATGAATGAAATGAGTGTCTATATTCTATCGCTTTCAGCAGAATAAGTTGTAATAGTTTCCAAGAACCGTGGCGAATCAAACCAACGGCGATATATATCGTTCTCACTGCGAGCGATATGTATCGAACGTATGACTATCGCAATATGAAGAACGTATTCCACAAATGACGAAAGTATTTCTAGTTATATTTACATACGTTTAATGCCAAAGTTGGTTTTGTAAGGAATTTGTTCTTTCACTTGCCTCGCGCTAATAACATCGTTTTCACTGACTACACCACGTAAACCACAAAAGATAACAAACGACACGTCAGCATTCCAGTAGTCACTCCTTTTTCGTAATAGTGATACTTCTGAAGTCGTAATGAACACTACTTCCAATGAAAAATTTATACACACACTCTTAGTGATAGTCTCTTGTTCGCGAAAAATATCTGATAATATTACATTCCTATATCACCACGCACCACCAAAATCGCAGCCAATTGTTAAATACATGTAGCTCGCAATGAGAACAATATACATCGCTTCCTCTTCGAATACCTAATCAGAAATTATACAGACATTTAAAAGTCTTTCTTGGGATATAAGTTGCCTTTGTCGTTGAATCAGTGAGATTCGGTTGTTTCCACAGTAATCCATGTCTCTTGGTAATTTGGTCATGTAAGTAGTGCAAAATATATAAACTATTTCGTTAATTAAGTCTAAAAATAATTAAAAACAAACATTATCCTTACACTTCCTCACCTCTAGGATCGCTAATGTCGCTCTTGCTGCCAAACGGTGATACATTTAACACTTTGTGTGTTGGGCTGCGCTAGCGCATCAATCGAGAGATGTACGAACTAGTACAGCTAATCTATTTGCCGTGATCTTTTGTCTTTCTGAGAACTGCTATACAGAGATAGAAATGGACACGGATAATCGTTATTTTGCTTCGCTACTGTACTGTGAACTGAATGCTGTGTGGATGGAATAATTTGTAACGTAGCTGTGACAGGGGGTTTAATCGGAAGCTAATGTTCGATTGCGCAATGACATCATCGAAAGCCGTATCATTCAAAGCAGCACTGTTGCAGCTAATGAACAATTCAAAGTATGATTCACGAGACAATATATCTAAGGTATAAACGTCTACCTATTATTTTCAATTTTAACAATGTATCTAGTTATTGCTGTGCCACCTTCTTGAGATTCTCTCAGTCATAAATTAAACTGTTTTCTGTCAAAGCTGTATAAATAAAAACCTGTCACACCCAAGCAGTGACTAGTTTTTATGTTTTTTAAAGATCTCTAGCGTCCTTTCTCCGACAAAAGTGCAATTTATAAATTTTATTCCTTTATACGTTTAACAATTTTGACCATTCGTACTCTCTCTTGTTAGATATATAAATAACATCATCAAGAAGACGTCTCTTCGATACGAAACGCTTCTACCAAATTACGTTAGGATGTGGCTCGTCAAAAACATGAAGCTATTTTCTATGAATATATCAATATTCTCGATTATGTTGCTGCGCCACTACCTACTACCACATCATCAATTTCAGCGAGTGAAAAAAGGAGTAGTAACATTTATAGTGTACACTCGTCAAAATGATAGCGTATTTACAACGAATCTGTCACGATTATGCGATATTTCACTGGTAAAAAAAAATAGTCAAATTCAAGACTACGAAGAATTGCGTTATACAGTACATTCCTGTACTATTACTGCATTATTGATACTTAATGATCACCAGCTAATATTGTCCAGAAGAAACAAAACACGAAAAGTGAACGTACAAGTAAAGTTGCTTTAGGTAGTAAACGTCAAATTGACAGTTCATATTTTCAGTTACGCATAAAGTATGTCACCACTTACAAAATATAGGAGAAAGTGAGCGGTGTAAATAGTTGTCACAGCAGACGAAAAAATTTCAGTGCAATCTAGAAGTAATTGTTGGTTTAGGAGGGAAAAAAATTCGGTGGTGGTAGCGCCTCTACCGGACAATGTACAAACTACAACAGTAAGTTGATTTGCGATGCGCTTTTATCTTTCTGTGAACGGCTATTAAAGCATACAGATATAGAATAGGTAGTTGATAATCTTTGTTTTGCTACCTTTTTGTGTGGAATGAATGTTGTATTCGCGAACTGATATTTAACGTAATATTGATTTCGGTTGCGCAGAATGTGAAGTCCTGTTGAAGAAAACGGTGCCATCGAAAGTCGTATGATTGGAAGCAGCTCTTAAAGCTACGGAACAGTTCAAGAAATGATTCATGAGACAAAGTGCACGAGGTATGACCATCTCATATTGTTTTTATTTTTAACTTAACCTCTGTGCGGTCCTCTACAGAAGTATATTTACTGCTGTGGATTTATGATCTGTCACTTCTTATCGTTATGACGAGGCGAACGGAATTAATTACGATCATTTTTTTCTGCCATGTTATCAATTGTTGAAGTTCGCACATTTTTCTGAGAGTAAAGTATCGGCGTACCTTATAGTTGTCTTTTTCCTACATTTTGGTGTCATGACTATAATGTGCGTTAATCCGTCTTTTTTCTAAATTTTTGACGAAGTAGCTGTATTTTTACATATTTAATGAAACACGAAAACAACGTACACATGCACTCTTGCTCACGTGAACCTGTTTCTATTTAACGTTAATCATAGGCCAAAAAGAATATTTTGAAACTAACGTATAGCTAATAAGCATTACGTTTCACGGTTCTTATGCCATCTACAATGTTCTTTCTGCCAATAATATCAGATTTATAGGTATTACCGGTACATGCTTTCAACCGTTTCAAAGACGGCATCAACAAGGAGAGACACTGAATCACAATTTAATGTGAATTGCAGGTAAATTTCTACTGGTATAATGTTCGTTGGCTTTGCCATTTCTAAGAAAAATTAATACGTTCCAACCTTAGCTACACGTTGGGAAAGTATGCAAACGACTTCACAAGTGAAATAATAGTTTATTTTGAAAAGCAAAGAAAATGCGTGTCTTGCACAGTTATTTGTTTGAAATAGTGTCGGTTTTAAGCATTGACGTCGGCGTATTGTGATGTATGAAACGAATATTATTAATAATTTTCCTTTTGTGACGCATGTGTAATTACTTTTTACAATACAAACTGATCAATTTACGTTCACCCGATTACATTTTGCTTACGACGTTGGCGGCCTAGCGTGTAGATGTTGGCTACGGATGAAAATGGCGGGAGTTTTGTGACGCTGTCATAAGCTAATCGCGTGATTCCTTGTGCTATCTAATGAGATTTGTTCATTTCTTACGTGGAATAAACAAAGCATTTTGTTTTATGACAATTGGTTTGGTGGGACGAGAACTTAGATTAACAACGAAGTGTTCCGTTAGCAATGATGAGTAATTTAGTAACCAGATACGAGAACAAACATGAACGATAGAGCAGGAACAGCATTAGTTATTCCATGTCAACGCAAAGGATTACTTACCTCATTTGTGAAATTTCACTTAAATCATAGAATGAGGAGCATTATCCTTTCTGTTGACCACGAAGTAAATAAATAATACTGTTCCTGCTTTATGGTTGACAGGTTGTCGTATATGTTCTTGTACGGTCAGTAAATTATCATCGTAAAGGTAACATTCCGTTGTCAACATTAGTTCACTACAACACTACCGACGTAGCCAGACATAAAAGTTGAGCATCTCGCGATTTATGAAAGGTGATCACACAATACTCCTTTACGTCCTTTTGTTTATTATAATTACTTTATCACGTAACAATTAAAACCCGCTGAATTCCGATTTGCTGCCTGCATCTGCTCCGTCATTGGTCGCCTCATTTCGAGTCATTCTCATCCATTGCCAACATCAACACGCTAGACCACCAACATCGTAAGTAAAATTTAACCCGTTTACTCATCTACCTACCGAGCCCTAAGTTCTAATTAACAACACTAATCACATCATTCGTAATGGCAACTGCTTGGCAGAAAGAAAATTGTCTTTGTGCGTAAATGAATACCGCGTTTTCTTTTTTTCCATTTAGTGGATCCCCGCCAATGACGTCATGGGTCAAAGGAGGCGAGTAGTATCGGTTACGTAGGTACTGCCGAAAAATTTTATGAAGACGATGATGTACAGCGCTTGGGCTGAAGTGCAGTTTCTGTGTAGACGTTGGCAACGGCGCCGCAGCCAACCAGGAGTCGCGTTCGCGCGGTCAGTAAGAAATAGCTTAGCTCTTTATAGTTTGTAAAGAAATCGGCGTAGCGGATGTAAAGATCTTTAGATCAACATTTTTCATCAAATGTGACATTTATATTTACGTTCTATAATGGAGATTGAGCGTAAGTTATGACGTAGCTGTACATCGTAGTCAAAATTATTTTCATCAGTGGTTTTAATGGTGGTGATCGCATGACTTTTGCAGCCTTTACGAGCGCAATTACTTTTACTGAGCGGTTCCGAACCGGAGATTCAGCTGCTACTACGAAAAAAAATTTCTTGTGTAACCTATACCTAACCTTAAGGCTGCGCTGGCCTGTTGCTGGTTTTGAAGTTATCGATAGTGTGTTAAAGAATAGTCAAAGTATGGTGAAAACAAACTTTCACTTAAAAAAGTTTTGTGTAGCGTGGCCTAGAGAAGGTTCGGTATAGGTCAAACAAGATATTTTTGTTTATTATTTTTTACTTTTTATAGTACGTGAGAGCTCATCTGCGGTTCAGAACCGGAACTTCGAGATACAAGGGTTGTTCCAAATTACCCAACATTTAGTTTTCTCTTAGGGAAATGAACACTAATTTTAATAACATTCATTATCAACGTATTGCAAGGTACTGGAAAAATTGTCAGTCGTTATTACTTGAGACAGAAGCACGTATTTAAATTTACGTTGCAAGAAATTATTAAAAGTGAACGGAAAAGCAATGCATGTGAAGAAAGGCCAAATTCACAACACATGAAACGCGGAATCTTATTGGCCGCCGGTAGCCACTCCTGATTGGACGCCTTCATCTACATCATTCATCGCTCCGTTATCAACGTCTACGCATGTAGCCTCACTCGCGGATTCATAAACTGCAGTTTTACCCAGCGTTTGTGTGTGTAATAGTACCAACCGAAGGCCATCCGATGTTAGTGTGGCACTTGGTTGTTTTCTTAGTCTCCCCCATGTTAAAAATGTAATAATTGTTCATGCCCCGTACACCAAAACGAGAGGGGGACTGTGAACCCGAGTGAGCTCGTTACGTTATTCTCCACAGATACAGCAAGCGAGGTCAAAATGCTGATTTTAAATCCACCCAACAAGCGATCAAAGAAGAAATCATTAAGCTCTTCAGAGAAACAAATTGTTCTCAAGGTGTATGAAACTGAGCTATTGTTTCGAGAGCACTCAGTGATGTATAATATTATGAATACAACTGTAGTTATTAGAAATGCATTACTGAAAAATGCGCTTTTCTTCGGCAATATTTTACGACGCGATTCCGCCCGTCTGCTTTGACCCATGTCTTCATCAAGATGTCGGAAAACCCGTCTACGGGTCATCTTAATACTTCTGTATTTTAGATATTAATTAATCTGTAGTGCTCCTCGTAAATTACAGTATCAGAATGTACCATCGATTATAGCTCTCAGCCCAAAAATCCACGCCTTCGGCGCTCACACGCGAAAAAAGAACCTCTCTCTTGATCTATACCTTACCATCAGAGGGAAGCTACAGATCACTTATTAAACACAAGATATTAATCTATAATCTATTCTGTTTGTAAACAAACTACCGTTTAACGCAGCCACCATATAATTATTTACGCCTTCTACTAACACGCACGCCCCTCAAAACTAACGCACTACGATGACGTCATGGGTGAAAGCTACCGGGTTGGTTCGCATCCTATAAATTACTCAGTATATAAGGTATATAAAAGATGAAAAATTGAAACGGGGCACCCTACGTAACTTTCACGGGTGAACTGAAATTCGCGATACGACCCGTCAGCTTTGACCAATGACGTTATATCTGAGTTAAAGGCGATAGTTTCTTTACAAGCAGAACACAGATGATAGATTACGACTTTGTGTTTAAAAAATCATCTGTAAGTTTTTTTTCATAACTGTAGACTGGGATACCACCCGTCTCCTTCGACCCATGACGTCATCAAGATGTCGGAAAACCAGTATACGGGATATCTTGATACTTCTGTATTGTAGATACAAACAGTCTGTACTTATTATAGATCACAGAATGTACCATTGATCACAGGTCTTAGCCCAAAAATTTGTGCCTTCGGAGCTCACATACGAAAAAAAAAAAAACATCTCTCGGTTAACCTACACCTAAACATCAGGGAGAAGCTACAGATCACTTTTTAAACACAAAATATTAATCTGTTTTGTTTGTAAACAAAATATCGCCTTTAACTCAGGCTCACCTGTAGACGGGGATACCGCCCGTCAGCTTTGACCCGTGACGTCATCGCAGCGCGGTAGTTTTGAGGTGCGTGCGTGTTTGTAGAAGGCGTGAGTGATTATGTGGTGGTAGAGTTAAAGACGATAGTTTGTTTACAAACAAAACAGATTAATATTTTATGTTTAAAAAGTAATCTGTAGCTTCCCTGTGATGGTTAGGTGTAGATTAACCGAGAGATTTTTTTTCGTATGTGATCGCCGAAGGCGCGACTTTTTTGGGCTAAGACCTGTCATCAATGGTACATTCTGTGATCTATAATAGCAACAAATTATTTGTATCTACAATACAGAAGTATTAAGATATCCTGTATATTGGTTTTCCGACATCTTGATGACGTCATGGGTCAAAGCAGACGGATGGTATCCTAGTCTACAGTTATGCCCTGATACGTATAGGTTAAGTGTTGTTTTTTTTTTTTTTTTTTTTTTTTTTTTTTATTATTTCGCAAGTGAGCACCGAAGGTACGAATTTTTGGCCTGAGACCCGTGATCGATAGCACATTCTGTTGTAGTAATGTGTAATTTGTAAGTATAATCAGATTGTTTATTATCTACAATACATACGTATTACAATATTATCTGGAATGTTTATATTCGTTGATAGTGTTTTGCTAGTTGGAACATCTGGGTAGCGTGTCTTGTGACACTCAAATATGACGTCATTGGTCAAAGCCGACGGGTTGTATCGCGGTCTTCAGTTATGCCAGTTTCAGCTCATATTTGAACTAAACACGAGCGATCGACACTCGTATTATTTTTCTTTTGCACAGTGCCATGACGAAGGACTCTGTGCGGTAGAAATTCCATTAGTTTTCGAGCACACGAATGTCTCTTGTGGTCGCTACTAAACTGCCATGAACAAAAAAGTGTATCGTATTAAATACTATCGTTCGAGAATAGGCGTGGTGTTTCCAGTTGGAGACCGTCGAACATCCTGTCCACAACTTGGCCGGATGTTGCAGTACACGTCCACGCAGCGCCAGTACTCACCGGCCCGTGAGCTCCGCCAGGTCGCACACTTCGCCTCGCCACATGCCGCTCGCTACCACCCCTGCCGCACGCCCGCCTCGCACTGCCCTTCCCTCCGCGGCTAAGCAAACCGCAGACCGCTGCAATCCGCCGAGTCAGCGGGCCTAACTCTCAGCTTTATCACTTGTGCACACCCCGCGCGCTTTGCCCGTACTCGCCCGTCTCCGTCGGCAAATATCCAGCCCCTATCCTGGTGGTGAATCTCTTGGCCATATCTACATATCTAACCCCACTGCTCGCTGCTCAGGGTCGACGATGCAGCCGCGTGTAAATCCAAAGCCCAACGTTTCCATTGTCTATATTACTAAACGGCCTAAAACGGCCACACTCACCCCGTTTACATCGGCTCTCAAAACCGGGTTTCGTAAACCGATTTCCCAATTCCGCTTTTGGTTGGTCATGTAAACACTCCAAAATCGATTCTGGAAATCCACTTCTCTAAAGCGGTTTTCAAGTTCTACGATTGATTTTCGTGCCCATGTAAAGGCAACCGTTTTTGAAGCGTCCTTGGCTTGTCAGATTTGTGTTTTTTTTTTTTTTTTTTTTTTTTTTTTTTTTTTTTTTTTTTTTTTTTTTTGCAAGAATTTTCGCCACATATGGATAGAGTGATATCTTTTAATGTGAAATAGAAGTATGAATTTTAGAGTGAGCATGAAAGAGTATTTAAGTAAAGAAAAATAGCGACTGTACTGACTAAACCAGGAACTGAATCAGCTGTTTTTCAGCCGCCATCTTAAGTGGATTAGGAAATCCGATTCAGGCTGTGCCATGTTAACACGACAGCGAAAAACGGTCTACGAAAATCGGTTGTCGTCTTCCGGAAGATGTGTTACATGTAAACGTAGTGACTGTCTCAGTCTCCAGGGACAATAAAATTTTGAACTCACTATATGTACAATTACTGGCCTAATTAAAAATCTTTGTTATTAAAATAGCGCCGCAACGGAATAGCCGTGCGCGGTAAGGCGCCCTGCCCCGCGCGACCGTTCCACGTCGGACGTTGGAGTCCTCCCTCAGGCGCGTGTGTGTGTTGTTCTTAGAGTAAGTTAGTTTAAGTAGTTGTAAGTTTAGGGACCGATGTCCACTGCAGTTAGGCCCCATAAATTTACAAACATTTGAACCTTTTCTTAATTACAATAGCAGCAGCCACTTGAACTTGAATTGGTTTTAGCCGGCCGCGGTGGCGGAGCCGTCTGCGGCGCTTCAGTCACGGTCTGCACGGCCACTACGGTCGGGGGTTTCAATCCCCCCTCGAGCATGATTATTTGTGCCGTCCTTAGTATTAGCTAGTTCATAAGTAGTTTGTAAGTTTAGGGACTGATGACCCCGTAGTTAAGTCCCATAAGCTTAACAAACATTTGAAACATTTTGAATTGGTTTTACTTAACAGCCATGTACAACCGCTCTCTCAAAGAAGGATCTGTACCTAAAAATTGGAAAGTTGCACAGGCCACACCTATATTCAAGAAAGGCAGTAGGAGTAACCCATTAAACTACAGGCCTATTTCATTGACGTCAATTTGCAGCAGGGTTTCGGAACACATCCTGTATTCAAATATTATGAATTATCTCGAACAGAATGATATAATGGCCCGAGGTCAACACCGATTCAGAAAATACGTTAATGCGAAACACAACTAGCTCTTTACTCACACGAAATAATGGGGACTATCGACAAGGGTTTACAGATCGATTCCGTAATTCTTGATTTCCAGGAAGCTTTAGACACCGTACCTGACAAACGGCTTTTAATCAGATTGCGTGGTTATGGTATATCGCCCCAATTTTGCGACTGGATAGGGGACTTTCTGTCAGAGAGGACACAGTTCGTAGTAATCGATGGTAAGACATCGATAAAAACAGAGGTGATATCTGGCGTTCCTTATTTACATAAACGATTTGGGAGAAAATCTAAGTAGCTATCCTAGGTTGTATGCAAATACGCCGTCATTTACCGTCTAGTAAAATCACCTGAAGATCAAAACCAACTGCAGAACGATCTGAATATCACTATGGTGTAAAAATTGGCAATTTACTCTAAATAATGAAAAGTGTGAAATTGTCCACATGAGTACGAAAAGAAATCCGTTAAACTTTGTTTACAAGATAAATCAATCAACAGTGAAGGCCGTAAACTCCATAAAATACCTAGGAATTACTATTACTTCACACTTAAATTGGAAAGAACATGTAGATAATGTCGTGGGAAAGGCGAACCAGAGACTGCGTTTTATTGGCAGAACCCTTAAAACATGTAACAGAACTACTAAAGAAACTGCATACACGACCGTTGTCCATCCTTTTTTGGAGTATTGCTGTCCAGTGTGGGATCCTTACCAGGTTGGTTTGACGGACGACATCGAAAGAGTCCAAAGAAGGGCAGCTCGTTTCGTGTTGTCACGATACAAGGGAGACAGCGTTACGGAAATGATACAGGATCTGGTATGGGAATCATTACAACAACGGCTCTTACCGCTGCGGCGTGGGCTACTTACGAAACTCCATTAGCCAACATTCTCCTCCGAATGCAAAAATATATTGTTCCACTTACATAGGTAGAAATTATCATCGGAATAAAATACGAGAAATCAGAGCTCGAAGGAAGAGATTCAGGTTCTTTCATCCCGCACGCAATTCGAGAATGGAATGGGAGATAAATAGTATAAAGGTGGTTCGATGAACCCTCTGCCAGGCACTTAAACGTGATTTGCAGAGTATCCCATGTAGATGAAGACTGGCCGGTTTCGAGCACTAATGACCTTATTCAGACATAGAAAGTTACAATTATTGAACTGTCTGAAACAAAATAAAATTAGAAACTACAGCGTTTAGACATTTTATTCAACATGTAAATCTCACTACAGATATTCTGTTTTGGCTATGACGTGTTCCATATGTCTCCTCTTCGTGGCGATGATAACGTGGCACAGATGAATATCGAAATTCTGCATTAACCGCTTTAGTAACGAAACATTGCCCTGTCGATGATCGATTACCTCCTGAGTAGCTGTTTTCATCTCAGCAAAGGTTTGAATTATTGCTGTACACCTTATCGTCAATATAGCCCCACAAAAAGGAGTCGCATGTATTATTAAGATTCTGAGAATATGGTCGTCAATCGAGGCTCATGCCAGATTGCGGTCAAATGTTTGTAAACCTGTTGGACCAAGCCGCTATGGTCATCAGCCCCTAGACTTACTACATAAACTAACTTACACTAAGGATAACACACACGTCCATGCCCGAGGAAGGTCTCGAACTTCCGGCGGGAACGGCCGCCCAGTCCGAACTATGATGCCTTAGATCAAGCGGCCATTCCGCTCGGCAAAAGAGCAGGTGACAGTAAGTTGAGATACTGTTATGTTGTAGTTTAAATATATAAGTTTCCTCATAGATGTGCAATCAGTCCCCCTTCAACTTCAATGTATTTTGATACTCTAGTAAATGTTTGCAAATTTATGGGACTTTATTACTGAGATTATCAGTCCCTAGGCTTACAAACTACTCAAACTAACTTGTGCTAACAGACACGACGATGCCCGAGGGAGAACTCGAACCTCCGACGCCGAGCAACAGCGGAGCTTTAGGGACTCCGTAGTTTAGTCCCATAAGCTCTACAAACATTTGAACATTTTTAATATGTGGATAGACGGAAGGGAGGAGGAGGAGGAAGTAGAAATAGGCACAGAGAGAGGAGGATATGGACAAAGACAGGAGGGAGGAGTACATGGATTAACTGGAGGTCTGAAGAATTAAATACCCGAGCAACGCCGGGTTTTCGGTACGCTAATACAGGTAGAAGCCCAAGAGAACAAAGTGGAAGGTAAGGATTAGGCATAGAGATGGCAGAAGTGCTGGACAGAGAAATTAGGGGAAGGGATATAGGCTGTATATGCCATTTCCTAGCATGTTTAGAAACTGAGAAGCATTGCCGCGTCCGATAGTAGTTTATCAACATTTCGTGCAAATAGGGCGATATATAATGAACTAAAGTCCTCTGCCACCTTCTTCTGTCCTCATTTGAATGAAAGCCCCAATAACTACTGGAGAGATATTGATACTGTTTTCATTAAAGATAGTCACGAGGGCCATTAGTGTCCTAATTCTAATGTTCAAATGTTTGTCAATCTAAAGGACTTAACTATGTTAATCATCAGTCTCTAGGCTTACAGACTACTCACACTAACTTAAAGTAACTTATGCTAAAGACAACACAAACACCCCTGCCCGAGGGAGGATTCGAACCCCCAACGGCGAACGCCTGCGCGCACCGCAGCATGCACGGCTTTTATGCCTCGGCCTCTTACTTCTTGTCAGTATTTTTGATTATGACAACTACTATCGTGGGTCATTAGTGACGCCAAAAATTATTACATCCATTTACTTCGAATCAATTGTTTTATACACATTCATTTCAAATTAACTGCTTTCATCAGAATACAAGATACAAAAAAGCCAGAAAATAAATAAAACAGTTTTATTTGAATGTATACATTTTTTCAATCCACAAAGCTGAGTTAAGTTTAAAGTCATAAATTCTTTATTTTAGTAGTAACTGTTTCATTTTAGTAGTAACTGTTCTTTTTTACTTCATCTGCCTAGTTGATTAAGAAGTAAACTCAAGGAGAAATGCATGAAATTGCGAGCAAGTGCAATCAATCCCGGGAAATGACAAATAATTTTAGATTTTCTCCTCCTACAGCTATTGGCCGAAATTTGCGGCCATTTTAAAGTGCTTTTCCAGTAGTAATAACTACTAGAATCATTTTCAGAGATTTCGTCTTCTGAGAGATTCGGATGAGGAATTGATGTGTCTGTACTGTCAGCAATGTGTCTACTTTTACAATCACATGCATCCAAATCGTGTTCGGGGCTTCGTTCTTCTCCTATAGATTGTTTTTCTATGTACTTAAGGGGTCTATAACTTCTTCCGCGGTCATAAAATAAACGTCGATGTCAAAAGATTTACTACTTACTTTAGATCAAACACACAAGTCAGTAAACACAGTGTAAGTACTACCATGAGGTATTCAGTGAACCCAAAATCCGGTTCCTTTGTAACAAACAATGTCGCGATATACACCAACACGTTCCTTTTAAGAGAAATGACCTCCAAGAGAATATATAAAATCTTTGGCGCAAGAGCGGCGTTATTCCATAGACCAAGAAGATAATGTTATCCCTGAGGTCAAAAGTAATCTTACGATATTAACTGAGGGTTAATTTAACACCGAGGCTAACGATCAGTACATATAACTGCGTTTCGCGTCCAAGCTCTCAAGGGTTGAGACAATTCACGAAGGGAAGAAAAAAGCGCAATGCAGACCATGAACCGTGAAAGGGAGAATTTACTGAGATGAAGCGCGTATCTAATAAGTGGTTACTGCCAAGCAACTTAATAAGTGAGCAGAGGATCCGGTGGGAGGAGTGGGAGTGATACAAGATTGTGTAATAGACGAACACATCGGCCGGAAAGTGTTCCGCCGTCTTTATCTGTTTTTCTCGAAGCTGTTGCCTAATTGGTGCTGGCTTTACAAATGAGATAACTTTCATTCATTCACCCAAAGAATCATAACTTGTCTTCCTTCTATGTGCGCGAGGTTTGTTTTTATTGCAGTACAATATCGCGGCGTCAGAGGGGTCAACGGACGCAGTGTGATGGATCATCCAAACGAGGAGGGGCCACAGCTGACCGTGCCTCGCTTCCGATGCTGTCTGGCGATGCTCACTCTAACAAAAACAACCGGAAGCGAAAACTGCGCCAGCTGTCCGACTCCAGTGAAGCGCCTGACTCTGGTGAGGTAACCCAAACGACCGAAATCAAAATGTTCAAATGTTTGTAGAGCTTGTGGGACTTAACTACGGGTTCATCCGTCCCCAAACTTACAATCTACTTATGAACCAGCTAATACTAAGGACGGCACAAATATCCATGCCCGAGGGGGGATTCGAACCCCCGACCGTAGTGGCCGTGCAGACTGTGACTGACGCGCCGCAGAACGCTCGGCCACCGCGGCACGATCGAAATACTCTGTATCTATCACTTAGTGACTATTGTTTTATAACTTACAAGGAGACCACATGGGTATCCGATTTTAGATTTTTGTTTTTGTTTTTATGGTACAAGAAGTTCAGAAATGAAGTAACAATCAGCCGAAGCCATTAGACGCAACTCTCAAAAATTCTCGACAAAATCGTCTCTGAAATTTTGCAAAGTACACGTAAGTACTTAAGCCTTGAATTTATAGGGGAAGGTGATGACGCATGTTTCCTGTCTATAGATGTCGTACAAAGTTATCCCAAACCGCCGTATTTAACTTTCTACAGGTTTGGTTGTTAAGACGTTTCGTACCTTTTTATTTGAACACCGCTCATACATTCGGCGCTGCTGCTGTAGCCACTGTCAACATACAAGGGCTAGTCAGAAAGTAAGGAGACTTTTCAAATTGTGCGGGCAACGTATATTAGATTATCATTTTTGTTTGTTTGTTATGATGGTACACATGTCGCAAAAGCCGGCCGCGGTGGCCGAGGGGACTGAGGCGCCCCAGTCACGGTCTGCACGGCCACTACGGTCGGGGTTTCGAATCACCCCTCGAGCATGGATATTTGTGCCGTCCTTAGTATTAGCTATTTCGTAAGTAGTTTGTAAGTTTAGGGGCTCATGACCCCGTAGTTAAGTCCCATATGCTATACAAACATTTGAACATTTTTGAACATGTCGCAATTTCAAGTGTACACCAAACTTCGCTTGTTTTTGACAGATAGAAACATTAGAGGGGTTTTGTGTGGTCGGCGATTCTCTAATGTTTTTATGCTGAAATTTTGTGTGAAAATTCGAGTCATGTGTACCAAAACACCTAAAACTTTGACAATGGCACACACGAGTCTGCTCTAAGAAAAAAAAAATTACACGTGGTACAAGCTCTTCCAACATGGCCGAGGAGATTCCAATGACGAACCTCGGTCTGGTCGCCCCAGCAAAAGAATTTGCTAAGATTGTTGGCATATGAGTCGGCTCGTGTCATGCAATTGTTTCAGACTTATGTCAGGGAAGTTTGTTCCAAAACCTCTCAATTTTGATCAGAAGAACCGTCACATGAGCAACGCTCTTGAGCTCTCGAATGACATGAATGATAATCCTGATTAGCTCAGAAGGATCATAACTGGTGATGAAACATTGGTTTATGGTTATGACGTAGAATCCAAAGGCCAGCCATCGCAATGGAATCACGGAGAGCCAAGACCGAAGAAAACACGCCAAGTTCGATCAAATGTCAAAGTTTTGCGCAATGAGTTTTTCAATTACTGTGACGTAGTGCATCATGAAATTCTGCTTCGAGTCGTACGTTCAACAAAGAGTATTAACATTGACCTTATGGGCCGTTGCGAGAAGCAATGTGCAAGAAACATCGGAAATTGTGGAAAAACAATTCAGGGCTACTTCATCACTACAATGTACCTTCTCATTCAGCGTCGCATGTGAGAGACATTTCTTGGCCAAAAATAACACGGCAATCATGTCTCACCCACCATATTCACCGGATTTGGCCCGCTGCGACGTTTTTCCCGTTACCAACACCTTATGAAATCTCGAATATTTGCAACGACTGAAGAAATAGAAACTGCATCGCTGAAAGTACTCAACCCCGCACCAAAAAGAGCTTATGAGATGCTGTGGTGTAAAGTCATCGCCACACGCCAGACGTAAGAGAACGATCGTGGAGAAGGCAGCGATCGGCCGGAAGCCAATCGCAAGCAGGCGCCGCGCATCCTCGAAGGAGTAACCGAAGGTGCGCGCCCTCTACAAGCGGCTGTGTCTAGGCCCACATACGTCTGGACGGCCCGTCAGTTACTATTCATAACTCAGGTTGTTACTAGGCAGCTACGAAGTCACAAATACGACAGTACTAAGTCAGAATGCGGCTACGAACTTGGCAGTAACTAGGTCTCAGCCCAGCAAGCATCATACGGACGCCGCCGCGAGAAGCAAGAAGAGTGAAGAAACACACTTATGTTCTAAAGTTGAGTATTATAATTTTCAGTTAATAAAACTTGTATTACTAATCTGAATAGTTGTTACAGTTGACATCGATTCCTGCACCAGTACGTTTCATGACAACTAGACTGGGACGAGTACTCAACAAAAGGCGACGAGGTCACAACATGAGAAGTGCTTCGAGGATTTGAAGAAGAGTTAGTGAAAGTGTATTGTATTTGGGTTTACTTTGGAAGGGGTAACATGAATATTGATGAATAAGTAAATATCTTTTGATAAAAATATAAAGTCAACTTACTTTTCGAACCCAGCTCGCAAATCTCAGCTAGCATATATATATATATATATATATATATATATAGAGAGAGAGAGAGAGAGAGAGAGAGAGAGAGACCAGAGTCATGGGATTAGAGCGCTCTCTCTGGCTGCCAGCAGGCGGTAAGCAGGTTTGCGCGCTAACTCAGTTACCGGACGCACGGCTACGCGACACAGCGCCCAGCCAGGTTAAACTGATTGCTCGCGCTCTGACGTCTGATCTCGCTGAAGCTAGCTCCACCGCCAGAGTTCTGCTTAAAGGCAGCCCATCAGCGAGATGTGATCAGCGGACTGCACACGTAGCATAGTAAACATTGTCTCTAGACTGCAGAATCGCTGATTGCCGCATCATATACCGGGTGATCAAAAAGTCAGTATAAATATGAAAACTTAATAAATCAGGGAATAGTGTAGATAGAGAAGTAATAACATGAGGTTTTATCAGAACTGCGTGATTCAGGTTTTGTAACTGCTACCGTGACGGGTGAGAGGTACGCATCATCCCAAGCCTGGCTGATAAACACCTGCTGGAACGTACGACTTTTATGCAGGATGGCGCTCCACCCCATATTGCTAGACATAAAGATCTCTTGCGCGCGTCGTTTGGTGATGATCGTGTGCTCAGCCGCCACTTTCGTCATGCTTGGCCTTCCAGGTCCCCAAACCTCAGTCCGTGCGATTATTGGCTTTGGGGTTAACTGAAGTCGCAAGTGTATCGTGATCGACCGACATCTCTAGGGATGCTGAAAGACGACATCCGACGCCAATGCCTCACCATAACTACGGAGATGCCTTTAAAATATAAAGCGAAACGCATCAGGTGTAAAACAAATCTGTTAATTGCAGTCAGCATAACACGGATTATCTCTTGTAATCACTTTTAACAGCTGCTGCGGAAGATTTGCCACACAACTAAACATAGTACCTTGAGTAATCATTGTAAATCAACTCTTGCCTCCAGATAGGCGAACAATATAAGCAACAGATCGTAGAACTTCTTTTCTTTACAGTTAATGAAACTATGGGTACTTTCAAACAGATGAACATGAATCGTATTATGTAAGTTCGCGAATAGATTCCGTTGCCAAAGAGCAGCGACGTCATGATGTTTGAGATTCAGTTTCTGCCCAGATAAGTAATATTGTGAAAACAGTGTGGTTTACCGTATTATTTGAAATAATACTACCGTGTTAGCAGGGAGATCGTAAAAAATATATTGATAACAATACTGGAACGACTTTACCGCTTGAAAGTGATATGTGATGTGACGCCATATATTTCAGACCTCAAAAACATTCTTAATGGAAAGAGAGAATTATTTGCTCCATAGGGATCAGAAAAATAACTATGAGTTTTTTTGTAACCGAGACAAGATATTATCACCTTTCATATGAAAAATTACTACTAAAGTGTTTATAGATATAAATAAGATGCATCTCCAAGGCTTTATTATAAACGTGGACGGGTACTACTACTTTTGATAGGGGCAAAGTGCTATGCTCGCACTTTTCTGCCACGCTAGACACATTTTATTATTCGCTGGTTATGAGATGAGGGCCGGCCGCGGTGGCCGAGGGGACTGAGGCGTGCCAGTCACGGTATACACGGCCACTACGGTCGGGGGTTCGAATCCCAACTCGGGCATGGATATTTGTGCCGTCCTTAGTATTAGTTGGTTCATAGGTAGTTAGTAAGTTTAGGGACTGATGACCCCGTAGTTAAGTCCCATTGTTGTTATGGTCTTCAGTCCGGAGACTGGTTTGATGCAGCTCTCCACCCTACTCTATCCTGAGCAAGCCTTTTCATCTCCTCATAAGAACGGCAACCCACATCCACTTGAATCTACTTAATATACGCGTCACTTGGTCTCCTTCTGCGATTTTTACCCACACACTTCCCTCCAATGCTAAATTTACGTAAGCTATAGAAACATTTGAACATTTATGAGATGAGACCACTTCCTCGAACTACAGTGAAGTAGCAAACGTCACGTCATAGCGAAATGCATAGATAGGGATGTCGGTAGGTATCCGTACACAAGGTATAAAAGTGGGTGCATCGCCGATCTCTCATTTGTCCTTCGCTGATTCATGTGAAAAGGTCTCAGGCGCGGTGATTACCGCACAAAGTGAATGAACAGACACAATGTTGTCGTCGTTGGAGCTAAAGGCAAGGAACATTCCATTTCTAATACAGTTACAGAATTGAATACTTGCGGCAGGAGTCTGGAATATATACTTTTTTTAACATTATCAAAAACCTCGAAGGAAACGACCTATTGACTCGTAGTAAACACGGATTCAGAAAGTATCGTTCTTGTGAAACACAGCTAGCTCTTTACTAACGCGAAGTGATGAGTGCTGTCGATGGGAGTTCTCAAATCGATTACATATTTTTAGATTTTCGAGAGGCTTTTGGAACGTAAGTCATAAGAGTCTTCTAATCAAATTGCGTGCTTACGGAATATCGACATTGTTGTGCGATTGGATTCGCGATTTCCTGTCAAAAATGACACACTGCGTTGTAATTGACAATAAGTCATCGAGTAAAACGGAAGGAATATCTGGAATTCCCCAACGAAGTATTACAGGGCGACTGAGCAGACAATATGACAGCTCTTTTAGACTGTTCGCGGATGGAAGGAAGGAAGGAAGCTTGGAGTTTAACGTCCCGTCGACAGCGTGGTCATTAGAGACGGAGCTTACGCTCGTAGTATTTGGGTAAGGATGGGGAAGGAAATCGGCCGTGCCCTTTGAAAGGAACCATCCCGGCATATGCCTAGAGCGATTTAGGGAAATCACGGAAAACCTAAATCTGGATGGCCGGAGGTGGATTTGAACCACCATCCTTCCGAATGCGAGTCCAGTGCGTTACCACTGCGCCACCTCGCTCGGTGTTCGCGGATGATCCTTTCTATTATCGATCAGCAGAATGAACCGAAGATCAAAAGCAGCTGCAAAATGATTTAGATAAGATATATACTTGATGCAAAAATGTGAATTCATCGGTATTAGCTGTAAAATAAATACGTTAAAATGCACTTACACGATATATCAGTCAGATATAAACCCAATAAATTCAGTTAAATCCCTAGGAACAAATTTAATTGGACAGAACACGTAGAGAGTCTCGTGGGGAAGACATTGCCTGCGTTTCATTGACACAACACGTAGAAGATGCAATAATTTTATTAAAGAAACTCACTGCACAACAATCATCCGTCCTATTTTGGAGTATTGCTGCGCATTATGAGATCGTCACCACTTGAGACTGACGGATGGCATAGATAAGGCTGAGAAGAGCAACTCGTTTCGTAGTATCGCGATGTACGGGGGAAACACAGAAATGATGCAGGAGTTGGGATGGAAATCTTTAGAAGAATCGCGTTATTCGTCACAGCGAGATCTATTTGTGAAATCTATTTCACCAACTTTAACTTACCTACTGTTGTTATTAGTCCCTTACCTTTCTCATCCGAATTTTTTGGTTAGCCACCCATGTACATATGGAGACATGATCATCATAACAAAATAAGAGAAACCAGCTCGTAAACGGAAAGATTTAATTGTCCCTTTTCTTCGCGGGGCCGCGCGGCAGTAGCCGAGCGGTCTGGAGCGCCACGTTACGAATCGCGCGGCCTCCCGCGTCGGAAGTTCGAATCCTCCCTCGGGCATGAATGTTTGTTGTCCTTAGGTTAGTTTAACTTAGTTCAAGTAGTTTGTAAGTCTAGGGACTGATAACCAACGTAGTTTGGTCCCATACGATTACAAACATTTGAACATTTTTTCTCGAGAGCTATTACAGAATGCAACGGCAGAGAAATACTATGAAAGCGGTTCGATAAACCCTCTGCCATGCACTTAGTGATTTGTATTTATGTGGATGTAGAACACTTCAATCTCAAAAAAAGTGTCAAGAATACCGTGTCTGAGGCGTTACCTCTCAGCTAGGGCATCGCATTCGCCAACGGCCGGCAATTAACGACCGTGTGCTGCGTCGTTTGGGTCGCCATTCTCACGCACACGATGCTCGTGTGTGCCTGAACTCTGTGCAGGATACTGATGAACTCCTATGGCTAGAAAGTTCCTCAACTTCGCCCCCTATAGATGTTGGACGCAGCTGACACACACAGCCCGTTCCACGGGTAGAATCACGATATCTACATCTACATACATACTCCGCAATTCACCGTAAGGTGCGTGGCGGAGGGTACACTGTACCACTACTAGGTATTTCCTTTCCTATTCCACTCCCAAATTGAACGAGGAAAAAAAGAATGCCTATATGCCTCCGTACGAGCCCTAATTTCTCTTATCTTGTCTTTGTGATCTTTACGCGAAATGTAAGTAGGCGGCAGCAAGATCGTACTGCACTCAGCTTCAAATTCCAGCCCTCTAAATTTCCTCAACAGAAATTCACGAAAAGAACGTCGTCTTTCTTCCAGCGATCCCCAACTGAGTTGCCGGAGCATTTCCGTGACAATCGCGCATTGGTCGAACCTACCGGTAACAAACATAGCTGCTCGCCTCTGAACCGCCTCTATGTCTTCCTTCAAACCGATCTGCTGCGGGTCCCAAATACTTGTGCAATACTCAAGACGTGGTCGTACAAGCGTTTTATACGCGGTCTCCTTTACAGGTGAAGTACATCTTCCCAAAATTCTCCCAATAAACCGAAGTCGGCTGTCCACCATACTCACAACTGTCCTTACATGCTCGTTCCGTTTCATATCGCTTTGCAATGTTACGCCTAGATATTTGAACGACGCGACAGCATCAAGAAGCTCACTACTAATGCTGTATTCGAACATTATAGAATTGTTTTTTCTACTCATGCGCATCACCTTACATTTTTCTACATTGAGAGCTAGCTGCCATTCTTCGCACCAACTAGAAATTTTGTCTAAGTCATCCTGTATGCTATTACAATCAGTTACAGAGGACACCCTCCCATACACCACAGCATCATCAGCAAACAGCCGCAAATTACAACTTACTCTGTCCATCAGATCATTTATATAGATAGAAAGTAATAGCGGTCCTATCACACTACCCAGGGGCACGCCTGACGATACACTCGTCTCTGATGAACACTCGCCGTCGAGAACAACGTACTGCGTTCTATTACTTAGGAAGTCTTCCAGCCAGTCACAAATCTGTGAACCTATTCCATAAGCTCGTATCTTCGTTAGCAGTCTGCAGTGTGGCACAGCGTCGAACGCCTTTTTGAAGTCGAGAAAAACACAATCCGCCTGTTGCCCTTCGTCCATGGCTCGCAAGATGTCATGTGAGAAAAGGGCAAGCTGAGTTTCACATGAACGATGTTTCCTAAACCCGTGCTGATTCATGGAAAGAAGCTTTTCCGTTTCAAGGAAATTTACTATATTCTACATGAAACCGATGTCAACGATATTGGCCTGTAATTGTATGGGTCAGTTCTCTTTCCTTCCTTATAAACGGGAGTCACCTGCGCTTTTTTCCAATCACTAGGAACTTTGCCCTGAATTAAAGATTCGCTATAAATACAAGCTAAGTAGGGGGCCAACGCAGCAGAATAGTCTTTGTAAAACCGAACTGGTATTCCATCCGGACCAGCAGACTTTTTCATGTTTAGCTCTCTCAGCTGCTTCTCTACACCGGAAATACCTATTGCTATGTCCCCCATTTCGGAATTAGTACGTTGATCAAATGATGGTATATTTGTGCGGTCGTCCTGCGTGAAAGATTTCTTAAAGGTTAAATTTAGAACTTCCGCTTTCTTCTATTACTGCCCCGAAATGATCAACTAGGGACTGGACAGTGGGCTTTGACCCGCTTATCGATTTTACATAGGACCAGAATTTTTTCGGGTTCTCGGAAAGATCTTTTGCTAAGGTATGGCTGTGATAATTATTGTATGCTTCACGCATCGATCTTTTTATAGTCGCACGAATCTCTACTACCTTTTGCCTGTCATCATTTGCGTGTTCTTTTTTGAATCGAGAGTGCAACAGCCTTTGCTTTCTCAGCGGCTTTCTAACATTATTATTATACCACGGTGGATCTTTTCCAGCCTTAATCGTCTTTACTGGCACATATTTCTCTAACCCTTTATTAACAATGCACTTAAATTTAGTCCACTATTGCTCTACATCCATAGTCCCGGAATTAAACGATGTCCATTCATTTTCTAAGTGCGATCGTAACATTTGCTTGTCGGCTCTTCCCAACAAAAACACGCTCCTAGCCTTCTTGACTGGTTTATGAACTTTGGTCACCATCGAGGCTATGACGATATCATGATCACTAATTCCTGTCTCTACACAGACATCGTTAATAAGGTCAGGCCTGTTTGTGGCTCTAAGGTCTAGAATATTTCCATTGCGCGTGGGTTGCCGGTTTAACTGCTCAAGACAGTTTTCGGAGAATGTGTCCAAAAGTAGCTCGCAAGACTGCTTTTCTGTACCGCCTGAAATGTAACTAGCGAGGTCCCAATCTATACTCTTAAGGTTGAAGTCACCTCCGACTAATATCACATGGCCCGGATACCTGGTGTAGACTTTCCTTGAATGATTCTAAAACTGCTACAGCAGCACTGGGGGGCCGGTAAAAACACCCAACTATTAACTTTACTTCTTTTAGACCTGTTATACGTGCCCAGATAACTTCACAGTTACTTTCAATCTCGATCTCGGTAGAAACGATATCTTTGTCCACGGCGATGAACACTCCTCCTGCAGTTGTATCAGATCTATCTTTCCGATATACATTCCACGCTTCGCTAAATATTTCTGAACTTGCCACATCATCATTTAGCCAGCTTTCGGTGCCTAAAACTATCTGAGCGCAATAACTTCCATGCAATGCTGCAAATTCGGGAACTTTTGATATCAAGGTACACCTACAACAGTTTGTTGGACAGCTGGCTTAGAGGAGTATACAACGGCTTCCTGACTCCCACCTAACTGAATCTACGTATACATACATACTCCGCAATCCACCGTAAGATGCGTGGCGGAGGGTACACTGTACCACTACTAGGCATTTCCTTTCCTTTTCGACTCCCAAATAGAACGAGAAAAAAAGAATGCATATATGCCTCCGAACGAGCCCCAGCAAGCCGCGGTGTAGTGGCCGAGCGGTCTAAGGCGCCTCGCTGCGGAGCGCGCGGTTGCTCGCCGTCGGAGGTTCCAGTCCTCCCTGGGGCATGTTTTCTGTGTGTGTGTGTGAGTGTGAGTGTGTGTGAGTGTGTGTGTGTGTGTTGTCCTTAGGTTAGTTTACCTTAGTTTAAGTAGTTTGTAAGCTGTGGACTGATGACCACGCAGTTTGGTCCTATAGATTTCCAAAAATTTGAACATTTGAGCGGCAGAAAGATCGTTCTGCAGTCAGCTTCAAATTCCGGACCTCTAAATTTCCTCAACAGAATTTCACGAAAAGAATGTCGTCTTTCCTCCAGCGATCCCCGTTTGTGTTCCCTGAGCATTTCCGTGACACCCGCGCATTGGTCGAACCTACCAGTAACGAACCTAACTGCTCGCCTCTGAACTGCTTCCATGTCTTTCTTTAAACTGATCTGCTGCGGATCCCAAACACTTGAGCAATATTCAAGACGTGGTCGTACAAGCGTTTTATACGCGGTCTCCTTTACACGTGAAGTACATCTTCCCAAAATTCTCCCAATAAACCGAAGTCGGCTGTCCGGCCTACTCACAACTGTCCTTACATGTTCGTTCCATTTCAAAACGCTCGGCAATATTACTCCTAAATATGTCCGTAACTTACAAACTACTTACTAAGGACAACACAAATACTCATGCCCAAGGGAGGACTCGAACCGCCGATAGCGAACGGTCGCGCACCGCAGCTCGGCACCCCAGTGCGCACGGCTAGATATTTGAACGACGCGACTACATCAAGAAGCTCACTACTAATGATGTACTCGAACATTATGGGACTGTTTTTTGCTACTCATCTACATCAAATCAAATGTTTGTAGAGCTTATGGGACTTAACTACGGGGTCATCAGTCCCCGAGGGGGATTCGAACCCCCGACCGTTGTGCAGACCATAACTGACGCGCCGCAGAGCGCTAGGCCACCGCGGCCGGCTGTGGTCTTCAGTCCAGAGACTGGTTTGATGCAGCTCTCCATCCTAGTCTATCCTGATGAAGCCTTTTCATTTCCTCATAAGACATCTGAGGGTATGTCGCTATTCTTATACATCTTAGACATCATTGAAGTATTAAAATGTCCAAGATCGCATTTAATTAATTTATTTTCTGACGACTGGTTTCTATACAATTAGGATACCATAATCTGGTCACTTGTGTCCGAAACAAATGACTAGATGATGGTACCCTCATTGTATCGAAAACGGTCGTGAAAAAATCAATTAATTGCGATCTTGACATTTTAATACGCAAGGTAAGATCGCCGTCCTACCACGGAAAAATTAAAAAAAAAACCTTGCACATAAGTTGAAATAGTTTTGTCATGGCTGGCTCTCCTACATACTTCAGTATGCCCGAGGGAATGTCATGTGCTCTAGCGGCCTTGTTTCGACTTACGTCTTTGAGTGCTCTGTAAAATTCTTCTCTCAGTATCATATCTTCTTCATAAATCTGTCATTAATCAATTACTACTTAAGTGGGTGTCTTTTTCACGCATCAACAACTTCTGTGTGGTATCATCTTCGCCTCGCGCGACAGACGAAGAGTGTTAATAACGTATAATTAACCAAGTAATAAATGTCGATTCGACAGAAAGGTTCTTCTTTTCCCAAAAAAAATGCTTTCCTCCCCTCACGCAGGGCTCTGAAGGGCAGTGAACAGTTTTAATAATAAGCGATACTGTCAAAGTGACGCAGTTCGTCACAGCAGTTGGGCGCAGCTGAGCAAGCAGCATTGGCAGGAGAATTAATTACGGAAAGCGAAAACATAATTTACGATATCTGGCCCCGCTTTCCACGACCCCACTCGATTGCGTCCTCTCAAAGAACGACTCGTTTTATTTTTGTGAAACCGGCGAACTGGATTAATTTGTGTGACTGAGCAGGAGCTTTGAAAAGCTGTGGGTTTGCGAGGGGAAAGAGTTAAAGAGAGGTAGGTAAGAGCAACGTTTCCCTTCCCTGTCCTGAAGGGGCAGTAAGAAATGTGTTCACAAAGAAAAGAACACCTTGATACCAAGTTCAAATTTACAGGACACTTTCAATAGTATGTTATTCAGGGCCGATTACCATTTGAGCCATATTGGCCCGCTGGTTCACGATCAACATCGACATCGCAGCAGAAAACTCCGCTTACCGCTAAAACGAGCCTGTCACTCTCGTTCGCGCTATAAACCGAAAGCCTTGCAGACGTGCATGGTGGCCGGCAGACGTATGCGCGAACGCTACCGTCACATCACTGAGTTTGCAGGAGGGCGCAGTACTGGCATGATACAGTGTGAGGCATACATCCGGACAACTGCTGCTAGTTTGGAATGAAGTGTTCCAGCTGTGTGTAACATTAATGTACATACCCGATATTTTTTTCGAACTATTTAATACGAAATATTTGTTTTCGCTGTAATCGATATGTAACATTTTAGGTATCAGTCTTGAATTATTATCGTGAAATGTGGAATGTGTGTTGTCTCATTTGGAGTATTTGTAGAGTTGGAAATGATTTTTGTGTATCTTGTTTGTACAGTATTTCGATGCTAATATTAATGATTACGAATGTAACAAGATTGCAGTCTGGTCGAAACGCAGGGCATGTAGTACGATAGTAGAGGACCCGTGCCAATACTTCGCACCGATAGCGGAGTGACAAAAAAGTTGGGAAAGAATGGAAGTAAAGTTGCATGTTCACGCTTAGCTTTCTTCACAATCAATCAATGCAAGTGTTTATAAACGCAAATGAAAGAGATTGATCCGATGAGTGCTCAAAAAAGAACTGCGTATGTTAGTAAGAACCGAACATATCGTAAAACGAACCGATTAAAATATTCATTCCAAGGACAGAAGGATGCTGTGTTTGGATAAAAATAAAGGATGGAGAGACTTAAGTTAATTCTGATACTCGATGACAAATCTGCGAATGAATGCCTTTCGTTTAAAGCAAAAATTAAGGAAATCGGTCGGATAGAAGGGCCTGACCGATGACTTTACAGCAAGGACATCCCCATAAGAAATATACAGGAGGAAATCGCGTTTAAATATATAAAAAGGGAGGCAAGAGCTATGTAAATTCTCATGCTTGATGAGAAATCTGTGGATGAATACCTTTCGTCTAATATATAAAGCAGAGTGTCCGTATATTTGTACGTGTTGCATACAAATGTACAGTTTTGTTCCAATCTTTATGAAATTTTGCACACGTAAGCTTCAGTCCATGAGGACGGTCGCCGTAAGTGTAAGAATCACGTGCGATATATAGTTCACGAGATATGACGTCAAAAACAATGAGATGCGCAGAAAACTGCTGCCATAAGCGACAATGCTCCTCATTTTCTCCTAAACCACTGGACCGATTTCAACCAAATTTGGTACACATATTCCTTACGTGAGATAACACCGTCTGTAGGAATACGAACCACATACGACACATGGTTCAAGAGACATAACTCCATAAACGATAGTAGTTGCAAGAAACTGCCATAATGCGATGAGACTTTACAAATACACTATATGAGAATGATAGTACTTAGCGACTTGCAACAAACATTAAACATAATTTCAAACCTTTATTAAATTTTTTCTCGCTGGCAACCATAGTAAAATGATGAAAGGAAAAAAGTTTGTCGCTTACTACTTTTCCGCTGTTTATGAAGTAAAACTACGGCATTCTGTATGACGTTACAATTTATAATTTCTACACTACAAATTGTAGCCGCAGGAAATTTTATAGGCAATGTACACACATATCGTTGAATGTGCCTTCGATATTGCAGCACAGTGCGACCTATAATTCATGTGGTATGAGCACATAAAACAGTAACGTTCATGGAAAACCGCCCTATCACGCACCAAGTTGTAATGAATTACTTCTTTAATACCGATTGTATTCCCAAGAAATTTTACAGACATGCAGCATTTATACAAATGAATATACACCTGAAAAATTATTCAATTGTACCGCATATAACTGAATAAATATGACATCGTGCGAATTTTATATGTCATTTGTGTTTTGACTTCTATCTTTCTTTGTTTGAATAATGCCGTTATAATTGTGTACATTATCCAAGACAGCGTTATTTCTTATATGTTCTCCGATAAAGATAACATATTTTTAGTAAAAAAAAGAGATGGACAGAGAGAGAAGGGTAGGAGAAGTAGTAACTCCAGACAGGAATAAATAAATAAATACCCGGACAACGCCGGGTTTTCAGCAAGTTTAAAATAAAACTGAAGGAAATCGGCCGGGTAGTTTGGTCTGGCCGACTGACTTTAGTTTTCGCAGATTCTTTCAATGTATGAGATGTGTCATGTACAACCAAAGGTACTTGCCCGTTGCTGACGTGGAGGGCGCCAAGTTTTGGAGCGTAAAGAAGAGGCAGGAATACGGGGCAGCGTGGCTTAACGAGGGAGTCGAGTGCAGGCAGCCAGTGAGTGAGCACGTGTGTGGCGAGACGTGAGCGAGTCAGAAAAGCGGTGGCTTGGAACTGAATCAAGGTTTGCAAAACTGGCCTCCGATGCTGGTAGAGCGTTTATTCTACCGTGGCATTGAATAATGGGTACAATGTAAATTTATTCATCGCCAGGAAGAGAATACAGTGCCACACAGCAAGATCCACTATTGACGCACACTCCGCTGCAGAGTATAAAGTTAATTAAGGATGAAGGGTAAAGTTTTAAGGATAGAAAAACAAAATAGGAAAGGCCACTGAATATAACGGGGTACCACTTCGATTCCACGCAGAGTATGCGAAGAAACATGCCCCCGCCGCTCGCCTAGTAGTGTACCTTAGCTCTCTAGAGGAGCTAAATGTTCCCGTTATCAAGAAGGATCGTCTAACTGATGAACAAAACAGACGTCGGATAGTTGACAATTTTGGAACGAGTTTTGTGCTCAAGTAGACCGGAAATCTTTCTGTAGAATTAAAAATGTCTGCATAAAGCAAAGATCGTGTGAAACTGAGCTCGCTATATGGAGAAGGATGTACAGCTTATCTGAGGTTGGTGTAGGCAGTGCTAATCGGCCGTGAACATACAAAATGTAGCATAGTATGAATAGATAGATAGAAAGAATAGGCCTTTACTATATGGCTGCACATTTGCAGAAGTATTACTGCAAGCACAGACTTACATGAAACATATGGGGATATGTATACGGACTGATTTGAAGTGGAATGACGACATAAAATGAATCGTGGGAACCGCATATGGCAGACAGATTCATTTCTAAGTATAGTCCATCCACAAATGAAGTAGCTTGCAAAATACTTGTTCGAAACATACTTGAATGTTGCTCGCTGCCGCGGTGGAGTGTCGGAGCGTTGTGAGGCGCCTTGCTGGGGAACGTGCGGTTGCTCGCCGTCGGAGGTTCGATTCCTCCCTCGGGCAAGGGTGTGTGATTTGCCCTTAGCATAATTTAGTTTAAGTAGTTTGTAAATCTAGGGACTGATAACCGAAGCAGTCAAGTGCCTTAGATTTACAAACATATGAATTTATTGCTCGCTCCGGTAGGAACCGTAAAATCAGGTGGTATTGATAGAAAGATCCAAAGGAGAGCAGCACGCTTCGTAACAGGTTCATTTAGCAAGCGAAAAATCGTCACCGGGATGATTTGCCAACTCCGGTGACGGGCGCTACAGAAGAGACGTCTGCGTCACGTTAAGGGCTGTTGTGGAAGTTCCGAGAGCGCACGTTTCTCCAAGTGGCAACCAATACATCTGTACTGATCAGTACAATGACGTGAGGTTTCATGCGGAGTGCAGATGTAGATAAACGTTAAACAGGAATGAGCTCTACACAAATATCCTAACATCTGACTGAGGTTGCAGTTGAGACGCAAATTTCCCCGTGAGCCCGTCTCAGACAGTTGGGAGGGCTTTGCTCTGCCTATAGCCGGTTTACAGCCAGCCATCACGCAAGCCCACTAGCTATTACATGGCGTGGGAGATATTGCATCGCGATGAGAACGTATAAAGACCAATGGGACTCTGTGGTCGGAACAGAGAGACTCCTCCAAACATATAAAATAAACACGCACTTGTAAGGAAATCAGTACTTTGATCAAATCATTTCACAAGAGATGTTCATCTATTTCTGCCTCTATTCTGGGCACGTCACCTCAAGGTAATAAGGTAATGAGTAAGTCCATATAATGTGTCCCATTTAAACGCAGTGGTAACACCTATGGGCCCATTAACCTCCCTTTAAGTACGCCTTCCCGTAAGTTGACTCAGGATAGCTCTGAGTGCCTCCTTTCCTGAACCGCTTGGGGAGCATTCATATCTCGCCATACATGCTGGTTATGGGCACTCACGATCCTGTCTTATCGGTAAATAAAAACTTGACTGTATACAGAGCAGTTATGGAACACTCCTGCGACAGCCAGTGACAGAACCGTGATGGTCTTGTGGCGTTACGGCTGTAGACGATATGGGACAGCCATTGTTCATGAAGTACCTCCCAGATAAGATGAATGAGACGCGCGTACTGCTGCTGCTAACCTTCACACACTGGTTCCAGGGCTTTCTTCCCCTGAACGTAGCACACGTTCCTCCATTCAGGCGTGCGGACTAAGCGTGTTCCACTGTCAGTATTATGAGGTGCTAGGGTATCTGAAGAGCTAGATAAGTCTGTCGAACAGCTTATGAGTGGGCACTCTGCGCTGTGGATATTTTTCAGTGTAGCAGGCGGGCTATGTTCATTTGCCAAAAATACTGCAGACTATTATATCCGACATTTCACTTTTTGAGGAGTTGGCTTCCATTGCTAGCAAGTGGTGGACGAGACAAAATGTAAATGTACAATACCACGTGTACGTCCAAACAGTAAAGAGTAGAAACAGTAAGAGTAGAAACAAAAGTCAAAACCTTTCGATAACGGACAGGCCATAAATTGGTTTAGTTCTAGTGAGCAACGTCTGGCGGTACTGTTTGTAAACACAGCGTACAGCGCAAGCGCAAAATAGTCGCTCTGTGTTTCCCGGCAGGTGGCTCTTCAGATCGACGCCCTCTATTGGCAAATTATTGCGCATGCGTAATTTGCACGTCTGCGCAGTCATAGCGAGCGTGTTCTATATACAGCGGCGCCCACATGCAGATACCGTCAGTGGTACTTGACCATCAGCAAGGTACAACCACCTGAGCCGGCCGCGGTTGCCGAGGGGACTGAGGCGCTCCAGTCACGGCCTGCACGGCAACTACGGTCGGGGGTTCGAATCCCCCCTCTGGCATGGATATTTTTTGCCGTCCTTAGTCTTAGCTAGTTCATAAGTAGTTTGCAAGCTTAGGGACTGATGACCCCGTAGTTAAGTCCCATAACTTCTACAAACTTTTTTTTTTTTTTTTTTTAATAACAACCACCTGAAGATTTCCGACAGTTGCTCCGAATAAGTATTGTGGGAGTTACACAACGTTATCCGGCGGCAAACCCGTGAAGACTATATACAGCATATCCGCCGAGAAAGCTTGAAAAGTTACAAAAGTGCATCCGTTTTTGTAAGAAGGCAAAGCACCATGCACATATCCATTGTTGTTAGTGCTGGAAATAAGTCACACAAACGACGAAAACTAAGGCAGGCTACTACGCGACTCCAACGACACACGTTGCCGGAGACTACTTCATAGTAGGTAGAGGTAGAGATGACAACACCCTGCTGATACATTAGAAGGAGCTGTTCCAAGCGTCACGTAGCCCTTCCTATAAACACTTGTTTATGTCAGAAAATGAGGTTTATCGACGCTTATTGGATTTGTTTCCTTATTTCTACGAGTTCCACCTGTCTTCTACATCTACATAGATACTCTGCAAATCACATTTAAGTGCCTGGCAGAGGGTTCATTAACCACTTTCATAACTTTTCTCTACCGTTCCATTCTCTAATAGCGCGCGGGAAGAAAGAACACCTAAATCGTTCCGTTTTCGATATGAATTCTCTTCTTTTATTGGGATGGTCATGTCTCCCTAAGTAGGTGGGTGATAGCAAAATATTTTCACATTCATAAGTAAAAGTCGGTGATTGAAACTTCGCAAACAGATCACGCCGCAATGAATAACGTCTTTCTTTTAATGATTTCCACCCCAATTCGTACAAAATTTCCGTGACGCTTTCCCCCCCGTAACGTGATAAAACAAAACGAGCTGCCCTTCACTGAACCTTCTCAATATCTTCCGTCAGTCCCACCTGGTGAGGGTCCCACAAGGGGCAACAGTACTCCAGGAGAGGATGCACAAGTGTGATGTAGGCAGTCTCTTTGGTGGACTGGTGCATCTTCGAAGCGTTCTGTCAATGAAACGTAACCTTTGATTCGCCTTCCCCACAATATTTTCTGTGTGTCCTCTCCAGTACAGTAAAGTAACAGACGCTTTTTTCTTGAACAACCTCCATGGAGAGATATGTGTTGCATTCTGGACACCTATAAATAAATGAAACAATGCTAGCACTGAATAGGCGATCATGGAGGAATTCTATAAGGGAGACTGTTCCAGACTGAACGCTGAAAGGTGTAATCAGTTAAACGATTATGGTTACGATAACGATGATGATGGATTCTACTGTGTACGTCTGTAAGCCAGTGACGTCTGCTGCCTAAAATGACTTGGGGTTCACCTATCTTCCGGGCTTAAAGCTGAGAAACTTGTTTCTAAAAGATACTGAACGCTGTTCATTCTTCTTTGAAAATGAACGCCAAGATCAGATGAGTATGCATATGAACACGAAAGCAAAGTAAATAAATCATTACACTGTTTAGCGATTGTAAGAAAATGACTGTTACAATGAAAAGACGCAAATTTCGTGTGAGAAGACACTGTAAGCTGCTCCTGCACCTGACATCACGCTGCGCAAAGGCTGCTGGCTGCTCTCCCCACTGTTTTTAAAATGATGAATTTTTCTGCGAAACGTAAAGGAGTTCCGTTGCGTCATAGAGCTTTAATTTGCCAGCAAGTTTCAGCTAAATATTTGTAAATCAATTCGAACAAAGTGCTATGGTCAATTGGCCCTAGACTTACAAACTACTTTTACTAAGTCACACGACAGAGAACACACACATGCGTGCCCGAGGGAGGACTCGAACCTCCAGCAGGAGCAGTTTTATTTATTCAAAACGACCGGTTTCGACACTCTATTGTGCCACCATCTGTTCTCATTGACATTAAACTGCTTATTGTAGTGCTCCACATAAAATCTGGTAGGTGAGCTTGATGACAGTTACATAGAGAAAAATGTTCAAATGTTTGTTAAGCTTAAGGGTCTTAACTTCGGGGCCATCAGTTCCTAAACTTACAAACTACTTATGAACTATCTTATACTAAAGACGTCTCAAACATCCATGCCCGAGGGGGGGATTCGAACCCCCGACCGTAGTGGCCGTGCAGACTGTGATTGACGCGCCGCAGAACGCTCGGCCACCGCGGCCGGCAGTTATATAGAGAATCATCTGCTGATGGATAGATATAAAATGGATGTAGGAAAAGAAATCCGTAAAACTTTGTTTACAAGATAAATCAATCAGACGTGAAAGCCGCAAACACCACAAAATACCTAGGAATTACTATTACTTCAGACTTAAACTGGAAAGAACACGTACGTAATGTCGTGGGAAAGGCGAAGGAGAGGCTGCGTTTTATTGGCAGCACCCTTAAAAGATACAACAGAACTACAAAAGGAACTGCATACACTACGCTTGTCCGTCCGTTTTTGGAGTATTGCCGCCCAGTGTGGGATGCTTATCAGGTGGGTTTGACGGAGGACATCGAAAGAGTCCAAATAAGGGCAGCTCGTTTCGTATTGTCACGATACAGGGGAGACAGCGTTACGGAAATTATACAGTATCTAGGATAGGTATCATTACAACAACGGCGCTTATCACTGCGGCGTGGGCTACTTACGATACTCGAATCGCCAACATTCTCGTCGGAATGCGAAAATATATTTTTCACTCCCACTTACATAGGTAGAAATGATCGTCAGAATAAAATACGAGAAATCGGAGCTAAAACGGAGATATTCAGGTGTTCTTTCTTCCCGCGTGCTATTCTAGAGTGGAATGGGAGATAAATAGTATAAGGGTGGTTCGATGAACCCTCTGCCAGGCACTTAATTGAGATTTACAGAGTTTCCCACGTAGATGTAGATGTAGATTTAAATTTCGAGCTGTCAAAAGGCGATCGCAAAGGCCCACTTTTTTAGTGTTACTACCGTAACCTAAAGTGGGCTTCGATACTATAGATAAAATTATATGATACGAGAATGAAACGAAGAACGGTGATTTAAACATACCTATTCTTATTTATTTGACTTATTGATTTAATAATTTGTCATTTTATTGGTTTACTTTGCACGTTCTGCTTTTACCGGACATGTAAGCAGTGAACTGGCAGTCGGACAGTTGTGTGTCGCTGTGTGTGGCGCGCGCCGTCGTATTTTGCGCACTCGGCCCGCGGAGGCCTCGCACAGGGCGGCACGCGCCCCGCGCCGACCAATCGATAGCCGGGCAGTGGCGGTCACGTGACGCCGCCCACTACGCGGTTGTACTCCACCGCGCCACGTAAACAAACACAGGCGCGCCATTGACGGCCTACCAGCGGCTATTTTAAGACCGCCGCGCCGCGCCGCGCTCTTCCTTGACGCGGCTCCCGCGTTATTACCACTGCTGCAGCTGCGTTCCTCCGCTGCTGCCCTATGTATATACAGTGGAGGCATTAACCCTTCAAGCCGGCAGTTACCGCACGCCTGCCGAGCCTACTGATGGTAGTTTAGGCTGCTGGCGCCGTAATACAGCGTTTCGTTGACATTGCTCTAGCGCGGAAATTATTTGTCAGAAAGCAATAATATTTTAATGAGTCGTTAACAATATATTTTCACTGCGATAAAAAAAAACACTTTCAACTTGCTCGTCTTATCTGCTGTTTATTCACTTTTTTTACGGTGTTTCGTCCAATAAGTCCGTGCCGTTGTCATCATGTACAGATCACTCCCGCTGTCATTTATAGCGTCTAATTAACACATCGGTTCACTCAGAAACTCAAGAATTTGTTCCGACGTAAGACCACGCGAATTGATTAGTCACCGTGTAGGTTCGAGTCCTCCCTGGGGCATGGGTGTGTGTGTTTCTCCTTACGTTAGTTTACCTAGGTTTAGGTAGTTTGTAAGCTACGGACTGATGACCACGCAGTTTGGTCCCTCAGATTTACAAACATTTGAACAATTTTTTTTTTTTTTTTTTTTTTTTTTTTTTTTTTTTTTTTTTTTTTTTAATTGCTTGACTTTATCGTTTCGCGTCGAGAGCAACTTTCAGTATTGCTGCGCATTGTGGGATCCACGCCAGGTGGAACTGACAGACGATATAGAGAAAGTACAGAGAAGGGCAGCTCGTTTTGTTCTATCGCGATATAAGGGAGAGAATCTCACAGATGTGATGCAAGATTTGGGGTGGAAATCGTCAAAACAAAGGCGTTATTCGTTGCGACGAGATGTATTTGCGAAATTTCTTTCACCAACTTTCTCTTTCCAATACGAACGTATTTTGTTGGCACCCACCTACATCGGAAGACGTGGTCAACATATTAAAATAAGAGAAATCAGATTTAGATGGAATTGAACCGTAGAGAAACGTCATATTTGCGCTATGTTTGGTTGCGTGTCCATCTTCCGCAGCAGCTGTTAAAATTGATTATATGAGGTAATCCGTCTTATGCTGACGGCAATTAAGAGATTTATTGTACACCAGACGTGTTTCGCTTTTTATTTTAAAAGCATCTTCTGTGGTCTGTAAATGATACAAAGGCTTGTACAGTCTGTTTTCGATAAATAGATTAAAAACAGTTTTTAGAAAAAATTGTGCACGTTAGGCCTATTTTTTTTTTTTTAAACTTAATATTCGGTCCCACCCCCATGAACCACAGACATTGCCGAGGTGGGGTGGCTTGCGTGCCTCAACGATGCAGATAGCCGTACCGTAGGTGCAACCACAGCGGAGGGGTATCTGTGGAGAGGCCAGACAAACGTGTGGTTCCTGAAGAGGGGCAGCAGCCTTTTCAGTAGTTACAGGGGCAACAGTCTGGATGATTGACTGAGCTGGCCTTGTAACATCAGCTAATGTGGCCTTGCCACACAGCTACTGCGAACGGCTGAAAGCAAGGGGAAACTACAGCCGTTACCTTTCCCGAGGACATGCAGCTCTACTGTATGAACATATGATGATGGCATCCTCTCGGGTAAAATATTCCGGAGGTAAAATAGTCCCCCATTCGGATCTCCGGGCGGGGACTACTCAGGAGGATGTTATCATCAGGAAAGACAACACTGGCATTCTACGGATCGGAGCGTGGAATGTTAGATCCCTTAATCGGGTAGGAAAATTAGAAAATTTAAAAAGAGAAATGGATAGGTTGAAGTTGGATATAGTGGGGATTAGTGAAGTTCGGTGGCAGGATGAACAGGATTTCTGGTCAGGTGAATACAGGATTATAAATACAAAATCAGTTGGGGGTATCACTGGAGTAGGACTGATAATGAATAAGAAAATAGGAATGCGGGTAAACTACTATGAGCAGCACAGTGATCGCATTATCATTGTCAAGATAGATACGAAGCCAACACCGACAACGGTAGTACAGGTTTATATGCCAACTAGCTCTGCCGATGATGAGGAGATCGAAGAAATATATGAGGAGCTAAAGGAAATTATTCAGACAGTTAAAGGAGAGGAAAACTTAATTGTGATGGGAGACTGGAATTCGGTAGTAGGAAAAGGAAGAGAAGGAAAAATAGTAGGTGAATATGGACTGGGCAGGAGGAATGAAAGAGGAAGTCGCCTGGTAGAATTTTGCACGGAACATGATTTAATCGTAACAAACACGTGGTTTAAGAATCACAAAAGAAGGTTGTATACATGGAAGAGACCAGGAGACACCGGAAGGTATCAGATAGATTTTATAATGGTAAAACATAGATTCCGGAACCAGGTTATAAATTGCAAGACATACCCAGGGGCAGATATAGACTCTGACCATAACCTGTTAGTCATGAACTGTAGGCTGAAGCTGAAAAAACTGCAGAAAGGTAGGAAAATAAGGAGATGGGATTTAGATAAATTGAAGGAAAGTGAAGTTCTGGAGGATTTCAGAGGGAGATTTAGGCAACAATTGACAGAAACGGGGGGAAATAAAACAGTAGAAGAGGAATGGGTAGCATTGAGAGATGAAATAGTGAAGGCAGCAGAGGACAAAATAGGTAGAAAGGCAAGACCTACAAAAAATCCCTGGATATCACAGGAAATACTAAATTTAATTGATGAAAGGCGAAAATATAAAAATGCAGTAAATGAATCAGGCATAATGGAGTACAGACGACTAAAAAATGAGATTTACAGAAAGTGCAAAATGGCTAAGCAGGAGTGGCTAGAAGCCAAATGCAAAACTGTAGAAGAATGTATAAGAAGGGGAAAAGTAGATACCGCCTACAGGAAAATAAAAGAGACATTTGGGGACAAGAAGAGCAGATCTACGAATATTAAGAACTCAGATGGGAAACCAGTTCTCAGCAAAGAAGGGAAAGCTGAAAGGTGGAAAGAGTACATAGAGCAGCTCTACAAAGGAAATGAACTTAGAGACGATGTTGTGGGAAGGGAAGAGGAAGTAGATCAAGATGAAATAGGAGATTCTATACTGAGAGATGAATTTGACAGAGCCCTGAAAGACCTAGGCCAGAACAAGGCCCCAGGAGTAGATGACATACCTTCAGAGCTACTAAAGTCTCTGGGAGAGCCAGCCATGACAAGACTATTTGAACTGGTGTGTAGGATGTATGAGACAGGCGAAATGCCCTCAGAATTTAAGAAAAATGTAATAATCCCCATTCCAAAGAAATCGGGCGCAGACAGGTGTGAAAATTACAGAACCATCAGTTTGATAAGTCATAGTTGCAAAATTTTAACACGAATTATCTACAGGAGAATGGAAAAGCTGGTAGAAGCTGACATCGGGGAAGATCAGTTTGGATTCAGAAGGAACATAGGAACCCGGGAGGCAATACTCACTTTACGTCTTATCTTAGAAGATAGATTAAGGAAAGGCAAACCTACATTTTTAGCTTTTGTAGATTTGGAGAAAGCATTTGACAATGTTGACTGGAATACACTGTTTCAAATTCTGAAGTCAGCAGGGGTAAAATACAAGGAAAGGCGAGTTATTTACAACTTGTACAAAAGCCAGACCGCAGTTATTAGACTAGAAGGGCATGAAAGGGAAGCATCAGTTGGGAAGGGAGTGAGACAGGGTTGTAGCCTTTCTCCGATGTTATTCAATTTGTACATCGAGCAGGCGGTGAAGGAAAGCAAGGAAAAATTTGGTGAAGGAATTAAAGTTCAGGGGGAAGAAATAAAAACATTGCGTTTTGCTGATGACATTGTAATTCTGTCAGAGACAGCAAAGGACCTGGAAGAGCAGTTGAATGGAATGGACAGTGTGTTGAAGAGAGCGTATAAAATGAACATTAACAAGAGCAAAACAAAAATAATGGAATGCGGTCTTAGAAAATCAGGAGATTCTGAAGGAATTAGATTAGGTAACGAAACAATGAAGGTGGTAGATGAGTTTTGTTACTTGGGTAGTAAAATAACATGCGATGGTCGCAGTACAGAGGATATAAAATGCAGAATGGCAATGGGAAGAAAAGCATTTTTGAAAAAGAGAAATTTGCTAACATCGAATATTAATTTAAGGGTAAGGAAGTCTTTTCTGAAGGCATTTGTGTGGAGTGTTGCCTTGTACGGGAGTGAAACATGGACGATAAGCAGTGCAGACAGGAAGAGAATAGAGGCTTTCGAAATGTGGTGCTACAGAAGAATGCTGAAGATTAGGTGGGTAGATCGCATAACTAATGAAGAGGTACTGAACAGAATTGGTGAGAAAAGGAATTTTTGGCATACCCTGACTAAAAGAAGGGATCGCTTGGTAGGACACATTCTTAGACATCAGGGAATCGTAAATTTAGCATTGGAGGGAAGTGTGTGGGGTAAAAATCGCAGAGGGAGACCAAGAGACTCGTATAGTAAGCAGATTCAAGTGGATGTGGGTTGCCGTTCTTATGAGGAGATGAAAAGGCTTGCTCAGGATAGGGTAGGGTGGAGAGCTGCATCAAACCAGTCTCCGGACTGAAGACCATAACAACAACAATATTCGGTCTAATCACGGTGTTGATGTCTCTTCTTTACATGTTACTACAGTTTCTCTGCCTTGTTGGCTGGAGTTATCTTGTTCCTGGCGTGTGTTTATCGGCTGTGTACAAAACTTTTCGTGTGTTTTTCTGTCGTTTCTTTCGTTTCATCACTGCACATCACATCACTTCACTTTTTGAAATGCATACAGATTACATATCACCTGTTATAAGTGGCATGCCTGTCTATTTATCGCTTCACTAGAGTGTGGCTATGCTTTTGTCTGTTCATTTGTTTTTCGTGTGGTCTGTGAGTGTTGCCAACGTTATATATTTATATGCATAAATACGACTTAAATATATAACGTTGGCAGCACTCAGACCACACGAAAAACAAATGAACAGACAAAAACATAGCCACAATGTAGTTAAGCTATAAATAAATAGACAGGCATGCCGCCTGTAATAGGTGATTTGTAATCTGTAAGCATTTCAAAAAGTGAAGTGATGTGATGTGCTGTGATGAAACGAAAGAAACGACAGAATAACACACGAATAGTGCTCTACACAGCCGAAAAACACACGCCAGGAGCAAGATAACTCCAGCCACCAAGACGGAGAAACTGTAGTAACATGTAAAGATGAGACATCAACACCGTGAGTAGACCGAATATTAAGTTAGGCCTAACGTGCACAATTTTTTTCTATAAACTGTTTTTAATCTATTTATCGAAAACAATCTGTACAAGCCTTTGTATCATTTACAGACCACAGAAGATGCTTTTAAAATAAAAAGTGAAACGCGTCTGGTGTACAATAAATCTCTTAATTGCAGTCAGCATAAGACGGATTACCTCATATAATCAATCATAAAAGCGGTTCGATGAACCCCGTGCCATGCACTTCAGTGTGGCTTGCAGAGTATTTTTGTAGATGCAGATGAAGATAGTGGTGCCCCCACTTGACGCCCCCCCCCCCCCTCTGGATGCCCAGAGACACATTTTGGCACACATCTTGTAGTGTCCGTGATCTGTTGCTTGTGTTAGTGCATAAGAATAAAACTGTTGTACTGGTGTAGAAGTATTACTGTACTTGACGTCAGTGGCGTAACTATGGGGGGAGGATGAGGGGGATAGAACCCCCCCCCCCCCCAGAACCCGAAAGAGAGAGAGAGAGAGAGAGTAAAGAAAAATAAATCGTATAACAGCAATCTGGTAAAGGTAAAGATTGGAAACTTGGGGTGTTTTACCATAAGCTTTCATTGGAAGGGAGTGAATTAGTTTCTTCAACGGGAGTGGTAGATGGTAGTCTGTCTGGAAACTGACTAAAATTTTACTCGTCAAGCAGATCTATCCCCCCCCCTCCCCCCAAAGCCAAGTCCTAGTTACGCCACTGCTTGACGTGTACCTGCCCAAACATAAATTCATAAAGGTCTACAGTACTTCATTAAACTATTTTGACTTAAAAGCAGGTCATCGAATGATCACTGATAGTTAACTGAGACCTGTAACTGAAATTTGACCACCAAAATCCAATTTAAACACTGTTCATGGAATATGGAGACTAAATTCACGTAATAAATATCTGGATTATTTCCTAGCTCTGAAATAATATAATCTGGGCTCTGAGACTCTTTAGTTATTGTACAGTCTTCGACCTACACACAACTAGTTCGAACACCACAGAAAATTTTAAGAATAGGTCCGTCATAAATGTGAGAACCGATTTCTTTTAAAATTTTGACACTTTCTGTTATATAGACAATTTCATTACTCACTGGAGATCTTATCAACACACCAACACTTACGCAACTGATCAATGCAGTAATAATTTGAAATTGCTATATAAAATAATTTTCATATCGGTTTTGGTTTCTCATTTCTCCTCTTTAGTGTAATTATAGTCAGAACAGTTTAGTTTTGTCCACCGTTGGTTCGAATAATAATGACGGCAGCCTCCCGCCCACAATGGATTTTAAACAGCGGCACCAAATATACTGCAATGCTCAAAATCTGGGAGTTATTCTAAATACTTGAATTAAATGCATAATATTTTTTGTCACTGTATTTTCAAATAATAAAACAAAATCAATGTTCGTTACAGACCTGAACTTAATGGCTGCTGAATAACAAAGTTTTTTATCTGTTCAACATATATTACGTGTTAACAGTTCAACCACTTATTACAAAGAGACCAAATCAAAAGTTACGTATGGATTACAATCTATACTCATGTATGTCCATCATGCATATCTAATATCCACTATGGTAAATGAATAATTATGTGCAAATGTTAAAGGAAGGGAAGGAAGAAGGATAGGAAGGAAAGGATTGACGGTGGCCGCATTTGAGCATTGATATTAAGCAATCGCGACAAGTGAAAATGTGAGCCGGACCGGGAATCGAACCCGGGTCTCCCGCTTCGGGCCAGCGGTCGCCTTAACCACTTGGCCACCCGTGCTCGCCTCCCGTCCGTCTCAAATTCTCACATGTCGCACGCTATGTTTGTAGCGCCCCTATTGTCCATGCCCTCTTACACTCGCCATTACGGATTCCCGTGCGAGGTCGGACGTTTGACCGCATCTGCGGTGAAATAACTGAAGCTAACGCCGTCGTCGCGTTTAATACTTATCCGAAAGAATAAGACACCACACCAATACAATAAGAATAATTACTCAATGAAGGAATATCATTTGTTTACGTAAGCCGGTCTGGATCTTTTATTTCATTCTCATAACGATCGGTCTTTGTTTACAATCCATGTTTGTTGACACCGGTACGAGTTGACTCAATGCCAATATAAACCTCATACAAACAGTAGCTACCACTCTCAGAGAATGCCTCTGTGTTTTGTAGTCATGGACGCTCCATAGACAATAGATGAGAGAATCGATTTACATTTATGGTGAAACTAGCAAGACCGCTACAGTAGCTTGGAACTGTACGGAGAACGATATCCAAAAACGAGACAGTCACCTGTAATGACTTTTGATTCTCCGAAACAGACATGTTACTCCAAGACAACACAATCGAGTAAGAACTGCTGCTGCTGTAGGAAAATTCGGAAGTCGCTGTATTGGCTGCTAATCCTCGCGAAACGTCCCGTCAGTTGGACGTGATTCGTGAATGTCTCACAGAAATGTTCTCCGAATACTTAAACATACTAAATTGCTTCAATATCAATAAATTTCATCCCTATACCATTAGTCTGCGTCAAACCCTTGACGGAAGTGAGTTTCAAAAGCGCAGTGAAATTTCCCAATAGGTTCAAATGTTTGTAAAGCTGGGAGACCGAACTGCAGTCGCCATCAGCCGCTAGACTCACGAAACTACCTGAACTAATGCCAAGGACAACACGCCGAGCGGTCTGGAGCGCCACGTTAAGGATTGCGTGGCCTCCCGCGCCGGAGGTTCGAATCCTCCCTCGGGCAAGGCTGTGTGTGTTGTCGTCCTTAGGTTAGTTTACAAAATGTTCAAATGTTTATGAAGCTTGAGGGACTTAACTGCGGGGTCATGTCCCTAAACTTACAAACTACTAATGAACTAACTTATACTAAAAACAGCACAAACATCCATGCCCGAGGGGGAATTCGAACCCCCCGACGGCTAACGGCCTCACCCATCGTAGCATAGTGCCTCAATGCTCTCGGCCGCTCCGCCGCGGCGTTTAGTTTACCTTAGTTTAAGTAGTTTCTAAGTGTGGGGACTGATACCAACGTAGTTTGGTCCATAAAATTACAAACATTTCAACATTTGAAGGACAACACAAACACACACACACACACACACACACACCTATCCCTGCCTGAAGGAGTTCTCGAACCTCCGACGGGGGCAGTAGCTCACTCCGCAGCTAGGCGCCTTATAGCGCACGGCCATTCCTGCACGGCTTTGCCCGTAGGCTCCAGTACAAAATAAAAACGGTACGTTTTCAAACTTTTCATTTTCTGATGCAGCGATATTTACCAACCATGCTCAAGTTAACGGAGGAAGGAAGGAAGTTTGGAGTTTAACGTCGTGTCGAGAGCGTCATCATTACAGACGGAGCTTACGCTCGGATGTCTGGGTAAGGTTTGGGAGGAAATCGGCCGTGCCGTTTCAAATGAACCATCCCGGCATTTGCCTGGAGTGATTGAGGGAAGTCGCGGATGGCTGGAGATGGGCCACGTTCCTTCCGAATGCGTTAACGGACGTATTATGCATTATTGGTCACTGGAAAATCCAAGATCAGTACGGTAATTTGAGCATTAAAGGCTGAGGGGCGTAAATGTTTCTTGTGGAATTCTGCCCACTGACTGTCGGCAAGACTCATCGAAAGTAGCAACACCTCCGAAGATGTCCAGCGTAGCTGTGAAAGAAACGCCATGGAGAACTGCAGAGTTTTATGGACCACGGCCTCAGCCTATAACTCGGAAGATCTACCAGCATCTATGGGTGTGTGTATGTGTTGTCCTTACTGTATGTTGGTTCAAGCAGATTGTAATGACCATAGCAGTTTGGTCCAATAGGTTTGCAAACTTTTGATTTCCGGCCAATATCTCTGGTGCAGCATAATTGTACGAAACAATTTTTCAGTAAAAGTTCTGAGGTTTGAAAGGGGTCATGGAATATTTATCTAGAAATGAACTTGAACCCTGCTTTCAAGGTACAAACCAATGTCAAGTTTATTTTTTCAAATGGTGACCCCCTACTTTTTATTTCACATTCGTATTACAAGTGAAAAAAAGTATGCATTCTTTTTAGGACACTTTTTTTTTCATAAAACCAATGTGGTTTGTCGCCAGGACCCGTTCATTGTAAGTTTTCCAGGTTAACCAACATGTCGAGACTGAAGCGAGATCGGGAAAATTTTTCAATTACAGTCTTGTGTGGTTTATAAAGAACTGGTGAAATTTCGTGAACATGAAATGCTTCGTTCTCGAGATTGTGATAACCTGGGAAACTTACAATAAAGTGCCCTATGGCGTGTTTTTCGAAAAAAATTGTTCTGTACAAAAACTTCGTATGTTTTGACGTAGAATACGAATGTGGAATGAAATAAATTGGGATTACCATTTGAGAAAAATGAACTTAACGTGGATTTCACCTTGAGAACAGGGTTCAGGGTCATTTGGGGATAACAATTCGATGCTGTCCTTCAAACCTTACAACCTTTGCTTGAGACTACTTTTTTATTTATTTTTATTATTATTTTTTAGTATAATCGTGCCCCCCGTAGATATCGGTCGGTATAGACTAAAATGTATATTACGCCTCCTACCTTTCGAATCTGAAAGAGTGTATTCCAGTAAACATGTATAATGGTTTCTCGAAATCAATGAAAGCTATTAACGTAGGTTTGCCCTCTCTTATCCTGAGACAGATGAACGTGTTTTTCAGCCTGTGGGTGGCGACTCCAGGGGGGTCGCCAAGTCTTGGTCTGAAGGTCGCCGTCACAGCAGGAAGTATTTACACCATAAAATAACCAGGAGTACAGTAACACAAATACGCGTGCCTAAATGAAATTTATTTTATTTTAAAATTACTTTCCTTGCGTAACATTATGAATTGATCATAGATTGTTTTATAAGACAGTGTGTCAAGGAGGATACGCGCAGAGCTTGAAAAAGAAGTATTTCAGAAAAATTCGAAAATAAATATCTACTTTTTTACAAATTGTTATACAGTGGGACCCGTTTCTCAGTCTACCATGAAATGCGAAACAGTCGTTAAGCAAAATATATCATTCTGTTGGAAATCATGTACAAATAGGATGAAGTGTTCCATTAAAACAGTACACAAACTCATCCAGTAATTTAAAGGATAGATGTAGCATAATATGGAAGATTGAATTTGTTTCCTGTTAGATAACATAATTTTGTTATGGTGAGAATTGAGGTGGGGGGGGGGGTGGAATATTTTTACTTGGAAGGGCATCGCGAAGGTTGAAAAACATAGATGTAAAAAAATCATAAATAATTAAGAGTAAAATTCGGTGGTTCAGTTTTTGAGTTCACGTACTAATACATAGACACGGGCTCTCAGGAAGATGCCGTGTTTCTTGACTTCCTCGTATGGTCTATGAGACCAATTGTGTGATTGGATTGAGGAGTTCATAGATAACAGAATGCAGCATGTCATTCTCAGTGGAGAGAAGTCCTCCGAAGTAAGAGTCATGTCAGGTGTGCCACAGGGGAGTGTCGTGAGTCCGTTGCTGTTCACGATATATGTAGGTGACTTTGTGGATAATATCGGAGGTTCAGTGAGTTTTTTTCGGATGATGATGTAGTATATCGAGAGGTTGTAACAATGGAAATGCATGATGATCTGCATCGAAGTGACGCATGGTGCAGGGAATGGCAACTGAATCTCAATGTAGACAAATGTAATGTGTTACGAATACTTAGAAAGAAAGATCCTTTATCATTTAGCTACACTGTAGCAGGTCAGCAAATGGAAGCGGTTAATTCCATAAATAATCTGGGAGTAGGCATTAGAAGTGATTTAAAATGGAACGACCATATAAAATCAATCGTCGGTAAAGCAGATGCCAGATGGGATTCGTTGGAAGAATCCTAAGGAAATGCAGTCCGAAAACAAAGGAAGTAGGTTACAGTACACTTGTTCACCCATTGCTTGAATAACACAGACCGGTGAGGGATCCGTAAAAGGTGGGGTTGATAGAGGAGGTAGAGAAGATCCAACGGAGAGCAGCGCGCTTCGTTACGGGATCATTTGGTAATCGAGAAAACGTTACGGAAATGATCGATAAACTCCAGTGGAAGACTCTGCAGGAGAGACGCTCTGTAGCTCGGTACGGGCTTTTGTCGAAGTTTCGAGAACATACCATTACCGAGGAGTCTAGCAGTATATTGCTCCCTCCTACGTATATCTCGCGAAGACATCGTGAGGATAAAATCAGAGAGATTTGAGCCCACACAGATGCATGTGAGATTACCGCCCATTAGAAATATTGGTAATTATTAGCATTTGTGATTAAACAGTATGAAGTTCACTGCAATCATTGACCATGCCAATGCACCAAATGTTACACAATTTTAATCTTAATAATTATGGTAGCAATGTATGTACGCAGTTGGGTGACAACATTTATAGTTAGGCCATAGGCAGAAATTCTCCACGTTGAGATTTGCTGTGTGCTTGTAGCTGACGGGAAGCCAGCGAGCAGGCCGACGTTGGTGGCTTGTTCCAGCTTAGGATTTTCCAGGCTCGTTTACGGTGAGGGGAGAGAGGGACAATGACGATTGCCAGGCGCAGTGCAGTGCACAGCGTGAAATAAAATATTCTAATACTACTGGCATTTGAAGTAATACGATGCAGTTAGGAACCTTTAAGGCCCTCACTACAAAATAGCATGTTGACAAATAAACAATACATTAGCTGATATAGTCACATCTGGCGTAATATGTTTGACACTGAAAACACAAATTCATTACATGAGAAGTAATAAATTACCAATGAATACAAGACAGTTACACAACTAGCATGGCAATGTTTGTTTATAAAAGTAATATATTAACTATTTCTCATTTTATTTTCAATTAATCTTGTGTATTTTATCTTGAAATATTCAGTTAAATCACTTATCTGTGATATAAGAAATTGCACGATTATAATAAATAGTGCAAAGGATGTTTATACCAATATAAAAACCTAATAAGAAGTTTGTTTAATGTGTAGTGTAATTATTTTGATTTTCAGTACAGTTTTAGAAATGTACTGGCTGAACGCTGTACGTTGGCAAGTCGGTTAGAACAGCTCACTTGAGGAAGTTGATGACGTAGGGAAAAAACCCGGCATTTGGGCTTTTGGCGCGCGCGCGCGGCCCAGGTAAGTACTGAGGGGTCGGGAGCGAGTTGTGTAGCTGGCCGGGCGGCGTCGCTCTGCACGGTCGGCGTGTGGATCTCCAGGTGGAGACTTTAGATTTTTGTGTGGCAATTGCCAGGTGTGGTTGCTCGTCGTAGACTGCACCAAGTTGAATCGAGTGCTACTGTGTGTTGTGAATATTTAGCCGGTGGAACAAGGTGTGCATAGCATTGAATTAAAGTGACTGTGATTTGTTGATGTAACATGTGTCGCCGCATAGGCATGAACATAAACGGTGTTTGAGACAGCCACATGGTGTGAAAACAATTCGCGACAAATATTCATTTTGTCTGGGAGCTCTCGAGTATAACTTTATTTGGTAAATGTGTCGACGTACAGACGTATCAGCCACAGGATTCAAATATTGTGAAATAAACAACATAAAGTGAACTTTCACGTGTTTTCAAAAATAGTAGCTAGTACACCCTTTTCTCTCATGAACTTGATTTTATTATGAATTTGTTTTGTTAATCATATGCAGGGAAGGAAAGCTGCGAACGTGTGATATCATCCCCTAGAAAACGAGTCAAACAGTAGCAATCACAATTCCAGTGTTTTTGCATGTCTAGGAATTTGGTTCGCAGTTGGTGGTTGTGAGTTTTAAAAATTAATGTTTTCCTATTTAAACTCTCACCCCGATCTTTCCTACCGACAACCTTTCTTTCCGCAAACAATACGAGACTGTAATAGGAGAATCGATGGTGGTACTCAAGGTACCCTCCGCCACACAGCGTCAGGTGGCTAGCGGAGTATGGATGTGGATATTCCGATGCAGGGCGAGACTTAAGTCACGACATTGCGTCACCGCTTGCTACGTCACTTGTTGACATACACACACACACTGAGACACAGTGTCCGTGCGTTTTCCGCTCGGAGGCGCCTACACAGGCAGCGTCAACAAATCGGCGCGCATTGGAGTGTCGCCCCCCTGCTCGGCAGCGCAAACAGAACAGGACAGGACAGGACTGGGCTGGGGGGCGGCGGGCCTTTCAGCGTCGCCACCTGCGCCATAAACATTGCATGCGCCCCAATTACAGGCGGCGGCCGAACACCAGCTGAAAGCGCCGCAATCATTACGGCTGGAGGGCCCGCAGATCCGGCGCGCCCTCCAGCGCTCCAGAGAGGCAGTTAGCAGCCACTCCAGCCGCCTCTCCACCGCGACAATCAATGCAGCGCCGCCTCATGCCGAGGCGGTACTCCACTCTGCTGCTCGTTCACACACCGAGCAGGAGTGTCGTGTTTAATGGACTGATCGAGGCACGTAGACAAATGATAAGTCTGAGAAGCGTGAGCAAATGATTAATTACTGTCTGTTCCTGTTTCGTAACCACTGAATTTAGAACGGTTCGATCAATTTGTCATTTTTGTACTGATTAAACCTTTCATTCCCACATTATGAATTCAGCGTTTCGAAAAATTAAAATTCAGTTTTTTCTGCATTAATACAGTAAATTAAACATCAAAATGTGTGTTTAAAATTTTTTTATCGAACTATTGTTTATGTCATAAATTTCGTGCCCAACACACACGTTTCTATCGAGGTATTTTATTACTTGGGACGTTATGTTGTTGATAGTTAACACTGTCAGATCAATAATGCTAGAATAGTCTTCACCACAGCACCGAAGACAATTCACTGTCGAAGTAAAATAACACGAACCACACTCACGATCACACTCACAGCCACATACAGACGGCAACGCAACTCAACCTCCAAGACGGACAGATTAATGCCTCAGAAGTGGCTACACGCCGCACCAAGTGCCAAAATGTCGTACTAGATATATGTTATTCAACAACAACAATGCGACTCTAAGGACTGATACGGAAAATACTGTATAAATCAGCCTTTAATACGTTATTGTCGAGGAACAACACTGCTAATGAAACGGTTAATTGCAAATTCCAGAAAAACAAACTGCTTTTTGAATTTTTTTTATTTTTTATTTATTTATTTTTTTTTTATGTAAAATCTCAACATTTTAGCTTAAGCTTCAAACGCTGGATTCACATTACCCGTTCTTGTCTGCATCTCGGGTAAAGTCTTCAGGAGAAAAGAAAATTCTATCAGTTCCAAAGACATTTTGGAAAATTAGGACAAACTGCAACAATCATAGTTTTTGCAAGCACTCTCCATTATAATTGACTTTACGAACGACATATTTGCTTCATTCACTTATTTTCATTGAGGTCGTTATGCTCGCCGGATGGAATAAATTGAATACCATCGAATTGAAGAAGAAAAAAGGAAAAAAAAAATCTGTAATATCTGCAAGAAAACACATTCGGACCCAAACCTGTGGATGTTCCTATAATTAATGGACTTCAAAACCGTTTAATTCATTTGTGACATATACGATTCTTTTAGAAAGTTTTATACTGCAAAAACCCACTCTATGGCGCATCTTACAATACGTTTCCGCAACTTTTGACAGATTGCACGTTTGCATGAAGATCGTTTTTATATACTCCACAAGGCACTCTATGGTTTTAAGCGTAGGATTGCTTATAATTCCACAGAGTTTCACCGATGACCATTAACGTTACGAGTGTCAGGAATTTTTCACAGATACCTGATTCAAAATACAGGAGTTGGACAGAGAGGAGGAGGAGGAGGAGGAGAAGAAGAAGAAGAAGAAAAGAGGCGGTCGATACACAGGAAGAAAGGGATGGACAGGAAGAGGAGAGAGAAGAAGCTGGCCAGAGAGAGAAGGCACCAACAGAAGAATATCCGGACAACAGCAATTTCTCACCCAGCAAATTGTAAATGCGAAACGTTGTGAATGACTAACTAGTCGTTTGATATTCTTTCGTACTGAAACGACTGGACGGATTTCAATGATGGAATGAATAAAGCTATTACCCCGAATTCTGTTCATTAGACGAACATACAGCCTATGATCGCTCCAATATTTCATAGAGATTCATTCCAAATTTTTAGACAACTATGTGACGAACTTTCCCAAAAGGTTGATAATAACGGTAAATAGCGATACGTCTGTATAATACGCTGTAAAATAAATGCGTACATATTTATATACCAGATATATTAACAAATAGGTGACTTCTATGTATCAGAACCTTAAATTCGTGTAAAGATTTGAAGCAAATCGGTACAGGCAAAATAGAGTACAGATTGACAGGAAGTGGCTAATCGGGAGTATCTAGAAGGCAGTTGCAAGTCTGTAGAATAATGTATAACTAGGGAAAAAATAGATACCGCCTACAGGAAAATAAGACATTTGGAGACAGGAAAATCAGCTGTATGGATATAAAGAACTGACCAGGAGACCACATTAGATTTCTTTATATTTATGGTACGTATGGTGCGCCTCGGTTGCACAGTGGTGGAGTCAGTTCGAAGGTCGGAGGAAGGCAACGGCATACCACTTCCAAACAGGACGGCACTGTGGTGTTCAAACCAATCTTCGGACTGTTGACTGCTTTACCTTACCTTTTAAGTTCAGAAGCTAAATAACAATCAGCCGAAGCCATTCGACGCAACTCTAAAAAATTCTCGAGAAAATCGACTTTGAAGTTTTGGAAAGTGCACGCAAGTACCCGTAATTAAAAGAGTTGCAGTATCTGTCGGTGTAGCTGAGGTGGAAGCGATCTGTCCTTGGTGGTTTGAATCCCACTGCAACAGATTTACTTTTGTTCTCTTTGTGTTCGAATACTTGCACAATTTTAATATCTAATGATAATTTTTACCAAAACTGCAAGTATTTTTGTTTATTCGTAATTTTCTATATTTTACAGAAGACTCTTAATAATGATAGTTTCAATAAAAAAACATAGTTCATTTTTTACAGTATTGGCTTCACTCTTAGTTGACGACGGTAGTCTTTGATCGTTTAGTTTGTGAAGAGCTACGACACTGTATGTGTAAAGTCATCTCTATAGCTACTAATGGCTTCCCAAGCAGATAACGTACTCAACCATCGTTTTATGTGACGACAAGGTGTTCAGCTCGTCTACATACGCATAAACAAAAACTGACTCAACACGTGGAATTATAGATCCCAAAATGTTTTGTATAACCGATTTGAAAAACAAAACAAAAATATCTGCGACCGTGGGTTCTGAGGCCAGGACTCTACCACCTGAGCTATAGCGACAGATAGTGCTACTCTTTTAATTATTGCTACGAGCACTTTCCAAAACTTCAAAGTCGTTTCTCTCGAGAATTTTTGAGAGTTGCGTCGAAAGACTTCGTCTGATTGTTATATAGGTTCTGAACTTCACATACCATAAATATAAATAAGTTCTAAAATCAGATACCCATGGCGTCTTCTTTGAGTTGGAAAGCCAGTTCTGATTATACAAGAAAAAGCTGAAAAAATGTTCAAATGGTTGTAGAACTTATGGGACTTAACTACGGGGTCATCAGTCCCTAAGCTTACAAACTACTTATGAACTAGCTAAGACTAAGGACGGCACAAATATCCATGCCCGAGGGGGGATTCGAACCCCCGACAGTAGTGGCCGTGCAGACCATGACTGGAGCGCCTCAGTCCCCTCGGCCACCGCGGCCGGCAAAAGCTGAAAGGTGGAAAGAGTATACAGAGGGGCTCCACGAAAGAAATGAGACAATTTTATAGGAAGGGAAAAGGAAGCAGATGACGATGAAACAGGAGATACTATACTGAGAGATGAATTTGACAGAGCCCTGGAAGACCTAAGTCAGAACAAGGACCCTGGAGTACAAGACATACCCTCAGAGCTACTGACGTCTCAATGAGAGCCAGCCATGACAAAGATGTATGGGAGAGGGGAAATACCCTCAGACTTTAAGAAAAACGAAATAATCCTCATTCCAAGGAAATCAGGCGCAGACAGGTGTGAAAATTACTGAACCATTAGTATAATAAGTCATGGTTGAAAAATTATAACACGAATTATTTACAGAAGGATGGAAAAGCTGGTAGATTTGAAGAAAGCTTTCGACAATATTGATTGTAATACACTGTTTCAAACTCTTTGGTCAGTAAGGGTAAAATACAGGGAAAGGGAGCATAGATTTACAACTTGTTTAAAAGCCAGATCGCAATTATTAGAAGCATTGGTTGCGAAGGGAGTAGGATATGGTTGTAGCTTTTCTCCAACGTTATTCAATTTGTACATCGAGCAAGCTGTGAAGGAAAGTACGGAATTATTTGGAGAAGGGATTAAAGTTCAGGGTGAAGAAATAAAAACGTTGAGTTTTGCTGACGACGTCGTAATTCTGTCATTCAGAATTCCGCATGATATTTGTCGTAAAATCAAATGAAACAGAATTGTTTACATCACCAAGCACATTTCATAAAAGCTATTGTCTTGCAGGCACACGGAGTTTTTTTTAACAGCGATGCCAGAAAAAGTTCATTAACATTAAAAAAGAGTTTCCTTTCATCCGTTAACTTAGATGCGAACCATGCGTATTCAGGTTCCTTGGATTGATTCAAAATTAATGAGTGTGGTTTTAGACGAATATTATTTGGGTTTCCGTGGTGGCATAGCAAGCGATGCAGGCGATTACGAGTAAGATTTTGTAATAATGACGTGAAGATAAAATTACTACGGCAAAACTGAATATTTCTTACTAATTTTTCAAAATGAACACTGTTTCTTCATATTCTGCAAAATAAAATGGAAAATTGGTTAGAAGGTCGCTAACGTTACGCGGTCTTACATCGCGCAGTGAACTTCAACATCAGTTTACTCAGGAACCGAGGTCAGTCGCTAAAAAAAAATTTTTTTAAGTAAATAAACAGGTAGCCTCATATTCAGGGCATGTCCCTCTACAACATCCCCCGATACCCGTCTAGTTCCGTTACTACATTTCTGATGGTCCCTTTGTTAGTATCGATGTGCCGTTCATCCCCCCGCCCCCCTCTCAATTTCTCCATGTTCATCACAGCTGTCAGTGCTAAGCAGCGCAGAATTGCCGAGCACCCTAAGGCGCCTTGCTGCAGAGAGTGCCGTTTCTCCCCGTCGGAGATTCGAGCCCTCCCTCGGCGATGGGTATCTGTGTTGCCCTTAGGTTAGTTTAAGTTAGTTTCAGTAGTCTGTAAGTCTAGGGACTGATAATCTCAGTAGTCAATTCCCATAGATTTACAAACATTTTATTTTTTGTTAGTGCTAAGCAGGAGGTACATCCATTACAAGCTCCAACTGGAATTTACCGTACGCTAAGGAATCGATTCACGATAATCACACTATATTTCACTGACAACTACTATGTTAGGAGATACGTAGTCCGTGAATGTTCATTTCAAGTTAAGTTTGAAAATGCCGACATTTCAGAAAACAAGCGTTACTTCATACTGTGACTGAAAACCCCAAGAGATTTTGGTCATATGTTAAATATAATAGGGGCAAAAAACAAACAATACCCTCACTACGTGATAGTAATGGCGTTCTTGCCGATGACAGCGCTACTAAAGCAGAGTTACTAAACATAGCTTTTAGAAACTCATTCACCAAAGAAGACGAAATCAATATCCCAGATTTCAAATTACGAACAGAGGTCGTAATGAGTAACGTAGAAGTAGATATCATCGGAGTAGTGAAGCAGCTAAAATCACTTAACAAGAACAAGTCTTCTGGTCCGGATTGTATATCCATTAGGTTTCTATCTGATTATGCTGAAGCGATAGCACCTTACTTAACAGCCATATACAACTGCTCTCTCAAAGAAGGATCTGTACCAAAAGATTGGAACGTTGCACAGGTCACACCGATATTCAAGAAAGGCAGTAGGAGTAACCCATTTAACTACAGGCCTATTTCATTGACTTCAATTTGTAGCAGGGTTTTGGAACATATCCTGTATTCAAATATTATGAATTATCTCGAACAGAATGATCTATTGGCCAAATGTCAATATGGATTTAGAAAATATCGTTCATGCGAAACACAACTAGCTCTTTATTCACATGAAGTGATGTGTGCGATCGACAAGGGATCGCAAATTGATTCCGTATTCCTTGATTTCCAGAAGGCTTTTGACACCGTACCTTACAAACGGCTTTTAATCAAATTGCGTGTTTACGGTATATCGCCCCAAATTTGCGACTGGATAGGGGATTTCCTCTCAGAGAGGACACAGTTCGTAGTAATCGATGGTAAGACATCGACTAAAAGAGAGGTGATATCGGGCGTTCCACAGGGTAGTGTTATTGGTCCTCTGCTGTTCCTTATTTACATAAACGATTTAGGGGAAAATCTAAGTAGCTCTCTTAGGTTGTTTGCAGATGACGCCGTCATTTACCTTCTAGTAAAATCATCTGAGGATCAAAACCAACTGCAGAACGATTTGGATAAGATATCTGTATGGTGTAAGAATTGGCAATCGACTCTAAATAATGAGAAGTGTGAAGTCATCCAAATGAGTACAAAAAGAAATCCGTTAAACTTTGTTTACATGATAAATCAATGAAATGTAAAGGCCGTAAACTCCACAAAATACCTAGGAATTACAATAACTTCTGACTTAAATTTGAAAGAACACGTAGATAGTGTCTTGGGAAAGGGGAACCAGAGACTGCGTTTTATTGGCAGAACCCTTAAAAGATGCAACAGAACTACTAAAGAAACTGCATACACTATGCTTATCCGTCCTTTTATGGAGTATTGCTGCCCAGTGCGGGATCCTTATCAGGTGGGTTTGACGGAGCACATCGAAAGAGTCCAAAGAAGGGCAGCTCGTTTCGTATTGTCACGATACAGGGGAGACAGTGTTACGGAAATGATACAGGATCTGGGATGGGAATCATTACAACAACGGCGCTTATCGCTGCGGCGTGGGCTACTTACGAAACTACAATTGCCGACATTCTCCTCCGAATGCGAAAGTATATTGTTGACTCCCACTTACATAGGTAGAAATGATCACCAGAATAAAATCAGAGCCCGAACGGAGAGATTCTGGTCTTCATTCTTCCCGCGCGCTATTCGAGAATGGAATGGGAGATAAAATAGTATAACGCTGGTTCGATGAACCCTCTGCCAGGCACTTAAATGTGATTTGCAGAGTATCCCATGTAGATGTAGAATGTAGATGTAGAATGCTAGTACACGTTTCTAGCCTCAGTTCATCGTCAGTCATACGTTAAATGTACGATTAGGCTATACTGGACTTCTACAGTAAGGTTAACGAGAATGTCGTTACATTAGCGATGCGGTATTCTCTGTGCGTTTGCTTCTGGGATTCGTCAAGTGTGGTCAAGTATTTCTACCGACCGTAACACTTTACGTGGTGGTTATGATTTCCGGGTCGGTGATGCTGCGTGCTGGTGGACTAGTCCTCCTACACTCCTCTGGTGAGGTACGATGTCGTACACACCATCATTTTAGATAGCTCTTCTTTTTGTCTTTTCATTCGCGATTTCAAAGCATAGCGTTCTTGTAACACAAACTCAATTTTCTATCTCTGATCAATGTGCAGGAACCGAATTTAATTTCGTAATATGAAAAACTACTAACACTTGGTCATTTCCGCACGTGGGTTTCGTATCAATGTAGTATGCTCTCTCTCCCACCTAGATGTCTTCGAAGTCTGTAACGGGAATTTACGAACTCCCTGTATAACGAATGAGACGTGTAAAAGTAATTGACTCGTCACAGTAAGAGCAAGAAATAATGCGGTCCTATAAGCAGATGATTATGAAGAAAGAGAACAGGTAGAATAAAGCGAGCATAAACCGCGTGACAGAGATTACGGTTCCCTGCCTGACATATGCAAAACACGTCGGATGTGCTGGGACAGACGCTACGCCGATAATAAAAGGGAAAAGCCTTCATCTACACTTGCGTGTAGAATGATTTTGGAGCAAAAAAATTATTACAAGGTAGTTATTGTGCCGGCATATGGCTGAAAAGAGATGGAGAAAGATTTGAAGCCATTTTTTAACTGCAGTACGTTGAAAATAGTGAAAAGAGAGGCAAAGCAGTATAAGTAGCGTGCGGACTGGACAGCAATGTCAGCCCCACCTGATGGTGTACTGTGGGCAAACATAACACACGGCGCTCTAGCCACGACACGGCGGTGCTGCCTATCTAGTCTAGCAGTCATTTACTATTATTACTACTTTAATACTTCTGCACGTATGGTGCAATTGTTTCTTTCTTCTACGAATATACTCTACAGGTTTGCTACCTTTAAAAACGAAGCAGAAGATAGCTGCCGATTACACGCTGCTATGAAATCCGAACAGTCCTTTTACATGTTGTCCCATGTAACACTCGGTGTACGTTTGTCGACGTAGAGCAATTTTCAACATCATAAAGAAAAAATAATTCGCGTTAGCAGGGTGTGAACCGAGCATCCTCATAACGACAAACTGTCACTCTATCAACTACCCCACGGCTGTTCATCACGACATACCACTACAGATACGATTTTCCTGTGCAGGTGTCACATTTTATTTTCCGTTTTCGCACGTTCTCCTGGACGGCAGCACATGGCAGCACAAATTATATAGAAGTTTCGGTTGATACTCTATCAATATACAACATTCGGTAGCGGTCTGAGTGTCTCATATCTCAAGATTTGTGTGTCAGTTTCGCATTTGATTTCTTTACTATATATCTTTGTCATGTTTAAAATAATATTAAAAAACTGTAAACATTTTCAGTGTGAAATTTGCTTACATTTTGTTTTGTTTCATCCATAGTGCCGGTAACCCGGCACGCAACATGAAAGTTTCTCGGCGGACGCCAGAGAGAAATACCTATTCTTTGCTGAAGACCGTCGGACGGAGATGATGAAGCTGTATGCCACGGGAATGCAGTTATTTGTCGTCAATAATGTCAATATGAAATAAAAAGATTGATTTAAAGTTATACTCTTGTCGATCTCTTATCAAGACATCTTGTTGACTAGTCACACTGGAAGATACATTGCCGGCCGCGGTGGCCGAGGTGACTGAGGCGCTCCAGTCAGGGTCAGCACGACCACTACGGTCGGGGGTTCGAATCCCTCCTCGGGCATGGTATTTGTGCCGTACTAGTTCGTAAGTAGTTTGTAAGTTTAGGGACTGATGACCCCGTAGTTAAGTCCCATAAGCTTTACAAACATTTGAACATTTTCTTGAAGATACGTTCATGCATTTCCACTAAATTTCAATTTCCTATTTCCTGTCAAGTGACATTTATAATTCGAAAAAAGGGGAAATAAACATTATTATTGAGTTTTGAGTATTGAGGAAATCGTCAAGACATTAACATTTAATCGAACCTGCAAAACTATTTACTTAAATTTTTGAACACTAGAAGAAGAGGTGTTTTTCAATTTTACAGCGATTTTGAGATGGTGATAGATCTCGGAAAAGAAGTCTTTGTCATAAAGGGTAATTAATTTTACTTCTTAAAAAAAAGAATTCCTGAATTATAGATCAGATAAACTAAAACGTGTTAATAATGGGCCTAATACTACCTCACCACCCACCCCCACCCCGGAGAAAGAAAGAAGGGGCAGTGTGTAACTATGTAGAAAACCCCCCTTAAAAATGGAAATGGTGACTGACATACAGGGTGAACATGAAGTCCGGGACCTTTCGAGTTAAAGGATGCTCTACACTCCGATTTCTTTGGGCTCATTATGAATGCCTCTCGTTCGCGCGCTCCACATTCACTTCACTCACACTGCGACATCCGCTTCTATTTTCCGGGCTCAAGCAATCCGTCGTATCGAATTTGTTGTGCCAGTGATAAATGGTCTTCCTTGTTGGTTGCTTCTTACCATAACTGGTTCTAAACATGTGTTGAACAGCTGTAGCACACTTGTTTTTGTGGAAATCTAACACACAGAGAGCTCACTCCACAGCTGAACTCGCAAGGTTTGCGACTAGTGCTGACTATCAGCAAATTACCAAACTACGCTACGGTGGTATATATGAAACAAAAAAAATTTCTGAGTATCTCTTGAAAATAACATATGTATAATATCTGTAGAATGTTTGGTTCTTGTGCAATAAATAATTGAAAGTGTTCTCAGATTGTACACAGCTAGACACTCAAATTAAATAAGTGAGGAAGAAATCCGACGTGTGAGAGATTATAGTCTGTGTCACGTAGGAAGGTGCCCCAGTTTTCAGCCTTTCTGCGCATCCCCCTCCACTACCGCACTGACAACCATAATGTTCATTCTGTAGACCACGAGGCTGGCCATGAGTTATGCAGTGTTTCTGCCGCAGGCTCCAGTGCTGGCGCTCTGCCGTAGCTCCTCCCCTCCCCTCCCCTCCACGCTTCCCCTATCACTCCGCCTCTATGCGCGGAAGCGCCTTCCCACATGACGCCAACTATAAAACAGAACGGCTGAGCCAGTAAAGCAATCCGATGGGTGACAAAGAAGTCTTAAACATCGCATGCCGCGTGTGGTACGTATTAACCTGTTGCAATGTGGCCGACAGCAAGTTGTGGAGGTACAGCATGGCAACAGCCTCCAACACTCGCGATGTGAAGTGGCGTACGTCGGGTGCTGGACCAGTATGGCGATGCCGAGACAGCAGTCCAACAGGCCAGACTCTACTTCAGCCATCGTGGTGGTGCTGGCATGCCGCGGTGGAGTAGCCGAGCGGTCTAAAGCGTCTTGCTGCGGAGCGCGCGGTTGCTCGCCGTGGAGGTTCGAGTCCTCCCTGGGGCATGGGTGTGTGTGTTGTCCTTAGGTTAGTTTACCTAGGTTTAAGTAGTTTGTAAGCTACGGACTGATGACCACGCAGTTTGGTGCTGGCACAGTCGGCACTGCAAAGGTAGTTTTCACCTACCAATCCTGATTCCAGTTGCATTGTTGTCCCTGTTCTCCCGATCTGTCAGCCACAGAACAGTCTGGTAGATGACTGCAGAATGACTAACCTGCGATTGACCAGTCGCTACTACAGCAGTGTGGACTGCTACAACTCTACATGCAGAGCCTCTCTGATTCAATGCCAAGGCTTGTAACGGTGGCTATAGCCAGCAACAGCGGCAACATTCATTAATGACTTCATCACCTGCCATGCTTCACATTGGGCTGTATTTGCAATCATGCGATTTTTGTACATTGTGTCATGTCCCTACTAAACTTGCCCGTGATGTCTCTGGTCCTTCTTGATGTTACTTTTTGTATGGCCAACAGAAGAAAAAAAATTCTTCAAACAAAGCTTATTGTTTTCAATATACAGTACGTTAGCACCACGCACTCAGGTTTGTAGGAAAGTCATTCTTCCTGGAATCCCGTCCACCACTACCATTTTCCATTTCGACATCTAACTAATAGCAACACATATCTTATCGTTGATATCAGATTTGATCATATATGATGAAATTGGTATGCCAAATACACATTTGACATAGATAAGGATATATATGAATAAAATATTCTCGGGCCTGCATTCACGTCAGGCGGTTAAAATCCGATGAGCTTACAGTCAAGATCTCCTTGGCTTTGACAACGGCAAGGACAGCTCATCGGATTGGAGGCCCAAGAAGACTTTATTTATTCATGTCGCCGCGAGACCGTGCACTGATATAAGCATATATTATCTCTGTAAGTGAGCCAATTTGTGCCTCCTTCAAAGTTACCTATCAGTTGTGCGTATCTATCAGTTGCGTGTTAACTATGACAAAAGTTTCTATAATACCAATTTCAACATATATTGTCCAATTTTGTATTAACGATATTGATCAGATGTCGAAATAGAACATAATGTGAATATTCAGTAATATTGTTGTTATAACTGTTACCATTTCAATGGTATTCAGAAACATTACACGCAGATTTTTATGGGGAACTAATGCATATCCACAATTGTTGGCCAATGACGTTTCAACTGTTCTGATGATGGTGGCAAGATCCACCGTAAACCGGTTAAATAAAATGGGATTTTTCAATAAGCGATCTTGGCAATATCATTACATTTCTGTAAATCCAAGAATATTAAGTTTTAATTATATTTCTTTATATTTTACTATGTACATTGTAAAATTAATTTTATTTATTCATAATAAATATTCTTGTCATTAAACAATGTCCCTACTTTATGCTCTGTATCACAATTTCTTAGTTTCTTTCTCATACTGCCCCACCCCCTACGTCCTGACTGTCGACTCCCTTGGCATTAATTATTGTTCTATGTGGTTTATATTAAGTATTCCATGTTTAAGGGTGCAATATTTTAGTAATTTTAAGAAAATGTGTACATATTTCATGAAAATGTGGAACTAATTTCTCAGTAAACATTGATTTTTGTCATTTTCAATAATTGTCTTTTGTTATTTTGAATAAAAATATTTAGTACTAACCCCAGAAAGATAACAATGTACCTAAAAAGTAAACTTACATGGAAGACATGAGTTATCTTTTGAGAGTTAATGATATTTCACTTTTATTCATGCATTCGCATATTCGGATTTTCGAATACAGAATTACATACAACAGTTAGTCGTGTTAATCGAATCTATGCTCTGTAGAGAGTATTACAGTGGATTTGAATTTTAAACAGCCCCGTATATTAATAACATTTGAAATGTATCTTCTCCTTCGCTTGGTATCATTGTTATCTCATCAGAACCACAATTGGGAGTTTGTATCTTTACATCTAATAAACAACTAGACGGTTGTCCTCCCTAACTATTATGGATTGAATGTTGACGTCAAATTTTTCAGTTCTGAAAAGATATAAGGCTGTGTTATCCTACCTACCACAAGGTGGAATTGGATTCTAATGAAACAGAATTAGGTACGTTTTTGTAAGTCTGCATATTTTTTCAACATGTAATGATTTACTTAAACCAAAAGTAACCTGATTTATTAGGGGGGAGGGGGAGACATTTTTAGCTGGATGTCTAATACGACAAGTGTCCTGATATTCTACCATGTGACAGGAAGGAAAATAACCCTGCCATGTCACTGACTGACAGGACACTAACGAATTTTTGAAATATGAAGATAGCTGATAACGGAAATGGGTTGTAATAAAAAATATACATGACAGAAAATGGCATGTTCTTAGTACAGTGAAATAACACTATAGCGAGGGAATGAAAGGAAGTAATGATTCGAAGTACCATACGTACCATACGTACATATTTATGGGAAGAGGGTCGCATAAATTTTTACGATTTCTGCCAATGTCAAAATTTTTAACTAAGATATTTTCGCTTTTTTTCGCATCTCATCGTCAACAAGTTATAAACTTATAATATCGGTTTGTGAATTACTTCATTTGTTATCAGCTATCTTCATATTTCAAAAATTCGTTGGTGTCCTGTCAGTCAGTTACATGGCAGGGTTATTTTCTTTCCTGTCACATGGTGGAATATCAGGACACTTGTCGTATTCGACATCCAGCTAAAAATGTCTCCCTTCCCCCCTAATAAATCAGGTTCCTTTTTGGTTTACAGTCTATCTGTCATACTAATAAACCCATAAAATATCGATACATATTTTTATAATCGATGTTTCAATCTTTCTAATTTGCAAACACCTACATTTTCACGAATTAACTTGATAATCGAAGCTTTGTCTGGCGTTTCTCCATTTACGCGGCGAATGTCATCTCAATATGCGGAATTATTAGATTTTCGTCTCGTCTGTGATAGTAGTTAGTACTTAGTTTTGTGCAAGAAGCGTGTCTTTAGCGGACTAATGTATTCAAACAGTTACACCTTCTTTGAGTTACATACACCCTCCCCAAAAAATCATTTTTTTAAACTATAGCCTACGGCACAGGAATATTAGATAATTGATTCAAACCATCCATGGTTGAGGCGAGAGACCATTTAATACTGTCACTTATTTTGACCTTGCTACTTATTTAATAAATTTCAAAAGTCGTTTCATATCGACGTCGCGGCCGCCAAACTATATATATATATCGAACACGCGACCATCGTATTCGAAAATGCTGTTACTGTTTACCACGCTCGGAAGAGACTGCAGTTTCGTCGCACAGGAAGTTCTCGGAGAATGAGAAATGAAGGAAAGAACATCGAGAAACAGTTTTATGTTGCTGTAAGAGTATTATTACTTTCAATTAGGCAGCTGTCAATTCAAACGCTCTTTGAAATGCTTACCGATAAGTTATGGACAATTAAGTGGGCTAAATTTTCATTCCTGAAGAAATAAAATAAAAAAGAAAATAAATAAATAAAATACAATTTGATTCAAGTAGTGACTGGTTTTATGCCTACTTTTCGTAAGATCACAATTTTTATAGTCAACGCTGTAAACAGTATCGACATTTGCGGCGACTAGATTCGCGCTTTGTGCGTTCGATGTAAGTATCGTTGGGATCCCACGGCTTCGATACATAACGCTTTTCGTAAAGTACCTATTAGTACAGTTAGTTGACTTTCGCGCTGGAGAGACCCAGGTCTGTATCTTACCGTAGACACCTTGTTTTTAAGGAATTCAAGTCACGATGAGGGTTTGTTTATTTTCTTAATCTATTGAAATTGTTGGTTTCGAGACGTAAATCGTCATTTTAAGATCACACTGTTTTTGTGCGTTAAGTATAAAGTTCACATACCATGCACAACTGAGCTGTTTCTTCAACAAGTACATTATGAGAAAAGATTATAAGTTACTAGAAGGTGTCTAAGTTCATATATTATGCAGGACAAGATTTTGTTATCGATTTTAAATTAGGTCGATAGATTCTTATATTCTACATCAGGTACGAAGATAGTGTCATCAGGGTGTGCTGATTTTTATCGTGAAAACCGGTAATTTCAATAAATAAATAAAAACCATTCGATATTGGCCTAAAAATCTAAAAAAACAAGGTGTGTACAATAAATATTATTTAATACACAAAACATTGGTGAAATATATGTACGTAATTATTTTTATTATGTAATAAATTGAAAATATCGTGTCATCTTTTTATCATTCTAAAATATTTAAAAAAACAATCTTTTTACTACTAAACACCATGGTATTCGAAGTTTGGGGAATGAAAGGCATGACAGTCACAGCAGTTATTGTTATTGTAAAATGTAAAGGTGAATATTACTAAAATTTTGCGGGTTATTATGTTGTGGTCTTATGATTTAGTACTCAAATCCAACGTTACGTCACCATCTGCGGAGGACTTTTGAAGGGGGATTGTGGAGCCATGGAGTGCATTGGACGTAGAAAAAAAAGTGCCCCGATAGCCAGTGAGAATGGGAATTAAACTATGGGTTTGAGTAGAAAACTCATAAGACCACGGCATAATAGCCAGGAAAATTTTAGTAGTACTGATTTATTATTTTTGATTTTGTTTTGTAGTAATATTGAAATATGGATCGTAAAATATTGGAAGTGCCCTCTTTATAGTAATATTCAGCATGGTGACTGTAGTTGGAAGAGTAGTTGTAAAGAATGGAAGGGACGAGAAGTGCAACGCTTGAACTATAGGAAGTGTCATTTCTTTTATCACCATAAAATATTGAAAATGTCGTCTTTTTAGTGTCATACAAGATAGTAACTGTAGTTGGAAGTTTACCTGCGAAAAGTTAAACACAAGACAATCAAAATGATCGTTATTATTATTGTTCTTGTTGTTATTATTAGTGTCACAAACTGTAAATATTAAATGTGTCCTCTTTTTCTCGTGTTGAAATATCTGAAAAAGGCCATGTTCAGAACTGTAGAACATGTTAACGATAGTTGATGTAATTTCCAGGAATCAAAGGCGTGACAAGCGTAACAATTATAATTATTGTTATTGTGTAATAAATTTTAAATATGGTAAGTGTTCTGGCTTTTTTCAACCTGCGATGTTGTAAATCCCTTCTTTTTAGTACTACAAAACATGATAATCCCAGTGCGAGGAGTAGTTGCGAAGAGTTAAAGGCATGACAAGCATTAAGATTGTTATTATTGTTGTTGTCGTTTCTTTTTTAATGATGTAATAAATTTTAAATATGAAATGTGTCCACTTCTGTTCACCCTAAAGTATTGAAAATGTCATCTTTTTAGTAGTGTAAAACATGATAGGCCGAGTTGGAGGCGTATTGGTAAGGACGACCACAACAACAACAACAACAACAACAACAACAGAGCAGCGCGACCACGTGTCCGCGAGATTGTCCGGACGCCGGAGGCTGCGAGGATCGATATGGCGGGCGTGGCTCTGCTCGGCGTGGCCTGACTCACCCCTCTGCCTGGTCGCCGGGCTCCGGGGGCGGCGGCGGCGGGAACACGACGTCGTCGTTGAGGCCGGCGGCCGCCTCCTCCTCGTCCAGCGCCTCCTCCACGTCCGTCTCCGCGTACAGCGGCTCGTCTCGTCCCTCCTCCTCGTCTTCGTCCTCTTCCTCCGCTTCGTCTCCTTCCTCCTCGGCGCCCTCCTGCTGGTCTGCGTCGCCCGCGGGCACCATGCCGGGCCGCAGCTTGATGCTGAGGTCGGGCGAGCTGTCGTCCATGCTGGCGCTCGCGCTGTCGGACAGCGCGGCCGCGTCGTCGGACGCAATGGTGGCCGCTGGGAGGGACGCTGCTGGTGCCGGTGCTGCCGCCACTGGCGCGCTCACGCCATGGCGCCGCGCGGGCCTAGGTCACTGCTGGCTGCTGGCGGCTGCGGTCACTGGCGCCAGTCGCTGTGCTGGGCTGGGCTGTCTCGTGCCGGCCGGCCGGGAGTCGACTGCGGGCCGCGCCGCCTGGGGCCGGCACGCGCGCGCCGCTGCTGCCATCTGCGGGCGCGCGCCGCAACCGCCGCCGCCGCCGCCCGCCGGCAGTTTAATTGGGCACTCGGCGGCGACGAGCGAGCAGCAGCCAGCCGGCAGCCAACACCTGCCCGCCGCTCTCTGCTCCCTGAGGGTGCTCTCTATCTGCTCACTAGAGATGGGAAAAATAAAACATCTGACGGTTTCGAAACGAATGAAACCGTACCATCTGTGGTTTCGAAACCGTGAAGCAATGTATGTTTTGTCATGAAATCTTCGTTCTAGGAGGGCAATATTTTTCACTATGTGGACAAGGGTACATACAAGAACCTGACATCCATAGGGTATATGTTTACTTCTTGGTCTGTACGGAACATGTTGATAAAGATTTCCTCCCGTGTTGTTGACGTTGCCAACATAGTCACACGAGGCCGCCGGTATGGTAGCTAAAAGTTTACACCGTTAGTAACTCACAAACTGCAATACGGTACGCATACTACAGTGATGGATCATAAATGCTACTTTCTATACATACTAAATAAATTACAGGGAATAAAGGGCACACTAAATCACAAGTAATGCTATGGAATTACAAAAATAATAAAGAGGCAAGTTCATCACTTGTACGTCTTGACCGTTACACCACTGCCGAAATTCTTTTAACACGAGTGTCGAAAAATTATAACGACAGTAGGTAACTTCGTTTTCGCTCATAAGAAACCAACTCTTTAACACGAGATTAAATGTGCGATCTACCCTTGTTAGTATAAAAAATGTCATTTCAGGCTTCATGTTTTATCTTATTTTAAAGAATGAGACATTATGTCATTTCGGAATACAGCAGTCTCTTGCAAACGAATATTGGTATCAGTAATCATAAGCTGCAGACTCAAGAGTGTCAACTACTATTTGACACTCTAAATGGTTTATATACTAGTAAGTTCTATGTGTATCTGTGTGGAGCTTCAGTAAAATGAAACACCACATTTCGATACCATTACTCTGTTCCGTGTTTCTGCATTAGTGGTTTGAAACACCGGTGTTGTGAAACGGACATGAAATCGTGAAACCTATACGAAACTGTGAAACCGACATGAAATCGTGAAACCGATGCGAAACTGTGAAACCAACACGAAACCGTGAAACCGACAGGAAGAAACGGTTTCAGTGTATCGACAATCGACCGCGAATGTGATCCGAAACAGAACGGAATGAAACCGCATGGTTTCTAAACCGTGAAAGATGCCGGTTTCGAAACCATGAAACCGTTGTGTGTATCGAAACCTGGTTTCGAAACCATGGAACCGTAGCCAACTCTACTGCTCACTCATTCTTATCCTTACTGGCGCACCCACAGTCATACATAACTAGACTGGCAATGCTGTATACAGTATCATTGGTATGTCAAGTCTCGCCGCCGTATTTCTATACTATAACGTTAAAGTCGTCGTTTGCGTTATTACAGAAAATAGTCGTAAAAATACCGAAGAACTGACCTAACCACGCTGTCTTTAGACTTTTGACCTGTGTTGCCAGACGTAGGGAATTTTCCCTACACGTAGGTACTTTTATTTTCATCCAATGCGTAGGTACTTTGGTAAAATTTTACAATCGCCGACAATGCCTAGCGGGTAATATCGGCAACAGAACAGTTATTCAGCACGCGGGAATGAAGCCGACCAATTGTGGCAAAGTTTCAAGCAGCAAATCATATTTTAAAAAAAATGTTCAAATGTTTGTAGAACTTATCGGACTTAACTACAGGGTCATCAGTCCCTAAGCTTACAAACTACTTATGAACTAGATAAGACTAAGGACGGCACAAATATCCATGCCCGAGGAGGGATTCGAACCCCCGACCGTAGTGGCCGTGCAGACCGTGACTGGAGCGCCTCAGTCCCCTCGGCCACCGCGGCCGGCAATGATATTTTAGACGGCATTGTTGTTTACTGTTCATAGTAAATATTAATTTGAAAATTTAGTTTCGGACACATTAAAATCGATGCGAATTATGATGATTCCAATGTATATCAGTAGAATGGAGAGTCGGTTTGGAAATAGTATTAGAAAATGTCAGCACAAGGAAAATTCGTTGTTTCCATGAACGAAAGACGTTTTATTACCTTGACTAGACTGTTATTTATTTACGCTAGGACGATATACTAGTTAGTACATGTAAATGAGAAACTGCTGACAAGAAAACGCTAAAACGTTATCGACAAACAAATTTCTAATGAACAAAGCGCCACATATTCGTAGTCAACATAGCGTTACTCTTTCAAAATCCAAACATCTAGCGTGATGGACTTCCTTTTTTTTGTGCTGACTGCCAACTAAATAAGCGGTCAATAAGTAAGTTACCCTCGTGTAACAGTGCACTCGGAATAAGCGGCATCTTTGGGGAACCTAATTAATGCTGTTCCTCCGATTCTTTATGTACCCTTCTCCGATCGATAAATCAATAATCCTCTTGAAACAGAGCACTTGGAATTCGCGGCATAATTTACACTTGACTCCATCAATAAGCAACGATTAGTCAATTGAAAAACATATCTAGCAAGAGAAGCACGATGCCAAATATTTATTTTAAAGTTTTTCAAAAATTTAACATTTCACATTAAATAATTGGTTAACCTCTGCTGGCTGGACTCCTGGATTCAGCCCCTCCCAGACGCAAATCCTGGCTACGACCCTGATGTAGGGGCATTGATGAGGTGGTAGGCAGAAAGTAGGGAAAACGTAGGTACATTTTTGTGAGACTGTAGGTATTTTCTGTCTCTGCCATTTGGCAACACTCCTTTTGACATATGAGAAATTCGTGTGATGTAGATGGCTGTAATTTTTGCAGCTGGATTAAGCTTTGACACATATAGTAATGAGTTGTACTGATTTCCTGTTATTATTAATCTGTTCCAATTTCATTCAACTTACGATTTTGTATCAGTAATATGGTCATCATAGAAGTGTAGTTTATCGTTGGATAACACGTATTCTCCTTCTTTTGAGAGTTCTTACGAAATCTACAGTCTGCTTTGACTCATACACTAATGAGTAGCGTTTCCTAGTTTTGTTAATCTGTTACCAGTTTCAATCAACTTCGGCTTTTCTTTTAATAGTATGACCTTTATAAATGTGCTACTTGTCGTAGATAACACATCTCTTTATGAGGCTATTTTTCAGATAACTACAGTCTACTTTAACTGTACGTACTGATAAAATTTTAGTTACCATCCCGGCGGCCTCACATGGTTATGTTGGCAACATCAACGGTAGAAAGCCGTTGATCTCTGTACATTCTGGATGTTGAACTTCAGCTGTCTCAGCGTGCCAGCCATAGATATTCATTTTTAGTTTCTTGCCAAATTCAAACATGGCTGCTATGAAGTATTACAAGAGACCGGGAAGGAAATACGTTTCGATTCTGCTCCCGTATCAGCCTACTACATCGAATATTGAATTAAATTACAAATCTAGAGGTAAGCAAGCAATTCTTTCTGACGTAATAATGGAAGGAAACTCGTTTGCCAAATTTAAACATGGCGGACAATGCGAAATCGTGTGCAAAACATATGAATGTGCAGGCGCGCTGCAGTTCTATGCTCAGACACCATAGTTATACATCCCGTTTGTATAGAGATCACTGTAGAAAGCCCTCACCAAGATAATATATTCTTAGAAATCCACACAAAGTGACCTGATTACGGTTCGTACAGACGATGAGGTAAATAAATAATGCTGTACCTGCTCTCTGGTTGACACGTTCTTGCATGCACACTCTTTCACTCAGGAAGAGTAATTGCCCTCTTAAACGAAGACTTCATGACAAAATATTTACGCTGTCACGCGATCGGCTAATGCCAACGTCACATGATTGTCAACATAATGACGCGAAGTGGTCAAGACGCTAAGTAAAATTTAACCGTACGTATCAAGTTCTGCTCATAACACGATTCGACAATGTACGCCTATGTATTAAATTTAATTATTGCGAAAGTATTAGTGCAAATGCAAATCATTTTCAATTCAACTAGTAAAGCGTACAATCAGTGGCGTAGCTATGTCACCAAGGGCCCCGGGGCAAAAATGACATTGGGGCCCTATTTACACTAATACTGTACAGATGCAAAACTATTTCATCATCAGCTCCTTACCGCCCACTGGAAGACATAATAAGGCAAACTTAAATACTACTAAGTAAATTATTATGTGTCACGCAGCAGATAATGTTTAATCGTACTCTCTAATATAATTGTGAAAGTTTGTTTGTTTATGTTTCCACGCAAAAATTACTAGGTGATTTTGCAGAGGGATAGAGTTGGACCTGGGCAGGACATAGAGATGAAAATGCCCCATGGGATATTTTTCGTCAGCGGTGACAGTAAGCGGACTTTTGTCAGTGCCGACAACTCACTCTTGCTAAACTACGGCGCTGTTAGCTCATTTCGTTGACAGCCCGGTCAGAGAAGGAAAATAGGGAAAACATTCGTGTAGGATGGTTTCGTCAAAAGTAAGTGCCAGATTTTGTTTGATGAAACACTTTGGAAACTACTTGAAGTATATGTTAGTGTCTGGCCAGGAAAAAGTCATAAGTAAAATAACTAAGTCGATATATTCGCTTATTATCGTGACAGTGGGGTAGAGGGCAGCGTCTTGATGCACAATTCACTATTGAGACAAAGAAATTATTACATGAAACTTCTGATCTGTGAATGTAATTAAACCTTTAAATGACAGATTAAACAAATAGTGCGCGGGTAGAAACGTACCTTAAAAGATTGCGTGAAGTGCTGAATTCTCACCACAGTGATGTTTGTTTTTCACGTACAAGAATTGAGCAGAATGCGGCGGAGGGTATAGTGTTAGTATGAACGTAAATTGAAGAGCGAATAGTTCTTATGGTATGGGAAGGCGCCGTTCCCAGAAAAAAGCCACAGGATGCCGAATCCATTTCCCGCCTTCCATTGCAAGGTAGTGTGTAGAAAGGTATGTAGATTCTGTTCGGGATTTCTTTCAGTATTAACGCATTTGTGGAAAATAAACATGCCTGTTTCCTGGCGCAACGCATTTTGTGGAAAATGCACACTCTCCGGGTCTGTCGCGCAGTACGTCATCTGTGGTTTATGAGGTGTTCTGTGGAAGCCTCGGTTGTACAGTGGTAGCATTCCTGCTTCGGCCGCCGTCCTGTCAACACCTCCGGGGCAGCGGGCCGTTTGTTTACGTGTGCGACGAGCGGTGCTTCGCGGCGGCGGCGGCTGCTTCGTGGCTGTGTATGTGAGTATGGAATTCGACAACTCCGAAGAAAGACAGAACAACGTACAATGTCAGTTCGACAGCACCGTTGCTAGGCCGTCGGCTTACGAAATTCATCTGTGGATGAAAAATGAAATGCGATTACAAGAAAACGATGTTATTGGTGTACAACTGGACACTTTCCTAAATTCCGTGTTCCTCAAATTGAAAAATACCGAAATGTGTGACGCTTTAGTTCAGTACAATGACGGTATCAGGAAATTCAAACACTTTGACGGTACAGTCAGTAATGTAAAGATTTCAAGTGCCGGTTACGGTATAAGGACAGTGCGAGTTTTCAACTTGCCATTTGAAATAAGAAATGATACCATTAAAAGACATTTATCTCCTTACGGTGATGTGATAGAAGTCATCAAAGAAAAGTGGTCTAGTGCGTACGTATATCAAGTTGAAAACGGCGTGAGAAGTGTCAAAATGATAATGAGGACACATGTTCCGTCGTTTACTTATGTTAACGGCGTTCGTAACTTACAGTGGGCAACCACAAACATGCTCCTTTTGCAATGGTACGGGTCATTTTAGGCAGGATTGTCCGAGACGCAAGCGACCTGTACAGCAGCCACGGGGCGAAAGTTCGGACGACACAACGTACGCGACGGTGGCTCTGGGTTCAGTTCCCGCTACCGCAAGACGTGCAGTTCCAGAGTCTGAATCAGAAGCCGGTATCATTGCCATTGCTCCCCCCCCCCCCCATCCACCCCTTCCTGCTGTCACCTGTCACATCCCCACAACAAATCATATACCCGGTACTGTTCTACTGTACTTAAACATCCTGTATACATTTAATATTTTGTCTTAGTCCATTCTGTTTAACAATAACTACATTAACATTTTGGCTGCCAAAGGTATACTTGGGTTACCGACCTCGGGGGACCATTTACTTTTTTCCATATTCTGCTTTAGTTTCCTTGAAGTAAGCTATTTAAGTATAAATAAGTTAAAAATATTGCAATTTAGTACCTTAGTTCATGTTTTTTTGCGTGAGTTACATATGACTCACATGGCGCCAGAGTAAATGACAGGCGTGTCATTTGCTATGTCGCTAATAATTTTGGGTTGGTACTCCTGTAAGTCTTTCATTCCACAACATTATTTGCGTACAGTTCCATTATTGGTCTTCTGCATTGTTGCTATAGTCTTTATTCAGTGTTGTTTACTCCGTAACACAGTGATATTGGAGCAGGAGAAAGTGTCTCGTAGAAGTTATGTAGATGAACAAAGGCAAGTACAGAAGCTTTTAGATGAAGTTATGGACATAAGTGAAGAAGATGAAGATACTACTGAAATGGAAAAATAAGATGAATATGTTAATGATGAGTACTGTTCATGGAGAGGAAGAAGCTAAAGTTCAAAACAAGAGGGGCACAAAGAAAAAACCAGCAATGATAACTGACTATAGTCAGTCATTTATAGATCTCGCTCACCAAATGAAGTACTATACTGTCTAAGTCAGGGGGTGTGAAATGGTACAGGAAGCTCGCAGTTGAACTGTTGACAGGGTCAGCACTGGTAAATGCTCTTGTGATTTACATGTTCATCAACAAGATCATCTCAATCACATAATTCAAAGAGGAAATGACTTTGAGACTAATCCATACAGAAGATGTCGATGCCCCTGAGAAATCTCCCACCGTAGCCACCGAGCTGCCTGCAGATTGTGCTCTTGTGAACATGGGAGCAGCAAGTCATTGGTGTATGGATGCTACGAAAAAATGAACAAAGAATTTGGACGAGAGCAAGTTGTCAAGAAATCCAAACAAACGACTTGTATATGTAAGGAATTGTGACTCATATTTTTGCGAAGAGTGTTCCTTCATAAAGGACAGTGCATGCAGGTGTTAGAGATACAAAGTGAAATTGCCCAATTTTTTCAGTCTGTTTCACTGTTGTTGCAATTAGAGTTGGAGAATTTAATTAAAAAATGTTTGTAAATCTATCGGACCAGACTGCGTGGTCATCAGTCCGTAGCTTACAAACTACTTAAACCTAGGTAAACTAACCTTAGGACAAACACACACACCCATGCCCCAGGGAGGACTTGAACCTCCACGGCGAGAATTTAATTAAAATTGTATGTGATATACAATCTACTGTATAAGTAATATGTAACAGCAAATAATAAATTATGAAAAAAGGAAACTCCAATATGACTGGGCCGAGTGAGTTATATATAATTCACGATTTCAAGTGTCAATAACTACTCTTGAGCTCTTGAAAACTGGAAACCACGAACATGATTTGTTACTGGGGCCATAACGTACTGTAACACCAAGTCACAGTTGCTGCAGAAGACTAAAACTAAATACTTACGTAACCTAACAATGCATATTTTGTTATAATTTCCTTACATAATTGACGAACTGTCCATGTTAGGGTCAATTTCGGAAGGAGAAATTAAAAGTTGAAATTCCTTCATTCAGCTAAAATATTATATACAGTATAACGCCTATTATCTGAAGTAATTTGGGGAGATGGATATTCGGACAACCGTTGTATTCGGATATTCGAAATGTACACTTCTATTTGTCAATAAGAAGTCCTGCATAGTAAATGTATTTATACTGTTATTTGGAGGAGCGCGATCCTTCACATTGCACGCTGCAACACTTGGAAGACGCAGCTGTTGCTGTGAGCAGGTCTGATGCTGCCGACTGAAGTGTGCCGATTGTTGGACACATTGGCTGGCAGCTTCGCCTGTCGGCAGCGCCACATAGAGGCGTCGTGAAGGCCCAATTAGAAGCATTGTTCCGCCAGCCAGTGGCCCAGTGCATCTAATGTGGGAAACTTGGTTTGAGGGGAAGGGGATATGATGGACGACAGGGTAGGAGGGTAAAAAAATTAAATTATTAATTTGATGCTCTACTGTAACTTTTTTCGATCGTCGCTCACGAAGGCTGAGGGGCCCCTGGAGCTCGGGGGGCCCGGGGCACTGCCCCGCCTAGCCCTGTGATAGCTACGCCACTGCTTACGTCATATCGTATCAGATCATGGTAGTACCGCACGGAAAATTTTTGACGTGAGGTGACGCAAGATGGCGGCGTCAGACTTCAATCACAGAGGAAGTTTCGCCGGTCTAGTAATGTATGTCTGTGGCGCAGACTTGTCTGTACAGACCTTATTTGCGCAGACATGTCGGAACGTGTAAATTACTCGACGGATGATTTGGTCTGCGCTACTTGTCGGTGTCCGGTCTGTGCAAAGTCTAGCACGGTTTGAAATCACACAGATGGCACTCAGACAAGTCGGAGCGTGTAAACGATGTCTCAGACGAATTGCACAATCAATTGTTGCTGTAGCCAGCGTATAGTGTAGTATTGTTGTTGTTGTTGTTGTTGTGATAGTGAGGAGGCTAACGTAACAATATGAGTGATGTTTCAGGAGAGAGTCACGATTCTCGAACGTACTCAAGAGTTTTTTAACGGAATTCATTGACCTTTACAAGTCGTTTTCAGCCATATGGAAGAGTAAAAGCAGGGACTATTCTGACAGAAATAAAAAAACGTGTAGCATATGAAGCATCAATAGCAAAACTGAAAGGAGCTAACTGAAAATAGAAAAATGGTTGTAAATAAATAAATGCATAAGGACTGTGACTAACTTTAGTTCTCACCTTCAAATATTGCTGCCTTAATTTTGCAAATATAGCACAACATGTTTCTGGAATGATTTGAGATAGTGATGATGATGACACCACATTAGAAAATTCAAGGTTAGCACAACTTCTGCCTGTAGCTAGAAACCGCAATGTCACTAAAAGTCTCTCATAAGCACTTATTAACTTTCTCATCGAACAGTCATGTCCCTTTATGTGTGGTGTGACGTGTTCTAAAAGCACAAAAAATGTTTCCTCATCAATTCGTAAATAATTGAACCAGTCATGTTTTTCGAATTCTAGTTCATTTAAAAGATTAATGTCCCCTTGTTCGCTTAGTAATAGTAATTGCCCTCATAAAACGAAGCTGTCACGACAAAACATTTGCATCTTCAAGCGAAAGGCTCCAGGACAGTAAGTAAAATTTAATCGTACGTAACACGTTCTTCTCAAAACAAGATTCGATAATGTAGGCCCAACTGTTAACTATTTCGGATGTGTTAGCTCAAATGCAAATCATGTTCAAACCAACTAGTAGGCTAAAGCTGACATCATCATATCGAGTCAGAAGATCATAATATTAGCGTTTGGATTTTGGAAACTTTTTGACGTGAGGCGAGTCAAGATGGCGGATCAGGCTTCAGTCAGAGAGGCAAGTTTGCCAGTCTAGTAATATATGTCTGTGGGCGCACCACAATACGTCACCCTTTAAAAAACCCAACAATAACAATACGTCACCACTCTGGCGACTCCGCTGCTGTCACTTTTTTTTCCACACATGAAAAAAATTATTTATTAATTTCTCATTTAAGATCCTCTTACCTTTTAACCCCGCGTTACGAACATCTGTGGTTCGTTCCAGCAGCTGCCAGACGGCTACTTTCAAGCGCTAAAAAACAGGTGTTACTGCGCATGCGCAGCTACTATGACGTAAAAACCCTGTTTTGATACTTTCACTGCTGGAACGCTTTTTGCACTGTTTCTGGCTGCAGGCAAAGGCGAGTTTAAAGGAATGATTAGAATGCCTTCCTTCCTAATAACTAATAACGAAGAAGTGTAAACGAGAAATATCAGATGTGCGATTGCAGTGACTTCGAAATAATCGAAAAAAGTCGCTACAAACACACAAGTATCACGTGATGGCTACCTCCCACTCAGACCTTTCTGCGCATGCTCAAATTGGCAACTTGACCGCGCCAGAAATATTTTTCTGGGTAGCGTCTGGCTGCTTGCGACAACTGCTGGAACACCGAACAGCCACACTCCAAACAGCCAGAAGCGGGAGAAGGCGCTGCTGGAACGCAATTTCAGAGATGCGCATGCGCGTCAAGCAGTCTGCAGCTGCTGGAACGATCCTCTGGTTCTAAATCCGGGTCCACACATTCACCACTTTTACATGCAACAAGGAAATAAACTTGAAGGCTGTATTCTAGAAATGGAAGACGAAGTGGAGGAAGATGAGATAGGAGATATGATACTGCGAAAAGAATTTGACACAGCGCTGAAGGACTTGAGTCGAAACAAGGCCCCTGCAGTAGATGATATTCCGTCTGAATTGCTGATATCCTTAGGAGAACCAGTCGTGAAAAAATTGTATCACCCGGTATGCAAGATGTATGAGACGGGGGAAATGCCCTCCGACTTCAAGAAGAATATCGTAATTCCAATTCCAAAGAAAGCAAGTGCAGACAAATGTGAAAATTTAATAAGTCATGGTTGCAAAATACTAAGTCGAATTATTTACAGACGAATGGAAAAACTTGCGGAATTTGACCTCGGGGAAGATCAGTTTGGATTTAGGAGAAATGTAGGAACACAGGAGGCAATCCTTAGAAGATAGGCTAAGGAAAGGCAAACATAGTTTTCAGCGTTTGTAGATTTACAGAAAGCTTTTGACAATGTCGACTGGAATACAAATTCTCAAGGAATCAGGGGTAAACTATAGGGAGCGAAGAGTTATATTCAACATATACAAAAACCAGTCAGCGGTTATTAGAGTCGAAGGGCAAGAAAGGGACGCAGAGGTTGAGCAAGCAGTGAAGGACTGGAAGGAGAAATTTAGGGAGGTAATTAAAGTTCAGGGTTTCCGGTTTCCCGATGACACAATAATTTTGTCAGAGACTGCAAAGGATCTGGAAGAGCAATTGAATGGAATGGACAGTGTCTTCAAAGGAAGATATAAAATGAACATTAACAAGAGTAAAACGAAGGTAATGGAATATAGCGTCAGAAAGGCGATGCTGAAGGAATTAAATAAGGTAATGAGGCAATAAAATTAGTAGATGAGTTTTGTAATTTGGATACCAAAATAACTTCAGATGGCCGACGTAAAGAAGAAATGGATAGTGGTTATGAGAAGAAAAGCGTTTCTGAAGAAGCGAAATTTGTTAACATCCAATATGGATTTAAATGTTAAGAATTTCTTTTTGAAAGCATTTGTCTGGAGGGTAGCATTGTGTGGGAGTGAAACGTGGATGATAATGAGTTCAGACGAAAAAGTTGATAGAAGCTTTTGAAATGTGGTGCTACAGACGAATGTTGAAAATTAGAAGGGTAGATCACGTAAGTAATGAGGAGGTGCTTAACCGAATTGGGGAGAAAAGGAGTTTCTGGCATAACCTGATTACGAGAAGGTATTGATTGGTTGGACACATTCTGAGACATCAAGGAATTGTCAACTTAACATTAAAGGGAAGTGTCTGGGGTAAAAATCGTAGAGGGTGACCGAGGGACGAATATAATAAGCAGATTCCAAAGGATGTAGGTTGCCGAACATATTCTCAGTTGAAGAAACTTGCACAGGACAGGGTAGCGTGGAGAGCTGCATCAAACCAGTCTGCGGACTGAAGACTACAGCAACAACATATGTACTGTACCGGTATATCAGTCCTTCCGGAGTATAGCTCCCCAACCCCACCCAAAAAAAAAAAAAAAAAAAAAAAAAAAAAAAAAAAAAAAAAAAAAAAATTGTTGTAACTTTTAAAGCTGCCCCACGATGGCAATTTCTCTTGTTTGTTCGCTACCGTCGGCGGTGAACAGACGGGTGTGTGGACTTTGTTCATGACACGTCCGCCCACGTGCCCACCGTTTCAGTCCTGCGCGCGGTATCGCTGACTGGGGTGTATCGCCCCTGGCAGTCGGCCAATCAGAACGCTCCTCGGGGTCACGGGGCCGGTTGTTCTCTTCTGCTCTGAGCATCCGTCCTAGCAACATGCCGTAACTGTGAGAGGGAGCGCGAATTTTGCTATATCATTTATTAATTTATGTTTCATTTGTTCCTCTCTGGTGGGACCCTTTCACTGTGTATTCAGTTTTTCTGTCATTTATGACCTTTATTACTGTGGGGGCACATATGTTTATTCAATTCCTTCGTAGTTTGTCTGTATGAATTCGTTACCGAGCGGGCGAACGCTACCCGTTACTGATGGAAGGATGGAAGCGTCACTGGGCTATTCTCTTCTGTTAAGCCGCTTTTGCGAGCCTGGCGGTCAAGGAGACTCGCCTTTAGAGTAGCGTGGAGAGCCATCGAGGTGTGCAGCCTTCAGGGAAAGTTTACCACTAGCCTACCTGTAGAGCTGTTGCTGTGGTACGAGTTCGAGTCATACAATACACTAGGGACCGGTCTCGCAATGGTATCTTACTTTGTGCCTTTGGAGGAGCCGTGCAACTCTGAATGTTTATGGCAACGCCGGGAGTACGCCTTAGGATTGATATATTTTTCTGTTTGACGAATGTGGGTAGCGGGGAAGCTCCTCTGGATGGCACCACGGGGATTTGGCTCCAGTAAGCACAATATGCGTCGGTCTGGGGGAAATTGTGGCTTCCCCAAAGTACTGGGGAGGGCATCCACCTCGCCTCGGTAGAGACTGTGGGAGGAGCCTACTGGTCGTCGGCCAAGAATCGCTCCCTGATTCGTAGTTACATTTTTGTAAGGGGCGAGACCATTAGCGGAATGCTGAGATTGGCGCGCCGTATTCATAGGGTCGTGTCGCAGAGACGCTTGCCGTCTGCTGCGGCGGTGCGTGGGACTGGCCGGTGAGCGTCGGCAGTGTGCGGGCGTACTGGACTGGGGCCGGAGTCTCCGTCGTGTGTGCAGCTCTGTTTCGGTGCATTACTTTGCTTGTGTTCTGCTGTGGTGTCCGCAGCCGGACCCAGCGGACTTGTAACATTTCGAATCTTTGCTGTCCTGTGGTGACGCCCGAGTGCACCCACAGTTGATCTTAATTCATTTCGAAAGTCTCTGTTTAGAGCACTCTGCGGACGGGAAATAGTTTATGAGCTTCATTTACAAGTGAACTTGGAATATTTTCGTGTAGCGTACTTTGTGTTGCTTACACAATCTGATAACTTGTGCACTTGTGTGTTAAACTCAGGCAGCCGCATTTCGGGGCTAAGTCGAAGCTTCTGAGGCTGTGTCACAAGACATAAATATTTTAGATTGCGGAATCCAGCGTCCGGTTTTCTTACAGCCTTGCCGATTCCATCGCCAGCAGCAGCCACGCCTTCATCAGATCTATTCAGCTAACTGGTGTTGGGTAATGTACTGCACTGCGACAGCGTAGGGAACCTATTTACTGCTCCATAATCTGGCAGATTTTGAGTCTGGAGACTAGACCTTGCTTTTCTTTGTGGGGAACTTTATCAGTTCTTACCTCTTCCTTTTTTATTTTTATTCCTGGTAGATATATTACTTTATTAACTTCTCTCCCTGCCCTCACCCCACTCCTATATAGCCGGACAAGTCAGTAAATTGTAAAAATTTGTGAATGTTGTGAATCTGAGTTCATTCATTTTATTTTTCTTTTAAATATTTGCTAGATATTTAGATATGTTCACTGGTAGGATGCTTATCTTTGAAAAAATAATTTTTTTAAAATGTTATTCTCCACTTTCGTTTAAATTCACACCCATCATGATTTTGGAGGGTTCTAAAATATTTATTTATTAATTTGGGAGAAAAATTGAGATTCAGTTTAGAAAAAATATCACTAGACTACATGACAGTAGTTGGTCAAGTTTAATAATTTTCGATAAAAATGGTAGCACCTCAAAATAAATTATAATATTGCTGATCTAAATTAATTTCTAAATTAATGACATATTTGCATGATCAGCTGTATTATGTCAGTGTTGTGTATTATTACATTATACAACAGCTGATATCCCTATTAGCTTGCAACTTTGTAAACTGCCTTCTCGCCACCCTGTATTATGTTTGTCAATTAAACCTCGTTTTTTTTTTGTTTTCTGAGCCTTCTGTCATTAATTCGACTAGCCCGCACCATGCCCAAATTCCGCCAACTATTCTGTTACAGTACTATAAAAACGTAATATTTATTTGGCAGCTTCGAAATTGTAAGGATCTAAAGATTAACCCCTTGCGTCTGTAAAACTCTATTCGGGCTTCCATACTGCATGCATTTACCACACAATCTTTACTTGTTATCCTACTGACCCCCCTAATAGACGACATACGTAAGTTTTCCAACGTACCTGGACGTATGAATAGAAATGCTATGGAATGTACCCTATACGCCGCAAGCACAAAGTAGCTGTACCACCGCTGTCACTAGAGACAGAACCGAGTAGTTGCTGAGTTCTCGTGATCACCAACGTACAACAGACCTGCAACTGGCATTCCTTCTAAGCCCACTACCAGAGACAGAAGACAATTAATAGAAAATGGTAAAACAGCTTCTGAATTAGAGGAAGCCTTGAACAACAATCTGGCACTGCTGTTGACACAAGAGCTGTTGAACGAGTTTCAAATAGTGCTGGCTACAACTCTCGTGATCCGAGAAGAAGCCATCGTCCATCTAGTGATTCGGAAAAAAACGCACAGAATTTGCTAATGAGTGAGTGACGAAACCAACAGAATTCTGGGACCACATTCTCGGGTCGGACGAGAGCAAATTCTGCCTGTAAAAGAACAATGGACGTCTTAAATTGAGGGATGAGATCGTAGGAACATGGTACCTACAGTAAAACATAGAAGTGGTGTGCCGGCCGCGGTGGTCGAGCGCTCTGCGGCGCGCCAGTCACGGTCCGCACGGCCACTATGGTCGGGGGTTCGAATCCCCCCTCGGGCATGGATATTTGTGTCTTCCTTAGTATTAGTTAGTTGATAAGTAGTTTGTAAGTTTAGGGACTGATGACCCCGTAGTTAAGTCTCATAAGCTATACAAACATTTAGAAGTGGTGTGATGTTGTGGCATGTTGGCGTTGGAGAATGGTGTTCACATGTGGAATCATAGACATGTTTGAATATAAAAGGATTCTTGAAAACGCTCTTAATAAGAGTGGCAGAGCGGCTGAGAATGATGATTACTTCCAGCAGGACAATGATTCAAAGCATAGTGCTGAAACTAAAAGGCTTTGGATCGTGTACAACATTCCTGACATGTTAAAGACATCACTGCAGTCTTTAGATTTAACCCCTATTGAGAAAATTTGGAACGAACTTGAGGAGCATGTCAGGAAACACCACATCCGAAGTAAAGATCATCAAAGAGAACTACTTCAAACCGAGTGGAGAAATATGGACTCTGCGCTCACAAAAAACATTTACAGAAATTTTCAAGAAGACTCGCTGCAGTAATTCAGAGAAAAGGGATAAGTAAGTACTAGCTGATCTCTATTCGAATACTTGCGTCCAGTTGTAAACTAACTATTTACTTTCTTTCTTGTAGTGGAAGTACGTTTATGTTGCTTTTCATGAATTTATATGTTTGATTGTAGCCTGGAGTATATTTTGTACCAATTGTATTTATGTATACTTGTTTTGAATAGATATAAAGTGATATTATTCAGAAATATGTTGATGTTTCAATATTTATGCCGGTCTCTATAGATGCAAAAGACATACATCACCACCACCACCACCACAGAAACATTATGAAAACCTGAATATCAAACAAAACCTGATATTTCCGCTAATACCCACACACACAGAAACAAACATCACACACACCCATATGTATTGGCATATACATCGTTTTTCACCACATCTATCATTTTGACCGCTACTGAAAGAATACGTCAGACCTTTGAAGAACTTTCATTAAAATGTTAATTTTTGATAAAATGTTGTGCCATATTACAACAATATTTTGTCACCAATGAACTCACTATCTTTCTTGTGTCACTGTCATACTCGTCACATACAAAAATTGAGTATTAAAGCGAAGTGTTTTTGAAGCATAAACTACGTTCCCATCGCATATTTGAAAGACGCTTTAATGTGGAAGTGGGTACCTGGTTCACAATACCATCCACAATACTGATTCACTCCTATATTCCCCTCTCTTCAGACAGATGTAACTCAACATTAACGGTAAACACTCGTTTTTTCGAGCTCAACTCTCCAAAACAAAACACCCAGAGAAGAAATGAACAGCTTTCAGTCCTGTCCATACGCCGAATATTACTATTGGCGTAATATATACCACGAACAAAACGTGGAAAACAAATAACAAACACACTATAAAGAAAACAGGAACAACCAGAAACTAAAGAAAAGAAAAAGAAGCGTAAGTACTAACGAAATGACGCGTTTCAGGAACCACTAACGAAATGACGCGTTTCAGGAACCAAAAATTGAAAGCAAGAAACTTAAACAGTTACACTAAGCAGATGACAAGTTTGCAAGAAAACAATTACCACAACAACAAGTAATAAGAACGCTACTTAGTCATTTTACACGTAGCCTAATGTAAAAGATATGTAAAAATGTGTGGTACTTATATATGTAGCCCTAATTTCACAAAAATAAAATAGTTATATTTCGTCCAATAACCTAAGCAAAATTCATAGTGAATGAAACTGTAAATACATTTTAGGTGTATCTTAAAAGACAATGTGTGGTACATTATAATTTTTCAGAACAAAAATAAACCACCCCACTGATGGTAGCACAAAATGTGCTGAAACATATTTGCATTCCACAGATAATCCTCACAATTTACAGAAATAATACATATGAAGTATTATTATTATTATTATATTATTACAAAGAGAGCCGCGGTGTAATGGTCGAGCGCTTAAAGGCACCTTCCTACGTAGCGGGCGGTTGCTCCTCGTCGGAGGTTCGAGTCCTTCCTGCGATATGGGTGTGTGTGTTAGCAGATTAGTTTAAGTTAGTTTGCAAATTCTTCAAGTTGTTAAGCCAAGATCGCCAGTAGAATATACTTATTTCTCTTCACCGGGTAACACGGAAGGCAATACTCACTGTACGGCTTACCTTAGAAGATAGATAAGGAAAGCCAAACCTATATTTCTAGCTTTTGTAGATTTGGAGAAAGCTTTTGACAATGTTGATTGGAACACACTCCTTCAAATTATGAGGCAAGCAGGAGTACAATATAAGGAACGGAAGGTTATTTACAACTTGTACAAAGACCAGACGGCAGATGTCAGAGTTGAAGGGCATGAAAGGGATTGAGTGGTTGGGAAGGGAGTAAGAGAGGTTTGTAACCTTTCTTCAATGTTATTCAATTTGTACACTGAGCAAGTTATAAAGAAAAGCAAGAAGAAATTTGGAGAAGGAATTAAAGGTCAGGGTGAAGAAATAAAAACTTTGCGTTTAGCCGATGACATTGTAATTCTGTCAGAGAAAAGCAAAGGACCTGGAAGAACAATTGAATGGAAAGGACAGTGTGATGGAAGATGCATATAAGATGAACTTTTACAAGAGCAAAATAACGGTAGTGGAATGCAGTCTGCGAAAATCGGGCAATGCCATAAGAATTACATAAGGTAACGAAATAATAATGGTGGTAGACGAGTTTTGTTGATTGGGCAGTAAAATAACAAATGATGGTCGCAGTACAGGGGATATAAAATGCAGGCGTTGTGTGGATTGTTGCCTTGTATAGGAGTGAAACGTGGACGATAAACAGTTTGGACAGAAAGAGGATAGAGGCTTTTAAAGTATGGTGCTACAGAAGAATGCTGAAGATTAGGTGGGTGGATCGCGTAACTAATGAGGAGGTACTGAACAGAATTGGGGAGAAAAGGAATTTCTGGCATACCTTGACTAAAAGAAGGGATCGATTGGTAGGACACATTCTTAGACATCAAGGAATCGTGAATTTAGCGTTGGGGGAAGTGTGTGGGGTAAAAATCGCACAGGGAGACCAAGAGATGAATACAGTAAGTAGATTCATACGTATGTAGGTTGCCGTTCTTATGAGGAGGTGAAGAGGCTCGCTCAGGATAGTGTAGGGTGGAGAGCTACATCAAACCAGTCTCCGGACTGAATACGACAGCATAGCCGGCGGCGCGCCAGTCACAGTCTGCACTGTCGCTACGAGCGGGGGTTCGAATCCCCCCCACGGGCATGGATGTTTGTGTCGTCCCTACTGTAAGGTAGTTCATAAGTAGTCTATAAGTTTAGGGACTGATGACGCCGCAGTTAAGTCCCTTAAGCTTAACAAACATTTTAACCACAGCATACAACACAACAGCAACAACCGGCTTCGATGATTTATATCATCATCTTCAGAATGGTTTAAACATCTTTGCTAAGGAGAACATCTGAAGTAAAGGGTTTCTCCTCGAAATGTAAAATGAGTAAAAATACATGGTCAATGTTAAATTGTAATTCACCAAAATGGATGCCACTTAAGTATAAGAGAGATTGACCAAACAGTGATATTTTTATCTTTTATTCTGATATGACGACCCACTTTGATAACGGGTATTTTAACATCTTGACCCTGCATTTTTATTCAAATCAAATGTTCAAATGTTTGTATAGTCTATGGGACTTAACTACGGGGTCATCAGTCCCTAAACTTACAAACTACTTATGAACTACCTTATACTAAAGACGGCACAAATATCCATGCCCGAGGGGGGATTCGAACCCCCGACCGTAGTGGCCGTGCAGACCGTGACTGGAGCGCCTCAGTCCCCTCGGCCACCACGGCCGGCGCATTTTTATTCATTTTACATTAAAAGTCGACCACTGTACGTAACAAGAGCTTTTTTTATCACTAAAATTAGTACCTGAGGTCCGTGTGAACTACTGGTTACTCCCTGCTATAGAGCCTTGTTCCCTGGCTCAAACTGAGAACTGGCTCGTTTCAAAGTACTTCAATAACAGGAACTTAATACTACAGTGTTCAATATACATAGCAGCATAGCAGCACAGCCGGCCTACGTAATTAATATGCATAACCTTAAGTGATATGGCGCCGCTATACGCCTTTTAATGCCACCTGGTGGCAAGAAATGTCTACCTGGACAGTACCGAATGTGTTAAAGCTTGTAGTCTGCTTTTATATGTATATCAAACAACATCTTACATCTGTTCACGTGTGCACATGGCACGGAAGAGGTATAACTCGACGTAAATCATCGTTTTCAATATGAAATGTAACTTACTACTTTTTCTGACATGTGAAAAAGTTTTGTTATTTTTTATGTTTGTAGACGCTAATCTGATGATGGTAAAGCCGAAACGCGTCATTTTTGAGGGCACGCTATACATGAAGTGTGACCTATAATAAAGGATTTGCGACCTAACCAGCTTCACGGCAGTACTACCTAATCATTTCATCATGGTCGCCTGCCTCCTCAATGACCTTATGTCGCATTTACAACATATTTAATACATTTGGTATGACGAGACTATGTTTATTTCAAGTAACTGAATTATTGTTGATATGTATAACACCTCCGCCTGAGGAACAAGGCGAGATTGTCCCCATACATGTTCTTTGTTGTGGTGCTATTCCAATATAGGAGAGCCCTGGCAATTTGATACGCATTTCACAGGGAACATTGAGGCAGAATTAAAAGTATGTGGTCTGGAGGCAGACGTCTTTAGTCCATACAGTCGCTTTGTCCGTGGCACTATGTTAGCTGGTCTAAAGCACCGGCCTTGTAAACAGGAGGTCCCGGTTTCGAATCCCGGCTGCAGTATACATTGTAATTGAGTACCTCTCCTTATATTTCAAATGTTTGTCAACAGCTCGTGTTCACACTTCTTCACTGACAAACATTCTTACATTCATATCTGTGCTGTGGTAACTGTACGAACTGCCACTCCTTCCCTTACAATAATACAATTTCGGCGGTCGTTTGAGATACGAGGATAGCCAGAACTTCATCGGGTGAGAATGTTCGCGTGAGCACTGAAACCAGCATCGTTGCACCACTGACACGGACGTCCGGCTTTGGTAATTTTCTGAACGTACACTTCGTGCCCTTTCAAACTGGCTCAGTTGGCTGCAGAAAGCACGGGATTGTGGCGCGGCACCTGTTTGCTGCACACGGTGGTACCACACTGAGCCTTAGACATTCCCTCTCAAATGGTATACGCTGACGGTGCCCTGGAAGCCGTGCCACTGTGCTATCTGCTGGCAAACGACGTTCAGACCGTTACAACCGTATCCAGTGTTCCACGTGTGGCATCGGATCAAAATCGACGTCGTCTTTCCAGCTATACTATTTTTTTTTTTCGGCACTGTATGTTCGCAAGTCTTCTTTTTCTTTCCTTGCCAATTCGTTTTATATCAGACTTTGCCACATCGAAGCGTGACTGGGTTTAGCTAGTATGATTAATTCTTCCGTGGTCAATTATTGGTGTGCTTCGGTAGCAATTTCATTCACTTCAACAGCCTCTACACGTTAGGCTAAATTTGATAACTACAGCTCTTGTTATTTGAGGGTTCCTACAGAAGCTACTAACCATAACACCGGCTATAACAGGAAATCCTTAAAGTAAACGCTGCGTGTGGCCGATCGTAAAGTCGAATAATTGCTGGCCTGTGTTGACGAAGGGTAAACGTGACGAAGGCTAACAAACATCCCGCCTACCTAAGGGGCTGCCCGCGGCTTCGTCGCTCCTCCACTATTAGCTCATAAAAAAGGGGGTTACCTGGAAAGTATTCCGAAATTAATGACATTTCAGTATGTTGTGTGTAGGTACTCTGTGGAATACAATCTTGAGAACCTTGAGAACCCTGTGCTAACTTTGCAGGGGCCGAAAAACCTCGAAAGTTTTGACCTTTTTCATTATTTTGCTTGTAACTTCTGAACGATGCGTTTTTTCGAAACATATCTCGGAACAAAGTTGAAGAGCATAAAATTTCCGACATATTTCACTGGTCAAAAGTGTATTCTGACTCACTAATGACTTACATACATATGTTAAAAAATACAGTAATATGTTTCGCGCGCAAAAGACATGGTTCGGAAGTTATAAGCAAAATAGTGAAAAAAGGACAAAAAATTTCGAGTTTTTTCGGCCCCTGCAATGTTAACAGAGGGTCCTCGAGGGCGAAAACTCAGATTGTATTCCACAGAGTACCTACACACAACATAATAAAATTTCATTAATTTGGGAATACTTTGCAGGTGAAGGTACCTGACTGCTGGACTGAATGCCTCCTCACTGGTGGCGATGACTCGAGTCCATTCACAAACGTCCCGTAAGGCACGTCAGCCAACAGATCCATCCCACCGACAGCAGGCTACAGTAATCTGTCAGTGTGTGTTAATTTAACTGCTACTGACAGTTGCACACCACTTTTTTAACATAGCGAAGCAAAGTTTGAAAATACCGTCATAAGAACTTTGATGTTGTTCTGACACTGCTTTGAGATTAGCATGTCCGGAACCCATATTCGTTTCCGTTTCGTACGGTTCTCATTTGCATTCATTTGACGATCATACACCCATCTTGAGATTATTTTGGACTTTGTTAATGTGGAGAACTTGTACACATTAACGCTCTCATGCAGCAAGGCTGAAAGTTACAGATCTGTAAATCGTGAGTGCAAAGTACTAACATGAATTGTTTACTAAGGACTGATAACCATCGCTGTTTAGTCCCTTCCAAAAACCAACAACAAGAACAACAACAATTGTTTCCTGTTAGATTCCTGTAAAACTGTTAGATTCCGACCTCTTGGAAGCACAAATGTAGGAACACACGAATGCTTGCGTTAGGTACGTGTGCAACATCCGGTTGTATGATCACGTCAGTCCTTAATACACCCACCTGTGCTTACTTCATCGATTTCTCAGCCACCAGTGCCCCCAATACTTATCTTCTCACATTAAACAGCTATCATCATTCCACAACCAGATCGGATACGTCTAGCACCTTGGCTGTACCTTCACACAACACTAAATCTTTCTCCGTGTCGTTCTCCATCTCAGCCATATGACTATGGATCACACTGCCACGTGATCTACGTCTTATCCTAAACCACTCGACATTCAAGAGGAAACTTAAAATTAACGACGGCATAGCCTCAATTGTTACCCTCCTCTCAGTTCCCTCTCTCTTCTCTCCATCAAAACTTTGAATCTCACCATTCTGTTTCTCTTCCTCTAACCAATGTACCTCTTCTATACCTCTCTCCCCACATTCTATCATCTTATGTCTCTGCTTGAGGTGAATAACTCACAATCTGTAAGAACATAACGAGGCAATTCCTAAATAGTAATAGGGCTGAATTTCACAATATGAAATATGTTTACTGTACTTTGGATAGTCATTATTATTATTATTGTCACTATTATTGTTATTATTAAATCTTTTTTATAAATTATGTAAGTATTATTGTTAAAATTATATTCTAGTAATAATCTGTAATTTTTCTTTTAATTCTTGTATTATACACCCCTGTCTGTGCTATACTAAACAAACTGTTCAACTTCAGAAGCCTGTCTAGTTGTAAGAGAGGGCCGGAAAGCCATAATCTTGCCTGGTAAAATAAATGCATAAATAAATGCACTTAGATGATTAATAAAGGGCAAACCTACGTTTTTTGCTTCTGTAGATTTGGAGAAAGCTTTTGACGTTATTGACTGGAACACACCTTTCGAAATCCTGGAGGTAGCAGCGTTAAAATACAGGGAACGAAAATTTACATATAATTTGTGCAGAACCAAGACAGCAATTACAATAGTCGAATAGTGTTTTTCTGTCTATATATTGAGCATGTTCTGAAGAAAACGAAGGAGAAGTTTGGAGAAAGAATTTAAGTTGGGGGGAGGGGGGGGAGAAGAGAGGAAACCACGCGTTTTGCCGACGACATTGTCATTCTGCCGGAGACAGCAAGGGACCTGACGAAAGAATTGAACGGAATGGACAGTGAAAGGAGGTTACAAGATGAACATTAACAAGAGGAAAACAAAAGTAATAGAATGTAGACAAAGAAAAACAGGCAATGCTGAAGGAATTAGATTAGGTAACTAGACAATTAAAGCAGTATATGATGTTTTTCATTTGGTAGCAAAATAACTTCTGATGGCCGGAGTAAAGGAGATATAAAATGAAATGTCGCGGTGGAGTGGCCGAGCGCTCTAAGGTGTCTCGATGCGGAGCGCGCTGTTGTTCGCCGTCGGAGGTTCGTGTCCTCCCTCGGGCATGGGTGCGTGTGTTGTCCTTAAGTTAGTTTATGTAGTCTGTAAGCCTACGGTGACGACAACAGTATAGATTCACAAACATTTGAAAATTAATTGCATCGTTAATTTTCCGATTCCAGTTGATACACGAAAAACACATACGCCATTATTCTCCATAGACATCATTGGAAAATTCTCATTGCAAAATTCACACACTGTGGCATCTGCGGAATCGTCATTAACATCCAGAACTTGAGATTTTAGGGTTTCTTATAACTTCGCTGTTAGTTGCTCCACTGTTTGAAGTCATTTGCACATGTTCGCCTCTTCAGAAGCATAAAAGATTTTCAGCTTTTTCTTATGAGTCAACACAACGCCCTCCACAGTCTTTCGTTTGTGAGATGCTGGTTGATATATTGTTACAGCTTTTATGTCTTTTGGCGAGAATACAGGATGGCACGAAGTGGGAGAGGATGAGTCAATGAATAAAGCAAAATCATTTCATATAAGATAAACGTTGAGACTGAGTGCTTGAGAAAATAGAAGCTCCAGTTTTCGTTGGGGGCGATTTGAGGGACCAGTTGAGGGCGATATTGGCAACACTGGTCGATAAGCACTTACATTAACCTGAAAGTGACTCAAAACAGCTTTTCTCGCTATTAATAATACGACTGTATTCTTTATTTAACTTCCTTTATAGTCTTATGAACGAAATTGTTATAATTACACAGTTATCTGCTTATTCATGGCAGATAGTAAAACCGATTTCACAACACCCGACACTTGAGGTGCCACACTGTTTGCGCTATCACTCTTATGCCGCCCTCTCACGGGACGTGGAAACGCACGACTGGTGACGTACAGCGTGGCTTAGAGAGTCGAGTGTGGACAGTCAGCGAGTGAGCGCGTCTGTGCCGGGACCTAAGTGAGGCAGCAGGCGGGCACTCGGAATTGTATCAAGAGTTTCCTAATTTAGCCTGGAATGCAGGTAGACTATTCTATCGAAGGATGCAATAATGGGCACAATGTAAATTTATTCATCGCCAAGAAGAGAATACAGTGCCACACAGCAAGAGCCACGATTGACAACGATTCGCCTCTGTTTGTGCAATCACGCAACTGCTCGTCCGCAGCACGGGATACTTGAGAAGGTTGATGTACGTTTGGAACTGTAGCGCGAATGGATCAGCCAGCAGACGTCGTATGAAACGGCGGAAGGAGGAAAGAGATAAAAGCGTCGCCATGACACCGAACTCAAACGGATGTCCGAAAACCATGGAAGGGGAACAAGAAGATGACCGTCATCTGCGTCACCCACACGGAAGCAGGCGCCAGGACGATACCAACGTCCGCGAAGGACAGTCAATGCGTCGAGTTCGTCAACAGCAGCGGTTTCCTGATTGATGGGGACATAATGGATAGCAGCATCCCAGAACTTGAAGAGCGCGCTGAACATCAAGTATACTGCATGGTGTATATGAAAAAAAAGAAGATGTATGACAACCAGCGAAGCTTCCCACCTCAAGACAACAACCATAATTACCAGAAGATTCCCGGCTGGAGACGCTGGTCAAGCCTGGAAGACGGGAGATAGCTAACGTCAGACCAACTTTAAGACTCTTGGCCTGTGCTTAGAGAAGATAATGGCATTCATAGGAAGACCGCCCGAGAAGAAGAAAGAGAACACAAGGAAACCATAATCCCGGAATCCAAAAATCCAGCTATCAACTGGACGCCACACATTGATTCAATTAATTTAAAATCTTTCTTATATAGTTTTAATTATTATACCTCAAATGATATTCTTAATGATACAAATTTTGTAAAATATAAGTATAGCACAAATGCAAGAAATAAAAGTAAATAAAAATGTAATGAAACAATTTTCCCTGAAGGCTGAAGAGGTATATGCAACCCCTAAAGCAGCCCGCTCCACCTCCTAAAGGTGGAGAATGTAAAGAGGAAAAAAAATCCTAGGCAGTCAGTTCATGAGAGAATCTGATGATGGCAACAGGTTGAGTTGCCGAAGTATTGTGCCAGTCTGACACAGGGATCTGGCCGTTGTCATCTGCTTTACAGCTGTTATTCACAGATCAGCCGTTGGCAGCAGTTTGCAGCACTGTGGAAGTTTCGCTGAACGCAAAAGAAATGTCAACAGGAATAAACAAAGCTCCTGCGCTATTGGGCCCTAAAGAGACAGAACGAATGATATTCCGAAGGTTTTGAGGAGAACTCATCTGCAGGGTTTTAACAGAAGAGAAGTCGCGACGTTTATTGGATCTCGTGTGCTCGCTCGGCAGAGGATGTTTTATTCAAGCGGTGCTCGATAATCGAATCGAGACGCCGCTAAAAACTGGGGGAGACGGCGGATGCGAGGAAGTGCCCCTGGCGGTAGCAGCGAAATTACCTCCATAAGAAGAGGGCGCGGCGCTACCAATGCGAGAAAGGGCGCGCTCTGCTCTGCAAGTACAATAGCGCTCTGTTCACTGCCGCGTGGCCAGACGTCAAACAACGGGAAAGGCGGAGAGTTTGTTTTTGGATTGGGACTTTCGTTACAGCTGCAGAGAAAGGGGCACTGATTATCGGATAAAGAACACAAATATAAGAATCAAATATCAAGGTAGAAAGTAGCGTGTTACATTTTCTATGTAAGATATTGGGTAAGAGATCTGGGAATGCTAGTTAAAACGCTCACTGCTGCTCTAAACTACTTTGCGAGTGGCCACAGTATTTGCGCAATGGAAATTTATCTAACTGCTCACTCCTTAAGGGAGCAGCCAACATTTTAACGAACACAAAGTTAAACATTGGACTGGTAGTATGAAATTATGAAGCAGAGGTTTAATACTTTAAATCATTATCTATTCAATAAAATGAACAAGCAAATAAATGTGGGGAGACCATATAAAGCACAATAAAGCACACACCTGCCCGTAGTAAAATTGTTTCTGCCCTTTATGAATATGGAGGTAACATGGGAGGAAATTTGTAAATACACAGTAGATGAAGAAAAGCACATTCATTCACACACAGACACACGCATAATGCTTGCAACACATTACTCATGTGGCAGCAGTTGATAGCAGTGGTGAAACGAAGCGTCGGCAGTCTTTCGACGGGATGGCGGGTATCTTCAAGCACAAATTAAAATGAACTATGGACCAAATGAACTCGTGTGTATTAAGGCAGCAGCATACTATCCTTAAGTACCATGTGGTGTGCGAACACAGTGAATTACATAGAATTTACAACAAAAATAAGTTAATTTAGAATAAGCGAGCAAATAACATGCGAGAATTCATATAGAAGAAATCTATTATCAGTAAAAGCACAGCTGAAGGCCGAAGTAATGACCGTTACGAAAGCACGTTGTGCAGTCGGTTATACCAAGACAGGAAAGACGGAATCAACCCAAAATATCTAAGAAAAATTTACCATACAGACACAACGCGAAAACGTAAAAACCAGCAATGAAATTTCAACAAACTGAGTTTACACAAAGGCTGAAGGCCACACACGTGTATTCTAATTTGAGAAAACTGGACACAAAATCATTACCAGATTGGAAATACAAATACGAAATTTACACTGAATCGCTCGACTTCTGTAAACTAAGAAACACTTCGCCTCGCATAGCGAAAGAATTACTCAAGAAAACTATCACTGATAAACCAAGACAGTCTGGTCACGAACAAAGTAAAGTTCTAACAGCATGCCATCCCCTCAGCATGATTCGACGATATACTCACTTTGGCGGTTGCAGCAAGAGTGCGGAGTCAGGCCACGCAAAAAGCCTTCCCCTCCACATACCGGATGTAGGGCGCTAAAAGCGATGTAGAGTGCATTCAGAGCCTACCTGTCTAACAACCCTCGCTACCTGTGGAAGATAATACACTTTACTAGAGTTCTAAGGAGGCCTCTTTTATCACCTCTTTCGTCCATGATTATGTTGCTACTACACTAAGAACAGGCCAACTCGCCATCTTGTCAAATAGGGATGTCTCTGGGCACCCAGCAGACGTAGTGCAGACAACATACAAAGCCATGCGTTGTTAACTAAAGTAAACGAGGCCTAAAGCGCGAGGCGGCGATTGTAAGCCACTGCGCGACAGTCAGTCAGTATTAAGAGCAACCTTCCACATTCTTAAAAACACACAAGTGCAATCATACAGGTGGAAAAATATATAAACATGGGGCATTGATCACTAATAAAGGAATAAAATAATTGACATACAAATGGTGGAGAAACACTTAAGAGTAATGAATAACTCAAAATGGATCACGACCACAAATTCAGTGGACGTGTTTCAAGGTCTATCAAAGTATTTAAAGAAGAAGAATCTTAGAAACAATAGAGTGAATATGTGAAGATAACTGATAAACGACAGGGGCGCTAGATCTACACCGTCGGCACAAAATTTAAGTTTTCGCAAACTCTTATAAAAGCCATTCATGTATTTTCTGAGGTCGAGTTAAAACTATGCAGTAAATTTTCCTCGAAAGACAAGGAACGTAGCGGAAAATATCTTAAGACTTCGCACCATATATGAACATAATAATAAACATTCAAAAAGAGTCAAGTATTTTTTTTTTCATTAATGTGTCTATTGTTGAGAGGCTGGATGAAGCCAGAGGGACGCACTCCAAGCTGAGAAATGGAGACCATTGCAGATAACAGGCTAAATGGACCTTATATAGCTTACAGGATGTAGGCGGAAAAGAAATCTCCTTGTGAACTGCAGATGCCCTTAGACGCTGTCCCAGGGTAGAGGTTTTCCTTTCGGAGAATCAGCACGTAACTTCATACAGTGTCTAGACTCTGTTGCAAGATGTTACATTTGTACTCGGTTGCCAACAGGCACGTCTTAATGTACGTAACGAAGCTGAGACCAGTCCCTGGGAACAGCAACGTCAGTGGGTTCACGAGGCTGGAGGGAGAGGGTAAAGGAGGAAAAATGCCAGTTAGCAGCTACACCCTCTGGAGAGGGCTTAAGGCGTGGCCAGCAGACGTAAAACATTGCTGACCATACATGCTTTTCAGCTGAACAATCTTGCTACCAAGTATGGAGTTTGTTAGTGCAGAAACAAGTCACATCCCCACCCAGGAAATGGCAGAGGGGACAGTGAATATCTCCCCCCCCCCCCCCCCCGTATTTTATTATTTTTTCTGAATTAAATCAACATGTCCATTTCAATTAAATACCAAAGAACCAGTGGTCAAGCAAGTTATGTGGTGCCGTCTAGCGGATTTTGTGTCGAACTATTTGGCAAAAGTTCGTGGGTGTTACTGATTGCCGCGACCTTCAACAAACATCCGATTTCTTCCATTGTTTCCAGCATGTTATTGCTAAGTTTCACATTGTTTATTAATGTTGTTTTTTTTTTTTCAAGTATAACGTGTCACTGCATCCAACACATATTCATAAAGCGACAAACCGTCCCTTGAATGTTATAATTATTTTTTTGTTTTGTGATGTCCATTGTAATGGACATTGTGCTCCAAAAGTATGATACATAAAGGGGGACTTTGTTTATTAGTATTCTGATTTTCTTTCTTTTCTTCTATATTTTAGGGTTAATTCAACACACATCATGTCCAAAACAAGCAAATGCGTTAAATATTTGACAGATGAAGAGATTGAAGCCATAGTTAATATTTTTGATGGCATGGGGTCCAACTTTATTACTACGCAGGCAATGGATACATGCAGAAAAAGTATATCCGTAATCCAAGGCCTGAATCTGTGAAACTCTACAACCATAGTATGGGTGTTGTAGACAAGATGGATTTTTTAATTAGTATTTACAGAAGAATTATACTCTCAAAGAAATGAGTATTACACATGTTTGCACGTACTCTGGATATGGAGTGTACCAACTCTTAGTTCGAGTGTAAAAAAGACTGTCAAGTCCTTGGTCTCCCTATGAAGAGTGTGATGGATTTGCTGCAACTTAGACAGCATACCGCAGCAACTTTGGTTCTTGCAGACAAAAATAAATCTACAAGGAGGGGACGTCTCCTAGCAGATTCACAAGAAATTATGCAAGAAAACAATAAATAGAAAGTTTCTGCACAGCGACCAAATACCGCGATTCGCTATGATGAGATCGGTCATATACCTGGTATGGATGATAAGAAAGAGATGAATTGCAAGAAAATAACACACTTTGTATGCACCACATGTAAAGTACACTTGTATATTTCAAAAGAGCACAACTGCTTCAACTCATTCCATTGTAAATAACAGGAGGTTTGTAAAAATTTTGTGTACTAATGTAATAATCAATGACAATAAACGATGTAATTATCTAACATCTGCAGTATTTTCCCCCCTTGCGTGCACCCATAGAATCACACCGTCCATTGTGATGCACGTCACTTAAGACCTTTCGTATGAACACTGGAAGGACGGGACACGAAAAAAAAAAAGTAAAATATCAGGTAATCTGGATATAAATATCAAAATTTTCACTAAACAGGCAGAAAATGGTGACTGAAAGGGTTACAACCTGTTCAATTAGTTACGAAATCTAATTGCACACCTGAATATATTTACCAGTTTATTTTGCACATTAAGAAAAGTACCGCTAATTCTCACAAGAATAGCTCCACGTTGTAAAGGGTTACAATATGAAGGTCAGCATCCCCAAAACGAAAGTAATGTCTGTGGGAAAGAGACTCTAAAAAATTGAGTTCCAAATCGGAGGAACAAAGTTAGAACTGGTGGACAGTTTCAACTAATTATCATATATTTCCTCAAAATCTTCGGCATCCAGTTTCCTTATGCCACTTGCAACGCCATCTGTGATAAAGTTAGGAAATATATTTTTTATGTTTTTTTAGTTATTCCGTTGCGTTTCCCCCTTCGTCAGGTACGGTCATTTCAAATCTGCAGTTATTTTGCCCCGTGGCTCTTCCTGTAATTTTGCAAGTGTGACTTCAATTATGGACGCTTTGCATATACAACAAGGGGCATTGGTCCTATCAAATCGAGGTGGACTGTTTTGAAATGTTCATCATCGCTAGGTAAGTGTCCTATTGGGTCTCGAATACGTTTGTCTGGCACGTAATACACGATTTTGTTCAGCTTTGACCCCCATTTTTAAGTGATGCAGACAAACCTTAACGAGGTCATTTATAGGTATTCTTAATGGCTGTGTGAGCCAAATTGTGATGTGTCGGAAAATGGGATATCTAAATGCTTCAGGAAAATAAGGGCGAATAATTTGTATTGACAGATCACAGTCGTTTTCTCCCACGTGTCAGATGGTATTTTAACTTAAATGATGACGGAGGACTGGCCTGTAGTTGACGAAGCTCTTCATCATCTTTTTTCGCTTGGGCTTTCTCTTCATAGTTAACGGGAAGTAATTCTTGAAGCCTTCATAAGCCATCAGCAACTAAATCTACTTTACCAGACATGGCGCATGTTGCATTGTCTTTACTATTTTATATATTCAATAATGGGTAATGTGATTAACCTCTACCTCTGGCTCTCTTCATATATTTGTGGGTAGAATAAATCTTCCCGAGGTGGCATCTACATACAGGAAGAAACATGCATGTTTCCATTAGGCTGATGCCAGGGCTTCTTCTTCGCAATGTTTCATATACATATTGGTGCAGCTAATGGATTCTTTATGGTTACTCCTTCTGTCTGTTCATGGTTCCCAACATCAAAAATAAAGTACGTCGATGTCAAGACATGACTAAAAAGGTGACCTAAGAAAATCCTAAGATGGAAGGGAGTATGTCAGAGAACCAATGTTGCTGACAGTGAGGCATAAGCAGACCCCATCCTTGTGAACGATGCCAGTCCATAAAGTCTTCAAGGAACTGATGGTATATGTCTTACCTTGAATAAAGTTAATACATAGCTGGGAATAAACATTAGTAGACAGTTGTAAACTTTTCCATTTCAAGATGGTTGCTGAAGCAGTGCATCCACAGTACACATGAAGGGAGGTCAATTATTTGTTCATTTATTTTCTCTCTGTCTAGTGCCTTTATGTGTTCTATGTGTAGTGGGAGTAATTTGCTAGTCCTTTTATTTTTTTATTTATTCTTGCATGTCATCAGGGTGTGCCTCAGAATGCATTGTTTGGTGAATCTGAACTATGTGTCTTGAATGACAATTTTCTCGTTGTTCTCGGGAACTGTATTCGTTAGCCGTTAGGTGCTGTTCCTGCCTGTGGAAAGCAGAGCTGGGCTGGCGTTGTCGAGGGAGGCTGGTCGCTGGCGACACGTTCATGAGGGCAGTCTGTGAGGCGGGACCTGTCTGTCGGTAGGCTCACTACCTGAGGTGGCTGCACTTTCTAGAAAACACTCAATAATTTATCGCATCCCTTTTAGGTAGCAAGCAGTGTGGGCCGCATTCCGTGGGGTTCCTATCATCACGGAGCCTCTTAGTGTATGCCTTTGGGGAGGTTATCTTCAAGGTGTCTGTTAGCCTTCTTTTTCTGCAGAATTTCAGCTGGGGGCTGACTTGCGCCATGTTTTTAAAGCTTGATATACTGTGTGATATAATGCGTCTGTTGGAATTTTTTCATGCAATTATGTCTTCTCTTGTCTAGTGTTTTGCGTCCCCTTTCCACTTTGCTCTTTTATCTGTGGCTATTTGGGCAACAAGCTCACTAGATAAAACTTTAAATTCCTTTTAGAGAAAAAGTCTGGGAAATGACGGGTGTGTGGAATCTTCAAAAGGACGGTTGGATGGCGTCCTCTGGAGGCGATCTGATTGGCTCCGTTTTTTTAGGCGACAGGTCTAGCTGTCTGTCATAGCTGCCAGTCCATGTCACTGGCCGGAGGGTTAGAGCTCTCCAGTGATTGGTACATCGAGTTTAGGGCGGCGGTGACGCCCAGTTTTTGGCATGGGCGGACGAAGAGTGGCGAGCACTTCTAGTATAGGCTCCAGCTAGTTCGGACGTCTTCTTTCAGATAGGACCTGAAGAGTTTATTCGCTCTTCTGGGCTGAGTCCTGAGCTTTTGTGGGACTTTAGTTTTCTGAGGTATCCGCCTGCAGCAGAACGCGGTTTTTGAAAATTTCACGTGTCGACCAGGAAAGAAACCCAGTTGCAGTTGTTCGCTTTGCGAAACAGCTGTGTTTTATATTCTTGTTCAGTCGAGATTTGAGATTAGACAGCCACCGTCGTACTGGCCATACCGACGTGCTAGTAGTTTATTCAATTCCATTATGGGAACACTTGCGCTCAATTCTCGCATTTTTCGCTTGCGTTTGTGAGTGTATGTCCTAGCTGACATTGAAATCATTTACCTGAGAACTGCTATCTGCCATCATAGTGGGGCTATTATAGTTAAATGTCGATACTTATTCAAAGATCGTAGTGAGATTTCCGGCTAGAAGAATTTATTCTCTTTCAGCTCCATTCCTTCAACATTGACCAGTCGCCAGCGAGATCCAGCTTCGACAGATCAAGCCAATTCAAGGTTATTGGTAAAGTGATGCTATTTGCTAGGGTTGTTTAATGTAGTTGCAGTAATTACCCATCAGTATGTATGTACATGCATATGATCGATGTTGACTTCTCTTTCCTATAACTAATTTCTTAACACCTCTGTCTACCTTTCTATTTTTTACGATAGGACAACGCCACATGTATAGCCAGATATCTCACTGTGTAGCTCCATTTGTTTCATTCCCATTAGACTTCCTACATTGATTTGTAAACTTAATTGTTAAAACTCAGACAATTTGCTGGCCACACATATATTCCGCTGTGTTAACTGATTTTACTGCATTTGATGTTCTTTTTATAAATATTTGTTTTCACTTGTAACCCATTGCTTAACTATACCCGGGCCGCTGAAACATTGCACTTGACGTTTCGCATTACGGCGCCTTAAGTTGGCTACACTACTTTAGCGACGTTGAAACACTAGCCTCTATACACACAGCAGACGAAACGGTTTTCAGTTGCATCTCGTAAATGTAAGCTATTCAGCAATAAAAATGAATATAACATTTCGTTCTTGAGCTGCTACCACGAAGCATCAATTAATTAACGGCATAGTAATGTAGACAAGAGCACAACAACGCACACGCTTTCAATAACGGACCAAAGAAATATAGAAAATAATTATTGGATCATGACAGATAAGAAATAAACAATAATCAAGGTAGTGATTTCTCTCTCTCTCTCTCTCTACGTTTTATAATCACAACACTTTTTACTCACCAATTTACGGTGACAATGAAGCAGTTACATCCAGCCCTCCATCTACATTGTAGTTGTCACTGTCAAAATCGTCTCCATCGTCGTCATCTCCAAGACAAATCATTAACTGTTCATGATCACTGATGATCCCTTCCATTCTCTGCGCTACCCGAATCAGTTTTTCAACGTGCTCGACCTTTTCTTTTTCCAAGATGCAGCGTCTACATTGGCAACAACTTCACACAACAGCCTTTCCACCTCAGTTACTGCGAAAGACTTACTATTGTTCCTTATGTAATTCTTCACGTCACTCCATAATAATTATATAGGGTTAAAATGGTAGTGACATGGGGGCAGCCTTCTTACATTGTGACCGTGCTCCTTTGCGATTTCGTCTGCTATATATGTGGGAGTAATAGGCTTATTTTGTTTCACATTGCCATATCTGCAGCAATATTCCTTTCTTGTAGCCACTACACCATAACTTCTTTCCGATTGTTTGAAGCGAGAATGAACTTCCTGCTCAGAGCAAATGCTTTGAAGTTTTTATTCATACGAAATTGAGAATTTACTCAGAGAACGTCACTAGACAAACGTCTTTTCGATGACATTATCCAATTACTAAAACTCGGAAAGTCAAATTAAACCATTCACAGTAAAACAAATCGCAGCGAAAAAAGCACACACAACATAAGCACGCGGTAGACACGATACACAACGTTGTTTACGGTAGCACTGGTCAAAGCCGGCAACGCGGAAATGTTGACGTCACGGCACGTAATCAATGTAAATGTTTATCGCGCTGTGATTGGAGCGTTCCCAGCGACTAGCGCCTCGCGCTTCTTGCTCTTCACTTGTTATTTGTAAACATCAAGTGCAAAGTTTCACCGGCCAGGGTATATGCTTTTAACTGTAATTTCAATCACAAAATCCTTTATATTAATTGTTAACTATACCTTGAACTTCTTTGTGCTTTAATGAATAAATGTATTAATTTCAGTCATAAATTTACTTTCTTTTACAAATTCCTAAGTTAGTATTTTTTTTTTGGGGGGGGGGGGGGGTAATTAGATAAATAGGTAGAGAATTGTGTTTATTATTTAATGCACTCTGATCAATTATCTCGCCACTGTGCTTGTAGATTTAGGGTGTTGGGTCTTTTTTCACGTTTTTAATTAAAAAATATGCTGGCGACCCTTGATAATAACATTAATGAGGATTATATTTAAAATTAATTTGCATATCTGTGATTTTGCACATTTGCATACCACTGGACTCTCTCTGATGAGTAAAAATATATCCACTCGGTGGGGTTATCACTCCAATTTTGATGTGATGTTGAAAGTAGTCTATTATTAATATAAGCTAGATCTCTGGCAGTTGAGATCTTCAAATGTAAGTTAAAAAGCTCAGTGCTGCTCTAAATTACTTTATGGTTAGCTGCAGTACATGCACAATGGAAATTTATCTAACTGCCCACTCCTTAAGGGAACAGCCAATGTTTTTACAAACACAAAATCAATGTTAAAAATTAATGAATAGATAATCAAACATGGAATGGGAAGCATGAAATCATACAGCAGAGATTTGATACTTTAAAATCATAATCTATTCAGTAAAATAACAAGCAAATGAATGTCAGGATAACAAATTAAGCACACACCTTGTACAAAAGTGAATTACATCATATAATTACGGCCTGTATTAAAAACGTTTCTGTCTTTTATGAATATGGGGGTAACGTGGGAAAAATTTGCAAACACACTATGGGTAACTGAAAGCACATTCATGCATTCACAGACACGCGCCTAATTCATGGCAGTACATTACTCTCCAGGAACACTTGAAAGCAGCGGTGAAATGAAGTTTCGGCAGTGTCTTGACAGGATGGCAGGTTTCTTGATCACAAATTTTTAAATATACTGTGCGGTAAACGAACTCAAGGATAGTGAGCCACTGCCTCCCCACACATAAGTACCACGTGGTGTGCACCCACGCCAAATTTCATAGCATTTACAAACAGAAATTAATTTAGCATAAGCAAGTAAAGCTGATGCGATAATTCTCATATAGCAGAAAGCTAGTACAAGGGCATAGCTGAAGGCTGAAGTAACGACCATTACAAAAGCACGTGGTGCAATCGGTCATACAAGACAGGAAAGACAGAATCAAATCAGAAAATCTGAGGAATATTTAGCATACTCGCGGATACAGAAACGACACAAAAACGTTAGTTAAAAACACAAGGAAATTCGAAACACACTAAGTTTACACAAAGACTAAAGGCCACATGTGTATTCTAACTTGAGCAAAACGGGGCACACAATCATCATGGGAATGAAAATGTAAATAATAAATTTACACTGAATTTACTTGTGTTCTGTAAATTAAGAAACACTTCACCCCTCCACCCCTCATACCGTAAGAATTACTCAAAAGAACTATCACTGAAAAACCAAATCTGCCTGATCATAAAGAAATCAAAGTCCTAACAGCATGCCTTCCCCTCAGCATAATTCTGCGGAGTACTTACTTCCTCAGTCGTTGGCACCAGAATGAAGAGTCAAGACTAAAGCTCTAAGGCCTTGGGAAAACATACCCCTGCCATACACCGGATGCAGAGCGCGCTAAAAGCGACGCAGAGTGCGTTCAGAGACTAGTGTTTACCAACACTTGCTACCTGGCCAAGACAATTCCCTCTACAATCGCTCCCAGAGAGGTCTCCTGTCACCTCTTTCGTTCAAGATTAGGCTGGTACAACACTACGTACACGGCCACCTCGCCACCTTGCCACCCAGCAGACGCTAGTGCAGACGACAAACAAAGCCGTGCGTTCTTATCTTCAGCAAAACGAGGCCTAAAGCGGGAGGCGGCGACTGTAAGCCGTTGCGTGGCAGTCAGTCAATATTAAGAGCACACATTCACATGAACATACAAGTTCATTCACACAGGTGGATACATGTATAAATACGGGTCAAACATACACAAACATGGGGCATTGTTCATTGATAAAAAATAATAAAATAATTAACACACAGATGGATAACATTAATGGTGCAGAAACACTTTAGGTTAAAGAATAAATCAAATTGGAACACGACCACACAATCAGTGGACGTGTTTCAACGTCATACACACAGAATGATTACATTTACATACCAGTAGCTCACGAACTACTCATGCAGCAGTGTCGATCCATGCTGATCCATGTGATGTCAATGCAAGCGCTGATTCTGGCATACCCCACAGATGCTCGATTGGTAACAAGTTCGGGAATCATGTTGGACAGTGAAGTTGCTGCACCTCTGCAGTGTGTGGGTGATCATTATGCTGTTGGAACAACCTATCACCTTCGTTCGAAAAACGTACGGGTATACAGTCATGTATCACATATCACTTTCCTGTTTCATACTGGTAAAAGAATAGGTCTTACAAATATCTGCACGTATTCCCTCCGTAAAGGTAAATGGGAGATGTAACTTATCGCACTCCAGACTGTACGACCAGAGGTGGGGCGACTGTGTCTTGGACGAATGCACTCTGAGACAGTGCACGACACGTGTATGTCGCACATGCAAACGATTACTACCTGTATGCAGCCAGAATCTGGCCGATCATTCCATCTTGCAGGTGATGCACTGACAGCATCAGTCAAGCCGTGCAGTGTTGTGAGTGGAAGACAGGCTGGAAGATTCTGTGCCTATGGTCCATCTGCTGGTAGTCCATTCACGAAAGTGAGTGTTGACACTTCTGGCTCACAAACCCTCTTAATCAGTGCCCTCGTACCATTTGCCCTACAATATGATGATCTTGGCTGACGTGTGTGCAGTGTGGACGTCTATTACAGCATCTACAGGTGTGAGAATGTTCAACTTCATGGCACAATTGACTCAGCACGTCCAGCATGTTTAGAAATTCTATATGAAAGGACCATCCCGCTACTCAGAAGACCTTGTCTGACCATTTCAAACACATGCTGGAGACTATAGGGAGAACGAGTGCATCATAATGGTTCGGCACCTGTTTCCTTCACATGTTGATATCATACTGAACCTTACGTCTGTAGCTACATCACTATGCTGTCTGTTGACAGACAACATTGAAAGCATTATCAGTACATCTAATATCAAAAATGTTTGTTAAGCTTAAGGGACTTGACTGTGGGGTCATCGGTCCCTAAACTTACAAACTACTTATGAACTACCTTATACTAAAGACAGCACAAACATTCATGCTCGAGGGGGGATTCGAACCCCCGACCGTAGTGGCTGCGCAGACTGTGACTGGCACGCCGCAGATTACTCGACCACTGCGGCCGGCCATCTAATATCCCTCAGGTGGCATCTTATGAAAATCGACGTAACCTTTCCAGGTGCTCAGGTGCTGTGTTTTATTTCTGGCGATGTAGGAGGGTTGGTACTTAAATAGTGTCAACACTGCTGTGGAGACGCTATGCAATGGAATCTACTATTTTCACTGATAAGACACCTATCTTACCCCCGAAGAAATGGACTCTCAGAATGAAACTTTCACTCTGCAGTGGAGAGTGCGCTGATATGAAACTACTTGGCAGATTAAAATTGTGTGCCAGAACTGGGACTCGAACCTGGGACCTTTGACTTTCGCGGGCAACCACTCTACCACTGAGCTATCCCGACACGACTCATTGTGAAACTAGGTGGCGAGGTACTGGCGGAAATAAAGTTGTGAGTCATGTCGGTATAGCTCAGAGGTGGAGCGCTTGCCCATGAAAGGTAAAGGTCCCAGGTTCGAGTCCCGATTCCAGCACACAATTTTAATCTGCCACTAAGTTTCAAATGGACTCTCCCATGCCACGTCACCGGCGTGTGCACTATTGCGGGAAACACAATCAGTTGTGAGCGAGCGGTCTAACATAATGCTGTCACTATGTTTCAGAAACAGGAACAATGGAGTTGGATGAAGATTGAATGCGTCAGAGGTCGTACAGCACGACAGTGTCATCGAAGTCGGAAGTGCTTCAGAGCCCCAGTATGGTGAAAGTTTTGCTGATTCTCATGTACGACTTTGATGGTGTTATCCTAACGCATTACTTTTCTCCACAACAGAACGTCATTGCACAGTATTACTGTTCTTTTTTGGAACATCGACTTCGACCATCTTTGCGAAAGAAGCGGCAATACTTTTTGCGCAACTCGTCCACCATCTTGTACAACAACGCAAGGGTGCATATAGCGCAAGCTGTGGTTGCTCTATTTGGTCGGTGGGACTGGGAAATACTGTACCAACCACCACACTCTGCGGACTTTTATTCCGAAGATGAAGGATCCACATCGTGGCATTAACTTCAGAAATGTTCAGAGATTCTACAGGCAGTAGACCGCCATCAACAGAAGAGGCTCTGCTTACAGTATACAGGGTGTCCAGAAAAGGACTCCCTGATTTCAAAATTAAATATCTCGAAAACAAAGATCGATAGAGGAATGCAGTAAACGGTATGTTTATTGTGAAAGCTGTAAGACGTTTATACAGCAGTTTGAAATAATAGTTACAAAAGCTATTAACAGATGGCTCTGTAATCGCTATACGTAATGCCTAGTATAAATAGTGATCTGAAGCCCAGAGCGATCAGTTCCACTATTGAAACGTGAAAGGAGGTTAGCGTACCGAAGGAAGAGATTAAAACCATGTACTCCATTACACAATGCGTTTTTCTGGTGCTAGAGTACCACAGGTTAGAAGAGAGTCCTACGGCGACAAGGCGAAGTTTTCAAGCACGATTTAATGTCCCAAAAGGACCCGATGCGAAAACCATTCGTACGTTCTTCGCAAAATTTCAACGAACAGACAGCGTAACCGATGAGCTAGTGGGGCATGTTGGCCTCAAGCAAACCGCAGTTACGCCTGAAAACGTCGCCACAGTTTCTGGAATTATTCAGCGAAATCGAATGTCATCCGTCGGTAGAATTGCATCTGAGACTGGTTTGAATCGTTCCAGCACGCAAAAAATGCTGAGAAAGAGCCTACACATGTTTCCATTCAAAATTCAAACGCACCAGGCCATACCCGTACGAGCTGTGCAACAAAGGGTTGCCTTTGCTAATCAGATGCTCACAATGACTGATAGTGAAGGATTTGATGTTGGCTGCATCTGGTTTACAGATGAAGCACACTTCCGCCTGAATGGATACGTGAATAAGCAGAACTGGGGTTCCGAAAAGCCATATTGGTGTGAAGCGAAACCCCTGTGTTCTCCTAAAGTTACAGTGTGGGCTGCAGTATGCAGGAGAGGCATTATTGTCCGTTTTTCATTGGAGAAACGGTCACTGGTGCACGTTACGTTGTAATTTTGTAACAATTTGTCGCCACTCAGCAAGCGTTGGAGGATCGAGCAGGTACTGAATGGTTTATGCAAGATGGAGCCCAACCACATCGAACCGAACAAGTGTTTCTCTTTCTTAGGGAATACTGAGGGAATCGAGTCATTCCTTTGGAATATCCCAAATTTACTGGTGCAGGCATGGATTGGCCTCCATATTCGCAGGATTTGACTCCCTGTGACCTTTTTTTGTGGGGCACAGTGAATGACATGGTCTACCCGAAGCATCCCGCCACGCTGGACGAGCTTGAATCGGCGATCTCTGTGGCATGTGAATCCATTTCGGTTGAGACACTACGAAATGTGATGGCGAATTTCATTCTTCGTTTGCGCCTCGTCTGTAGTGCGAATGGTGAACATTTTGAGCTGGCCGCGGTGGCCGAGTGGACTGAGGCGCTTCAGTCACGGCATGCACGGCCACTGCGGTCGGGGGTTCGAATCCCCCCTCGGGCATGGATATTTGTGCCGTCCTTAGTATTAGCTAGTTCATAAGCAGTTTGTAAGTTTAGTTTAGTTTAGTTTAGTTAAGTTTAGTTTACTTTAGTTAAGTCCCATAAGCTTTACAAACATTTGAACATTTTGAAAACATTGTAATGTGATTGTTTGCAAACAGTGTTTTCATACGATTATTTCCCTTATATATGCTGATATGAGCTGTACAGCGTACAACGCTATCTGTTAGCAGCAGCTTTTGTAACTATTATTTAAAACTGCTGTATAAACTTCTTACAGCGTTCACAATAAACACACCGTTTATTGCATTCCTCTATCGGTCTTTGTTTTCGAGATATTTAATTATGCAATCAGGGAGCCCTTTTCTGGACACCCTATACATCGCCTTCCACATAGCTGGCAATGGCTTCTACACGTCGCTGGTGACTACTTTGTAGGACATTAACAGGTGCAAACACGTAATTCTTCCGTATCGGTTGTGAATAAATAGTTGCCACTATTTGAGTTCCGACTCTCGTATGTCGATCGACGTAAAAGTATTATTCGGAGCTTAATTTCGGACTCGCCGTCGTGCATGTGGCAGGTGGTAGCGAGAAGCGAGCGCTGTGCTGCGCCTGTCCGTGACGCCTCCCGTCCACTTGTTGAGTGCTCGCTGGCCGTCAGACTGGGGAGCGACCCTCGAGCGGCCCCGGCAATTGTGGCGCCTGTTTCAACCGCGCACAACAATGGCGGCGTGGACCGCCGGCCTGCGGAAGCGGCTTACCGCCGTCAGGGGCGCTGCCATCGGATTGCCGGCTTTGTTCCGGCCGGGGGAGTCGACTGGAAAGATACGGGGGCAGCACAATGGCGGCGACGCACCCTCCCCCCTCCCTGCACACTCAAGTGAGCGCCACACGGCTTCCCGCTTCCCGCGTCGCTTAATTAACCCGCAGCTCACCTCAACACCGGCGCCGACGCCTTTTCACCTCCTTCAGCAAACGGAATTAAAGAAGGCCACACTAAAATAGGTTACGATTCAATCGAAAACGGCACTGTCCATTTCTTTGGCCTTATTCTTCTCAGTGCGCCTCGGTTGCACAGTGGTAGAGTGCCGGACTACTCCAAAGGTCGCGGGTTCGATCCCCGACAGGTCCTAGGATTTTTATCTGTCACTTTCCACTTCTTTCACGAACTCTGGCATCTGCACTTTCCACTTCTTTCACCTCTGGCAGTATTGTTCATGTGAAAAATACCGAGTAGCATCGTGGTTCGGAACCCACGTTAAACTGTAGGTCCCCCTATAACTGGCTGGGTAAGTCAGTTCAAAGGTCGGAGGAAGGCAACGGCATACCACCTCCAAACAGGACCACGCCTAGTAAAGCACTGTGGTGTTCAAACCAATCTTCGGATTGTTGACTGCTTTACCTTATTCTTCTCAACACCCAAGTCGGCGAAGAGGCTACAGATAAGGTTACCATGCCTTCGTCATCAAAAAAGAGGATAATTACTATAAAAAAGAGGACACTTTATTCTTCACTAGCTTAAACCCGCGGCTCCGCTCACGTGTTGGTTGATTATGATAGATAAGCTATCTTTCAGTAGTGTGCTATGAGACTGGTTTTGAAGGATGAAATAAAATACAACACCTTCTTTAGAAACAAACATTTTTAATCAACATTCAAATAAAAGAATAAAATTATGTAAAGTGTTTAGTGATTTACAATAAATAATACATACATTATTCCTTATAGCCTTATATCTCCCCACATATGGCGAGAGTAATGTCTAAATTCATCGTTGGCCCTCAGTCCCAATATTTTTATAATTTGACGACTTTCAACCTCCATATCGTCCACCCCTTTAAAGCTATCGGCATGCAACTGCTGCCATGTACAACGGGAGACTTCGGACAACAATTACACACTGACCATTGTTTGCGTTCTGTAGTTTTCACTACAGAGCGGAATATTAACATACATACACGTAGAATTTTATATACACCGACAATTTTACATCCCAATATAGTCCACCCTTTTATCATTATCAACCCTCAAGCAACAATGCAACCAATAAAGCCATTTTCAAAGAGTAAATATAATTTTGAAATAGGGTTACCAGACGTCCTCTTTTACCCGGACATGTCCTATTTTTTGGACCTTAAAAATGGTCCTACCGGGTTTTTAGAAAAATGGGGAAATGTCCTCTTTTTTGTATTATGCCCTGTTTCAATCTGAAAATGCGTAAATACAACTAAATTAAGTGTCACTAAATGTAGATAATTTAGCCGTTTTTCAATCAATGTAATTTTTTTTCTAGAATTCTCTGTTATCTACGCCGCCGCTGCTCTGAGGTAAAGCTACTTTAGAACAATTGAAATAACTGGCGTGGCAATTGTCACAGAATAGTAGCTGTGAGGCAGCCAGTTAAGAACACGGGTTTGCAACAATGCAAGATACACCGGCTTCTAAGAATTTCACGTTAGAACAGCTTAAGTAGGGTTACCATACGTCCTCTTTTTTTCCGGACACATAGTCTTTTTGAGGCAGGAAAATGTGTCCGGCCGAAATTTATAACATTTACAAAATGTCCTCTTTTTTTGGGTTCCGAGAAAGAAAATTTATTGTTGTGTCATTTCCGACAACGGATTCGTTCGCACTGCAAGTCCAAACTGTTCGCAACTATCACTCGCATACTCAGAGAGAAATTGCAGTTCACAGTTTCATGAGTCTGACAGTTCCAAACGATTCGAAACTTCTATACTAAGGAACTTAATTGTCTGTCATTCTGCGTTCTGCATTATGTTCTTTGGCGTTGCTTTTGGTATACTTTGTGGTTTAGGTTAAAGCTGTATTTTTGCTTCAAAATAAATTACGAACTTAAATACAAAATGCCGAAAACAAAGTCAGTGTTGAAAGATGTGCTCTTGGAGAAATACAAATCATTCAAGGGAGGAAGAAACGAACATGAAATGGAATGTTTCATTTGTCTTACTGGAACGTACATATTCGTTATAAACAAGGGTAAGGCGTGTAGCACACGGTTCATTAAACATTAAATTTAACACTTATTTTTCCACACATTTATTTACTTCTATCTTGCACATCACACATCATGGAAGCGTAATACAGTGACAAGTGAATAACAGTTTTTTGTACTCTTTTTTGTTTACAATCAAAGATAATAACACAGAATACCAATTAGCTTAATACAGCTCAGAAAATACAAATAGTAACATGTCGTGTCCCCACATCACCCCCTTCTCAGTCATATAGTCACTTAACACTGCAGTTCTTCAACTACTCTTGCAGGAAATCGAACTTCACGACCAGATCTTGTTCTTCTTGGTTTTCCACTGTCGGTTGCGTCTGGTTGTTTGACCCGGGCTGACCGTTCAGTTGAAGTGTCTTCAGGCTGCTTCTCATTATGATTCATGAGGTACGCAGGTTTCAGTCGATCAATGGAGATATTCTTGACTTGGTCTTTTATTTTAACACCAAAAAGTTTGGGGTTCTTTCTATTACTTCGTATGGGCCTTCATAGGGAGGTTCTAATGCTTTTTTGACTCGGTCAACTCGCACAAATACATGTGTTGACTCATTGAGATCCCTGTGTATGAAAGGTCTTTCTTTTGCTTTGTGGGAGTATTGTACAGGCTTCAGACGATTCATGCACTGCTTCAGTTGTGAAACGAATTGAGGTAAATCTGCATCCAATTTTGTTGCATACTCTTGAAAAAAATCACCTGGTATTCTGATGGGTGAGCCATAAACCATTTCTGCAATTGTTGTATTACAGTTCTCTCTGATGGAGCATCACAGGCCAAGGAGGATTACAGGTATTACTTGAGTCCATTTGGCAGTTGCATGGGTACGGATAGCTGCTTTAAGTGTGCGATGAAATCTTTCAATTTTTCTATTTGATTGAGGATGGTATGCTGTAGTTTGTGTTTGGTTACAACCACACAGTTTTGACAGTGCTCGGAATAGCTCAGAGTTAAACTGCCTGCCTTGATCAGTCACTATCTGATATGGTGTTCCAAACCTAGTGATCCAACAATTGAAAAATGCTTGTGCTACTGCCTCTGCTTGTATGTCCCGAAGAGGTTCTACTTCTGTCCAGTTTGTAACTCTGTCAGTGCATGTTAAACAATAAATATATTCTTCAGATGGAGGCATTGGTCCTATCAAATCAAGGTGAACAATTTTGAAATGTTCATCGTTACTAGGAAAGTGTCCTACTGGTGTTTGAATGGGTGTCCTGACAAAAGCACCCAGTGACAAAAGCACCCAGTGACAAAAGCACCCAGTGACATTAGCACCCAGTTCTGGTCGAGGGGCGGTCAGCTAATCTCCCCGTCCGGTCTCTGCCCGGCAGGTAGAAGAGCCGAGGGCTGGGAGGTCGCATTGACACAAGGCCGTACTTGACGGCAATAGCATTGCTGCAATTTATAATGGAAGCGAGCCTAAAGAACAACCAAGAGATGTTAATAAGATTTGTGACATGGAAAAAGTCTTCGATAATGTAAGGCGCTGGATGATATTCGCAATTCTGAGAAAAAAAGGAGTAAGCTTGTAGGGAAAGGCGGAAAATACATAGTTTTTATAAGAACGAAGTCGATACGATAAGCGTCGAAAGTTAAGAACGAAATTCTCTGATTAAAAAGGGGGAGAGAAAAGGTTGTGGACTGTCGCCATCACTGTTCAACTTGCACAATGAAGAGACTTAATGTAGAAAATAAAGATGATGTTCAAGGCTCTGATAAAAGTACCGGGGAAAAGGAAATCAGTGATAATATTTGCTGATGACATTGCTATCATCTGTGAAAGTGAAGGAAAATTACGGGGCTGTTGAATAGAATGAAAAGACTAATGAGCACAGACCATGGACTGAAGGTAAACCAAGGAAAGATGAAAGTCATAAGAAGTAACAGAAATAAAAGTAGCGAGAAAATAACATCCGAATTGGTGATCACAATGTAGTGCTGTAGCCGGCCGCAGTGGCCGAGTGGTCTGAGGCGTGCCAGTCACGGTCTTCACGGCCGCTGCGGTCGGGGGTTCGAATGCCCCCTCGGGCATGGATGTTTGTGTCGTCTCTAGTATAAGCTAGTTCATAAGTAGTTCGTAAGTTTAGGGACTGATGACCCCTTAGTTAAGTCCCATAAGCTCTACAAACATTTGAATTTGATCACAATGTACACCAAGACAAGGAATTCTGCTACCTTTGCAGTAAACTAACTCACGACGGAAGGAGCAAGAGGGACATAAAAAGTAGATTAGCACAAGCAATGAGGTCATTCACGGGAAAGAGAAATCTACTGCTGTCAAACATCGCCCTGGACTTTAGGCAGAAATTTCGCCGAACATAAGTTTGCAGTAGAACATTGTATGTAACTTGGACTGCTGGGAAATGAGAACAGAAGAGAATTGAAGCATTTGATATGTAGTTTATGGAGTTGTACAAAATATCACGTAATTTTTTTGTAGGTACTCCTTTTAAGTTTATATTTTAAAGCCATAAATGCCTGGGTATTTATGAATTTTGGGCATTTGCCCAAGCATTTATTCTAGGCATTTGCCCAACTTGCAAATGTCGAGGCATTTTACATCACTAGGGGAAAAACAGAATGGAAACATCAAGCAAATAATTGAGGATGTAGGTTGCAATGGTACTCTGAAATAAAACGGTTGGCAAAGGATTTGGTGGCAGGTCGAATCAAAGCAGTCAGAAGACTGATGACTAGGGATGCAAACGATAAATATACGTTTTGAAAACATCGACATTTTGCCCCAAAACATCGATGTTAACAGCGATGGTTTGAACATCGATATATCGCCTATGTATCGGTGATAGAAGTCGAAAACTATCAACAACGTTAAATTCTGGTTCTAAGCCTTCTTACTGTATATTAAAAGGATGTTCTACAGTATTGTATGTTACGTTTAGAAAACAAAGGATGAAACAAATATTTGGGTTTTATTTCCGAAAAAGTGATAATTTTCGAATGTGTGGTTACGGTACAAAAATTCACAGAATATATGACAACTTCGAATAGGCAAAGCTGAAAATGTGTACCCAGCTGGCACAAATACACAATTGCACGAACCGAACACTACGATCTTCATAATCGTACTGACAGTTAGCAGTCATCCGCTGAGGTGGACAAGGACCTCGGGACTGCAGGCTGACTGTGTCGAGAGAGCGTTTCCGGTGAGCGAGGACTGGGCGGCGCGGCGTGGCATTACCGCGAAAACAGGGACGGCTTAGGGAGGGTACGGGCTGCAGGTAGGTCGTGACGTAGTAAACAGGTCACACTGAGGGCAAATGTCGCAGATTTGGGGTTGGGTGCAAATGTCACTGGGTGCTTTTGTCACATATCCGTTTGAATGTGCCGTGATATTTTGTTTTTCTGGCATGCCATACATGTTTTTGCCCAGTTTTGGACATCCTTTTTTAAACTGATCCAGACAAATCTTGATGAGATCATTTTTACTGTTGTCTTAATGCCTGGATGAGCCAGATTATGATAGTGTTGGAAAATAGAGTATCTAAATGGTTTAGGAATATAACGACGAATGATTTGTGTTGACACATCACACCATAGCTGTTTTCCTCCATGTGTCAGATGGTGTTTTAACTTCAGTGATGTATGAGGGCTGGTCTGTAGTTGACGAAGCTCTTCATCATCTTCTTGTGCTTGTGCTATCTCATCATAGTTAACTGTAACTAGTTCTTCAAGCCTTGATAGACCATCAGCAACAACATTTTCTTTACCAGATATATGACGTAGGTCAGTGGTAAATTGCGAAATGTACTGGAGGTAAAGTAATTGAATTGGTGTTGCTTTTTCATTCTTTTGTTTAAATGCATATGTTAGAGGCGCATGGTCAGTATAAATAATGAAATATCTTCCTTCCAACAGATATTTGAAATATTTGACAGCTATATAGATGTTATGTTTGTAGTTCTATCGGACCAAACTGCGTGGTCATCAGTCCGTAGCTTACAAACTACTTAAACTAAACTAACCTAAGGACAACACACACACCCATGCCCCAGGGAGGATTCGAACCTCCACGGCGAGCAACCGCGCGCTCCGCAGCGAGACGCTTTAGACCGCTCGGCTACTCCACCGCGGCAGCTATATAGATGCTAAGCAGCTCTCTATCATACGTGGAATACTTCTGTGCTGTTGTAAACCTTTTTGAAAAGAATCCAATTGGTCTCCACTGTCCATCTTGCCATTGTTCCAATGCAGCACCTGCTGCAAAATCTGATGCGTCCACAAATAATGCAAGTTGATTGTCCAAACCAGGAAATGTCAAAAGTGCAGCATTTGCTAGATTTTCTATGCATTTTTCGAATTGCTTCTTCTGTCCAGTTAATATGTCGTCGGTCCTTTTTTGTTGTTCCTTTTAGGAAATCATTCAGCAATGCTTGGTTTTCAGCAGCATGTTCCAAATGTCGACGATAAAAGTTGATGATCCATAAGAATTTTCTAAGTTCACGGACTGTTTTGGGTCGTTTGTAGTTCATTATTGCTGCAACTCTCTCTGGATCTGGCTTTGTTCCAGCAGGTGTAATTAAATTTCCTAAAAATGTTAGCTGTTGTACACCAAATACTGATTTGGAAACATTTATGACAAGACCATCCTTATTCAACTGCTCAAAAAGTACATTTAGATGCTCAACATGTTGTTCTGGTGATTCAGATGCTATTAGAATGTCATCCAAATATGGAATACAAAATTCTAGTTCTCTCACAACTTCATGTATAAACCTTTGGAATGTGCTAGGTGCATTGCGAAGTCCAAATGGCATATAATTAAATTCATAGAGACCAAATGGTGTTATAACGGCTGATTTTGACTTATCTTCTTCGTCTAGTGGAATCTGGTAATAGGCTTTGAGTAGGTCTACCTTTGAGAATCAATTTTTATTTTGAAGCATAAAATTTACATCATCAATTCGTGGAATTGGATACCGGTCTGGGAGAGTCCTGTCATTCAAACGGCGATAATCTCCACAGACTCGCCATTGACCACTTGGCTTCTTAGCAAGGTGTAGTGGACTAGCCCATCGTGATTTTGATGGACGTATAATACCATTATTTAACAGAAATTGAAATTCTTGTTTAGCAATTTTCAATTTATGTGGGTCCAATCTACGAGCTTTACAGTATACTGGTGGACCAGGAGATGCAGTTATATAATGCTGCACATTATGCTTTAATATTTTTGGTACTATAGATGGTTTAGTTAGATCAGGAAAATTCTCTAAAAGTTTTGAAAACTGGCATGTTGCATAGAGTGAGCTTACTGATTCATTAGCATCCACAGTGGTTACTTCTGCTACAATTTTTAATTTTGTGGTGTTGTCTATCAACTTTTTATTTTTGAGGTCAACCAGTAGCCCATAATGATGAAGAAAATCGGCTCCCAATGTGCCTTTTGATACGTCTGCTACTATGAATGGCCATTCAAAATTGCGTTTGAGTGCTAAATCAATGTTTAACAGTTTTGAACCGTAAGTTTTTATCTGTGACCCATTTGCAGCATAAAGATTGAAGTCAGAGGGTTGACCTTTTTGGCTTTTTGCAACTGGTATAACGGACAAATCTGCCCCGCTATCTACCAGAAAATATTTTCCACAATTTCGATCTTTGACAAATAGGCGATATTGGCGGCCTAATGTGTGCACAGGGGTAGAACACTCAGCCGCTATTGTGTCTACCACTTCTAGTTTTCCTTATTTTGCCATTGGCAAGGCTGAACACATTTTTCAGGCTTTCATCGTGTGCCGAATCTGAAATGGTAATAGCAGTATTTGCCGTTTTTATCGTATCTTGCTCTGCTTCTACTTCTACTGCGCGATCTTTGCCTGTGGTTGCGAGTGTTTCGAAGCATTTTAATCTCATTTTCCAATTCATCAATTCTCACGAGAAGATCTTGAACTGACAAAGACGATGTTGACGGAATGGAATGGGTGGAAGCAATTTGAACCTCGTCAACAGCGTTTAATTCGATCATACGATCTGCCATTTGAGCAATCTTATCCACTGTTTCGTCAGATAGAAGTAAAATGCTTCGGATACTAGCTGGAAGTTTGTCAAGCCAAAGTGTTTTTAGGATCTTTTCTGATACATTTGTACCTGCATAGCTCCTCATTTTTCGTGATAACTGGGTAGGTTCATGTCGCCAAGTTCTAAGCCACTCAAAAGTTTTTTAATTTGGCGCTCTTCACTTTCTCTGAATATGTTCAGTAGACGTTCTTTTGCGAGAGAATATTTGTTGTTATCGTTACTCGTAACTAGATCCCATATATTTTCAACAAATTTTGGCTCCAGCTGAGCGAGTAAATAGTTAAATTTAGTCGCCTCCGTAACAATACCAGCGATCGTAAATTGCGCTTCGGCTTGACAAAACCAGATGTCCGGCTTTTCCGTCCAAAACGGCGGTAGCTTAACGCTTACCTTATCAATTTCCACTTTACTGCTACATTCAGAACGATTCCCTTGATTACCGTTTGCTTCTCCTGTCGACATCTTGCGTATTGTTGGACACAGAATACGTCGAACTCAAGTTACGGAAATTTCGTCGAAAATTACGCCGAAAAATTTCGTCGCAACTGTCGTCTTGTCAATCACGTCGGGGTCACCAATTTTGTAGCACACGGTTCATTAAACATTAAATTTAACACTTATTTTTCCACACATTTATTTACTTCTATCTTGCACATCACACATCATGGAAGCGTAATACAGTGACAAGTGAAGAACAGTTTTTTGTACTCTTTTTTGTTTACAATCAAAGATAATAACACAGAATACCAATTAGCTTAATACAGCTCAGAAAATACAAATAGTAATTTGTCATGTCCCCACAGGCGTATAAGTATCGTAAGGTTTAATACTGGATCGTAAATATAGTTGGTTCAAAAGTGAAAAAGATAAGAATGAGACAATTGTCTCTAGTGATGATGAATAAACTGTCAATATTTTGTTTTACAATAACCACACAAGGTTACTCTTTTAGTTCGTAGCAGTTTTATGTGGGTCATTAATTAAGTTGTGAATAGCAGTATATCTATATCTACAAATGAAATGTGAATGTCTGTTCGGTGTACGTTTATCACGTCTGAAGCACAAGACATAAAGAGCTAAAAATTTGCACAGTTACTAATGTCTACCTGGGGAGGGCTTTAAGCTTGGTTTTATGGCGATTGGATATATATATATATATATATATATATATATATATATATATATATATATATATATATATATATATATATAGTAATGTGAATGTCTGTTCGGTGTACGCTTATCACGTCCGAACGACAAGACGCAGAGACTTACATATTTCTACAGTTACTAATTTATACCTGAGAAAGGTTTGAGGCACGGTTTTATAGCAATCTGATAGATATTTAGTAATATGAAGAATTAACGCGAAATGCGGAACAATAATTACTCTTTGAAAATTGGGTTACCATGTGTTCATCATCAAAAAAGAGGATAATTCATATAAAAAAGAGGACAGTTCATTGTTAACTGTGAAAACAGGCATCTGCTAGCAACTTTGTGTGTGATGTTCTGACTGTATTATGTGTGTGTTTATAAACATGATTTTAGTTCAACTAGCGACTTTCTCTCTCTCTGTCTCTGTCTCTGTGTGTGTGAGAGAGAGAGAAAGAGAGAGAGAGAGAGAGAGAGAGAGAGAGAGATTCTCATTTTCTGCAGGTGTGTATGTGTGGGTAGGGATTTGTTGTTGTTTTATGTGGTCGTATTATGTGGTCGTTTTGAGGGTGGGGAGGTTTGTCTCTGTCTACCATGTGTTTTATTAGTTTAAATAATGTTTGGTTGCTGAAGTTTACTTGGTCGTTTAATATGTGTTTCTTTTCTCTTAATGCTTTTTGAATTTTGAAATTCTCTTGGAGTGTCAGGGGGTGTTTCTTATTGCTAATTCTGACTATTTGCATGTCGGTTTCTATGGTGGTGGGATCGTGGTTTTCTTGCCTAATGTGTTCTGCAAATGTTGAATGGCAGTTTCCATATTTCCATCGTTTGTGTTCTTTATATCGTGTTTCAAATGTCCTTCTGGTCTAGCTTAAGTATAGAGCATCACAACTGTTATATTTGAGCTGGTAAATACCAGATTTGTGGTAGATGTCAGTGCTTTCTGATTTTGTTAGGCATTTCTGTGTCGAGTTGCGGCTCTGATATGCTATCTTTATTCCTTGTTTCTTGAGGATGTTTCCAATTCTGTGTGTTAGTTTATTTCCGTAAGTAAGTGTGTACCAGTTTGTTTGTTGAGTTTTTGTATTATGTCTTTCATTTGTGTTGTTGTTTTGGGGAGTAATTGTGTTATGAGGCCTTGATTTTGGGTGTTTTGTTTATATTTTGTTTTGGATTCTTTTATTCAATTTTGTAAAGAGGGTTTCTTGGTATCCATTACTCTTTGCTGTCTGAATTATTATTTCCAGCTCCTTTTTGTAATTGTGTTTGCCTAGTGGTACTGTGTTTAATCTGTGTAACATGTATCTCAGAGCTGATTCCTTCTGGGCCTGTGGGTGGTTAGAAGACTGGTGTAATATTGCGTCTGAAGCAGTAGTTTTACAGTAGATGCTGCTTGAGTGTGAGTTATTTTTCTTTATGGTGGATATGTCCAGGAAATTGATTTGGCCTGTTTCTTCCTTTGAACTAATAAAACACATAGAAGACAGAGACAAACCTCCCCACGCTCAAAACCACCACATAATACGACCACATAAAACAACAACAAATCCCTACCCACACATACACACCTGCAGAAAATGAGAATCTCTCTCTCTCTCTCTCTCTCACACACACACACACACACACACAGAGAGAGAGAGAGAGAGAGAGAGAGAGAGAGAGAGAGAGAGAGAGAGAGAGAGAGAATGAGAGAGAGAGAGAGAGAGAGAGAGAGAGAGAGACGCTAATTGAACTAAAATATGTGTGTATGTGAAGTAGATAAAACCATTACGTCTTTCATTTCTTAACACCGCAGCAAAGACAACAGGATTCGTTACCTTGTTTTGGAAAAATAGTGATTATTAAGTTACGTTACTTGCCGGACTTTTGCTTCTACAGTGCTTATTATGAAGCAGAAATGAGTGTATGTAGGAGGCAGCAGGGTGTACTAAACGTGGACATGAAAAGGGGATCGTCAACAGCAGATTCCTCGTCATATTCATTTTTAGTGTGAGTGACTTTGAGGCTAAAACGTTTCCTTTATTGAAGATGACCATTTGGAAAAACGTGAAAGCATAAATAAATATACGATCAATTAAATATTTGTTTCAGTGCTATTAATACAACTGAATAGCGTTTACATAATCCTTCATCCAACGCTTCACAAACTATAGATTTCATTCCATTCCATGATTGTGGTGGTGGCGGTTGGTGCAGCAACAGTGTTGATAATTAAATGTCAGTCTCTGTTGCAGTATTCCTTACGTCTCCAATGACGCGTTTCGCGCTGTTAGCGCATCATCAGACTGGAAACAGACAAATGTTTTATTACAGTCCGTGTACCTGGTGGGCAGCGGATCTTATATGGCTAAGGTGAATAAATTTTGAATAGTCAGACTTACTTGGGAGGAGATGGAGCCACAGAACTATCTAAACCTGTGGTGGAGGAAGCTTAACAATTTGTGTTCTGTCATTGGGCACCTGTAAAGGTAAACGTACAAAGTACGTAACTGCTATTTGGAGTAGAAGGCCTGAGGATGGGGCGGGAAAAAGATGTGGTGAATTGTCAGGAGGGTGGTCATTTTGGAGAAAGACGGATAACATGATGTCGTAAAAAGTTTGATTTTTTGTAATGAGCTGTTCGTTGAGACTGTGTTCTGGGGACCGTTACACAAATTTAGTAATTTCTAATGAACGGCTAGTTAAAGACCTTTTCAGCCAGTCAGGCGTCTACAAAATACAATGTTTGCAATGCCCCTTATACATTGGTCAAACTGGACGAGCCTTCAAAACTAGGTTCCAAGAACATCTTTTAACCAAGAAAGGCGCTTCCAAAAATAATTCGGCCTTTTCCGAGCACCTCAAAAGAAGCAAACACATTCAGCCCCCCCCCCCCCTTGACAAATTGCAAGTTCTTCACATCGCCCCCAAAGGAAAGAAACTCTCACGTCTGGAAGAATTACAAATCACTAAGTTTGTAAAACAGTCCCCAGAACACAGTCTCAACGAACAGCTCATTACAAAAAATCAAATTTTTTACGACATCGTGTTATCCGTCTTTTTTCCAAAATGACCCCCCTTTTGACAGTTATTAACAACACTACCAGTTGTAAACGTGGAGCTGCCGCGACAGCGACTCCTCTGCTGCTATGGTGAGTTTTATCATATAAAAAGCTTTCCATTAATTTCCATACTGTACCCCTTTAGTCCCTAGTTATTCTACTTCAGATAGCCGTTACGTACTTTGTACGTTTACCTCTTTGCAGGGGTTCAATGATAACACGAATTGTTAAGCTATCTCCACCGCTATAGATAGTTCTGTGGCTCTATCTCCGCCCAAGTAAGTCTGACTTTTCAAAATTTATTCACCTCAGCCACATTAGATTCGCTGCCCGCCAGGTACACGGACTGTAACAAAACATTTGTCTTTTTCCAGACTAATGATGCGCTAACAGCGCGAAACGCGTAATTTGAGAAATAATTCATACTGCAACAGAGACTGACAATTATTTAACTTCACAAACTAAGTGGAATTGGTAACGGCTGGCTTTGAAATGTAGAATAAATATGCAAGGGTTTCATAGGCACTTCCTGTTGCCCAGAAACGAAGAGTAACAGCAAGTCTTCTCTTCACAGGAGTTGTTTTCCTGAATTTTGCGTCTTTCTTTGAAACAACTGGACCTGTACCATTCATTATAATTACAAAATCTGGCGGGGACGTCTTGGTGAAGTTACGAAAAGCAGAGAGGTTTTCCAAATTCAGCTCGCACAGGCTGTCATTCAAATTCAAATGTTTTTAAACCTCTTGGACCAAACTTCTATGTTCATCAGTCCCTACACTTAAAAAATAATTAAATTAACTTACAGTAAGGACAACACACACATACACACATCCATGTCCGAAGGAGGGGTTGAACGTCTGGCGGCAGCAACTGCCCAGTCCGTAGCATGACGCCTTAGACCACGTGGCCACTCTTGTGCGGCAGCGTGTCATTCGCGCCACGTCTTTTGTGGTTTGTATTTTGTACTCCACTGGAAAACGTTACTAGGTTATTAAGTAATTACAGTTCAGTCATTCTACCAATTTCAAACATATCAAAATCGATATTCAGGTTTTCAACATTATGATGTATGGGGGATCTGCTCGCTGCAAAATTATTCACCTGGGGCGTCGTGGTAGAAATAAATATTCGTAGGTACAATTTTTCACTTATTATTTAATTTGCAATCAAACTCCTTCTTATTCCAGCAAAACATTACACCTTTATAATTTGCGTACACAATTCACCAGAACTTAACTTATAGTACTTCCATTTTAAAACACCGACGGACATAGATACCAGAACACTTTACAAATGCCAAAACTCGAACTACCGCACATTTACAATAATGACATTACGTTATGTATTGTTCATGACAATTGAATATACTAATTTACAATTGACGAACACTCTAGTAAAACATTTCATGTACACGAAACTAATCACAATATAAAATGAAAACTATACATAGAATAATTTTAGATGGCGCATATCTTTAGTCTTAATCTCGGTCCTTTTTGTTTGACAACAAAGCGCAATGTTAAATGTCAATTAATTAGTTAATGAGTACATCATACATGTTCCTAACATATATTGAACTATCAAATATCTTGGCAATTCTCAAAATAGACTCAAAATATCAGCTCAGTCTATATATGTACAAAGAATTACAATATTGAAATCTCGACTATTAGATTAATTAACACACTTAGCTGGTCAACACAACTTGTTTATGAGCTTAACATATAAACAATGCTATTTATTTTCATGTCTTTATGTAAATCCAAAAGTTTCTACAATTCGTCTGTCTAGTTCTTGAAATAACGAACAAAGACGAAACTATTGTTTATAGAACTGTCTGGAAAGAAAATATAAATCTCTTAATGAAACCTATCAGTATCACCGAGACACTGTCCTACACTGATTCCTAGGCTGGCTATTTCGTTTGTAACTAACTTCAACGCAACATATATCACTATTAGACCACACGATTCCGTGTCTGACGCAGACGGTATCATACGATAACATTGAGATGAGAGGGCCTGCAGTATCGTCACAACTGATAACTACGGCTTCGTCGCCTGCTTATTTCGTCGAGTAGCCCCATACTATTAATGAAGCATCTAATATCACTGATTCTTCCTCTTGACCTGTCATAGAGTAGTGCTCGATGCGAATACACGGTCTGAAATGTTTCCTGATTGTTGCCATTTGAGGGTGAGAGACGCTGCAAATATAGAGCAGAAAACAAAGGCGGCATGGAGTTCCCTACCAGGCGTTCCAAAGCGTGCTCTACCTGCTCCCGAAATCGATAAATCGATCCTTCTACACATCCTAATGCCTCATCGTAAAATACAATTTCCATTCCAAAATATTATACACTTGAATATCACAGAATTAAATGCTTTTACTACCTCCCTACAAATGTTGTTTACATTTAGCAAACAAATATATATTTAACAATACTAAATTCGGTTGAGCCTAAAGCTCTTTACTCAGATAGCTGTTACACGTCACGTCTCACTGTTCAAATATACTGCCGCCGTCGAAATATAGTTACAAATTAATATTTATCATGGCTTTTTATGCAAATATATTCAGGTCTTGTCCACAAATACATATAATTGTTTATGTATAAATTATCTGCAACATATCTACTATTTTTAGGCAAGTAAACAATGTGCAAGCGAATTTAATACCTCGGTTTTCAAAGGGTAAACAAGGAAGCTAACACACAGTACAAGTCACTAAAGAGTCAACACAACCAAAGATGACCAAACAAAAATAATATCGATAGTGACTATCAATCTCAGGTGAGGCGTCAGCATTAATTCATTGATTTTGTCCATTTTATTTTTATTTATTTATTTATTTATTTTATTCCTTACGTGAGGCAGTGCCGGATTGCAAGTAGAATTTAAACAAAAACCACCATATCTGTTTATAACGTCGCTTGCTAGTTTAACTTCAACAGCTTCCTTAATGACACTATCCCAACAGGTGGAAGTACATGTCAGAATTACCGTGCTGTTGTATTTCATAGGATGACCGGTGCGCCGGCCGCGGTGGCCGAGGGGACTGAGGCGCTCCAGTCACGGTCTGCACGGCCACTACGATCGGGGGTTCGAATCCCCCCTCGGGCATGGATATTTGTGCCGTCCTTAGTCTTAGTTAGTTCATAAGTAGTTTGCCAGTTTAGGGACTGATGACCCCGTAGTTAAGTCCCACAGACTATACAAACATTTGATGACCGGTGCCAAGGCAGTGTTCAGCCACAGCGGATTTGTTTCTCTGTTGTAAGCGAGTGTGACGTTTGTGTTCAATTCATCAGTCTCCCACAGTGCTCATTGTCTGACCAATATCTGACATGCCACAAGTGCAAGGAAAACGATAGACACCACCATTACGAATATCTTTCCATACGGACCCCAACAGGGTCTTCATCTTAGAAGGTGGTCGAAAAACACATAGCTATTTAAAAAAAATCACCCCCTCCCGTCATCAACAGTATGATTCTCTACGACGCCAATGCGTTCACGCATCATTCATTAAAATAATTCAGATGCCACACCTATTTTTTTCTTCATATCATTTCGTGGTGGGGGCAGGCCCTCTGCCCTTCCTCACATACGCCACTGGTTCAGTTTCAGATCTTCTGGCCGCATCTACTATAAAATAGAAAGCCCATTACTAGAAACACAATAATATAAACCATCTAATAACAAATGACATTTTGCTGTCACCTCATATCTCCTGAAGCAGCAGCAAGTGGCGATACACTGACACGTTCACGTAATCACTTTGCCAGTTTTAAATACGGCGCCGATGCACTTTGGCAACGGAAATAGAAAATAAACAGATAGGCTCTATTTTGTGGCGGCTTTTAACTGTTGGCTGAGACGCCACATTGTTCGAGTGTGGCCGCAGGGGCAACTTTAATTAACTCCCGAATTTATTGTCTCGTTATCTGGTGGGCAGAATGGAGAGCCACAAAAACTCGCCACACAATTCATAAGGGCAGGCGGCGCGCCCGTGCTGCCACCGGTGGCGGGAGCGGGAACTACAGCAGCGCGTAGCCACGGCGACGGAGCTGCGAAAATAAACAACTCGATAAACAAGAGGCCAATAGCAACAGGGTCGAGCGAGAATTGCTTCCACGTGGCAGCGCGCGATATATTTGCCTTCTAAATAAGAGCAATTACTAACTGTACAACTTTTCCAGTTCCAACTTCAGCGAGCGCGTAAAGATAACTTCTGTTGTTAGATACAAAGTTAACCCTGCTATTTTTCTCCTCTCAATGAAGTAGCTCCTCTGGTCTAAAAAGTGATTGAACTAAAAGTAATTGAACTAAAAAGTGATTTTTTTTTTGTAATTGGATTGGTAACTGCCTTCAGCAAATCATTGTTTTTCTTCTTATTATTATTGTTATTTTTATCCAAGCTTCGAGTTACTACTTCTCATATCCCTTCTCTCTCTGTCCATCTCTTTTTTTAAATAACATGTCGAATTTCGAAGGCACATGCAGCTATATGTGTGTCTACTGTAGAAATTATGAATTGTAACGTCATATCCAGTGCCGTAATTTAATCGATGAACTGCGGAAAAGTTGTAAGCAAGAATCTTTTTTTTTTTTTTTTTTTTTTTTTTTTTTTTTTTTTTTCATAGTTTTCCTGTGGTTCACAGCGACATAAAGTGTAATAAAGATTTGAAATTGTGTTTAATGCGTGTTGTAAGTCGCTAAGTGTATGAATAAAGTCTCATCACACGATACGGCAGTTGCTTGCGATTTCTATTGTTTATGACGTCTTACTTCTTGAACCATGTGTCGTATGTGGTTTTTACCCTTACAGTAATTGTTGCCTCACGGTAATGAATATGTGTACCAAATTTGGTTGAAATCAGTGCAGTGGTTTAGACTGAAGTGTGTCGATTTAACGAAGTGCGATTACTCTGTGCATACATATCTCTGACTTGTGTCTGTTCATTTGTTATGTGTAGTTAGTCTTTTGTTGTTAAGTAGTCTGTGCTTTTGTTACAGTTGAATGTAGAATGTCGTAAATAAATTGTGTTTAATTAGGCGATAGTTGGTGACCCCGACGTGATCACGAGCCGTGTTTCGCCAAAAATAAGCAACCGCGTCGCGTATTACGCCGAGCCGCGCCCGTCTAACTGTAAAAACATCCGCGTCGCGTATCTCCCGCATTCTTCGCAACTGTAACTCAAAACTCAACGATGCCAGATCCGCCACCGACTGCTGAAGTACCTACAGGGGTGATGATCAATCGTGTAGCAGTTAAACCGCCACCATTTTGGCAGCAAAATCCCGTCCTTTGGTTCGCGCAGCTAGAAAGCCAGTTCGTGCTGAGGCACGTTACCGCGGACGAGACAAAATACAGTTATGTCGTCGCCGCGCTCAACGAGGACGTGGCTGCTGAAGTACACGACATATTAGCGGCACTAGAAGCGCCGACCGTTATATTACTATCAAGAATGCCTCGATTACTCGCCTATCACAATCTGAGGCGAAACGCTTGGAAAAGCTATTGCGCACGGAAGAGTTGGGCGACCGCACTCCATCACAACTACTACGCCGCCTACGCACATTAGCTGGAAATGCTATTAGTGACGAAATTCTTCGCAACATCTGGTTATCACGCCTGCCACCGGACACACAGAAGATATTAACAGTGTGCGCCGGTGATCTTGATGCACTCGCACAGACGGCAGATCGCATAATGGAAATGTATCCGGCGACGTGCGTCGCCCCAGTTAGCTCACAGCCTAAAGAGGATAACACACTTGCTGCCCTACAAACGTAAGTTGCTGAACTCACTGCTCAAATTGCAAGTTTACGAGCTGAGTGTTCTAACCGCCGATCCCGTCGCCGCCGCTCACAAGGTAGACACAGCCGCTCACCTTCATCATCTAGGGTGTGTTGGTACCGCAGGCGATTCGGCTCAGAAGCACGAAAATGCAGCTCTCCCTGCGAGAAGGGAAACGCACAGGAGAGTCAGTGATGACGGCCACGGGCTTTCCAGGCGGCAGCCGTCGCTTATTCGTGACAGACCGCAATACCAAGCAGCAGTATTTAGTTGACACAGGCGCTGACGTGTCTGTCTACCCATCAAATTGCCTGCCGCGCCGCAGCCGCGACGACTATAAACTTTTTGCCGCCAATGGTACTGCAATTCCAACATACGGACATGTCATGTTTATATTGAACCTAGGCCTGACGTAACTTTGAGTGGCGATTTGTTGTGGCAGATGTAACGCGACCAATACTCGGAGCAGATTTCCTGTCTTATTATGGACTCTTGCCGGACCTCCGACACCGCCGTCTTGTTGACTCTGTTACAAAACTAACAAGTCGCGGAAAAATACGTTGCGTGGAAGACAACGGTTCGAGTCATTGCAGGTGATTCTTCGTTTATAGAACTTTTGAAGCAGTTCACGGAGATAACTTATCAGACACCCAAATTAGCTCCAATCCAACATTCAACACTGCATTACATTCCAACTACGCCAGGACCACCACTCCATGCTCGGCCGCGCCGTCTTGCACCTGAAAAGCTGAAAGTAGCGAAACAAGAGTTCTCATCTGTGGTTGCACAAGGAATCTGTCGACCATCTAGCAGCAGTTGGGCTTCTCCTCTACATGTTGTACCGAAGAAGAAGAATGGCTGGCGACCGTGTGGAGATTACAGGAGACTCAATGCCAGGACTCTGCCCGACCGCTACCCTGTGCCGCATATTGAGGACTTCACAGCAAATGTTCATGGTAAATTCATCTTCACTACCTTGAATTTAGTGCGTGCATTCTACCAGATTCCTGTAGCACAAGAAGACATCCCTAAAATCGCCATTTGGTTTATTTGAGTTTGTCAGAATGCCTTTCGGACTTTGTAACGCTGCCCAGACATTCCAACGATTCATGGACGAGGTTACACGTGATCTTGATTTCTGTTATGTCTACATAGACGATATTTTGATCATGTCAAGCTCCGAAACAGAACACCTGGAACATTTACGACAAATTTTCACCCGCCTACAGACCCATGGCTTACTCATAAACCCATCAAAGTGTGGTTTTGGTGCAACGGAAGTCCAGTTTCTTGGCCATATGGTAAATGCAGAAGGAATACGACCACCACCAGAAAAAGTTGAGGCAATTATCAATTATCCACAGCCAACAACAGTGAAACAACTTCGACGATTTCTTGGTGTACTGAACTACTACCATCGTTTTGTGCGTAATCATGCCCTCCTTGCTGCACCTCTAAATAAATTGTTACGAGGCACTCCAAAACCATCTGATAAACTATTGTGGAACAGTCAAACAGAAGCAGCATTTGCCAATTTGAAGACCGCTATTGCCGAAGCTGCCCTACTGGCCCATCCAATTTCGCAGGCACCTCTCGCCCTCACGGTCGATGCATCTGCAAATGCAGTCGGTGCAGCACTTCAGCAGCAAGTAGGGGATCACTGGCAGCCCCTAGCTTTCTTCAGCAAGAAGTTATCGCCAGCACAGAGAAACTGGTCCACCTATGATCGAGAGTTGTACGCAGCACATGCCGCTATCAAAAAGTTTCGTCACATGCTGGAAGGACAACACTCCACACTAGTGACTGACCATAAGCCGCTGACTTATACTTTTCAACAACGCCCAGATAAAGCCACACCACGTCAGCTACGCTACCTTGACTATATTGGACAATTTACCACCAAAATTGTGCACGTTGAAGGAGACTTAAATGCGCCAGCAGATGCCCTCTCCAGGATTGAAGTGATCGCTGATGCACTCGACTTTGTGGCCCTAGCTCAGGCACAACAAGTTGACGACGAACTGCAGGACTTGTTAACACGACCATCAGGTTTGCAGCTCCGCCAGGTGCAAGCGCCACCATCCAATGTCATGTTGTACTGTGATGTCTCTACTTCAAAACCAAGACCGTTTGTCACAGTAGATTTCCGGCAGCAGGCAATCGCCTCCCTCCACAATCTTTCACATCCTGGAGTACATGGTACAATAAGAATTGTCAAACGAGCTTTCGTGAGGCCTAACATAGACAAAACATGCAAGGAGTTTGTGCGTCAGTGCTTGTCATGTCAACGCAACAAAGTCAGTCGGCATGTGCGATCTCCTCTTGGCACATTCCCTCTCCCCAATCAAAGGTTTGAACATGTGCACCTAGACATTGTAGGGCCACTTCCACCGTCTACTTCCTACTGTCTCACTGCCATTGACCGTTATACTCGTTGGCCGGAAGTGTTCCCTGTCACCGAAATCACCGCTGACACTGTTGCGACCACATTCCTCAGAGGATGGATTGCACGTTTTGTACCGCTGCGAGTTACTACAGATCAAGGGAGACAATTTGAGTCTTATCTGTTCAAGGCACTCACCTCACCTGTCTGTTAGGTATAAAACGCAAAAGAACAACTGCTTACCACCCAGCGTCAAACGGCCTAATTGAAAGAATGCACAGACAGTTAAAGGCACCCCTGCGATGTCACGACACACAAAGATGGACTGAAACGCTGCCTATCGTCCTGCTTGGCCTCCGCACAGCTATTAAAGAAGACGTAGGAGCCTCATCTGCAGAACTTGTGTATGGCCAATCGGTTTGCCTACCTGGTGAGTTCTTTGGCAACCTGCCAGATGATCACATTGAACCATCAGATTTTGTGTCCAAACTGCGCACTCATATCCGGCAATTACGACAAGTAAGTCACCGTCCATTTGTATTCAACGAACTAAGAACATGTGATTCTGTTTTTGTGCGACACGATGCAGTGCGCAAACCACTTCAACCACCATACGATGGACCCTATCGTGTACTCAGTAGAGAAGAAAAGACATTTACAATAGATATAATGGGTACACCAATCACTGTCAGCATTGACAGGCTAAAACCAGCCTTCAGTACGTCTTTCAATGACAGAACCGTACCTTCAGACCCAACGGACACATCACCTGCTCCGCTTCCTACCAACAATCAACCACGATGGACGTCACGGGCCGCCGCACAGGATACCGCTGCATCCAGTTCAAGACCTGTTGTGACCCGTTCCGGACGACATGTCAAATTCATCCCAAAATATCTTAGATACTAAAGGGTGGAGTGATGAAGTGTGTCGATTTATCGAAGTGCGATTACTCTGTGCATACATATCTCTGACTTGTGTCTGTTCATTTGTTATGTGTAGTTAGTCTTTTGTTGTTAAGTAGTCTGTGCTTATGTTACAGTTGAATTGTGTTTAATTACGCGACAAGACTAACGAACAACAATTCAATTTTATCTTTGACAATTCATATACGGGTTCAGATCGTGTAAGGCGAACTTTACTCATTCAAAGTATATTTCTGAACGTACTCAACACAATAACCCTTCTAATGTGCAGGCGAGGCAGCAGGCTGGGCTAAGGCTCCTGTAAGTACGAGCTGACGCATCCGCCATTTTCATTCCTGTAGCTCGTAAGTTAAACATCCTGCGGTGCTATAGGACTTGCGTTACGGCACTTTAAAAACGACATTATGGGTGATTGTGTTGCCATTAACTGCTCAGATCATTCCAGAGGGGCTATAGAATTTTTAGTTTCCGGAGAGATTCTGACAGAAGAAAAAATTCAATCATTAACTGTCGACGAAAAAACTGGAAATCCTAACCGAGCACACAGTTACGTACTGTAAGTAAATATTATTTATTATTATGACTCGAAGCAATACTTAATAGTAAAGTTGCATGTCGGGAGTTAGCAGTCACACAGCAAAACATTAAAGAACATACTGTTTTAGAGCACAATATGTGTGTATTATGTAGTATATTGAGAAATACACCACATCAGAAAGTTTTGTACTGACATTGCACAAATTGTTGAAGATACTTCTGTTACATTATTGCGAGATAGTATTACAAACACTAAAACGGAAAATATAAACATACTGGGCAAAAAGTTTACACAGCTGTGGCAGCGTACATGCTGATACAGGCAACTACCGTTGAATGCTACTTGTGGTATTTTGAAGTTTTAGTGTCGTAACTTGTAGTATGCAATTTAACAGAATAGTACGGTACCTGATGTTTTATCACAAAATACACCCTCAATTCAATTTCTCATTAGTAAATGCCAATATTGACGCTCATCTATAATAGACTTATAGCTGTCAACAAATACTGTTTAAATTTTACTGCGGCGGTGTAGTGTACTAATGTTGGAAACGAAATGTTTGCTTTACAAGGATTATTAAATTACTGACAAGACAAGCTTACTGTTACATACGAAAACCTGTCATCGTTAGAGAAGGTTCAACACAAAGGATTTCAAATAGCATTCAACGGTTGTTGCCAACTTCGGCACCGTGTACCTCTCCGACTGTACACTTTAGATCCTGCACACTAATATTCTTGTTCGTTTTAGTGTTTGTAATACGTGCTGAAAGTTTCTCAATAACGTAATAGAAGTACATTCAGCAATGTAAGTACAAAAATCAGATGTGGTATATTTGTCGCAGCAGACAACAAACACTTATTGCAAGACGGCAAACAAACCCCGCATATTGACAGTCATTATTCAAATACAAACCAAGATCGCTTAAAAAATTTATCTACATGACCAGTTTCGGTAGAATTAAATGTGGTACGCGATTTTCATCACAGAAATATGTTTCTTGCGCTTTTTTCTTTATTTGGACAGCAAAGAAAAGCAGCAATAAGTAAAGAAAACGCGATATTTTTGTGTCGAATCAACATATCGATGTAAACAAGAGTGTAGGGATAGAGTAGTTGGTAGTGTAACAGACTGCGGCGTAGAGATTGTATGTGTGTGTTTTAGAAAGACTGCTATTTTTCTCCATTAAATAATGGGACACGCGATACTCGACACCTGGTCAATCCTCAGCGATGATATTCTGTTCTTTCATTATTATAATTACTGTAAAAGCTCTGTGATTCTGAAAATCAACTATTTGATTTCATGACTGGAATTTAATAAAGCATATTTATGATGACATTATTTTACATTTAGTGCCTGTTTCATGGAAGCAACGTAAAGAGTATTCCTTATGATTGTGTAACGAAATTTTCCATCCTTTGTTGATGAAGACGTCATTGAGTTTGCAAGTTGTTGCTAATCAAAAGAAGCCAGATTATGATAGACTGATTATTCACGCTGAACCCCATCCAAGTTTCAACCATCTTAATCGTAAATATGAATTTTACAATGAACTTCATGACTAATGCCCGTCTTCGAGAGAAGTTTGTTTTTCATTTAAGTTCAAAGAAGTAATACTTTTGCAATTAATTATACACCGCTTTAATTGCCAATAACTAGACTCACCAAGCGACGCCTGTCTTAAATGTTCACACACAGTAACTCGCTATACAGTGGCGACAATAAGTGGCATAACGGCCGATCCAGCATTTATCACAAGAAATGGCACAAATACTAAGGTTTTCAATTTAGGAAGACAGTCCCGAAAATACGGAACCAATATGCTTCTTCATATAAATTCTGAGACACACAAGCAAAGATAAGGGCTGTAGTTTTTCTTTAATCTGCATGCAGTAAGTAAGAATTAGGCCTACTAACTATAAGGCAATAAGAATATAACATCTTGAGTTGACTATGCAGAAGTGGCAATCAGAACAAATTGACAAGTAACGTTTGTACAATTATTGACTATTTTGCCGTAGCCGCGGTGGAGTAGCCGAGCGGTCTAAAGCGTCTCGCTGCGGAGCGCGCGGTTGCTCGCCGTCGAGGTTCGAGTCCTCCCTGGGGCATGGGTGTGTGTGTTGTCCTTAGGTTAGTTTTCCTAGGTTTAAGTAGTTTGTAAGCTACAAAAAAATGTTCAACTGTTTGTATAGTCTATGGGACTTAACTACGGGGTCATCAGTCCCTAAACTTACAAACTACTTATGAACTACTTACGATCTAGGACGGCACAAATATCCATGCCAGAGGGGGGATTCGAACCCCCGACCGTAGTGGCCGTGCAGACCGTGACTGGAGCGCCTCAGTCCCCTCGGCCACCGCGGCCGGCTTGTAAGCTACGGACTGATGACCACGCAGTTTGGTCCGATAGATTTACAAACATTGCAACTATTTTGCCGTTTACAATTTTTCAGCAATTATCTATGGAACACAGAATCTGAATTAAAGTTTTGACTTGGAGGGAAGTCGTAGTTAGACAATTCCGAGGCGCGTCAATTGTTATTAGTGCAGTGTCTAACAGCAAGACGTCTGCCTAGTAAGCATGGAGGTCCGGGTTCGATTCCTGGCTGCTATACAAATTAATTCATTGCTTCACCTTTATCTTTAATCTTTAGCTTTATTAGGCTGGATTAATGAGATTCCTCCCAAAATTCCGAGGATACCATTAAGTGCACGTAGTTGATAAATGAAGTAGGTCTGTTTCCCAAAATTCTAAATATATCTACATACATTCGCAAAAGAAACTTTTCCTTACCTAATGACGTTTCATGATTCCTTAGAACTGTTTATGCCACTTCAAAACGTTTCAATATGATCTTTATAGGGATTGAACAGACTGTCTTTTATACATTTCAATCTGATTAATCCTGTTTTACTCTCATTTTTAGGAGAAAGGAGAACTTCCAAACAATGTAAACACTTACTGGATTGCCTAATGATGCTTACAAAAGTATATTCAACTACTTTTTCGGAATATGTCAGCACTCCGTATTCTGGCACATAGCCATGGTCAAACTGAATAGGCCTACTGCTCTCTGAATGACTTAAATCATGATTTGCAATAGGTAATACAAGAGGTTCCATGTCTCCTACTTGGCTACATGACGTATCTTCAAATGAAGCTGATTCAGCTATTAGCCAGAAGCCGCTTTGTATCATTTGTTGCTTACATGATTTCTCCTCAAATGTACATATGTATGTTACTGTATGCAGTAGGTTTCCACTTATCTCGCCTCATATTGGCTAACCATCGTTTTGTCAAGTTCTTCATTTTTCAAAGGAAAATTACAGCTTACTTTAGTTACAGTTTAACACATACACAGCGCACAGGACTATTGTATGCAGAAATGTGTTAAGTACAAAAGACGAGTACACGAAATGTTAGAAACGGAAACATACAAACACTAACTGAAAATACGATATTCCAACAGTCTGCGATTCGTACAGTTATAAGCTGCGCATACACTCGGCACGATTTCAGCTTAATAAATAACTTTTGAAGCTAAATACGATACATAAAATGTGAAATCAAAACACGTAAATAGCGTCGGTCTAACTTTCGTATTCGGCGCACTAGACGTTGGAAAAAAAATGGCTGTCACAGTTCCTGGTTGCTGCCACAAGGAGCGCTATTCACCCAGAGATAGCCACTCTATGTTAGGGTTGCCAGATTGAACTCGAGGCAGACCCGGAGACCAGACGTGCCCCCCTCCCCCTTGGCCAATGACTCACCCCCCCCCCAACTGCGACCAACTCCACCCCCTCCCCCTCAACCAGGATTACACGAGAATACTAAAAATTTAAAATAAAAAATTTAAAAAAAAAACACTAATCATCTCCTCCCTCCCAGCAAAAATGGCAGCAGAAGTGGCAGCAGCATCGAAGCTGCTCACATCAACAGCTGCGCCTTCCAAGAGTTGCCGCTTGCGGCTCCGCGCACTGTGAAGGATCGCGCGCCACCAAGAAGAGCTTCTCACTGGCTCCATGTGAAGAGAAGGGGCACAGTTACCGTCTGCTCCCTGGTACGACCACTTGCTGCCGCGTAAAGAAGTAAACTTGAGGGCATAAAATGATTAAACGTAATAGTGCTGTCCTTTCTATGAGAGATAACATTATTCGAATAGACCAGTTTTCCGAACACCCACGTTCCCCAATTAGTTCGGATAATCGACGTTCTAATGTAATATCAATTAAACATTATACACCGAAGTACAGGATATCAACAACGATCGCGAATTGTATAGTGAATTGATCGACAGTGCTATACTACGTACGGCGAGAGTTGAGCTCTGACAGCTAGCAGCGCAGTTGCCATGGTGCGCGAGGCTGCTCCCGCCAGAGGTTCGAATCCCCCCTAGGGCATGGATGTTGTGTCCTTAGTTTAAGTTACGTTAAGTTCGATGTAGATCGTCGCTACATGAGCATAGTACTTAAAAAACGTCGTAAAATAAAAAAGTTAAGATGAAGGTTACATTCACCCCCAGAGATGAGAGTCATTGGCCCGTAGACCCGGAGAATTCATTCCAAACCCGGGCACTCCGGGCGGCGCCCGGAGATCTGGCAACCCTACTCTATGTAGTTTATACAGGTCGTTGCGCGCGACAGTGGCTGCACTCTCGCTGAGGGGATCGGATGGCGGTGCAGTGGACGACAACGCGGCGTCAATACGCGGCCAATCAGCGGCAGCGGCGGCTATTGTTCGGCCCTAATGAGCAGGCGGCGCTGGCTTTTGTACGGCCGCGAAGAAAGAACGTAAAGAAAGAACGTGCCGCTGCCGCCGTCTCCGTCTGTCCGCCATTGTCTGCCGCCTGCTTGCCAGGCGCAGATGAAGACGCGCGACACATTGTGAGGCGAGGCGGGGGCCAATCAGTCGCGAAACCTGCACGGCGGCCGACCACTCCAGCAGCCGTTATCCCAATTACGTGTCTCCTACTGTCGAAAATGAAAGGTGCAGCACGTAATCCTTCATATTCCGTTCATTAGTCACTCATCGCTGCAAAATTCTAACACAAATTACCGACAAAGGAAGCTGGTAGAGTGCACGCAGAATAAATTGGCCGGTAGATGCGCAGACAGCTGGGAAAGTGTGGGGAGAGCGGCAGTGGTGGGGGTAGCAGTGAGCGAGCGCTGGAGGAGAGGGGAGAGGAGAAGAGTGCCTGACCAGCTCACTGGCCGGCAGGTGGGAGTAAAGCCCAGCAGTTTGACAACGACTCGTGTCTGCACATCATCCACCTTATCCTACGTGGACTCTAGAAGCTGACCTCAGGATAGATCAGTTTCGATTCAGGACAAATGTAGAAACACACAAAGCAAATATTCAAGACTTATCTTGGAAGATAGATTAAAGAAAGGCAAACCAACGTTTCTAGCTTTTGTAGATTTGGGAAAAGCTTTTGACAATGTTGATTGGAATTCTAACATCATCAGGGGTAAAATGTAGGGAACAGAAGGTTAGTTAAACTCATGGCCATTAAAATTGTTTTATGATGAAGATGACGTGCTACAGACGCGAAATTTAACCGACAGGAAGAAGATGCTGTGATATGCAAATGATTAGCTTTTCAGAGCATTCACAAAGTGCTGGCGCCGGTGGCGACACCTACAACGTGCTGACATGAGGAAATTTTCCAACCGACTTCTCATACACAAACAACAGTTGACTGGCATTGCCTGGTGAAACGTTGTTGTGATGCCTCGTGTAAGGAGGAGAAATGCGAACCATCACGTCTCTGACTTTGAAAAAGGTCTGATTCTGGCCTATTACGATTGTGGTTTATCGCATCACGACATTGCTGCTCGCGTTAGCCACGATCCAATGACTGATAGCAGAGTATGGGATCGGTGGGTTCACGAGGGCAATAAGGAACGCCGTGCTGGATCACAACGGCCTCGTATCACTAGCAGTCGAGATGACACGCATCTTATTCGCATGGCTCTAATGGATCATGCAGGCTCGTCTCTATCGCTGAGTCAACAGATGGGGACGTTTGCAAGACAACAACCATCTGCACGAACAGTTCGACGACGTTTGCAGCAGCATGGGCAATCAGCTCGGAGATCATGACTGCGGTTACCCTTGATGCTGCATCACAAGACAGGAGCGCCTGCAATGGTGTACGCAACGACGAACCTGGGTGCACGAATGGCAAAATGTCATATTTTCGGATGAATCTAGGTTCTGTTTACAGAATCATCATGGTTGCATCCGTGTTTGGCGACATCGCGGTGAAAGCACATTGGAAGCGTGTGTTCGTCATCGCCATACTGGCGTAATCACCCGGCGTGATGGCATGGGGTGCCATTGGTTACACGTCTCGGTCACCTCTTGTTCGCATCGACGGCACTTTGAACAGTGGCCGTTACATTTCAGATGTGTTACGACCCGTTTCTCTACCCTTCATTCGATCGCTGCGAAACCCTACATTTCAGCAAGATAATGCACGACAGCATGTTGCAGGTCCTGTACGGGCCTTTCTGGATACGGAAAATGTTCGACTGCTGCCCTGGCCAGCACATTCTCCAGATCTCTCACCAATTGAAAACGTCTGATCAATGATGGTCGAGTAACTGGCTCGTCACAATACGCCAGTCACTACTCTTGATGAACTGTGGTATCGTGTTGAAGCTGCTTGGGCATCTGTACCCGTACACGCCATCCAAGCTATGTTTGACTTGGCCGTTATTATGGTCAGAGGTGGTTGTTGAGGGTACTGATTTCTCAGGATCTATGCACCCAAATTGCGTGTATAATATATTTGTCTAATGAATACCTGTTAACATCTCCATTTTTTCTTGGTGTAGCAATTTTAATCGCCAGTAGTGTACAACTTGTACACACCGGATAGCAGTTATAAGAGTCGAAGGTCATGAAAGGGATGCATTTGTTGGGAAGGGACTAACAAGGAGACCACTTGGGTATCGGAGTTTAGAATTTCCTATTGATGTTACGTGTAGCTCAGAACTCAAACAAGAATCAGCCAAAACCATTCGATGCAACTCTCAAAAATTCCCGAGAAAATCGACATTGAAGTTTTGTGAAGTACACGTAAGTACCATTGATTACAACAGTTGCGGCATTTGTCGGTGTAGCTCAGATGGGTCAGGCGCCATGGCTCAGTGCGTCAGGTCAGAAGGCTCCACGCCATTTGTAACAAAAAGAAGCTGAGCCAACAATGAAGAAACACAATCAGCGACCGCGAGGAACAGAACTACCCATAGAGCAGGAAAAAAGAAAACGAGGGTGGTAGCGTTCTGCCCTTATAACATTAGGACTGGTGGTTTGAGTCCTGTCGTGACAGGTTCTTTTTTCATTTTTTTTTTATCGTTTGTTTGAATACTTGCAGTTTTAATATCTAATGGTAATTTTGACGAAAAGTGCTGGTATTTTTTTATTTGTGATTTTATATATTTTGTAGAAGATTGTTAATAATTATGGTTTCAATAAAAAAATTAAGTTTCATTTTTTACAGTATTGGCTTCAGCATAAGTTGACAAAGGTAGTATTTCATTGTTCAGTTTGTGAAGAGCTACGACACTGTTTTTTGGAAAGTCATCTCCTTAGGTAACCTACTCAAGCATCGTTTTAAGCAGCGACAACGTTTTGAGCTCGTCTGCATGCACATAAATAAAACTGATACAACACATGGAATTAGAGATCCCAAAACGTTTTATGTCACTGAATTCGAAAACGAAAAAAAATAGGTGTCTCAGTGGAATTCTCAACCACTGAGTGTATGGTTGTCAGAACGCTACTATCTGAGCTACGTCAAGAGATGCTGCAAGTGATTTTATTATTGGTACTTACGTTTACTTTGCAAAACTTCAAATTCGATTTTCTCGAGAATTTTTGAGAGTTGCGTCGAATGGCTGTGGCTGATTGTTATTTGAGTTCTGAACTTCACATACCATAAATATTAAGAAATACTAAAATCCGATACCAATGTGGTCTGCTTGTAAGACAGGGTTGTGAATCGAAGCAAGGAGAAATTTGGAGAAAGGAGTAAACTTCAGGAAGAAAATGTAGAAAGTTTTTGGTTTGCCGATGTCATTGCAGTTTTTTTTTTAATGGAGCTGGAAGAGTAACTGAATGCAATGGATACTATATTGAAAAAAGTGAATCAGATGAACACTATGAAAACTATCTGCTGCATATCTACAGATGAACATTATGAAAATTATCTGCTGCATATCTACTATTTTCAGAGTTTTGATTCTCCCAAGTCTCCTGAATCCATTCATAAAATTATATTTGTCGTACGATCATTCCCTGATTTTATATTTTTAGAATAATGTTTGTAGGTATGTTGTATTTCAGTTGCAATCTGGAACAGACGCCCTTGCTCAGCCAAGAGCGTCGTTTCTGGTTCCAAGCACATTAGGGAAACCCTGACTACCTGTCCATTCGCTACGTTCAAAGTGTTAGCCGGCTGGCTGGGGAACCCGACATCCTGGCAAAACCTGCCTTTCTACATCTACGTGGGATACTCTTCAAATCACATATGCATGGCAGAGGCTTCATCGAATCACCACTATATTATTTATTTCCCATTCCATTCTCGATTAGCGCGCGGGAAGAAAGAACAACTGAATCTCTCTGTTCGAGCCCTGACTTCTCGTATTTTATTCTGTTCATCATTTCTACCTATGTAACTGGGAGTCAACAATATATTTTCGCATTAGGAGGAGAATGTTGGCGATTGGAGTTTCGTAAGTAGTCCACGCCACAGCGATAAGCGCCGTTGTTGTAATGATTACCATCCCAGATCCTGTATAATTTCCGTGACGCTGTCTCCCCTGTATCGTGACAATACGAATCAAGCTGCCCTTCTTTGGACTCTTTCGATGTCCACCGTCAAACCCACCTGATAAGGATCCCACACTGGGCAGCAATACTCCAAAAAAGGACGGACAAGTGTAGTGTATGCAGTTTCGTTTGTAGTTCTGTTGCATGTTTTAAGGGTTCTGCCAATAAAACGCAGTCTCTGGTTCGCCTTTCCCACGACATTATCTACGTGTTCTTTCCAGTTTAAGTCTGAAGTAATAGTAGATCCTAGGTATTTTTGGAGTTTATGGCCTTCACTATTGACCGATTTAACTTGTAAACAAAGTTTAAAGGATTTCTTTTCGTACTCGTGTGGACGACTTCACACTTCTCATTATTTAGAGTCAATTGCCAATTTTTACACCATAGTGATATCTTATTCAGATCGTTCTGCAGTTGGTCTCTCACATGGAAACAGTCAGCTTTCCCCCTATATCCGTAATATCACAAGTTTATAGAAATTTACTCTCGAATTCGTTCAACACCTCTCGCGTAACGCTCGTCATGCCACATTTGGCTTCGTATAGTTGTGACACTGTCGGTCATCTGTCTCTGGGGTGCCTGGGTGCAGCCCTGGCCGCACAGTAGCCGGCTGCAGCAGTGGCTTGCAGAGCCCCCCTAAGCCCCCGCCCCCGCCGCCTCTCGTGTTACGCCCCCAGCGCACTCGGCGCCCCACTTCCGGCTGGCGGCCCTCCACGCCCTCCACGCCCTCACGCCCTCCTCGGCCCGCGATGCCATCGCAGCCGCTCCTCCCGCCAGATGCCGCCAGATACGCCCCGCTTTGTTCTCGGCGCCGTCGCCTATCCCCTGGGCAGAGTTAACGCCGGCCAAACACGGCGCTACAGATGCCTATCTGCAGGCGCAGGGATCAGCCGCGCATGCGCAGTGGGCCCCTCCGTGACTTTAGTGGCCACTCGGCTGGAGTGCAGGGCCACACAAAAGCAGCCGGCTCCGGGGTCTCCACACGCGAACACTCACCCCCATTGGCGCTTGTATTCTTCAGATACCGTCCAACACACGTCTAGCGCGGATGGAAGTCATTTATGAATGCTACTGGCTGAAGCTGATGTACTGTCATCTTAAGATTACCTGAAATTGTCGGTTTTCGAGGCGATGTGATCTATATCTGCAAATGTGAGCCGGCCTCGGTGACCGAGGAGACTGAGGCGCTCCAGCCACGGTCTGCACGGCCACTACGGTCGGGGGTTCGAATCCCCCCTCGGGCAAGGATATTTGTGCCGTCCTAGTTCGTAAGTACTTCATAAGTAGTTTGTAAGTTTAGGGACTGATGACCCCGTAGTTAAGTCCCATAAACTATACAAACATTTAAACATTTTTTATAAATGTGAATGTCTGTTCGGTGTACGTTTATCACGCCTGAACCACAAGACAAAAAGAGCTAAAACTTTGTACTGTTACTAATGTCTACCCGGGGAATCTTTAGGCACGATTTTTTTGGCGATCGGATACCTATATATATGTGTGTGTGTGTGAATGTCTGTTCGGTGTACGCTTATCACGTCCGAAGGACAAGACGCAGAGACTAATAAGCAGGCGGCAGCAAGATCGTACTACTCTCAGCTACAATTTCCGGCCCTCTAAATTTCCTCAACAGAAATTCACGAAAATAACGTCGTCTTTCCTCCAGCGATCCCAAATTGAGGTCCCCGAGCATTTCCGTGACACTCGCACTCCTAAAGACTGACAATTTTTTATAGCTAGACCTGTTTTTGTTAGTACCATTCGTCGACTTGCCTTACGAGTAAGGTAAGATGAGGCATTTTATTCAAAAAATAAAAGTATTTTGTTGATGCTTATCTGCTATAATTTAAGCCCGTACACTGAGCGGAGCCTACTTCGTTAAACTTTTTTTTTTAATTTTTTTTTATTACATAGTAACCTATGGTAGTTTCAGGGAGCTTTCTATTTATTACAAGCTGCATTGCCTCTTTCGATGATTCCTTGCTCCATTTCTGTCACCCTGACTTCGCCAGCCGCGGTGGCCGAGGTGACTGAGGCGCTCCAGTCACGGTCAGCACGGCCACTACGGTCGGGGGTTCGAATCCCCCCTCGGGCATGGATATTTGTGCCGTCCTAGTTTGTAAGTAGTTCATAAGTAGTTTGTAAGTTTAGGGACTGATGACCCCGTAGTTAAGTCCCATAAGCTCTACAAACATTTTTGAACACCCTGACTTCCTTATGAACTGCATAATTCATCATCTTAACTGCAGACGTCATTTTGCATACAGACTTTTACATGCACACAATCTTACAGAATAAAGTCATTACACCGTTCTTAAAACATCACTAACTCCACTAGGTTTAAGAGGAATCAATCAACTCATAGGGTAAGGTGCTACAATTTGGATCATTTCGGACAAATTTTATTGTAACTGGAAATATATCGAGAGAAGAAATAATTTTAACTTGTTCTTGGATGTTTAATGAATATGTAACACAAATATTAGACTGTTACAAATGTTGGTATAAACATAAGAAAAGATTAAAGAATTGAGAAAAATCGGTCGAAAATGTACCACCCTAGGTACAAATTTAGATCATTTCCTGGTACAGTTGTTATTACGGGCATCTTCACATAAAAAGCACTTTTCCGTCAAGCACCAACTCATACTTCATGGTACCAAACATTGCATTTTTGGCAGCGAATCCAGTTACCCTAAACTACAAAATTTATAAGAGCGCCGTAGAGTAAGTAGCTTCACGTACCTCTTAACAGGGAAAAATTTATATCTCCGTATCACAAACTGGTGTATTCTTGGAAAAGACAATAGGAGCTGTAGAAACCTGCTACGCTACAACGCCACACAACGAGACACCACGAGACTGATAAATGGCGCGAAAACTTGCGTTGATCGGAATTGTACATATATCGAATTTGTACCCCTTTACCCTATGCATTAATACAAATGTATTACTTGCATGAATCTTATTTAAACGGCAGGAAAAATTGTTAGAAAAACAGCGTCCACTTTCGAGCCTCTGTGGTCAACAAAACAAAATGAAGAAGCGGTTGCATTTCCACACACATGCCTGCAGAGCGTGCTAAGGAAGCAATACCATAGTGCACGATGCACAATCCGTAGATTCATCGGAGAAATTCACATTTTGTCATGTTAGACTCCTCGTCAAGTTACCCGACCTTGCCCTAAGTTACAAAAGACTTAAAATGTTTTGCCAGACCACTCAGAAGATGCAACAAACCTTTAGTATGGCTGTCAGGCAAGCATAGTCAATAGCCCAATAAGCACACTAGACGACATAGTCCACTCATTCACCAGACACATCATCGAATTCCCGCCCTCAGAAATAGCGTCATTCACCACCCCAAGGTACTTGTTTCCAGTCATCTACTTGTACAAGACCACGATTTTTCCACTCCTTGATATATATCAGAGTGTCCGTATGTTTGTATGTCTTGCATACAAATCTACTGTTTTGTTCCAATCTTTATGAAATTTTGTACTCGTAGGCTTCGATCCACGAGGACGGTCGCCGTAAGTGTAAGAATCACTTACGATTCATAGTTCACGAGATATGACGTCATAAGCAATGAGATGCGCGAAAAACTGCTGCATTTTGCGACAATGCTGCTCATTTTCTCCTAAACCATTGGACCGATTTCAACCAAATTTGGTACACACATTCCTTACCGTGAGGTAACAATTGATGCATGGTTAAGAATCACAAACGGCACATGTTTCAAAAGATATTACGTCTTAACCAATAGAAATCGCAAAAAATGCCATATAATGCGGCGAGACTTTCGAAATACACTGTATGACAATGACAGTACTTAGCGACTTGAAACAAACTTTAAACATAATTTCAAACCTTTATTAAACTTTTTCTCGCTGACAACCATAGCAAAATAATGAAAGGAAAAAAAGTTTCTCGCTTACTACTTTTTCGCTGTTTATGGACTAAAACTACGGCTGTCGGTATGACGTTACAATTTGTAATTTGAACACTACACATTGTAGCGACAGGAAATTTTACAGACAGTATACACATATATAGTTGAATGTACCTTCTAAATTGTATCACATTCCGACACATAGTTCATAAGATATGAGCACGTAAACAGTAACGTTCATGGAAAACCGCCCGTTCCCGCACCAAGTTTTAATCTATTACTTCTTTACTAGTAACTGTATTCCCAACAAATTTTGCAGACATATAGCTCATACACAAATGAATATATACCTGAGAAATGGGCAGGAATAAATAAATATATACCCGGGCACGCTAGTGTGGTATATAATTCTGATGACTTGCTCTCCATCCAGTTAATATATTTTCTACAAGGCTTTTTCAGTAACCAAATTTCCGTATCATTTAAACAAAAATAAATCAAAGCCAATATATTGAAATCAACAGTCTCTGTTGGAATTTTTCTTTTTCATTTTACCCAAATACGAGTTTCGCACGGTTAGCGCATCATCAGTCTGAAACAACAGGCAAATTTTAATCTCAAATCCATGAACCCAGAGGGCAGACAATCTAATCTTGGATGGAGAGATGGAGCGTTTTATGCATTTGACGCAGTGGTGGGAGCAGTTTAACAATTTTATGCCGCTGTTGTTAGGGACCTCCACAGGAGAGGTGAACGTACAAAGTACATAACAGTGGCTTTAAAACCATTAACATGTTTATGTGTGATAAAACTCACCATGGTAGAATGGAATGGAATCTAAAGGCAGCACAGTTACACGAAAAAACTTGATTGGCAACAGGTATAATAACGTGTGAGTTATTTCTGCACATACTCTCTAAAAGAACTGAGACACTTCTCATATTGTGGAATCAATGTTTGTATTCCTGTGTCGTAGAAGTCGGAAGCCTGTGGTAAAACCTGCTTCTTCTGCTCTTCATCGTTGTACACTACTGCCCATTAAAATTGCTACAGCAAGAATAAACAGAACCAAGATTCATCCGCAAAAATGACGTTTTGCCATTCGTGCACCCAGGTTCGTCGTTGCGTACACCATCGCAGGCGCTCCTGTCTGTGATGCAGCGTCAAGAGTCTCAGAGCTGATAGTTCATGCTGCTGCAAACGTCGTCGAACTGTTCCTGCAGGTAGTTGTTGTCTTGCAAACGTCCCCATCTGTTGACTCAGGGATCGAGACGTGGCTGCATGATCCGTTACAGCCATGCGGATAAGATGCCTGTCATCTCGACTGCTAGTGATACGAGGCCGTGGGGGTCCAGCACGGCGTTCCGTATTGCCCTCCTGAACCCAACAGATTCCATATTCTGCTAACAGTCATTGGATCGCGACCAACGCGAGCAGCAATATCGCGATACGATAAACCGCAATCGCGATAGGCTACAATCCGACCTTATCAAAGTCGGAAACGTGATGGTACGCATTTCTCCTCCTTACACGAGACATCACAACAACGTTTCACCAGGCAATGCCGGTCAACTGCTGTTTGTGTATGAGAAATCGGTTGGAAACTTTCCTCATGCCAGCACGTTGTAGGAGTCACCACTGGCGCCAGCCTTGTGTGAATGCTCTGAAAAGCTAACCATTTGCATATCACAGCATCGTCCTCTGTCAGTTAAATTTCGCGTCTGTAGCACGTCATCTTTGAGGTGTAGCAATTGTAATGGCGAGGAGTGTAGTAAACCCTTACCGCGTATATAAACAAACCGATCGAAATGCGGTAAAACCTGATAGGTATGCAACACAACTACCAAATAGGTAATGCGGGTTGTATCTTAAATGAACAATGAAGGTCTACTCTAGCCTATAGCCGTTTTACTACTCTAGTTGTGAAAGGTGCGCATCACGAGTCTAGGAATTATTATCAACACTTACTGGCGTTTATTTTTTTTATTTTTTTTTATTATTATTATTTTTTTACATTGCTAGTAATAAGGACACCTTTATGTGTAGGGAATTTTGTGTGGCAGGGATTCCACCCACAGGAATCTTAAATCGCGCTATCTAGAAAAATTTTAAGAAAAGAGCTCCAAAGTTTTAAGCGCAGCAAACTGCAGTTCATAGACTTGACTGTGAGAATCGTATTTCTGCTCAGTGGGATAGCGAAGTTGGTAGCGTTAACATTTATCATACGTGCGATCCTAGTTCGATTCCACATTAAAAAATAAATTATTTAATAATTTGTTTTTAACCTAATAAATACTTTTAAATCAAGTTCATTACCTGAAGTATTATCGATTAGTTCAATGTGGGCCTTTGCTCTTCCTGGCCGTCTGCCTGTTTCTACACATACAATATGGCACCAACTACACTCTGCTTTTCCATGAAGCAACCGGTTTCTGAAATTTCCAACTAATACCTGTAGTTTTTGCACAGCTTACAATACGGAATAATTTTTTCATTGAATTGTGGTGACAACTGATAAATACAAGTGAAATTATTCAACTTTTTAAAAAGAAAATATTGTAATGAGAATTTTAATAGGGTGTAACTGTTACTTCATAACGTCTTTATGACATAACTGATAATGATTTTTATCATTAGTTTTATTTACAATTTTTTATAGTTTCTAAAAAAAATAATTAAAATATATTCCGTAGAAAGTGTCGAACCCAGACTATCTGAATGACTCAGCAATTATACTAGGCTGCATTATGAGACTTATTGACAATGCAAATATGAGTTGCACTTCAGAGCCCTTTTTTCACTAAATTTTTGGATAGAACGCTTTGAAACTCTGTGAGTGGACACGGCGCATACTACGAACATACAAAGTTTCATCGAAACTAAATGTCTGAGACCTGAACGTCTCCTTGTAATATGATGAGTTCTGGTACGTGAGATTTTTGCAACTTTTGAGTGCTTTATCTACTCAGAATATGTTAATCTAAATGTTATATTTGTCTTTCAGTGGTATTCCAAATGACAAACGTTGCAGGTTAATTATCATACATCTGATTCGCCGAATTTGAAGTTACACAGAGTGTTTTTGCTATTGTTTTTCAGTGGCGTTATCTGATGTTTTGTTAGTTGTGGTCTTCAGTCCGGAGACTGGTTTGATGCAGCTCTCCACCCTACTCTATCCTGAGCAAGCCTTTTCATATCCTCATAAGAACGGCAACCCACATCCACTTGAATCTGCTTACTATACGCGTCTCTTGGTCTCCCTCTGCGATTTTTACCCCACACACTTCCCACCAATGCTAAATTTACGATTCCCCGATGTCTAAGAATTTGTCCTACCAAGCGATCCCTTCTTTTAGTCAAGGTATGCCAAAAATTCCTTTTCTCGCCAATACTGTGCAGCACCTCTTCATTAGTTATGCGATATACCCACCTAATCTTTAGCATTCTTCTGTAGCACCACATTTCAAAAGCCTCTATTCTCTTCCTGTCCACACTGCTTATCGTCCATGTTTCACTCCCGTACAAGGCAACACTCCACACAAATGCCTTCAGAAAAGACTTCCTTACACTTACATTAATATTAGATGTTAGCAAATTTCTTTTTTTCAAAAATGCTTTTCTTCCCATTGCCATTCTGCATTTTGTATCCTCTGTACTACGACCATCGCATGTTATTTTACTACCCAAGTAACAAAACTCATCTACCACCTTCATTGTTTCGTTACCTAATCTAATTCCTTCAGCATCGCCTGATTTTCTAAGACCGCATTCCATTATTTTTGTTTTGCTCTTGTTAATGTTCATTTTATACGCTCTCTTCAACACACTGTCCATTCCATTCAACTGCTCTTCCAGGTCCTTTGCTGTCTCTGACAGAATTACAATGTCATCAGCAAAACACAATGTTTTTATTTCTTCCCCCTGAACTTTAATCCCTAATCCAAATTTTTCCTTGCTTTCCTTCACTGCCTGCTCGATGTACAAATTGAATAGCATCGGAGAAAGGCTAAAACCCTGTCTTACTCCCTTCCCAACTGATGCTTCCCTTTCATGCCCTTCGAGTCTAATAACTGCGGTCTGGCTTTTGTAAAAGTTGTAAATAACTCTCCTATCCCTGTATTTCACCCCTGCTGAAGTCAGAATTTTAAAGAGTGTATTCCAGTCAACATTGTCAAATGCTTTCTCCAAATCTACAAAAGCTAAAAATGTAGGTTTGCCTTTCCTTGATCTATCTTCTAAGATAAGACGTAAAGTGAGTATTGCCTCCCGGGTTCCTACGTTCCTCCTGAATCCAAACTGATCTTCCCCGAGGTCAGCTTCTACCAGCTTTTGCATTCTCCTGTAGATAATTCGTGTTAAAATTTTGCAACCATGACTTATCAAACTGATGGTTCTGTAATTTTCACACCTGTCTGCGCCTGATTTCTTTGGAATGGGGATTATTACATTTTTCTTAAAGTCTGAGGGTATTTCGCCTGTCTCATACATCCTACACACCAGTTCAAATAGTTTTGTCATGGCTGGCTCTCCCAGAGACTTTAGTAGCTCAGAGGGTATGTCATCTACTCCTGGGGCCTTGTTCCGACCTAGGTCTTTCAGGGCTCTGTCAAATTCATCTCTCAGTATAGTATCTCCTATTTCATCTTGATCTACTTCCTCTTCCCTACCTACAACGCCCTCTCTAAGTTCATTTCCTTTGTAGAGCTGCTCTATGTTATGTACTCTTTCCACCTTTCGGCTTTCCCTTCTTTGCTGAGAACTGGTTTCCCATCTGTGTTCTTGATACTCGTAGAGTTGCTTTTCTTGTCCCCAAATGTCTCTTTTATTTTCCTGTATGCGGTATCTACTTTTCCCCTTCTTATACATTCTTCTACAGATTTGCATTTGGCGTCTAGCCACTTCTGCTTAGCCAATTTGCACTTCCTGTTAATCTCATTTCTTACTCGTCTATACTCCATTTTGCCTGTTTCATTTACTGCATTTTTATATTTTCTCCTTTCATCAATTAAATTTAGTATTTCCTGTGATATCCAAGGATTTTTTGTAGGTCTTGCCTTTCTACCTATTTTGTCCTCTGCTGCCTTCACTATTTCATCTCTCAATGCTACCCATTCCTCTTCTACTGTTTTATTTCCCCTGTTTCTGTCAATTGATGCCTAAATCTCCCTCTGAATTTCTCCAGAACTTCACGTTCCTTCAATATTTATCTAAGTCCCATCTCCTTATTTTCCTACCTTTCTGCAGTTTTTTCAGTTTCAGCCTACAGTTCATGACTAACAAGTTATGGTCAGAGTCTATATCTGCCCCTGGGTATGTTTTACAGTTTAAAACCTGGTTCCGGAATCTATGTCTTACCTTTATAAAATCTATCTGATACTTTCCGGTGTCTCCTGGTCTCTTCCACGTATACAACCTTCTTTTGTGATTCTTAAACCACGTGTTTGTTATGATTAAATTATGTTCCGTGCAAAATTCTACCAGGCGACTTCCTCTTTCATTCCTTCTCTAACGTTCAAACGTTTGTATAGCTTATGGTAATTAACTGCGGGGTCATCAGTCCCTAAACTTACAAACTACTTATCAACTAGCTTATCCTAAGGACGGTACAAATATCCATGCCCGATGGGGGATTCGAACCCCCGAACGTAGTGGCCGTGCAGACCGTGACTGGCGCGCCGCAGTCCCCTTGGCCACCGCGGCCAGCAAGCGTTGTGTTACCAACTTTTATGTTGGCAGCAGTTTATTATCAGACAAGATATGTGCTATAAAATAAAAAGTTTAATGGAGAACGTTTCACACCACAAGTCAAAATTAAAAAGGTATCTTGATATCTCTATACTTAGTAAGACGCATTTGTTGTCTGTCTGTCTGTTCTCTTACAACTCAAGGTCCAGACAACCAAATAACCTCAAATTTGGTACACGTACACAGAATTACATGGGGAAGACTCTTAAACTGATTTCGTTCCATTTTTTATTTTTTATTTTTTTTTTTTTATTTTATTTTTTTTTTTCCCGGAAAATTTGAGAAAAAGTGAAAGTGCGTTTACAAAGTGTCCGTGTAAATCTATATCTTCGCACTGATCTTGCTGAAATTTTGCACAATTGGCATTCAAAACAAGAGGAAGGACACAACATAAAATTTTGTTCAGTGCATCGTGGAGGGTACTTATGGATTTCGCCAAAATCCACAGTTTGTACATACTCCAAATGGAACTTCCAAAAATGTTGCTTATCACATTGCTTTAACATAAATGTGCCCTTTTATTACATGCAAATAAACGGATTTGTACGCTTCTACAGAAAAACATATTTTAAACCCGGGCAAAGCTGGGTCTTGCAGCTAGTCTATATCTATAAGCGTGAATGTCTGTTCGGTGTACGTTTATCACGTCTGAACCACAAGACATAAAGAGCTAAAAATTTGTACAGCTACTAATGTCTACCCGGGGAAGGCTTTAGGCATGGTTTTATGGTGAACCTTTAGCTATTTGTCTATATATATTAATGTTAATGTCTGTTCGGTGTACGCTTATCACGTCCGAACGACAAGACTTAAATATTTGTACAGTTACTAATTTATACCTGAGGAAGGTTTTGGGCACGGTTTTATAGCGATCTGATAGATACTTAGTAATTTGAAGAATATAAGGCGAAATGTGGGATAATAATTACCCTTTTAAAATTATATTTACTCTTTGAAAATGGTTTTATTGGTTGCATTGTTGCTTGAGGGTTGATAATGATAAAAGGGGATGGAAAGTTATCGGTGTATATAAAATTCTACGTATGTGTGTGTTAATATTTTGCTCTGCAGCGAAAACTACAGAACACAAACGAATGGTCTGTGTGTAATTGTTGTCCGAAGTCTCCCGTTGTACACCATAGCAGTTCCATGCCGATAGCTATAAGGTGGTGGAGGATATGGTGCTTGAAAGTCGTCAAAGTATAAAAAAAATTCGAACTGATGGTCAGCGAAGCCGTTTGCAACTCTATAGCATGGAGGTTACATACAGCGAAACGTGATGCCAGAGACCATATGTTTGGTCTATGCGTGCTACAATGTATTCAGCTTTTTCTCTGTAACGATAAGCATACGAATAAGGAAATATAAGAATAAATAAATAAAGCAGTAAAAAAGAAATTTCTTCTAATACATCTCTTTAAAAAAAATCGATTTGACGTTTCGCGCATTACAATCATTCTTGTTGAATTTCGTGATTGCAATCTTGGAACGAGTGCATTTTTACGTGTGATTTGATCTACATTACTTACTTTCCTGATAATATTGATTAAAAATGTTTCTTTCTAAAGAAGGTATTGTATTTCATTTCATCCTTCAAAACAAGTCTCATAGCACACTACTGAAAAATAGATTATCTATCATAATCAACCAACACGCGAGCGGAGCCGCGGGTTTAAGCTAGTAATGTATAAAGACGTTCGTTTACAATTCACAATTATTAACAAACCCTTTTCTTCAAGCGTATTTAATTATTATTGTCACAAGCGCAAATTCGTAAAATAATGTCGTGAAAACACTTTGCACGTTTTCATGGCGAGATAACCGGAAACGACTCTACAATCTACAGTTAGCATTTTCACGTCAATAAATAAAAACACGCTGACTTCTCGTCCACTACGCTCTGCTATCTCCACTATTACAGCGTCCATGTTGACACTGTCAAGTCTCACTCGTCTTCTGCCGATCTACGGTGAAAGAAGCATCGTGGAGCGGTCTAAAGCGTCTCGCTGCGGAGCGCGCGGTTGCTCGCCGTGGAGGTTCGAGTCCTCCCTGGGGCATGGGTGTGTGTGTTCGTCCTTAGGTTAGTTTATCTAGGTTTAAGTAGTTTGTAAGCTACGGACTGATGACCACGCAGTTTGGTCCGATAGATTTACAAACATTTGAACATTTTTTTTTTTTTTTTTTTTTTTTTTACTGACTTTAAATTTGCTACCCTACCTTACAGATAGCTGCTTTTAAAGGATAACTCCTTGAACTGTATAACTACAAGAATCAATTATCAAACTGAGTAAGATCTTAACTTTTGTCATTTAAATACACAAAGTAAGTTTTGGTTAACGATACACGAAACGATTATTTACACAGGAGCGTGCAGAATATTCTACGTCACTGATTAGAAATTTACAGAACGATTCAAGAAACAACGACTTATATAAAATTAAGATTGATGTTGCAATACAGCATTTATTTACACATATATACATAAACAACCTTGTTAACTGTGAGAGAGATCACATATATGAACAAAAGAATATACAAATATATTTTCTAACAGCATTGTACAAAGATTTCGTAATACAAATAATACAACCAGTGATATAATTTTATGTCTTTATACAGTTTTAATGAAAATTGTCCTGAGTTATTTATAATGCTAAGTAAAGTTAACTTTTTGTGCCTCTTTCTCTGCAAAGTCTTTAATTAAAGTTGGTTAATACACATCTAACGAGTAAAAGTCTTATCGCTTTGGTACATGTATCAAACATCAGTGTTCGTGTAAAATGTAATTATTGCTACTTATATCAATGGGGAAAGAACTTTCTTTGAGCCGCCTATCTGAGAGGCCGCCACCCTGCCCACCCCAGCCTGCTAAGACGCTACGTGTGTAAACACCTCTTCTCTATCAAACGCAATAAAACGAAAATACGTTACGTAATGTAGACCTACTTACCTGTACTATGTTGTTATCTTCTGGAATATTTGTTGATTTCTTGCTGGTTTCCTCTTTCTCTAGTTCTAAGTTTTCATTTCCATTATTGTCTGTTTCAGGAGTACGAAAGAATTTCTTTAATGCTGCTGTTTCTCATTTTCAGCCTCTAATTGTGCTCTTCTTTTGTCTGTATACATTTCCATTTTTTTCTGACATGTTGATAAAGAACACATTAACGCAACGATTGTTCTACTAAGAGCCGGCCGCGGTGGCCGAGGGGACTGAGGCGCTCCAGTCACGGTCTGCACGGCCACTACGATCGGGGTTTCGAATCCCCCCTCGGGCATGGATATTTGTGCCGTCCTTAGTATTAGTTATTTCATAAGTAGTTTGTAAGTTTAGGGACTGATGACCCCATAGTTAAGACCTATAAGCTATACAAACATTTGAACATTTTTTTCTACTAAGAGTCGAAATTCAGGAGACAAAAGAAGAACACGCACACCATGAATCCTGCACTACATGTACATGACTTCTGATTTATAATTTTCTTTCACGAGACATTTGACTGTACAAACAGGACTAATTTCTTTTTGGTTGCCGATAACTCAATATTGTTTGTGTGTATTGTTAAAGCGGCCAACATAGCTTTGTCGGAAGGAGTGCTATTGTCGGGACCTTGGAGGTTGTTATTGTCACAGCGTGTTATTGTTGCTCAAAACTCCCAACTCTCAACAATAGCCTTTAGCTTTATCAGTGGAGATTTTTTTATAGCCAAATAAGGTGAAGGGATGAAAGAATTTCCTTTCTAGGTGATTCAAGAAGAAACTGGGATTGTTATGGGATGAGGTAGTAAGCAATGTTGCTACACAATTTATGAAAAAGTTAATTTTTAGTTCGCTGTTTACAATAATATAGATTTAGCGAGGATTTTAGCGCCCCCCAAACTCCCCTAAAATTTGAGGCCCAGGGCGGTCGCCCGGCTCGCCCGGCCCTTCTGCCGGTACTGGCCCAGCGGAACCCCATCACAGAGTAACATCACAGACAAATATATACAGACGGGAAACCTCCGTAAGGGCCCGGTCCTATGCTCCGGGGTGCGGGGAGGAAGGGTTTCCATCAGTTCCGTAAGATGTCCCATGATGGCGCTGAGGTCAGAAGCAGCCGCCAGAGCAAGCGGCAGGTAGCGGCTGCCCCCACCACCACCTCCCCTCAAACGCCGGCACACCGGACACAGCCGTGGCCTCATGGAAGGCGGCTCGAGCTCTCCCCTCAGCCTCCCCTCCACGCTCCCTCTGACGTGCGAGAGGCACCCTAAGCCAGCGCTCCGCCTGACACCTGCTAGCATCTTACGGAACTACGAGGGGAGCGTAGGACAGTAGTTTAGAGGGGGCTGCGTCTCTGTATATGTTACTCTGTGGTAACATATACAGAGAAGCAGCCCACCCTAAACCACTGTCCTACGCTCCCCTCGTAGTTCCGTAAGATGCTAGCAGGTGTCAGGCTGTTCCCTGGCTTAGTACTGGTAGACCACACTAGAGGCACTTCTGAGTGTGCCTCTCGCACGTCAGAGGGCAGCGTGGAGGGGAGGCTGAGGGGAGAGCTCGTGCCGCCTGCCACGAGGCCACGGCTGTGTCCTACTTGCTGGCGTTTGAGGGGAGGTGGTGGTGGGGGCAGCCGCTACCTGCCGCCTGCTCTGGCCAGTTTAAAGTGCTGCTTCTGACCGCAGCGCCATCATGGGACGTCTTACGGAACTGCTGGAAACCCTCCCCCCCCCCCCCCCACCCCGCACCCCTGAGCGTGGGACCGGGCCCTTACGAACAGTGGCGGCGATTGGATGTTAGAAGTGGGGGGGGGGGGGGCAAAATAAAATCTAAAACTAAAAATGGCATTTTAAGAAATTGTTTCATGTTATAGTTTGATCTTTGCACCTACAGGCCTGTAATTCCAAATGCGAGGAAAAACAAAAGACAATATACATTTGTAATTGCCATAAGTTGTTTAATTAAGTTGTCTAGTAAAATACAACTGTTACAAACAAAGGAACATTAGTTTAATTATAAACAAAAATTACAGACATTAGCGTAATTTAATATGATACGTCTTGTCAAAGCATAATTGCTTTAAAACAAAGCTATGTGCCTTGGTTTCCACCTCGCATAAATTTCTACACATTCTTCTAATTTGATGTTCTAGCCGCATCTTTTTCAGTAGCTAGTGTAGCTAAATGTGTTAAACGTTCTTGAAGCATAGAATTCCTCAAGTAGTTTTGATCCGTTGGAGGACATTGAAAGATCGTTGCAGTGGACACCGGGATAGTCAAAAACAGTTGCAGTAGCTTGAACAAATTAGGGAATACATACTGGATGTGAACATTTTCAGACTTAAATTGTGAAACCAAATTTTGCACAAGATGACGATCTATTTGGTCTGAATTATGCTTCTTTCTTGAAAATGAATTTCTGAGACTAAATTATCATTTTCCAAACAAAATGCGGAACTCACAGCAAAACATGCTTCTTTGATACGGTCGTTACAAATTGAGTTGTTCATCATCGAAGCCGTCAGCAGTAGTTCCAAGTTGCAGAGTAGAGCCAGCTTTTTTTTTTTTTTTTTTTGTGGATGTTTTCTTTTGCGTTGAACTGTTGGCCCCTCAAAGTCATGTCTTTCACAAAATTCAGTTGTTGCAGTAAAAAAGTTTTGGAACCTTTCTTCATTTCTCGAACAATTTATGGACATAACTACGCTGTCAGCCACCTGGACTACTTCACGAATGGATACATCATGATTCTGTATATACTTTGAAAGAATGTTAGTTTTTTCAAAGAAGTACGTCATAGTATTCGATACAAAAATAAACTCAAACTTGGTAATACATGTGATCAATCTGTGAGCATCTCCATCAGTTTTGGAGTCACTAGCTTCAATATTTTCCATAGTGTGCAGTATATCTATTAAGTGTTGTTGGACTGCTCGCAAGCTTTCATATCTGCTGCTAAATCTTGTGTCACTTAGTGCTTTCAAGGACAAATCCTTATTTATTCCTTCTTTGACTGCACATGGTGCACTTTTTACTGAGGCAAATACTGCATGTCTTTTAGGCGAAGCCTCAATAAAACAGTAGAGTTGTTGGACTGTGCTAAAAACGTTGCGAACAGAAGGAAGGTTTTTAGATGCATCGGCAAGTGCAGGATTTAGAGAATGCATATAGCAATGTACAAACATAACATTCGGGTTTTGTTCTATCATCCTCACAGCGACACCCCTGTAAGAACCACTCATGTTTCAAGTTTTCTTTGATTTCGAGCTTTTCTGTTACATATCTTATAACAAGAGTCAATTGTTCTTGATGTGACTCATCTGGAGTTTCATCAAAAATCACGGAGTATTGTTTCGATATTTCAGCATCATCAAATATGTACAGCCTGGCCAAATTTGCCATGATTTCAATCATTTCATTTTGAACATAATTGAAAAACTTATCTCTGTCCAAAAAAAATTTGTTTTAATAAAGAGTTTTCTGTTGATCTCATCTTCAATAACTCGACATAATTATTCCTGTTATCAGAGTCCTCATTTTCTCAATGACCCAGAAGTGCTATTCCCTGCTTGGCCATGAAAAGTAGGGACTGGAATAAAATCTTCAGATAATCACGATTTTTTTAAACTTCTTCTTGATGATATGTTGATATTTTGCTTACCACACTTTCTTTACTTTTGAAACCTTCCTGCTAACGTTGAAGAGCACTGAGGTGAGAAGAAGTTTTTTCGTGCTCTTTAAAGCGTTGGACTGCTTTTTTCCAGTTTTTAAACCCATTAGTTATGAATGTTTTATCATAACAACCTGTGGAACCGAACAAACGACATGGGAATCAAAAAGCTTTATCAGCAGCAACACTGTATTCTAACCAATTGTAATTTGTGTACCACATACTTCTGAACTTTCTACCCTTTGTTTCTGGGTACTTATCAATAATAGGTTGAAAAGGACCATTTTTTAAAAAGTGTGATGCTGCTTGTCTACTATGAATTGGATCTCTTTGTTCAAATTGAAGCTGAGAAGGACTATCCGACTGAGTAGTCTTACTTACAGGCAATACACTCTCAGCACTTGAAGGTGTAGGTGTAGGTATACCGGTAACTATTACAATTGTTGATTCTGTCACTTACGAAATTCTCTGTGGTTCATCTATTGCTGGTGTAGCCGACAATGACACTTCAGCCAAGTCACTATCTGGATCCGGAGCAACAGCAATATTTACGGCTGTGTGGGACTGTAATCCTCCTTGGGATTTCTGCCTTTTGCTGAAGAAATCGAATAACGTTTTTCCTGAAGAACGCTTCATTGTTAACTAAAAGACACAAAAGTGCATACACAAACACAACTGCATTCGATAGGACCAGAACTACGACAAACACAGAGGACAATCTTTGTGCTGGAACAGTACTATTCGCAAAGTGTAACCTGGCTTGCTGGCCACCTCTCGGAAGCTCTCGGCAGCAGTCGGTAGATTTCGTGGCGTAGCGAGTTGCAGATGTTCGTTGCCAACTGTGCAGCGTAGACTGCATTTGTCGTTTCCTTTGTTGCTTAGCCGTGCTGTTGCTGTCAGTGTTTAGTTGCTGCGTTTACAAGAAAAGGAAGCTGGATCCTGTAGAGGATGTTGTTGTGGTCTTCAGTCCGAAGACTGGTTCGATGCAGCTCTCCATGCTACTCTATCCTGTGCAAGCCTCTTCATTTCAGAATAAGTACTGTAACCTACATCCTTTTGGACCTGCTTACTGTACTGATCACATGACTTCCCTCTTACAGTTTTTACGCCCACACTTCCTTCAAGTAACAAATTGGTGATACCTTGATCTCTCAGAATGTGTCCTATCAATTGCTCCCTCCTTTTAGTCAAGTTATGCCACAATGTTCTTTTATCCCCAATTATATTCAGAAACTTTTGTCTAAATTTCAGCGTTCTCCTGTAACACCACATTTCATAAGCTTCTATTCGGTTCTTGTCTTCACTATTCATCGTCCACGTTTCGCTTCCATACAAGGCTACACTCCAGACAAATACCTTCAAAAAAGATTTTCTAACACTCAAGTCTACATTTGATGTGAACAAATTTCTCTTCTTCAGAAATGCATTTCTTGCCATTCCGTGTCTACATTTTCTATCCTCCCTGTTTCGGCCATCGTACCTGTAGAGGTATAGCTCATTAATGCACCACACATAAAATCCAGTCGGCATATGCCTTTTTTTTAGCGGGATAGTTCCAACTCTTGAATCATTTGACGACGATGAGGTAGTGGAATTTCAGTTAAGGGTTATGCAAATTGTTTCTGAAATTAAGAGATGTAAAATGTCATGGGATAGAATTAATACTGCCGCTCACCCTAGTACATCACGTGCATATGCGTCATGTTTAACCCTTCATCACTAACAAGCACTTAACAAATGCAAAGGAAAAATAATCTCTCACCCGCTAACGACACAAAGCGTTACGAACAAGCAGTGGAACAATTTTCAGGGACATGTTCCAGATCCTCCACGCCATCACAAATCTCTGAAAATTCATGTTTTGGGTCGTTCGATCTTTAACCTATGTTTTACTTTTTTTAATATGATTTGAAAAATGTACATTCTTTAGAATAACAAATCTTTATAAAGTTTTTAACTATTGGTTATTCCACTCATCGGATTGTAATTGCTAACATCTGTAAACATTCCCAGAAGGATGTGTTGCTGTGCTGAACTCTTCATTCATCAAAAGTCCATAAACTCATCCGAAAATTTTTCCCAGAAAGTGGGGGGGCAACTGCCCCCCCTGGGCCCCCCTAATCGCCGCCACCGCTTACGGAGGTTTCCCGTCTGTATATATTTGTCTGTGACCCCATGTTTGGTAGTCCACTGGGAGACCGAGCACAGATCCCAGCAGCAAATCAGGCGTCGTCTGAGGCGGGCTCTAGAGGCCCTGGCGACGCCGTCTGGCCGCTACGCCACAGATTAGCTCACCAGCGAGTACCGAGAGCTTCCGCCTGGCGGCAGCACCGTACGGCCGCTGCGCTCCACAGACATACACAGCGCCCCAAGCGACATTTCTGATTACGATGTCGGATGAGTGCGAATAGTAAAATTTATTTTAATTTGTGTTCTTGTTGTGGTCTTCCGTCCGCAGACTAGTTTGATGCAGCTCTCCACCAGTGGCGGCTGGTGGGCTGTTTATTAGGAGGGGCGGCATGTCCCTTCAGTTGTACATGGCATTTTGTCCCTTCAGAACATTTCTTAAACGGGGAGAATACAGCATTAATTTTATTAGTTAGTTACGTAATTTAACCTTTCATCTAACACGACTTTTTCCTCCTATACCAAAATACGAACAAATTTACGCACAAATATGTCGTTTTTAATATTTTCTGCAGGCAATGAAAACCTTGTAACTCCATTTTATTAGATTTCACAAGAGACCCAAAACTGTACCTTAAAATAATATAAAGTAAGAAGTAAATTCGTTGTGTGCGTAACTATATAAGTAAGTGTTCAGTCCGGCAGCGGTGGCCGACGGGACTGAGGCGCTCCAGTCACGGTCTGCACGGCCACTACGGTCGGGGGTTCGAATCCCCTCTCGGGCATGGATATTTGTGCCGTCCTTAGTCTTAGCTCGTTCATAAGTAGTTTGTAAGTTTAGGGACTGATGACCCCGTAGTTAAGTCCCATAAGCTATACAAACATTTGAACATTTTTAAGTGTTCAGAGAACACAAACGCTTCGTCAGCGACAAACATATGTTACTGAAATTAGAAGACTGTCACCAACAAATGTAGAATACCATTGGTATGCTTATATATTGGTGTGTTTATATAAAGCAGGATTAAATTTCCTAGTGAAACTACTTTTGCTTTTGCACGCATTTTGTGTCTGTACAATGTTTAAGTCAGGTCTCGGTGGCCCTAACCTTTTTAATTCCAACTTTCCTTCAAAAGTCAATTTTTCACTACCAAATGTTAAAATGTAGTTAACGCTATTTATATTATTCATTATAAATAGGGAACTAGAAAAACAGTCAACAACACGCACTTTCACAACAACATTAGTATCACACGCACGGCACCTGCTAAGTTCCGCGAAGAAACTGCCTGACCGGTGGCGGTGTGCCTTTGTATATTTGGCGCCCTTGGCGCGGACGCCGTCCTAAGCGGCCCTATTCAACACACTACCCCCACCCAACCCCCAGAACCCCCACTCACCCCAAGTGCCCGTAGCCAGCCTTTACACGGCGCGGACGGATCGCGTAGAGTCCAACAGTCAGTCCATTCTGAAAACATTCGGTGAGCCTGGCTGGCAGACTACCTAGACTAAAAACATTAGTCATTCACTTACACGGGCTGCTGCTACACGAAAATTATTCAAGTAGATTTGTGAGTAACAATTGGTACGTATTCCGTGTTGGATATTTTTGGGAGGGCGCCGCCCCAGAGTCCTCAAGGAGTAGCCGCCACTGCAGTCTCCACGCTACCCTGTCCTGTGCAAGTCTCATCTGAGAATACGTTCGGCAACCTACATCCTTTTGAATCTGCTTACTGTATTCGTCCCTCGTTCTTCCTCTACGATTTTTACCCCACACGCCTCCTTCTAATGCTAAGTTGACAATTCCTTGATGTCTCAAAATGTATCCAACCCTTCTCTTTGCCAGAAACTCCTTTTCTCCCCGATTCGGTTAAGCACCTCCTCATTAGTTACTCGATCCATCCACCTAATTTTCAGCATTCTTCTGTAGCACCACATTGCAAAAGCATGTATTCTCTTCCTGTCCGCACTGATTATCGTCCACGTTTCACTCCGATACAATGCTACACTCCAGACAAATGCTTTCAGAAAGGACTTCTTAACATTTAGATTAATATTGGATGTTAACAACTTTCGCTAGTTTAGAAACGCTTTTCTTCCCATAGCCATTCTGCATTTTATATCGTCTTTACTTCGGCCATCAGGAGTTATCTTACTACCCAAATAACGAAATTCATCTGCTACTTTTATTGTCTCATTACCTAATCTAATTTCTTCAGCATCGCCTGATTTTCTGACATTGCATTCCATTACCTTCGTTTTACTCTTGTTAATGTTCATCTTATATCTTCCTTACAAGGCACTGTTCATCCCATTCAATTGCTCTTCCAGGTCTTTTGCGGTCTCTGACAGGATTACTATGTCATCCGCAAACCGTAAAGTTTTTATTTCTTCTCCCTGCACTTTAATGCCCTCTCCAAATTTCTCCTTCCATTCAAAATGTTCAAATGTTTGTTAAGCTTATGGGACTTAACTACGGGGTCATCAGTCCCTAAACTTACAAACTACTTATGAACTACTTACGAACTAGGACGGCACAAATATCCATGCCCGAGGGGGGATTCGAACCCCCGACCGTAGTGGTCGTGGTGACCGTGACTGGAGCGCCTCAGTCACCTCGGCCACCGCGGCCGGCTCTCCTTCCATTCCTTCAGTGCCTGCTCAATGTACAGATTGAACAACATTGGGGAAAGGCTACAACCCTGTCTTACTCCCTTCCCAACCTCTGCATCCCTTTCTTGCCCTTCGACTCTAATAACCGCTGTCTGGATTTTGTATAGGATTAATATAACACTTCGCTCCCTATATTTTACCCGTGATACCGTCAGAATTTGGAAGAGTGTATTCCAGTCGACATTGTCAAAAGGTTTCTCCAAATCGACAAACGCTAAAAACGTATGTTTCCCTTTCCTTAGCCTTTCCAATGTCGACTTCTAAGATAAGCCGTAATGTGAGTATTGCCTCCCGTGTTCCTACATTTCTCCTAAATCCAAACTGATCTTCCCCGAGGTCGGATTCAACAAGTTTTTCCATTTTAATTTGTAACATTAGTTTTCGCTATAGTGAACATATCAAATGCCATGAATATCGGAGTAACTGAAAATGGCTGCATAATTGTGTTTCTCTACTTTACTAAGAACTCTGGGAAGGTATGAGACGCTACATTACCGGTGGAGAGCGATCTGTTTAAATATTAACCCATCAATAAACACAGATAAATCTAGTTTTATTGACTCTAAAAGCAATAGTGTAGCGTAATAACAATACAATTTGTATTTCACAATAAAAATATTATAGGGCTTTTATAGACAAATCTCTGGCTGTTAAGACACTTTTCCGTGGGGCTTGATTTGTTAGAAGGGATATTTGAACCGTATTTCTTTCACAGTATCTGTTGCACCCATTGAATTCTTTTAGTTCTGTTTGTCATGACAAACACAGCATCGTCACTGTTGCCGCTACTAACGTAAACAGACACTTTCAGCGCACGACTTCATCCACATTCTCTTCAAATTGAACTACGGTCTATTCAGGTGAAATAAGTCGAATTTCTTGACAAATTTCGTCTGATTCACTTCCAATATCCCAAGCAGCCGTCTCTGCATCACTTGGCTTTTGAGCAAGTACGTACATCCATTTGCATATTTTGTGCTTAGGTCAGATGTTCTGAATTTCTGCTTTGCTGTTGATGGCGCTGTGTTATCCGCACTGACACGCTACAAAGAATAAAAGAAAAAGCAACCTGTAGGTTTACCGTTGGAAGGTCGTTACGTCCCAGTGATTTCATTCTGTAACCACCTACATTTTTGTAAAGGAGTGAACGTTCCATTATAATAATCAATATAGATATCATCCAAATATCATAAAATGGAGTATAAGAATAATGCATTACCTAAAATTGCAATAATGTGCTGTATAGATGTCGCAAACTAATTTGATTATGAAGTCTGCGTCTAAAGCAGTTGTACTCGGCTCAGCGCTACACGAATTTAGTCTTTTACGCGATAACAATCACTTCTCCACTGCAACTAGAAGGAACCACTGAGCCGGAAAAGTAGGCAAAGTAAAAATGTGGTTTCTGGCTGAAACCACATGTCCGGAAAGGTTGTAACTCCAAAATCGCTCATAAAATATATTTATTTTCCTTGACCGGTTTCAGTGATTTAAATCTTCAGAATGGTTTACAAGGTCTTCACTTAGGAGCATATGTCAAATATAAAGCCGGCCGCGGTGGCCGAGGTGACTGAGGCGCTCCAGTCACTTTCAGCACGGCCGCTACGGTCGGGGGTTCGAATCCCCCCTCGGGCATGGATATTTGTGCCGTCCTAGTTCGTAAGTAGTTCATAAGTAGTTTGTAAGTTTAGGGACTGATGACCCCGTAGTTAAGTCCCATAAGCTTAACAAACATTTGAACATTTCAAATATAAATTTTCTCGTCAAGACATAAAATGAATAAGCAAGCATGGTCAACGTGTTAAAAAGTACGTCAACAAAATGGATCGTCATATTAGAATGAAATGTAAAAACATTTCTTACGTAAATATAAGACAGAAGGCCTTGTAAACCCTTCTGAAGATGATGAATTAAATCATTGAAACCTGTCAAAGAAAATAAATATATTTTATCAGCCATCTTGGCGTAACAACTTAGATAAGGTGTATTTTTATTAATATTACAGGATTGTTTATTCATGATCCTCTTGAAACCTACAGATATTTCATAGTTGGTAAACACCACACGATCGGACTTTTCCACCCTGGAATCTCCAGCTTTCTTCGTGGCAATTCCAGTCAGATCAGTGAGGGTGGAACGCAACACCCACATCATTTAAATACGAACGCTACCGCAGCTGCAGCACAACGAGAAACCTCACACAGGTGGGAGTCAAACGTCAAAAGCTACTCCAAAGACTGAAGAGAACCATGGAATAATGCTGTTCACTCTATTTTACTCATTTTGAGAAGTTGGACGTATTGTGAAACATTGTAAAAGACGAATAAAAAAGGGGGGGAGGGAAATCTGACATATATGTTAATAATGATATTCACAGTAATAAGGGATGGAATTAATACTGGAATATTAATATTAACACCATAATTTTCTTAAATTTCACCTTCTAATTGTCTAGTTTTCTTTGAATTAATCGTAGTCCAGCATAGGTAGGTGAGGTATTGTTAACCTTACTTTTACATCGCTGTGCATTCTCTGCTATTCAAAGCGCCCGACAGAGGATTCATCGAACCGTTTTAAAACTATTGCTCTCTCTCATAGCGTAACAAAAACGAACATTGAAATCAATTCGTTCCAGGTCTGATTTCTCTTATTTTATTATCATTATCATATATCCCTACGTAGATACGATATCTGTAAAATATTTTTACATTTGAGGCAGAAAGTTGGTGATGGAAATTTATATACGAGTTTACAACGGTGAGCAGTAAATAAGTCGCAAACTCAGGTGGACATGCCAGTACTGCGTTTACAAGCCTGAAAGCTGCTTCACTTTTCAGCTGACTCCACCTGTAAATTTTAACACTCCTCCCAACGTTGGAGCAGGCTTTAAAAGCCTGGAGCTTGGAGTTTTTGTGGCGGCGTTTGCATCCTACACAGCGCTTGGTACTCACTTTGCGGCTTATTTTTCGACTCACCGTCGTAGATCTCGCCTAAGCCAGACACGCCGTTGTCACAATTATAACCACCCCCAGCTCGTGTAACCTATCTGTGCCATTCGGTCCCCTATTGTACGGTAATACAAAAGAAACTGCTCTTCTTTGTACCTTGTCGATATCCTCCGTGCCGCGCTGGAGTAGCCGAGCGGTCTAAAGCGCCTCGCACACATATACACCACTTAACAACAGTTAAATAAAGCATATTTCAGACTGAAAGTCTTGACACAGGTATGCAGCCGTCATGATCAAATTTTTTAATGATTCCTAAATTGCTTATTGGTCCCTTGAATAATCACTTAGTTGTTGTTAGTAGATTATTTATAGTAATATACTTATAGTAATACCGGATGATCAAAAAGTCAGTATAAATTTTGAAAACTTAACAAATCACGGAGAGGTAACAATTGACACAGGCTTGGAATGGCATGGGGATTTATTAGAGCGGAAAAAATGTCCGACAGATGGCGCTTCATCTGATCAGAAAAGCAATAATTATTATAACAAATTAAGACAAAGCAAAGATGATGTTATTTACAGGAAACGCTCAATATGTTCTCCATTATTACTCAACAATAGTTGTAGTGGAGGAATAATGTTGTGAACAGCACTGTAAAGCATGTCCTGAGTCATGGTGAGGCACTGGTGTCGGATGTTGTCTTTCAGCATCCCTAGAGATGTCGGTCGACCACGATACACTTTGCGACTTCAGGTAACCCCAAAGCAAATAATCGCACGGACTGAGGTCTGGGGACCTGGGAGGCCAAGCATGACGAAAGTGGCGGCTGAGCACACGATCATCACCAAACGACGCGCGCAACAGATCTTTCACGCGTCTAGCAATATGGGGTGGAGCGCCATCCTGCATAAAAATCGTACGTTCCAGCAGGTGTTTATCAGCCAGGCTGGGGACGATGCGATTCTGTAACATATCGGCGTACCTCTCACCCGTCATGGTAGCAGTTGCAAAACCAGAATCACGCAGTTCCTCGAAGTAAAAAAGGCCCAAAACTTTTTTTTTTGTTCTAATAAAATCCCATGTCATTCCAAGCATGTCCGTTAATTTTGACCTCTCTATGTTCATTATTCTGTGATTTATTAAGATTTCAAATTTATACTGACTTTTTGATCACCCAGCATATTGAGAATGGAGGAATATAAATTTGTCATTTGAAAAGACTGTTGTTATGTATTGTCGACGGCTAACCCCCGAAACATGTTGTGTGTTTTACTATAAGTAATCTAGTAAGTGATTATTCAAGCAACGTAAGCAATTTTAAAATAACTGAAAAAAAACCTCAATAATTTAAAGCCACAGTGGAGCGACCGAGCGTTCTAAGGCGCCTAGCTGCGGAGCGCGTCGTACTCGCCGTCGGAGGTTCTAGACCTCCCCAGAGCATGTGTGTATTCGCTGTCCTTAGCATAACTTAGTTGACGTAGCTTTTAGGCCCAGGGACTGCTAACCAGAGTAATGGCTGTGTTTTCATTTTGTTACTTTTTGGCCACCAGTTTCATTTGACCAAGCCATCATCTTCAGTCCCTTATAATGGAGTAATCTGCATTTTGCTGTGTTACATCCCTGCTATAATGTTACATGAATTTGCGACACCTGTTATTTTGTTGTTTCTAACACAGGAAAATACAGTTTCCCTATTCTAAAGGTTTGCATCGAAACTGGTTGCCAATAAGTAATAAAAATGAGAATGCAGCTTACGGCGTTATTCATTACTATACACGCGGCTGAACACCCATCGTCCACACACAGGACGGACAAAATAAAGTCACGATGACCAGAATAGTTTATCCCATAGATTAACACATAATTTTCAGTAATTTAAATATAAGAAGAATTTAATTAAAGTTGGTTATGTGGCCGGGATTCGAACCCACGACCTCCTGAATACTGGGCAGCGCTTTAGATCGCTCAGCTAACACAGCGTTACAGACAAAGTGGCTACACGGACTTTCCTCCAGCACGTCTCCCTCCAGACCACATACTTTAATTCTGCCTCAATGTTCCCCTGTGAAATACCCATCAATTTGCCCGGGGTAGTGGGGCGGATTGTTGTCTCCGCTACATATCTCATGTCAGATCAGTTTGTGCAGGATAACTCACTTATATTTGTGTTCTTAAATGATTTTTATGTAAATGTTTAATGTTATATAATTCTTAAAGAAGTTTTTTGTATGTTTTTTGTATGTTTCATGTGCTGTGAGGCGAGTCAACCTACGAGGGCAACATCTTCGACGCCGATTCCAAGGAGTAAATATCCGGCCACATCAAGTCGCGGGTCGACGGCCACGAGGCAAGAAGATGTTGATCTCTGCGGTTGTCGTCGCAAGAGTTGACATTATTATCCAAGTTTCATGTTAAAACAACAAATTTTAAAAGTCTGTTCCCTTTAGACTGTCAATGACTACATATGTAATGTCATAGAAAGCAATAAATGTTATCGTGATTAAACTTGACTAAAGTGTCAGAGTACATCATTTATGAAGAATTATTTTACGATAAATAATGAGCCGGCCGCGGTGGCCGAGGGGACTGAGGCGCTTCAGTCACGGTCTATACGGCCACTACGGTCGGGGGTTCGAATCCCCCCTCGGGCATGGATATCTGTGTCGTCCTTAGTCTTAGTTAGTTCATAAGTAGTTTGTAAATTTAAGGACTGAAGTCCCATAGACTATACAAACATTTGAACATTTGAATTCGATAAATAATATATTAATGAAACGAGGAGAATATTTAATTTAAATATTCTTCAATCTGAAGGAAGATTTTTAATGAATTTTTATTGGTGGAAAAGTTACGTCAAGAAGACTTCGATAAATGTTTCTTTTAGAACTTTGATTAACCGATCATACACATCGATCGATAATCATTGAAGAAATATTTTTTTTATCGGTGGCTATAGCAACGACCACAAACTGAATTTCTTTTGACCGTCTTATCTATGAGAGAACTAAGAAATATTTTAACAAGAGTGACTGTTAAAGACTTCTTCCCTCGGCGCAAGAATCTGATTTTGAAATATTGCAACGTATAAAGATTTTACATGAACATATTTTTTAATATTTTATATAAATTTTTATGGGCGAGTGGACACCTCAAGGATTACGAAGTCTGACACGGCCACATTCAGCCCTAATCATACAAGACGAGTGCTTTTGAAGATAAGGTTTTAGCTCTCGTTCCGCCGTACGAAGAGGTCGTTCCGCCGCACCGGGCGCTCCTATATTGGAATAACAACCCGGCAAAGAACGGGAATTGGAACAATCTTACCCTGTTTACACAACGATACAAAAATTTAAAGGTTGTCTCGACAATTCTATCCCACAAGATTTTCCTGAAAAATATGATCCAATATATAAAGCAGAGTGTCCCTATGAGTGTACGTGTTGCATACAAATCTACAGTTTTCTTTCAATCTTTATGAAATTTTGTACACGTAAGCTTCAATCCATGACGACGGTTGCCGTAAGTGTAAAAATCACGTTCGATATATAGTTCACGAGATATGACGTCATAAACAATGAGGTGCGCGAAAAACTGCTGTAATTTGCGATAATGCTGCTCATTTTCTCCTAAACCATTGGACCGATTTCAACCAAATTCAGTATACACATTCCTTACCGTGAGATAACAATTGCTGCATGGTTAAGAATCACATACGGCACATGGTTCAAACGTCATAATCAATAGAAATCGCAAAAAATGCCATATAATGCGGCGAGACTTTCGAAATACACTGTATGACAATGACTGTACTTAGCGACTTGCAACAAACTTTAAATATAATTTCAAACCTTTATTAAACTTTTTCTCACTGGCAACCATAGTAAAATGATGAAGGGAAAACGTTTCTCGCTTACTTTTCCGCTGTTTATGGAGTAAAACTACGGCTCTCGGTATGACGTTACAATTTATAATTTGTACACTACAAATTGAAACCGCAGGAAATTTTACAGACAGTATACACACCTATAGTTGAATGTACCTTTCTAAATTGTATCACATTCCGACACGTAGTTCTTGAGATATAAACACATAAATAGTAATATTCATGGAAAACCGCCCCTTCGCGTACCAAGTTTGAATCTATTACTTCTTTACTATGAATCGTATACCCAAGAGATTTTACAGACTTACAGCACTTAATCAAAAGGACATATGCCTGAAAAATGGTAGAAATAAATACCCGGGGAACGCCGGGATTTTCAGCTAGTATATTATAAATATCAAGTCAAAAGTTTTGATAAGTAAAAAAAATAAATAAATAAATAAAATAAAAAATAAAACTTTTCTGCAGTACAATAATAAACAAAACTTACTGGTAGTGGGACGGAAAATTTTGTTATTCTTTATGGCGTTGTGATGCAAATCAAACTTACTTCACTTTGCTGAAACATGTGTCATACAAAACATTTCGCAATAGAACTTGTGGTGCCATCTACAGGGGGATTGACAAAATAATATGAACCCATAATATAGAGACAACATTTATTTATTAGTAAGGAGATGGCTACCATGACATTTCGGACTTGCTCGGTCTACGTGAGCATCTCCATTGGCTATGTGGATGGGGGTGGCGCAGTCTTAGCGGAACTGCCTAAGTAAGCAGGAGTTTGCGGGTTCGACTCCCGGCTTAGGCACAAATTGTCATATGCCCTCGAAAGTTAACATCGCCAACTAGTAGAGACTGAATATCCCCATATAACATCTGTAAGTACGACATTGTCATGCCCGGTCCAGATGTAGCCCCTGCCGGGTGGACAACCAGACAAACTCCACGCCCCTGCACGCAAATGCACGGCAGGCGTTACGCTTAAGCTAGAGCGTTTCCGACAAACGTCACGACTCGGAAAGTCGACTGCGGATAATCGACCTACAGTCAAAGACATTGCCTTCATACGAACAACATTTGCTAGACCGCAAATTCATACGCCGCGCTCCTGTTGGACGGTACAGCTCGTCTCACAGCAAAAGGGTCACCGATTTCGATCAAATTTTGCATGGAAGTTCTACGTCTTTATATATAAAGTCGATTGTCCGTGTGCTTGTGTGTTTGTTTGTGTGAGGAAATTGCACACATATCTACAGGTGTGTTGCTACCACGCACTTCCCTCCAACGCTAAATTCACGATTCCTTGATGTCTAAGAAAGAATATGTCGTACCAAGCGATCCCTTCTTTCTGTTCAGTACCTTGGTTATGCGATTTACCCACCTGCATTCTTCTGTAGCACCACATTTCAAAAGCCTCGTTACAATTTATAATTTCTACACCACAAATTGTAGATGCAGGAAATTTTACAGACAGTAAACACATACATAGCTGAAGGTATCTTCGAAAGTGTATCACAGTACCACTCGTAGTTCACGCGATATGAGCACATAAACATTAACATTCATCGAAAACCGCCCCATCACGCACCAAGTTTGAAACTGTTACAACTTTACAACTAATTCTATTCGCAACATATTTTACAGACATACAGCACTTATACAAATGAATGTATACCAGAAAAATTATACAATTGTGGAACACGTAAGTCAATAAATATGAGGTCACATATACTGCGATGAGTAAAAACTTTACACTTCAGGCAGCACTTTGTATTACATTTCTTATTTATTGCTATTTTTCAGACAGATTCCTGAAAGGTGACAGTGCTGCTGACGACTTTCAACCAACTTTGACCTTTGAAGCGGACACGGCTGCGGGAGAAAGCAAGAGACTTCTCTAGAGCTACAGGGAAAGGAAGACAATGAAACACTGTATATCCCACGAATACTCATTATTTCCTATATATCTACCTTTTAACTTCAAGAGACTGCATTTTCCAGTGAAACTTGCGTTTTGTATTATGATTAATAAACCACAGGGAAAGCATCTCAGTACTGTGGAGTGGATTTGAAACCCCCATGATTCTCACACGAACAACTTTATGTCGCTTGTTCAAAAATGTTCAAATGTTTGTTGAGCTTATGGGACTTAACTACGGGGTCATCAGTCCCTACACTTACAAACTACTTATGAACTACCTTATACTAAGGACGGTAGAAACATCCATGCCCGAGGGGGGGATTCGAACCAACCGACCGTAGTGGCCGTGCAGAACGTGACTGGCGCGCCGCAGACCGCTCGGTCACAGCGGCCGGCTATGTCGCTTGCTCAGGGATGGGCTTACAACAGAAAATATTCATATTACATACTGGACAAGTAACAAGAAATATTGTTTATAGTTAAGTTTTGAATTAAATGAATGTATGTACGAATGGTACAGCCGCGGCGGAGCGGCCGAGCGCATTCAGGCCGTTCCCCGTCGGGGGTTCGAATCCCCCTCGGGCATGGATGTTTGTGCTGTCTTTAGTATAAGCTAGTTCATAAGTAGTTTGTACGTTTAGAGACTGATGACCCCGCAGTTAAGTCCCCTAAACGTCACAAACATTTGAATGGTACATATCATTTGTATTTTGATTTCTATCTTTGTTTGTTTGGATACTGTACTACAAATTTTGTACATTATGCAAGACAGCTTTATTTTTTACATGTTCTCCGATAAATATAACATATTATAAGAAAAAAAGAGATGGACATAGAGAGAGAAGGGATAGGAGAAGAACTATTTCAAAGTTGTATAACTAAATAAATATCCGGCCAACGCCGGGTTTTCAGCTAGTTGAATATAAACAAACACGTGTTTCGGCTTTTTCTAGACATTTTTAAAAACGTTTGGGTCAGAGTTAATGATGGAAAATCACGGTTTCAGTGCTATACATCGAAGTCTCGTCTGAAGATGAGCATGTTTTGCTAAAATATATGAGGTTAAAAGTCAACGACGTTCGAGTAATCGACGTTTTTGTGTTTTCATGCTGTAGCGTGGGGGGCCAAGCGCAATTTGTTTCAAAGCGTAAATTCTGGATTCAACCGGTGCAGTTACCATACCAACCGGAAGGTATATATTTAAAATGATCACTTCAGACTTCCTTATGCGTTTCACTGCTTATTACTGCATAATTATAATTTATGCAAGCAAAAAGAGGTTCAAAAATGCACAAATTTCGAGTTTTTTCACAAACGGCTGGAGATATCGCAAAATGCTCGAAATTTTCGCCAAAGGCTCTACTTTTACCGGTTTCATAGGGAAAAAAGTGGTTCGAAATTTTTATCTTTGATAGTTTTTTAGATAGTCCGATTTTGTTCAATTTTTAACGCATAATTCCGCAGGGTTAAAATAAAATTCCGCAGATTTTCAATGCGCCATAAATTTTATCATGGTAAGGACTTCCTAAACCCAATTTTTTAAAAAGTTTTGCCGTCTCGGGTTCGTGGAGTTCCCTTGTAAGTTAAACTAACGTAAGGAGAACACACACACACACACACACACACACACACACAGACAGAAACACACACATCCATGCCCGAGGGACGATTTTAACCACCTACTAAGCGGGAGGCCTCGCGATCCGCAACGTGGCGCTCCAGACCGCTCGGCTGAATGGAATCAATTTAAATGTAGGATAGTGTTTCAGTTGTGTTTGTTTCTGAATATTTGTGTTAATTAGAATGTAATGTTGTACTTGTTCTTCGTGAATGTTTTTTAAACTAATCACAAAGAAAGGTTGTTTAACAATTTCATATTTAGTTTTTTTTTAGATCCCGGTCACACTTTTCGAAGGGGAATGAATCTTATAAACTGGTAGTTGTGTCAGATACTCATGTGACACTGGAGATTATATGAAATTTGGTAATACAGGGACAAACTTGAAATTATGATTCTTAATATCCAAGTTGCGATATTAGCACATGACTAATAAGGATACAATTCTTTTACAACAAACAACGTGATTTTTTTAGAGATTTTTGAGGGTCAGCCACACCTGTATTACACTCCTCCATCCAATACAGAAACTTTTTTCTATCTTTCTTTGGAACCCTACCACAATATTTCATTTTTCTTCCATTTCACCCCCATCACTCCTGCCACAGTCATGTTTACTGTTTGGCCTTGGCCGGTCCCTCGCACCCCACAGTCGGTCGCTACCCTCCCTCCCCCCCTTTCCCTTCGACCACCTGCTCCTTGCTCCTTGGTCCCGCACCCACTCCAGGCCCGCCTTCCGCAGTGGTGCCACTACAGAGGCCACTACATTACCGCTGGAGACTGCTCCTCCGCAGTTTCCTCAGAAGCACCCCTCCCCCCTCTCTCCCTCTCAACTTTCCGTTCCTCCTCCCACCCTCCTTCCCTCCCCCTCCACCCTTGGCAGTGTTGAGAGGCGTCCTCGCGGGCTTCTGCCAAACCAACACAAAGTTCTCTTCCTCGTAGCGGCCCTTACCTCCCCACTTAATTACGGCTCTTTTCAGTCACTAACTTCTCACCGCCTTCAGTTACCGCGAATAATTTCTTCGTAACGCAAGTTAGTGCCAAACGCACAGACCCTTAAAGGTTATTTGTGTGATCTGCCTCCCAATAGAAGATATAACTAAAAATATTCAAATGTTGGTAAATCGAAAGGAATTAACTGCTGCAGTTATCAATCCCTAGGCTTATAAACTACGTAGACTACGTTTTAGCTCTTTGGGGCCTGCAACATAATAAAGGTCATAAAACGACATTTTACTAAACAAATTCCAAATTTGCTGCTAAGTTTAGATCTGTTATTATTTTCTCACTATAGACTGTTTCGGAGCATTATTGTCATTTTCAAATTACCTGCATAGTTTTAACAGTATTTTGAAAGTAATAACAAAGGTTTTTTAGTTACGTATAGATGCAATGACGTTAATACATCATCATTTTGGACTGTCTCATGTATGTCAATTATCTTTTGGTGTTATAATTAAATTTTATTTTTAATAATTTTCGATTATATATGTTTACAGATTATTGTTTGATGGTGACAGAGATTATGTTTATATCGCTATCTGTTGTAGTTGCGATCTCCGATTGTTGCATTACGTTTAAGTGCATCGATTTTGTCATGAATGTACATACATATATATAAACGTCGTAAAGTCGGCGAAAAATAGATGTTATTGTTGTAGTTCTATAGTTTGCCGTTAAACAGACATGAAACACCAACACTAAATTAAAATCTTCATTGAAATTCTCATGAAAGAAAAAGGCTAAAATTACGAAGACATTGTTCAACCGAAGATCACCCTTATCAAAAGCTCTGATTCATTAAATAAAATAGCAACTTTAAAAAAATAATAATAATGCTGCTATATCAAGAAGCAAAAATACGATAATCTAATACCAAACTGTAGAACTACAATAAAAGATTACACATAGAATGATATAACAGCAATAGCAATAAGATCTGTTTCTAGCCGATTTTACATATATATATATATATATATATATATATATATATATATATATATATATATATACATTAATTACAAAATCGGCGCCGAAGCAGTCTGCAGTGAAAAAATAAAAAGAGATCCTAACTTAACAGCAAATTTGAAATTTCTTTACTAAAATACGTAGAATAACTTATACTAATGACATCACACACACACACACACACACACACACACACACACACACACACATGTCCGAACTAGGACTCGAATCTCCGACGACGAGCAACCGCGCGCTCCGCACCAGTGCTATTTGGAGCGCTCGCCAAAACAATTAGGTGATCAGGTGCGATGTCAACACGCTACGGTAAAGTATTTCATTGTCGATATTCGTTACAACTGTAATTTGTGTGTGATGCAATACAATATTTTGCTGTCACAGCCCTTTCTTTGACGCTTACATGGCGTTTACTTAGAGCGAGGCAGTATGAGGCTACCATAACAGCGAAAAACTAATTCTCGTTGTCATCTAATATGGTGTGAGTGATCACCTCGGACGGCCAGTACAGTTGCACACCTGTGTAGCATGAAGACTATAACGTTATTAATCAGCTCTTAGCGATATTTGGCCGTTCTTCCATGAGTGCAATATTGAGCTTATACAACCGCTGTGTGTCGCGGCGGAGTGGCCGAGCGCGTTGAGGCGCTATGCTACGATTCGCGAGGCCGTTCCCAGTCGGAGGTTCGAATGCCCCCCCCCCTCCTCCCCTCGGGCATAGATATTTGTGGCGTCCTTAGTGTTAGCTAGTTGATAAGTAGTTTGTAAGTTTAGGGACCGATGACCTAGTAGTGAAGTCCCATAAGCTATACAAAGATTTGAACATTTTCTGCAACCGTTGTGGGAGGTGCTGGTCTGGCTGCAATGTGTCTGTTAACTGCATGTCAGACACGCTCAGCAGGGGTTTAAGCTCAGTGAACAAGCTGGCCACTCCATTCGTTCAAAAAAATGTTCAAATGTTTGTTAAGCTTATGGGACTCAACTACGGGGTCATCAGTCCCTAAACTTACAAACTACTTATGAACTACTTACGAACTAGGACGGCACAAATACCCATGCCCGAGGGGGGATTCGAACCCCCGACCGTAGTGGCCGTGCTGACCGTGACTGGAGCGCCTCAGTCCCCTCGGCCACCGCGGCCGGCCCATTCGTTCAGTTCCCTCAGCTTCAAGCATGTTGTTCACCAGTGCAGCTCTGTGGAGACGAGCGTTATCGTCCACCAGAAGGAACCCACCTCCTGTGGCACCAGCGTAGGACACGACAGAAGGTGGAAGGATCTCGTCTCTGTGCAGTCGAAGCGCCATTCTTGACGACACAGAGGTCCGCGCGTTCGCCAATACTGACTCCTGCCCACAGCATTAAAATGATACGGTAATCTCTCCTGCACATACGCAGGATCTATCCACACGTGCGAACGAAGGTTCTCCGGCTGATCACAAAATCTTGAATCATCTGTAAACTTGGCGCCATTCGTTACGGTTCTTCCGCCCAGTTTCTGCGGGCTAAACGTTGTGGCTTTAATGGGACACACACCGTAGGCCTCCGTGCATGAAGGAAATATTTTCGACTGTTCGTGCAGACATTTTGCATCCTGTTGCTGGCTGGAGGGTCCATTGTAGCTGAGTTGCATTCAGCCTCCTGTCTCGACTGCCTGTTAACCGGAGATAACGGTCATCTCTTGCTGGTGTTACCCGTGGACAACCTTGGCCTTGCCTTCTTTTAACGTTTCCTGTTGCTTTAATTTGCGTCCAGGTCCTGTAAATTACACTTTTGGATACTCGTATACCTCTATCCACCTACCTCTTTGCCTGTCCCGCTCTCTACCTTCGTAAAGCTCTCAATGCTACAGCTTCGGATAAATGACGTTGTTGTTGCATTGCATTACCTCTTCACTACAGTGTCTCAACCCAACTGCTTGTGTAGTTTGGCTGGTAGGGTAAACACAACACCAACCCCTTTTTATTATTACTACCTTGATTGCCGTAATGTTGTTGTCTCCACTCCGTAGAATCAACAGAAGGAAACGACCTATCTCAGTCCATTGGCTATTGGTCTTCCGGAGAGCGATCTCCGACTGGAGTTCCATCGGAAGATCCGTACCCTGTGGGATTACGGGTGGGCTAACTCTGCTCACCCCAACAAGCTTCGTGCAGTGAAGCTCTCTACGGCTGCATGGAAGTCCTCACTGCGGTCGTCTCGTAGGGAATCTGTTGTTCTCTGCGCCTACGAATCGGCCACACGTGGCTGACGCATGGCCACCTTCTTCGGCGGGAGGACGCACCGCAGTGTGACTGTGGTGCCCCCTTGACAGTGGTCCACATTCTGGTGGTTCATCCGAAAAAAATGACGTTTTGCCATTCGTGCACCCAGGTTCGTCGTTCCGTACACCATCGCAGGCGCTCCTGTCTGTGATGCAGCTCCAAGGGTAACCGCAGCCATGGTCTCCGAGCTGATAGTCCATGCTGCTGCAAACGTCGTTGAACTGTTGGTGCAGATGGTTGTTGTCTTGCAAACGTCCCCATCTGTTGACTCAGGGATCGAGACGTGGCTGCACGATCCGTTACAGCCATGCGGATAAGATGCCTGTCAACTCGACTGCTAGTGATTCGAGGCCGTTGGGATCCAACACGGCGTTCCGTATTGCCCTCCTGAACCCACCGATTCCATATTCTGCTAACAGTCATTGGATCGCGACCAACGCGAACAGCAATGTCGCGATACGATAAACCACAATCACGATAGGCTACAATCCGACCTTTATCAAAGTCTGAAACGTGATGGTACGCATTTCTCCTCCTTACACGAGGCTTCACAACATCGTTTCACCAGGCAACGCCGGTCAACTGCTGTTTGTGGATGAGAAATCGGTTGGAAACTTCCCTCATGTCAGCACGTTGTAGGTGTCGTCACTGGCGCCGACCTTGTGTGAATACTCTGAAAAGCTAATTATTCTCATATCACAGCATCGTTTCCCTGTCGATTAAATTTTGCGTCTGTAGCACGTCATCTTCGTGGTGTAGGAATTTTAATTGCCAGGAGTGTATATCAGCTCTAAAAGAAATCCCTTAAACTTCATTTACACGATACATATGTCAAACATCATAATTTGTAATGAATACCTTAGAATTACAACTACGACAAACTTCAATTGGAGACACACTCAGAAAATATCGTGGGGAAGACGAAACAGTCTGCGTTTCATTGGCAGGACACTTAGAAGGTGCAACAGGTCTGCTAAAGAAACTGCCCACACTACACTTGTCCGTCCAATTCTGGAGTACTGCTGCGGATTGTGTGATCCATATAAAGTGGGACTGACGTTCGATTTAGCGAAAGTTCAGAGAATGGCAGCTCGTTTTGTATTACCGCCATAGAGTTGAGAGAACGTGACGAAAATGATGCAAAGTTTGGGGTGGAAAACATTATAAGAAAGGCATTATTCTCCGCGGCGAAATCTATCTGCAAAATTTCTTTCGCCAACTTTCTCCTTAGAATGCAAAGATATTTTCTTAGCCCCGCCTATTTACAGAGAGATCTACGTAGATACTTCGCAATACATCTAAAGGTGCTTGGCGGAGGGTACTCAGTACCATTGCTTTTCTGTTCCACTCCCGTGTAGAACAAAGGAAAAAAAGCTTGACTGCATGTGTACGACCCCTAATCGCCCTGATCTTATCTTTGTGGTCTTAACGCGAAATGTAGGTTGGCAGCAGTAGAAGCGTTCTACAATTCGCTTCCAATTCCAGCCCTCTGAATTTTTTTAACAGTGTTCTGGAGAAGTTCGTCGCCTTCGCTCCAGCGACTCCGATATAAATTGCCAAAGCATTTCCGTGACACTCGCGCATTGGTCGAACCTACCAGTAACAAACCTAGCTGCTCGCCTCTGAACTGCCTCTATGTCTTCCTTTAAACTGATCTGCTGCGGGTCCCAAACACTTGAGCAATACTCAAGACGTGGTCGTACAAGCGTTTTATACGCGGTCTCCTTTACAGACGAATCACACCTTCCAAAATTCTCCCAATAAAGCGAAGTCGACCATTTGCATTCCCCACGACTGTCCTTATATGCCCGTTCCATTTCGTATCGCTGTGCAGCGTTACGTCTGGGTATTTAACGGACAGGTTTCTATGAAGCAGCACAGTACTAATGCTGTATTCGAAAATTTCTCCTGCTCATCTTCATCACCTTACACTTTTCTACATTTCGAGCTATCTGTCATTCCTCACACCACCTAGAAATTTGGTTCAAGTCATCCTCCTTCTACAGTCATTAAATGACCACACCTTCCTGTGCATCGGAGCATTGTCAGCAAACAGCCGCAGACTGCAAAGGTGTCCCATTTTCCCACGCACTGTTAGAGAAGTGAACGGTAGAAGAATATTATGAAAGTGTTTTGATGAACCCACTGCTATGCACTTCAATCAAATTTTCAGAGTAAATATGCAGATTTACATGTAATGAAGAGTCAGGAATATTCTCAATATACATACACGATACACACAAATTGTTTGTTTCAGTGCATCTACGAAGTGAAAAAGTGGGTGCGGGCCAACCGCGTTCTACGATCAGAAATTTGTTGTCTCTTCTCCCAGCGGCATAAATGTCTCAGGCGTGTTGTGATTACATTTAAATAGAACCATTTCATAATCCCGTTGTGGAAGTGTTCTTTTTACATTTCACTGCCCCTCATAGCAATGCAATGTAATTTTGTAACTCACATCCTATGATGAGATGCTACACAATTTTTCCCGCGAATGCGCACGAGCAAACGGACCCTATGACTTCGAATCATTTTCATAAAACACAGAAACAATATAAAATTATCAGTACCGATTAATGAGCGCATACAATCAGCGCTATACACAATTCATCATCAAGAGAAACAGATATGACAGAACATCTGAGAACGAAGGACTTTCTGCGCTAGTGATAATAGTTTACCCTTAAATGCTAAGAGTAACAACGTAATACTCTTTCAGCGATCGCTAGAATACGGACAGAATAATTCAAACGTAGTAGGTTGTTTGATGCAGATTAACCTCGCGTATTGCAGGAGTTAGACGGTGACGCCTACACTGTCGGCAACCATTAAGGTTCCTATGTCGAGCGGGCTGCATCTTCAGCTCGAAGGGCGTTACGAACGAGAGTACAAAGACATGCATAGCAGATTGTACATTTACTAGTTAGTTTGTGGCGGAAGGTACTGTGAGTAGCACAGTAGCTTCCGTTTTTTTCTGTTACAGTCGTGAATTATTGGTTGGGAAGAACGATTGTTAGGAACCTTCTACGTGACCTCGATCTCTCTTATTTTACCTTGAAGAAGTCCTCACGAAGGAGGAAACACTGCATTACAACATTCACAAAACATGTTCTCGGAATTTTGACAGAAATCTACACCTTCCAGCTTCTGCCACTTGTGTTTGACAAACATCTCCGTGACATCTTTGAGCTTAAGTAAATGAATTTGTAAGAAGCCTAATATGAAAGGCAGTCAAGCTCATTTTCAATGTTTTTACAGCAAAGGCAGAAAACTGAAATGCATATTTACGAGGTTTCTTTTTCACACTCTCAACTCTGTAAAAATTTACATCCAGTAATGAAAACTTCGTAAAAACAATAGTTAAGCCGTGAAAATGGGTTAAAAGGTGGATTCAAGCGCTTTTTATATTAACTACTGCGTTTCTGCGCTTTTGAAACTAAACCAAAGTTATTCCATGTACTTCTTATCTATTATCTAATATATTTTTTCAAAAAAAAAAAAAAAAAATTCTTAACGTTGTGAGCCTCATCCACTTTGGTTGGCCGGTGTGGGATCCTTATCAGGTGGTTTTGATGGAGTACATCGAAAGGGTGCAAAGAAGGGCAGCTCGTTTTGTATTGTCACGATACAGGGAGACAGCGTTACGGAAATGATACAGGATCTGGGCTGGGAATCATTACAAAAACGGCGCTTATCGCTGCGGCGTGGGCTACTTGCGAAACTCCAATCGCCAACATTCTCCTCCGAATGCGAAAATATATTGTTGAATGCCACTTACATAGGTAGAAATGATCATCACAATAAAATACAAGAAATCAGAGCTCGAACGGAGAGATTCAGATGTTCTTTCTTCCCGCGCGCTGTTCGAGAATGGAATGGGAGATAAATAGTATAACGGTGGTTCGATGAACCCTTGATTTGCAGAGTATCCCATGTAGATGTAGATGTTTTACGAACGGCCTTATGTTCATTTAAGAAAATAAAACAGTGGTGAATCTTCAAACAATGTTTATTTCACAGTTCAGCACTACTGCTAAGTACAGGATACTTGACAAAGTCTGAAAAGGTTTTCTTGCGCATAAAATACAAAATAGACAATTGAAAATGATTTTGCGAAAATTATATATAATTGTAACTCCATCCGGAGTCTTGTGTAAGTGGTAATCAAAGTACGTAAATGAAAAATGCATTTGAAATTATTCAATAACAAGAAAACGTGTATGTGATTTTCATTTTAAGTAGCTGTGACAGCCATCTGAATACCCAAACTAAATTATTTATGATTTTATCCATAATACGAGGGGAGTTGGAAAATACGTTTTCCCTGTCGACCGTGGTCAGAGTTTCGTATAAAAAAAAAAAATAGAATGATACATCTAATATATAAAGCAGAGTGTCCGTATGTTTGTACGTATTGCATACAAATCTACAGTTTTGTTACAATCTTAATGAAATTTTGTGCACGTAAGCTTCAATCCATGAGGACGGTCGCCGTAAGTATAAGAATCACATACGATAAATAGTTCACGAGATATGACGTCATAAACAATGAGATGCGCAAAAGATATTACGTCATAACCAATAGAAAACACAAAAAATGCCATATAATGCGGCGAGACTTTCGAAATACACTGTATGAGAATGACAGTACTTAGCGACTTGCAACAAACTTTAAACATAATTTCAAAACTTTATTAAACTTTTTCTCGCTGGAAACCATAGTAAAATGGAAAAAGGAAAAAAGTTTCTCGCTTACTACTTTTCCACTGTTTATGCAGTAAAACTACGGCTCTCGGTATGACGTTACACTTTATAATTTGAACACTACACATTGTAGCGACAGGAAATTTTACAGACAGTATACACATGTATAGTTGAATGTAGCTTCTAAATTGTATCACATTCCGAAACGTAGTTCATGAGATATGAGCACGTAAAGAGTAACGTTCATGGAAAATTGCTACATCCGGCTGGAAGCGAAAGCAGTTTACTTCCATAGAGCTACAAGGGAAGGAATAGAATGAAACAGAGAACACCCAAGGAATACCATTATATCCCACAAATCTACCTTCAAGAGACTGCAGTTTCCATTGGAACTTGCATTTTCTATTACGATTAATAAATTACAGGACAATCTATCAAATATTTCGGAATGGTTTTGGCATCTCATGTCAGGGGCGGCCTCACCAAAAAATTTATTCATATTAGAGCCTGGAAGATATACATAAGTCATGTGTGTGTTATATAGAGGGGGGAAAGGTTATTGCATTAGGAAAAAAGAAATCTTAAAAGTTCTTTTACTTCAAAATTTTCAATGTTTATAAGGTTATGGGACTTAACTGCGGGGTCATCAGTCCCTAAACGTATACACAACTTATGAACTACCTTATACCCTTATACCAAAGACGGCACAAGCACTCATGCCCGAGGGGGGGGGGGGGGATTCGAACATCTACGGGCAGCAGCTTCGCGCATCGGAACATAGCCCCTACATGTTTTCGTGAAAACTGTATTTGTTTTTAAGTAAATATGGTGTCTTTTCTCCACCTCTGATGACTGTAAAAATGTACTTAAATTATACTAAATATTAAAAATGCTAAAAATATTTGTTTATGAAACATTTTCATATATTTATTATTTTCAGAGTCAACTTATTTCTTGACGAAATTCAAGAATACTGAAATGATAAAATTATTTAGTTTACAATTTAAAAAGAAATCGAAGAATAATTGGTATCAATAAACCTTTGGTTTGAAATTGGAGTATATCCGGAAAGTCAGAATCGGAAGCCGGACCTGATTTTTATAATGTGTGCTTTCCATCTACGCCCACTGCTGTTTCACATGCAGCCTGGCAGATATTTAACATCCCGGGCATCGCCGGGTTTTCAGCTAGTTAAAGATAAGACATATCTTTATTTTTCTACAATGAGACATTTGTTATACCGCTTTATAAGCTGCTTCAAAAGGCCGTCCAGGACTTACGACTTATATCAAAATATTAAGGAAAGGCAAACCTACAATTATAGTTTTGTAGATTTGGAGAACGCTTTTCACAAGATTTGAATACACTCTTGGGAAGGAAGGAAGACAGGGTTGTAACGTTTCTTGGATATTATTCAATTTGTACATTGAGGAAACTGAGAAATGTAGTAAGGAGAAATTTGAAAACGAATTAAAGTTCTTAATGAAGAAATAAAAACTATTCGATTTTCTGATGACTGTAATTGTCTCAGAGAGCCATGCGTCATGTCCGCGTGGTCTAAGGCATCATGTTACGGACTGGACACCCGTTTCCGAAGGAGGTTCGGGTCCTCCCTCGGGCGTGTGTGTGTGTGTGTCGTCCTCAGCGTTAGTTTAAGTAGTTTCTAAGTCTAGGAAATCTTGATCATAGCAGTCTGGTGCAACAGGTTTAGAAACATTTGAACTTTTCTCTCAGCGACTGCAAAGGACCTGGAGGAGCAGCTGAATGGCATGGATAGCGTGTAAGACGGACATTAAGCCGGGCGGGAGAAGCCGAGCGGTCTGGAGCGCCACGTTACGGATAGCGCGGCCTCCCGCGTCGGACGTTCGAATCCTCTCTGAGGCATGGATGTTTCTGTTGTCTTTAGTATAAGTTTGTTAATAAGTAGTTTGTAAGTTTAGGGACTGATGACCTCGCAGTTAAGTGTCATAAGCTTTACAATCATTTGAACATGGATATTAACAAGAAAATCAGATAATGTGGAAGGAATTAGATTAGCTAATAAGACATAACAGTAGTAGATAAGGTTTGTTATTTGGTAGCAGAAATAAAGAAGATATGACATGCAGAATGGCAACGGAAGAAAAGAGTTTTTGAAAACCAGAAATTTGTGAACGTCAAACATTAATTTCAGTGTAAGGAAGTCTATTCTGAAGTTATTTGTGAAACATAGACGATAAGTAGTTCAGACAGGAAGATACTGAAGATGAGATGGGTAGATCGCGTAACTTATCAAGAGGTACTGAATACAGCTGGGGAGAAAAGGAATTTCTGGTATTCCTTGACTAAAAGAAGGGATGGAATGGTACGATAGAGCCATAGACATAAAGGAATCTTGAATTTAGCTTTGGAGGCAAGTAAGTGTGTGTGTGTGTGTGTGAGGGGAGGGGGGGGGGGGGTAAAATCACAGAGGGGGTCGAAGAGACAGAATGCAGTAAACAGATTCAAATGGGCGTGGATTGCCTCTCTTATGAGCAGATGAAGAAGCATGCTCGGGATACAGTAGGGTGAAGAGCTGGATCAAACGAATCTCAGGAATGAAGACGACCACTTCTAGAGCTGAATCACGTCGCACAGTCGCTTCCACGACTGCTGTTCCGCTGCGCTGCCTGTCGTCGGTCCTGGTTCCCAGGGCCCATAGAGACAACAGCTTTAGCGAAGCTATTATCTGAGCGGGACATGTGGCAGGGACACAGAACTTTGGACCCGTGTCTAACTAATCGCTTCGATTGATATCCACTCGTACAATCATCATGCAGTTAGCATCGTTTTCAACCTGTGGAGGTTCGCCAAGTCTTTCTCGGGTGTCAACGGTCGCAGGAGGAGGCAGTGGCAGAATGCTCGATAGCAAACCTACGTTTCGCGACGTTCAGCTACTGTTGCAGAGGTGCCACACGGCAGTGACAGGGTTTCGTGAAAGCATGCCGTGTGCTGTTTCGTTTTGGATGGCCCTTAAACGTCCATTTCTCCACCTTATGACGTCTCGTCCCTCAAGCAACTTAACAGAGTTTGTGCAGTACTGCTTCAGTACTGCTTAACAATTGTTGCAATGTCCTTGTCTGAATTTGCCAGAAAAACAGTAACCTAATAATATATGTTATATTATATTGTAAGATTACCGCCCAATAGAAATACTGGTAATTAATAGCATTTGATAATTAAACAGTATGAAGTTCACTGCAAACATTGACCATGCCAATGCACTAAATGTTACACAATTTTAATCTTATTAAGGTAGCAATGTATGTACACAGTTGGGTGACAACATTTATAGTTAGGCCATAGGTAGAAATTCTCCACGTTGAGATTTGCTGTGTGCTTGTAGCTGACGGGAGGCCAGCGAGCAGGCTGACGTTGGTGGCTTGTTCCAGCTTAGGATTTTCCAGTTCGTTTCCGGTGAGGGGAGAGAGGGAGAATGGCGAGTGCCAGGCACAGTGCAGTGCACAGCGTGAAATAAAATATTCTATTACCACTGGCATTTGAAGTAATACGATGCAGTTATGAACCTTTAAGGCCCTCATTACAAAATTGCCGGTTGACAAATAAACAGTACATTAGCTGATATAGTCACATCTGATGTAATGTGTTTAATTGACAATGAAAAGTAATAAATTATCAATGAATGCAAGACAGTTACACAACTAGCATGGCAATGTTTGTTTATAAAAATAATATATTAACTATTTCTCATTTTATTTTCAATTAATCTTGTGTATTTTACCTTGAAATATTCAGTTAAATCACTTATCTGTGATATAAGAAATTGCACGATTATAATAAATAGTACAAAGGATGTTTATACTAATATAAAAACGAAAGAAAATATTTGTTTAATGTGTAGTGTAATTATTTTGATTTTAAGTAAAGTTTTAGAAATGTATTGGCTGAGCGCTGTACGTTGGCAAATCGGTTAGAACAGCTCACTTGGGGAAGTTGATGACGTAGGGGAAAAAACCCTGGCAGTTGAGGTTTTGGCGAGGGCAGGAAGTGACGACTCCGGAGCACGTGGGGAACTGGCTGGGCGACGTCGCTCTGCATGAGTCGGCATGTGGACCTCGAGGTGGAGACTATAGAGTTGTGTGTGGCAATCGCCACGTGTGGTTGCTCATCGTAGACTGCACTAAGTTGAATCGAGTGCTACTATGTGTTTGTGAATATTTAGCTGGTGGAACAAGGTGTGCATCGCATTGAATTAAAGTAACTGTGATTTGTTAATGTAACACGTGTTGTCCCATAGGTATGAACATAAACGGTGTTTGAGACAGCCACATGGTGTGAAAACAATTCGCGACAAATATTCATTTTGTCTGGGGGCTCACGAGCTATAACTTTATTTGATAAATGTGTCGACGTACAGACATATCAAGCCACAGGGTTCTAATATTGTGAAATAAAAAACATAAAGTGAACTTTTAGGTGTTTAAAAAATATTAGTTAGTACACCCTTTTCTCTCATGAACTTGATTTTATTATGAATTTGTTTTGTTAATCAGATGCAGGGAAGGAAAGCTGCGAACGTGTGATATCATCCCCTAGAAAACGAGTCAAACAGTCGCAATCAGTTCCAGTGTTTTTGCATGTTTAGGAATTTGGTTCGCAGCTGGTGGTTGTGAGTTTTAAAAATTAATCTTTTCCTATTTTAAACTCGCACCCCGACCTTCACCCTCGCAATATTCAAACACTTTTTTACCACTGGATTATAGTAGTTTGAGGCTGTTAACGAATTTTCAATGTAGTATTTTTTCTTCAACTAATAACAGAACCATTTTATTACCGGGTCATAGTAATTTGCTGCTGCTTAAGGGTTTTCAGTATCCTTTCGAAGAAATCTGAAGTTCATGAGCATCCTTAAAATATTAAGAAGTCATGACCAGTTTTGAAGGTTTCATACTCGCACATGACAACACGTAGCCAAAAATTATACATTTAGATTTATTTTTCATGACACTAATGCATAATCAAATATTTGTACTCATATAGTCTTTTTTTCAGTTTTGACTCGTTTTCGTTACTGTAATCTTCACCAGATGTGGATGGCTGCGCAGATCTTACATGAAAAGAAATTAAATATGTTGCCTTTCGAATGAAATAACTTTAATGCGGTCCTGGGGGCAGGGTCGCCGGACATTTTTACTGAGAAATGAGGTCACGGCATCAAAATGATTGAAAAACACTGGTGTACTGTATGCGCCTGCCAAGCAACTACCGAACCTACAGTGGTGTGCCGCGGGTTGCCTCCTTCTACGACATCTAGAGTGACCAACCGTCCCGTATTTTACGAGATCGTCCCTTGTTTAGCTCAAGTGTCCCGTTGTCCCAACAAAACACACACGGGAATTTATTTGTCCCGTTTTCTTAACCGTTCCGAACTTTGTGTTTTTATGTAACGTGTACCAAATAACGCGGAGAATTCGGTATGTGATGTTACCGAACGAATAAAGTATACTGATTAACGCAAACTGTATGGGTAACGATTTTTGAAGTTGTTTGTTTGGTACTATGCAATGTTTTCACATGGCGAGCAGTTGTGCATTGGTTATTGCTATGGGACACAACAGTTAGACCTGTTGTTTTAAACCATTAAGAGTAACAACTTGCGTTAATTTTTCACATAAATCCCGAAAGGGATGTTTATTTTTAATGATAGAATTAAGGGGAGTTTTTGTTTTTGAAATTACAACAGCAAAACGAGACATTATTTTCACGTTGAACAGAAGTCTTTTTTGGTCAACAGTGGACGTCAGTTTGACGTCGGCTTTTCAGAGCAGAACTTCTTAATAAAGTATTTTTGTTTTGCAAATCGTGAGAATAGTGTCATAATAAATGACGAAGTAAGTGTCTTGCTGCTGAGGAAGGCTTTATTACCTTCCATCCAACGAAACATACTGTTCCCTCGCCTGTGGCCGAGCGCATTGAGGCGCTATGCTCCGTTGCGCGAGGCCGTTCCCCGTCGGTGGTTCGAATTCTTTCTCAGGCTTGGATGTTCGTGCCGACTTTAGTATAACTACCTTTATAAGTAGTATATACGTGTGGGGACTGATAAGCTTAATAAACATTTGAATTGTTCCCTCGGGTTAGAGCAGTCCACTAAGTAAACTATATTAAAAATGTATGTGAAGCGATAAAGCACGAATTTAGAAATACAGTCTTGGTCAGAAGTCTCTACATCTATATCTACAGGGTATACTCTGCAAATCACATTTAAGTGCCCGGCAGAGGGTTCATCGAACCACCTTTATACTATTTGTCCCCATTCCATTCTCGAATAGCGAGCGGGAAGAAAGAACACCTGAATCTCTCCGTTGGAGCTCTGATTTCTCGTATTTTATTGTAATGATCATTTCTACCTATGTAAGTGGCATTCAACAATATATCTTCGCATTCGGAGGAGAATGTTGGCGATTGGAGTTTCGTAAGTAGCCCACACCGTAGCAATAACCGTAGCAATAGCACCAGATCCTGTATCATTTCCGTAACGCTGTCTCCCTGTATCGTGACAATACGAAACGAGCTGCTCTTTTTTGGACTCTTTCGATGTCCTCCGTCAAACCCACCTGATAAGGATCCTACACTGAGCAGCAATACGCCAAAAAACAACTGACAAGTGTAGTGCATGCAGTCTCTTTAGTAGTTCTGTTGCATCTTTTAAGGGTTCTGCCAATAAAACGCAGTCTCTGGTTCTCCTTTCCCACGACGTTATCTACGTTTTCTTTCCAGTTTAAGTCTGAAGTAATAGTAATTCCTGGGTATTTTGTGGAGTTTACAGCCTTCACGTTTGATTGATTTATCTTGTAAAGAAAGTTTAACGGATTTCTTTTCGTACTCATGTGGACGACTTCACACTTCTCATTATGTAGAGTCAATTGCCAATTTTTACACCATACTGATATCTTATTGAGATCGTTCTGCAGTTGGTTTTGATCTTCAGATGATTTTACTTGACGGTAAATGACGGCGTGATCTGCAAACAACCTAAGAGAGCTACTTAGATTTCCTCTGAAATCGTTTATGTAAATAAGGAACAGCAAAGGACCAATAACACTACCCTGGGGAACGCCCGATATCACCTCTGTTTTAGTCGATGCCTTACCATCGATTACTACATACTGTCTCCTATCTGACAGGAAATCCCCTATCCAGTCGCAAATTTGGGGCGATATACCATAAGCACGCAATTTAATTAAAAGTCGTTTGTGAGGTACGGTCTCAAAAGGCTTCTGGAAATCAAGATATACGGAATCGATTTGTGAACTCTTGTCGATAGCACTAATCACTTCGTGTGAATAAAGAACTAGTTGTGTTTCGCATGAACGATATTTTCTAAATCCGTGTTGACCTTGGGTCAATAGATCAATCTGTTCGAGATTGTTCATAATATTTCAATACAGGATATGTTCCAAAACCCTGCTGCAAATTGACGTCAATGAAATAGTCGTGTAGTTTGGTGTGTTACTCCTATTGCCTTTCTTGAATATAGGTGTGACCTGTGCAACCTTCCAATCTGTTGGTACAGTTCGATCTTTGAGAGACCGGTTGTATATGGCTGTTAAGTAAGGAGGTGTCGCTTCAGCATAATTACACTAACTGACGCCATCGTTTTATGGATTGATGAAAACAAGAGGTTTAGTATTGAAAGTGTTAAGGATAATATAGTAACTAAGGCTCTTGTTCAGGGTACTTCAAATGTTCATATTTACTAAACTGTTTCAAATTATCTTACTTCTCAATAACATGCATTGTTCTGAAAAATGTAGTTGAGATGTTGGCAAATAAGTAACCTGTGTACAAAGCAATAAAAAAAAAAAAGAAAAGAAACTGCGAGTCTTAACAAAAACAAGGTCTGGTGATGTATGTAGCAGAAGTATGGACGAAATATTTGAACTAAATATGTTTTCATTGATACGGCATTTCAGAAACTTTCACAGAATACGGCTTAGTTTCAGCTGATAATTTGTGCCCGGTATTTCTCGGTAATCTGGTCGCCCTAGTCTAGCGGGGTTCGCGGGTAAAGACTTGCACGGCCCGCTATGCTGTGTCGGGACGCCCTTCGCGCTCGCTGCTGTTCACTGCCAGGCTGCTCCGGTCCCGCACGCTCGGCTAGGCCCGCGGCCGTCTGTCAGCCGCCCTCACATTCGATGACGCCTCCGCCACCCTCTGCACCGTCCACAGCAGCCATGCACCCCTAGTAGAGGACTACCCTTCCCGGAACCCCCTTCTGAGCGTTCCCCATCTATCACACGAAGTGATGGGTGCTATCGACAAAGGTTCGCAAATCGATTCCGTATTTCTTGATTTCCAGAAAGCTTTTGACACCGTACCTCACAAATGGCTTTTCATCAAATTGCGTGGTTTTGGTATATCGCCACAAATTTGCGATTGGATAGGGGATTTCTTGTCAGAGAGGACACAGTTCGTAGTAATCGATGGTAAGGCATCGACTAAAACAGAGCTGATATCGGGCGTTCCACAGGGTAGTGTTATTGGTCCTCTGCTGTTATTTACATAAACGATTTAGGGGAAATCTAAGTAGCTCTCTTAGGTTGTTTGCAGATGACGCTGTCATTTACCGACTAGTAAAATCATCTGAAGATCAAAACCAACTGCAGAACGATCTGAATAAGATATCAGTATGTTATAAAAATTGGCAATTGTCTCTAAATAATGAGAAGTGTGAAGTTGTCCACATGAGTACGAAAAGAAATCCGTTAAACTTTGTTTACAAGATAAATCAATCAAACGTGAAGGCTGTAAACTCCACAAAATACCTAGGAATTACTATTACTTCAGACTTAAATTGGAAAAAACACGTAGCTAATATCGTGGGAAAGGCGAACCAGAGACTCCGTTTTATTGGCAAAACCCTTAAAACATGCAACAGAACTACTAAAGAAACTGCATACACTGCGCTTGTCCGTCCATTTTTGGAGTATTGCAGTCCAGTGTGGGATCCTTATCAGGTGGGTTTGACGGAGGACATCGAAAGAGTCCAACGAAGGGTAGCTCGTTTCATATTATCACGATACAGGAGACACAGCGTTACGGAAATGATACAGGATCTGGGATGGGAATCATTATAACAACGGCGCTTATCGCTGCGGCGTGGGCTACTTGCGAAACTCCAATCGCCAACATTCTCCTCCGAATGCGGAAATATATTGTTGACTCCCACTTACATAGGTAGAAATGATCATCAGAATAAAATAAGAGAAATCAGAGCTCGAACAGAGAGATTCAGGTGTTCTTTCTTTCCGCGCGCTATTCGTGAATGGAATGGGAGATAAATAGTAGAATGGTGGCTCGATGAACCCTCTGCCTGGCACTTAAATGTGATTTGCAGAGTAACCCATGTAGATGTAGATGTATGCTGTCCTCCACTGACGTAGCATTCCTAAGAACCCTGCCGGTGCCACATTACAGACTACCGCTGTGCTTCCAACCAAATACTCAAGAGTAAACGTATCGTTGTATTCAGTTTACTATGTAAAATTCATTTTTTTTGCCACCTGGGGCGCTAAATTGGCGTTGCTCCATTTAGAAATTCTACATCTACATACGCACTCCGCTATCCACCCGAAAATGTATGGCGGAGGGTGCGCTGGAACGACGTCTGTTGGATAAATTGCTGATAATTGTCAATTACAGCTATTGACCGTGTGCGATTTGGTCATCACGCCGTCCGAACACAAACTAAATATCAAATGTCGTTCAAAATTATACACAGGATGAAATTAAATTTGCGCACTCGGGCTTCGCAGCGCGATTCCTCACCTGCCAACAATGATAAATGTCTCCCACTAAATTTCATCCTGCGCGTATTTCCGCCAGTAAATGGACGTCAAAGACTGAGATGGCTGTGTGGTCCATACGTCAGTGTGTTGCATAATTACGCCAACAAACTTGTAAGGGATGTGTTAGGCAACTTGAGGAACAAAATGAGCATGGAAACCCATGGCCAGAGACGCCATTCAACGACACTACGGAGAGTCCACATTACAGGCACCAGCTCCTGCCGCTAGACATCCCCTCCAGCAACTTCGACGTCATTGGATGAGGTTTCCAGGCATGGGTTTCCACGCTCACTTTGTTCCTAAAGACACGTCCCACATCAAAATTCAAATTCTAATGTTTGTAAATCTGTTGTTGTTGTTGTTGTCTTCAGTCCAGAGACTGGTTTGATGCAGCTCTCCACAATACCCTATCCTGAGCAAGCCTCTTCATCTCCACATAAGAGCAACAACCTACATCTGTCTGAATCTGCTTACTGTATCCATCTCTTGGTCTTCCCCTGCGATTTTTTCCCCATACACTTCCCTCCAACGCTAAATTCACAATTCCTTGATGTCTAAGAATGTGTCCTACCAATCTATCCCTTCTTTTAGTCAAGGTATGCCAGAAATTCCTTTTCTCCCCAATTCTGTTCAGTACCTCCTCATTAGTTACGAGATCCACCCACCTAATCTTCAGCATTCTTCTGTAGCACCATATTTCAAAAGCCTCAATCCTCTTCCTGTCCGCACGGTTTATCGTCCATGTTTCACTCCCATACAAGGCAACACTCCACACAAATGCCTTCAGAAAGGACTTCCTTAGGTTTAAATCAATATTCGATGTTAACAAATTTCTCTTTTTCAAGAACGCTTTTCTACCCATTGCCATTCTGCATTTTATATCCTCTGTACTGCGACCATCATTTGTTATTTTACTGCCCAAGTAACAAAACTCATCTACCTCCTTTATTGCTTCGTTTCCCAATCTAATTCCTTCAGCATCGCCTGATTTTCTTACACTGCACTCCATTACCCTAGTTTTGCTCTTGTTAATGTTCATCTTATATGCACCTTTCAGCACACTGTCCATTCCGTTCAATTGCTCTTCCAGGTCCTTTGCTGTATCTGACAGAATTACTATGTCGTCGGCAAAACGCAATGTTTTTAATTCTTCCCCCTGAATTTTAAATCCTTCACCAAATTTCTCCTTGCTTTCCTTTATAGCTTGCTCAATGTACAAATTGAACAACAATGGAGAAAGACTTTGTAAATCTATTGGACCAAACTGCGTGGTCATCAGCCCGTAGCTTACAAACTACTTAAACTAAGGTAAACTAACCTAAGGGCAACACACACACACACACACACACACACACACACACACACACACATCCATGCCCCAGGGAGGACTCGAACCTCCGACGGCGAGCAACCGCGCGCTCCGCAGCGAGACGCATTAGACCGCTCGGCTACTCCACCGCGGCACCTCCCACAACCCCTAGACGTTTGTTGGTGTAGTGGTGTAATTCTTAAACACAATGATGTGTGGGACGCACACCCATTATTATTTATAGCTTTATTTCATAAGTTAGTTAAGCTGTAATTGTTAAATTTAACGAACTATAAGAAGAAATAATTCTGTGTATAAAATCAATTACCTGAGCAAAATACGATCTGTTTTAGCATCTAGATAACAGGTCATCGTAAAAGACAACAAAATAAATAAATAAAAAATAAATCACGCATCTCAATATTTGACGTCCTTTTACTGCCGGAAATATGCGCAGGGCGACATTTTGTGAGAGACATTTTTCTTTTATTTCTAGCATGTGGGGAATTGTGCTGCGAAGCTCCAGTGCGTGAATTTAAATTCACCCTGTATAATAATATTGTCTGTGGTCGAAATTCGACCAGATCTGTTTGCAAAGTCACGAAAATGAAAAAAAATAATGAAAAAAATGAAAAAAAAATTAATGTAAGTGGAATTTATTGGCTGCGCTGGAGTAGCCGAGCGGTCTGGAGCAACAGACCTCTGGTATAGATGTTTGTGCTGTCTTTAGTGCAAATTATTTCATACAAAGTTTGTAATTTTAAGGACTGATGACCCCGCAGTGAAGTCCCATAAGCTTTACAAACATTTGAACATATGATTTTGGAATTTATTTAGCACTGCAAATTTATAGGTTTTATGTGAATGTTGTGAGAACAGGTGAAAGAAAGGGCAAATAGGAAACATGAGAGAATGAAAGACACAAATGACGGAATTAATTGCTTTATTTCACAATTTAGTACTACAAAAGTTCAGTAAAAACAAAATTTTTCTTAAAAATCCTTTTATCATTCGCTAAATGTCCTTGTCCTCTATGTTCACAAATATAAAATTTCAAACCATCAAAGGATCGAACTCTACTAGCTGCAACATATAGCTGACCATGTGTGAAAACTGGATTTCTTAATAGAATCCCAACTTTTTCAAATGATTGTCCTTGATACGTATTGAAATACTGCGTTCATAAACTGAATTTTTTAATTATATTTAAAACTTAAGAGCTACACATTACGAAGATTTAAAAAAGTATTGGGGCAGTGGGAATCGAACCCGGTACCGTAAGATTGGAATTCCAAGCGCTTACTGCTCATTTTTTTCCTCACTGAGCTAATTTCACCTGTAGAAATGTGCCACGTACGACGGGATGTAATATAGTGGAAAAACTTATGCAGAATTTCGTGTATCATGCTAAAATTTTTTTTTCTTTTTACCTTTTCAACGGCTACGTGCAAAACAATTTTTATATTCGCAACATCTGTGACAAACCACGTTTCGAATTATGTGCGTCTCATTTACGACTAATATTAAAAATCTCTAACCTCTGTTTTGTGTTAGCGTATTTATGTAATGATGATAACTGTCTGAAGAAGGAAAAAAGTTTTGCTCGTCGTCGGAGGCTCGAGTCCTCCATTGGGCATGGATATGTGTGTTGTCCTTAGGTTAGTTTACCTAGGTAAGTAGTTTAGGGACTGATTACCACACAGTTTGGTCCGATAGATTTACAAACATTTGAATTTGAAAAAGGTTCTTCTACGAAATAGGAATGCGAGTTTCAGCTGAACAGTCAAGATAAATCAAACTGATTGTCTATTCCTTAAAATCTCTTCAAAATATTTCGTCGTAAATTCCCCGTTGTTTTATAGACCGCAGTCTTGAATCAGTCCTTTAATAATCTTCAAAAATATAATTCAGCACAATATTTAAAATTTCGGGTGTCTTAATGGCCGAAATGACTCTCTTCAACACAGTGACACTTGAATAAGAATTTTCAGTTTTATTTCTCTTCCCAAAAATCAGTATAATCAATCAAATGTTCAAATGTTTGTAAATCTATCGGACCAAACTGCGTGGTCATCAGTCCGTAGCTTACAAACTACTTAAACTAAGGTAAACTAACCTAAGGACAAAGACACACACCCATGCCCCAGGGAGGACTCGAACCTCCGTCGGCGAGCAACCGCGCGCTCTGCAGCTAGGCGCTTTACACCGCTCGGCTACTCCACCGCGGCCAGTATAATAAAATATATACAGTCTTAAAATATTCTTGTAGAGACTTAAAAGTAGTAACTGAAACTATTTGTGATACACATAATTAGCAATACGTTTGTAATAATACTAATAATTCTTTCCTTCTTGTTTATTCGGTTATGACGGTTGGCAACGCCGTCCCTTAACAAGATGCTCTCTTGCTCCGTAGCCGTTTGATGGCCAGAGCTACTGCACTACTGCATCACCTACGGCGCCGGCAGAGATGTCGTTCTCTTGGGCTGCACCGTCGTCACCGCAGGTGAAACATAAGAAAGCAACACATTGTTTTAACAATAATGCAAAAAGAATCATGAACATTAAAAAATCATCAACAGCTATATAAATAAACATGATTTTACCCGCAAAACTGAGCTGATGTAAGTCAGTAGCAGCGATAACAATTTGTCCCACTACAAGAGTACTCAGTACCATTAATAGTTACTTGCTTTCCTGTTCCACTCCCTCACAGAACTAGGAAAACACGAATACTTGTATGCATCCGTACGAGCCCTAATCTCTCTGATGATATCCTTGTGGTCTTAACGAGAGATGTAGGTCGGCGGCAGGAGAATCGTTCAGCAGTCCGCCTCAAATTCCGGCCCTCTACATTTCTTCAACAGTGCTTCTCGAAAAGAACGTCGCCTCCTCTCCAGCGACTCCCATTTGAGTTCCCGAAGCATTTCATTAACACTCGCGCATTGATCGAACCTAAGTCACCAGCTGCAAACCTATGTCCTCCTTTAAACCGGTCTGGTGGGGATCCCAAACACTTGAGCACTACTCAAGACGGGGTCGCACAAGCGTTTGTATGCGGTCTCCTTGACGAATCACACCTTCCCCAAAAATCTCCTACTAAACCAAAGTCGACTACTCGCCTTCTCCACGACTGTCCTTATGTGCTCGTCCCAGTTGATACCGCTGTGCAGCGTTACGCATAGGTATTTAATTGACGCGACTGTCAAGCAGCACACTACTAATGCTATATTCGAACATTACGGCATGATTTCTCCTACTCACCTGCATCACCTTACATTTTCCTACGTTTAGCGCTAGTTGCCATTCCTCACGCCACCTGCAAATGTTTTCCGTATCGCCTCGCATCCTACTACAATCATTCCATGACGCCGGCCGCGGTGGCCGAGGGGACTGAGGCGCTACAGTCACGGTCTGCACTGCCACTGCGGTCGGGGGTTCGAATCCCCCCTCGGGCATGGATATTTGTGCCGTCCTTAGTTAGTTCATAAGTAGTTTGTAGGTTTAGGGACTGATGACCCCGTAGTTAAGTCCCATAAGCTCTACAAACATTTGCCCTTGTGAGGACTCAAACCTCCGACGGCAAATACCGCTTGCTACTGCTCGGCTACGCAACTGGTGCGCGATGTTAACTATTGCAGGCAGAGTAGATATCATTTCCTCGTACTTCGAGGCTAATCGAAATGTTGAATAAGCGTCTGTCACTGCAGCGACTGATTTCTCCCGTCGTATCATAAATGATAGGTAATTACACTATTACCATCATTTTTTTAATCTTTTTATTTTTATTGCTCTGTGCAGCAAAGTTCTCAGAAGACTCATCGTCTAGGAAAGGTGGTGGCAGCTATTTGTACGTAAATAGAAATCCGTGTGCGTCGGCTTGTATTTGTTTGAAAATAATTAACGTTTTTCAACAATTTTGAACTCATTTTCATTTTTGCCGACTATACTGCCATCTACCACGAGACGAAAAATACCTCTCACACTAAACTTGCATATTTTTTCGCGGTTAATCGAAATCTGCAATAAAAATAGGGATTCCTATTCAGATTTCTAAATCACTCCCTTCCGGTCCCGGGGTTGGAGCGGGGGAGGATCGAGCTTTTATGTTACTGGTTGTTCCTCTTCTGGCTGAACAACTATTATTGGAAGTTTTATTAACCCGACTTGTATTCAAATGTTCAGATGTTTGTCCCATAAGCTTAACAAACATTTGAACATTTGAACATTCCATGACGACACCCTCTTGTAAACAACAGCATCATCATCATCATCAAACAGCCGCAAATTGCAACTCACTGTGTCGCTCTGATCATTTATATAGACAGAAAATAATACCGGTTCTATCACATTTCTCTGGGGAATCCCTAACGATATCCTAGATTCTGATGAACACTCGCCATCAACCGGGTACACGAAGAATTATCCCGGCTGTCTCGACAAAACTTTCGAGTATCGGTGGATGGAACTTCACCGAAATGGAATTACTGTATTTTCTGCAACGTCCAAACGTATTTGTTTTAATTAATATCACTTTAGTAAACTGGAGGGATCGCATATTGTAAAAGTGTACTTACGGCGCCTCACCTACATCGCAACAACGACGTTAGGCGTGTGTGTCTCTGATGTCCGTCACAACGTTCTTGTACCGTGCGACATGTCTGGCCCATACAAGCCACTCTACATTGACAAGGGATCTAACACACTTGACGTTTCCCTAGGCCAGGATCATCCTTGACTGAACCTAACAATTTCCTTAGTTTTTCAGATGGTCTAAAGACACACTTAATGACATATCTTCCGAGAACTCTTCAAATGCTTGACGATGTTGCACCAAAGTACGATAAGAAGGCCCAAGTGTTGGGCACCCTTCTATTGTCATTCTGCTCCATGGATTGAACTCGCTTCGGCTTCAAGGCGTTACGTATCTGTCTCTCAGAATAGACGTTCTGCCGAAACACCCTCTGCCTTCAGATGTTGTATCTCCCTGGAGAGGCTCTCGGGATCAGATGGTGCCAGCTTGTGGCCAGAAAATACATTCTGTATGTATCGGCTTCCGCTAGACGCTGTCCCCCGAGATTCCATATGTCTTCCTCCGTACCAAACGTAAATAAAATGTAAAGTGCCACCTTTTTCCACTTTCATTGTGAAGTTTATATTCGGATAGGGCGAATTTAAATGCTGAAGTAAGTTGGGTACAGTGTTACGTTCATGTAGCGAAGGCGAAGGCGAAGGCGAAGGCGAATCAAAAACTACGTTTCATTGACAGAACACTTAGACGATGCAACAGTTCTACTAAAGAAAATGCCTACAGCACACTTGTGCGTCCTATTTTGGACTACTGCTGCGCATTATGGGATCCGCACCAAGTGGGACTGAGGGACGATTTAGAGGAAATTCAGAGAAGGACAGCTGGTTTTGTATTATCCCGATATAGGGTAGTCAGGGAGTCATGCAGGAGTTGGGTGTAAATAATTAAATAAAGGAGTTATTTGTTATGTCGAGGACTATTTGCGTAATTTGTTTGACCTACTTTCTCTTCAGAATGCGAATATAAATTGTTAGCACCCACCTGCATAGAGAGATATGATCAATATAGTAAAATAAGAGAAATCAGATAGAATACGGAAATATTTAGTTTTTCCCGCATGCTATTTGAGAATGGAAGTATATAAAATATCATAAAAAATGTTCGATGAACCCTCTGCCATGCACTTCAATGTGACTTTCAGAGTATCCATGTAGATGAAGAACACTCAAGCGATTGCCGAGCGACAGCAACCCTCTTCTTCTGTTGACACACTACACTTCCTGAGGTTTCTTCCGAAGACTCGGAGTCTGCCATCTGCCTTACCCACGACTTGCCCTTTATTCACATGAAGTGATAAGTGCCATCGACAAGGGATCTCAAATCGATTCCATATTTCTGGATTTCCGGAAGGCTATTGATTCTATCTTACAAGCGGCTTCTATCGAAATTGAGTCCATCTACAGTTTTCGTGATAACACACTACCTAGACATGAGGCAGAGTGTAGCACAGGGTCTCACAACGCCATGATCCAAATGCATGTTCAGCTGATGTGCATACCATTTGTAACTTGCCACAGTGATGTTGGTTCATCTGAAGTATATGCCTGGACAAGTAAGATTTGATAATGACTCTTTAACGAGTCGAAACTAATCGTAAAGAAATCAGTAAGCGATCTTTGGCAATAAAAATCTTAGAAAGGGGTTCTTGACTTTTACATTAAAGGATCACCTCCTACAAAAAATCCTGAATAAGATGTCAGGTAATTATAACTATGTTGGTTCTACAATTTTCAAATCCAAAATATTGTGAGAAATGTCATCTTGTATATCTAAGACATTAATTATGAATTAACATTCTGACTAAAAATATTTGAATTTTGTATCTCCAAAGTAACTTATATTAAAATATCGTAATTAATTGTTAAAATTAGCTAGTGTTACAAATAATTATTTTACTATATGTTTTTATGTGCTTGGGAATTAAAACATTTAACTGTTACTAGTAGTTTGTTTATAAGGAATAAATTAATAATTTCTTAACAGTAAAATTGAAATCTGAAACTGTTGCTTTTAGTTTAATTTATATTATCATCTTACACATTTTTTTTATTTCCAATGTATTTTTAATTCACATCGTTGTAAGAAATTTAAAATTTAAACTGGTATTATATTGTATTTCCATTTATAAGTCAGATACAGGGAATATAAGATTCCAAATCAGAATTGTAACATTTTTATGATTTCAGCAAGCAATGCATCCGACTCTTTCTCATTATAATGAAGAGTACCTTTTGTGTAGTTAAATGTTTAAATGTTTAATTATACTTCCTTACATTATTAGGTACATTTTGTTTGTCACGAATTTTATATAATTAACTATGGTATTGCATTTAAATGTTTCTTTTATATAATTGTATTATTTATAGACGAATGGAAAAACTTGTGGAATCGGACCACGGGGAAGATCAGTTTGAATTTAGGAGAAATGGAGGAACACGGGAGGCAATACTCACATTACGACTTATCTTAGAAGGTAGGCTAAGGAAAGGGAAACTGTTTTTAGCGGCGTTTGTCGATTTGGAGAAAGCTTTTGAAAATGTCTACCGGAATACACTCTTTCAAACCCTGAGGTAGCAGGGGTAAAATATAGGGAGCGAAGAGTTATATTCAACCTATACAAAAACCAGACTGCGGTTATTAGAGTCGAAGGGCAGGAAAGGGACGCAGAGGTTGGGAAGGGAATAAGACAGGGTTGTAGCCTTTCCCCAGTGTTGTTCAATCTGTACACTGAGCAGGCAGTGAAGGAATGGAAGGCGAAATTTGAAGAGGGCGCTAAAGTGCAGGGAGAAGAAATAAAAATATTGTGGTTTGCAGATGACATAGTAATTCTGAGACCGTAAAAGATCTGGAAGAGCAATTGAATGGGATGGACAATGTCTTGAAAGGATGATAAGATGAACAAGAGTAAAACGAAGGTAATGGAATGCAATGTCAGAAAATCAGGCGATGCTGATGGGATTATATGAGGTAATGAGACAATAAAAGTAGTAGATGAATTTTGTTATTTGGGTAGCAAGATAACTTCTGATGGCCGAAGTAATGAAGATATAAAATACAGAATGGCTATGGGAAGAAAAGCGCTTCTAAAGAAGCGAAACTTGTTAACATCCAATATTAATTTAAATGTTAGGAAGTCCTTTCTGAAAGCATTTGTCTGGAGTGTAGCATTGTATGGGAGTGAAACGTGGACAATTAGGAATTCAGATCAAAAGATGATAGAAGCTTTTGAAATGTTGTGCTACAGACGAATGATGAAAATTAGATGGGTAGATCACGTAACTAATGAGGAGGTGCTTAACCGAATCGGGGAGAAAAGGAGTTTCTGGCATATACTGACTGAGAGAAGGGATAGATTGGTTGGAGACATTCTGAGACATCAAGGAATTGTGAACTTAGCATTAGAAGGAAGCGTGAGGGGTGAAAATCGTAGAGGGAGACCGAGAGACGAATATAGTAAGTAGATTCAAAAGGATGTAGGTTGCCGAACGTATTCTCAGATGAAGAGACTTTCACAGGACAGGGTAGCGTGGAGAGCTGCATCAAACCAGTCTGCGGACTGAAGACCACAACAACAACAACAACAACATGTATTTCTTTATTATTGTAATTAATTTATTAAATTTATACAGTAGCCGGTGAGTAAATACTGCAGACTTGTCACAACACAGCTCCACCTCTACGGGGTGGGACACGGGCAACGGCCCACTGGTCCTCTGTACCACACATGTGGCGGCTAAGAGACCGTCGCGGAAGACCGATCCGCTAATATTATTGAGGCAGAGTCCATAAATGAAGGCAGCAGTGAAAGAAAAAAAAGGGTGTCAATCGCGCCTTGGAAACCAATAAATATGCACCTTTCCTTTCATCCATGACTTACAAGTTGTTTAGAAGAGTATGGATGTGCATATAGGATTTGACCTTGGTTCCTGATACTTCGCAAGAGCTTGACATTTTGAAATGAGTGGTGCGAATGATCGAGGTTAATTGACGTGCTGTCTTCACCATCAGCTTGGCGCATAAGTAATTTGGGGAAAGACTAACGGACGAGGAGTGCTCGTCACAGAGGAGATTCTGGAGCAGTGCTTCATATAAAATGGAAAAAAGTAGGAAGATGAGACTTTAACGTCCCGTCGACATTGTGATCATTAGAGCTGGAGCGTACTTTTGGATAGCTCCTTTTTATTGTCTGGGACTGGGAACAAAATCGGGCGTGTCCTTTGAAACGAACCACCCCGGCATTTTCCTGGACTCATCATCGTCATCATCATTAGAGACTGGTTATGCCTTTCAGCGTTCAGTCTGGAGCATAGTCCCTCTAATAAAATTCCTCCATGATACCCTATTCAATGCTAACATTGATGCCGTTTTACTTCAAAATCATTCTTCAACGAATCTAAGTACTTTCTTCTTGGTCTACTTCGACTCCTGTTACCCTCCGCTGCCGAACTCATGAGTCTCTTAGGTAACCTTGCTTCTCCCATGCGTGTAACATGACCCCACCATCTCAGTCTGTTCGCACTAACTGCTTCATCTATGGTGTTCATTCCCAGTTTTTCTTTGATTTCCTCATTATGGACACCCTCCTGCCGTTGTTCCCATCTATTAGTACCTGCAATCATTCTTGCTACTTTCATATCTGTAACCTCTATCTTATGAATAAGGTAACCTGCATCCACCCAACTTTCACTCCCATACAAAAAAGTTGGTCGAAAGATAGAGCGGTGCACTGCTAACTTTGTCTTGGTACTGACTTCCTTCTTGCAGAAGAGAGTAGATCTTAGCTGAGCACTCACTGCATTAGCTTTGCTGCACCTCGATTCCAGTTCTTTCGCTATGTCGCCATCCTGTGAGAAAATACATCCCAGGTACTTGAAACTGTCTACCTGTTCTAACTTTGTTCCTCCTATCTGGCACTCAATCTGTTTGAATTTCTTTCCCACAGACATTACTTTCGTTTTGGAGATGCTGCTCTTCATATCGTAATCCTTGCATCTCTGATGGAACTCTGAAATATTAGTTTGCAACCTTTCAATCGAATTGGCCATTACAACTAAGTCATCCGCATATGTGATACTGCTTATTTTGTTTTCACCTATTTTAATCCCGCCCTGCCAGTCTACTGTTTTCAACATATGATCCATGAATAGTATGAAGAACACTGGAGACAGGTTACAGCCTTGTCTTACCCCTGAAACTACCCTAAACCATGAACTTAATTTGCCGTCTACTCTAACTGCTGCCTGACAGTCTACGTAAAGCCCTTTAATTGCCTGCAGAAGTTTGCCTCCTATACCACAATCTTGCAAACCTAACAGTAGCTTCCTCCTAGGAACACGGTCATAAGCCTTTTTTAGATCTATAAAACATATATACAATTATACAATTCCCTGTTCTACTCATAGCACTTTTCCATTACTTTATTATATGCCATAATCTAAAGATTTGGTCCTGAGACCCTCAAAGAGGCCTCAACCCACACTGAATTTCATTTAACTTGTCCTCAACTAATACTCGCTCACACCTCAACAAATTGCGAAATTTCCCGACGTCTGCTGCTCCTGTAAGATGTACAAACGATCTGCAACACATGAAAATTAGTGCCGGACCGGGACTCGAACCCGGGTCTCCCGCTTTTCGCGAGCGGTCGCCTTAACCACTCGGCCACCCGTGCACGCTCCCCGGCCAGACCCAAACTTCCATGTGCTGCACTTGTCTCTTTCCCTCACATGCTCGCACACATTATAGTGTGAGTCCCGCAGGAGGGAGAGACAATTCTACCACCGTAAGCTTGTCAGGCATTAATGTTTATTAATACGTCTGTTCCAAGGGAACAGGCGTTGGCGACCGCTCGCGGAGAGCGGGAGACCCTGGTTCGAGTCCTGGTCCGGCGCTGATTTTCATGTGTTGCAGATCGATCGTCCATCTTTAGACGAGCAGCAGATGTCGGGAAATTTCGCGATTTGCGAAGCATATACATGGATATATTTATCTCTGCTGCGGATCACTGCCAACGTCTGTTCCCTTGGAACAGACATAATAATAACTCCTCAATTGCCTATAACGCTAATTAAAGAGACACGTCGATAGATGTTGCTACATTCTTTTTGGACTGATTTAGAGAAAATCTAGATCAGAAAGCATCGAGGCGGGTTTGAACCGCCGTCCTCCGAAATACGAATCTAATGAAGTGTGTCAGCGCGCTGCAGATGGTCGTGTAGAGTGGGCCTCACGCCAGCGCACCCACTGGCCAACAGCCAGCAGCTGTATCGAGCCGTGGAGTCCGCCACAGGGCGGGGAACCTTATGAGTGTTGTGGGGGGGGGGGGGTGTCAACACCGCGAACTGTCTGCTGAACGCCGTACGCCGTGCCGCCAGCAGGCTAGAGCGTCAACACCATCGAAAATAAAAAATTGGACGAGGTAGTCACCACTTGTTTAGCTGATTCTTCCGTCGCTTCTTGGTAGAACACATTCAATGTGAAAATTAAAATACACAATTTTGTGTTTGTTCTACAAGCTTGTTTATTTTGTTAATCGATTTTCGGCTTCTTACACCATCGTCAGACACTTACTGAAGTTTAGTCAAAGTACTTCACTTGTCAATCAACCACAATAGATGTTACATACAGAAAAATAAATTATCTGCTTTGATGGAGCAGTTACATTTTAAATAAATATTTAAATGAAATCTGTAAATTAAAGGTACTGCAAAAGGGGACATAGATAATATAGATCCAGAAACAGAGCAAATATAACCAATTTCTACGTCAGTGACTACAGTGAATAAAATAAAATTAAACAAGAATCTAATGTTTGAAGGGTTGTTCAAAACACAAGGTGACACAAAATCTAAAAAAAGAAATATAGAAAAAATATATCAGAAACCTGGCCAAATTATAACTAAATAAAGCCGGCCGCGGTGGCAGAGGGGACTGCGGCGCGCCAGTCACGGTCTGCACGGCCACTACGGTCGGGGATTCGAATCCCCCCTCGGGCATGGTTATTTGTGTCGTCCTTAGTGTTAGCTAGATCATTAGTAGTTTGTAAGTTTAGGAACTGATGACCCCGTAGTTAAGTCCCATAAGCTCTACAAACATTTGAACATTTTGAACTAAATAAACAAATAGACAAAAATATACGGGTGGAATAAAAGGGTATACGTGGCATGTATTGGAGAATTGTAAAGTTTAACAAATCGGAGGTATGCCCTCGAACTGAAAAACTGCGAAAATAAACATATTCAATTATAGTGGTCACAATTAAGTAAATAATTACTGTAAGTGCAGGGTACAGAACAATTTGGAATATTAGTACTCCTATTCCACCCCTACATTTTGGTCTTTTTGTCATTTTGTTTATTTACAGTACAAAGGCTCGCAAATCATTATTAGAAACTACTTTCTTTTAGGATCAAAGCTTTAAATAGATTTATATCAAGACACTGTTTTTGTAGTCACGTCTCTTTGGCCCTAAACATGAGAATGTTAAAACGATGATAGAGTCTGTGGCATCTGACCTCATTTGAATGAAGTTGTGAACAACGTTTTAATTTAAGTATAACAAACCTTGCATTAGCTTTTGGTCTTAAAAGTCATAAGTGTGGTAGGCAGACAACACATAGATCTGCTGAGACCCAGCGCGACATTGAACGTCCTACGTTTGGCTGTCACGTAACACTCTGACGAGAAAAAGCCTACGTACAATCAAGGGGAGAGTTTCAAATTATACTATGTGTATTGCACTCTATAATTTTCAACTGAATCATTTGATATAAATCCGTTCAAACATACAACGTTACAATAATATGAGACAGATTTAAAAAGAAACAACAACAAAATCATCATTAGTATAGTCATCTCGATGTATATCATTATTCCCTAAAGTACTCAGATATTTATTTGATGACCAAATTTCTGAAATTAATTTCTTGTTTGGCGACAAATAATCTTAAAACTATGCAAATGAGAAATTTTTATAATTACACTGCATACTTGCAATTCCCTTAACGGACTAACACTCATTCTGTTCCTGTTTTTGGTCCACTGCCTGTTTACTACGGAAAAACTCCTTTTCCTACTGGCATAGTGACTGGGTATAGCAAAGAAAAATTCTGCCATTTCAAGCAGCTCTGAGACATAAGCTATATTCTTGAAAATATTTAGACCAGGAGTCTTTTCACAACTGATCACCTCCGTCAACATTACCCTGGGTCGTCAAAAATTTATCATTTAGATACAAATTGTTTGCTCCATATCTTCCAAATTTGGAACATTCCACCAGTAAAAACTCTTGCTATTGAACTAGCCTTTTCTTAAGATATGTAATTGTAACATCACGTACATGTGCTATTTCTCCTTCTAGCATATCGCATTTACAATGGTAACCTTCATTCTCTTTTTTTTTCACAAAAACAATTGAAACTCTGTATCTGTCTTTCTTGAAGATCATTCAACACACTCTCAAGAATATGTATCATTTTTACAAGTCAATTTCTCTATTTTTCTAGAGTTAAAATATTATGGTGAAACAATAACAAAAGCGAATGAACAAACCATAATTGTGCTTTACGAAGCCCATCCTGGAAAAACGCTTTAATCAAAATTGGTATTTCATCTTGAGAAATGAAATATGATTTTAGTGCAGGATACATTTCAATTACTCTTGTAACGCAAGAAAAAAGAGACAGACACCTAGTCTTAGAACGACTCAGTTCTTGCCTACATTGTATGTCTACAAATTCACAAAAGTCCTTAAGACTTTCAGTGCGTACTATGGAAGCAGAAAAATAATTAAATATTTTCAATATTGTGGAATCAACATCTAAAGTGAGTCCTGCATCAATACCATGCTAAATACAATTACGTGAAATGTGAGCAGGGCAACTTATTCCTACTATGCTACCGTTTAAATTGTTTTTCATGTAGGTGAAAACTTTATATTCCGACCTTTTACTAATTGCCACTGGTTCCACAGAAATTTGTATTGTTACTGTCTCCAGAGAAAGCAACGCATATGCTATCAAAAGTTCCACTTCTTAGAGTATCGCATATGTAACATGCAATCGTTTCAGATTTTTCATTTGGCATGCTTTTAAGTTCCATCATCATCGTTTGAATTACTCCAGATTTAACGCCATAGTACTGAATGAGAATTGTAAACAGTTTCGTAGATCCATGCTTACTGCCGCCTGTTGCAACTCCAAAACATGAAATACCCTCTAATACGTCAATAGACAGAGTGAAGCGGCAATACAGAATTAATAATTGCTTCTGTTTTGGTGCGAACACGTGTTATTTCTCCGGCTTTATTTGAGACTTTGAACAACATTTTCTGTAATTTTCTTGTGCTGTGCATTGATTTTAAACTTTGATGGTATTTGGCCGTGTGAAAAGGTATGGCGCCTTCAGATGCACGTACCAGATCACTACGTTTAGTGTCTTATTTGCAATAAAAGTCTTCAACTTTGGAGGAAGATGTGGCAGTACGAACCGGTGTTTCGGTACAAACGCTGGACAATTTTAAACGAATTTCCACTCTCATAATAGGTGTTTACTCACGAGCGGTTGCAAGATAATAAACCTTACCTTTGTTGGCAACTGAAACGAATGTACCCGGTTGGCAGATAATGCATTCTGCCTCGGAGCTGTTTCTTCCCAGCCTGAAGTGAAAAAATCGTTTTTTTAGTTCGTCACTAAAGAAACATTTGCGTTTTGACATGATTTCTATGAAACGTGACCAATGCTTCCTTCACAGCAACCACAGGGAACTGTGAGTAAGGCGGATGTAAATAATCGTTCTAACGTGAAGTTCTTAGAAGCCGATGTATCTTACATCGATGCAGACGTATTTTTTTTTTAATTGGCCTCCTCGCAGTTCGTATTCCGTAACAATTGCCACACCAGTTATTTCCGTTGTTCTGAAGTAGACCTAAGAGCAGCAGTGGCACAGAAAAGAGAAAATTCTAGAAAAAATCACATTTTTTAAAGAAAGGTTAAATTTTTTTAGAGTTAGTGATTTTGATATTTCAGTGAGTTTTATTTATGCACTTTCAAGTTGAAGCACCTGCATAATGCAAAAAAGAGGACATTTCTCCATTTTCCTAAAAACCCAACCGGACCAGTTTTAGGTTCCAAAAAAAGAGGACATAGCCGGGTATACGAGGTAACCCTAATTATACACTTAACAAAAGACTGAAAATGACGGATAGTGACTGTAAATGCTAGACTGCCTCTCAGCATAAAGGAACTAAGTACCTCCAAAGAAGATTGAAAGAACATCTTATAGCTGTTAGTATCATGTAAATGAGTAGCTTACTTAAAGGAAAGTTAAATTCAAAACAAGGGATAGAGCAAAACACTTTCCATTGCCCAAAGAAGGAAAAAGGCAACATAGTATGTGTTGTGGGTGGATGTCGTTTTATTGAAATTTTGTAAAGATTGTTACTGAAAATTTTTGTAATTTTTCATAAATGATAAACTTGTAATATGAGGTTTTTTCCACATGTAGAACTGTAAACATGTGACATATCCAATATCATCGTAAAGTACGCTGTACAGTCAAAACAGTCGAGTAGAACTAAGTGAGGCGATCCGATCGCAAATTACGATGTCTTAACGAGACTATATACATATGTATAGTAAACTCGTAACGCACCGTACTTTGCTATCGGGTCGGCTCGCTCGGTTCTATTCGACTGTTTCCGGAAGATTTAAGGATGTGCCCGTGTCTGTAAGAGAACAATGGTTTTGTGGTATACAAGCTCTGTTGAGCGTTTCAATTTAGTTTCATTTTAAATGAGGTATTATGAGTAATTGGAGTATTCTGTGATCTGTGATGATATTTATTCTAAGGTGAGTAATTTACATACACATCCGTGACGATTTTTTTTTTTTTTTTTTTTTTTTTTTTTTTATTACACATTTTAGATAATATTTCTTGGCCCGTGTTTTAATTCTCGATTATCTGACGTCCGCTTTTATTGCCAATAAATGTCTTACCAGCTGAAAACCCGGCGTTGCCCGGGTATTTATTTATTTATTCCTCCCTTGACTTACTACTTCTCGTATTTCTTCTCTCTCCGACCATATCTTTTTTTTTCTAAAATCATGTTATATTTATCGGAGAATACATAAGAAATAAAGCTGTCTTGCATGATGTACAAAATTATAAGTGCAGTTTCATAAAAAAAAAAAAAAAAAAAAAAAAAAAAAAAGAGAGAGAGAGAGAGAGAGAAAGATAGTAGAGAAAGTAGAAATGACCTCTCCGGGGGGGGGGCGGCCGCGGTGGCCGAGGAGACTGAGGCGCTCCAGTCACGGTCTGCACGGCCACTACGGTCGGGGGTTCGAATCCCCACTCGGGCATGGATATTTGTGCCATCCTAGTTCGTAAGTAGTTCATAAGTAGTTTGTAAGTTTAGGGACTGATGACTCCGTAGTTAAGTCCCATAGACTATACAAACATTTGAACATTTCTCCGGGGGACACCACCTTGACAAAGCACTGTCCGTGCGGGTGGAGAGGCTTGCGTATCCGTGTGAAGCACAGGGCTATACCGAAGGTAGAGAACCTACTGTAGAAAGGCCTCAGCTGATGGATCAGACCAAGCGTGTCCCACAACGTCCCGTCTTCCTTATCCTCTCCCAGTCCTTTCCCAATTCCTATCCCAACCCAAGGTGTGATGCGATCCGTGTCGAGGGGTGCGTGACACATGGGTGGATGTGTCTCGAAGGGAGCTTCAGGGATACCGGGCGACCTCCCTGAGTAAGTAGCCTTGCACCGCGCGGGGTATCGTGGTGTGGACCATATAAATCCCCAAATCTCGTGGGACTAAGATGAACACAGAGAAAGAAAGCATTTTAAAAGAATCTGAGACCTCAGATACTCAGACATCGGGATCAGGACCGATGGAGTGCACTCTTACTTCTGAATCAGGGTCTAGACCTGAGGAAGAAGAGGGAACTGTAACAGAGAAGTTGGACCAGATTAGGATTAAGGCCTTGTCTGGGACTCAGAGGACGGAACTTCTCGAGGAACAGAAGCAAAAGGAGGGAAAAGAATGGCTTCCTAAGCATAAGTGGAGGGAATCAAAAGGGCTTGAGCCCAAGACCTCCAAAAAGAAACTGCATCAGGTCGAAGGGGATACACAGACCCCCTCGACGTCAAAGACAGGTGGCAAGAGGGTTAGGGAGGAATCTAAGACTCCCTCCTCTCTGGACAAGCGTAATCCTAAAAGGCTGAGGCAGGAAATAGGGAAACAGACCTATAGTACTGCAGTCTCGGTCTTCAGAGTGGCGGTTGTCCAAGAAGGATACCCAATGGTAAGCATCACCTCGCAGCAGGAGGAGCTCGTGCAGATGGCCCTCTTTGAAGAGATTGGGTGGGACGCTGGTCCAGGACCTAAATTCAGGAGAGTGTATCTAGATCGCGGTGCCCTCATTTTTGTCTGTGAGGGGGAGCACTCAGCAGAATGGCTTAAGTACAAGGTGCCCATGATATCCCCGTGGGAGGATGCGAAGCTGTTGCTCAAGACAGCAACCGAACTCCTGAAGACCGCAAAGGTATCAATATGGGTACCAAAGATCCTTAAGGATGTCCCTCCAAAGACTCTGTTCGAGAAAATAAGGGTCCAGAACCCAAAAGTATCGACAGAAGATTAGAGGGTAATTAACCAAAAGGTCGTTCCGGAAGGACGAACCCTGGTGGTGGAGGTCGGAGAGAAGTCCCTGAGGGCAATGCGAGAGCAAGGCCTGAAACTGTTTTTAGTGTTCTCGCAGGTCGCCGTCAAAGACCTTAAAGGCAGTAATGGCAGCAAGATGGGGACTGGAAGTGCTGCAGATAAACCTGCAGCACAGTAAAGGGGCCACTGCTGCCCTGAGCCGTCGCCTGGGGAGACAGGAGGTGGACGTGGCCCTGATACAAGAACCCTATTTATACAAAGCGGGTGTGTCGGGCCTCGGTGGTACTGGAGATAAGCTGATTTATGCTAGAAATCTAAAAACCTCCAGAACAGGTATTTATGTTAGAAATGGAATACCTTTCATACCAATGATGGATTTTTGTTCCAGGGACTTGGTAACCTTCAGGATGCAGCAACATGAGGAAGGTATCAAGAGGGAAATTGTTTTGGCCTCAGCATACCTTCCTTACGAAGACAGCTCTCCTCTCCTTTGGAAGTGAGGAGACTGACGGAAGCCTGCCATCGGCAAGGTGACCAACTGGAGGTGGGATGTGATGCCAATGCCCACAATCTATCATGGGGCAGCAAGGACACCAACAGTAGAGGTGAGCACCTTCTTGAATTTCTCCTATCTAACAACTTGGAGATCCTGAATAGGGGTGATGAACCTACATTCAGGAATAGTAGAAGGGAAGAAGTAATTGACATAACTTTTGGTTCCATGATGATGGGAAGTTATGTCAAACAGTGGCATGTGGTCCCGGAGCCATCCTCATCAGATCACATGTATATTAAATTCAAGGTTGAAATGGGAACCAGACAGACCATGACCTATAGGAATCCCAAGAAAACTGACTGGGAGACATATAGGAGAGACCTTGACTTCAGCCTATCGGAAATTAAAACTTCGATAAGGAATCCAGCAGAGTTTGAGGAAGTAGCAGAGGCCGTAACCTCTGCTATAGTGACCTCATACGAGGATAACTGCTCAATCACCAAGAAGTGCACAAATAGGAGTGTGCCTTGGTGAAATAATAACCTGGAAATGCAAAGGAAACAGGTACGAAGACTGTTTAACCTTGCGAGGCACAAACAACAATGGGAAAAATATCGTGAGACCCTTGTCAATTACAAGCTTGCCATCAGACGGGCAAAGGAGGCAACCTGGAAGGTATTCTGTGAGGAAGTGGAGGGCACGGCTGCTCAAGCGAGTTCATAAAATCCTCACTAGGGTACCAACTAATCCAGGAGGAACATTGAGGAAGGAGGATGGGGAGTATACAAAGACAGCACATGAAACGCTGGAACTGCTCCTCAAGACTCACTTTCCTCAATGTACTCTGGGGGATAACTCAGACCAGAATGCGATTCCTGAGAGACAACGGTTCTCAGGTATTCGCAAAGAGGACTGGGATCTGGTCAAGGAGTGTGTCGATTTCAGTAAGGTCCGATGGGCGGTGGGAACATTTCAACCGTTCAAGTCACCTGGCCCCGATGGAAACTTTCCAGCTCTCCTGCAACAAGCGGGAGAAAATCTTATTAGATTCCTTTGCAGGTTATCCAGGGTTAGCCTAGCAGCAGGAATCATTCCCAATGCCTGGAGGGCAGTGAAGGTTGTCTTCATTCCTAAACCAGCGAGAATTGATCATACCAAGGCCAAGGATATGAGACCAATCAGCCCGTACTCCTTCATTCTTAAGACATTGGAAAAGCTGGTTAATGTGCATGTTGGAGAAAGGAGGTTAAGTAGGGCTCCTCTACATTCAAACCAACATGCATATCAACCAGGTAAATCATGTGAGCCATCTCTCCACCAACTCGTTGGGAAGATGGAGAAAGCACTACACTTTCAGGAAATAACCCTCTGTATCTTCCTGGACATTGAGGGGGCTTTTAGCAACGCGACCTTCGATTCCACGGTTAGGGCAGCAGAGGTGCATGACCTAGGGACCACTATATGTAAGTGGACTAGGGCCATGCTCAGTGGAAGAAAGGTAGAGGCTACCATGATGAATGAAAAAATGGTAATCAACACCACTATGGGTTGCCTGCAAGGAGGAGTCCTTTCCCCTTCATTGTGGAATCTAGTGGTGAATGATCTCATTGGAGAATTAAACTCTAGGCAGTACTTTTGCCAAGGATATGCAGATGATATTGTCATAGTAATACTTGGCAAATTTGCTGACACAGTGAAGAATATGGCACAAGGTGCATTGGACATTGTGCAAGACTGGTGCAGAAAACAGGATCTGGGGGTTAGTCCTAAGAAGACTGTTGTTGTACCATTCACAAGGAAACATATCCAACACTCAAGTTGGAATCTAAAGCTTTTCAATGAAGCACTGCCTGTGAAGGGGACAGTGAAATATCTGGGGGTTACCCTAGATGAGAAACTGACATGGACCCCTCACATCAGGAATATTTGCTCCAAGGCAAAAGGTACTTTAGTAAGTACCAGGTGCGCTTGTGGCAAAAATTGGGGCCTGAGCCCCAAGGGTATGCACTGGATATACAACACAGTGATTAGACCCAGGATCACCTATGGGGCGGTCGTGTGGTGGAAGAAGAACAGCAGGTTGCTGCTAAGGAGCTTGGTAAGGTGCAGAGACTAGCCTGCTTAGCCATAACAGGCGGAATTAGCAGCACACCAACTGCTGGGATGGAAACTATGCTGGATATGCCCCCATTACACCTTTGGGTCAAGATGGAGGCAGCAGCTGGTGCATACAGGCTCAAAACTGGTAACAACTGGAACTCTTTGGGATATCCAGAATCACACACTAAAATAGTGAGTGAGGTAAATATAGGAAAGGTTGGGGAAATGCCAGCCGACTATATTACAACCCCATACTGCTTCAACAAGCCTTTCAGTATAACAATTGGAAGTAGGGAGCATTGGGAGAAAATAGATCGACACCGTACGGGGGATATTGTCTGGTTCACTGACGGGTCTAAATCAGACCAAGGCGTTGGGGCCGGGGTATACAAGGTGCAGCCAAGACTGGAGGGCGTCATCTCTCTAGGGAAACTGGCCTCAATATTCCAGGCCTAAATCACTGCCATCAGGGCATGTGTGGAGGAGAATTTGCGTAGGTTCTACAAAGATCGTAGCATCTACATCTATTCAGACAGCCAGTCAGCCCTGAGATCACTGGCAGTTCCTGCAACAAGGTTGCAGAATGTCACAGGGTTCTGGTGGAGCTAGGCGAATCAATAGAGTAAACCTATTGTGGGTCCCTGGCCACTCGGGGATCAGTGGCAACGAACATGGCGACAGATTAGCCAGGATGGGGGCAGAGACTCCATTTATTGGACCGCAACCTGTGCTGACAATAACCAAGGCAATGATCAAATTGGAGCTACATAACTGGCTCAGAAGACAGCTCGTAGAATATTGGACCAAAGTCCATCAACAAAAACATGGCAAGGTAATGATGCCAAAGCCAGGTTTTAAAAGAAGCTCTGAAATCCTGGGTCTGAACAGGAGAGAGATTAGACTAATGGTTGGATTGCTGACAGGCCATGGGAATTTCAAAAAACACCCACATACAATGGGAGTAACAGAAGAGGACCCTAAATGTAGGATCTGTGATGACGGTGATGAAACTGCATCACATCTAATCTTCGAATGCATTGCATTGGAGAGTAAAAGGCACAGAACATTTGGGACAACCAGACCCGAAGAAATTGTGTCTAATAAAGAACTGGTAAAGGGACTCCTTGCACTGTTCAAGGGCATTGGTTGGCTTTACTAGATATACAGGGAGCGATACCGCACAATAAACTTAGTTTCGGTGCGGGCAGTGGCGGGTTGGACCAAGACTGTTTTGGCTTCCCTGGAAAAATCAAATCAAATCAAAGTAGAAATGACATAAAAATCGTATGATCTCATATTTATTGAATTATATTTTGAACAATCGTATAATTTTTCAGGTATATATTAATTTGTATAAGTGCTTATGTCTGTAAAATGATTGGGATTACAATTAGTAATAAAGAAGTAATAGATTAAAACTTGTTGCGGGATGGGGCGGTTTTCCATGAACGTTACTGTTTATGTCCTCATTTCTCAAGAACTTAGTGTCCTACTGTGATACAATTTAGATAGTACACTAAACTATATGCTTGTTTCCTGTCTGTAAAATTTCCTGCGCCTACAATTTGTAGTGTAGAAATTATAAATTGTAACGTCATACCGAATCCCGTAGTTTTAGTCCATGAACAGTGGAACGTTACTGTTTACGTGATCATATCTCATGAACTACGTGTCGGAATGTGAACAATTTAGAAGCTACATTCAACTATATATGTGTATACTGTCTGTAAAATTTCCCGTCCCTCAATTTATAATGTTCAAATTATAATTTGTAACGTCATACCGAGAGCCGTAGTTTTACTCCATAAACAGCGGAAAAGTAGTAAGCGAGAAACTTTTCTCCTTTCATCATTTTACTATGGTTGCCAGCGAGAAAAAGTTTAATAAAGGTTTGAAATTATGTTTAAAGTTTGTTGCAAGTTGCTAAGTACTGTCATTCTCATACAGTGTATTTCGAAAGTCTCGCCACATTATACGGCATTTTTTGCGATTTCTATTGGTTATGACGTAATATTTTTTGAACCATGTGTCGTACGTGATTTTTACCCCTGCAGCAGTTGGTACCTGACGGTAAGAAATGTTTGTACCAAATTTGGTTGAAATCGGTCCGATGGTTTAGGAGAAAATGAGCAGCATTGTCGCAAAATGCAGCAGTTTTTCGCGCACCTCATTGTTTATGACGTCATATCTCGTGAACTATATATCGTACGTGATTTTTACACTTACGGCGACAGTCCTCATGGATTGAAGCTTACGTGTACAAAATTTCTTAAAGATTGGAACAAAGCTGTAGATTTGTATGCAACACGAACAAACATACGGACACTCTGTTTTATATATTAGATTATATTTTTTACCTGGTCTACTACAAACAATGTTCAGTAAAAGTATTGAAAAGTTTTGATGTACGCAAGTGATGCATTTTTATTCATGACGGTATAATCTTAATTGTAACCGGTGATGTCACAGAATACAGTACAACAGTCCCGCGGCGGAGCGGCCGAGCGCATTGAGGCGCTGTGCTACGATGCGCGAGGCCGTTCCCTCAGGAATGGATGTTTGTGTCGTCTTTAGTATAAGGTAGTTCATAAGTAGTTTGTAAGTTTAGGGACTGATGACCCCGCAGTTAAGTCCGTTAAGCCTAACAAACAAACAAAACGCAAATGTAGTGCTCTAACTGTCATCTGCCAGTGCTGCAGAGAAACAAAAGCATTCTCCAAACTTTCTTGTGGTTCACGGAGCTTACGTCACGAACGATTCCAAATACATCGTAGCGGCACTGGTAACGAGAGTAACGAGTAACGATGCGCTTGTAACGAGTACTGTATCGTTTAGTAACGAATACACTCGGATACACTTCTTTTCCATACTCTCCATTAAAGCTCTTTATATACGGGATCACTTTTCGAGACTGTGGGATATATCGTGATTATTGTAATGATTAAAACATTTATTTGTGTTTTAGACTGCCTCTGTGAAACTGTATTTAATTGTTTCCATGCAGTTGATGTGAAACTACGTCCCTTACCTGTGTAAACGTTCGCATTATAAAAGGCGATTATATACTTCCAGGCCACGCGGTTTGAGGCACTTATGTATATCATTGTCAAGCTCAGGTGTCTATGAAAGACTATCTATACATAGACCTTCCACCGGGATAAAGTACATATCCTCGCAGTAGTGAAGCAACTTAAATAGTTAACAGGAACAAGTCTTCTGGTCCGGACTGTATACCCATCATATACACTAAAGGAAAAGCAGTCAACAATCCGAAGATTGGTTTGAACACCGCAGTGCTTTACTAGGCATTGTCCTGTGTGGAGGTGGTATGCCATTGCCTTCCTCCGACCTTCGAACTGACTTACCCAGCCAGTTATAGGGGGACCTACAGTTTAACGTGGGTTCCGAACCACGGTGCTACGCGGTATTTTTCACATGAGCAATACTGCCAGAGGTGAAAGAAGTGGAAAGTGACAGATAAAAATCCTAGGACCTGGCGGGGATCGAACCCGGGACCTATGGATTTGTAGTCTGGCACTCTACCACTGTGCAACCGAGGCGCACTCATATACACTATGGTGTAAAAATTGGCAATTCACGCTAAATAATGAGAAGTATCTAGTCGTTCACATGAGTACGAAAAATAAATCCGTTAAACTCTGTTTACAAGATAAATCAATCAAACGCGAAGGCCGTAAACTGCACTAAATACCTAGGAATTACTATTACTTCAGACTTAAACTGGAAAGAATACGTAGATAATATCGTGGGAAAGACGAACCAGAGACTGTGTTTTATTGGCGGGACCCTTAAACGATGCAACACAACTAGAAAAGAAACTGCATACACTACGCTTGTCCGTCCTTTTTTGGAGTATTGCTACCCAGTGTGGGATCCTTATCAGGTGGGTTTGACGAACGTCATCGAAAGAGTCCAAAAAAGACCAGCTCGTTTTGTATTGTCACGGAAATGATACAGGATCTGGGATGGGAATCACTACAACAACGGCGCTTATCGCTGCGGCGTGGGCTACTTACGAAACTCCAATCGCCAACATTCTCCTCCGAATGCGAAAATATATTGTTGACTCCCACTTACATAGGTAGAAATGATCATCAGAATAAAATACGAGAAATGAAAGCTCGAACAGAGAGATTCAGGTGTTCTTTCTTCCCGCGCGCTATTCGAGAATGGAATGGGAGATAAAATAATGGTGGTTCGATGAACCCTCTGCCAGGCACTATAATAATAATTATTTCGTGTGGCTCATTGGCCTGGTGCAAGTCTTTCAATTGGACGCCACTTCGGCGACTTGTGTGTCCCTAGCCTACCCCAGTTATCCAACCGGGGAAAGGAAAGGGGACCTACAGCTTAACGTGGAATCCGAACCACGTGTCGTTTCTGGCGACTCCTCACATCGTTGAGAGGTGAAGGATGGGTTAAAGTGCAGACTGAAAAAAGTACGATGTCAGACCGGGTTTTGAACCCGCGACCCTTCGGCTTCCAGTCGAGCACTTTACCCCAAGACCACCGGGCCCGACTGCCAGGCACTTAAATGTTATTTGCAGTGTATCCCATGTAGATGTAGAAACGTTCAAATAATGCTCACCGAAAACAAATATTTCACCTGTTAAGTACAGCATGTTTCAGGAGAAATAGTAAATATTTTAGGAGATTGTAATAAAGACGAATTGAAAGGAAAATGCTACAAAATATAGCTCTTAGTATGTAACTGAAATAAACTAAGACGATTTTAACTTCCCGATTGTTGGGGCTGCAGTGTGGTAAATTTCGTTGAAGGACATTGTATTAAAAGATCCAGAATCACTGCTTACAGTTTATTAGTTAACGCTACAGCTGTTTCAGCATTTTACCATTATCAAGAGCCTACGTGTAATAGAAATGCAAATTTGAATATATTGACTGACAATTTCGTCGGCTCTTGGTACATCGTCATATTGGCTTTTATTTAGAGTAAATAAACGGTTTTCGACTTACTTTAAAATCTGTAGATGACCTTGTAGGACGAAAACCGGTTAACTAACTGGAAATTAAATTACACACACAAAATTGTACTTTGAACTCAGTATGACGTTCTGCATCAGTGAAAAGTCTTCATTTACATATGCTTGTTTCTTTGGATTTCATGTTAACAGCTACATCTTAGTTCTCATTAAAATAGTACATATATTATATGGAATTTTTATTACAATTCGTCTATAGTACCACCTCCTAAAATATTTACGACGGCTCTTGAGACACCCTATATATATATATATATATATATATATATATATATATATATATATATATATGTGTGTGTGTGTGTGTGTGTGTGTGTGTGTGTGTAAGCGAAAGGACGCTCTTTGACTCACTCACTCACTGAATAAACACGAAATCTCGAGAACTACTTCACCTATGAAGCTGAAATTTGGCAGGATTGTAGTTTATAGGAAAAAGACGTCAGATAAGAAAGGATATGGCCCATAAATCATGAGATATGACGTCATAAACAATGAAAACTTCCCCGTCTTGCGGCACATGATAGTGTGACTTTTATCAGTCCACTATTTGAGAAGGAGAGCATTTAGCGACTTGCAACAAACTTTAAACACAATTTCAAACCCTTAGGAAACTTTTTCTCCCTGACAACACCAGCAAAATGATGAAAGGAAAAAAGTTTGTCGCTTACTACTTCTTCGGCGTTCTTGCACTAAAATTACGGCATTGGGTAGGACGTTACAATTTTCTACTCGCGTACACTATTAGTTGTATTCGCGAGAAATTTTACAAACAGTATATACATATAAATTTTTTAACTGCTACTTTTAATTTTTCTTTAAAATTCAAATTTTCCATACTGAAACTACTGTATGTCTGCTTTTTGACGCAATTATACTACTGAGGAAAGGATCAGCACAGTCCATTTCCTTCGCGATTAAAATGAAATTGTCATACAAATTTATCTAGATTGACCTCCATTTTAAGTACTGCTCCTACAGTTTACTTAGAGGCTTGCAATGTCAGAATTAATCGGAAAATTATTTGACGAATGCCAGTGTGATCGATCATAGTAGTAGCACTACATTTGTGAGCAGCGGAACTGTTGAAGTCTATTATGTGACATTAACAATTAAGATAATACCGTCAAGAATGAAAATGTGTATTTGAGTACTTTTTACTATATTTTTTATAGTAAACAAGATTAGAAGCAAATAATTGTCCATTAAATTGAAACCTTTACATGTAAAAAATACAATAGAACGTATGTTTGCGGAAGCCAGGTCATCGACGATTACAACAAATTATGTATTGTGGGTAACCGCAGCTGTAGACTTGAGTCATAATGGTGTAAACCGCTTCAGCTGTATGGTGTTCTTTATTAACCAGCTTGTTTCGTGGCATTAGAGCCACATCATCAGGGTACACAAAAAAGAGCAAATGCCAGTAAGAATCGAGTTATGCTATTTTACATTTGGGCTACAGTTTTCGTATCCATAGCACAAATGTAAAATAGCATAACGCGATTGTTACTGGCATTTGTTCTTTTTTGTGTACAGATGACCCTGATGATGTGGCTCTAATGCCACGAAACTAGCTGGTTAATAAAGAAACGATACAGCTGAAGCCGTTTACACCATTATGACATCGACGATTAACCTGTAAACATGGGCCAAGAAATAGAATCCAAAATGTTTAAAAACAATAATAACCATCTAAAATGTACGCAATATGCACTTAAAGTTCGTTACGGATGTCTATATAAATTACTCATCTCATCATAAATAGTATAACAGAATAAATTCAATCCCCGTATTCGTTTTCGTTAGTGTTCCTATTGATACGGTAGATACGAGTAACAAAATGTACTAGTTAACTCGTATCGATACGGTCGATACGAGTAAATTCTTATCGATACGGTTGATGCGAGTAACGAAATGTATTCATGAGTAACGATTCAGTATTTCGTATCAGCCAAAGTATTCGTTACTCGGTACCGAATACATACGGTTTGTTACAGCTCTAGTGAACAGAAAACATAAGACTTTATGATCAAATCTACTGCGAAGGCACTAGACATGATCATATTTTTTTGACGAAGGCAGAGATATGTCAGAGTTCCCTATTACACTATAGAATTTTTATGATGTAAATTTTTGAGGAAGATATATGCCCGTGTAATATGGACTAAGACTCCTATAAACCGGAGCTGAACTGTCCGCCATTTTTCCCCAAGCTTGTAGGAGTTGCCACGTTCCGGACGAGCTCACGCGTTACCTCGCGTATCATTCAACTCGCTCACATTCGCAAACTACTCACTGTATGAACGTGGAATTTTCATCAATGCCTTCGTTAAGAACTACACTACATTTTCTTTTTAGTTTTATTTATGGCAATAATTTATAAGTAGCATATACTGATAGTTTGCGACCATGCAGTTTATGACGACGTTATGGAATTTTCGACATGCGAGAAACTTTTTTCCTGTTGAAGTTAGGTGAACACATTAAAGCGTATGTTAGAAATACATCAAATGTTCATACTCTCCAAACAGAAACTCTGTGAGAAATGTATAACTTAAGATAATGTCAGTTAAATATGAAGCACTGGAATCCGCCCGCCCGTCTATTAGTAACATATCTTCGGTATTAGAGCTCCTAATTATTAGGCACATGTTGTTACTGCATAACATCCATACTTGAAGATATTGTTACTGACTTCTTTTAACCCATTAAATTTAATAGTTGCACGCTACAAAAGTGCTGTGTCACTATTAATATGCAATTTCAATTTTTCAGTTATATGAAAAGGATATTCTAAATATCTCAATACAGAGTGCTCTATTATATGAGAACAAGTCAGTTCGTTAGATAGTGAAGAGATCAGTGCTATTTTTCATTTTCAAATATTCTCACATAAAATCCTCATTAGATCTAGTAACTTCTGTTCTGTAACTGCTAGGCTTTAAATGGAAGGAAATGTAACTCCTATTAGGTTTTGGAAACTGAGTAGTAGTTCTGAAACACAATGGACAAGAAGCAAAGAAATAAACATTTGTGAGTGACGAAGGAATATCTGCAAATCGAATAATAAATCACAAACTTTACTCTTTTTCATTCTACAACTATGTATTTCCTTGAATAACGCGACAGTTAATGAAGTTTTGCGCAGTAACCATGTGGCAAAATACTCCTCTCTTTGCATGTTATCATTTGTCAAAATATCATTTTGATACCTCTAACCGTGTATGAGATACGCAATGATTCATTCTGGCGTTATCGCCATCGGAAATGAGTGCGCTAAATAAAATAAAGTTTAGTGGTATGAGTGAAAGGCAAAGATCTCCTATGTCGAAAATAAAAATTCTATCCATTAGGAAAGTTTCATCCGCAGCAACATATGGTGCAACAAGCTCCAAACGGAATATCATAGCAGCCTCTATTTTTTACTGCAGACTTTTCCTAATCTAGCGCACTCTCTTATTTCGAAGCCAATATCTTATTAACTATGACTATTAACGAAATGACGAGCATTTCGTCACAATGCTGACGTATAAAGATTTAAGTAGCGGAAAAATTAAATATTTCTACCAATTAGTTTTTGCGAAATCGTTTGTGAAAGATAGCAGGGCATGCACCTCTACGCTGTTAGTGCAGCGCGATTCTAACCATGTTGGGGAAAACATGGCGGACGATTCAGCCTGGGTATTTAGGAGCTCTAATATGGGCTAGAGCTCCTAAAAACCCAGGCTGAATCGTCCGCCATTTTTGCCCCAACATGGGCGCATCTGACAATGTTTATATTGGCGATGGTTGACCTATTCACGCAATTTTTAACAATATTTCTAATGAAATGTATTTAATATTGCACACTGTAACTAATGCGTATGGGCCTATAAAGATTTAGGATGCGCTTTTAATATAACAGAAAATCTTAACGTACATGTAATATAACATAGCTTCTCGCCGGGCTGCAGTGGTTATGTTGGCACCAATGGTAATCACGGCAACTCAGATGACCAATAAATGTTTTTTCGTGATAACTTCAATTAAAACGAAAACTATTTTTTTCTGAACGGACAAGGGTACATACAAGAACCTGTCACCATAGAGCAGGTACAGTATTAATTTTGCTGCAAGTGAAGCGAGGAGCAATAACATTTACTCAGTAGGTCGTGAAAATATTAACGCAATTCGACACTTCATTGTTCATCTGTTGCCAACATAAGCACTGGAGCCCGGCGAGAAGCGTCGTAAAATTTTACCCAGTGCCATATTTTGGAGTGTGTTATGCGACGGTAAGAGATGCTTCGACCTTATATATAAATAATTGTGTAAAGTATTATTCAGTATGTTAAAAACTACGTATAAATGCACCACAATAAATATTCCTATCCACTTTGAAAACTGCGAAAATCTTTATTAAGTCTCAAACATTCTGCAACAAATTGCTCCAGCATCATTGACAGGTAGAAGTAATGCAATTGTACATAACTGACATGTTTATAGCTACATTTATTACATATATCACATAACTGAGCGCCAGGTCCTGCTTTCCAGTTGCTTCTGCGACAATTTATAGCCCATCTTTTTCTTCGCTCTGGATTGATGGTAAATTTGAAAATGCGCACTCCTTTGCTGCAGTGATTTGTGCAGTTCACGGCTGAGCAGCCACCCATATTTTCCACAAATTCTTCAGTAAATTCGATTATAAACTCCCTTTCCGGTCGCGAGTCGTGTATACCCATATACAACTATCCTGCACATTGCGGCAAATATGGCGGATAGTTCAGATCGGATTGTTGTTGTTGTGGTCTTCAGTCCGGAGACTGGTTTGATGCAGCTCTCCACAAGACCCTATCCTGAGCAAGCCTCTTCATCTCCATATAGGAACGGCAACCTACATCTGTCTGAATCTGCTTACTGTATCCATCTCTTGGTCTTCCTCTGCGATTTTTTCCCCACACACTTCCCTCCAACGCTAAATTCACAATTCCTTGATGACTAAGAATGCGTCCTACCAATCTATCCCTTCTTTTAGTCAGGGTATGCCAGAAATTACTTTTCTCCCCAATTATGTTAAGTTCCTCCTCATTAGTTACGCGATCCACCCACCTAATCTTCAGCATTCTTCTGAAGCACCAAATTTCAAAAGCCTCAATCCTCTTCCTGTCCGCACTGTTTATCGTCCATGTTTCACTCCCATACAAGGCAACACTCCATACAAATGCCTTCAGAAAGGACTTCCTTAGGCTTAAATCAATATTCGACGTTAACAAATTTCTCTTTTTGAAGAACGCTTTTCTACCCATTGCCATTCTGCATTTTATATCCTCTGTACTTCGACTATCATTTGTTATTTTACTGCCCAAGTAACAAAACTGATCTACCTCCTTTATTGCTTCGTTTCCCAATGTAATTCCTTCAGCATCACCTGATTTTCTTACACTGCAATCCATTGCCCTAATTTTGCTCTTGTTAATGTTCATCTTATATGCACCTTTCAGCACACTGTCCATTCCGTTCAATTGCTCTTCCAGGTCCTTTGCTGTATCTGACAGAATTACTATGTCGTCGGCAAAACGCAATGTTTTTAATTCTTCACCCTGAACTTTAATTGCCGGCCGCGGTGGCCGAGGGGACTGAGGCGCTTCAGTCACGGTCTGCACGGTCACTACGGTCGGGGGTTCGAATCCCCCTCGGGCATGGATATTTGCGCCGTCCTAGTTCGTAAGTAGTTCATAAGTAGTTTGTAAGTTTAGGGACTGATGACCCCGTAGTTAAGTCCCACAGACTTTACAAACATTTGAATTTTTTTGAACTTTAATTCCTTCTCCAAATTTCTCCTTGCTTTCCTTGATAGCTTGCTCAATGTACAAATTGAATAAAAATGGAGAAAGACTACAACCCTGTCTCACTCCCTTTCCAACCACTGCATCCCTTTCATGCCCTTCAACTCTGACAACCGCTGTCTGGTTTTCGTACAAGTTGTAAATAACCCTACGCTACCTATATTTATTTTTATTATGCTCGGCCTACGCGTCATACAGTTCCTTGCCTTGTGTCGCGATTGTTTGCATTGTTGGCCGCGTCTCGCCGGGCTGGGCGGTTGCGCGGCAGGCCGCGCGCGGCGCTAGCGTCGCCGGCATGGCGGCCGGTACGAAGCGCGGGCCGCGTGGCGCTCAGTCGCTGTCATGCCCGCGACGCGGACGGACCGGCGCGCGATCAGCTGCGACTAGACAGGCGCCGTGCGCGGTTCGCTTCTCCCGCTGTTGTCGCGAAACGCCGCCAGGATTCCGGAACACGGGGCCACGGTCACGCCGCTCCTCGACCACCAACAGGTGAGGCGCCGGCTCCTCACAGTGCCAAGCGAAAAAAGTCAACGCGCGCATGTTGATCGTGTCAACCAGGAAGTGCGGTACCACAACAGCAGCCCGACGTACACGAGCGATGCTAATATCACTGCTGACACTTCCAAATAGTAACCCAAAGTGTGCTGCCCTGTGCATTCTTCAGTGAGCGGCGTTATTTTGTGCGATCTTCAACAGGTGTCACATTATAAAGGTGCCGTTTGTTTTGTTTACCTGCTGAAAATGTCGCTGTGAGACCCAATGTACGAGAAGAAAGTGGCGTACAGTACTTCCCTTGGACTGTCACACAGGAGTTCGTCGAAAAAAAAGAGGGAAAAATTTCTGACTCCTTAATGAGAATTGTTAATTATCAATTACTCTTGAGCAATATGCACAGCATTTTGAACTCTTAATACTTCACCCATGGTTTTTTTAAGGTCCAGTTACAAGGGTAAAAGTAGTATACATCTAATGGCTGAGAATAGGCAACGTGTTTTCGACGCCTTCTCACATGTGGCTGTATTATTGAAATGCCATATGAACGATGAACAGGAATCAATCATAAATATTTCTTTAATTTTGTATATCTAGATTTCGGTCACTGTGATTTGAAACATATATTTTTTCCGATATTCGCAATTTTCAACCATATAAAATTTTCGATCTTAATGTTGAAGATTACGTTGAGCCAGCACATGAACATAACATTCAACATGAAGATCGAAAAATTTATATTGTTCGAAATTGTGGAAATAGAAAACAATTGTAATATTTTTTACAATTGGTAAACCACTTTTCAAAGCATATATAAAGATCATACAGCAATGGAAATCTAGACATGCAATATTAAATAAACATTTGCTACCCATTACTCAGCATCATTCACATATTCTAACAGTTGCTCAGTACGGTGATTCAGTGTGGAATCAAACTTGATTTAAATGTCATGTTTTTACGATGCCGGCCTTGTACAGGTCGGTCATGTTTTTACAATACTGGCCTTGTAGTGATTTACACCTTGTGGCAGCCGGTTCGATCGTGATTGACGTTCTCTTCTGTTCCTTTCGTTGCATAATGAAGTCAGCTGATACACGCAGCTGACACACCAAATACCACATTATTGACAGTGCCGTTTGCAGTACAGTATGACTGCCAATCATGTCACCTGGCCAGTGGCCAGATAAATTACATGCATCAAAGTTTATTCTCTCTCTCTCTGTCTCTCTCTCTCTCTCTCTCTCTCTCTCTTTTTTAACATCCAGTATCTCGTTATGCCTTTGATATAGCTAATAGTGCCTCCCAGTCTGGAAATGCGAAACACTTATGTTCCAGCATTCGTAGATCGTTAACAGTTCTCGAGACGTGGATTCCTTACGCTTTATTTATCTATTCATTCATTTATTTTTAAGCACATCTTCTATATACCGTTTTACATTATCATTGTGAAATTAGAAATAAAAATGACAACTACGTTTATGGTCCGATATAACTAATTTTATGAAGCAAAATGTTTTCCGTTATATTAATGAACTTTCACTGAAATAAGAATTTATCGTCAGGTTTTCAAAGCCCCTCACACATTTCCTGTCCGAACTCACGTAACTAACAGAAATTGCCTAAAAATTTATTTGGAATTTGCCTTTTTTTCCTTATGATAGTTATTGATATTGTGTCTACGCAAATACGTGCCCAGTCAATGAGGATTACGACGAACCCTCAAAATGACGGTTTGTATCGTAGTCTGAAAAAACTTCCGACAAATAAGTGCAAAATAATAAAAGTGTAAACTGGACTTCAAAATTCGTATTACCGAAATGTAGAATGGTGAGGATTTCGATCTATTGGGAACAGATTTCGGTTTATAACTTTTCCTGATTAATTTTGATAACAAAAGCAGACATGTTACTGTCGATAGAACAGATTGTGTCAATTTTAGTTGTAAATCTGTTGCTGTCTGCTACACTTTATTTAGTAAACAGAGGGTCTTTGGTATGGTGAATACATGGAGCAGGAATACTCGTGTGGGATACGTTGTCGGAGGTCTTGAAGAATACGATACAAGCCTTCAGCTCTGATCACTTTGCTGTTAAAGAGAGCCGAGCGCCGTGGCCAGGCAGCCAAACGCCCTCTGTAATAAAAAAGCTGAGCCAAATACTAAACGAACAACCAAGAACGAACTGAACTACCGACCGAAAGTCAATGATCTACGTGAATCATATAAAAAAATAGCCTACATAAAAAAATAAAAACTGTGGACAACCACATTGGCTGTTCTGGCTAAAAATTAATTATGCGTTCGAAATTCTTCAAAGTGGTACTTAACCCTGTGATGCATGAATTACCAACAACCGAAAAGAAAATTTTGGAATGCTGTTTATATAGTAAAGAACAATGTCCATTTTCATGAAATATAAAAATTTGTAGCAATTTACGATCTACATGGAAAAATACAGTTACGTCCACTTTAAACCTTAAGAGTTCTTCCTGTGAGTTCTTTCCTTTTCCTATGGAAACTTTCGAAGAAATTTAGACATAGAGAATCCTTGCATTTAGAGCAAATTTCCTTTGCCTCTTCTGTGGGCAACTGGTGAAATGCATTCCGAAACCGATCGCTGCCACTTCACTCTCTCCATCTGGCGACACCTACAATGCAGCACCCGGCCAGCCTAAGGGTCCCCTGGAGTGGACTCCATGCATTATGAGTTCTAAAAGGATCGCAGATGCAATGAAATACCTTCAATAACAGACGTTCACTACAGTGGACGCTATGGGCCGCAGGGTTAATTGATACATCTTGTGGAACTTGATGTGAGTTTATTTTTCCGATGATTATACACTACTTGCCATTAAAATTGCTACACCAAGAAGTGCGATTGATAAATGGGTATTAATTGGACAAATATATTATATTAGAAGTGACATGTGATTACATTTTCACGCAATTTGGGTGCATAGATCCTGAAAAATCAGTACCCAGAAAAACCAACTCAGGCCGTAATAACGGACTTGATACGCCTGGGCATTGAGTCCCATGCAGCTTCAGCACGATACCACAGTTCATCAAGAGTAGTGACTGGCGTATTGTCACGAGCCAGTTGCTCGGCCAACATTGACCAGTCGTTTTCATTTGGTGAAAGATCTGTAGAATGTGCTGGCCAGGGCAGCAGTCGAACATTTTACGTATCCAGAAAGGCCCGTACAGGACCTGCAACATGTGGCCGTGCATTATCCTGCTGAAATGTAGGGTTTCGTAGGGATCGAATGAACGGTAGAGCTACGGGTCATAACACATCTGAAATGTAACGGCCACTGTTCAAAGCTTCGTCGATGTCAATAATACGTGACCGAGACGTGTAACCAATGGCACCCCATACCATCACGCCGGGTGATACGCCAGTATGGCGATGACGAATACACTTTTCCAATGTGCGTTCATCGCGATGTCGCCAAACTCGGATGCGACCATCATGATGCTGTAAACAGAACCTCGATTTATCCTAAATATGACTTTTGCCATTTGTGCACACATGTTCGTCGTTGCGTACACCAACGCAGGCGCCCCTGTCTGAGACGAAGCGTCAACGGTAACCGCAGTCACGGTATCCGATAGGCTGCAATGCGACCTATATCAAAGTCGGAAACGTAATGACACGCATTTTTCCTCCTTACACGAGGCATCGCAACAACGTTTCACCAGGCAACGCCGGTCAACTGCTGTTTGTGTAAGAGAAATAGGTTGGAAACGGCGCCAACCTTGTGCGAATGGTCTGAAAAGTTAGTCATTTGCATATCACAGGATTTTCTTCCTGTCGCTTAAATTTCGTGCCTGTAGGACGTAATCTTCGTGGTGTAGCAATTTTAATGGCCAGGAGTGTATTTGTAGAGTAGTGTGTGCCATCTTCTCACTATGTCCACAGCCGACAGCGACATCGCTTGGAACACTAAACGGTTTTATCTGACCTTCGATATACACGTTAGGGTGGTGGAGAGTACTTTCGTTTCGTATGGTGTCACTGTTCGAATGTGAAAAAATTCGAGCCGGCCGCGGTGAGGGTAGAATTTCGAAATATATCAAAATTATTAACAATTGATTGCACAGTTAACAGTACAGTAGCAACCATGGAAATTATATGTCTATGTTTTTGTCATATTTCCTTCTTTTTGGATAATATGTGATCAGAAAGAAACCAACTGCGTTTCCTTCGCGAGGGCTTTCACATTTCTTCGGGCATATAAGGAGGTGTGGCTTCATTTTGAGATGCACTAAAATATATGGGCTATTTCATTTCAAATCGTACAGCATTTTTCGTGGGGTTTCATTTTCCTGTCATAGAAAGTAGACAACAAATTAATATCTTTGACAAATTCACAGCTGCGATACGCGAACTGTTCCGATTGTTTTTAGGAGGAAAAGAATGTAAATTCATGGAATAGCGCGATTATCAAACTCATAGCTCGGAAAATAATCAAAGGAAAATATTCAGATACGTTACAAAATGAAGGCTCTACTGTATAGATTGATGTAGTATTTTTAGAATTTAAATTTCAAGTTCTTTTCATAATTTGTCATCTTTAGTCCATAAAATGCATTTTTCAAGAAAAAAAAAGTATCTGGAAACTGCACCAAATTTGCCGGTTGCGCTACATCGTAATGCAGCTCGCCGCAGTCTAAGTTCACCGCGAACTGACGTATTTGTTACTTAATTATTGTTTTAGACGTTGAGGGTAAGGGACTCCATAATTCGGAAAACGGAAATCAACGTGTAATAAAAAGAATTAAAAGCCTTATAAAATATGCATTTATTTTAATGAAAAAAATGTTTTACAACTATGAATTAACCCTTTCAGCCACGAATTATTTTATTGTTTACAACTGAGTTTGAATTATGTTTTTCTTGTAGAATTATATCAGGGAGACTGGAATATAAGTTCATTTTCAATTATCATTTGTAGTTATGGCATAAAGAGGCGGTTTCATTGTGAAACCATTGTTGCAATACCACCTTAAACAGACCCGCACAAAAATTGCCATATTTTTATTTATTTATCCCAAATGAACATTTGAATCAAATCAGGAATTTGTTGAACATAAATATTATAACAAAATAAACTTCATTTCATTTGCTGTAGTTGGAACGTATCCCTGCATAAACGTGTAGTATAAAGAGTTGCTTGAAATGACAGTCCATCAATCAAATTCATTGGCAATAAAGGTAGAAATAACTAGACAAGAATGTTAGTTTGACTTGATAGATAGTTGGGAAAACTGTCACATCACAAAAGAAATAATTATGATTGTTGATCAATTTGTAAATTCGGTCAGCTTGCTGCTGAGCAGTAGCGAAACTACTTGGTGGTTGCTCATCTGGCAAAACAAGTAATATAATTGTAAGAAGTAAATAGTGTATACCGGCACCAATCATTGCCACTTATATTTTTTTAATTTCATGGAGTAAACGTCAAAATAACTTAGAAAAAAATAAATGTAAGAGTATTTGAAAATAAGGTCATCGATTTATAAAGTTATTGTGTCCTGTTTTCAAGGATTCATTACATACATAACCCAACAATCGAAATTGTTTTGCATCACGATGGTTTCCATTGCAACCACTGACATAAACGTAAGTATACTGAACTAAAACGCTATGTATATTCAATATTGTCTAACATTTGGAAACTGACGTCGTTGCTGATTATATAAAATATGAAAAATCTTACCTTACGACCATCGATGTTTCTTGACTTGCATTTGTTTGAAGTAGGGCTGGATCCGCAAGGAGCGCGTAGTTACCGTTTTGTCATCAAGTTGCTGTACAGATTAACAACAAGGTGTACTCAGCGAGAATCCACGCTTCCAGCACGCACAAAGGAAAAATATTATGGTTGTTTCGCTACGAAACCACATAGGCTGAAAGGGTTAATTGTTATACACCTACGTCAACTTCCGAAAACGGGGAAGGTTCTTAAATAGATTTCGTTCCTCTTTTTTTTTTTTTTTTTTGCAACACGTAACGGAAAATTTGAGAAAAAGTGCGTTTTCAATGTGTCCGTGTAAATCTATATCTTCGCACTGAACATGATGAAATTTTGCACAATTGACTTTCAAAACAAGAGGATGCGCATTGTCTACATGAAATTTCGTTCAGTGCATGGTGGAGAGTACTTACGGATTTCGCCAAAATCCACAGTTTTGCTCCGATCTTGATTAAATTTTGTACACTTGACCTTGAAAACAAAATGAAGGTTAGTGTCTACATAAAATTTCTTTCATTGCATGGGGGAGAGTATTCTACTACACCACACAATTCAAGAGAATACAGTTCCGTTTGAAACTGTGCTCTGCCATGACAATCAACAAGTCACAGGGCCAGTCTGTTCGGATTGCTGGTATAGACTTGCAGACACCATGCTTCTCTCATGGACAGTTGTATGTGGCCTGCTCCAGAGTGGGCAAAGACGAAAATCTTTTTGTACGTACTCCAAATGGAACTGCCAAAAATGTTGTTTATCACATTGCTTCAACATAAATGTACCCTTTTATCACATGCAAATAAACGGTTTTGTACGCTTCTACAGAAAACCTTATTTTAAACCTGGGTGAAGCCGGGTACTTGCAGCTAGTTTAGAAAATAACGCTACAGTGAACAAATTTTAACTTGAAAAACAGTAATCACTTGGAAGATAAATTTATGATAATTTGTTTTATTTTATGTTAATTGGCACATGTAAAAACTACGAGGCCAGTTTTCTCATTTTTCGTCTGATTTCAAAAGGAATAGCCCATACTCAAAAGGTATTGGAATCGGCGAATTCCATTGGGCCGTATGAATAAAACGGAGTATCAACGTTATACTCTGAATTCCAGAGAACAAGTCGCATGAATAAAGAGAATATACTACAACCGAGTTTGTGCTCAGCGTGAGTAAAAGGATGAGGGAAGTTGCTCACAGCAGAGAACATTGTCCGATTTCGTATGAATAAAACTAGAGGAGTTTCTCACGACCGGAAAACATTGTACGTTTTTTGAAGTGAGCTGTCTAGCATACTTCGTGCTGAGTAACTTCTATTAACTTACCGTTTTACTGTGCTTAACAATAAAAATGACAAAATTTGTGTTGCTTTAGTTCCTTTATACGAACCCTAGTCTGAAAAACACGAGAGGAAATAAAAAGCTTACGGAAATAAAAACATTTTGCTGTCGAGTCACTTCCTTGAAAGTAGTCGAAGTGTAACATTTCAAGCATTTTATACGGTGAGGAGAGTGATGTCAGAGGAGTTTTTTCATTACGCCATAGAAATGAAACACAAGTGGATTCAGCTGCGTTTTTTACCCTTTTGTTACGAGTGTATTTTTACAGTTGTAAACAGCTAAATGGCAAAATGATATTGTATGTTTTTGAATAGAGTTTACTGATAAGACGTTATGACGTTACTTCCAAATAAAGTACATCCCAGGATTTGACAGTCTGTATCAGAAAGTAAATATTTCTGAAATACAAGTTAGGCCTACAAAAGTATTTTTGTAGTGCTCTTGTCCATTCTACCCAGATCGGTTGGTCATTTAAAATGCGTTTTCTGCCTTTTTAATCGGTCTGTTATGTTAAATGTAAGTATACACGACAGTAAAATTAATAATTGACTAGTTACATTCCCAGCAGTCTGTTTCTTGTAACAAAATCGCATGGCCTATCGCTTATGAGCAGACCATTGTGTATCGTAATAACAAAAAGTGTCTTGTGATAGAAAGCTCCGACGGCGTTTCACGTTGAAACAGCTGAACATTAAATGCATTCTTAACATTTCGTACGCAAATTATGCTAACCTAACTTCAGTAACGAAGTTTCTCGCGTGTCGAAAATTTTGTAACATCGTCAGAAGCATAAATTTTTGTAAAATGTCTATATTTAGTGTCAACTAGCTGTAAACCCGGCGATGCCCGGGTGTTTATTTATCTCACACTCTCGTAGTCCACATCCTCTTCCCCCCTCTCTCTGCATCCACTTCTTTCTCTCACAACTCTCTGTTAGTTTCCACCTTTCCCTCTCTCGGCAAAGTTTTCGGCAAGGTGTCATGTCCCATACAAACATTTATGTATCCAGTGATCTTCCTCTTGGTTCAAAGGTCAAATGTGCAAAAATTCATAAAGATTGGAGCAAAACTATGTATTTTGTAAAATTCCATAAGTACCCTCCACTATGCGCCGAACGAAATTTTATACAGACAATGACATTACTCTTGTTTTTGAGGTAGAGCGCGCAAAATTTCATTAATATCGGAACAAAACGGTAGATTTGTGCAGAACCCGTTGAAGCGATGTGGAAGGCGTAGTATACCGTTAGCAGAGCCTGTTCTCTTGATGGTTTTTACTGCTTTATTTATTTATTCTCATATTTCCTTATGCGTATGCTTATCCTTACAGAGAAAGAGGTGAAGACATTGTAGCACGCATAGACGAAAGATATGGTATGTGGCATCACGTTTCCCTGTATGTAACCTCCTTGCTATAGAGTGAGTCGCAAACGTCATCCCTGGCCTTCAGTCCCAATTTTTTTTTTAAATTTGGCGACTTTCAACCACCTTATCTTCCACCCCCTTATAGCTATCGGCATGGAACTGCTATGGTGTACAACGGGAAACTTCGGACAACAATTACACACAGACCATTCGTTTGTGTTCTGTAGTGTTCGCTGCAGAGCTACACACACGTAGAATTTTATGTACACCGATAACTTTCCATCCCAATATACTCCACCCTTTTATCATTATCAACCCTCAAGCAACAATGCAACTAATAAAACCATTTTCAAAGAGTAATTACTCTTCCGAATTTCGCGTTATACTCTTCAAATTACTAAATATCTATCAGATCGCTATAAAACCGTGCCTAAAACCTTTCTCAGGTATAAATTAGTAACTATACAAATATTTGATCAAAATATCCACGGGTGTACTGCCGGTCTATAGTGTCCAACGGGCACAATATTTCGGCGATCATACATGTCGCCATCATCAGGTGAACTGACGGACTGAGCTCCTGGAAACGCGCCGGCACGGAGATCCGCTCGCTACGACTGCTCGAAGGGAACTGGGTTCTAGCCCGGTAGCGGGCCATTTAAATACCCTCGGCCCGCGGAGCGACCCCTCCGCGGTCCGCGCCCCGCGCCGCGGCCGCGCAGTGGAACCGATTGCGCTGGCGTCTGAGATGACGTCGGTGTGAGGGCTCTGTCCGCCGTGGTCGTTACTTCGTTACGTTTGCTAGATTTACTCTTAATTAACCCAATCGCTGGTTCCCAAGCTTTGCTAAGATTATAGCCAGAGTCACGGTTTATGAGGTCGTCACTTGTGCGAATTTCAATGGCCTCTCTAACGACGCAGTCCCAGTATCTCGACGTCTGTACCAGAATCCTAGTGTGTTCATACTCCATGGCGTGATTCTCCGACAAACAATGTTCAGCGACCGCCGACTTGCTCGGATACATCAATCGTGTGTGCCTCTGGTGTTTAACGCATCGATCCTCGACGGTACGCATCGTCTGTCCAATATATGACTTTCCACACTGACACGGAATCTGGTACACGCCCGTCTTCCTCAAACCGAGATCATCTTTGGCGCTCCCCACCAGTGCACGAATTTTATTCGGCGGACAAAAAACAGTTCCAACCTGGTGTTTAAGTCTCTGCGTCTTGCCGTTCGGACGTGATAAGCGTACACCGAACAGACATTCACATTAATATATATAGATAAATAGCTATCCGATCGCACATAAAACCGTTCCTAAAGACTTCCCCGGGTAGACATTAGTAGCTGTACAAACTTTTAGTTCTTCATGTCTTGTGGTTCAGACGTGATAAACGTACACCGAACAGACATTCACATTTATAGATATAGATAATATGATGCTGCACAACAAACTGATATGTGAATATAGTACTGTTCGTCGTGAACACGTAGATGCCTACTCCATATTTGTAAAGTAAATAATTTGCGTGATTGGGCTAGTTTAAAGAAATAAACGACTGGACAGCTGATCTGTGGCGGACATGACACGCGGAGAACTTACTAAAGGAGGAGGGAATCTAGCGAAAATGAACTTCCAGCTCAGAACATAGGCTTCGAAGCTTTTATTCGTACGAAATTGAGAACTCAGAGAACGTTCTTTTTCTCAGAATCATCTGTGGAGCATGCGCTCTTTCTTATTCGTACGGCCCATTGCCTGGTGTCTCTTGTAGGTAGCCGTGCGCTGCACGTTCAGTGGTTGGCGGTGTCGTGTGGTTAGCGCTGGGTGGCGCAGAACGCGGAAACCTGGCGAGGCGGCGGCTACATGCTGGGCGCAGCCTTGGCGCTTATCGCCGCTGTATTTGCATAAACAGATTGCGAGGCAGCTGAGCGGGGCACCGGAACAGAGCCTCCAGTGTGTCGGATCTGGGCGCTCGCAGCACAGAATCACCATCTACATCTACACATATACTCCGCAATTCACCGTAAGGTGCGTGGCGGAGGGTACACTGTACCACTACTAAGCATTTCCTTTCATATTCCACTCCCAAATTGAACGAGGAAAAAATAAAGCGTATATGCCTTCGTACGATCCCTAATATCTCTTATCTTGTCTTTGTGATCTTCACGCAAAATGTAAGCAGGCGGCAGCAAGATCGTACTACACTCAGCTTCAAATTCCGGCCCTCTAAATTTCCGCAACAGAATTTCACGAAAAGAACGTCGTCTTTCTTCCAGCGATCCCCAATTGAGTTGCCGGAGCATTTCCGTGACACTCGCGCATTGGTCGTACCTACCAGTAACAAACCTAGCTGCTTGCCTCTGAACTGCTTCTATGTCTTCCTTTAAACTGATCTGCTGCGGGTCCCAAACACTTGAGCAATACTCAAGACGTGGTTGTACAAGCGTTTTATACGCGGTCTTCTTTACAGGTGAAGTACATCTTCCCAAAATTCTCCCAACAAACCGAAATCGACTCTCCGCCTTACTCACAACTGTCCTTACATGTTCGTTCCATTTCATATCGCTCTGCAATGTTACGCCTAGATATTTGAACGACGCGACAGCATCAAGAAGCTCACTACTAATGCTGTATTCGAACATTATGGGATTGTTTTTTCTACTCATGCGCATCACCTTACATTTTTCTACATTGAGAGCTAGCTGCCATTCTTCGCACCAACTAGAAATTTTGTCTAAGTCATCCTGTAAGCTATTACAGTCAGTTACAGACGACACCCTCCCATACACCACAGCATCATCAGCAAACAGCCGAAAATTGCAACTTACTCTGTCCATCAGATCATTTATATAGATAGAAAATAATAGCGGTCCTATCACACTCCCCTGGGGCACGCCTGACGATACACTCGTCTCTGATGAACACTCGCCGTCGAGAACAACGTACTGCGTTCTATTACGTAGGAAGTCTTCCAGCCAGTCACAAATCTGTGGACCTATTCCTATCTGTGGACCTATTCCTATCTTCGTTAGCAGTATGCAGTGTTGCACCGCGTCGAACGCCTTTTTGAAGTCGAGAAAAACACAATCCGCCTCTTGCCCTTCATCCATGGCTCGCAAAATGTCACGTGAGAAAAGGGCAAGCTGAGTTTCACATGAACGATGTTTCCTAAACCCGTGCTGATTCATGGAAAGAAGCTTTTCCGTGTCGTCATTGTACGGCTCCTGCTGCTTCCCGGCTACTACTCTCCACGAATCTCTTACAGTGTAATATTTACTAGCTGAAAACCAGGTGTCGCACGGCTACTTAGTTATTCCCTCTCCCCTATGTACACCTTCTCTTTCCTTCTCTATCAATCTCCGCTGTTTCTGTTCATTTCCTCTCTCTCTCTCTCTCTCTGCCCATCTCTACTTGCCCTTTGCTATGACAATCACCAATCACCACCTCGTCTAACTGCTCCTGTACCTCCTCATTCCACTGCTTCCTCCATCTGTCAAAAATTACAAACTCTCTTAACTCTCATGGTGATCAGTGAAGTGGTGTCTACTGCCAGTACCCTCCGCCATGCACCGTATGAAATCTTACGTATGCTCCACTGTTTTTGAAATTGTGTAAAATATCATTCAGCTCCGTCTAGCCGTTTCAGTGTGAACAGCAGCAAACGTTTTACTACTACATCTACATGGGATACTCTGCAAGTCACATTTCAGTGCCTGGCAGAGGATTTATCGAACCACCTTTATACTATTCATCTACCATTCCATTGTCGAATATCGCGCGGGAAGACACAATATCTGAATCTCTCTATTCGAGCTCCGATTTCTCGTATTTTATTCTGATGATCATTTCTATCTATATATGAGGCACTCAACAATATATTTTCGCATTCACAGGAGAATGTTGGCGATTGGAGTTTCGTAAGTTATTGTTCAGAATGGCGCTTTGACTCCTCAGAGGTAGAGAGACGAGATCCTTCGACCTATTGCTGTGTTCATGAGGGCAATACGGAACGCCGTGCTGGATCCCAATGGCTTCGTATCAGTCGCATGGCTGTAACGGATCGCGCAGCCACGTCTCGATCCCTGAATCAACAGATGGGGACATTTGCAAGACAACAACCATCTGCACGAATAGTTTGACGACCATGGCTGCGGTTACCGTTGACACTGCATCACAGACAGGAGCACCTTGGATGGTGTATGCAACGACGAACCTGGGTGCACGAATAGCAAAACGTCATTTTTTTAGGATGAATCCAGGTTGTGTTTGCAGTACCATGATGGTCGCATACGTGTTTGGCGACATCGCGGTGAACGCACATTGGAAGCGTGTATTTGTCATCACCATACTGGCGTATCATCCAGCGTGATTGTATGGGGTGCCATTGGTTATACTTCTCGGTCACCTCTTGTTCCCATCGACGGCACTTTGAACAGTTAAACCATACATTTCAGCAGGATAATGCACGAACGCATGTTGCAGGTCCTGTCGGGTCTTTTTGGATACGGAAAATGTTCGACTGCTGCCCTGGCCAGCACATTCTCCAGATCTATCACCAATTGAAAACGTCTGCTCAATGGTGGCCGAGCTTGGCTCGTCACAATACGCCAGCCACTACTCTTGATGAACTGTGGTATCGTGTTGAAGCTGCATGGACATCTGTACCTGTCCACGCCATCCAAGCTATGTTTGACTCAAAGCCAAGGTGCACCAAGGCCGTTATTACGGCCAGAGGTGGTTGTTCTGGGTACTGATTTCTCAGGATCTATGTACCCAAATTCGTGAAAATGTAATTAGGCGTGAGTTGTAGTATAATATATTTGTCCAATGGACACCTGCTTATCATCTGCATTTCTTCTAGGTGTAGCAACTTTAATGGCCAGTATTGTAGATTGCTGATTTTTACGTTTTGAAGGTTAGGAGGGATGTTAAAACTTTAAATGGACACGTAGGTGTAGAGTGGAACGGTATGAGGCGTCCTTTTGCGGTGAACGTTCTGCCTCCCCTGCAGCTCGCCGTCAGCCACTACGTCAGCTCACCTGTTGGGACGACTGTCAGGTGTGAGCAGGCGGACTTCCGCAGGGCTGAGGCGTGCGCTGGGCGGCCTCGCGTGCCTGCGCCGTGGGCGGCCGTGACCTTGCCGAGCCGCGCTGGGCTGGGCTGGGCTGACCTGTGGGACGCGCCGTAACTCCACGCGGTACACCGGACAGCGGCCAGCAGCTAGGGAGAGTAGCAGCGCCATACTGGCCCCTCCACTGGCACCGCGAGGGCAGCCGGGAGGCCAGTGGCGGATACGAGGGCAGGGCCATGGGGGTCATCACCTCCCCCCATCCACAAACACTCACAAATAATATCTGTTTACTTTAAATAGTTTTATATTTAGATACCGGTACCAAGTGTTGTTGTTGCTTGGTTTGGTGTTTAGGGGGACAAAACTGCGAAGGTCATCAGTCCCATTGTTGAATATTCTTCCTCCTCTGTGCTACAACTACATTAAAATTATCTCATATTCCAATTTTTACAGTCCTACTCCTATTTCTTTATGTAACCCTACTCTGTTCTACTTTACTACACTAGTAGTACACCACCACTTCCCCCCTCCCCGTCCCTTACGTCCCAATCCCACCCCTGGCCTTACATTGATGTCCATGCGTGGTTCCTCAAACGCCGGCCGCGGTGGCCGAGAAGACTGAGGCGCTCCAGTCACGGTCTGCACGGCCACTACGGTCGGGGGTTCGAATACCCCCTCGGGCATGGATATTTGTGCCGTCTTTAGTCTTAGCTAGATCATAAGTAGTTTGTAAGCTTAGGGACTGATGACTCCGTAGTTGAGTCCCATAAGTTCTACAAACATTTGAACATTTTTTGTTCCTCAAACTTTCCTTAGTTGCTTCCTCTTTGGGCAGGTTCCTTACCTCTATTCCCCCCAGTCCCACGACCACCTCACTCAGTCATCAACTCAACTACTTTCTACCAATCTGACCCCCTTCCACCCTATAAATATTTGGATACATATGCCAGTTGTAATTTTTGGTAACTATTCCCTCCTCTCCTCTCACCCCCCCACCTCATATTAAAAATAGATTATTTTATGCCTACATCTTGTTAAATTGAACTATGCAATAGTCACTACCATTATGATAGTAACTTGTTTATTTTTAGAAAACCTTTTGTGTCCCAGCCTCGTCGCCGCTTTTGTGTCTCGTTTCCGTCGTATGTGCCGGTGGCCGAGTGGAATGAGACCAACACAGGAATAAAGATAGCACGCTGGTGCAGGTACGGAGGGGAGCAGCCAGAAACTAGAAACACTAGAGTAAATTAGAACGAGATATATATTGCACAGAATTTATACAATACTTAACTTTTACATAGTACTGCAGAAGGCTGATACATAGTTGTTAGAGGCCTGCCTAGTGCCTGTACGATAGCAAAGTCTTCACTGGTGCCTATCAGATTCCGAAGGTCTTAACTGGTTCCTAACTCAGTCCCAAGTGACGATGTCGTTCAGTGGTGGCCACGAGCGGCGTTGTAGCAGAGGGCGCTCGTGGCTGTCGTCGTAAGAACGCCGCGCCGTGCGTGCATGGCGGCGCGCGGCGAAAGTAGGTGGCGCGCACTTTGTACTTGTGCGACACCACACCCCTCCCCCCAAAACCGCCGCGCCGTCGTGGCGTAGGGCTGAGGGCCACGGCGACGGCACTGGGAGGAGGGCCTGGGCGGGGGCGTTACTGGTGGGACGGGCGTCGTAGCTGAGGCTGGGATCGAGACGCCGTCCGCGCCCCGGCATCCGCCTTGCGATCCTCCAGGAAACCCGGCGAAACCTGAGGAAGGGCGCACTCCCCCGCCCAGAGGGAGCAGGTCATCTTCTGAGGTTGCGTGGCCCAAGCTGGGAGGGCCCGCACGGTCCCGGAGTCCCTCTCGGTGACGCTGTCAGCTGCGGCGACGACGGAGGCGGAGGGGCCGACTGCGTAGGAGGCGCGTCGACATCCATCGGGAGCTCGTAGCCCGGGGAAGCTGGGCCCGGCGGCGAGCGATGTGGCTGTGCTCCCTGGCGGTGAACTGGGTCTGGAATCAAGAAACCGGAGACAGGATCGCGCGGCCTGTGCAAGCGCAATTGGTTTGCGTGGCGCCGCAGCTCCGACCCTGTGGAAGAACGTACAACATACATATTGCGACCGAGCACGCGCTGAATGGTGCCTGGCAACCATGTCTTCTTCATACCAGCAAACACCCTGTACAGCACCGGCGTAGAAACCTGAAAACGCGTAGCGCCATACGAACCGACTCGGTGCGTGGGAGGCTGCAGCAGGTGAAGGAGAGTGCGGTGACGGCGGCCGTGTAGCAGCTCGGCAGGAGACGGGCCGTCACGTGGCATGCACCGATACGTAGACAGGAAAATTTGAAGAGCTTGCTGCCTGGAGTGCTGATCTTTCATCTTCTCCATGTGAGACTTGAATGTTCGAACGAAACGTTCTGCTTCACCATTGGACTGAGGGTGAAAAGGTGCAGTGGTAATATGCTGAATGCCATTCACACGACAAAACTGTTGAAATTCCGCACTAACAAACTGAGGTCCATTGGCACTGACGATAGTTTCAGGCAAGCCTTCGATGCAAAACACTGATGTTAAGGCACTGATTGTACTAGAAGCTGTCGTTGAGTTCATGGCAATCACAAAAGGAAACTTGCTGAAAGCGTCTACAACAATTAACCAGCGCGTATTCCAGAAAGGTCCGGCAAAGTCAATATGTAAACGTTGCCATGGTCCCTTGGGGCGTGGCCAGTCTGAGAAACGCTGTGGAGGAGCCGCCTGATGCTCCGCACAAACTGTACACTGTGATGTCATGCTCTCTATCTGAGCGTCCATACCAACCCAGGTACAATGACGTCTGGCCAGTTGCTTTGTCCTAACAATGCCCCAATGTCTTTGATGCAGGAGGCGTAACACTTCTCGTTGCAGGGAACGAGGAACAATCACTCTTGCGTGGTCATTGTCGGTATGCAACAACAGTACACCCTGACTTAAAGATAATGCATGACGTTGTGCAAAATAACGTCGAACCAGAGGCCGATCAATGTCTTTGGCTCTGGCAGGCCACCCTGAGCGAACAAAACGTACTACCACACTTAAGTCTGCATCCGCAGCTGTTTCCTGTGCAACCCGACGAGAGTTCAAAGGGAAATCTGCGACAGCGGTAGCATCTCTGGAGTCTATCTGACAATATGCCATTTCCGAAGAATCAAATGACACATCCTGGCCAACCGGAAGTCGGGAAAGTGTGTCCGCGTTGGCGTGTTTAGTGGTAGGTCGGTACAAAATCTCATACTGATAATTAGACAGTATTAAGGACCATCTCTGAAGCTTTTGTGCCGTTCGTGGCGGAATTGGCTTTGTGGGTGAGAACAACGACGTGAGAGGCTTGTGGTCTGTCAACAAATAGAATTTTCTGCCATAGAGATAATGATGAAACTTTGTGACGCCGTAAATGATTGCTAAGGCCTCCTTTTCTATCTGACTGTAATTCTGTTGCGTCGGCGTCAGTAGCTTGGATGCAAAGGCAATAGGACGATTGTGACATCCAATACGATGTGACAAAACTGCACCCACATCGAACGACGAGGCATCAACTGCTAGAACTACAGTCTTCTGTGGGTCAAAGGGAATCAAACATGCATCATTGAGTAGTGCAGACTTTAGTTTGTCAAAGGCAACCTGGCAATCTTTGGACCATACAAAAGGAACATTCTTCCTACGTAAGTGATGCAGTGGAGCTGCAATCTGAGAGGCATTGGGAATAAACCTGAAATAATAGTTAAGTTTTCCCATTACTGCTTGCAATTCGTGCACATTCTTAGGAGGAGGCAAGTCTTTGATTGCTCTAAGATGTGACTGTAAGGGATGTATTCCTTGGGCATTAATCACATGGCCTAGGTACTCTATTTCAGTTTGAAAAAACGAACACTTTGCTTTATTACAACTTAGACCTGCTGAAGTCAAAACTTTGAAAAGGCTCTCCAGGTTTGCTAAATGTTCTTCAATTGTACGTCCGGATACCACAATATCATCTAAATAGTTCGAACAACACGGTACAGAAACTGCCAGCTGTTCCAAAAAACGCTGAAAAATAGCGGGGGCGGAAGAACTGCCAAAGGGTAGGCGTTGAACTTGAAAAAGGCCCATGTGAGTATTAATGACGAAAAACTTTTTTGACTCGTCATCAAGCGGAATTTGTAAGTATGCCTCTGCTAAATCAATCTTAGAAAAGAAGCGAGACTGTCCTAATTTGTCCATTAGTTCGTCAGGTCTGGGCAGGGGATAAGTGTCTACAATTGTTTGACTGTTCACTGTTGATTTGAAGTTCGCACAGAGACGAAGTTTTCCTGACGGCTTGGGTATAATTACTATAGGCGAGGCCCACTGACTCGCAGAAACAGGAGAAATCACCCCACTATCTTGCCAACGTTTAAGTTCTTCGGCAACTGTATCACGCAAGGCGATAGGCACTGGTCTAGCTTTACGGAACTTTGGAACTGCAGATTCTTTTAAAGTTACATGTGCCACGAAGTCTTTTGCACAACCTAGTTCCGGCGAAAACAAGTCACTGTATTTGTCACACAATGCATTGATTTTATCCTGAGGCACTACTGACGAAATTTGAAGCACATCTCTTTGAATTGATAAACCAAACAAGTCAAAAGCATCTAGTCCAAAAATGTTCTGTGTCGATTTGGCCTGAAGAACTACAAAAGCAACTGTTTTTGTTACACCTTGAAAAGAGGCGGGCAGGCTACACGTTCCTAGCACGGGAATATTTTGACCTGTATAAGCTGTTAACACTTGCTGTGACGGCGACAATTTTGGTGAACCCAGAAGTTCATAAGTATCTTTATTTATTAATGTGACAGCGGAATCAGTATCAAGCTGAAATTGCACCGTCTTATTTTCTATGAAGAGAGTCACAAACAGTTTTTGCTTGCGGCGCTCGACAGGTGCGCGAATGTGGGCAACGTCTGCTACGGTTTGTTTACTGCGCTTGCGCGGGCCGCGTAGTGAAGTAAGCGGCACAGACTCGGTACGCAGCGGATTAACAACACTGTCACTAGATGGCACTGCCGCCGGATCGGCGTCCGCGCAAGCATGCGAAGCTACTCCAGATGTACTAACTACTGCACTACACTTTTGAGTAGCTACTTGATGTCTACTGTCACTAGCTACACAGTACTGGGCACTATTACAAGGAGCAGTTGCAGAAGGCACTATTTTCACTACAGGAATGCACTGTTCATAGTCATTTTGCTTGTCCCGAACCCTTTTCCGTTGCACTGTTTTACGCGCTCGTCGGCGCTTGCTACGTGGTGCACTATATAGTTTTGCCATAGGCGCAGAACTACTTTCTTGCAATTGAGATCCAAGGAAAGCACTGTTCAATTCCACAGCCCGTATAACATTTACAGAATGAACTGTTCTCGCACTCTGCGAAGCACTGTTTCTAACGGTACCGTTCTTTGAGTTTTTAATTTGCATATACACAGACTGTACATGTCCTGGTTTGCCACATTGATAACAGGTTGCGTTGCGACTAGGGCAATGAGCACGCTTGTGGCGAGACACACACTGGGGGCAAGATTTACGTACATTTTTCTGAAATGAGCGTTGGCGCCCGTTATTCAAATCACTGTTTCTAACACGACGGGGCGACCTTTGTGTCGCACTTTTACACTGGCTACTGTTCACTGTCTGTTCAGCACGGCCTGTACTACTGTAAGAATCACTAGTGCTACACTGAGAATTACGGCTAGGAAAGCGTCCGTTGCGGCGCACTGAATTTACACTATGGCGTTGCATTTCTATATCTGCTAAGTCAAAAGTATCATGCGCATCTATAAGCTGCAGTACACTGTCTAATGAGGGGTCAGACTGTTTCAGAATTGCTGATCTAATTCTGGGGTCCTGAATATTCTGCGTAATCGCATCCCTCAACATCACGTCACTATACGAAAGTCCACAAGAGCAAGTAAATTTACATTTGCGGGTTAAGCCCTTCAATTCCGTAATCCACTCTTGGTGTGACTGCTGCGGTAATTTTTTAAGTCTGAAAAATCGGTACCGTGCCGCAGCTACGAGAACTTTTCTCTCATAATGAGCATTTAGTGCCTCTACTATTTGTTCAAAGTCTACATCACGAGGAGATACGTCGGGGAAAAGTTTTTTCAGTAACACGAAGGTGTTGGTGCCCACCACAGATAATAGCAGATGCTTCACTTTCTGACCTGTAATTTGATGAGCCGCGACGAGTTCTTGAAACTGTGCGAAGTAGTCGCTCCATTCTTCCTCACGTTCGTTGTACTGGCGAAACGTAGGAAGCGTTGCGGTGGCAGGTGTGGGCTGCTGAAGCTGCGGCTGTTGTTGGTTAGCTGCTTGCGCTGTGAGCTGGGCCACAGCCTGCAGGAGTTGTGTTATTTGCGCCGTCTGTGATGCTGACCGATTAGGCGCCGCGCATACAAGTAACTTATAACAAAACACAAATGCAATATGAAAGAGGACGCTCTGCAACAAAAAAGTCCACAAGCTGGTGCAGGTACGGAGGGGAGCAGCCAGAAACTAGAAACACTAGAGTAAATTAGAACGAGATATATATTGCACAGAATTTATACAATACTTAACTTTTACATAGTACTGCAGAAGGCTGATACATAGTTGTTAGAGGCCTGCCTAGTGCCTGTACGATAGCAAAGTCTTCACTGGTGCCTATCAGATTCCGAAGGTCTTAACTGGTTCCTAACTCAGTCCCAAGTGACGATGTCGTTCAGTGGTGGCCACGAGCGGCGTTGTAGCAGAGGGCGCTCGTGTCTGTCGTCGTAAGAACGCCGCGCCGTGCGTGCATGGCGGCGCGCGGCGAAAGTAGGTGGCACGCACTTTGTACTTGTGCGACACCACAAAACCAGCCACCACTTACTGTGTCTTAAGTACCGTGATCTGCTCTACATGATTGTCCTCTTTGGTATATTTCTAGCAAGTTGACTTTTTAACTCTCTTCACTTGTCTGACTAGATGTACCAATTGTAACACTAGTTAATATTACTGTAACCATTCACATTTCTTTGTACATTAGTTCACGCATCTTGAAACTTATAACCCACATCCTTAACTTATTTGTTGTATGAGAATCACTTCTCAATCTATCCCCATTAATATTTGAAGCCATAGACACAATGACAATTCTTTATATTGACAGATGCCCTGACAGTGACATTCTAAGAATCCTACTACTGTGTAAGCTGCTAGTTCCGAGTTATTCCGCCTATGGCGCCACTTATCATTTTACTTCTTACACTACTAAATATGAATCTGTTAAGCGACTGTTTTATCAGTCACCTGCTCCCCTCTTCACGCTTTTCTTTCAACACATCGAGTATTACTGTTTTCCCATAGCCTTTTTCCTTATTTATTCTTACTCTTTCACTATGAGGCTCATCCACAGATACTTTGTTAGCAGCTGATTGTTACTCATTGCATAATCTCTGCACTCAGTGTTGATTCTCCTAATAGCATGTAGCTACATTCATTAAGCAACAATACTAAAATGTCAGTGTTAATTTTGTCCCATTATATGAACATATATTATTACAATCGACTTGGTTCCAAACTGCTTCAAATTTGTGTACCCGATTTTTGTACATTTATAGCCTTTACTGGATACCAATCCACTTGTTTGTCTGTATAAAAACCAGAAGAAGGGCACTCAAGAACCGAAACTGGTCGTCTACAATAAATAATTACAAGCAACTGGTTGCTGAATTTTATTAATTTATAACTCCCGTTGTTGTTGTAGTCTTCAGTCCGCAGACTGGTTTGATGCAGCTCTACACGCTACCCTGTGCTGTGCAAGTCTCTTCATCTGACAAGGAAAGTACTTGGGCTCGAACAAAAACATATACACCAAAATCGTACGAGAGATAATGTAAAGGTCCCTTATTGCACTAGTGATACTCCCGCATCTGCAAAACTGTGCACTCGTCCTTTAGAGTCCTCTGCGTGTGCCATACCGCATTGCACTTTGACCTGTCGGTTCGCCTGTAGGGACGGTGCAGTGTGCCTCCGAAGTTGTGTTTTGTGATGTTATTTGTGTGGTGAAGCATCAGATGGGGCGGCGATTGCTAATCAATCCTGCTAATGCATTGCGATTGATTGAGATGAAGTTACGAAGAACCCTTCTTCTTGAAGATGGTATTAGTGTAGAAGATGAATCATTCGCATGCTTTCTCGTATCTGTTATGGTACAGAAATATGAGCATAAGTTAGATACTGTTGTTACAAACTCATAATAATGATAATATGGATGATAATGACGAACAACTCATTGTAAGCGGTAGTGCTACGGTAAGTGCGGGAAGAGGCGATGGAAGCAGTGGCAGCGAATACCAACAGTCTCCCGAGAAGAAGGTGAAAGTTGTAACTATCATCACAACTTTTGATGACAATACGCTAGAGAACATGTACGGTCATTATTACATAAGTTATAGTTAAGATATCTGCATTATGTATGACGTGTACAATTACATCTACAGTGGTATCTAGAGCATGATTGCAAAGTTTTGCATAAAATCGACACCCACCAGCACACTGAGGTGTACGTAGACATCCTGTAAGCAAACGTTCATACAGATATGTTTGTTCGAGCACAAGTACTTTCCTTGCTAGTCAGCATATGTCAGAAACACCTTTTCTCCCCAATTCTGTTGATCACCTCCTCAATAGTTACGTGATCTACCAAACTAATCTTCATCATTCGTCTGCAACACCACATTTCGAAAGCTTCTATCATCTTTTTGTCTGAACTCCTTATCGTCCACGTTTCACTCAAATACAATGCTACACTCCAGACAATTGCTTTCAGAAAGGACTGCATAACATTCAAACTAATATTGGATGTCAACAAATTTCGCTCCTTCAGAAACGCTTTTCTCCCCATAGCCATTCTGAGTTTTATATCTTCTTTACTTCCGCCATCAGAAGATATTTTGCTACCCAAATAAAAAAATCTTCTACTACTTTTATTGTCTCATCGCCTGATTCTATGACTTTCCATTCCATTACCTTTCTTTTATTGTTAATGTTCATCTTATACCTTCCTTTCAAGACACTGTCCTTTCAGTTTCATTACACTTCCAGGTCTTTTGTTGAGACACAATTACTATGTGATCGGACAACCGAAAGGTTTTCCTAAGTGTACACATTGAGCAATATTAAGGGAAGGCTACTACACTGTCTTGCTCCCTTCCCAACCAGAGCAACCCTTTCATGCCTTTAGACGCTACTAATGCCTGTCTGATTTATGTACAACTTCAATATAACTCTTCACTCCCTATATTTTACCCCTGCTACCTTCACAATCTGAAAAATATATAAATTATTGCACTGTTTTTAAATGTAGCCGGCCGCGGTGGCCGAGGGGACTGAGGCGCTTCAGTCACGGTCTGCACGGTCACTACGGTCGGGGGTTCGAATCCCCCCTCGGGCATGGATATTTGTGCCGTCCTTAGTTGTAGCTAGTTCATAAGTAGTTTGTAAGTTTAGGGACTGATGACCCCGTAGTTAAGTCCCATAGACTCTACAAACATTTGAACATTTTTAAATGTATTTTCTTTATTCTTCCACATGACATTAACCATTTCAAATATCATAATTCGATATTATTTACTTGCACGAACACCTTCCAAACCCCCCCTCCCCTCTAATAAAAGATTCAACATTCCTTTGACACAGTCGTATAGCCACACACAGCATACAAAAATACAGCTTTCTGCTTCGTTAAACCCGAGTTCGCACTTCGATTCCACACTGCAAATTTTATTGAACAACCCATTATAGTTCATAAATTTACTGCGAGACAGACGTAACTCGCAAACCTTTGGACACATATTGTTCAGAAGCAGCATTTTACAAAATTTCAGTACACTAACTGGGCTACAGTGCTGAAGAATTGTCCTGTTTATTGACGTAAAAAAACGATCAGAACATTGAAATTTCACATACATTACGGAAAAAAAAAACTTACAATAGTTATATCACAAAATTAAATATTTTACCGTTATTGACGACGTACACTTATGTGATGCGTTGAAAGAGATGGTGACAGCGAGGTATATTCTCAGGTAACATGAGGGGAGGTAGTACAATCATCAAACATACCAACAGTGACCTGTGACGCCCTCCAGAATCGAACCCTCGATCCGCCCCTGGGAGAGGCCAGGCTACGGTGCGCCAACTGTACCTGCTGCTATTGGTGGGCAGCATTATTCTCACGTAAGCTAGCTGACAAGGCCAGGTCACCTACCCGTCATCGCCGAATTCGTTCAAATTAGTGGTACATGTAGGGCGTGGTGAGATATGAAAGTGCACCAAGTGGAAACGCCAGATGACTGAGTGTTACGGATCTCTCGCAATATGCACATTTTCAACTGCCCCTGAGAAAGTCTGTTTAGAAAGAGGTGTTTCGCTCAGCGGTAAGAGATTGCATTTGAAAGATTCGCGGGTTGGATTGCACCCGGCGGCATATATATATACAATACTTTTAAAATTAACCGCGACATCATGTATGTTATTTTGTATTTTATATTTTATCGTCAGGTAAAAAATTGCAGTTACCTAATCGAGAAAGAAGAAGAAATCACTTCCCGAGAATCTTGCATCAGACTATATTCCATTATACGTCACCGGCTGTCCCCGCAAGTATTCAGCGACACGCTGCGTTACGTGTGGTTCGCTGCTGGACTGTGCGATGAAAGAAGCTGTTTTCAGAATGTCAGTCAAGTTTGTTTTCCTATGGAGACGTTAAAAAACCCATGTAACTACTAAAGGGCGGCGTTCATGACGTGCGCGAGATGCGGTCAAAATTATTGTTTCCCCTGTTTCTTCGATGACTATCACCCCGGTACATGTAATTGATCAATTGCAAAAGAATGCAAGTATCGATTTACAGACACGACATCCCCAAGTACGCGTTAAGTGCAGTCACTTTTTAAATGTTTGTAGTCCCGAATTTCATCCAATGCCCTTTCATGTTTTCCTTATATAAATTAATAAAATAACCTATATGATATTCCGATTACTGTACCAGTTATTAGGGATTTTCTATTCCAGTCATGTATTGAGCGCGGGAAGAATGATTGTTTAAATGCCTCCGTGCGTTCTGTAATTAATCTAATCTTGTCCTCACGATCCCTACGGGAACAATATGTAGGTGTACGCACTGCCAAGGAGCAGAAAAAAATTTGCCGTTGGATGAAGTTGAACCCGCGACCGCTTCAATACGAATCCGATCTTTTACGCTTTTTGTTTTTCCCTTACCTCTGAGCCAAACGCCGCTTCCTAAACACGTCGTCACCGGGACAGTTGATAAGATGCATCTGGTGATAGATCCGTAACAAACTTCCTTTTATTTCCTAAACGCTTGGCCATCTAGATTTCCCACTTGGGCACTTTCATTTCTCAGCACGCTCTTCATGTACCATAAATTTGGACGAACTCGGCGATGACGAGTAGGCGTCCTCTCCTTGTGAGTTCCTCGCGCAGCTGTCCTACGGCTTCCCGCCTAATAGTCAGAATTGAGCTCGACTTCACTCAGTATTGAACTTGGATTCTGAAGTGCCTCTGTTTAAGGCCATAAGAAAGATGGGTTCAGACGTTTTATTGTTGTAAATTTTATGTTGACGACACATCACTGTGGATGTACACCGTTTTACTATGTAAAAAATTTGTTATAATAGCAGTGAATTCATGTAAGATTACTACAGGCTTGATTCTATATTGGAATGAGTGCTCCACGACTGTTTTTGATTTGTGGTAATTATTCAGCAATCAGTCGTCATAAATATAAATTATTTATTTGTTGGCAAATCCGGATTTCGATCACTGTGTGGTCATTATCAATGCTAAAATAAATACAACACGGCCGGTTAGAATAACATGCATGCATGTACAAGTACCCATCAAGTATTTTTATGTATACAATAGGAATATACAGTACTTTTAGCACTAGACTACAACATCTGTTACATGTTTTAATGAAAACCCTAACAGACAAGCATGTTTTATAATATAAACGCTCTAAGACAGTTTGGGATAGACGTTGGCTAGCACCATCTGACGACTGTACTTACTACTACAGCTACTTTTTAAAATAGACATCATTTGATTTTATGATTTTGACTGTGAACAAATTATCAACAGATCATCAGTTTTATATAAAATATTTTAAAAGAGTTGCAAGACACGAATTAGTACACATTTTTACTACCAATCATATATAAACAGTAAACGAGACTCATTAATAAAGAACAGTTTAAAGTTAAAATGCCTACTAAAATTACAATAAAATGTAACTTTCTCTACCATAAATATACATCATATAAATTTGTTATTTATATGAAACTTTAAAGAGGGCGCCTTAGTCACAATTGACCCATGCTGACGTCAACTGTGTAAGGGTTGTAACAGCTGCGTCAGTACAAACGCAACCTCCTACATGGAGGTCGAGATATTTTAAGTTTTTTAATTTATTTTAAGGTATGTATTTTTATCATGGACTATAACTGAAACTTGTACAATTAGCTTATAATCTGACATGCATGTTATTCTAACCGGCCCTGTTGTATTTATTTTAGCATTGATAATGACCACACAGTGGTCGAAATCCGGATTTGCCAACAAATAAAGAATTTATATTTAAGACGACTGATTGCTGAATAATTACCACAGATTACTACAGGTCTGAAGATGGCGTCTAGCACGCTGAAACGGTAATGTAATTAAATGAAGAAAGCTATTGCAACAACTATCGAGGTATCTCTTTAATTAGCGTTGTAGGCAAAATATTCTCAGGTATTGTTGAAAGGAGAGTGCGAATATTAATCGAGGACAAGTTAGATGAAAATCAGTGTGGGTTTAGGCCTCTTAGAGGCTGTCAGGAGCAGATCTTTAGCTTATGGCAGGTAATGGAAAAGTGCCATGAGTGGAACAGGGAATTGTATCTATGTTTCATAGATCTGGAAAAGGTTTATGAGCGTGTTCTTAGGAGGAAGCTACTGTCAGTGCTTCAAGATTATGGTATAGGAGGCAAACTTCTGCAGGCAATTAAAGGGCTTTACGTAGACTGTCGGGCAGCAGTTAGAGTAGATGGCAAATTAAGCTCGTGGTTCAGGGTAGTTTCAGGGGTAAGACAAGGCTGTAACCTGTCACCACTGTTGTTCATACTACTCATGGATCATATGTTGAAAACAGTAGACTGGCAGGGCGAGATAAAAATAGGTGAAAACAAAATAAGCAGTCTCGCATATGCGGATGACTTAGTTGTAATGGCAGATTCGATTGAAAGGTTGCAAACTAATATTTCAGAGCTCGATCAGAGGTGCAAGGATTATGATATGAAGATCAGCATCTCCAAAACGAAAGTAATGTGTGTGGCAAAGAGATTTAAACAGATTGACTGCCAAATACGAGGAACAAAGTTAGAACAGGTAGACAGTTTCAAGTACCTGGGATGTATTTTCTCACAGAATGGCAACATAGCGAAAGAACTGGAATCGAGGTGCAGCAAAGCTAATGCAGTGAGTGCTCAGCTAAGATCTGCTCTCTTCTGGAAGAAGGAAGTCAGTACCAAGACAAAGTTAGCAGTGCACCGCTCTATCTTTCGACCAACTTTGTTGTATGGGAGTGAAAGTTGGGTGGATACAGGTTACGTTATTCATAAGGTAGAGGTTACAGATATGAAAGTACCAAGAATGATTGCAGGTACTAATAGATGGGAACAATGGCAGGAGGGTGTCCATAATGAGGAAAAGAAGGGAAAACTGGGAATGAACACAATATATGAAGCAGTTAGAGCGAACAGCCTGAGATGGTGGGGTCATGGTACACGCATGGGTGAGGCAAGGTTACATAAGACACTCATGAACTCGGCAGCGGAGGGTAAGAGGAGTCGAGATTGTCCAAGAAGAAAGTACCTAGATTGGGTGCAGAATGATTTTGAAGTAAAGGGCATAACATCAGACGAGGCATCAATGTTAGCATTGAATAGGGGATCATGGAGGAATTTGATTAGAGGTACTATGCACCAGACTGAACGCTGAAAGGCATAATCAGTCTCTAATGATGATGATGATGATGATGAAGCGATCTTGGCCTCAAACATGTTATTAAACAAAATTCTAGATCGCCCCAATAATGAATTGCTAATACAGCAGGTGTTCACATTATCGTGAACGGCCGCAGAGTGCCACGCTGGCTGCAGTGTCCAGAGCAGTGTGCAGTGTGCAGGTGTCGGCCAGGCAGTGGAGTGCTACCCGTCGGGCGGCCTCTTCCTCCTCCCCCTCCTCCTCCTCCTCGTCAACTGCGTCACGTCCAGCCAGCCGCGGTTTCACAACCAGCAGCAGCAACCACTTGGCAGTCAGCTGGCACCGCGGTTCGCTCTCTGCTCTCCGCGGCGTGTTGCACAACCAGCTGCCGTGCTGACACACCACTTCATTTCATTCGTACTAGGCTTGGGCTAAACTGTGATTTTCCGACATCAGTGATTTCTGTGACAGCTACTTTTAGATATCTGTGATTTTTAGTTGCGATTTGTCACCGTTTACAAACGCAGTGCACAAATCTTCGACATGTATCCTTCCGCACTCAAACTGCGATTTCGGTGACTCTGAATGCTACTTCTGTGAATTCTGCTACTGATATTGCTACTTTTGCGATTTCTGCTACTGATATTGCTACTTCTGCGATTTCTGCTACTTCCGTGATTTCTGCTACTTCCGTGACTTAGGCGATGTGTGTGGTAAATTCAATATATATCATCCATAACAGACTCCTTGTCCTACCTGTAAATATATACAAAAAAAATATAAAAAAAAAAAATAAAAATAATATTGATGCTCCATTTGCGTATAATGTTCGGATTATTTACACATCGACAAATGTCTTTTAGTCTTCTAGAAGCTATTTCAGTGTTTGGCGCGTATTGTATAGTTAAAAGTGAGCTTATTCGCTAGTAATGTGTAATAGAAATTGGCAAGTAGGCCTATAGTCTACCTTAACAGAAACATTCGGTAGATTAGGCTTACAGCAACTGTGTCAGTGCAACAAAAGTGCTATGTACTTGACGGTAGAACGTATGAACAGATTTTTTTAACATTGTGTGATATAAGTCACCAATTTGAAAGGGATAAGTAAATGTGAAATACATCGTGAGTGACTTCTGAAAATTCTAAAAAAAATGTTTGGAAATCTATCGGACCAAACTGCGTGGTCATCAGTCCGTAGCTTACAAACTACTTAAACCTAGGTAAACTAACCTAAGGACAAACACACACACCCATGCCCCAGGGAGGACTCGAACCTCCACGGTGAGCAACCGCGCGCTCCGCAGCGAGACGCTTTAGACTGCTCGGCTACTCCACCGCGGCTGAAAATGTTATTTTCCCTTTAAAGCCTTTCGGTAGCACTACATATTCTGCCAAATAACTATAGATAAGAGCTTGTATTATATTTTACTAATCCACGTGCCGACATAGTGTGCTAATGTTGGCAACTAAATCTTCATTTTATAAGAATTTTTAATTTACTGACAACAGTAAATTGATTTCTAGGATCATTCATCGGTCGTTGCCAACATAAGCACACTATGTCATCACTGCAGTAAACTAAAGTTTTAATAATACTGTTAAAAATGCTCAGTCTCTGTTGCAGTATTTTATTTACCAATTACGCGTTTCGCGCTGTTAGCGCATCGTCAGACTGGAAAAAGACAAATATTTTATTACCGTCCGTGTACCTGGTGCGCAGCGAACCTAATGTGGCTAAGGTGAGTAAATTTGGAAATTCGGACTTACTTGGGCGGAGATGGAGTCGCAGAAGTATCTATTGCTGTCTAGGAGGTATCTTAACAATTTGTGTTATTGGGCGCCTGCAAAGAGGTAAACGTACAAAGTGCGTAAGGGTTATTTGAGCTAGAATAATTAGGGACTAAAGGGGTGTGGTATGGAAATTAATAAAACGCTTTATATGATAAAACTCACCATAGCAGCAGAGGAGTCGCTGTCGCGGCAGGTCCACGTTTACAACTGGTAGTATTCTTAATAACTACGGAACATGACTGCGACCGTTAAACAGAGCGGTATGGGCAGAGTTACGCCTGCGAGAATGAGCGGCTAGAGATGTTTGTGACGTGAGGGAATAAATCTTGTGAAATGATACACGTTGGTATGAAATAATAATAGATGAATGAAAACGAAATTATATAATATATATAATATATATAATAATATAATAATATATATAATAATAATATATAAAATTATATAATTAAATAATTTCGTTTTCATTCATCTATTATTATTTCATACCAACGTGTATCATTTCACAAGATTTATTCCCTCACGTCACAAACATCTCTAGCCGCTCATTCTCGCAGGCGTAACTCTGCCCATACCGCTCTGTTTAACGGTCGCAGTCATGTTCCGTAGTTATTAAGAATACTACCAGTTGTAAACGTGGACCTGCCGCGACAGCGACTCCTCTGCTGCTATGGTGAGTTTTATCATATAAAGCGTTTTATTAATTTCCATACCACACCCCTTTAGTCCCTAATTATTCTAGCTCAAATAACCCTTACGCACTTTGTACGTTTACCTCTTTGCAGGCGCCCAATAACACAAATTGTTAAGATACCTCCTAGACAGCAATAGATACTTCTGCGACTCCATCTCCGCCCAAGTAAGTCCGAATTTCCAAATTTACTCACCTTAGCCACATTAGGTTCGCTGCGCACCAGGTACACGGACGGTAATAAAATATTTGTCTTTTTCCAGTCTGACGATGCGCTAACAGCGCGAAACGCGTAATTAGTAAATAAAATACTGTAACAGAGACTGAGCATTTTTTAATATTCAACACTGTTGCTGCACCAGCCACCATCACCACCATCATGGAATGGAGTAAAATGTTTAATAATACTGAAGGATCCGATACCACCCACCTGGTTTCACTCATGTCATGACAGGACGGAATGTACAAAAAGGAAAAAGACAGGAAACAACATTCCTAAACATAAGACAAATCTGATAAAATAAAACTTTCCATTACGCGAAAAACTTGTTTATTTTCAAGTGTAATATTTTTATAGAATTCTCAAATATACAAGTTTACTCCTGTATCGCAGTACTTAACACAGTCCACACACAAAATGAAGTTGGCCTACTACTAAACATTTCGTAAAATTACTTACTTGACCACTTGATACCAACACTCTTGGAATTTTTATTTTATGTATGATGCATAATTGATGCAAAAATATTCGTCGAAACCAGATTTGCAATGTAAGATACATATTATGAATTCGCATAATAGTTGTAGGTTCTATAACGTCCGTAATACAATATTTATTTCGCATTCACATTTGTTGTCTTTACCAACTATAACCTACAAACATAGATGCCAGGCTTTGCTTCACAACATGTAAATGCTGCCGCAGGGTAAAATAGTGCTACTAAGTGTAAATTTTTGTGAGGGTAATAAATAGAGCCTATTTACCTTATCAGCTATGCCCCCCTTACATTTTTAATAACCTTATGAACAAATTAGATTTTTCCTCTTTGTCAGTACTGACATTTCCCATTTAAAACGAAATTTAGTGAAACTTTCATTTCTAATTTGCAATCTTATTCATATACACTGTTAGTCTCAGCCTTTTCTGTTACCCTATTGCAAATTGTGAAGAGTGGAGAGCTGGAAAATAATTAGCAGTGAATTATGGCCCAGCTGCACTACGGAATATAAAAAGAAATAAACTCCTCCCGTTCCCGTAACAAATTTTATTGTACACTTAGTTATCTCGCCGTGACACCCACGGTTTCATCCCATTCAAATTTCAGTATTAACAATATTTAGAATTAAATATAAAATTATTTTACAAGGCATACAATTTACAAAAATATTTATTTTTAAACTTATCATGTTAAAAATTTGTAAAAATAATATAAAACATAAGAAAAATACAAGTATTCTTTTTCAATTTCTCCTCTATGTACTCTTCACTTTCCCTTTTTTTTCACTCATGTTATACTCTTTTTTAACTTCTCACAAAGGAAACTCCCCACAGCAGCTAAATCACATTTAACGATACGATGATGCGATGAATAGCCCGCCAAAACACATATCAAGCGCGAAACAGGCAAAAGTTGTAGGGAAGTACGAAAAAAATAAGAAAAATATAAAAATGAACGGATCAGTCGCAAGATATGTAACATTTTATAGCTATGACAGAGAGTGCTATAGAGGTCCTGTGGTATAATATTTGATTGTGAAACGGAAGGTCCCGTGTTCAAATCTCCCCTAGGATTTAAGTTTTTATTGTTTGAGAGCTGTACCTCCACTCATTCACGTCTGTATTCGGTTTTTGTAGCCTTGGCAATAGCCAGACTGTACTTAATCTGCAGTGGACAACAACCTTAAGGGTTCAGTGCTATAATCAGGGAAGAGAATGTTAAATGTATGTATTTTGAAATGAATAAATAAATAAATGAATAAATAAATATTACATCTTTGGACAATTAATTGATATGTACTCTTTGCCGGTTGGAAAAATATGCTCACCCTGTAGTTAACTTTTCCGATTGTGATTAAGAGCAGAAATTTTGACGTGAATGAATTGTTAAAGATTCACTTCTATGCCTAAAAGTGTAAATGAACACTTGTTATTCATAAATTGACTTGCTTCTGAGCATTCTATGCAAACGGGGTTTTTCAGAATTATAATTTTTGATATTTGGTACATTCTATAGCGCCACAAAAGCTCGTAAATACGAAGGTATTTTGAACGTGCCGCTTCACTTCAAATACACATTCATTACCGAATCGTTTCTCGGTATGTTTTTACGACCCGGCCGCTTGGCAGCGCTGCAGTCGCGAAGTTGCAGAAAATCATTGACAAGGAGATGAGATGGGTCTCGGATTTTAGAATTTCTTTATACGTATCGTACGTGAAGTACAGAACGTACATAACAATCAGCCAAAGCCATTAGACGCAACTCTAAAACATTCTCCAGAAAATCGACCTTTTAGTTTTGCAAGTACACCGAAGTACCAATAACTAAGACAGCTGCAGTACCTGTCGGTGTGGCTCAGTGGTAGCGTTCTGACCACACATTCATAGAGTCAGGAGTTCGAATCCCACTATAACACATATATATATTTCGTCTTCGAATTCAGTTATATAAAACATTTTGGGGTCTGTAGTTGCACGTGTAGTGTCAGTATTTGTTTATTTACATGTAGACGAGTTGAACACCTTGCAGTCACGTAAAACGATGCTTGAGTAGATTAGCCGCTTGGAAAGCCATTAGCAGCTATGGAGATTACTTTCCGAACACAGTGTCTTAGCTCTTTACAAATTGAACGATCAGAGACAACCGTAGTCAACTACTAGTGAAGGGAATACTGTAAAAAAATTGTAACTGATGTTTTTTTATTCAAACCATCATTATTAACAACCTTCTATGAAATATAGAAGATTACGAATAAACAAAAATACGTACATTTTTCGTGAAAATTACCAGTAGATATTAAAACTGTGTAAGTATTCGAACAGAACGAAGAAAAATAAAAAAAAATCTGACACAACAGGATTCGAACCAGCAAATCTAGGGTTGAAGAATCAGAACGCTACCACCTTTTTTTATTTTTTATTTTTTTTAAATTTTATTTATTTATTGTTCATCTGGTAGATCTATGGTTTGCGGTCGTTCGTTCAGTTTGTTGGTGGTTGTTCTTTGAATGGTTGGCTATTATTACAGAGGCCGTTTAGCCCCCTGACCGGGCGCGCTGAGCCACGGCGTCCGGCTCCACCTGAGCTATACCTGCGTATGCTCCAACTGTTTTAATTATTGGTACTTAGTATTACTTGCAAAACTTCAAAGTCAATTTTCTTTGGAATTTTTGAGAGTTGGCTTTGACTGATTGTTATTTGAGTTCTGAACTTTACGTACCATAAATGTAAAGAAATTCTTAAATCCAATACCCATGTGGCCTCCCCTTGTGAGGGTTTCGCTACTCTTATGTTGGCTGGACACGTACAAGCAGTGTGAGAGCGCATCTCGTCCGCAGAGAGCTGGCGTCGCCTCCGCGGCTGGCAGCACGCCTGTCGCGTGAGTCACGCTGTCTGCTCACTATACAGCGCCTCCTGGTTGGCGCTGACTTCTGCCACTGGAGGGCGTGTCCGCCTTCCTCTGTGGCTCTGTGTGAACCATGGAGGTACCAATAAACGGAGGCACTCTCACGCCGCAGCTGTGAAGCCAAGGGCAGCCATCTTGATCCCACCAGAACACTGATGTATTTACCTTGTTTTCGTCTGCTTGTCGCTCGTTTTCGGAAGGATTTTGCACTGTTATGGTGACTTGTTTGATGTTTGTGTGTACGAATCGTTTTGATTGTGACGCAAAATCGAAGGAAGTACCATTTCATGTGTAAATTGTCTCGCTAACGTGAGAACGAAAATATACAACATCTTTACTTGTGATGTAGCGTATTTTCCTATTATCGATTTCCTAAAGATGAAATTTCCCCCACTTTACATACTATTTACGAAAGAAAAGGAATAAAGTACATTACTGGCCATTAAAATTGCTACACCAAGAAGAAATGCAGATGATAAACGGGTATACATTGGACAAATATATTGTAGTAGAACTGACGTACGATTGCATTTTCGCGCAATTTGGGTGCATAGATCCTGAGAAATCAGTGCCCAGAACAACCACCTCTGGCCGTAATAACGGCCTTGATACGCCTGGGCATTGAGTCAAACAGAACTTGGATGGCGTGTACAGGTACAGATGCCCATGCAGCTTCAACACGATACCACAGTTCCATCAAGAGTAGTGACTGGCGTATTGGGACGAGCCAGTTGCTCGGCCACCATTGGCCAGACGTTTACAATCGGTGAGAGATCTGGAGAATGTGCTGGTCACGGTAGCAGTAGAATATTTTCCATATCCAGAAAGGCCCGTACAGGACCTGCAACAAAAATGTTCAAACGGGGTCATCAGTCCCTAAACTTACAAACTACTTATGAACTAGCTAATACTAAGGACGGCACAAATATCAATGCCCGAGTGGGGATTCGAACCCCCGACCGTAGTGGCCACCACGGCCGGCTGACCTGCAACATGCGGTCGTGCATTATCCTGCTGAAATGTAGGGTTTCACAGGATCGAATGAAGTGTAGAGCCACGGGCCGTAACACATCTCAAATGTAACGGCCACTCTTCAAAGTGCCTTTCATGCGTACAAGAGTGACCGAGATGTGTAACCAATGGCACTCCATACCATCACACCGGATGATATGCCAGTATGGCAATGACGAATACACGCTTCCAATGTGCGTTCACGACGTGTAAACAGAACATGGATTCATCATAAAAATGCAAACATCCGCATCTGTTGCCTCCGGGATCGAGACGTGGCTGCACGATCCGTTACAGCCATGCGGATAAGATGCCTGTCATCTCGACTGCTAGTGATACAAGGCCGTTGGGATCCAGCACGACGTACCGTATTGCCCTCCTGAACCCACCGATTCCATATTCTGCTAACGGTCATTGGATCGCGACCAACGTGAGCAGCAATGTCGCGATACGATAAACCGCAATCGCGATAGGCTGCAATCCGACCTTTATCAAAGTCGGAAACGTGATGGGCCGCGGTGGAGTAGCCGAGCGGTCTAAGGCGCCTCGCTGCGGAGCGCGCGGTTGCTCGCCGTCGGAGGTTCAAGTCCTCCCTGGGGCATGGGTATATGTGTTGTCCTTAGGTTAGTTTACCTTAGTTTAAGTAGTTTGTAAGCTAGGGACTGGTGACCACACTGTTTGGTCCGATAGATTTACAAACAACAAACTACCCACAACGTTCAGTTTAACGAAATTTTGCATGCCAGTCAAAGAGAGATTGCTGAAGCACGTAATATTTCATTTGGGTTATGTCAGAAAATGCTGACACAGCGTCTAAGAACGTATGGTGTTGCTGCGAAATTCGTTCCACAGCACATGAGTGAATACCAGAAAGACTATAGCCACACAAAGAGCTTTTGGATGAATCAAGTGAGGACGATCTGTTCCTTAAGAAAATGCTAACTGCTGATGAGACATGGGTATACGGTTATGATGTTTAGACCAAGGTTCACAGTAGGTCAGGAAATGTTCTGCAACAGCAAACCAAACACATGGCAGAACTCGTAGAATATCCAACAGTTCTACCACTGACTGATGGAACAAAGATAGATGAAGCCCAATAACTCGGACCCCTGATGACATCATCAAAGATGGCGGCTAGGTCGTTGACCCCTTGACGTCATCCAAGCTGACGTCGTTTCCGGTTCCAGAACAAAATGGCCAACAGTGAAAACACGGGACCACATCTCCCTGGTTCCCCACCTCCTATGACGTAATTCAAGATGGCGTCTACTTGGAAATTTGAATTTTGAATTTTCGTAGCATGCTGTTAGCCCCTTCCAAACAATTTTGCCACGAGAAACTTATAATTTCCACCACTAGATGTCAGCATTGTATTTTCACCCACAAGAGTGCGGTGATTTTACCTCCCCCACACCTTCTTTTTGGTATGGGTAGGTAGTGTGGGGTGAAAATTCAACGAATGTAATGCTGACATCTAGTGGTTGAAATTATTAGGCTTTCTGCCATAAGATTTTATTTTATTATTTTTATTTATTTATTTACTTTTTTATTTTTTTATTTTTATTTTTTATTTATTTATTTATTTATTCATTTATTTATTTTGCAAGGACCAATAGCATGCTACGAAAATTTCAAATATAATTTTCTCAGTAGACACCATCTTGAATTACGTCATCGGGTGGGGGGGGGGGATCAGAGGGATGTGGTCCTGCGTTTTCCCTATCAAGAACCGGAACCGGGAACGACACCATCTTGGATGACGTCATCAGGGGTCATGACGAGTGAATTCTCTTTGTTCTATTACTCTTGTGCATCTTATTTTGCAGCATTGCTGTGCATCGTGGAATCCGCTCCAAGTGCGACTAACGGATGCTTCAGCGAAACTTTAAATGAGAGGAGCTCGTTTTGAATTACTGGGAGGTAGTGGAAATCAAAATCAAATGTTTGTAATCGTATGGCACCAAACTACGTTGGTCATCAGTCCCTAGTCTTACAAACTACTTAAAACTAAGTTAAACTAACCTAAGGATACAAACACATCCATGCCCGAGGGAGGATTCGAACCTCGACGCGGAAGGCCGCGCGATCCGTAACGTGGCGCTCCAGACCGCTCGGCTACTCCCGCACGGCTGTAGCGGAGAGAGTGTCACGAAATGATGGACAAGTTTGGGTGGAAATCGTTGCGTGGAGATCTGTTTGCGAAACGTGTCTCTCCATCTTTCTCTTCCGAAAGCAAACATTTTGTTAGCATCTACCTAAACAGGGAGGTATGACGATCACAATAACATAAGAGAAATCAGATCTAAAACGAAAAGACACCTTTTTCCGCGCGCTATTAGAGAATGGAACCTTTAGAGAAATATCATAAAAAGTGGTTCAACAAACCTCCTTCCTTGCACTTCTATGTCAGGTGGAATTTACTAGATGTGTTAGATCAAATGTTAACGCCACGCTGACAGTTTTGACTTTTAAGGAAAGCTTCTTAACGAATTCCTGCCACAAACTGTTAATAAATGCTACTATAGGGACTTGTCGCGACTTCTGCAACAAAATGTGGGACGGAATCGGCCTGAAAGGAGCGAGGCAATTCACGGCTCTCGCGTCACGACTATGCTTGCTCATAGTCATCCCTGTAGGTGCGCGACCGTTGCACAACAGTCGAAATCTCTGTTCTGTCTCCAGATCTGGTCACTGCGGAAAAATTTTGTAGACAAAGTTCCGTAACTTTTTTGCACGTACTTCATGCATTATTTTCCTCGCGTTTTCGGGAATTAATTCCGTTCTGCCTCTGATCTTTCACATGCAGTTTCCTCTCTGCATTTTTCGGCAGTCTTCCTCTGCCATTCATACAGACCTTTGAAGGGACATTTAGTTTCAGAATAGGGAGGACAGCTTCATGCTGCCACAGGCGTCGAACGACCGTTTGCTGGAGCCAGTTTACGACCGCATTCGTTGTTGCAGGGGGAAGGCAGTTCCCGTTAGGCGTAAAAAGAAAAAAAAACTTTCAGATATTAACTGACTACTCCAGACAGAAGCTGCTTTAGTCTTGCAACCTTTTGAAATCCACAGAATCTTCAAATTAGGAGGGAAGTAAGCTTGGAGTTTAACGTCCCGTCGTCAGCGTGATGAGTAGAGACGGAGTTTACGCTCGGAGTGTTTGGGTAAGGATGTGGAAGGAAATCGGCCGTGCCCTTTCAAAGAAACCATCCCGGCATTTGCCTGGAGTGATTTAGGCAAATCGCGGAAAACCTAAATCTGGATGGCCGGAGGTGGATGTCAACCACCATCCTTCCGAATGCGAGTCCAGTTGTGGAACATCTTTATATTGTGAAATATCATTATATATATATATTTTAAATGTTAATGAAACTTAGCAAAGAAGAACTGCAGTCAATATTAATAAACTTCAGAGAAACCGTAGAATAAACTCATGTAAAATATACCGACAGTTTTCAAAATGTCTTCTTATTGTTGATTGCTTCATCACATCTCAGGGTCACTAAGTGGTTCACTTTAAGGCCGAAGTAATGAACTAAGACGAAACTTTTCACTCTTGAAAAGGATTTGTATTTTTGTAAAAACATTTACTTCTCAACTGAAAGTTTACACAGAAGAAAAAAAAAATGAGACAGCTCATCACTTCTAATTCCTTGAGAAGTCAAAACAAGACAAGACTGCTAATTAAAAAGCAAAGATACTGCTCTTCCACTTTTTTTCTTTTAGTTTCACCGATGAATTTTTTTCACAACATTAATTAACAATTGTCTACTATTGTTAATATTAATAATAATTTTCTCTCTCCTTTTTTTAATAATAATAGAAAATTAAATTAAATGAAATTAAGATAGAAATTCGCTTCTTACTGATCTGATACCCCAACACTCCATTCCTGGTAACAGCACACAGTGTGTTACCCCTGCGCCCCCTCGCTTGGTTTCAAATTAGATCTCTGCAGTTGTTTGTTGCTCCTTAAAGAAACACCCCCCCTTCTCCCGTCTCCTCCGGTGTTAAAGATTCACAGGACCTCGTCCTATCGCCCCAAGTTATAAAGGCTCTTGTCAGAAATATACGAGCGTTGTCATCTTCGTTACAGACCGAGGTTTTAAATTTTATGATCCTGAATCCGGGACGACGTTATTTCATTTTCTCGTGTTTGGCTGAGAAAGGCTTTAATTCAGCGCAAAGTTCCTAGTGATTGGAAAAAAGCGCAGGTGACTCCCGTTTATAAGAAAGGAAAGAGAACTGACCCACACAGTTACAGGCCAATATCATTGACATCAGTTCCCTGTAGAATTTTGGAGCATATTCTCAGTTCGAATATAGTAAATTTCCTTGAAACGGATAAGCTTCTTTCTATGAATCAGCACGGGTTGAGGAAACATCGTTCTTGTGAAACTCAGCATGCCCTTTTCTCACATGACATCTTGCGAGCCATGGATGAAGGGCAACAGTCGGATTGCGTTTTTCTCGACTTCAAAAAGGCGTTCGACGCGGTGCCATACTGCAGACTCCTAACGAAGATACGAACTTATGGAATATCTTCACAGATTTGTGACTGGCTGGAAGACTTCCTAAGTAATAGAACGCAGTACGTTGTTCTCGACGGCTAGTGTTCGTCAGAGACGAGTGTATCGTCAGGCATGCCCCAAGGGAGTGTGATAGGACCGCTATTATTTTCTATATATATAAATGATCTGATGGACAGAGTAACTTGTAATATGCGGCTGTTTGCTGATGATGCTGTGGTGTATGGGAGGGTGTCGTCTTTAACTGACTGTAATAGCATACACGATGACTTAGACAAAATTTCTAGTTGGTGTGAAGAATGGCAGCTAGACAATGTAGAAAAATGATGAGTAGAAAAAACAATCCCATAATGTTCGAATACAGCATTAGTAGTGAGCTTCTTGATGCTGTCGCATCGTTCAAATATCTAGGCTTAACATTGCAGAGCGATGAAATGGAACGAACACGTAAGGACAGTTCTGAGTAAGGCGGACAGCCAACTTCGGTTTATTGGGAGAACGTTGGATATGTACTTCATCTGTAAAGGAGACCGCGTATAAAACCCTTGTACGACGACGTCTTGAGTATTGCTCAAGTGTTTGGGACCCGCAGAAGATCAGTTTTTAAGGAAGACATAGAAGCGGTTCAGAGGCGAGCAGCTAGGTTTGTTACTGGTAGGTACGACCAATGCGCGAGTGTCACGGAAATGCTCCGGCAACTCAATTGGGGATCGCTGGAAGAAAGACGACGTTCTTTTCGTGAATTTCTGTTGAGTAAATTTAGAGGGCCGTAATTTGAAGCTGAGTGTAGTACAATCTTGCTGCCGCCTACTTACATTTCGCATAGTGATCACAAAGACAAGATAAGAGAATCGTACGGAGGCATATAGGCATTCTTTTTTTCCTCGTTCAATTTGGGAGTGGAATAGGAAAGGAAATGCCTAGTAGTGGTACAGTGTACCCTCCGCCACGCATCTTATGGTGAATTGCGGAGTATGTATGTAGAACGGAGGGGATCGTTAACTGACATTTGAATGTGAATGATGGACGTCAATACCACATGACTCGATTAATCCGTTGAGGTGGTGCACATCTGTTCGGCAGGGCCAGGTCATCAGTCTTGCAACTAGTGGAATACAGCGCACAAAAACACAGTGCGCCTGATATTCTTCTGCAGCCGGATAAGGTCTTCATCATGACGTGGACCAACTGGCTGCCATCATCAGGGTAGTGAGCCAAATACACTGACTGGTTGGAAACTGAGCTCAGGGCAGAAGCGGCAGCCAGTGTCCAGATGACGACGCTATCCAGCATCAGACATCAGTTATTACGCCGCGAAAGTTTGTTTGTTTGTATAGTCTATGGGACTTAACTACGGGGTCATCAGTCCCTAAACTTACAAACTACTTACGAACTAGGACGGCACAAATATCCATGCCCGAGGGGCCGCGAAAGTCTACGCAACCACGGCGACTGCGCTTATTTAAAATTTGTACTCCTAAACAAATTATGTACATATTATTGATTAACTGTCACTCTTTAACAGAACTAATTTCTCCTTTACAGGTACGCATTGACGGCATCGTCGTGACTCCTAAATAACTCCAGAAACAGTGGGTAATGTAGAGGTTCTTTTAAATATTGTACAATATCAATATTGGTAATCAGCCTGTATTCGCGTCCACAATGGTAGCGCTGATAGAGAAATTAAGAATAAGTACTTTCCAATAAAAAATGTATATCTGCGCGACTGTTTAGTAAGTATGAGATAAAGAAATCCTGAACATTCTATCATATGAGTTTTCTGCCTCAAGTCGTTTGCTTGGCATTAAGCAGGCAGTGTAGACAGTAGTACAGGAAGAGATCGTCAAGATGCTAATGTTAAATATGGAGGCCGACATCTATTGCCATAATTATCTGATTCTGGACCTCATTTTTATGTATTTATTTTTAGGTTCGAATTCACCAACTGGGATCCGAAACAGCTTCGTTTCCTCCTGTCTTTGTTGTTTCCTATTCTTCCAGTACTCCTCTATATTGGCCCCATGTTCTCTCTTCCTACCTGTTGTCCACGTTGCTCCAGTATTATATTTTATGCCTTGAAACCTTCTAAATTTAGTATTTCATACTTAAAAGTGTTCCTGTGTGCTATTTCTGATTATTTGATGTTGTTTCTTTCTAGAACTTTTCTTACTTCTGTGATGCATACTTTTATTTTTTCAGAAATAAAGTAAAATTTGTCTAGTCAGCCTGTTAGCATTAATTCGAAAGAGATGCCCAAAGAAGATTAATCTTCGGTTGCCATTACATCTGATATTTTCTCTATATATTCGTAAATCTCCTTGTTGCTTCTCATTTTCCAACCATCTGCAGTTTGTATCGCACCCATTATTTTTGTAATAATCGGTCTTTCAAGAACCTCTTTTCCATCCAGCTTATAGTTCATAGTTCATTCACTAGCATATAAACATTTCGATTTTACTACAGTGTTTAAGTTTAGTTTTTCTTGATATGCATTTCTTAGTGTAGATTTTTTTTTCATATGCTCCTTCCATTTTACTGACTCGAACAGCTATTGCAAACTTTTCTATTCTATTTTGCTGTACAACTTGTCTTTAGTACACTTTTTATTATTATTATTATTTTCTTTTGCGAGTATCTGTCAACCGCGGTACATTTATTTTTGTGCCCACGTCGATCAGTTGTTGCAAAAAAATTCATAGGTGTCTTGAAGACCTTGTAATGGTACAATAGCGGGCACTGACCCCATGTTTGATCCACTCGACGGCAGTGAGGCACGTGTTAGGTGCCCACGCCGACTGCTGAGGACCAGACCGTCAGCTGCAGACCGTCTGTGTGTCCGGCGGCTCAGTCCTCTTCAGAGCTACAGAAGTTTATTCCAGCTCTGTTCCATTTGTTATAGTAGGTTGTAAGTGGACATTTTGTATTGATGTGTACTTCGTCCCCTTGTGCAAAAGAACAAGAACCGTCATGCAAGCGTATACATAACAGCTTCAAAATCAAGCAAAGTGGACAGGCGTATCTTGAACATCGGCGAGATAACTGTCTTTCCCAATTTGGAACAAAATGTTGTCTGATCCTGGATTCATCTCTACTCCATCAACATGATCTGTTCGTAATTCCAGATAAACACACAAAGGTGAAAACCCTTCAATCTCGCCCAACGTGCCTTATCAAACCTTTGGATGTATACTTCTTTCGGCTGAAGCAAAAACTCGATGAACGTTTTTGTGAGAGAGTTTCACTCGACAACAGTGATACTGAACTCCACAGTCGCAACGCTGTCCTCCCTCAACCGTCATGTGCTGATCCATAATCAGTTCAGTGCACCCATATTCAACAACATGATCAGCAATGTCTGGAAGAAAGTAGCATTTCCAGTTAGATGTGATGCTTTTCATGTTCCTGTCAGCGCTATTTCAAATACGAAAGATGTACATGTACTGCAGAATATCGTCAGAGAACAGATTTCAATACAAATTGCCACAAACATGTTTCATTATACGAGGGTTGAAACTTAAACAGTGACAACTATTTATTAGCAAACGATACAAAGCGTTACATGTTTGCATCTGTTACTGTCCTTCAAAGCCTTCTTTCCCATTTTCATCACTTTGGGTTATTGACGTTCAGTTGCATTCGAATTATATCCCTTCTGTTTGTGCTATTACAGTGGTATCACCTGCACACTTGAGAGTTTTTATTCTTCCGGCATCAATTCATTTCGCTATTTCCAGTGACTGATTAGTTTTCACCGTATACGAGTATATTTAAAAAGTGTTGGTGACATACAACAGCAGTGGCTCACACGTTTTCCAATAGCCACCTCTTAAGTTTCATGTTCATCTATGCGAACCACTACCTTCTATCCCACATATGCTTTTATCAGTCTCCTATACTTTCGATCAATACAAGTATCTTTCTGAAACTTCAACAGCATACACTAGTCAATTCTGTCAAATGCTTTTTCGTAGTCGGCAAAAGAAGCATATATTTCTCTATTTACTTCTAAAAACCGTTTTGCTAACATCATCAGACACCCAATTGCATCTCTGGTCGCTCTTCCTTTTCTGAATCCAAACTGATCTCCTGTATTGACCTCTATTTTTCTGTCTATTCTCAACACTAGTCTGGTCACAGCTTTGGTAACATTGCTCTTTACTCACACGAAGAGATGAGTGCTATCGACGAGGGATCTCAAATTGATTCCATATTTCTTGATTTCAAGAAGGCCTTTGACACCGTACCTCACAAACGGCTTTTAATCAAATTACGTGGTTACGGTATATCGCCCCAAATTTGCGACTGGATAGGGGATGTTTGTCAGAGACGACAAAGTTTGTAGTAATCGATGGTAACTTATCGACTAAAACAGAGGTGATATCGGCTGTTCCACAGAGTAGTGTTATTGGTCCTCTGCTGTACCTTATTTACATAAATGATTTGGGAGAAAGTCTAAGCAGCTGTCTTAGGTTGTTTGCAGATGACGCCGTCATTTACCTTCCAGTAAAATCATCTGAAGACCAAAACGAAATGCAGAACTATCAAAATAAGATACCACTTTGGTGTAAAAATTGGCAACTGACTGAGTAATGAGAAGTGTGAAGTGTCTACATGAGTACGAAAAGAAATCCGTTAAACTTTGTTTACAGGATAAATCAATCAAAAGTGAAGGCCGTAAACTCCACAAAATACCTAGGGATTACTATTACTCGAGACTTAATCTGGAAAGAACAAGTAGATAATGTCGTGGGAAAGGCGAACCAGAGACTGCGTTTTGTTGGCAGAACCCTTATAAGATGCAACAGAACTACTAAAGAAACTGCATACACTACGCTTGTCCGTCCTTTTTTGGAGTATTGCTGCCCAGTGTGGGATCCTTATCAGGTGCGTTTGACGGAAGCTATGGAAAGAGTCCAGAGAAGGGCAGCTCGTTTCGTATTGTCACGATACAGGGGATACAGCGTTACAGAAATGATACAGGATCTGGGATGGGAATCATTACAACAACGGCGCTTATCGCTGCGGCGTGGGCTACTTACGAAACTCCAATCGCCAACATTTTCCTCCGAATGCGAAAATATATTGTTGACTCCCACTTAAATAGAAATGATCACCAGAATAAAATACGAGAAATCAGAGCTCGAACGGAGAGATTCAGGGGTTCTTTCTTCCCGCGCGCTATTCGAGAATGGAATGGGAGATAAATAGTATAAAGGTGGTTCGATGAACCCTCTGCCAGTCACTTGAGATGTGATTTGCAGAGTATCCCATGTAGATGTAGATACGAAATTAATTAACCTGTAATCTTTACATGGTATGTAATTGCATTTGTTTGACTTGCAAACTACTTAAACCAACTTGCGCTGAGTGAAACAGTCACATCCATGCCCGAAGGAGGTCTCGAACTTCCGGCGGGAGTGGCCGCGCAATCCGTAACGTCGCGACGCAGGCCACGCGGTCATTCCCGCGCTGCGTAGACGTCGTAGTTTTTAACTAATTTACATTTACAACTAGGGGGAAAATAGATACCTCCTACAGGAAAATAAAACAGATATTTGGAGACAAGAAAAGCAGCTGTACGAATATCAAGAACTCAGACGGGAAACCAGTTCTAAGCAAAGAGGGGAAAGCTGAACTGTCGAAGGAATATATAAAGGGCATATACAAAGGAGATAAACTTGAAGGCAGTATTCTAGATATCGTAGACGAAGTGGAGGAAGATTATATAGGAGATATGATACTGCGAGAAGAATTTGACAGAGCGCTGAAGGACTTGAGTCGAAACAAGGCCCCTGGAGTAGATGATATTCAGTCTGAACTGCTGATGTCGTTAGGAGAGCCAGTCGTGAAAAAATTGTATCACTTGGTATGCAAGTTGTATGAGACAGGAGAAATACCCTCCGACTTCAAGAAGAATGTTGTAATTGTATAGTGTAAAAATTACAGAACTATCAGTTTTATGTGATGGGTGCAAAATACTAACACGAATTATTTACAGACGAATGGAAATGTTTGTGGAATCGGACCTCGGGGAAGATCAGTTTGCATTTAGGAGAAATGTAGGAACACGGGAGGCAGTACTCACATTACGACTTATCTTAGAAGATAGGCTAAGGAAAGGGAAATCTACGTTTTTAGCATTTGTAGATTTGGAGACAACTTTTGACAGTGTCGACTGGAATACACTCTTCCAAATTCTGAAGGTATCAGGGGTAAATATAGGAAGCGAAGAGTTATATTCAACCTATACAAAAACCAGACAGCGGTTATTGGAGTTGAAGGGCAAGAAAGGGACGCAGAGGTTGGGAAGGGAGTAAGACTGGGTTGTAGTCTTTCCCGAATGTAGTTCAAACTGTACATTGAGCAGGCAGTTAAGGAATGGAAGGAGCATTAAAGTGCAGGGAGAAGAAATAAAAACATTGCGGTTTGCCGATGAAATAGTAATTGTCAGAGACCGCTAAAGATCTGGAAGAGCAGTTGAATGGGATGCACAATGTCTTGAAAGGAGGATATAAGATGAACATTAACAAGAGTAAAACGAAGATAATGAAATGTAATGTCAGAAAATCAGGCGATGCTGAAGGAATTAGATTAGGTAATGAGACAATAAAAGTAGTAGATGAATTTTGTTATTTGGGTAGCAGGATAACTTCTGATGGCCGAAGTAAAGAAGATATAAAATGCAGAATGGCTATGGGAAAAAAAGCGTTTCTAAATAAGGGAAACTTATTAACATCCAATATTAATTTAAATGTTAGGAAGCCCTTTCTGAAAGCATTTCTCTGGAGTGTAGCATTGTATGGGAGTGAAACGTGGACGATAAGGAATTCAGATAAAAAGATGACAGAAGCTTTTGAAATGTGGTGCTACAGACGAACGATGAAAATTAGATGGGTAGATCACGTAACTAATGAAGAGGTGCTTAACCGAATCGGGTAGAAAAGGAGTTTCTGGCATATCCTAAGAGAAGGGATAGACTGGTACGACACATTCTGAGACATCAAGGAATTCTCAACTTAGCATTAGAAGGAAGCGTGTGGGGTAAAAATCGTAGAGGGAGACCGAGGGACGAATATAGTATGCAGATTGGAAAGGACGTAGGTGGTCGAACGTATTCTCAGATGAAGAGACTTGCACAGGACAGGGTAGTGTGGAGAGCTGCATCAAACCAGTCTGCGCACTGAAGACCACAACAACAACACATTTTCTTTAATGTAATTCAATAACTGCCATGCTGTACCTTGTCAGTCCCAGCGGACACTTTGCAGCGCTTCAGTGCAGAGTATTGTGGCGGCTGCTAAATGTTGGAAGTTTTTTTTTTAATGTCCTGTGGAACGCCAGACACGTTCTGCTCGCTCCTGCCCTCTCGCCTTATCCCCGTCCCTTCGCTCCTCCCGTACAGCCGGCGCGCCTGCTGGCCGTATGTAAACAGCCGCAGGCAGCGCCCGGCTAGCGGCGGCGGCCACCCGACCCAACGCAAACATCAGCCGCCGCCGCCATCGCCTGCTGCCTCTCCAGAAGACCCACCCTCTCCACTACACTCCACTACACTCCGCCTGTTTATTATCCTGCGGGCGCCTGATTATTTCTGAACTCTCTCTGGCGCTGACACAGGCCGAACAATGCGCCCGGCCCGTGCCCGGAGTGGCAGCTCGCGGTACCAAACGCCACAATGTGCGCCTCCCGACAAACAGTAATAAACTTCAGGGGCATTTGGAACGTGCCGCATCTTCTCTCATTACGGCTTTACCCTCTACTGATGTACTATGTCTACAGGCAGTTACAGGAGAATCTTGGTGCTCTATATAAAAACTACGAATCTGGAAATTCTTCACAATTGCCAGCATCTATGGGAATTGGTCCTACATTCGTTTTCCCTCTCTCCTCCCCTTCTTTTGACCCCGTCCTCCCCTCCGTTTGTCTCTCGTCCGTTCCCTCCCTCCGTCTCTCTCTCTCCTACCCTCACTTTGTCCCCACTTTTTGTCCATCTTTTATCCCATACTATATCCATCTCCTCCTCTCTGCATCTCCCTCTCTTTGTATCCATTTATTTATTCCTCCTCCTCAATCTAATTCTTTAACTTAAATAAATACAACTATTATACCACCAAGAAATGTTAGTAATGGAATATAAGACAATAAACATCTTTCTATCAATATTCCTGTTATTATACTAATTAATAAAGTTTGAGTACTAATGACTGTTATCTATATCTATAAATGTGAATGTCTCTTCGGTGTACGTTTATCACGTCTGAACGACAAGACGCAGAGACTTAAATATTTGTTGTTGTCGTTATGGTCTTCAGTCCGGAGACTGGTTTGATGCAGCTCTCCACCCTACTCTATCCTGAGCAATCCTTTTCATCTCCTCATAGGAACGACAACCAACGTCTATTTGAATTTGCTTACTATACGCGTCTCTTGGTCTCCCTCTGCGATTTTTTCCCCCCACACTTCCCTCCAATGCTAAATTTACGATTCCCCGATGTGTCCCGAATGTGTCCTACCAAGCGATCCCTTCTTTTAGTCAGGGTAAGCCAAAAATTCCTTTTCTCACCAATTCTATTCAGTACCTCTTCATTAGTTATGCGATCTACCCACCTAATATTCAGCATTCTTCTGTAGCACCACATTTCAAAAGCCTCTATTCTCTTCCTGTCCGCACTGCTTATCGTCCATGTTTCACTCCCGTACAAGGCAACACTCCACACAAATGCCTTCAGAAAAGACTTCCTTACACTTAAATTAATATTCGATGTTAGCAAATTTTTCTTTTTCAAAAATGCTTTTCTTTCCATTGCCATTCTGCATTTTGTATCCTCTGTACTACGACCATCGCATGTTATTTTACTACCCAAGTAACAAAACTCATCTACCATCTTCATTGTTTCGTTACCTAATCTAATTCCTTCAGCATCGCCCGATTTTCTAAGACCGCATTCCATTATTTTTGTTTTGCTCTTGTTAATGTCCATTTTATACGCTCTCTTCAACACACTGTCCGTTCCATTCAACTGCTCTTCCAGGTCATTTGCTGTCTCTGATAGAATTACAATGTCATCAGCAAAACGCAATGTTTTATTTCTTCCCCCTGAACTTTAATGCCTATTCCAAATTTTTCCTTGCTTTCCTTCACCGCCTGCTCGATGTACAAATTGAATAACATCGGAGAAAGGCTACAACCCTGTCTTACTCCCTTCCCAACTGATGCTTCCCTTTCATGCCCTTCGAGTCTAATAACTGCGGTCTGGCTTTTGTACAAGTTGTAAATAACTCTCCTTTCCCTATATTTTACCCCTGCTGACTTCAGAATTTGAAAGAGTGTATTCCAGTCAACATTGTCAAAAGCTAAAAATGTAGGTTTGCCTTTCCTTAATCTATCTTCTAAGATAAGACGTAAAGTGAGTATTGCCTCCCGGATTCCTGTGTTCCTCCTGAATCCAAACTGATCTTCCCCGAGGTCAGCTTCTACCAGCTTTTCCATTCTCCTGTAGATAATTCGTGTTAAAATTTTGCAACCATTACTTATCAAACTGATGGTTCTGTAATTTTCACACCTGTCTGCGCCTGATTTCTTTGGAATGAGGATTATTACATTTTTCTTAAAGTCTGAGGGTATTTCGCCGGTCTCATACATCCTACACACCAGTTCAAATAGTCTCTCCCAGAGACTTTAATAGCTCTGAGGGTATGTCATCTACTCCTGAGGCCTTGTTCCGGCCTAGGTCTTTCAAGGCTCTGTCAGATTCATCTCTCAGTATAGTATCTCCTATTTCATCTTGATCTACTTCCTCTTCCCTTCCTACAACATCATCTCTAAGTTCACTTCCTTTGTAGAGCTGCTCTAAGTACTCTTTCCACCTTTCAGCTTTCCCTTCTTTGCTGAGAACTGGTTTCCCATCCGAGTTCTTGATATTCGTAGAGTTGATTTTCTTGTCCCCAAATGTCTATTTTCCTGTAGGCGGTATCTACTTTTCCCCTTCTTATACATTATTCTATAGATTTGCATTTGACTTCTAGCCACTCCTGCTTAGCCATTTTGCACTTCCTGTCAATCTCATTTTTAGTCGTCTGTACTCCATTTTGCCTGTTTCATTTACTGCATTTCTATATTTTCTCCTTTCAGCAATTATATTTAGTATTTCCTGTGATATCCAAGGATTTTTTGTTGGTCTTTCCTTTCTACCTATTTTGTCCTCTGCTGCCTTCACTATTTCATCTCTCAATGATACCCATTCCTCTTCTACCGTTTTATTTCCCCCTGTTTCTGTCAATTGTTGCCTAAATCTCCCTCTGAAATTCTCCAGAACTTCACTTTCCTTCAATTTATCTAAGTCCCATCTCCTTATTTTCCTACCTTTCTGCAGTTTTTCAGTTTCAGCCTACAGTTCATGACTAACAAGTTATGGTCAGAGTCTATATCTGCCCCTGGGTATGTCTTGCAGTTTATAAACTGGTTCCGGAATGTATGTCTTACCATTATAAAATCTATCTGATATCTTCCGGTGTCTCAACCTTCTTTTGTGATTCTTAAACGATGTGTTTGTTACGATTAAATCATGTTCCGTGCAAAATTCTACCAGGCGACTTCCTCTTTCATTCCTCCTGCCCAGTCCATATTCACCTACTTTTCTTCCTTCTCTTCCTTTTCCTACTACCGAATTCCAGTCTCCCATCACAATTAAATTTTCCTCTCCCTTAACTATCTGAATAATTTCCTCTAGCTCCTCATATATTTCTTCGATTTCCTCATCATCGGCAGAGCTAGTTGGCATATAAACCTGTACTACTGTTGTCGGTGTTGGCTTCGTATCTATCTTGACAATGATAACGCGATCACTGTGCTGCTCATAGTAGTTTACCAGCATTCCTATTTTCTTATTCATTATCAGTCCTACTCCTGTGATACCCCCAATTGATTTTGTATTTATAATCCTGTACTCACCTGACCAGAAATCCTGTTCATCCTGCCACCGAACTTCACTAATCCCCACTATATCTAACTTCAACCTATCCATTTCCCTTTTTAAATTTTCTAATTTTCCTACTCGATCAAGGGATCTAACATTCCACGCTCCGACCCGTAGAATGTCAGTATTGTCTTTCCTGATGATCACATCCTCCTGAGTAGTCCCCGCCCGGAGATCCGAATGGGGGACTATTTTACCTCCGGAATATTTTACCCGAGAGGATGCCATCATCATATTTTCATACAGTAGAGCTGCATGTCCTCGGGAAAAGTAACGGCTGTAGTTTCCCCTTGCTTTCAGCCGTTCGCAGTAGCTGTGTGGCAAAGCCACATTTGCTGATGTTACAAGGCCAGCTCAGTCAATCATCCAGACTGTTGCCCCTGTAACTACTGAAAAGGCTGCTGCCCCTCTTCAGGAACCACACGTTTGTCTGGCCTCTCCACAGATACCCCTCCGCTGTGGTTGCACCTACGGTACGGCTATCTGTATCGTTGAGGCACGCAAGCCACCCCACCGCGGCAATGTCTATGGTTCATGGGGGTGGAAAAATATTTGTACAGTTACTAATTAATACCTCAGGAAGGTTTAAGGCACGGTTTTATAGCGATCTGATAAATATTCAGTAATTTGAAGAATATAACGCAAAATGCGGAACAATAATTACTCTTTGAAAATTATATTTACTCTTTGAAAAAGGTTTTATTGGTTGCATTGTTGCTTCAGGGTTGATAACAATAAACGGGTGGAGTACATTGGGGTGGAAAGTTATCGGTATATATAAAATTCTTCGTTTGTGTCTGCGTGTGTGTGTGTGTGTTAATATTTCGCTCTGCAGCGAAAAATACAGAACGCAAACGCATTGTCTGTGTGTAATTGTTGTACGACGTCTCCCGTTGTACACCATAGCAGTTCCATGCCGATGTCCATGTGTGTATTTGGGTGTGGATAAGTGTGTCACTGGCTTGATTTTAATATTGTTAAGCCTGTTTCTATTTTACTGGCAAGGTGGTTGTAGGCCACTAGGTGGTCTGAACATGTGCTATGCGAACTGTGACTTTTTAGTGCTGTGTTTCGAGTACCTGGTTTTGAAATTCCTACAAGTTTGTTCTATATATACTGATTGGCACGTGTTGCATGTGAGTTGATATACAGGGTGAATCACCTAACATTTGCACCGCAAATATTGCGGAAACGGAAAGTGCGATTGATGTGCGGTTTTCACTAAATGGACTGGTAGTCAGGAGCTCGTATTGTTAGCCAACAAACAGATTGTAATGTTACATAGAAAGTGTATTTTGTATGCAAACATTTTTTTAATGGAACAATGGTTGTTTTTATCATGCACTGGAGTTTTTAACACAAGCTGTGTACAGAGAATTTTGAGTGACATTTTTATCACGTTTAGTTTGGCAGCTACAACCGTTCAAAGTTTCGGGGTTCGGAGGCTGCGATAGCGTAGCTGACTGGCCGAGTGGCTATCCCCTGGGGCACGCCCTCAAAACTTTGAACGGTTGTAGCTGTCAAACTAAACGTGATAAAAAGGCCATTCAAAATTCTCTGTACACAGTTCTTGTCAGAACTTCCAATGCATGATAGAAACAACCATTTTTCCATTTGAAAAATTGTATGTTTGCATAAAGAATACTTTCTAAGTAATATACTATCTGTTTGTTGGCTAAAAATACGAGCCCTTGACTACCAATCCATTATGTAAAAACCGAACATCAGTCGCACTTTACGTTTCCGGAATATTTGCGGTGCAAGTGTTAGGTGATTCACCCTGTGATCTGATGTGTTGAATTTCTTTCTTGGTTTTATCTGTGTTCTGAGTTTGTTTTGTATCCTATATGGAGTGTCTGTTTCTTTAATACGTTGCAAACCTGTGATCTACTTTGTTGTTGTAGATGAGTATGTGCCATTTTTTTCCGTTTGTTTGTTGAGCTGTTGCCCTGCATGTGGGTCTTTGTCTGTGTATTGTGTTCTCTATTGTGTCAGGTCTCGTATGTACCTGGCCTGTTAATTGTTTGTTGGTTTACTCTGTCTATTGTTATAACCATTCTCCACTGCTGTTAGTTTTATTGCGCTCAGTGCCTACGTGTACTTCAGTTTGCTTACGGGTGTTCTGTTTCTGGTTGTTAATAGCACCCAACGGTGTCTGCTGTAGCGAATATTCCCACCACAACAGACGCCGTATACGTGCAACCGTTTTCGCCATCTGGCAGCTGTAGTGAGGCAGGCGCCCACTTCCAGTTTCGGTCGGCCACTATCTCCTCCGCGGCACTCTATCAGACAGCACAGTGTGTGACGTAACATCCTTCCAGGGGACTGAGCGCCGGTCGCAGAATAAGCGGACCATGCTGTGCGTATAAGAGCAGCTGCGCGAGCATTGTGAACACACAAGTCATATACACTACTGGCCATTACAATTGCTACACCAAAAAGAAATGCAGATGATAAGCCGGTATTCATTGGACAAATATAGTATACTAGAACTGACATGTGATTACATATTCAAGCAATTTGGGTGCGTAGATCCTGAGAAATTAATACTCACAACAACCACCTCTGGCCTTGAACGCCTGGGCATTGAGTCAAACAGAACTTGGATGGCGTGTACAAGTACAGATGCCCATGCAGCGTCAACACGATACCACAGTTCATCAAAAGTAGTGACTGGCGTATTGTGACGAGCCAGTTGCTCGGCAGCCATTCACCAGACGTTTCTAACTGGTGAGAGATCTCGAGAATGTGCTAGCCAGAGCAGCAGTCGAACATTTTCCGTATTCAGAAAGGCCCGTACAGGACCTGCAACATGCGGTCGTGCATTATCCTGCTGAAATGTAGGGTTTCGCAGGGATCGAATGAAGGGTAGAGCCACGGATCGTAACACATCTGAAATGCAACAGCCATTGTTCAAAGTGCCGTCGATGGGAACAAGAGGTGACGAATGGCACCCCATACCATCACGCAGGGTGATACGCCAGTGTGGCGATCACGAATACACGATTCCAATGGCCGTTCACCGTTGTGTCGCCAAACACGGATGTGACCATGATGGTGCTGTAAACAGAACCTGGATTCATCCGAAAACATGACCTTTTGCCATTCGTGCACCCAGGTTCCTCGTTACGTACACCATCACGGGCGCTCCTGTCTTTGCTGTAGCGTCAAGGGTAACCGCAGCCATTGTCTCCGAACTGACAGTCCGCGCTGCTGCAAACGTCGCCGAACTCTTCGTGCAGATGGTTGTCTTGCAAACGTCCTCATCTGTTGACTCGGGGATCGAGACGTGGCTGCACGATCCGTTACAGCCAGGCGGATAAGATGCCTGTCATCTCGACTGCTAGTGATACGAGGCCGTTGGGATCTAGCAAGGCGTTCCGTATTGCCCTCCTGAAACCACCGATTCCATATTCTGCTAACAGTCATTGGATCGCGACCAACGCGAGCAGCAAAGTCGCGATACGATAAACCGCAATCGCGATATGCTGCAATCCGACCTGTATCAAAGTCAGAAACGTGATGGTACGCATTTTTCCTCCTTACTCGAGGCATCGCAACAACGTTCCACCAGGCAACGCCGGTCCCCTGCTGTTTGTGTATGAGAAATCGGTTGGAAACTTTCCTCGTGTCAGCACGTTGTAGGTGCCGCCACCGGAGCAAACCTTTCGTGAATGCTCTGAAAAGATAATCATTTGTATATGATAGCATCTTCTTCGTGTCGGTTAAATTTCTCGTCTGTAGCACGTCATCATCGTGGTGTAGTAATTTTAATGGCCAGGAGTGTAAAATACAAAGTCCGAGAGCGAGTGCAAAATTCCTCCGAACCTCTCCATAATGTAATAACTTCGCTCGGCCTTACCATCTTATGCATGTGGGATCGGAAATCAATAGATACGACGCTCATGCAGAAAGTAAGTTTCCGTTTTTTGTTGTTGTTCTTGTCTTTTTTATTACTTTTTCTTGTTTTATTCTTCAAAACATAGAACACATTAGGATACGTTATACGAGCTCATACAACATTTCTATGAGCCTCGAAGTATGAGGAAATGATATCTACTCTGCCTGCAATCGTTAACATCGTGCACCACTTGCGTAGCCGCGGTGGAGTGGCCGAGCGGTAGCAAGTGGTTGTCCTCCGTCGGAGGTTCGAGTCCTCCCAAGGGCATGCGTGTTTGTGTGTGTTGTCCTTAGCGTATGTTAGTTGATGTAGCTTGTAAGCGCAGGAACTAATAACTGCATTAGTTAAGTTCCATAGGGTTTTTATTTCATTTTATTTTATATTTTTTTGTTTTTATTTTTAAGAGTTATACACAGTCCTAAACATGGAATTACAATGAACAGTCTGACTACGGACTAAGAGCACAAAGTATGTGCTTCATTCAATTCTGGAGGGTGTCACACGATAGCATTACTAAAAAATATCAAAAATTGTGTTTTAATTTTCCTAATCTGATTTGTATTTGTTCCACTTTCCGGTGTAGAGGCGCAAGCCTTCTGCTGCTTCTTCTTCTTCTAATATTTCGGCTGTGTAAAGTCCAGCGATCTTCAGAGTCAGCCGTAAGATGGACGCTCCAGTGCTCGCTTCGGCCCTTTATACTCGCGCACCTCGTAACCGCGCATGCGCCACATATACATGCGCCAGAGAAGTTGGTCGGCGGCAAAGACTAGCATAATGCACGAGTTGAATCTTTGACGCCACAGTCGACTGTGTTGGCATGTCGATATATCTCTGTGACATGCAGTGTGACGTCATCTTTGCGAGTTTATTACAGAAAGTACCGGATTCCAAGATTTATCTAGACTTAAACCATTATGTCTATTAATTAAATTCGTCGTCAAGGGAATTTCAGTTGCCTCCTTCATTACTGAGTCCCAAAAAGACGTTTTAGTTTCCAAAATTTAGACGTTCTCATACAACATACTGTAACCAGTGTCAATGTAGTGCTCTGCCACTGCCGATTTGTTAGGTTCTAAAAGTCGTATGTACCTTCGTTGCTCTGTACATCTTTTATGCACGGTACGAGTTGTTTATCCTAAAGGCCACATTCACATGGAATTTTGTGATCTCCAGATTTTCAGAGCAACAAATCACCTTTGACGGAGCCCACGAGTGCAGCTGTCTTGGGTGGAGGACGAAAAACCACTTTCACTTTGTGCTCACAGTGAAAATGTTCAAATGTTTGTAGAGCTTATTGGACTTAACTACGGGGTCATCAGTCCCTAAACTTACAAACTACTTATGAACTACCTACAACTAAGGACGGCACAAATATCCATGCCCGAGAGGGGATTCGAACCCCCGACCGTAGTGGCCGTGCAGACCGTGACTGAAGCGCCTCAGTCCTCTCGGCCACCGCGGCCGGCTGCCCACAGTGAATCCGTCCTATTTTTGACGTGAGGCTACCCGCATATGGCAGGAAAGTCGTGGGTTTAAATGTTTCTTCGTCTTCTTCTACCTTGTTAGTGGCCTCTTTCGGTTTCATTTGCAGTGCCTTCTGTCTCTATTGTGGAGAGTATCCTTTGTATTCAAACACTCTGTAAGCGCGTAAGTTCATCTTGCAGACTGCTTTCGTCAGAAACAATAAATCTATGGAACTTAACTACTGCGGTTATTAGTCCCTCGGCTTACAAGCTACTTGAACTAACTTACGCTAAGGACAACTGACACTCGCATGCCCTTGGAAGGACTCGAACCTCCGACAGCGAACAACCGCTTGCTACCGCTCGGCTACGCAAGTGGTGCACGATGTTAACGGTTGCAGGCAGAGTAGATATCATTTCCTCGTACTTCGAGGCTAATCGAAATGTTGAATAAGCATCTGTCACTGCAGCGACTGATTTCTCGCATCTTATCTTAAAATGATAAGTAATTACACTACTACCATCACTTTTTTTTTAATTGCTCTATGCATCAAAGTTCTCAGAACACTCATCGTCTGGGATGGACGGTGGCAGCTATTTGTACGTAAATACAAATCCGTGTGCGACGGCTTGTATTTGTCTGAAATATAAACGTTTTTAAACAATTTTCATTTTCATTTTTGCGGATTACACTGCTATCTATCACGATACGAAAAATATCTTTCATACTAAAGTTGCAATTGTTTTTTCATGGAGAATCGAAATCTGCAATAAAGATAGGGAATCCTATTTCAGATTTTTAAATCACTCCGTCCCTCTTCTGGCTGAACAACTTTTATTGAAAGTTTTATTAATCCGACTTATATTCAAATGTGCAAACGTTTGTAAATCTATCGGACCAAACAACGTGGTCATCAGTCCGTAGATTACAAACTACTTAACCTAATGTAAACTAACCTAAGAACAAAAAAAAAAAAAAAAAAAAAAAAAAAAAAAAAGAGAGAGAGAGAAAAGAAACACACACACACACACACGCGCGCGCGCGCGCGCGCGCGCGCGCGCCAGGACCGACCGCGGTGGCCGAGGGGACTGAGGCGCTCCAGTCACGATCTGCAGGGCCACTACGGTCGGGGGTTCGAATCCCCCCTCGGGCATGGATATTTGTGCCGTCCTTAGTCTTAGTTCATAAGTAGTTTGTAAGTTTAGGGACTGATGACCCCGTAGTTAAGTCCCGTAAACTTAACAAACATTTGAACATGCGCCAGGGAGGACTCGAACCTCCGACGGCGAACAACCGCGCGTTCCGCAGCCAGGCGCCTTACACCGCTCGGCTACTCCACGGCGGTCGACTTGTATTTTTTCAAATATTCCGTAAAACAGTACAAGTGCCTCAGCCTGTATATGCAGTGTATCTGTTCTTTAGACTTGTTTACAACAAAACAAGAATGATGCTAGTAGTGTAATTACCTATCATTTGTGATACGCTGTCAATCTGTAGGAGTTTAACGACGCGAGAGATGAGTGGCTGCAGCGATTGACGCTTGGCGATGCGGGAGATGTGGATAAATAATTCATCCCGCGCGCCGCGTCTGGAGGCGACCAGAAAATCCGGATTGGCGAGTGCGCCAGTGGTGGTCGCTAGTGGTCGTGGCTAGTGGTCGCGGCTGGTACTATTGGCCGGCGCTCCCACGGGTGTCTGCTGGCTGGCGCCGCCGCCGGCTTCTCGGAAGGACGCCTCCTGAGGTCGCCACGCGACACACGACACCCCGCAGACGGCGCAGCACAGCCACCGCCGCTCCCGAGGCCAGCAAGGCCTGTGTCTGCGACACTGTGCCCAGCGTCCTGCCAGCAGCATGTTTCTTACTGTCAGTCGGTCGATCGAATCACTTCACCTGAACTGGCAGATGAAATAAATCGCGATTTGCGATCACTTACGACTTCACTGTACTAGTTTTAGATGTAATACCAATGTGCGGGGAATGAAAATTTGTGCCCGGCAGGGATTCGAACCCTGGATCTCCTGCTTACTAGGCAGACGCGTTGACCACTCCGCCACCGAGGACACAGTGACCAGCCCGACTGCAGAGGACTCTTCCCTGCAAGTCTCCCGCCACACCAAAATCTCCATTCCCCACGCTCTCTCTTTCCTATTACCACAGCCTCTTAATTCTGTAATGCTCGCAGCCACAATTGTGTCTCGATACCCCATTGGTCTGTTCTCCCTGATGCGGGAATACAGTATTTGTGGCTGCGAGCATTACAGAATTAAGAGACTGTGGTAATAGGAAAGAGAGAGTGTGGCGAATGGAGATTTGTGTGTGGCGGGAGACATGCAGGGAAGAGTCCTCTGCAGTCGGGCTGGTCACTGTGTCCTCGGTGGCGGAGTGGTCAACGCGTCTGCCTAGGCCGGGCGCCGTGGCTCAGCGCGCATGGCCAGAGGGCTAAGTGCCCTCTGTAATACAAAAGCTGAGCCAAAGAACACGTAGAACAAAAACGAACCAACACGAACAGCGTCCGCAAGGACAAGAACTTAGTTTCGTATTGCATCTAAACCGAAAACAATGAAGCCATAAGTGATCGCAAATTGCGATTTATTTCATAAAAAAGGAACGCTGTAACGTCGTCAAAATATATATATAATTGAACTAACAGAGGTCGCAACACTTCGAGCCTCACTCATTATTTAAATATAATTAACAAAAATGCTACCAGACACATTTTGAAAGTAGCTGTAAACACGGCGTTGCCCGGGGGTGTTTATTTATCCTACACTCTCGTAGTCCACGTCTCCTTCTCCCCTCTCTGTGCATCCACCTCTTTCTCTCCCATCTCTCTGCTCGTTTCCACCTTTTCCTCTCTAGGCAAATTTTTCTGCAAGGTACCCTCTGCCATGTACCATATAAACATTTATGTACCCAGTGATCTTCTTCTTGATTTCAAGGTCACGTGTGCAAAAATTCGTTAAAACTGGAGCAAAACTATGCATTTCGTACACTTCCGTAAGTTAAGTACCCTCTACCATACACCGAACAAATTTTGTTTTTCAGGTATTGTGTGCAAACGTTCATCAATGTTGGAACAAAACTATAAATTTCTATGCAATAGAAACGCAGGGTCACATTGAAAAAAGCACTTTATTGTTCTCAAATATTCCAGTTTTATTTCATACTACCCTTATTTATTAGAATAACGAAAACAACAGAAAAAAAGAAGGATCTGTGAAATCGGTCGAGCCGTTCTCAAGTTATTTAGGGATCCATTATTATGTTGCAAATTACCCTCCCCCGTGCACCTTATGAAACTTTAGGATCTTCCTCTTGTTTGGATGGTCAAGCGTGCAAAATTTCGTGCAGATCGGAATGAAACTGTAGATATCGTGCGTCTGTAGAACTAGTAAGCTTCGCCATGCACCTATCACGAAATATTTCTTAGCTGACGTTTTCTACCTATAAACTACATTCCTGCCAATTTTCAGCTTAATAGGTGAAGTAGTTTTCGAGATTTCGTGTTTAGTCAGTGAGTGAGTGAGTGCCCTTTCGCTACAATATTGATAAAGATTAAAGAAACATATACCTTAATTTTGAATGCAAGAGAATAAAGGGAGACCAGCAGACAAAAATAAATAGTAACATGCAAATCTGTAATGCTAACTTTATTTGATACAAGGTTATGCCTGATGGGACAGTTTTACGGCATCTACAGCGAAACTGTTGTGAGCGGTAGACTTCTTTTCATCATTTTATAGGGGGGCGGGGGGGGGGGGTTCAGTTACAAAACGCTTTATAAACGTCCGAAATAACAGGCAAACTTTGTTGCAGGTCCCCAACTACTCTCATTTTCCAATAATTGACGCATAAATCTGGGTATTATCGCGCAGTGGCCTCTCATTACTTATGACGTCAAATCTGCTGAGCTATGTGTCGTGCTCTTTTGTCTTTGGGTCAGAAACCTTCGTGGGCATACGATGAACAGTTCACCAAAGTTTCTTTGCAAACGAATGAATGGTTTACCAACACATATAGGACATACAAACATTCATTTATATACATATAGATGATACTTGTTCACATTGTAATTCTGTCAGAGACAGCAAATGACCTGGAGGAGCTGTTGAACGGATTGGACAGTGTATTGAAAGGAGCATATAAGAAGGACATTAACAAGAGCAAAACAAGGGTAATGAAATGCAGTCTTAGAAAATCAGGCGATTATGAAGGAATTAAATTAGGTAACGAATCAATAAAGGTGGTAAATGAATTTTGCTACTTGGGCAGTAAAATTGATGGCCGCAGTACAGAGGATATAAAATGCAGAGTGGCAATGGGAAGAAAAAGAGTTTATGAAAAAGAGAAAGTTGTAAACATCGAATATTAATTTGAGCATAAGGAAGTCCTTTCTGAAGGCATTTGTGTAGAGTGTTGCCGTTTATGGGAGTGAAACATGGACAATAAACAGTGCTGACAAGAAGAGGACTGAGGATTTTGAAATGTGGTGCTGAAGATTATGTACTGAACAGAAATAGGGAGAAAAGGAATTTCTGTCATACCTTAACTAAAAGAAGAGATTGATTGGAAGGACACATTCTTAGACATCAAGGAATCGTGAATTTAGCATTGGAGGGAAGTGTGTGTCGTAAAAACCAGAGAGGGACACCAAGAGATGGATACAATAAGCAGATTGAGACAGATGTAGGTTGTCGTTCTTATGAGGAGTTGAAGAGGCTTGCTCAGGATAGAGTAGGGTGGAGAGCTGCATCAAACCAGTCTCTGGACTGAACACCACAATAGCAACACACTTGTTCACTTAATGGATGAGGTTTTCGAACTTTTTTTAGTTTCTTAATCTAATGTTCAACTGTTTGTACTGTTAATCTATGGAAGTCAAGTGCTGTGGTCATCTGTCCCTCGACTTACAAACTACTTAAAATAACTTATGCTAAGGACAAAACACATACACACACACACACACACACACACACACACACGCGCGCGCGCGCGCGCGCCTGAGGGAGGACACGAAACTCCGACGGGGAGCAGCCACGCACTCCGAACCAAGGCGCCACTCCTACATGGCTTTTCAGGCTCACCTTGACATGGTGCACGATGTAACAACTTCATTTCGAAGCGTTACACTGGGTGCAGGCTCTTTGGTAGGAAGATGCAACCACCTTTTATAAATCAACATAGGCGTTGTTTGGATCTGGAAAATACGTGGAATTTGTTCTGTTACCTACTGGAATTGTCCACAGTCGACAACACTACACCAGCAACCGACAAGTGCTTTCACAACTAGTGTTCTTTACAAAGGTGATGTAACGCTCCTTGTACAGAGAATTTAAACTCAGGCTAACCAAGACCATTCTTACAATGAGATTAACAAAATTTGTCTCTCTGAACACGTTACTCATGATTATACCAGAATAAAAGTAACTAATCAAAGCAGGTCTGCAAATAAAGTATTTACACACAGATCGTATTTATCGCATACATACAAAACAAATTTCTCTGTACAAAGAGTGTTATATTTCCGATTGCAGACCTTCGTAAAGAACATTAGATGTAAAACGTCGTGTGCTGGTGCAGTGTTGTTGACAGCGAACAGTCGCAGTAAGCAACAGAACAAACTTCACGTATTTTCCAGAGCCAAAACGCGTGATAAACAGCGCCTATGTCGATTTATTAAAGCACATTCTTTTGCCATTCTTTGATCATGAGGAGATGTTCCAATACGATAATGCTCAATTGGGGATCGCTGGAGGGAAGACGACGTTCTTTTCGTGAATTTCTGTTGAGTAAATTTAGAGGGCCGGAATTTGAAGCTGAGTGTAGTGCGATCTTGCTGCCACCTACTTGCATTTCACGCGGTGTTCACAAAGACAAGAGAAATTAGGGCTCGTACGGAGGCATATACGCATTCTTTTTTTCCTCGTTCTATTTGGGAGTAGAATAGGAAAGGAAATGCCTAGTTGTGGTACAGTGTACCCTCCGCCACGCATCTTACGGTGGATTGCGGAGTATGTATGTAGATGTAGATGTACACCTCGAGATAAATGATAGAGACCAGTTAGTTCAGACTCCATCTACCATATCGTCATGACGTGAATGAAATAAGCACCTGATGATACAAATTTATTTTGCGAAACCGGTCGTGTGTTCTCATTAAAGAATTTTTAACAGTCGCAGCGGTGTGTTGTCAGGAGAAAGGAATTAATAATTCAAGACGAATTGAAGTTTAAATTTCAGCTCTTTGTTGACGGCTTGTGGTACGCGGAGCACGGCCCTGGTGAGCAGTGTTTACGGAGCGGTGAGTGGCTGTCGAGAGGCGCGCAAACAGCGGCCTTGTTTGCAGAGCTGGAAGGCGCCCAGCACCCAGCGGACACCTGCTGCTTCTGCTTGGCCAGGGGCCGGCAAACAGCCAGAGCAGCACGGACTCTGGGCTCCGCTGGAGAGGAGAGTCTGCGGCCGTGTTTGGCTTCGACCACTACTCCCCCCCCCCCCACCTCTAGAGCCCGCTATTGGTTTGGGGAGCCGCTGAAAAATTCCTGTAGGACCGTCCTCTGCAGCTACCGTGTGGAGGCGCGGAGATGAACTCTCAGCCAGAATCCACCCGGGCGCTCTTCAGGTGCCCTCACATGCAGGGTGATTCTTACGACAAAGAAGACAGCAACCAACCACTTTTGATTTGATTATGCTATCTATTAACTAAATAGCGACGTCACCGGTTTCGAACCTTTCAGTTCATCATCTGACAGCAGTTCACGTCCACACAAAGGTCACTTACATTTTTCTTATGCAGATAATTTTTCTTGTGGCGGAAAGTCTTTGGTTGTGTGGTGCCCTACAATACAAAACATGATTTTAATCGCTTACTCGAGCGTAAATGTGACTCATGATACCGACAAAAGTTGTGAACAAACGTATACGGTAGAATGTTTCTTGTTATTTATTTACTTACGTCGAAAAGTGGGTTCCATTAAGTTGCATCAGTGATTTCTGCCGTTTTTGCTGCAATGAGTACTTTTTTAAACGCTTATGTGGAGGATCATAGCGCGATTAACCACACGTCAACTCACAAACAAAATGTTTTTGCCACATACAATACACACATGGTGATAATGCCAACATAACACTGCCAAAGATGTTTTCTATCTAAGATATGTACATAGATTTGACGTTGAAGTATATTACAAAGCAAAGACGTAAATTGTTTCGTGTGAAGCTTATTATTCGAGTTATTCTGGTTTCTCAACTTAAAATTTAAACCCTGTATAGGAGGGAGAGGAGTAGATGGAGGAGGAGACAGACAGAGAGATGGGATAGGAGGAGAATGACAGGGGGAATATGTTGACAGACAGGTGAAAGGAGATGAACAGGGGGAAGGGGAGGAGGAAATGGACGGGGAAGGGGACAGGGGGTGAGGAGCAGTTGAACAGAGGACAGGTTTCGATCTCTGGTGAGATTATCGTCAGACCTACTCGCCTCGCTGTTGATATTCAGCAGATGAGCGTGCGACTCGGCATGCAGCTCATCGCCTGGACATCAACAGCAAAACGACAAGGGCTGACGATGATCCCACCAGAGATCGAAACCGGTTTCCAGAACTAATAAAATGTTAAATTTCGGGAACTAGACAGTAATTTTCATCTTTTAAAACATTACCAGTTCCCTGTCCAAACAAGGAAACTATGTTTTCCAATCTGATGAGAGAGAGAGAAGATGAACAAAGAAACTTAGGTGGATGGTAGCAGATAAACAGAGGCAGAAGAAAACGGATCAGAAAGAGAATATTGAAGAGTAATCTACTACGTTGCTTGCAGTGGCCAGTTTGAGCAGCAGCTGAATTGTATTTCACTGTAATGTGAAATAGCAAAAGGCGTTTCCTTTAAAAACATTACAGTGAAAAGAAATCTACTAATTGTACATTGAAATAAATAACTACCCAGGCATCTCGGAGTTTTGAGCTTAATATAAAAATAGTCTATCTGTTGCCTTCCAAAATACACTACTGGCTACTAAAATTGCTACACCAAGATGAAATGCAGATGATAAACGTGTGTTCATTGGACAAATATATTATACTAGAACTGACATATGATTACATTTGCACGCAATTTGGGTGCATAGATCCTGAGAAATAAGTACCCACAACAACCACCTGTGGCCGTAATAACGGCCTTGATACGTCTGGGCATTGTGTCAAACAGAACTTGGATGGCGTGTACAGGTACAGATGCGCATGCAGCTTCAACATCAAGAGTAGTGACTGGCGTATTGTGACGAGCCAGTTATTCAGCCACCATTCACCAGACGTTTTCAGTTGTTGAGAGATCTGGAGAATGTGCTGGCCAGGGCAGCAGTCGAACATTTTCCGTATCCAGAAAGGCCCGTACAGGACCTGCAACATGCGGTCGTGCATTATCCTTCTGAAATGTAGGGTTTCACAGGGATCGAATGAACGGTAGAGCCACGCGTCGTAACACATCTGAACTGCAATGACCACTGTTCAAATTGCCGAGGCGTGTAACCAATGGCACCACATACAAAATGTTCAAATGTTTGTACAGTCTATGGGACTTAACTACGGAGTCATCAGTCCCTAAACTTACAAACTACTTATGAACTACTTACGAACTAGGACGGCACAAATATCCATGCCCGAGGGGGGATTCGAACCCCCGACCGTAGTGGCCGTGCAGACCGTGACTGGAGCCTTAGTCCCCTCGGCCACCGCGGCCGGCGGCACCACATACCATCACGTCAGTACAGCGATGACGAATACACGCTTCCAACGTTTCTTCATCACGATATAGCCAAATACGGATTCGACCATCATGATGCTGTAAACTGAACCTGGATTCGTCCGAAATAAAAAATTACGTTTTGCCATTCGTGCACCCAGGTTCGTCGTTGCGTACACTATTGAAGGCGCTCCTGTCTGTGATGCAACGTCAAGGGTAACCGCAGCCATGGTCTGCGACTTGATAGTCCGTGCTGCTGCAAACATTGTCAAACTGTTCGTGCAGATGGTTGATGTCTTGCAAACGTCCCCATCTGTTGACTCAGGGATTGAGACGTGGTTGCACGACCCGTTACAGACATGCGGATAAGATGCCTGTCATCTGGACTGCTAGTGATACGAGGCCGTTGGGATCCAGCATGGCGTTCCGTATTGTCCTCCTGAAACCACCGATTCTATATTCTGCTAACAGTCATTGGATCGCGATCAACGCGAGCAGCAGTGTCGCGATATGACAAACCGCAATCGCGATAGGCTACAATCGGTCCTTCATCAATGTCGGAAACTTGATAGTGCGCATTTCACCTCCTCAAACCAGGCATCGCAACGACGTTTCACCAGGCAACGCCGGTCAACTGTTGTTTTTGGCCGCGGTGGAGTAGCCGAGAGGTCTAAAGCGTCTCGCTGCGTAGCGCGCGGTTGCTCGCAGTGAAGGTTCGAGTCCTCCCTGGGGCATGGGTGTGTGTGTTTGTCCTTAGGTTAGTTTACCTAGGTTTAAGTAGTTTGTAAGCTACGGACTGATGACCACGCAGTTTGGTCCGATAGATCTACAAATATTTGAATTTTTGTTGTTTGTGTAAGACAAATCGGTTGGAAACTTTCCTCATGTCAGCACGTTGTAGACGTCGCCACCGGCGCGAACCATGTGTGAATGCTCTGAAAAGCTAATCATTTGCATATTACAGCATCTTCTTCCAATCGGTTAAATTTCGCGTCTGTAGCACATCATTTTTGTGGTGTAGCAATTTTAATGGCCAGGTGTGTACTATTCTGACATGTGAAAAAAAGAGTGTCTCATCTATCCAATAAAATGAAAGCAACAAAATACTGCGTCCGTAATTAGATCTGAAGGCCACTGCTTCTCAAGGAGGAGATTGATAAAAGAGGTCCAGTTACGCCCCTGTCTTCTCGTTTAGCAGAATGTTGGAGTCCTCCCTTAAAGCAGAGGAGGCGTCAGTCTTGCGGCAGCCTGCTTCCCTCTGTTGGCTTCGCCGCCGCCTCGGCCTGGTCGGCTGTGAGGTGGAGCCCTGGCGCCCACGTGGTGGCTGCTATTGGCCACGGCGCGACTCGCGAGGCACGCGTGGAGAATGCAGCCGTATAGGCGCGCACACCGCGTGGGGACAGGCTCCCAGGAAGACGCGCCGAGAGCCGCAACACGACCCACAGGCATTCTCGCTCGGTGGCGCAGCGGTCAAAATAAGCTGACACCTGTCCCGGTTCATCCGTACACAGGGCCGTTCCTCAGGAAAGGGGGCATCCATTAACTACGTGACGTGATTTTCGTGTTTTTTCGATACCCTCCCCCCGCTCCTAATGTCACAAGGTTACAAAATGCCTATTTTAGTGCAAATACTAACGCGAATTACAATCCTGGCCATTAAAATCGCTACACCACGAAGATGACGTGCTACATAGTGAATTAGGCCAACAGTCATCATCGGATTGGGAAGAAATTACATGTGGTGTCCCACAAGGATCCATCTTAGGGCCATTGCTTTTTCTTGTGTACGTTAATGATCACTCATCAGTTACACTACCAGAAGCAGAGTTCGTTTTGTTTGCAGATGAAACAAGTATTGCAATAAAAAGTACGTCAAGCATAGTTATAGAAAGGTGTGCTAATGATATTTTCATGAACATTAATAAATGGTTTAAAGCCAACTCATTGTCGTTAAACTTTGAAAAGACGCACTACATGCAGTTCAGAACATGTAAGAGATTTCCTGACAGCATATGCATTAAGTATGAAGAAGAGCAGATAGAAGAGGTTGACAGTATTAAATTCCTGGGATTACAGCTTGATAATAAATTTAGTTGGGAGGAGCACACCACAGAACTGCAGAAAGGACTCAACAAATCTGTATTTTCAATACGAGTGTTATCAGACATAGGAGACATAAAAATAACAAAGCTTGCATACTTTGCTTACTTTCATTCCTTAATGTCATATGGTATAATATTTTGGGGTAACTCTTCAAGTCAGTCAAAAGTCTTCAGAGTCCAAAAACGTGTTATACGTATTATTTGTGGAGTAAATTCACGAACGTCTTGTAGAAGCCTCTTCAAAGAACTGGGTATATTAACTACTGCCTCTCAGTATATTTATTCCTTAATGAAATTTGCCATAAATAATATATCTCTTTTCCCAACAAACAGCTCAGTTCATACATACAATACTAGAAATAAAAATGATCTACACAAGGATTTAAAAGCACTTACTTTAGTTCAAAAAGGGGCCCACTACTCAGGAACACACATTTTCAATAATTTACCATCAAGTATAAAAAATTTAGCTACAAATAAAGATCAGTTTAAGAGGAACCTAAAAGACTTTCTTGTGGCCAACTCCTTCTACTCCATTAGTGAATTTCTAAATTGTGCCAAATGATGCATGCACTCATACTATATTAGTATTATTATATTATCAGCAAAAAAAAAAAAAAAAACAAAAAAAAAAAAATCTTAAAAACTAGGTACCTGTATTTTTATTATAAGTGTATGTATTTGTATTTATATTATTATTATTATCTGTTATTCAACTTGTAAATTTTGTTTCTTGACATGTTCCACATCCACGAGGATCCCCTCAATATGGATCTACGGAACAAATAAATAATCTAATCTTACAGACGCGAAATTTAACCGACACGAAGAAGATGCTGTGATATGCAAATGATTAGCTTTTCAGAGCATTCATACAAGGTTGGCGCCGGTGGCGACACCTACAACTTGAGGAAAGTTTCCAACCGATTTCTCATACACCAACAACAGTTGACCGGCGTTGCCTGGTGAAACGTTGTTGTGATGCCTCGTGTAAGGAGGAGAAATTCGTACCATCAAGTTTCCGACTTTGATAAAGGTCGGATTGTAGCCTGTCGCGAATGCTATTTATCGTATCGCGACATTGCTGCTCGCGTTGGTTGCGATCCAATGACTGTTAGCAGATTATGGAATCTGTGGTTTTAGGAGGGCAACACGCAACGCCGAGCTGGATCCCAACGGCCTCGTATCACTAGCAGTCGAGATGACAGGCATCTTATCCGCATGACAGTAACAGATCGTGCAGCCATGTCACGATCCCTGAGTCAACAGATGGCAACATTTGCAAGACAAAAACCATCTGTACAAACAGTTCCACGACGTTTGCAGCAGAATGGACTGTAAGTTCGGAGACCATGACTGCGGTAACCCTCGATGCTGCATCACAGACAGGAGCGCCTGCGATCGTGTACGCAACGACGAACATGGGTACACGAATGGCAAAACGTAATTCTTTGTTTCGGATGAATCCAGGTTCTGTTTACAGCATCATGATGGACACATCCGTGTTTGGTGACATCGTGGTGAACACACATTGGAAGCGTGTACTCGTCATCGCCATATGGCGTATCACCCGGCGTGATGGTATGGCGTGCCATTGGTTACAAGTCTCGGTCACCTCTTGTTTCCATCAACGACACTTTGAACACTGGCCTTTACATTTCAGATGTGTTAAGACCCGTGGCTCTACCCTTTATTCGATCCCTGCGAAACCCTACATTTCAGCAGGATAATGCACGACCGCAAATTACACGTCTTGTACGGGCCTTTTGTCGATACAGAAAATGTTCGACTTCTTCCCTGGCCAGCACAATCTCCAGATCTTCCACCAATTGAAAACGTCTGGTCAATGGTGGCCGAGCAACTGGCTCGTGACAATACGCCAGTCACTACTCTCGATGAACTGTGGTATCGTGTTGAAGCTGCATGGGCATCTGTACCTCTACACATTCAATCTCTGTTTGACTCTATGCCCAAGCGCGTCAAGGCCTTTTAACGGCTAGAGGTGACTGTTCTGGGTAATGATTTCTCAGGATCTATGCACCCAAATTGCGTGAAAATGTAATTACATGTCATTTCTAGTATAATATATTTTTATCATCTGCATTTCTTCTTGGTGTAGCAATTTTATGGCCAGTAGTGTATTTACAAGCGAGTGGAAAAAGTGATGGAATCCGAACTTGAGGAAAATCAATTTGGATTTAGGAGAAATTTAGGAACACGCGTGGAAATACATTACGACTTATCTTAGAAGATAGAGTAACGAAAGGGAAACCTACATTTTTAGTATTTGTGGATCTGGAGAAAGCTTTTGACAATTTTGACTGGAATACACTTTTTCAGATTCTGGAGTTAGCAGGAGTAAAATATAGGGAGCGAATAGTTATATTCAAGTTCTACAATAATCAGAAAGTAGTTATTAGAGTCGATGGGAGGGCATGAAAGGGTCGCAGTGTTTGGGAAGGGAGTAAGACAGGATTGTAGCCTTTCACCAAAGCTGTTCAATCTCTACATTGAGCAAGCAGTGAAGGAACGAAAGGAGAAATTTTCAGAAGGAATTTAAGTCCAAAGAGAGGGAATAAAAAGTCTACGGTTTGGTTTGATGACGACATAGTAATTCTGTCAGAAACAGCAAAATACCCGGAAGCGCAATTAAACGGAATGGACAGTGTCTTGAAAGGAAGGTATAACATCAACATTAACAAGAGTAGAAAGAGGGCAATGGAATGTAGTGTAAGGAAATCAGGCGATACTGAAGGAATTAGATTAGGTATTGGGTGAATAAAGGTGGTAGATGCGTTGTTACTTATGTAGCAGCATCTGATGTCTGAAGTAAAGAAGATATAAAATGCAGAATGGCTATGGGAAGAAAAGCGTTTCTGAAGAAGCGAAATTTATTTACATCCAATATTAGTTTAATTGTTAGGAAGTCTTTTCTGAAATCGTTTCTATGTATGGGAGTGAAACATGGACGACAAGGAGTTCCGATAGAAAGATAACAGAAGCTTCCGAAATGTGGTGCTACAGACGAATGATGAAAGTTAGACGGGTAGATCACGTGAGTAATAATATGGTGCTCAACAGAACTGGGGAAAAAATGAGTTTGTGGCGTATCCTGACTAAGAGAAGGGATAGATTGGTGGGACACATTCTGAGACATCAAGGAATTGTCAACTTAGCACTAGAAGGAAGTGTGTGAGGTAAAAATCGTAGAGGGAGACCGAGGGACGAATACAGTAAGCGGATTCAAAAGGATGTAGGTTGCCGTTCATATTCTCAGATGAAGAGACTTGCAGAGGACAGGGTAGCGTGGAGAGTTGCATCAAACCAGTCTGCTGACTGAAGACCACAACAAGAAAAACGTTAATCTCTGCTTCATGTTCAGTATACTAAATAATAATAATAATAATAATAATAATAATAATAATTTTCAGTGATTGTTTCTTCTTCGGACTACTGATGTGAATTACAAGTTTTACTGACGCCGACACGAGTGAAAGAACGTGTCTATACCAATGAAAAGTAAAAAACGGGATTACGTGGAGATTAAGCAAAAATGTTCAAGTCTTTGTAAATCAATTGGACCAAACTGCTACAGTCATCAGCCCCTACACTTTCAAACTACTTATACTAGCATTAATTAAAATTTCCGGGCTAAGATGGCGTCGTCCATCTATAAAGTGTCTTACTCCCGACGTTTCGTTGCCTACTGCTGGCAACATCCTCCTAGAATATTTACTTTCCCTCCTGAAACACGCTGTATAGACGTGTCCGGATAGTTCACATCTGACGGTCTATGTCATTAACGCGGTCAGGGAATTTGTTTGGGCTCATGTTTTAAAAACAAGTCAGTGTGTGGTGTGGGAGGAGGCGGTACCCTGCCCTGTACTGGTCCTGTAGCTGCCGACACAGGCCGGCGGCCGCGCATTAGCATACAATGTCGCTCAGGCCGCAGTACACGCATTACGACACTCAGCCGGCGTCGCCTAATATGAGGCTATGAGGAGGTGAGGTGTGGTGAGGAGAGCTAAGCGCTAAGCGCCTCTGCCCCCGACTCATGAAGTCGCGGTCTGGCTGTCACTCTGATGAGGTAACCAACCCCTGCTCCCTGCTAGACGCCAGCCGAGACTTGAGCGCCTCAGTCGCGTCTTGAATCCTCTACCAACAGAGTTGATGGATGAGTTGTAGCAGGACCTATGGACAGCATGGCGCTTCGTTACAGGTTCATTTAGGAAGCGCGGAAACGTCGCGGGACGGTCCTCCAACTCCAGTGGCAGACGTAGCAAGAGCGGCATTCTGCATGACGGTATGGGATTCTGGCAAAGGTCGGAGAGAGTGCGTATCTAAAAGAGTCAAACAACATATACGTGGGTTGCGGGGCTGGAACTTAACCCTTTCAGTCCTACATTATGAAATCAGCTTCGGAAAAAAATTAAACTTACTCACACACACACACACACACACACACACACACATATATATATATATATATATATATATATATATATATATATATATATATATATTGATTTTTATGTCATATATTTCAGGCACAACACAGACGTTCAAATGAGTGTTTTTGCAGCAATCAGTCGTTATTTGAAAGAAACTGCTTTATTTTGCAGATCTGGATTTCGGCAATTGACTTGCCATTATCAGTGCATACATTTTTATTTTATTTTATTTTTAATTTTTTTATTTTCATGTTAGCATGTTATGTATGTGCATTGTATCATCCTCATAGATGGTCTGTAATACATTTTTTTTCACAGTTAGATGTAATGCTATTGGCAGTAAAGACTTTACTGTGGAAAACAATGTATTAGAGATCATCTATGAGGATGATCAATGCACATATATAACATTCTAACATTAAAAAAAATGTATGCATTGATAATGGCAAGTTAGTTACCGATTTCTAGATCTGCAAAATAAAGCAGTTTCTTACAAATAACGACTGATTGATGCAAAAGATAAATAAATAAAAAATAAAAATAAAATAAAAAAGAAAACACCCATTTGGATATCATAATACAGTCGTTGGAGCAAAAAAAACCTTCTTTATGGAAGACAATCTAATGAAACACGGACGTTTGTATCGAGGAATTTATTACTTGCGCGTTATTTTGTTGATACTTAACACTACCAGATCAATAATGCTAGCGTAATCTTTGCCACAGCACCAAAGTTCACTGCTGGAATAAAATAAAAGGAACCACACTCACGCCCACACTCTCAGCCACGTACAGACGACAACGGAACGCAACCTCCAAGATGGACAGATTAATGCCTCAGAAGTGGCTACATGCCGTACCAAGCGGCAAAATATCGTACTAGAAGCATGTTGTTCATCAACAAAAATGCTACTTAAAAGCATTGATGCACAAAATAAGGTATGAATCAACTTTTAATACGTTGTTGTCCAGGAACAACACTAGGAATGAAAGGGTTAAATAGAGGCAGCACTGCTGTGGAGATACCATCCTATGATGAAATCTGATGTTGTCGCTCCCTACCTTCACTCCCAGCAAATGGACTCGCCCGTCCTACGTCTTCGGCGTCACAATCGAGGATTGTGAGCGAGCGGTCTAACGTAACGCTGTCACTATGTTTTCGATACAGCATCAACGGAGATGGCTCAAGACTGAAAGTACCAGAGGTCGTACAGCATGCCTTTGTCATGAAGGTTTTGAAATAGCGTGCGCAGAATCGGCATTGCCGTACAGAACAGTGGCACGTTGGGTAAAAGCCGTTAACGAAGGTCGGCAGACTGTGGCAGACATGCATCGGACAGTGGTCGACGCCAGGCGATTCGCGAGCTCGCCCACGAAACCGGATTAGCGCATGCGACTGTGATCGCATCCTGAAGGAACGCCTGGGCATGCGAAAAACTGCATCTCAATGGGTTCCGCATGAATTGACGGAAATGCAGAAATGCTCAGACGCAGTTGCAGCGCTGTGAGCGCGAGGGAGAGGCTTTATTACTCTTTGTCGCAGGGTCACATCGTACGAGCCGAAAACGAAACGCCAATCATTATGGGTGGCCCGAAAGTCAAAAGGGCGTCAGACCGCCAGTGTCATGATAGTTATGGCAGATTAGATTAGATTAGTACATGTTCCATAGATCATGAATACGACACTTCGTAATGATATGGAACGTGTCAGGTTAATGAAAGTGCTCTTTACAAATTATTATTCTGTACTGTGCTGAATATTACAATAGTTTTTTTATTTTAATTTTTTTATTTTGTTTATTTTTTCTTCAGATTTACTAATTTATATCTAAAAACTAGCTGAAAACCCGGCGTTGAAGTGGTATTTATTTATTTCTGCCATTTTTAAGGTAGATATTCATTTGTATAAGGACTGTATTTCTGCAAAACCTCTTGGAAATAAAGTTAGTAGTAAAGAAGTAATAGATTAAAACACGGTGCGGGAAGGGGCGGTTTTCCATGGACGTTACTTTGATACAATTTAGAAGCTACATTCAACTATATATGTTTTGTCTGTAAAATTTTCAAATTATAAACTGTAACGTCATACCGAGAGCCGAAGTTTTACTCCATAAACAGCGGAAAAGTAGTAAGCGAGAAACCTTTTTCTTTTCATCATTTTACTGTGGTTGCCTGCGAGAAAAAGTTTAATAAAGATTTGAAATTATCTTTAAAGTTTGTTGCAAGTCGCTAAGTACTGTCATTCTCATACAGTGTATTTCGAAAGTCTCGCCGCATTATATGGCATCTTTTGCTATTTCTATTGGTTATGACGTAATATCTTTTGAACTATGTGCCGTATGTGATTCTTAACCATGCAGCAATTGTTACCTCACGGTAAGGAATGTGTGCACCAAATGTTGAAGTTGGTCCAGTGGTTTAGGAGAAAATTAGCAGCATTGCCGCTAAATGCAGCAGTTTTTCGCGCATCTCATTGTTTATGACGTCATATCTCGTGAACTATATATCGTATGTGATTCTTATACTTACGGCAACCGTCCTCGTGGATTGAAGCTTACGTGTACAAAATTTAATGAAGATTGGAACAAAACTGTAGATTTGTATGCAACAAGTACAAACATACGGACACTGTGCGGCGGCGTAATTCATCCCTTTCTGTGCCAAAGCTAGATTTAACCTTGGATAGAGATCATTCTTTCTTCTAGTGTCGCAGTTATGTACACTGCTACTGCTTTTGAATTCGGTGGGATTGGTAATAACAAATTTCATAAGTGAATATATGTACTGAGAAGCTACTCTGAAGATCCCTAAGCTCTTTAAGTAAATGTCTGCAGGATGATCGTGGGTGGGCTCCAGCAATTATCCTGATTACACGCTTTTGTGCAATGAATACTTTTTTACTCAATGATGAATTACCCCAGAAAATGATGCCATATGAAAGCAGACAATGAAAGTAGGCATAGTAAGCTAATTCACTGAGATGTAATGGTAAAGCAGTCAACAATCCGAAGATTGGTTTGAACACCACAGTGCTTTTCTAGGCATGGTCCTGTTTGGAGGTGGTATGCCGTTGCCTTCCTCCGACCTTCGAACTGACTTACCCGGCCAGTTATAGGGGGACCTACAGAATAACGTGGGTTTCATATTCTGCTTCTGTACTGCATACCATCGCTTTAGTCTTTTTCTAGTTTATTCTCATACCATATTGGTTCTAGAGAACCCTTTCCATTATTCTGAGGACTTCTTCTAGGCCTTCTTTTGTCTCCGTGACTATAGCAATATCGTCTGCATAGCGTAGCATGTCTATCCTCTGCCCATTAATCTTGATACCCACCTCTGTAGTTTCAGAACTTCGTCTATAGCTTCCTGGGTGTAGGCGTTGAATATGAGAGGAGAGTGAGCACATCCATGTCTTACCCCTTTTCTGATATTTGCTTCTTGCTCCTGGTGACAGTTCCTAACCACTGCCACCTCATCCGTATAGAGACTGAGTATCACACGGACGTCATTGTATTTCATTCCTCTGTTCCTCAGCATTCTGAACATCTTTTGCAGATAAAATTATCAAATACCTCTCCAGGTCTAAAAATGCAATATAAGTTGGTTTATTTTTCTGTAATTGCTTTTCGATAAGGAGTCCCAGTGCCAGAATCGCTTCTCTTGTTCCCAATCCCCTTCTGAATCCAAACTGATCTTCACTTACCGTATCCTTCAACTTCTTTTCAATTCTTCTCAGAATTATTTTTATGAGAATTTTTGATGCATGTGATATTAGGCTGAAAGTTCGGTACTGTTCACATTTTGTCGCTCCTGCCTTCTTTGGTATAGGAACAATGATGCATTTCTGGAAGTCTCTCGGTAATTCTGTGTTATAGATGGTCCTAATAAGTCCAAGAAGCATTTTTTTCACGTGGTCACCAGTCTTCTTTATTAGTTCTGCAGGGATGTTATCAGTGCCCGTCGCTTTGTTGTCTCGTAGGTCTTTGAGAGCTTTGTAATATTCTTCTTGCAGAGTATCATCTCCCTTGGTCATCTTCAACTACTTGCTCTTCTCTTCCTGTTACTTCCTCTGAAATAGGTGTTCCAGCATACAGCTCCTTAATGCATTCCTTCAATCTCTTCACAATAGCCGACGGCAGTGGCCGAGCGGTCTGCGGCGCGCCAGTCACAGTCTGCACTGCCGTTACGGTCGGGGGTTCGAATCCCCTCTCGGGCATGGATGTTTGCGTCGTCTTTAGTATAAGGTAGTTCATGAGTAGTTTGTAAGTTTAGGGACTGATGACCCCGCAGTGAAGTCCCAAAAGCTTAATAAACATTTGAACATTTTTTCTTCACAATATCTTCATCAAACAGAATTTTTCCCTTTTGATTTTCTATTGCACCTGAGAGTGTTGTTTTAGATTTGCTAAAAATATATATTTGCTGTTCTGTAGGCTAAATCACTTGTTCCGTTTTGCATATTTTCTTCCACTTGCCTGCACATTTCCTCCAGAAAGTTGTATCTAAATTATAGGGTGTTACAAAAAGGTACGGTCAAACTTTCAGGAAATATTCCTCAAATACAAAGAAAGAAAATATGTTATGTGGACATGTGTCCGGTATCGCTTAATTTCCATGTTAGAGCTCATTTTAGAATTTTTTTTATATGTAAATTGAAATAATTCGTGCAGACAATTGTCAAAATACCCAATTGTTTCGTTAGTATGTACTGCACTTCCTCGATTCACCGCCAGTTGGCCCAATTGAAGGAAGGTAATGTTGACTTCAGTGCTTGTGTTGACATGCGACTCATTGCTCTACAGTACTAGCATCAAGCACATCAGTGCGTAGCATCAGCTGGTTAGTGTTCATCACGAACGTGGTTTTGCAGTCAGTGCAATGTTTACAAATGCGGTGAAGAGAGGAAGTATAGTACATACTAACGAAACAATTGGGTATTTTGACAATTGTCTGCACGAATTATTTCAATTTACATTTAAAGAGAAATACTAAAATGAACTCTAACATGGAAATTAAGCGTTTCCGGACACATGTCCACATAACATATATTCTTTCTTTGTGTGTGAGGAATGTTTCCTGAAAGTCTGGCCGTACCTTTTTGTAATACCCTGTATAAGGAATAATTCCTATTGAGGGACATTTTATCGAGATTGGAACAAAACTGTAGATTTGTATAGAACACCAACACAGGTATGCCCAGACAGTGTACTATGTATATAAAGAAAGACAAAGATTCGCACCTACAATATTACTGAGGAAGTTAGGATGAGAATAAAGAAAGATTCGCACGTTCTATATTGGTGAGCAAGTTAGGATGCGAATGTGACGAACATCGGTACACCGTTACGCGGAGAAGCCATGCGGTTAGTTGGGGAGACAGTAAACTGGTAACCACACAACGAGCTCGTAATGAAGCCCGATGCCAGAAAAGGCTACCGTGCAGTGGAGAGCGAGCAGATTATCTGCGGCGTGTCCCCGGCCTTTCTTGCGGTCGAGCGAGACAAAGCACTGCCCTGCCATTGCGGCTTACGGTTCCCACCGGAAGGCGCAGCCAGCACTGCTTTGCGCAGCCATTCCCGGGAAATGTCCGCCAGTACTGTCGGGGCCGTGGCAGTCGCTGTGTGCCCAGGAGTTATGGCTGCCGCCTCTGTAGCGGGGGAGTCGCGGGTTCGACTCCCGTCTTGGGCATGCGCCGGTAATCAGCACGCGCGCGCGCGTGCGCGCGCGCGTGTGTGTGTGTGTGTGTGTGTGTGTGTGTGTGTGTGCGTGCGTGTGTGCGTGCTTATTGTCCTGAGCGAGAGCTAGTTTAAGTAGCGACTGATGACCTCAGAAATGTCGTCTCTCAGGTTTACAAACATTTTAACATTATCGGTACGGAGTGCGAGTGCAAAATGAAATAGAAAAACATAAAGAGTCACCCTGAGGGAACTGCCACAGTCGCTGTCAGGAAATTTTTTTCTCCCATACGACATGTTTCGATGTAGTATGACATCACTTTCAAATCTCAGTAATACATTACTATAGTCGGCGTCAGCTATGAAGGCGGCCCAGTTGTCAGCCGTTCTGCGCATCCCCCTCCATTACCGCAGTGACAGCCATTAACGTTCACTCTGTAGACCGCGTGGCTGGCCGCGAATTACGCAATGTTGCTCCCTGTGACTTCACTCTTGGCGCCTGGCCGTAGCTCCTCCCCTCCAAGCTTTTCCTGTCGCTCCAACTCTATGCGCGGAAACGCCTTCTTATACACTCCTGGCCATTAAAATTGCCACACCACGAAGATGACATGCTACAGAGACGAAATTTAACCCACAGTAAGAAGATGCTGTGATATGCAAGTGGTTAACTTTTCAGAGCATTCACACAAGTTTGGCGACGGTGGCGACACCTACAGCATGCTGACAACAGAAAATTTTCCAACCCATTTCTCATACACAAACAACACTTGACCGGCGTTGCCTGGTGAAACGTTGTTGTGATGCCTCCTGTAAGGAGCAGAAATGCGTATCATCACGGTTCCGACTTTGATAAAGGTCGGATTGTAGTCTTTCGCGATTGCGGTTTATCGTATCGTGACATTTCTACTCGCGTTGGTCACGATCCAATGACTGTTAGCAGAATATGGAACCGGTGGGTTCAGGAGGGCAATACAGCGCCGTGTTGGATCCCAATGGCCTCGTATCACTAGCTGTCGAGATGACAGGCATCTTATCCCCAGGACTGTAAAGGATCGTGCAGCCGCGTCTCGATCCCTGCGTCAACAGGTGGGGACGTTTGCAAGACAACAACCATCTGCACGAATAGTTCGACGACGTTTGCAGCAGCATGGACTATCAGCTCGGAGACCATGGTTGCGGTCACCCTTGACGCTGCATCACAAACAGGAGCCCCTGCGATGGTGTACGCAACGACGAACATGGGTGCACGAATGACAAAACGTCACTTTTACGATGAATCGAGGTTCTGTTTACAGCATCATGATGGTCACATCGCGGTGAACGCACATCGGAAGCGTGTATTCGTCATCGCCACACTAGCATATCACCCGGCGTGATGGTACGGGGTGCCAGTTTATACTTCTCGGTCACCTCTTGTTCGCATCGATGGCACTTTGAACAGTGGCCGTTACATTTCAGATTTATTACGACCCGTGGCTTTACCCTTCATTCGATCCCTGCGAAACCCTACATTTCAGCAGGATAATGCACGACCGCATGTTGCAGGTCCTGTACGGGCCTTTCTGGATACGGAAAATGTTCGACTGCTGCCCTGGCCAGCACATTCTCCAGATCTATCACCAATTGAAAACGTCTGGTCAATGGTGTCCCAGCAACTGGCTCGTCACAATAGGCCAGTGACTACTCTTGATGAACTGTGTTATCGTGTTGAAGCTGCATGGGCATCTGTACCAGTACACGCCATCCAAGCTCTGTTTCACTCGATGCCCAGGCATATCTAGGCCGTTATTACGGCCAGAGGTCGTTGTTCTGGGTGCTGATTTCTCAGGATCTATGCATCCAAAATGTAATGACATTTGTCCAATGAATGCCCGTTTATGATCTGCATTTCTTCTTGGTGTAGCAATTTTAATGGCCAGTAGTGTAGTTTAAACTGATTGTAGAGGATACATGGGAGAGTACGTGATAAAAACACCATAGTTATATACTCAACATTTCCTGAGAAATCGGGGTATTTATATAGCCAATTTACAATTATCGAAGTAGGGCGGTACGACTACCCTTCATGTAGTTTCTGAGACTACGTACCGATGATCTGAAGGTGCATTGGGTCTAGTGGTCTTGGGGTAAAGCGCTTGTTTCCTAGTGGAAACCGAAGGGTCGCCGGTTCAAAACCCGGTCGGACCTCGGATTTTTAATGCTTTAGCCCATCCTTCACCTGTCAATGATGTGAGGAGTCGCCAGAAACGACACGTGGTTCGGATTCCACGTTAAGCTGTAGGTCCCTTTCCTTTCCCCGGTTGGATATCTGGGGTAGGCTAGGGACACGCAAGTCGCCGAAGTGGCGTCCAATTGAAAGACCTGCACCAGGCCAATGAGCCACACGACTTTATTACTATTAGCTGAACGTGTGGACGCTCTGGTGGAGCTGCCGCGTCGCCGGCAGGTTGCTGGCAGCCGTCCATGGTCGCTGTCGGCCTTCTCCGTGGCGCCACGGCCTGTCGGCCCGCTGGTTTTTATATATATAGCTCCCAGCGAGGAATCCAGCGGCCGGCGCTAGTCGACTTCTGTGGCGCCTCCAGTCCAGCTCCAGCGCTGGAACGCGCCTGTTATAAGCCACCGCCACCGCTGCCGACTGCGGCAGCTCTAACAGGCCAACGAACTTTAATAGATTGATAACAAGTTGCGTTAATGACGGCCGTCTATCGTTTGAACGGCTCGACTAGTATGAACGCGCTAGTATCGACTCAGGATAATCGTAGCGATAACGAAATAGTGCCAGTTCTAAATTCGGTACTAGTGGGTTCACTGCGCATGCGCGAGCTAGTAGCTGTCAGCTGCAGTCACCGCTCCAGTTAGTCCGCCATTTTCCTTCGTATTTACGTATATTTTGCGTTATGTCGAAGTTTATGATCAGAATGTATTACAAAATGTAGTTATAATGACGCCATTCACAGTGTTCGTCACCAGACCGTCTCCTCACGTCAACGTCACGTTAATCTTTCTCGAGAAAAATGTTTCGATTGAACAGTCGTCTGCTGACATCGGAAGTTAACCTATTTTCGTCAGGCGATTTTTATATTGTAGTCGACAATTCCACAGTTTTCACGCAAATTTGTGTTATTAATGTTTATTTTATTATTATACTTTAGTTTATTGGTAAATTGCAAATGTTTCATGACGAGTTTATTATGTGTCAATTATTGTCCATATAAAAGTAAAATCGTACATTTGAAACCGAAATTCGGTTTATGTTTTGCAATATTGTAACAGAAAAGACGGAAGACAATTATTTATTTGAATAAGATTGTAATTTGATGATGCAATTTTCATTAAATAGCATTTTAAATAAAAAAAAGTCAGTCCAAATGAAGGACAAAAATTCAGTTGTGCATGAAGTTATTAACAATGTCAGAGGGCAAATCGTTGTCGATAAAGTAAAGCGGGTCTTTTTATGCTCTTATAAACATTGTTTTATGTGTTCATAAGTTTATTCTTTTCGCTTGAAAATAGCTGTGAATGTTTTGAAATGTTGTTTCACTTCCGAGAACTTTACCACACTAAGATGACGAAAAACATAGATTTCAAGGTTTTCTTTGGCCATCAATAACATTTAGCGTTGTTTCCTCAATTCAGTATTAAACTATGACTTCCTCCATAACAGATCACCAGTCATAACCTAACTTGCAACATTGGGTATTACTGTACGATTACGTTTATCGTCTAAACACGCTGCCACAAGATGTTGCTTGAGTTTTTAGTTCAGGACTTTTACGCTAGGAGCGCTTCAGTAGACTATTATCTATCTTGTTCACTTTCGTTCATCGTTTAAAAAGGCCTTAAGAGGCCGTACGTACTGTGCAGCCTTTTCACCGCGCACCTCGCATTCATGCGGATCGCGCCCTGCCATCTTTCTTGGCCTTTCCCTTTCTGTAATACTCTGTTCGCCTCGGATTAATAAGCTACCACTACACCAGGCACGGCCAACATTTCCGCCCGGAGTACAGTGTAGTTGACTACCCAGCCGGCCGTGTGTCGCTAGTGTCGGCAACGGAGAGAGAGAGGGAGAGATTAGATTAGATTAGTACTTGTTCCATACATCATGAATACGACACTTCGTAATGATGTGGAACGTGTCAGGTTAATGAAAGGTGTCTTTACAAATTATTACTTTCTACTAAATATTACATCACACAACTTTTTTTAATTTTTTTTTTTTCATTTACTTTTATAATTTACTAATTTATATCTAAAAATTCATCTATATTGTAGAAGAGGTTGCCATGCAGAAATTCTTTTAATTTATTTCTAAATACTTCTTGGCTATCTGTCAGGCTTTTGATGCTGTTTGGTAGGTGACCAAAGACTTTTGTGGCAGCATAATTAACCCCTTTCTGTGCCAAGGCTAGATTTAACCTTGAATAGTGAAGATCATTCTTTCTCCTAGTGTTGTAGTTATTGCTTTTGAATTCGGTGGGATTTATAATAACAAATTTCATAAGAAGCTACTGTGAAGATCCCTAGCTCTTTAAATAAGTGTCTGCAGGATGATCTTTGATGGGCTCTGGCAATTATTCTGATTACACGCTTTTGTGGAATGAATACTTTTTTACTCAATGATGAATTACCCCAAAAAATGATGCCATTCGAAAGCAGAGAATGAAAATAGGCATAGTAAGCTAATTTACTGAGATGTATATAACCAAAATTTGCCATTACCCTAAAGCATAAGTTGCTGAACTGAAACGTTTCAATGTGTTTTTTTTTTTTTTTTTTTTTTTTTTTTTTTTTTTTTTTTTTTTTTTTTTTCTAGCTCAACCCCTCATCAATCCTTGCACCTAAAAATTTTTTGAATATTCTACGTTTGCAACAGATTTCTGACCAAAGTGTATATTTATTGATGGTGTCGTTCCATGTACTCTATGGAACTGTATCTACTGTGTTTTATCAAAATTTAATGACAGTGCATTTGCTGAGAACCACTTAATGATTTTCTTAAAGACGTCGTTTACAATTTCATCAGTTAGGTCTTGTCTGTCACGTGTGATAAGTATACTTGTATCATCAGCAAAAAGGACCAGCTTTGCATCTTCATGAATATAGAATAACAAGTCATTAATATATATTAAGAACAGCAAAGGGCCCAAGACCGAACCTTCTGGCACCCCATTTTTGATTGCTCCCCAGTTTGAGGACTCAGCTGTTTTTTGCATGTTATGAGAACTACTAATGTCAACTTTCCGCACAGCACGGTGGCAGGAATATCGGATTGAGCAGGGTGACTCACCACAACCGAAAGTGACCTACCGAAATAGTTTTCATTTACCATTGGGGTCAGTGCTTTTGGCGCGTACTTGTTCTCAAACTTAAGCAAATAAACCGAAAAAGTTCAATGTGAATCAGAAACCAAAAGGATTTTTAGATGTTAACCGTTCCGTAAGCATTGGACTGTATCAAGCCTGTATACTGTTTCGTTTAGTCCACTAATGGGAAATGTTACTTAGTGCGAATTAATTCCCGGTTTGTTGCGTTGGGATATTGTTTGCCGTTTTGTAGGGAATTCTATTTGCTTTCTAAGGACGAAAGTGACAAATTTCGTAGCCTGTGGCGAGGAACAGTGTGAGGGACTTGTGCGGAAAACTAAGAGCTACGATTACCCCTTCCAGTTACGTTTGCAGGTGCAGGAAGAGAACGGGAGTTACAAGGTTACATACAAGAACCTGCCAACCATAGAGCAGGAACAGCATTAATTATTTACTTCATGGTCAGCGTAAAAATGTTTGTAGGGTCTATGGAACTTAACTACGGGGTCATCAGTCCCTAAACTTACAAACTACTTATGAACTGAAACTTCCTGGCAGATTAAAATTGTGTGCCGGAACCGGGACTCGAACCTGGGACCTTTGCCTTTCGCGGGCAAGCGCACTACCGACTGTGCTACCCCGACACGACTCACGATGCCGCCTCACAACTTTACTTCGGCCAGTACCTCGCCTCCTACTTTCCAAACTTCACAGAAGCTCTTCTGCAAACACGCAAGACTAGCACTCCTGGAAGAAAGGATATGGTGGAGACATGGCTTAGCCACAGCCTAAGGGATGTTTCCAGAATGAAACTTCACTCTGCAGCGGAGTGTGCGCTGATATGAAACTTCCTGGCAGATTAAAATTGTGTGCCGGAACCGGGACTCGAACCTGGGACCTTTGCCTTTCGCGGGCAAGCGCACTACCGACTGTGCTATCCCGACACGACTCACGATGCCGCCTCACAACTTTACTTCCGCCAGTACCTCGACTCCTACTTATGAACTACTTACAACTAAGGACGGCACAAATATCCATGCCCGAGGGGGGATTCGAACCCCCGACCGTAGTGGCCGTGCGGACCGTGACTGGAGCGCCTCAATCCCCTCGGCCACCGCGGCCAGCTTCTGTTTTCAAATAATATTAGCTGGTCGTATAGAATTACAAGAATACTTTTCGGTGCTGACCATGAAGTAAATAATTGATGCTGTTACTGCTCAATGGTTGACAGGTTCTTGTATATACCCTTGGCCGCGCAGTAGCTAGCATACAGAATTCTCTAAAAAACGGCAAACAATTTTCCAATGCCGGCCGCGGTGGCCGAGGGGACTAAGGCGCTCCAATCACTGTCTGCACGGCCACTATGGTCGGGGGTTCCAATCCCCCCTCGTGCATGGATATTTGTGCCGTCCTAGTTCGTAAGTAGTTCATAAGTAGTTTGTAAGTTTAGGGAGTGATGACCCCGTTGTTAAGTCCCATAGACTATACAAACATTTGAACATTTGAATTTTCCAACTCACTCAACAGTGAATTAACTCCCACGAACTAAGGGTGCATGTAAGCCGAAAATGGCGGGAAAATACAAGTCACTACACCGTCTCATATTCAGACATAGGACAACGATGGTCTATCAGTATCTACTTCGCGGAAATGAGCTGAACATATACAGTTATATTTAGAAGAAGTGCCGGCTTCACTTTGTCGCGTGCAGGTTGTCTCCCTGTATTGTACCCTCCTATGTATGAACGCCAACGCTTCCGCTCAACGATATGCATCTAAATCCCGGTTTCGACGTGTCACGTGATGCATGTGCACCCTGCTCAATCCGATATTCCTGCCACCGCACAGCACAGGAAGGCAGCTCTGTAGTGTTGTCGATCAACCATTTACTGTTTGGATAACGATTAGTATTTGTATGCTAGAATCACTACGGGAAGCTTTAGAAAATACCCAAAACACAAATCGAAGGAAAACGTAGTAATTTCGTGACCCAAATTTGATTCTGTTAGTATTCAAATGTTTATAGACCTTATGGGACTTAACTACGGGGTCATCAGTCCCTAAACTTACAAACTACTTATCAACTACCTAATACTAATGTCAACTACCTATACTAATATCCATGTCTAAGGGGAGATTCGAACTCCCGGCCGTAGTGGCCGTGCAAAACGTGACTGGCGCGCCGCAGACCGCTCGGCCACCGCACACTCGTCATATATACAGTACGCTTTTTCTGAAAGATATACGTTTCTTAAATGAACTAGTACCAATAGATGGGAACAATGGCAGGAGGGTGTCCACATTGAGGAAATCAAAGAAAAACTGGGATTGAACACCATAGATGAAGCAGTTAGAGCGAACAGACTGAGATGGGAGAAGCAAGGTTACCTAAGAGACTCATGAGCTCGGCAGCGGAGGGTAAGAGGAGTCGAGGTAGACCAAGAAGAAAGTACTTAGATTCGGTGCAGAATGATTTTGAAGTGAAAGGCATAACATCAGGCAAGGCATGTTAGCATTGAATAGGGGATCATGGAGAAATTTTATTAGAGGTACTATGCTCTAGACTGAACGCTGAAAGGCATAATCAGAGAGAGAATGATGATGATGATGATGATTATACTTTGGTTTAACGGTAAATTGCAAATGATTCATGACGACTAAAAATAGTTTTCTCAATTGAGCGTCCTCCTACATACCATATCGCCAGTCATAACCTCACTTTCAACATCGGTAGACAGCAAAGATGCCAACTAGCGCTATTGGTGGCCAAACTGCGAAACAGGTGAAATAAGCGTTCGAGTTGGCTTCGGAGTTGGCAACTGTCAAAAAGCGCGCATGTGCAGAGGAGGCCTTCCAAATTATCAGTAACTATCAGGAACTATCAGCGTTTCAGCGTTTGGGCCACTCGAACGAACCTTATGTCTGTTGGTAGTTAACGGGAGACGAGAGTTTAGGCCTTGCTTCCCCTCTAGAAGGGAGTGTCTGAGTATTTCCGGACAGGTCGGCGGGCGCCGTATCAGAGGTGCGTTGAGGCGCTGGTAGCCGCAGATAAGAGGCCGTCGGGGTAAATATTGACGGGAGTGGCAGGAAGAGGAGATTATGCGGCAGTAACGGCGGCTTCCTGTGGGGTGAGAGGGGTAGGTGGGTAGGGTGTGGCGCCGCCTCTGTGCTCCTGAAGACGATTACCGCTCTCCCGAAACGTCGCGTTGCCTCCTGGCGCCAGCCGCCACCAGCGAGCTGTCTGCTGCGGTTGCCTCAGCCCTCAACCCGCGTAGTCTCCGCTCCAAGGGTAAGTACAGGGGCTGAGCACCATGCGTTGCCCATTCTTGAGTACAGCTCAACAATGGCTATTCGTCCATAGAGACAAGGAGAGCGTTGAGACCGTCACGTAGAATTCAAAACGATGAAAAAGTTCTTGTGAAATCTAAAGTCTCCCTGCCTTTTATTAATCTACATCAATACTCTGAAAAACACATTTAAGAAGTGCCTGGCAAAGGGTTCATTAACCACTTTCATAACTTTTTTAATGAAATAAATCGCAATTTTCGATCACTTATGGCTTCACTGTACAAGGTTTAGATGTAATACCAATGTGCGGCGAATGAAAATTTGTCCTCGGTCGGGATTCGAACTCGAGATCTGCTACTTACTAGGCAGACGCGTTGACCACTCCGCCACCGAGGACACAGTGACCAGCCCGACTGCAGAGGACTCTTCCCTGCACGTCTCCCGCCACACCCAAATCTCCATTCGCAACACTGCCTCTTCCTATTACCACAGCCTCTAACAATTAATTGTGTCTCGATAGCTCATGGTCTGGTCTTCCTGATGCGGCAATTCAGTATTGTCGCTGCGAGCATTACAGAATTAACGCTGTAACGTCGTCATAGATATATAGTTGTATACAAGCCGAGGCTGGGCTCCTGACGACAATTAATTGTGTCTCGATATCTCCCTGATGCAGGAATACAGTATTGTGGCTGCGAGCATTACAGAATTAAGAGGCTGTGGTAATAAGGAAAGAGACAGTGTGGCGAATGGAGGTTTGGGTGTGGCGGGAGACGTGCAGGGAACAGTCCTCTGCAGTCTGGTTGATCACTGTGTCCTCGGTGGCGGAGTGGTTAACGCGTCTGTCTAGTAAGCAGGAGATCCCGGGTTCGAACCCCTTCCGGGAACAAATTTTCATTTGCCGCACATTCGTATTACATCTAAACCTAGTACAGTAAGCCATAAGTCATCGCAAATTGCGATTTATTTCACTTTCACAACCTTTCTCTACCGTTCGATTTTGTAATAGCGCGCGGGATGAAAGAACACCTAAATCTTTCCGTTTTCGATCTCATTTCTCTTATTTTATTAGGATGGTCATTCCTCCCTATGTAGGTGGGTGCTAGCAAAATAATTTCACATTCAGAAGTAAAAGCCGGTGATTGAAATTTCCCAAACAGATCTCGCCGTAATGAATAACGTCTTTCTTAATGATTTCCACCCCAATTCGTACAAAATTTCCGTGACGCTTTCCCCCCTGTAACGTGATAAAACAAAACGAGCTGCCCTTCTCTGAACCTTCTCAATATCTTCCGTCAGTCACACCTGGTGAGGGTCCCACAAGGGGCAACAGTACTCCAGGAGAGGACGCACAAGTGTGATGTAGGCAGTCTCTTTGGTGGAGCTGGTGCATCTTCGAAGCGTTCTGCCAATGAAACGTAACCTTTGATTCGCCTTCCCCACAATATTTTCTATGTGTTCTCTCCAGTCAAAGTTGTTCGTAATTGTAACTCCTAGGTATTTGGTAGAATTTACGACCTTAAGGTTTGACTGATTTATCGCGTAATTGAAGTTCAGCGGATTTCTTTTAGTGGTCATGTGTATTACTTCACATTTTTCATTATTTACTGTTAATTGCCAATTTGTGCAACATCTAGAATTTTTTTTCTAAATCGCTTTGCAGTTGCTTTTGATCCCCTGTTGATTTCACTAACCGATGAACGACAGCATCATTCGCGAACAGTCTAAGTGAGCTATTCTCGTGAATCGTTTATAAACACAATTACGTCACCGATCGCATCGGTAAAATTTTGACGAAACGGAATGTCGTCGCTATATACAAAACTCCTCGGAAGGTACAGTACCATATGAAATCGGCGGAGGATGTCCGCAGACCGCTGGAAAGAGCAGAAATTTATAGGATTCCGTATAGCTATGGAGACGTATAACAGTCGAAAAACGACTAGAAGAGCACAAGGGGAACTGTAGAACAGGAGAGATTGACAGATCAGCTGTTGCTGAACACGTTGTTCAACCAGGGGACCACCTACTTCAACTTGATGAGACTCAGGTTTCCGCAGCCAGAAATGGATACCACGAAAGACAGTACAGAGAGGCCATAGAAATTGTAAACATACCCCAATAATTTCATTAGGATGGAGGAGGGAGTGAAGCTGAATGAAATCTGGATTCCGATCTTGAAGGAGAAATGTAACAGTCTCCCACCATGGGACGACATTGACAACGGACAACGGCGATCGGCAACAACGAATTGCGCGCACATGTCAAAAACATCTGACGTCACACCTCTGCGCGCGAGCCTTCGTAAAACGGAGTTTGGCGGCAGTCAGTAACGACCCAGGGTGTGCATCAGACATTCAAAAGAGCCCTTGAAAATGCCCTTCAAAGATGGGGACGAAACGTTGGGTTTCAGTAAAAAAAAAAATCCATAAGACCAAGACATAATAGCCCGGAAAATTTAGTAATATGACATTTCCGACTGCGAAACTTTACATTTTACTATAAATTATGTATACAAACCTCCCTCTTCAATCCATCGGTAAATGAACGTTTACAAAATCAAATGTTCGAATGTTTGTAGAGCTTATGGGACTTAACTACGCGATCATCAGTCCCTAAACTTACAAACTACTTATGAACTACCTTATACTAAAGACGAGACAAACATCCATGCCCGAGGAGGGATTCGAACACCCGACCGCTGTGGCCGTGCAGACCATTACTGGCACGCCGCAGACCGCTCGGCCACCGCAGCCGGCGAACGTTTACAGTAATATCCTTATATCATACCCCATATACAAACGGAAAAACTTGACGGCTGACTTTAATTAAAGATATGAATAGCTAGATTGTATTCCACTTAGCGTCATTCGGTATAGTTCTAGATGCCGCTGCCACCTCAGAACGTGTTACAACTCCGGACGATGACTACAGAGGAAGTCGATGACGACTTCTGTCCTCACACAAAGCTGACGCGAAGTGAAAACCTGGAAATTAAAAAAAGGGTTATCCAATCTTACTGTCATCCACTGTTTCACTTGAGTTTCCAGCGTACCTTTATTTATATAAAAATGATACTAATGTAGCGGATATAGATGCAGTTACTTTCCACTTTGATAAATTATCAGCTATAAAAAGTTTTTATGAGAAAGTATCCTTAGCAGGCATGTCACGCATTGAATCCATTACTAATTCCTGGTATTATTTCTGTATGTTGTAGAATGAACGGAACCATTATTGTATGTTTAATTTTCCTTCTTTCAACGCACCCTTCATAAAATTTATTTTCTCTTCAATATGTTACTTGCTTTCAAAACTCTTTGTTCGAGTTTCAAATATAAGTTAGTATTAATAATTGTTTAGTATAAAAAAGGAACAACTTCCTGATGTTCTGCAAAACTTACTCACAAACCGGCTTTTGCCTCTTAAGCCATCATCAGGTGACAACTGACTATAGTATACATGTTTTCAAAGATGTTACAAACATGTTACGATTTACAGAGATGTAACATGAGACTTCCTGGCAGATTAAAATTGCGTTGCGTAATCGGGACTCGAACCTGGGACCTTTGCCTTTCGCGGTCAAGTTTGGAAAGTAGGAGGCGAGGTACTGGCGGAAGTAAATTTCGGAATCGTGAGTCGTGTCGGGATAGATCAGTCGGCAGAGCGCTTGCCCGTGAAAGGCAAAGGTCCCAGGTTCGAGTCCCGGTTAATCTGCCAGGAAGTTGTATATCAGCGCACACTCCGCTGCAGAGTGAAAGTTTCATTCTGGAAAGATGTAACATGTTCGTAACATCTTTGAAAACATTTATACTACAGTCAGTTGTCACCTGATGATGGCCTAACAAGCCGAAAGCCGGTTTGTGACCAATAAATAAATTTTGCAGAACATCAGGAAGTTGTTCCGTTTCGATATTACTCTGATGCTATGTCAAGCAACGACGGAAAAATGAATTAATTCCAATAATTGTTTACTTTATTTTCAGGTATTGCCTACGTTAATAATGCAGAGTAGAACGATTTAGAGCTATGTTCGGTAAGTCTGTTACATACAGCCTCCATTTTGTTTCCATCCAAATCTCAGATGGCACTGTTGCTCCATTCGTAAGCGAGAGACCACGATTGAGAATCTTATTTATTTATTTTATTTATCTGTTTTCCAAAATTTGTCGTGTTACTTATTACGTTGTGGTATTACTCTCTGAAGTTGACATAAATTGCAAATTTGTACGACAGCTTTGTTGAAATTCAAAAAAATTACATTTTTGAACGTTATGCGAAGTTTTTGCTCATCTAACTGTATTTCTTGATTTCACTTTCTCGATAGAATACTTTTCGAAGAGTCACCTCAGCGTCGTTAACAGTAGGTTTTATCATTCTGTACGTAATGGTTGTAACAGCCTCAGGATGCTATTAATTCTCTTCTGAAATATCACGTTATCCACTGCTGTAATTGTAACAGCGAAAACAATTTCGAAGTGTAAAAACAGGTTCGCGTTTGAAGGCAGTATTTAATTAATAGTTTTTTTTTTTTTTTTTTTTTTTTTTTTTTTTTTTTTTTTTTAGTCCTTGGTACTTAAATACTCCTCTCATGTCGGAGACTGCAAAAGCGATATTGCAGAGGCTGCCATTACATTGATACAAAATGTAAACATACATAAATATACATACATACAGTGTATAGATATACACATGTACGTCTCACTGCGGGTTTAAGTCTGTATCACCCAGTTTACATGGGCTCCCAAAACCGAATTTCGTAAACCTATTACACAATTCCGCTTTTGGTTGGTCATGTAAGCATTCCAAAATCGATTCTGGAAATCCGCTTCTCTAAAGCGTTTTACCAGTTACAAATTCGATTTTCGTGCCCATGTAAACCCAACCGTTTTTGAAGCGTTCGTGGCTTGTCAGACTATGTTTTCTTGTTTAGAATTTTCTGCACATATGGAAAGAATGATATTTTCTAATGTGAAATAATAGTATAAATATTAGAGTAAGCATGAATCTGTGTATTTAAGTAAAGAAAAATGTCGATTGTTCTGACTAAATCAGCTGTTTTTCAGCCGCCATATTAAGTGTGTCAGGAAATACGATTCAGGCTGTGCCATGTAAACACGACACTGAAAAACGGTTTACGAAAAGCGGTTTTCGTCTTCCAGTAACACTTTTTAGCTCAGTTTCCAACTGTCTTATCTTCTACTGAGATTGAAGGACTATAAAAACAGTATTTTTCAGTTTTATCCTTTGCAAGGTATACTTCATGAAGGGCAGATATCACGTAGAGTAATGTTTCCCAATTGGAGGATTCCTCGAGTAAAATACATTTTCCATGATTGTCCAAAGTGATTGTGACAACTCTGTTGGTGTCACAAACTAATGCAGTCACATTGAGCGTAAAAAGAAAACAGAATTCCGACATTCTTAGCACTTCAAAAATGTTCAAATGTTTGTAGAGCTTATGGGACTTAACTACGGGGTCATCAGTCCATAAACTTACGAACTACTTATGAACTATCTAATCCTACGGACGGCACAAATATCCATGCCCGAGGGGGGATTCGAACCCCCGACCGTAGGGGCCGTGCAGACCGTGACTGGAGCGCCTCAGTCCCCTCGGCCACCACGGCCGGCTGGACACTATAGACCGGCAGTACACCCGTGGATATTTTGATTATCAAATACGCCGGGAGAAACTCAAGAATCACAACGTCTTTACAGTTCATCTGACACGGAAAATGAGTACACGAATTTGTGGAGGAGAAAATTCTCTACAACTTTGCTCTCTTATGCTTTTTTTTTTTCATATCTGGCACAGTTTCACAGATATTTGCAAAAATAACGGCGATTTTGGGTTGTCTGTCTGTCCGTAACGTGTTCCCACTTTTTAATATGAACCGTTCAACCGATCAGCACCAAACTTTACAGACAAATTTGTAGGCTGACAGAGAGCGGAACCTCCCTTTTTCAAATTTTTCTGACAAAAAATACGTTAGTAACACTAAGAAAAGCCGTTTGTAATGTAATTTCAAACGAACCGTTCATCTGACAGGAAAATTGAAAAATCGAAATTGTAGAGGAGAAAATTCTCTAAATCTTCGGTCTCTTATTATTATTATTATTATTATTATTATTATTATTATTATTTTCAATCTTGCCTCGATGCAGAGATATTTGCAAAAATAAGAGATTTATTTACGAACGCCAAATGTTGTACCCTGTGTTCCATCCATGCTACAGTCACTCGTCCGAACGCCAAATGTACGCTACGTTCGTTTCACGCTACAGTCATTCATAACCAGTACAGGCGAAGCAAATAAACTTACAAACTACCAAGGCAAGACAGATGATAGTATTTTAATGGAAAAATAGAATCAAAATGTGGGAGAGATATTAAAATCCGAGATTCCAACTTTTGAATATGGCAAATAGTAATGTGACGTAATACAAAATGATGAAAATTTTGAAGCCAGTTTTGTGCGATTGCAGATGATATATGGTCAGCGTATTACTACATCGTTCTGACGTGTACAGCTGGAATAAAAAAAAAAAAAAAAAAAAAAAAAAAAAAAAAAAAAAAAAAAAAAAAAAAATTCAAATGTTTGTACAGCTTATGGGACTTAACTACGGGGTCATCAGTCCCTAAACTTACAAACTACTTATGAACTACTTACGAACTAGGACAGCACAAATATCCATGCCCGAGGGGGGATTCGAACCCCCGACCGTAGTGGCCGTGCAGACCGTGACTGGAGCGCCTCAGTCCCCTCGGCCACCGCGGCCGGCACAGCTGGAATATGTGTGGGTGGGGAGAGGTGAAGCAAAACTTATTGTTTTCTTCCTCAGAACCGAACATATTAAATTTGATGATTTCCAGAGATATATAGAAGAATCATTAAAACTTGCACACAACCACAAGATAACTTAAAATCATAACTTACAGGAACAATGCAGGTTAAGATATTTCAGTGAGTGTGCAGGTTATGAAAGGTACAAGTCAAGTGACATGACGCATTTTCATTGGCTGCTGCTGGATTCCAAAATGGCGCACCTTTGTGGATTCCTCCCGTATGCCGTATTGCGTAGTTTTCGAGATCGTAGAAGTTACTGTCAATACCGGTGATTTCCACAAGAACATGCTCGAAGATGTTGTTCATAACCACTTTATTTTTGTGGATGACATCACACGATCGAAATGAAAGGGGTACGAGTTTTGCCGACGGAAAACAAATGACCGATTTGTTATTTAAACCTGAAAATCGGAATCTGAACCATTCCAATCGTAAACTCGTAATTTTAAATAATTTTCGTAACAATTACGATTAAATCGTAATGGTTGGAACCTCTGTAAACTGATAGTTTAGAGAGGTAATAGTCCAAAAAGAGTATGTTTGTCAAAGCTAAACTCAAATATCATATAAATTTTGCTGTTTGTTAAAATGCGGTCAGAAAGAATATTACGTGTTGTGTGCATAGATATTACCACAATAGAGTCGTAATCGTATCGCAATTATTTTTTTTATTATTTACATTATTATTTTTGTCAGAAATGTTTGCAAACAAATCTAAAGTCCACAGAATGGAAGGTTTCATGAACCAATTGATAAATCTAAAGTAGGCCGTAAAACACGTCAATGCGATTTTTTTAAGCTTAAGGGACTTAACTGCGGGGTCGTCAGTCCCTAAACTTATAAATTACTTACGAACTACCTTATACTAGAGACGACAGAAACATCCATACGCGAGGGGGCATTCGAACCCCCGACAGGGAACGGCCTTCCGCGTCCAAGCATAGCGCCTCAATGCGATCGGCCATTCCGCCGCGGCTACACAATTTTCATCATCATAAGTCGTTGTACTCATTGCTGAGCGTCGTGACCCCATTAGTCAAGCGTCTCCATCTCGGTCGGTTGCCAGCTTCTCTCAGTGCCTGCTGAAGAGGTAGACCGGAGATCTTCTTGATTTGGTCTATCCATCTGCTCGCTGCTCTTCCTCTTGGTCTTGTGCCTTCGACTTTCCTTGTAAGATTATTTTTTCTAAGTTTTCTCCGCCTCTTCTCACAATATGGTCAAAGAACTGGAGAATTTTTTCACCGACTCGAGAAAAAAGGCGTCTGGAGATATTCAGTTGTTCAATAATGGACACATTTGTTCTTCTTTCGGTCCATTTTATGCGTGGCATCCCACGCCAGCACCAAAGCTCAAACGCATCAATGCGTTGTTTGTCTCTGGCCTTGAGTGTCCATGATTCACAGCCATAAAAGAAGACAGAAAACACGAGTGTTTCAACCAGTCGGATCTTTGTGGTATTTGTTATTGCTCTGCTCTGTCAGATCTTCGTGAGCTTCTTCATAGCCACTCGTCGTAGCGTGATCCGTCTTCTCATCTCCTCTTCACAACTACCTGTGCTGCAGATGGGTGACCCAAGATAGGTGAAGGACTGCACGACTTCCAGTTCCTTTAATTGACCTGTGAGCTGGAACTGTTGTTCTCGATCAATTAACATGATTGAAGAATACTAAGGAAATGCAGTCCGAAAACAAAGGAAGTAGGTTACAGTACACAGCTTGAATACTGCCCACCGGTGTGAGATCCGTACCAGGTGGGATTGATAATGGAAGTGGAGAAGATTCAACGGAGAGCAGTGCGCTTCGTTACAGGATCATTTGGTAATCGTAAAAGCGTTACGGAGATGACTGATAAACTAAGTTTCGAGAACATACCTTTACCGAGGAGTCAAGCAGTATATTGCTCCCTCCTACGTATATCTCTCAAGGAGATCATGAGGATAAAATCAGAGAGATTAGACCCCACACAGAGGCATACCGACAATTCTCCTTTCCGCGAACGTGACTGGAATAGGAGGGAAAATCGATAGTGGTACTCGAGGTACCCTCCGCCACACACCGTCAGGTGGCTTGCGGAGTATGGTTGTAGATGTAGATGTAGTTTGGACTTACTGAGGTTGATGTCTAGTCCATATATGTCTACACTAATGTCTTTTATTGTAGTTAGTAGCTCAGCAAGTTCATCTTCGCTGTTGGCTAAAAGTACAGTGTCATCAGCAAAACGGAGGTTGTTGACAGTTCTTCCGCCAATTGATTAATGATTCCTTATTTTATTCACTTACTCCCCTTGGACCACTTGTACCGCCCACCCCCACCCACGCATATTAGGTTGCATTACTATTTGCCATACTCGAAAAGTCGTCCAAAACCCTGTCTCTGCCCGATGGCGCCGCCATCGCGCGAGGCAAAAGTCATACGGAGATGCCAGTGAGCCACAGAGATGGCAATGTGCATTGCCGGCTCACCATTAAGTGGCTCCCTTTGTTTGCTGTCGCCATACTCGCACCTCCCGACGCCTTCAGGCAGAAGCTGGCTGGCGCTGAGCTCCTCTGGCGGCCAGTGCAGAAGCCGGCAGCCCGGAGGCGCGCTCGGGATTGGCCGGCGCTGGTGAGTTGCATCAACCCGCGGCCAGGCGCGAGGTTATCGCCCGTCGCCCATCGCCCCACTTGGCCAACTCTGAGCAATAGTGCGCTCGCCCGCGGCCTTCGTGCCCAGCCGAGCGGGACCGCTCTGGAGGAACCTTCTGGGCGATGACGCCGCTACAAGAGCCCCTCTCTGTCCGTGTCATCCGCTCTCTCTCTCTACAAAAAGAGCCCCTCTCTGTCCGTGTCATCCGCTCTCTCTCTCTACAAAAAGCAGCACGATCATAAAGTTGTTACAGTCTAAACGGAATGGTTCCAGGCGTGATATCTGCACATCCTCTGAGAAATGACGAAAAGAACAAAGTCTAGGGCGCACCACTGACTTTCGATTTCGATCCTAGTGTGTATCTTCTGCAAATCTACTCCAAATGGTGACATGTACAGTAGAGCAGATGCCGTGGAAACCTCTATAGTCGGGCCGAAACACGGTGATACCTGACTCCGCCTACCGGGCTCGGAGACCGCCCCGGCTGTGGAAACTGAATGCAGCCGTGTCACCAAGTACGGGGTGTCTCACGAAAGACGCCTGCCAGGCGTCCGCGGATCGCGCGGTACGGCTCCCGGCCGCCGTCATCGCATCCGCCGGCCACAGCAGCGCCCGATCTCGGACTCTATTGTGCCGCGGGCGCATACACAACATCTACATCATCTACATACATACTCCGCAATCCACTGTAAGGTGCGTGGCGGATGGTACGCTATACCACTATTAGGCATTTCCTTTCCTATTCCACTCCCAAATAGAACGAGGAAAAAAAGGTTGCCTATATGCCTCCGTACGAGCCCTAATTTCTCTTATCTTGTCTTTGTGATCACTACGCGATATATAAGCAGGCGGCAGCAAGATCGAACTACACTCAGCTCCAAATTCCGGCCCTCTAAATATCCTCAACAGAAATTCACGAAAAAAACGTCGTCTTTCCTCCAGCGATCCCCAACTGAGTTGCCGGAGCATTTCCGTGACACTCGTGCATTGGTCGAACCTACCAGTAACAAACCTAGCTCCTCTCTGAACTGCTTCTATGTCTTCCTTTAAACTGATCTGCTGCGTGCAATACTCAAGACGTGGTCGTACAAGCGTTTCATACGCGCTCTGCTTTACAGGTGAAGTACATCTTCACAAAATTCTCCCAATAAACCGAAGTCGGCTGTCCGCCTTACTCACAACTGTCCTTACATGTTCGTTCCATTTCATATCGCTCTGCAATGTTACGCCTAGATATTTGAACGAGGCGACAGCATCAAGAAGCTCACTATCATGCGATTGTTTTTCTTACTCATGCGCATCACCTTACATATTTCTACGTTGAGACCTAGCTGCCATTCTTCACACCAACTAAGTCATCCTGTATGCTATTACAGTCAGTTAAAGACGACACCCTCGCATACACCACAGCATCATCAGCAAACATCCGCAAATTACAAGTTACTCTGTGCTTCAGATCATTTATATAGATAGACAATAACAGCGGTCCTATCATACTCCCCTGGGGCACGCCTGACGATACACTCGTCTCTGATGAACACTCGCCGTCGAGAACAACGTCCTGCGTTCTATTACTTAGGAAGTCTTCCGGCCACTCACAATTCTCTGAACCTATTCCATAAGCTCGTATCTTCGTTATCAGTCCGTAGTGAGGCACCGCGTCGAACGCCTTTTTGAAATCGAGAAAAACAATACGGCTGTTGCCCTTCATCCATGGCTCGCAAGATGAGAAAAGGGCAAGCTGAGTTTCACATGAACGATATTACGTAAACCCGTGCTGATTCAAGAAAGAAGTTTTCACTGAGTTAAAGTCTACAAAACATTGCCATCTGAGAAACCTAAGCTTGCCCTTATTTAGAATAGATGTTCAAACTGATGTCCCTCTATGGAAAGAGCAGCCTGACATCTCTTTTAGACATTTGCGAACACTCGACGAATTTCGACTGCCGAAATCTGGGAAATGACTAGTCTCTTCGCCGTTTGGCACTTCAGACGGGCTCACAGACCAGTACACAAACTTAATTTGAAACCGTTCCGTAGTGTATCAAGTCACGAACTCAGATACTGTCGCTTGACATCGCTACTGTAAGTGGCTGTTACCGTCTGTGCACGATGGGGAAGTTGATCCTGAGATGCTTAATTTTTCTGATGAAGCATGGCTGCATTTGTTAGGCTACGTAAATTCGCACAACAATCGACGTTGGAGCTCAGAAAATCCACATTAGGTATATCAACAACCTCTTCATGACGTGAAAACTGGAGTGTGGTGTGCAATTAGTGCGAGGAGAATAATTTGGCCAATCTATTTTCACGAAATAATAAATTCTGACAGGTATGTGAAGAATATCCTGCATCCATTTTTTTTCAAGAACTTTCACCCAACGAAAAGCTGTAGTGTTATTTCATGCAGGATTATGCAAGAAGTTGCTTCTAAGTCAGCAATACGAAGTGTTTTTGATGGTTGGATAGTTGACTGGCCTCCTTGTTCTCCAGATCTAAATCTCTGCGACTTTTATCTTTGGGAAATGTTAAAAGATAAGGTCTATGCAAGCAATCCCCATACACTCGAAGAGTTGGAAGACGGGATTAGACCAGTCATTTCCCATATTTCGGTGCCGAAATTCGTCGAGTGTTCGCAAATATGTTCAAGAGATGTCAGGCCGCTCTTTCCATAGAGGGACATCGTTTTGAACATCTACTGTAAATAAAGGTGAGCTTAGGTTACCCAGATGGCAATGTCTTTAGACTTTAACTCAGTGCATGTGCCCGCGGCACAGTAGAGTCCGAGGATCGGGCGCTGCCGTGGCCGGCGGATGCGGTGGCGGCGGCCGGGAGCCGTACCGAGCGATCCGCGGACGCCTGGCAGGCGTCTTTCGTGAGACACCCTGTAGTTAGTTCGCTGCCGGCGAGTATAGCTACCGGTCGTTGTTGTCTGACAGAACTAGCTATAGTGCACAGTGTAACCGAATGCAAGCATGCGCAAAGCAAAGCTCACGTTTGACCTGCGCCAATGGTCTGCTGCCACAGCCGGCGCTCTAAGCCGATTGGCGCAAGCACCAGGGATCGTCCTACTTCGGCTCGACTACAGGTGCTGTCACTGCAGCAACGACATCAGCGTTTCTCAAAAGTTCAAATGTTTGTCATTCTAAAAGTTTTCCCGGCGGACATATAATATTCCATCAACTTTCGGGAGTGCACCCGTAACAGTGATAATTCTTCATTCGATATTTCGGCTGCAAACCTCACAGCCATCTTCAAGACGAGTCTGAATTCTCAGTGCCTATTTATAAGGCAAAAAACGTGATACAAACCTACCCAAGATTAAAATGCGCATGTGTCGAAGATATCTTAGTCATAACTGCTGTGCTTGTCATATATGAAATATATACGTCAAACATATAAGTGCATAGTGCAAACGCAATGGAGCTGTTACGAATCAACAGTGCTTTTCTACCTCTGGATCGCAGTCCCCAGGGGTGTCATGAAGTCATGGTTGGGTGTTGGCGTCACAGGAGCAAGTACGTGCACCGTAAAGTAACAAGTGGTTCAGTAATACAAAAACGTATGTCTAGGTGAAATTTATTTAATGACAAAACTACGCAGTTCTTTGTGTAGTATTCAATACGAATTCAATAGGTCATAGATTGTTGTACAATACAATGCATTAATGATGAATAAGTACAAAGTCTATAAACTTTTAGCCGGCCGCGGTGGCCGAGGGGACTGAGGCGCTTCAGTCACGGTCTGCACGGCCACTACGGTCGGGGGTTCAAATCCCCCCTCGGGCATGGATATTTGTGCCGTCCTTAGTCTTAGCTGGTTCATAAGTAGTTTGTAAGTTTAGGGACTGATGACCCCGTAGTTAAGTCCCATAAGATTTACAAACATTAACATTATAAACTGTTTAGAGGAAAAGAATATCATACAATAAGTAATTCTGAAAAATTCGAAAAAAAAGATCTACTTCTTTACTAATTGTGGGACCTTTCTAAATGAGCATAATTCGCTTCTGAGTCTTGCCTGAAATGCGAAATACTCGTTAACGAAATTTCTCTGTTGGAAATCCCATAAAACTAGGATACGTTTACCATTCCGAAAAATATAAAAATAATTCTTTCAACAATTCTGAAGTAAAAGAGTAAAGATAAAATTCTTTTTTCCTCTGAGATAACATTGTTTTGTTACGGTTCATGACGAGGGTGAGCGGTCGCCAAAATATTCGAAAAAGTTGAAAAACACTGCTATAAATGAATAACTAATTATTGAAAATGGCAACATCTGTCAAAAGTGTTCGTTCGTTCTGGTCTCCAGTCTGGAGACTGGTTTGATGCAGTTCTCTACGCTACCCTGTCCTGTGCAAGTCTCTTCATCTGAGAATACGCAAGGCAACCTACATCATTTTGAATGTGCTTACTGTATTCGTCCCTCGGTCTACGATTTTTACCCCACGCGCTTCCTTCTAATACTAAGTTGACAATTCCTCGAATGTCTCAGAATGTCTCCAACAAATCTATCCCTTCTCTCAGTCAGTATATGCCAGAAACTCCTTTTCTCCCCGATTCGGTTAAGCACCTCCTCATTAGTTACGTGATCTGTTGTTGTTGTTGTTGTTATGGTCCTCAGTCCGGAGACTGGCTTGATGCAGCTCTCCACCCTACTCTATCCTGAGCAAGCCTTTTCATCTCCTTATAAGAACGGCAACCCACATCCACTTGAATCTGCTTACTATACGCATCTCTTGGTCTCCCTCTGCGATTTTCACCCCACACACTTCCCTCCAATGCCAAATCTACGATTCCCCGATGTCTAAGAATGTGTCCTACCAAGCGATCCCTTCTTTTAGTCAAGGTATGCCAAAAATTCCTTTTCTCACCAATTCTGTTCAGTACCTCTTCATTAGTTATGCGATCTACCCACCTAATCTTCAGCATTCTTCTGTAACACCACATTTCAAAAGCCTCTATTCTCTTCCTGTCCGCACTGCTTATCGTCCATGTTTCACTCCCGTACAAGGCAACACTCCACACAAATGCCTTCAGAAAAGACTTCCTTACCCTTAAGTTAATATTCGATGTTAGCAAATTTCTCTTTTTCAAAAATGCTTTTCTGCCCATTGCCATTCTGCATTTTATATCCTCTGTACTGCGACCATCGCATGTTATTTTACTACCCAAGTAACAAAACTCATCTACCACCTTCAATGTTTCGTCACCTAATCTAATTCCTTCAGCATCGCCTGATTTTCTAAGACCGCATTCCATTATTTTTGTTTTGCTCTTGTTAATGTTCATTTTATATGCACTCTTCAACACGCTGTCCATTCCATTCAACTGCTCTTCCAGGTCCTTTGCTGTCTCTGACAGAATTACAATGTCATCGGCAAAACGCAATGTTTTTATTTCTTCCCCCTGAACTTTAATCCCTATTCCAAATTTTTCCTTGCTTTCCTTCACCGCCTGCTCGATGTACAAATTGAATAGCATCGGAGAAAGGCTACAACCCTGTCTTACTCCCTTCCCAACTGATGCTTCCCTTTCATGCCCTTCGAGTCTAATAACTGCGGTCTGGCTTTTGTACAAGTTGTAAATAACTCTCCTTTCCCTGTATTTTACCCCTGCTGACTTCAGAATTTGAAAGAGTGTATTCCAGTCAACATTGTCAAACGCTTTCTCCAAATCTACAAAAGCTAAAAATGTAGGTTTGCCTTTCCTTAATCTATCTTCTAAGATAAGACGTAAAGTGAGTATTGCCTCCCGGGTTCCTACTTTCCTCCTGAATCCAAACTGATCTTCCCCGAGGTCAGCTTCTACCAGCTTTTCCATTCTCCTGTAGATAACTCGTGTTAAAATTTTGCAACCATGACTTATCAAACTGATGGTTCTGTAATTTTCACACCTGTCTGCGCCTGATTTCTTTGGAATGGGGATTATTACATTTTTCTTAAAGTCTGAGGGCATTTCGCCTGTCTCATACATCCTACACACCAGTTCAAATAATCTTGTCATGGCTGGCTCTCCCAGAGACTTTAGTAGCTCTGAGGGTATGTCATCTATTCCTGGGGCCTTGTTCCTACCTAGGTCTTTCAGGGCTCTGTCAAATTCATCTCTCAGTATACTATCTCCTATTTCATCTTGATCTACTTCCTCTTCCCTTCCTACAACATCGTTTCTAAGTTCATTTCCTTTGTAGAGCTGCTCTATGTACTCTTTCCACCTTTCAGCTTTCCCTTCCTTGCTGAGAACTGGTTTCCCATCTGAGTTCTTGATATTCGTAGAGTTGCTTTTCTTGTCCCCAAATGTCTCTTTTATTTTCCTGTAGGCGGTATCTACTTTTCCCCTTGCTATACATTCTTCTACAGATTTGCATTTGGCTTCTAGCCACTCCTGCTTAGCCAGTTTGCACTTCCTGTCAATCTCATTTTTTAGTCGTCTGTACTCCATTTTGCCTCTTTCATTTACTGCATTTTTATATTTTCTCCTTTCATCAATTAACTGTAGTATTTCCTGTGATATCCATGGATTTTTTGTAGGTCTTGCCTTTCTACCTATTTTGTCCTCCGCTGCCTTCACTATTTCATCTCTCAATGCTACCCATTCCTCTTCTACTGTTTTATTTCCCCCTGTTTCTGTCAATTGTTGCCTAAATATCCCTCTGAAATTCTCCATAACTTCACTTTCCTTCAATTTATCTAAGTCCCATCTTCTTATTTTCCTACCTTTCTGCAGTTTTTTCAGCTTCAGCCTACAGTTCATGACTAACAAGTTATGGTCAGAGTCTATATCTGCCCCTGGGTATGTCCTGCAGTTTATAACCTGGTTCCGGTACCTATGTCTTACCATTATAAAATCTATCTGATACCTTCCGGTGTCTCCTGGTCTCTTCCATGTATACAACCTTCTTTTGTGATTCTTAAACCACGTGTTTGTTACGATTAAATCATGTTCCGTGCAAAATTCTACCAGGCGACTTCCTCTTTCATTCATGATTACGTGATCTACCCATCTAATTTTCATCATTCGTCTGTAGCACCACATTTCAAAAGCTTCTCTCATCTTTTTATCTGAACTCATTATCATCCACGTTTCACTCCCATACAATGCTACACTCTAGACAAATGCTTTCAGAAAGGACTTCTTAACTTTTAAATTAATATTGGATGTTAACGAAAACGCTTTTATTCTCATAGCCATTCTGCATTTTATATCTTCTTCGGCCACCAGATGTTATCTCGCTACCCAAATAACAAAACTCATCTACTACTTTTATTGTCTCATTACCTAATCTATTTCCTTCAGCATCGGCTGATTTTCTGACATTGCATTCCATTACCCTCGTTTTACTCTTGTTTATGTTCGTCTTATACCTTACTTTTAAGACACTGTCCATTCCCTTTAATTGCTCTTCCAGGTCCTTTGCAGTCTCTCACAAAATTACTATGTCATCGACAAACCGCAAAGTTTTTATTTCTTCTCCCAGAACTTTAACTTCCTCTCCAAACATCTCATTGCATTCCTTCACAACTAGTTCAATGTACAGATTGAAGAACACTGGGGAAAGGCTACAACCCTGTCTTACTCCTTTCCCAACCTCTGCGTTCCTTTCTTGCCCTTCGACTCTAATAATTGCTGTCTGGTTTTTGTATAGGTTGAGTATAACTCTTCACTCTCTATATTATTCCCCTGCTACCTGCAGAATTTGAAAGCGTGTATTCCAGTCGACATTGTCAAAAGCTTTCTCCAAATCGACAAACACTAAAAACGTAGGTTTGCCTTTCCTTAGCCTATCTTCTAAGATAAGTCACAATGTGAGTATTGCCTTCCGTTTTCCTACATTTCCCCTAAATCCAAACTGATCTTCTCCTAGGTTGGATTCCACAAGTTTTTCCATTCGTCTGTAAATAATTCGTCTCAATATTTTGGAAACATGACTTATTAAATTGCACTTCTGTAATTTTCACATTTGTCTGCACTTGCTTTCTTCGGGATTGGAATTACTATATTTTTCTTTAAGTCGGAGGGTATTTCCCTTCTCGTATACATCTTGCAGGTGGAACCTTTTTTTCATGACTGGTTCTCCTAACGATATCAACTGTTCAGACTGAAGACGCAGAAATTCTTCCCGATATGCGACTTCCAAGCATTGTCAAGATGAAATTCTTCGTCAGGGATTAGCGGGTTGTCAGACAGTTGTATTTCTACAGCTTCCTTTACAACTGAGTCCCAGGAAGAAGAAACTGCGGTTAAAATCTTTACTTGTTTGTAATCCATGGCATGACCTGTAGAAATGCAATGTTCGGCTACTGCATACTTGTTGGACTGTAGAAGGCGTGTATACCTCTGGTTACTCTACACCGCGCGTGGTTTGACCTACGTAGCGTTTGCCGAACTCACAAGGATTTGATAAACCCCTGCCTTACGCAAGAACAGATAATCCTTGAAGGATCCCAACAAAGTCGATATGCGAAAGATCACATCCATGTTATGTTTAGTCATGATTCTAGCGATTTTAGAAGAAACACTGCCCACGTATGGGAGAAAGGCCTGCAGGTGTAAGCTCGATCCAGCTGCCGTTTGTGGCGAGATCTGCCGAGTCCCGTCTTTCTCCCAGACTATCCAATAACTCCCGATCCACCTGCACGCCGTCCTGTGAAGTCGCCCACTATATCTTCTGTCGTCGTGATCCCTTGTTTTTTCCCTAAATGCCTCTCTGAGTTTCGCTGCAAGAAAAAAAATGCAAACTCTTGAGAACATTTATCCGCTGAAAATTAATTACCATTTTACGTGAGGCTTGACAGCGATCGTATTCATTTCCTCCAAACGGTGATGTCACACAGAACAACACCGACAAGTGCGATTACTTTTCGAATTTCCAGTCCCATAAATAACACACATATCGTCGAAGTTTGAGTTTGCGATTATCAAAATATCTGACCGAAAGTCGTATCTTTTGATTGCATTTACTTACAAGGTTAAATCTATAGGATAACTGCTCTAAGACCAAACGCATTTCCCGAGCGGTCTAAGGCGCCTCGGTGCGGAGCGCGCGGTTGACCGCCGTCGGAGGTTCGAGTCCTCCCTGGGGCATGTGTGTGTGTGTGTGTGTGTGTGTGTGTGTGTGTGTGGGTGGGTGGGTGTTGTCCTTAGGTTAGTTTACCTAGGTTTAAGTAGTTTATAAGCTACAGACTGATGACCATGCAGTTTGGTCCGACACATTTACAAACATTTGAACATTTGAACCAGACGCATTTCGCTTCATTTTCAAGCATCTTCAGTGGTTAACAACATATTTGGTTTACATTTCTTTATGTTTTCTTTTGTTATTTTGATCACGAAAAGATATCATGATATGCGTTTGTATTATTCTAAATTTTTACTCCGTCATAGGTCCGTAGATTGTGGTGCGCGTCGTAGATTTCAGATTCTACGTCTACTTAGGGATACTCCGCAATCAACCGTAAAGTGCATTTCTTGGAAATGGGTTCTTAACAGAGGGACAGATAGATGTACAACAAATGGCAAAAATTACTTTTTATTAGTTGTTGTGGTATTTAATTATAAGAACACACGCAGACTTCTATGTTCCAGGACATACTCCAGGACTCGAAACTCCGACGGCGGACAACCGCTCGCTCCGTAGCGACGCGCCTTAAAACGCTCGGCAACTCCACCGCGGCGGTTCGAGGGTCCCAGTGGCGTGTTGCTCGCTCTCGCCAGATCTGAAACCGTTCCAACTCGTCTGGAACGTCGTTCAACGCGGCGTCACACATCACGGCTCACAGCCCTCGCCGGAATTTGCGGGAATCGGGTGACTTGTGTTAGCAGATCTGGTGGGTGTCAACTACCAACAGAGACCTACTGAAGCCTCACTGCTACGACGCCAAGACGCTTCGACGTTCTTGTCCGTGCTAAAGGTCGACACGCTGATTATCAGTTCAGTGTATATGCAGCGATGATGCGATTGAAAATTAAACGGGAACGTTCCTCCCATATGTCTACTTCGTAAATTGCCGACAGAAATGCGTACAATATATCCAACAGCAGGTAGTGAAATATTTGATTAAACAGGTGATTTAAGCCGATCAGTATACCATGTTTTTTCTCCGTTTTAGTGGTGATGTATCGAAAACGCCGTCATTGGCAAGTGCCTTATATTTCTGAAATTTTTGCCTTTTCGGGCGACCTATCTTTCCCCTCCTTAAATAAAAACAAACAACAAAAAACATAGGTTGCCAAAGATAAAATTTTGAACATAGCTGCTATTGCCAGCGACCGTGACAACGTCAGAGTATAAAAATGCAGCCCTCGGTCGCAAAATTAAAAATTACTTTTTAACCTGGTTTCGGCAATAACTATGTTTGCCTTCATCAGAAATTATAAAATAAAACAAGTCACATAATAAAATATACAAATCAGCTGTAAAGCTTACGTCACAAAGTATAAAAATGCAGCCCTCGGTCACAAAATTATTTAACCTGGTTTCGGCAATAACTATGTTTGCCTTCATCAGAAATTATAAAATAAAACAAGTCACATAATAAAATATACAAATCAGCTGTAAAGCTTACGTCACAAAGTATAAAAATGCAGCCCTCGGTCACAAAATTATTTAACCTGGTTTCGGCAATAACTATGTTTGCCTTCATCAGAAATTATAAAATAAAACAAGTCACATAATAAAAATACAACTCAGCGTAAAGCTTACGTCACAAAATTTAAAAAGAATTTTTTAGATAAAGCTAGCCACTATGGACTGCACGCCTGTACAGAGGCCAAAGATCTCTCTTTCAGATATCCTTTTTTATATGTTCTGTTACATCTAAGCTGATATAATCAGATGTTGTATAATATTAACAGAACATTAGTCGCACGTCAACCATTGGTTTTGGGTTAACTGAGAGACAGCCGTGGCGGAATAGCCGTGCGCACTAAAACGCTCAGCTGCGGTGCGCGCGGCCGTTCGCCGTCGGAGGTTCGAGTCCTCCGTCGGGCGTGGGTGTTTGTGTTGTCCTTAGCATCACTTACTTTAAGTTGGTGTAAGTAGATTGTAAGCTTAAGGACTAATGACCACTGTGGTTAGGTCCCTTACATTTACAAAAATTTGAACATTTAACTGAGAGAGAATTGACTGTCATTTCACACATATACTGGGTGAATCACCTAACACTTGCACCGCAAATAATTGCAGAAAACGGAAAGTGCGATTGATGTGCGGTTTTCACAGCCTAGCCCCTGGGGCACAGATCACTGTCTCATGACCACCAACCAGTCAGCTACGCTACTGCAGCCTCCGCCCTCAGAAATTTCAACGGTTGTAGCTGCCAAACTTAACGTGATAAAAATGTCATTCAAAATCCTTTGTACACAGCTGGTGTCAAAAATTCTAGTGCATGATAGAAACAACCATTGTTCTATTTGAAAAACTGTATGTTTGCATAAAAATACACTTTCTAGGTATTTTTACAATCCGTTTATTGGCTAACAATACGAGCCTCTGATTACAAATCCAGTCTGTGAAAACCGCACATCAATCGCACTTTCTGTTTCCGCAATATTTGCGGTGCAAGTGTTAGTTGATTCACTCCGTATATGTAGGTGTAGAAGCTGAAATCTACGACGCATGCTACAGTCTACGGACCTGTGGCGGAGTAAAATTTTACAATAATACAAACGCATAGCATGATATCTTTTCGTGAACAAAACAACAAAAAATCTAAAAAATTATAAACCAAATACGTTGTTAACCACTGAAGATGGTTTAAAATGAAGCGAAACGCATCTGGTCTTAGTTACATTAATATTTGCAACTGGAAAAGACAGGCAATTATCCTGCAGATTAACCTTATAAGTAAATGCAGTCAAAAGATACGGACATTAGGTCAGATATTTTGATAATCGCAAACTCCCTCAACAAAACGTCGACGATATTATGTAATATGTGTGAGACTGAAGAGTCGAAAAGTAATCGCACTTGTCAGTGTTGTTCTGTCTGACATCGCCGTTTGGAGGAAATGAAACGACCGCTGTCAAGCCTCACGTAAAACGGTAATTAATTTTCAGCGGATAAATGTTCTCAAGAGTTTGCATTTTTTTTCTTGCAGCGAAACTCAGAGAGGCATTTAGGGAAAAAAACAAGGGATCTCGACGACAGAAGATATAGTGGGCGACTTCACAGGACGGCGTGCAGGTGGATCGGGAGTTATTGGACAGCCTGGGAGGAAGACGGGACTCGGCAGATCTCGCCACAAACGGCGGCTGGAACCAGCGTAGCCGGCTGCCCAATTAAAGTACAGCGTACGGCGGTAAGAGAAATCACGGGCTCATACTAACCGATGTGGACGGCCATTTTCCTGTTACTCCACCTGCTAGGGAAAGGCAATTACTGAACGCAGAATGTGACCAAGGTCATTCACCAAACGTGACTTGCGGAGCGTATCTGTAGATGCAGATACAGATGTAGACGTAGCATTTGAGTGAATTTTTCGGCAATCAGTCGTAAAAATATTTATTTATTTGCAGATCTAGATTTCGACCACTGTGTGGTCATTATCAGTGCTTAAAAACAATTAAAATATTTAAAACATCTCGACCTCCATGTTGGAGGTTGCGTTCGTACTCGAGATGTTTTAAGTATTTTAATTGTTTTGAAGCATTGATAACGACCACACAGTGGTCGAAATCTACATCTGCAAATAAATAAATATTTTTACGACTGACTGCCGAAAAATTTCCACAAGTGAAATACAGTCGTGGAGCACAAATTCCACCAAGGAATCTAGCCGAGACGTAGGATGATTAGCACAGTAAGCAGAGGTAAACGTAGTTTTAGTAGTGCACCCACTGAGAAATTCACCTCAAGGTACGTGATGTACGAGGCGCGTCCGGAAAGTAAGTTCTTTTTGTAATAAAATGAAATTGTACACAGATACAGAAGAAATTTTTATTGCACAAAATTCTGCAACTCTCAAACTACTTTTCCACATACCTGCAGAAATTTTGCAGGTATTTAGCGTGTCACCATGTTTTGTATACCTTCTTCCTAGAAATCTGCCGCCTATGTCTTCAACCAGTTGGACATTCCTCTTGTTTTTATGGTAGAGTGTGCAAAATTTCATCAATATCGGAACAAAATTATACCTTTCTATGCAATAGAAACGCAGGGTCACATTGAAAAACGCACTTTTTTGTTCTCAGATATTTCTTTCAGCTCGTCGTCATTGGTAAAGTGCTGACTACCAAGGAAAGACTTGAGCTGTCCTGGATCTTGTCATCAATCGCGTGAACCAGTTCTTCTGTAACCAAAAGTGGACGCCCACTTCGTTCTTCAACGTGCACATCACTACGCCCGCCTTTGAACTGTCGGACCCATCTTCTCACCATCGAATCACTCATCGCATTTGGTCGGTAAACATCGCAAATTTGCCGATAAATTTCACTCGGTCTCACTTTCCTCGCATTCAGAAACCGAATCACCGACCTGATTTCACAGGCGGCTGGATGTTAAATAAACACCGACATTTCAAACAAGCACAACAAAGCGTACGTAACTGACAGCGATCTCCAAATGGCACACGTTCTTCTCCTTGATGCACATCGTCTACAGCGCATGTGCGGAACTGCAATCGCAGCGTTGCAGCGGAGATAAACTGAAACGGAACTTACTTTCTGGACGTGCCTGGTAGGTTACCTCATACCACTACTAATTTCTTCCACTCCCAAACAGAACGAGGGATAAAAAAAAATGCCTGTATCTCTCTGTAAGCCTTAATTTCACTGGTGGCTTTACACAAAATGTACGATTGTTTATCAGTCAGCTTCAAATTCGGAGCCTCTAAATTTCCCTAACAGTGTTTCTCGCAAAAAAAAAAAAGTCACCTCCCCTGCAATGATTCCCAGAATTATCAGCGGGAACACTCGCTCATTGGTCGAACCTAAACAAACTTAACAGCCCGCCTCTGAATTGCTTCCGTGTCTTCATTTAAAACGATCTTGGGGGAATCCAAAACACTTGAGCAATACTCAGTACGGGGTGGGACAAGGGTTTGGTACGCGGTCTCCTCTACGGATGAACCACATCTTGCCAATACTCTCCCGATATATTGAAGTCGGACATCTGCTTTCCCCACGACTGTCCACATATGCTCGTTCCATTTCATTACGCTCTGCAACGTTACTGCTAGGTATTATTCGACGCGACTGAGTCAAATAGCACACTATTAACGATGTATTCCAACATTATGGGATTATCTATCGTTCCCATGTGCGTCATCTTACATTTAGAGCTAAATGGCATCTGCTTAATGACACAGCGATATCGGGACATCGAAGAGAAACTGGCCAGGTTACAGAGAGAAGGAGAAGCAGCAGGCCTCAAGGTAAATGTTCGCAAAACCAAAGAAATGCGGACAAACTCGACCAACACCACTAGGCTGACCATTAATGTAGAGGATGTAGAGCAGGTCCCGCCTTTCCTCTACCTCGGAAGTATAGTCACGACTACAGGAAGCGCTGAGAAGGATGTCCGTAGTCGCATCCGCAGAGCAAATGGCGCGTTTGTCCAGCTGTACGCCACTTGGAGAAACAGGAACATCTCAAGGAAAACCAAACCCCCTTCTTGTCAATAGCAAGGCAGTTCTGATGTATGGTTGCGAAACTTGGAAAGTGACTAACCACACCAAAAACCAGATCCAAGTTTTTATTAACTGTCGTCTCCGGCGTATTTCAAACGTGAGATGGCCAAATATAATGACGAATGAAGATCTTTGGAGAGAGACAAACCAGCAACCAATCAATATACAAATCAGGGAAAGAAAATGGAAATGGATTGGGAATACGTTCAGAAAACCAGAAAAGGTGGCGCTGGACTGGAACTCTCAAGGAGTTAGGAAACGCGGTGGTCTCAAACACACCTGGAAAAGTACGATCAAGAGAGTAGCTGCAGAAGATGGGAAAACCTGAAGGGAAGAGACTTGCCAGAAATCGCATCAGGTGGAGAAATTTCGTTTCGGCCCTATGTTCCAGAGGGAACGACTGGAACTAAGTCAAGCCATCGCTCACAGCATCTGGAAATTTTTTCATCCTGCATTCTGCTACAGCCATTAAATGATGACACCTTCCCGTACACCGCAGCGTTATCAGCAAACAGCCGTAGATTGCTGTTCATTGTGTTCATCTGGTAATTTATGTAGACAGGAAACAATAACACTCCTGCTACACTTTCCTGGGCCAGTCATTTCAAATGTTTGTAATCTGTCGGACTCAACTGCGTGGTCATTAGTCCGTAGCTTACAAACAAATTAAACTACGGTAAACTAACCTAAGGACAACACAAACAACCACTTCCGAGGGGGGGGGGGGACCCGATCCCCCGACGGCGAACGGCCGCGCGCACCGCAGCACGGCTAATCCGCCGCGGCCGAGTCATGTCTCTGATGAACAGGCGCCATCGAAGACAACCTACTGGACTCTGTTACTCTTCGACATATCTGAGTATTGATTCTAAATTAGGAAAATTTAGAGGTCATACAAATAAGTACTAAATGAAGACCGTCAAATTTCGGTTACACGATAAATTACACAAATCTTAATCTTTACATATATAAAAATTAATGTTTGTCTGTATGTCCTCTATGTGTTCATAATCCATTTATTCTATCGCAATAAAACTTTGGTGAACTGTTCACCGTACGCCCACGAAGGTTCCTGACCCAAAAACAAAAGATGACGACTCATCGCTCAGGAGATATGACGTCATAAATAATGAGAGGCCACGTCGTGAGAATACCCTGATTTAAGAATCAATTATTGGAAAGTGGGTGTAGTTAGGGACCTGCAACAAGTTTGGATGTAATTTCGGACGATTATGAAGAGTTTTGTAACCGAACCCCCACCCAAATGGTGAAAAGAAGTCTACCGCTCACAACAGTTTCGCTATAGATGTTGTAAAACTGTCGCATCAGCTGACCTTGTAGCAAATGAAGTTAGTATTACAGATTTGCATTTTACTATTTATTTTTATCTGCAAGTGTTCCTTAATTCTCTTGCAGCCAAAATTAAGCAATCTGTTTTCTTGATCTCTATCTATATAAAAGCGAAAGGACACTCACTCACTGACGAAATCTCGAAAACTACTTCACCTATGAAGCTGAGGTTTGGCAGGAATATAGTTTATAGCTAGAAAACGTCATCTAGGAAAGTATTTTGTGACAGGTGGATGGCGGAGCTTACTTCTCCTACAGACTCACGAAATCTACATTTTTATTCCGACTTTCATGAAATTTCATACACTTGACCTTCAAAACAAGTGGAAGGTCACCGTGAACCTTACCTTTCATACGGTACATAGAACAAGGGTTGTATGAAATAAAACTGGAATATTTGAGAACAACAAAATGCGTTTTTCAATGTGACCCTGCGTTTCTATTGCATAGAAAGCTATAGTTTTGTTTCGACATTGATGAAATTTTGCACACTATACCATAAAAACAAGAGGAATGTCACTGTCTGTATGAAATCTCGTTCGGTTAGTGAAGTAGGGTACTTAACTTACGGAATTTTACAAAATGCAGAGTTTATGAATTTTTGCGCCCGTGACCTTTAAACCAAGAGGAAGATCACTGGGTACATATATGTTTGTATGGTACACGACAGAGGATACCTTGTAGAAAAGTTTGACGAGAGAGGGAAAGGTGGAAACGAACAGACAGATGGGAGACAAAGAGGTGGATGCAGTGAGAGGGGAAGGGGATGTGGACTACGAGAGTGTAGGATAAATAAACACCCGGGCAACGCCGGGTTTACAGCTAGTCGTATAAAATGTTCCGGCACACAATTTTAATCTGCCAGGAAGTTTCAGTACAATGGTGGTTCGATAAACCCTCTGCCAGGTACTTAAATGTGATTTGCAGAGTATTCCATGTAGATGTAGATCATCGGCTTCGGCTTCGAGACTTACAGATAAACTAACTTATGCTAATAACAACACACAACACACACACACCCATACAAACGGAGGACTCGAACCTCCGGAATCCGTGGCAAGGCGCCTTAGACCACACAGCCATTCCCACGTGTCTGAGTCGTACATTTACATAAGTAAGCATTCCCAGAAATTACAGTTACCAGCAGATGTTTTTATTTGATCTGTTTCTCACCAAATAATATTCCCGCACAGCGCTGCTGTCAGCATCACCCATTCCTTGAGTGACCGACAGACAATCAGTGTAAACAGAATGGCGTCAAAGATATCGCTGATGGCCAGATACCAGCTTTTTGCTTCGCTCCGCTATCTCCTAGTCCCGCATTCGCTGTCCTGAGCGTAAAACGCGTGGCGCCCGCTCTCATTTAGTGGTTCGTGTCGAGATTTCATTTCTCTTCCGCCATTTGTGAGTCGCGATGCGTACTGTCAAGCAGTTTTTTCGCGCGGTGAGCGGTAGACGTGGAGGCGATAGCGAGCGATTACGCGGCTCAAAACTAGGCCACACGTACCGCCTGCTGCTCGAGTTCACAACATCGGACTACCCGCGGCGAATATCTCAGGTAAGGCACATTGAAAAGGAGGCTCTGGGACGTAAACAGTTTCTGCATCCAAATATAATGCTTACAGTCCAGTCAAATAGTAGCTAATCCTTGCAAAAGATTGGGTACAAGATTTTTTTAATTTATTTTTTTTAACACGTTCATAATGTTGGAATGATTAGAAAACTAAGTTTTTCCAAGAAAATTTCTCTTGGCAAACCTTTCTGCAGTAAAAAAACTTAAAAAATTTCAGTTTTTTTTTTTTAGTTTTTTCAAAAGATCTACGTTTCTTGTGCTTCAATAGCTTTTACGTCTAAGTTATTTCTTAAAGAGTACAAAATTCTCTACAAATTTCATTCTACTACTAATATCTAGGGCGCTACAGTGCGTCAAAAAATGTCAATTTTTCAAAATTTGTACAAAGTGGCAAAATACCTATTTTTTTAACACTGTTATTTCAGTTTCTGTTTGTGTAATATAAACATATACTACCAAGTTATATGTTGGGATTTACCAACACATTTTTAGGTATTCAATTTTTCTGTATACAAAATGGTGATTTCTAGACACCCACCTATTGTCATCCGTACATCACTAGCCCAAGTTTACTATGGGCCACCTCAGCCCTGATATTTGTGAAATTATAAATATAAAAATACTTAATTAAGAGATATAGAAACACACACACACACACACACATAAAGGGAGAGAGGAAACTGAACTATTATTAGCTGCAAAAGGCAACCTAATTAGTTAATTTTCTTGTATATTAAAAAAGCGCACAGTTAACATTAAAAATAAGAGCTTTATTACAATTAAAATTCATAATAAGTTACTAACAAATATTGGCACTTCGGGGTGTATAATTCTCGTAATATTGTACTTCTACTTTAGCGCACTTGAGAGAGATATGAGCATCACTTCCGACGTTTTGATGTGCCAGGTTATTCGGTGTCACCAGAAATACCTTGGGTTTTAGATTCAGGATATGTACACAGATTTGGTCTCAGGTTGACAGCGAGTCAGCCTCTTCCAGTTCGTAGATTTCGTCATCAGTTTCCTCAAAATCCTCCATAAGATCATCTTCACTGTGTTCATATAAAAGTTGTGGCACGTTTTAACAATAGGCCCCAATACATTTCTTGCACATTGAAGAACATTTCAAACCCGCCTCAGCTCACCTTGCACGAACGTGAAACAATGTGGACGAGTGCTTCAGGTGAACTGGGGCTTGTAACCGGCATCGCGCCATTGTCACTGTGATTCCAGCCCCATTTCTCAAGGGATTTCCAGTTTCCCATTCAACTTCGGACTTGCTGGTAAGTCCGTAATGAATGATGTTGCGCACCCCGAAGTGCCAATATTTGTTAGTAACTCATTAAGCATTTTAATTGTAATAAAGCTCTTATTTTTATTGTTAACTGCGCGCTTTTTTAATATACAAGAAAATTAGCTACCTAATTAGCTTGCCTGTTGCAGCTAATAACAGTTCAGTTTCCTGTCAAGACGTGTGTGTGTGTGTTCCTATATCTCTTAACTATGTATTTTCATATTTATGTTTTCACAAATACCAGGGCTGAGGTGGCCTTTAGTAAGCTTCGGCTGGGTGCACATTTTCAGCTTTGTCCCTTCGCAGTTGGTGTCATATATTCTGTGAATATGAAAACAACAACTGCAGGATCAGAAGTAACGTCTGTTCTTTCGGAACAGACGCCATATATAATTTGCCGGTGACGGGCAGTGATCATTGCGTTAGTGGGGAGGGAGGGGGAAGTTTGGAGCCCTTAGTCTTACGGGAATTAGTTTCATGCCTACGAGTTTGAGTACTGTGGGCAGGGTGAAGCTGGGAATTTGTATCAGCCGGGAGGCGTGCTCAGGTAGTCCTTGCAGGTGCGGTGATCACTGTGTCCCCAGTGGTATCATTCGACACATTATGCAATCATTAGCGTGCTTAATCCATATTTTCATACTAATATCACAGTGTGACGTGTATGTAAAACTTTACGTCTGGCACTTGGGACGAATGCAGCTCCCGCAGCTGATGTTTGTAAAGCCTATGGGACTTAACTGCGGGGTCATCAGTCGCTAAACATACAAACCACTTATGAACTACCTTATACTAAAGACGACACAAACACCCATGCCCAAGGTGGGATTCGAACCCCCAACGGGGAACGGCCTCGTACTTTGGAGCATAGCGCCTCAGTGCGCTTGGCCACTCCGCCGCTGCTTCAGGTATGTCATTTCTTGTAATAAATGTGAGGTTACCAGCCTTAAGGGCAGTCTCACCTGTAATAAGATGTTCCCTGGCATTTGTAGTATCGTGGTATCACTATACATCTTGAATGATTGCGATACAAAGCAGTGTGACTTGTTGGAATAGTCAAACGACTGCACCGACGAGCGATTAGAGTACCCAAAAGACAGGTACGTTAGTTGGGTTGCATGCGAATCGGATACTTTTGAGCGCGACTGTAAGTACCATGATCAGAAAATACGAACTTGAAAGAGCAAACGTGAAATGATGATTGATTACAATGTCACGGAAGGACATTGGATGCACTGGACAAACTTTGCGAAAACTAGTCGGTATGACTGCGAACATGCACGTGGCCAATGTCTACACTATTTACCATTTTAAAAGTAAGGAGAGTCAATGTTGCCGTTTTATTTCAATACACCAATAGACTTGTTCAAATGGATGATTTAAAGGGAAGAAATTTGCTACAGCGTTTTGGAATGGATTTAGTAATACATCTACATAGATACTCTGCAAATCACATTCAAGTGCCTGGCAGAGGGTTCATTAACCACTTTCATAACTTTTCTCTACCGTTCCATTCTCTAATAGCGCGCGGGAAGAAAGAATACCTAAATCGTTCCGTTTTCGATCTTATTTCTCTTATTTTATTGTGATGGTCATGTCTCCCTAAGTACGTGGGTGCTAGCAAAATATTTTCACATTCAGAAGTAAAAGTCGGTGATTGAAACTTCGCAAACGCATCACGCCGCAATGAATAACGTCTTTCTTTTAATGATTTCCACCCCAATTCGTGACGCTTTCCCCCCGTAACGTGATAAAACTAAACGAGCTGCCCTTCTCTGAACCTTCTCAATGTCTTCTGTCAGTCCCACCTGGTGAGAGTCTCACAAGGGGCAACAGTACTCCAGGAGAGGACGCACAAGTGTGATGTAGGCAGTCTCTTTGGTGGAGCTGGTGCATCTTCAAAGCGTTCTGCCGATGAAACGTAACCTTTGGTTCGGCTTCCCCACAATATTTTCTATGTGCTCTCTCCAGTCAAAGTTGTTCGTAATTGTAACTCCTAGGTATTTGGTAGAATTTACGACCTTAAGGTTTAACTGATTTATCGCGTAATTGAAGTTCAGTGGATTTCTTTTAGTGGTCATGTGTATTACTTCACACTTTTCTTTATTTAGTGTCAACTGCCAATTTTCGCACCAAGTAGAAATTTTGTCTAAATCGCTTTGCAGTTGCTTTTGATCCTCTGTTGACTTCACTAACCGATAAACGACAGCATCATCCGCGAATAGTCTAAGGGAGCTATTCAGATTGTCTCCTAAATCGTTTATAAACACGAGGAAGAGTAGGGGACCTATAACGCTTCCTTGTAGAACGCCAGGTACCCGACATACATCGTCGAGATGTATGACTACTTTCTCGTGAACCGAGAGAGCCGTCCGCGGTGGCCGAGGGGACTGAGGCGCTCCAGTCACGGTCTGCACGGCCACTACGGTTGGGGGTTCGAATTCCCCCTTCGGGCATGGATATTTGTGCCGTCCTTAGTCTTAGCTAGTTCATAAGTAGTTTGTATGTTTAGGGACTGATGACCCCGTAGTTAAGTCCCATAGACTTACAAACATTTGAACATTTTTGAACCGAGAGAGGTCATTATACTGGGCGGTGTACATCTCCGAAGGGGGGGGGGGGATTCCATTTTATTACACTCAACACACCATTGAAATTGTTCCAGCGAGCAGGCATTTGGAAAGCACGATATCACAAGTCACCGCATCTGGAAAGGCGAGCGAGTAGCAGTGCTGGTAGCGGCTTTTACCGGTAGCTGTCGGTGAGTGAGGCGGCAGAACAGGTTTGGAAGGAACCGTGAGACGTGGCCGTGCGTTACCGGCCTCAGCAGGCAGACGTATATACGGCTGCAGCTAAACCAGGCCCAATCAGCCTGGGGATCCGTTAAGAGGCGCCGATACCGCGGGAACGCCAATACTTATGCAGATGGTCGGCCCTAAATAAGGGCCGGTTGTGTGCACTGGCCTGAGAGTTATTGTCCTGTCAGTTCCTGAGTCCGGCGTAAGAAGACTCCTATTTATACCAAACTAGCTGAAAACCCAACGTTGCCCGAGTATTTATTTATTTATTCCTGCCATATTTCAGGTATATATTCATCTGTATCTGCGCTGTTTGTCTGTAAAATGTCTTGGGAATACAATTAGTAGTAAAAAAGCAATAGACTAAAACTTGGTGCGTGATTGGACGGTTTTCCATGAACGTTACTGTTTATGTGCTCATATCTCATGAACTATGAGTCGTACTGTATGCAATTTAGAAGGTACAGTCAACTATATGTCTGTATACTGTTTGTAAAATTGCATGCGGCTACAGTTATTAGTGTAGAAATTATAAATTGTAACGTCTTACCGAATGCCGTAGTTTTAGTCCATGAACAAAGGAACGTTACAGTTTACGTCCTCATATCTCATGAACTACGTGTCGGAATGTGATACAATTTAGAAACTACAACTACATTCATATATATATATATATATATATATATATATATATATATATATATATATATATATATATATATACTGTCTGCAAAATTTACTGTCGCTACAATTTGTAGTGTTCAAATTATAAATTGTAACGTCATACCGTGGGCCGTAGTTTTCCTCCATAAACAGCGGAAAAGTAGTAAAGGAGAAACTTTTTTCCTTTCATCACTTTACTATGGTTTTCAGCGAGAAAAGGTTTAATAAAGGTTTGAAATTATGTTTAAAGTTTGTTGCAAGTCGCTAAGTACTGTCATTATCATACAGTGTATTTCGAAAGTCTCGCCGCATTATATGGCATTTTTTGCGATTTCTATTGGTTATGACGTAATATCTTTTGAACCATGTGCCGTATGTAATTCTTAACCACGTAGCAATTGTTACCTCACGGTAAGGAATGTGTGTACCAAATTTGGTTGAAATCGGTCCAATGGTTTAGGAGAAAATGAGCAGCATTGTCGCAAAATGCAGCAGTTTTTCTCGCATCTCATTGTTTATGACGTTATATCTCGTGAACTATATATCCTATGTGATTCTTACACTTACGGCGACCGTCCTTATGGATTGAAGCTTACGTGTACAAAATTTCATAAAGATTGGAACAAAACTGTAGATTTGTATACAACACGTACACACATACGGACACACTGCTTTATATATTAGATACTGCCAGGAGAATCCCGATCATTTGAAGCTTCGCATGTTGCGATATGTTCTTTTTGCATACACCTTTAACAATACGTCTTCCTTCCTTTTCGCCATAAGGACAAAGGCTTTAAGTTTGTTTCAGTATTCACACGGCATGTCCCATGTTAGCCACTTTGAGATACAGTTCAGACGAAAGTATTTTACGTGTGTGAAATGGCGAAGGTGCGTCTCCTATACGAGCTTGAGAGAGGTGCAGATTGAGATGACCCGGAGGCTTGATTAAAAATGTTTCGGTCTCCCTTCCGCGTCAGGCGGTTAAAACTCCACGAGCTCTCGGCGAAGCACTTCTGCTAGTTGTTGTTGTGATCTTCAGTTCGCAGACTGGTTTGATGCAGTTCTCCACGCTACCCTGTCCTGTGCAAGTCTCTTCATCTTGAGAATACGTTCGGCAACCTACATCCTTTGCCTACTATATTCGTCCCTCGGCCTGCCTCTACGATTTTTACCCCACACACTTCCTTCTAATGCTGACAATTCCTTGATGTCTCAGAATGTGTCCTACCAATCTATCCCTTCTCTTAGTCAGGATATGCCAGAAACTCCTTTTCTCCCCAATTCGGTTAAGCACCTCCTCATTAGTTACGTGATCTACCCATCTAATTTTCATCATTCGTCTGTAGCACCACATTTCAAAAGCTTCTATCAACTCCTTATCGTCCACGTTTCTCTCCCATACAATGCTACAATCCAGACAAATGCTTTCAGAAAGGACTTCTTAACATTTAAATTAATATTGGATGTTAACAAGTTTCGCTTCTTTAGAAGCGCTTTCCTTCCCATAGCCATTCTGTATTTTATATCTTCTTTACTTCGGCCATCAGAAGTTATCTTGCTACCCAAATAACAAAATTCATCTACTACTTTTATTGTCTCATTACCTAATCTATTTCCTTCAGCATCGGCTGATTTTCTGACATTGCATTCCATTACCTTCGTTTTACTCCTGTTAATGTTCATCTTATATCTTCCTTTCAAGACACAATCCATTCCATCCAATTCTCTTCCAGATCTTTGGCGGTCTCTGACAGAATTACTATGTCATTGGCAAACTGCAAAGTTTTTATTTCTTCTCCCTGCACTTTAATGCTGTCTCCAAATTTCTCCTTCCATTCCTTCACTGTCTGCTCAATGTACAAATTGAACAACGTTGGGGAAAGGCTACAACCGTATCTTACTCCCTACCCAACCTCTGAGTCCATTTCTTGCCCTTCGACTCTGGGTTTTGTATACGTTGAATATAAGTCTTCGCTCCCTATATTTTACCCCTGATACCTTCAGAATTTGGAAGAGTGTATTCCAGTCGACATTGTCAAAGGCTTTCCCCAAATCGACAAACGCTAAAAACGTAAGTTTCCCTTTCCTTAGCCTATCTTCTAAGATAAGTCGTAATGTGAGTATTGCCTCCCGTGTTCCTACATTTCTCCTAAATCCAAACTGATCTTCCCCGAGGTCTGATTCCACAAGTTTTTCCATTCTTCTGTAAATAATTCGCTTGAGTCATACAGTAGAGCTGCATGTCCTCGGGAGAAGTAACGACTGTAGTTTCCCCTTGCTTTCAGCCGTTTGTAGTAACTGCATGGCAAAGCCATGTTATCTGATGTTACACGGCCAGCTCAGTCAATCCAATCATCCAGACTGTTGCCCCTGTAACTACAGAAAAGGCTGCTGTCCCTCTTCAGGAACCACACGTTTGTCTGGCCTCTCCACAGATACCCCTCCGCTGTGGTTACACCTATCTGTATCGTTGAGGCACGCAAGCCACCCCACCTCGGCAATGTCTGTCGTTCATGGGGGTGGGAAGATGACGATGAAAACATTTCATCATATACCACATTTCTGTGGGCGTTTACAGAGAGGATAGAGATCATTATAACTGTGGCTTGCATTAATTTTTAACCACCAAATGTTATACGAACCTATCTACTACAAAAGTAGGTGGACAAATAGAAACAGGAGGCGTGGAGTTGATGGGAACGGGAGAGAGAGGAACGTGACGGAAAGTGTCGTGACATCGCCTCTCCGGAATTCCGGTGACTTTTGTGTGCAGACGTGGTGCCAAGTCCCTGCAGCCACCTACCCAGTCCTCGTCACCTGCGTTCCCGCTGCTGTTATCGGTGAACACACCGGCCGCTGGGTAGGTGGACTTGACGTTCCGGTGGCGCATGCGCCGTGAGCCGTCCCAGCCAGGCTGCTTGCTGGGGCCGGTGGTGATTGAGCGCTCGACGCAGGGGCGGCTGTGGCGGCACCCTAATCCCGCGCCTCCCGCTCATTTGTCAGGGATTCCAACCCCAATGCCTCCCCCAATGGCGACGGACTCATCCGTAAACAGCCCTCCGCGGGGTGACGAAACCGAATAAAGCCGAGTCCCTCCCATCTCTCCGTCTCTCGGGTCGCGCTTCATGAGGTCCGACCATTACTGGGTACCAACTTGGCAGTCTCGCGCACAATACACCGTCCAATCTCGTTATTATAGTCCCTCGTCAAAGCTCGTTACGTGTCGCGTGCTGATGTAGTGGGGAAGCGAAGTATTCCAGGAGGGAATACATAGTGCTTCAGGACGAGTGCTTTATACATGAACTGTTATTAAAAATTTCACACAACAAATGTGTCTTACAGCTCAGTTCAAAGCATTTTCGTTTCGTGTGTTGGTACACCGGCTTCGTTGGGCGTATTTAGCGAATGTCAGCAGCGGAATGTTAAGGTACAAGGTGTGAAGTGGCTACGACTTCCTCATCGCCATAGGCAGATCCAAGTAGCTGCTTGGTGGGGAGGGGGGGGGGGGCGAAAGACCATTCGCTCCTCCCCCCCCCCAGCCCAAGCAGCTTTTTTGTGGCCCACTTTAGGTTACGTTAACAACACTAAAAGTGGGCCTTTGCGATCGTCTTTTGACAGCTCGAAATTTAAATGAAAATAAAGGCTTAACTATTCATCTGACACGAAAATTGAATAACCGAATTAAATTCTCTACAACTTTATATATATATATAGAGTTTCAAAGATATTTGCAAAAATAACGGCGATTTGACGACGTCTGTCTGTCTGTAACGTGTTCCCACTTTTTAGGTCGAACCGTTCAACCGATCGGCACCAAATTTTACAGACACAATTGTTCGCTACCAGAGACCACCTATATTATCTTTATCAAATTAGTTACATTATTGAATAAAAATTATTTTCTTTTTGTCCAACAACACAATTCAATTTTCAAATGTTTGTAGAGCTGATGGGACTTAACTACGGGGTTATCAGTCCCTAAACTTACAAACTACTTATGAAATAGCTGATACTAAAGACGGCACAAACATCCATGCCCGAGGGGGGCGGGGGAATTCGAATCCCCGACTGCAGCGGCCGTGCAGACCGTGACTGGCACGCCGCAGACCGCTCGGCCACATTGGCCGGCAACAACACAATTCATGGCGGTGGGATCTCCATTTTTCATTGTAATGTATATGGGGAGAAACATTAGGTTTTTAATCAAAATAATGAAGTCGACTGGGAAACATTCAAGGGGACCCTTACAAAGCCTCTTTAAACATTCAAACCCAATTTTTTAAAAAAAGAAAAAAAGTTAACGAGCACGAATATTTTTCAGTGATTGAAAAACTTTATGTTATTGAGCAAAAATAATGTTTTAAAAATAATGTAGGTTTGAGAAACTTTCTGAATAATTGGTGGAATAACAAAAGAAAATGAAACAAGAAAAAAAAAATAGTGCGAGTGGAGGAATCGAACCCGAGACTTTTGGCGTAAGAGTCCGAGCCCTAACCATCCTTTTTTTTCTGTGTTGTTGTTCTTTGCGAACAGTATATGAGAGTATAAAATCAAATACGTAGAAAAAAAACTTCCTCTTCCTGAGGAGGAATACTAGCTGACGACTACAAAATGTAAAAGGAAAGTCCCTTCTCCTGGGATTAATATTAACGATAGTGACAAAAATTACAGGGAAAAACATCCTTTTTGAGACAAATTTGAAATCTGAATCACTGATTTAACTTCTGCGAACACAATTCTATTTATCTGTACATCCCTCCTCGTCACGCAGTGCATGCCTTTTCAGGGTTCTGTTGAGGCCTTCACGGCTACCGTAGCGGCCACGGGGCCCACGAAGTCCCCACCGAACTTCACCCTCAACAGCAGTCCCCTACTTCAGCATGCGACTGTGGTTCATTCTTCTTTTAATATATAGTTATCCTACTCCCTGTTTTTCAAACAGAATTTGTAACATATTCCCAAAATTCCTTTTATTATCCCTTTATTGGTAAATCTTGTAGTACTCGTGAAGTATATATTCTTTGTAATTCTGTACATTGTCTTTTCCTTTGTTAGCGATTACGTAGTAACAAAAATTGCCAATAATCCAGTGGATGGTGTTGTTCTTTCTAGGCTAGACGGTGGCTCGCCAATGGACTGACATTTTATACTCATAATGCACCTAAGAAACTTCGGATCGATTTTTATCGGGATTCTCCAAGTAGTGCGTCCTAATATTTTAACCACGTGAGGTGATAGGGGTCCTCCTTCACCATACAAAATTTCGGACAAATCCCCGACCCCACGGTCGTACCGTCTCCTTGTGGGCCAGAGTTTAGCTGACGATGAAAATTTCTTCCACCGCCCCCCCCCCCCCCTCCCAGCAAGATGTCGTGGATCCGCTCATCACAGACTACGTCATTCAAGAGCATTTACTCGTCTGTTCACTGCATAACACTGGTACAGCGCCCAGAAGACAAACTGTACATGAAAGTGTAAATGAAACGACTGAGAATGAAGTAGAAATTGTTCAGTCTGAAATATGTATTCAGTCCTTCAGCAAGCACTCGGACAATCTCTGCAACAATCCGTGTTCCACATTCAGCAATATGGCGGGCATGTGATAATAGCTAGCAGGTGATAACACCGAGCACAGAATAACATAGAGAGGCTGTACCGCCTACATCAACGTGTAGGCAGTGAAGGCACCGCAGCCATCTTGGTTGGGCGTAGAAACGGAGTTGGGCCGATAAATGCGTAGTTCTTCAAGTGGCGGTCGCCTTAATTACATTGTCATTTGAACACCTTAGGATAGGAAAAAAAATTACCATATTTATCACATAGACAGGTGCAAGGAATGCAACACTGTACTTAGCAAGTACAATACGTATTGTGTTTGTACAAAAATAATAGTCGACACTATTTGTGGTAATTCTTTCAGCAATCAGTCGTAAAAAATATATATTTATTTGTTTGCAAATCTATATTTCGACCACTGTGTGGTCATTATCAATGCTTAAAAACAATTAAAATACTTAAAACATTTCCAACATGGAGATCGAGATGTTTTAAGTATTTTAATTGGTTTTAAGCATTGATAATGACCACACAGTGGTCGAAATCTAGATTTGCAAACAAATATATTTTTTACGACTGATTACTGAAAGAATTACCACAAATCAACTACAGTCGTGGAGCACCAATTCCAACATGGAATCAAGCCTGATAATCGAAACTATTACTTCTTTTGTTTTGTGGTCAGGAAATTTTCGTCAGCGAGAAAGTTGTAGATAATGACATGAACTTTTTATTTAAACAACTTTTTTATAGCTCCCCTCGTTTTCTGACAAATTTGGATACTATAGAGCGGTGGAACTCTTCAAAATTCTACTTGTTACTTTCAGCGAGCTTGCCCACCAGCGAGCACAGATTCTGTTGCTCAACTTGTACTTTGTGACCAATATTGATAAACGTTTGTAATTTGGTATACAATTTTCGGTATCCAATATTACGACTAAACACTTTTTTATTTATTTTATTACTAACTAGCTGTGCCGCTCCGGCTTTGCACGGATAATCTTTAAAGTACTTTAACTCGAGAACTTCAGAACGTATCGTGATGCGGTTTCTTTCAATTTTTTCGGTACAATCCTGTGTTTAACGTTGTTGTTGTTGTTGTTGTTGTTGTGGTCTTCAGTACGGAGACTGGTTTGATGCAGCTCTCCACAATACCCTCTCCTGAGCAAGCCTCTTCAACACCACACAAGAACGGCAACCTACATCTGTCTGAATCTGCTTACTGTATCCATCTCTTGGTCTTCCTCTGCGATTTTTACCCCACACACTTCCCTCCAACGCTAAATACACAATTCCTTGATGTCTAAGAATGTGTCCTACCTTCTTTTCGTCAAGATATGCGAGAAATTCCTTTTCTCCTCAATTCTGTTCAGTACCTCCTCGTTAGTTACGCGATCCACCCACCTAATCTTCAGCATTCTTCTGTAGCACCACATTTCAAAAGCCTCAATCCTCTTCCTGTTCGCACTGTTTATCGTCCATGTTTCACTCTCATACAAGGCAACACTCCACACAAATGCCTTCAGAAAGGACTTCCTTAGGCTTAAATCAATATTCGATGTTAACAAATTTATCTTTTTCAAGAACGCTTTTCTACCCATTGCCACTCTGCATTTTATATCCTCTGTACTGCGACCATCATTTGTTATTTTACTGCCCAAGTAACCAAACTTATCTACCTCCTTTATTGTTTTGTTAACTAATCTAATTCCTTCAGCATTACCTGATTTTCTTAGACTGCACTCCATTACCTTGCTCCATTGCTCTTGTTAATGTTCATCTTATAGGCACCTTTCAGCAGGCTATAGTAAATGCCAATACAAAAATGAGAAATAATTGAAATAAGAGTAATAACGCAGACTGGTTTACCACATCCGCACTTTCGTGACCTTTGTAGCGTAAACTATGATATCTGTGCCAAATTACATAGTATAGAATTATAGAACTCACGACGATTTAAAAAGAAAGACCGCGAGATGATATGTCTAACTTTTACATATCTCCCGCAATCACTATATCTGTAGTCTGAAATCATTTGGGACCAGCGCTTTAGAAAAGAAAAATGATAAATTTGTGGTGGTTTTTTTTTAAATGTCGATGTCTGTGAGTTCTGCAAGTTTATATTTATGTACACTGGCCTAGCTATTATAGTTTAGGTTGCAGAGCTGACTAAAGTGCAGAAGCGGTAAGCGATTCCACGTTATGATTCTTACTTTAGTTTTTTTTTTCGCATATTCGTATTGACATTAAATATAGCCTAAGATTATCCCAGGATTCTAAAGAAGAAATGAAAAGAAATCGCATGATGATACGTTCGGTACTCCTCGAGTTATAAAATGTTAAAGGGACAGACAGAGGAAAGATGTGCTGCTATTTTATATAATAGTATGATTTGCTGTCCCTAGCTGAAATTTGTCGTTATTGGTGGCAAAAAGATTGTCAAAAAGGAACGCCTTAAAATATATGAAAAAGAAATGAACAGAAAGCGAACTCAATGAACAACCACCTTGTCCTCGCAGCTGTGTCCGGCTGGCGCTCGGCCGCCATGTTGGTTGGGTGTCGCGCTCTCAGCCGCTGCAAGGCCTCACTGTGTTATTCTGTGCTCGCTGGGTGATAAACATGAACCATTGCAATTTTGTCGTTGGATACCTGAAACTCGCCAAGTAATCGTCTTTTTACTCTTCACTGATGAAGTCACTTGTAGTCATGACAGCATCATTAACATTCGTAATTCACATCAGTGGTCCGAAAAAAGAAAACACGTCATTGTGGTGACACATTTTCAAGAACGCTTCTCTGAAAATGAGTCGTGTGGTCTGACAGACATCCAGTTGATTAGACCTGTTGTGTTACCACAGGATCACGTTGTCCACACTTTCTTATTAATGAGGTCCCACTATTACTGGAAGAGATTCGTTTGACTGATGGATCCATAGATACGGGCACGTTTTTCAGCAACGAGGTCTCCAAGACTTACCCCTTTCTATTTTTGCCTGAGTGGCTGGTTGAAAGACGAAGTCAACAAAAAATAAAATAAAAAAAGTAAACACAAAAGCCTATTTGATGGTTCGGATTATGAACAGCGCAGTCCTTATAAAAAGAACACAACGAAGACCTCAGAAGAGCTACACAGTATATTATCAAGAGAAGTCAAACGTGCATTGCAGTTGTTACTGGAATTTTTGAACCAACTTCGAACGTAGTCATTTAGCTTTTCATTAAAATAGGTTACATACTAACAGCTGAATCTCTATACTCAATGAAATGTGATATGTTAATTTGGCATTTTACTGCGATTCATCTATACTGCCACCTCCTGAAATATTTTCTACTCATCCTGAAACATGCTGTATTTTCGGTCGAATATGAAAAGTATCTGACAGGCGTAACGTTCCGTCGACACCGATGTCATCAGGGACGATCATAGGCAATACCTTGCATTCAGTTATGGTAGGGTGCACTTCTTGCGGAAGGTGCCATAGTTCCTGAGCGGAAAGTAAATGAACTCTTTGTATTAAAAGCCATGCGCATGAATCGCTTCCAAGTTTCCAGATGAATTTCCCTTGATATTTCGCATTTTGATGTAATATTTTCTAGCTGCAACGCAAATATTCAAAAAAAAATTAAATGTTTGTATTGCTTATGGGACTTAAGTACGGGGTCATCGGCCCCTAAACTTACAAACTACTTACCAACTACATTATACTAAGGACGGCACAAATATCCATGCTCGAGTGGGGATTCGAACCCCCGACCGTAGCGGCCGTGCAGACCGTGACTGAAGCGCCTCAATCTTTTAGCCACCGCGGCTGACTACTTTGTTGAGTTTCAAATAATGTCCATATGGCTCATTTCATGTGGAATGAGCAGAGTACCGCCTAATTTTTTCCCCGCCGAGCAGGGTATCACCTAGTAAAAAAAAAAAAAAAAAAAAAAAAAGATATATATATATATATATATATATATCTTTTTTTTTTTTTTTTTTTTTTTTTTTTGCCCACTTTAGGTTACGGTAGTAATACTAAAAGTGGGCCTTTGCGATCGTCTCTTGACAGCTCGAAATTTACATGAAGATAACGGCTTAACCATGCATCTGACACGAAAATTGAATAACCGAATTTGTAGAGAAGAAAATCCTCCACAACTTTGCTCTTTTATTTATTTTTTTTTTTTTTCATATTTCGTATCGTTTCAGAGATATTTGCAAAAATATCGGCGATTTTGGGATGGCTGTCTGTCTGTCCGTGACGTGTCACTGTTTTTAAAGACGAACCGTTCAAACGATCGGCACCAAATTTTACAGACATAATTGTTGGCTACCAGAGACCAGAACCTCGCTCTTTGAAATATTTCGGACAATACGTTAGTAAAAAAAATAATAAAAAATAAAAAAAGCCGTTTGTAATGTAATTTTAATTGTAAATAAACTGTTCATCTGACGCGAAAATTGAATAAACGAATTTGTAGAGCAGAGAATTCTTTACAACTTTGTTCTTTTATGTTTTTTCATATCTCGTATCGTTAGAGAGATATTTGCAAAAATAACAGACTTTTCACAACCTCCATCGAATTAACGAAAACCAGCCGTTCGCAGATGTCACGTGACATTCCTCGCCCAGAACTCTCTCTGGCATACGCCATCTTGCGTTGCGTATTTTATGATTTTCTTATTGTAACTTTCACGTTGTCATTTCAAAGCAATGGCGCACTGAAGAATTAACAAAAACACGTCGTTCTTCGTACGATAAATGATAATCTAGTGTCTACAAATGCCATATTAGCAGCAGTTAACAGCGGCCAATATTCTATTAGCCGTAGCGTAGTAGGCAATGCGTTAGACTATGATGCTCAGGGTCAGTGGTTCTGAAACCCACCACCACCTAACTTTTTTTTCCTAAAAGGGTTTCAGTCACTCTTATTAATTAATTTTATTATTTTTGTCCAAAATGTTTGCAAAAACTTATAAAACTACAAATCTAAAGTGGGCCGTAAAACACGTCAGTGCGATTTTTTTTCCAACTAAAGCACTGTGTATCGTTAGAAAACTCCCTTTCGCTTCTCAGTTCTGGAGTCGCAGACGACGAGAAGCCAGCGGCTTGCGAGATGAACCAGCAGGTGGATTTCGCCCTTGAACCAGATCGCGGGAGCCAGCTCTGCTAGCCTCGGCCACAGAGTAACGTATATATTTGTCTCTGCCACGGCTCTCTGTGTCCCTGCCTCGTCCCAAACCACCGACCCTCCGCCCAGGACGCCCGCATACAGCAGAGGGCCCCTCCGACAGTGATTCGGCGGTTTCGTTTGATGACGTCATGACTGGCAACAGAGCGGCACAAGTGCTCTGGCTCCTTTGTGGGATGCATATTTCTGCATCTACCGTGCAAATCACATTTACGTGCCTGGAAGGATGGTTCATCGAAATGCTTTCTCAATATTTCTCTACCTGCCTATTCTCTAAAAGTGCGCCGGAGGAAGAAACGACAAATCTTTCAGAATTCGATCTGATGTCTCTTATTTTATGACGACGGTCGTGTCTGTTTACGTAGGTGGGTACTAACAAAACACGTTCGCAATCGGGAGGATAAAGTTGCTGAAAGAAATTTCACAGACAGATGTCGCCAAACTAATAACGCCTTCCTTTTAATGTTTCCACCCCAATTCTTGCACCATTTCTGTGACACACTCTCCCTTATATCGCGATAATACAAAAGCAGCTATGTGTATAACCTGAAATAGCCGAAAAACCGGCTTTGCCCGGGTATTTATTTATTACTGCCTTCAGTTAGTACTTCTGCTATCCTTTCTCGCTCTGTCCATCTCGTTTTTCTAAAAACATGTTATATTTATCGGAGAATATATAAGAAATAAGGCTGTCTTCCATAATGTACCAAATTATAAGTGCAATATCGAAACAAAGAAAGATAGTAATCAAAATACAAACTTCATATAAAATTCGTACGATATCATATTTATTGAGTCGTATGTTGTACAATTGTATAATTTTTCAGGTATGTATTCATTTGTATAAGTGCTGTATGTCTGTGAAATCTGTTTCGAATACAATAAGTAGCAAAGAAGTAATAGAATAAAACTTGGTGCGCGATAGGGCGGTTTTATATGAACGTTAGTGTTTATAAGCCCGTATCTGATGAACTACGTGTCATACTGTGATACCATTTAGAAGGTACATTCAGCTATGTGTGTGTATGTACTTACATTTAGCTCATGTTAAAATAGTCGTTAAATAAAATCAAATGGCCAAATGTGACTGACTCTCACCTAATGCTGTAATTTTAATTTCTTACTTCTAGAAACTTTATGTATATTATCCATATGACTGGACTGTTAATTATATTTTGTTAGGAAATTCTTCTGGAGAAGGCAAAATTACTTTTGCCGAAACCCGGGTCAAGCTTTACGTATATAAACCATTTTTATACAACTGGTTGGCTGAAGTTTTGTTCACTTTTCGATCGTGTTCCAGCGTTGCTGCACTGCAGCCATGTTTGTGTACCTTCTGTTCGACACATTTTCTACGCTCAAGACGATCTCCGTAGTTCGTATCAACTGGAATGAACATTTAAACCAATGTTGACCTCCCATACCTTTCTTCTTTGTGTGCAAATACCTATGTCATTTAAATTTTAAAACTTTAACTAATATCTGGTAATTAACAAATATGTAGTCGTAACTTTTAATAAACATTGTACAATTTTTGCTTACTCTAAATTTTCAGTATTTTATTAAAGGTTTTTAATAAAGCTTGTTTCAATTTAAAAAGATGAAAAATATCTTTTCTTATTGTACGCACTTCACTATTATTTGACGACAGTTGCATTTGCTTAACTCGGAGAAGAGTTTTCCAGTATTTTTTCCAAAAATGTGTACCTGATTGAAAATTGAAATCAGTATTATTAACAAACTTTCACTAAATATTGAAAATTAAGAATAAACACACGGCGTATATTTTTCATAACAATTAGTATTAGACGTGTGTTAATTACCATCTCTTTCACGATTTTTATATTTAAATGGTGTAGGTACTCGAACACCAGGAAAAAGAAATAAAATTTTATACTAGCGGCATTCGTACCGCTCATCTTACGACTTCTTGATTATCAATCACGGAAACTGTCGAACTCTTATCAATATAGTATGTAATTAAATGGCGTACAGAAATTCCAATGTCGACTTTCTCAAGCATTTTTGAGAGTTGTATCGCATGGCTTTCTGAACTTAACGTACCAGAAAACATAAAAAGTAGCAAAGTCCGATTTTCGTATGGTCTCCTTGTGAGCTTAATTTGGCGGTTGGATGAGTTTCTGTAGCTTAATATGTACCCTCGGCATGTTCCCTTATTACCTGAGAACATATGTAGCGGCGAGGACACACACAACATTTACATACGGCGTGTGCAGATCCTGCACAATGGATGCGGTGCCACGTGACTTGAATGAATGACGTCACGGCTGGTATGCCGCTCACGACGTTTCTGTGAACGCGCACGAGGAATCTGAAACATCTTTTAGAATGCAAATTATTTGAATAATCATAAAAAGTTACTTGAAAATCACCAAAAGCTACGAATTATGACGAAATTTTTCTACCTTCTGACAGTTTTCAGACGCGGTTTGTACAGGCCAATTCAAAATTTGAATTTGTTATTACAGACAAACTATAAAAGTTAGAAACACTGAGGAGTTTCAAAGTTCTGATATTGCGGCACTGATGTCTGCTTACAGGCACATGGTAACTCACCTGAACAGAGATCATTTTAACCGACCTCAAAAAAGGTGGTGGTTCTCAATTCGACTGTATTTTTTTTTTTTTTCTTTTTACGTTTGTTACCTCAGAAACTTCCACTGTGTGGACCGATTTCGATGACTCTTTTTTTTTTTTTATTGCAAAGGATGTACTTGAAGGTTAATTTGATGAGTGTTTGGTTAGGTTCTGATTATGGGATCAATGACAAAGTAACGGAACTCTTCAATTCTTAGGTGCAAATCAATGATACCTATTCGGATATATCTACATCTACATGGTATACTCTACAAATCACATTTAAGTGCCTGGCAGAGGGTTCATCTAACCACCGTTATACTATTTTATATCCCTTTCCATTCTGGAAATAGCGCGCGGGAAGAAAGAACACCTGAATCTCTCCGTTCGAGCTCTGATTTCTCGTATTTTATTCTGATAATCATTTCTACCTATGTATGTGAGAGTCAACATTATATTTGCGCATTCGGAGGAGAATGTTGGCGATTGGAGTTTCGTAAGTAGCTCATGCCGTAGCGATAAGAGCGTTGTTGTAATGATTCCCATCCCAGATCCTGTATCATTTCCGTAACGCTGTCACCCCTGTATCGTGACAATACGAAACGAGCTGCCCTTCTTTGGACTCTTTCGCTGTCCTCCGTCAAACCCACGTGATAAGGATCCCACACTGGGCAGCAATACTCCAAAAAATGACGGACAAGTGTAGTGTATGCAGTCTCTTTAGTAGTTCTGTTGCATCTTTTAAGGATTCTGCCAATAAAACCCAGTCTCTGGTTCGCTTTTCCCACGACATTATCCACGTGTTCTTCCCAGTTTAAGTCCGAAGTAATAGTAATTCCTAGGTATTTTGTGGATTTCACATCTTTCAATTTTGATTCATTTACCTTCTAAACAAAGTTTAACGGATTGCTTTTCGTACTCCTGTGGACGACTTCACACTTCTCAATATTCAGAGTCAATTGCCAATTTTTCCACCATAGTGATATCTTATTTAGTTCGTTCTGCAGTTGGTTTTGATCCTCAGGTGATTTTACTAGACGGTAAATTACGGCGTCAACTGCAAACAACCTAAGAGAGCTACTTAGATTTTCCCCTAAATCATTTAAATCGTTTATGTAAATAAGGAACAGCAGAGTACCAATAATACTACACTGTGGAACGTCCGATATCACCTCTGTTTTAGTCGATACCTTAACATCGATTACTACAAGCTGTGTCCTCTCTGACAGGAAATCCCCTATCCAATCGCAAATTTGGGGCGATATACCATAACCATTTGAGTAAATTCGTTATGGTCAAATAATTCCCTGTTCAAAACTATCCGTAGCTTTCTAGGCAACTTACAGAATTGTTTGAGCCGGTTTTCGACATAGCCACCAAAAAGAAGTGGCGCTTGTCATACGGTGGCATCAGCTTTTCCAAATTCGTGCAGTAGAGTTCTGCCGCCTGTGAACGGAACCACCTTGTGACCTCTTCATCGTTGTCAAGACACTGGCCAGAGGACATGGATTTCTTGAGGTACAAGAAAAGATGGGAATCGCTTGTAGGAGCAAAATAAGAACTGTATGCTGGAAGGTCAAACAACTCCCAGCCGAAATTCAACAAAACAGTTGCTGTACGCCGCGTCAGAGAGGAGCTAGCATTCTCATGGAGCAGCACAACACTTGTAGTATGCACTCCAGTTTTTCTTGCACCTCATAAAATTCTAGTTTCCCCAGTCATCGTCGACTTCGGTTTATTGGCACAATTTTGGGAATGATGTGGTTCATCCGTAAAGGAGACCACGTGTAAAACGGTTCTGCGAACCGGCCTTGACTACTGCACAAGTGTTTGGGATCCTCACCAGATCGGTTTAAAGGATGACGTGGAAGCTGTTCAGAGGCGGGAGGCGAGGTTTGTTACTGGTAGGATCATCACTGCGCGAATGTTAAGTGAGATGCTTCGGTAACTCAAATGGAATTTGCTGCAGAGAAGGAGACATTCTTTTCGAGAAACGCTACTGTGGAAATTTAGAAGGCACGAATTGGAAGCTAACTGCAGAACGATTCTACTGCCGCACACGTAGGTAAAAGAAACTGGTCTCGTAATTGCAAGATGTAACAGATCGGGGAAATTCCTTCAGACTTAAGTGTCGTAATCACAATTCCAAAGCTCTCAGGCGCAGACAGGTGTAAAAATTGCAAAAGTATCAGTTTAACAAGTGACGCTTGCGAAATTCTAACGCGAATTATTTACAGAAAATGGAAAAATTGGTATAATCTGACCGCGGAGAAGGGGGGGGGGGAGTTGAGTTTGAACGTAGGAAAAACATAGGAACACGTGAGGTAAAGAAAAGTTCAGGAAAGGCAAACCCACATTTGTAACTTTCGAAGACTTTGAACACGTGGTATAAGTATATAATGCTTTTCAGCCGAGATTGCTATTTATTTAGATTGATGACCGTTTTCGATGCAACTAGGCATCATCTTCTGATCTCCATCACTGTCTCAAAACAAATATATACATTGTGAAGCTACAGTGAGTATCCCTAGATTCTTAAATATCTGCAGGATGATCTTGGGTGAGCTCCAGCAGTTATTCTGATTACACGCTTTTGTCTAATGAATACTTTCTTACTCAATGTTGAATTGCCCCAGAATATGATCCCATATGTACAGAGTGAATAAAAATATACATAGTAAGCTAATTTACTGAGATGCTTACGAGAAAATTTTTCAGTGACCCAGACAGCATAAGTAGCTGAACTCAAACGTTTCAGCAGATCTTCAATGCGTTGTTTCCAATTAAATTCCACGTCAATGCAAACACCTAAAAATTTTGAATATACTACTTTAGCTACAGATTTCTAGTCAATGTCTAACTTTATTGACGGTGTGATGCCATTTAATGTATGAAAATGTACATACTGGGTTTTATCAAAGTTTAATGAGAGTCCATTTGTAGAGAACCAGTTAATAATTTTCTGAAAGACATCATTTACAATTTCATCAGTTCATCCCTGTTTGTCAGGCGTCATAGCTATAATTGTATCGTCAGCAAAGAAGAACTAGCTTAGCATCTTTGTGAATATAGAATGGCAAGTCATTAATATACCGGGTCATTGTAAACTTAATAAATCACGGAATAATGCAGATTGAAAGGTATAAAATTGACACACATACTTGGAATTACATGGGGTTTGATTAGAAAAAAAATTTAAAAAAAATGTCCGACATATGGCGCTTCATCTGACCAGTAAAGCAATGATTAGCATAAGAAATTAAGACAAAGCAAAGATGATGTTCTTTACAGGAATTGCTCAATATGTTCACCATCATTCCTCAACTATAGCTATAGTCGAGGAATAATGTTGTGAACAGCACTGTAAAGCATGTCCGGAGTTATGGTGAGGCATTGGCGTCGGATGTTGTTTTTCAGCATCCCGAGAGATATCGGTCGATCACGATACACTTGCGAGTTCAGGTAACCCCAAAGCCGGTTCTAATAAAACCCCATGTCATTCCAAGAATGTGTGTCAATTTTTACCACTCTATCTACATTATTCCGTTGTTTATTAAGTTTTCAAATTTATATTAACTATTAACCAATAGTCAACACGGATTCAGAAAGTATCGGTCTTGCGAAACACAGCTTGCCCTTGATTTGATTTGATTTTCTCAGGGAATCCAAAAGAGTCTTGGTCCAACCCGCCACTGCCCGCACCGAAACTAAGTTTATTGTGCGTTATCGCTCCCTGTATATCTAGTAAAGTCAAACAATGCCCTTGAACAGTGCAAGGAGTCCCTTTACCAGTTCTTTATTAGACACAATTTCTTCGGTTCTGGTTGTCCCAAATGTTCTGTGCCTTTTACTCTCCAATGCAATGCATTCGAAGATTAGATGTGATGCAGTTTCATCACCGTCAACACAGATCCCACATTTAGGGTCCTCTTCTGTTATTCCCATTGTATGTAGGTGCAGCTTGCCCTTTATTCACAGGAAGTGTTAAGTGTCATCGACAAGAGATCTCAAATCGATTCCATATTTCTGGATTTCAGGAAGGCTTTTGACACTGTACCCCACAAGCGGCTTCTAATGAAATTGCGTGCAAATGGAATACCTCCCTAATTGTGCGATTGGATTCACGATTTCCTATCAGAAAGGACACAGTTCGTTGTAATTGACGGTAAGTCATCGAGTAAAACAGAAGTGATATCTGGCGTTCCCCAGGGAAGCGTTATAGGTCCCCTACTCTTCCTTTTGTTCATAAACGATTTAGGAGACAATCTGAATAGCTCCCTTAGATTGTTCACGGATGATGCTGTCGTTTATCGGTTAGTGAAGTCAACAGAGGATCAAAAGCAACTGCAAAGCGATTTAGAGAAAATTTCTACATGGTGCGAAAATTTGCAATTGACAGTAAAAGAAGAAAAGTGTGAAGCAATAGACATGACCACTAAAAGAAATCCGCTGAACTTCAATTACACGATAAATCAGTCAAACCTTAAGGTCGTAAATTCTACCAAATACCTAGGAGCTACAATTACGAACAACTTTGACTGGAGAGAACACATAGAAAATATTGTGGGGAAGGCGAACCAAAGGTTACGTTTCATTGACAGAACGCTTCGAAGATGCACCAGCTCCACCAAAGAGACTGCCTACATCACACTTGTGCGTCCTCTCCTGGAGTACTGTTGCCCAGTGTGGGACCCTCACCAGATGGGACTGACGGAAGACATTGAGAAGTGTCAGAGAAGGGCAGCTCGTTTTGTTTTATCACGTTACGGGGGGGAAAGCGTCACGGAAATGTTGCACGAATTGGGGTGAAAATCATTAAAAGAAAGGCGTTATTCATTGCGGCGTCATCTGTTTGCGAAGTTTCAATCACCGACTTTTACTTCTGAATGTGAAAGTATTTTGCTAGCACCCACCTACTTAGGGAGACATGACCATCCCAATAAAATAAAAGAAATCAGGCCGAAAACGGACCGATTTAGGTGTTCTTTCTTCCCGCGCGTTATTAAAGAATGGAACGGTAGAGAAAGGTTATGAAAGTGGTTAATGAACCCTCTGCGATGCACTTAAATGTGATTTGCAGAGTATCTATGTAGATGTAGTTGCAGATGTAGATATAGATATTGACTTTTTGATCACCGGGTATATTAAGAACAGCAAAGGACCGAAGACCGAACCCTGTGGGACGCAACTTTTGATATGTCTCCCGTTGGAGGAATTAGTAGTTGTTTCCTATATCATGTCAAGTGCTTATTTGAACTTTCCGCAGTCTTGCAGTTAAGTATGATTTGAACCTCTGGGATGTCGCGGCCAGTACTTGCACGCGATCGCTTCACTTTTTCCCGCTCGGCTCGCGCTGCCTGCGGACACCTCGCCCAGGTACAGGTAGGGCCCGGTGTCGGCCTGCTGGCCGGGCTGGGCAGAGAGTTCCCAGCGAGCGCTGGCCGCCCCTAGAGCGAACAAAGCGGCGTGTGGAGGCGAGGCGGCAGGGCGGCGGCCGCTGTGTGCTGTGCGGCTCCCAGGACACGCCCAGGCCAGCGCAGCCCACGCCACACACCAAGCCACACACCTGCTGCCGGCTGCCGGACAACACGCGCGCATTCCACAGGCCAGCCGCCCCACTGTGCATCTAGCCGTCTACCTGCACCAAACACCTATAGTCGGGCCGCCGAAAGAACGACCCTGACAGTTCGCGTACGTGGGCCGCAGAGGGTGGGGGGACACTCAACCACCAACCTGAGCTCTGGAATTCGTAAACGTTGCCGGGGTAACGGGGCCGCGTTGCCACCCTGCCACTCAAGGTCGCACAGGGTGGCGTGCTTCAGTCGCTAAGCATCTGTCGCGTGTTCATCGCTTGTCTCGTGTTAAAAAAACAAAAGCCGAAAAATCATTTATGAAATTGATACAATTGCTGAAGAAAGTGGTCATAGTGTTACGCCTTCCACCATATCATTGCCATTTCAATGCAATACAACTCGTGTGGGCTCAGGTGAAATCGTAAGTTGCAGAAATAATAAACGTTTTTCATTAACAAAAGTAGAATTCTTAGTTCGTGAATCGTTGGACACTATTACTCCCACAAAATGGAACAATGTTGTCAAACATACGTGGCACATCTTAGAAGAGGCATGGGAACGAGAAGGTACACTAGAAGGACGGGTAGAAGAATTAATAATATTAGGGAACGATAGTAGCAGTAGCAGCGGTGCATTGCACACGATGATGGCCGCGACTGATTTTTAATGTATAGTTTGTTTCGCAACCAAAGATCATTTACTGAAAATTTACGTTATTTTATTTCTACCAATAGACTAGCTGTCGAAACTGATCTGATAATATTACTCAGACACTATACTATGGCAGTCAACAGCGACCATAAACGAATGAGACATAAACTCTTTTTATGTAAGAACACAAATCATTTCACTGGAAGAGGCAGTTTTACTACTTGTAAAGTGGTAGTCCTCATTCGTTTACCATCTCGGCAGACTGCCACAATACAGAATCCGAGTAATAACAGCGAGTCTGTGGAAAATAGTTATAGAAGATGAAATATATAAACAAAATACTTCAAGTAGCGAACTTTGGCTAAAGACTATATGATACATTATATTTAATGGACTACCGGAACATATGAAGCTTTAACTCGATATATATATCTAAACCTTTTCTTTTTAACTGAAAAAGAGTGTGCTTCAACACTTTATTGTTGTTATCGTACGTTCACGCTTTAGTAGTATATACCAACGGTTCCAAAATATTCGGACTTGATATTCGTATGCCGGCGACTGGCACGGCGTAACAACAAACAGCCGCGTAGCAGCATTGGCAACATAGCCGCTAGCTGTCAGAGTCGTTCTTTCGGCGGCTCGACTATAGCGCCCACACCAGCCACCGCCGTTGACCAATTCAAACGGTTTCAATATGTTCAAAAGTTTGTAGAGCTTAAGGGACGTAACTGCGGGGTCATCAATTCCTAAACTTACAAACTACTTACGAACTAGTTAATACTTTTTAAGAGAGTGCAGCCCCTCCACGCTCGCACTAGCATGGTGACCAACTCAATAGTTCTACTGTCACCTCTGCATGTGTTAGTACTTCTAATGTGGAAGTCACAGGAGCGGGTACTGTGATGTGTGCCGTACGTGTGGGTAAGATTACCCATTAATACGGTCCATCTGGATGAAAGAAGTAGTCGAAAGCTTTTCAAAGAAGAGCGGTTTGAAGGGCAGAGGGAAAAAAAGTGCCAAGGCAAGTGCCAAGGGGAAAAAAAACCTCTGCGACAGTCAGGAGCGGGTAGTAAGAGCAGTAGCGGATTCTTGCTGTCTGCGACAGATCATGCAAGGGTGTGGGTATGTTACTTATTGGGTATCGTGCTAGCTCGGTACCATTATCATTGCATGTTTGTCATAAGTTTGTCAATCCGGTTTGATGAGTCGCCCCTCTGCAGCTGGCACTAAGGGTGTCTCCTGGAACATCATCAGCGGCGGCTGGCTGCAACAATCGAGAGTGACAGGCAAGTGGTCGATTTTTGAGATCGGCCTCTAAGTGTATGGGTCAGTGTGCGATATGTTTGTGTTTTGTGCTTGTTCATGTTCCCTGCTATTGCCGGTTTGTCAGCGGTGATAGCTCATCTGGCGTTCCCAGTCAGTTGTGCTACGATGCAGGGGTTCGATGAACAATGGTTTTGTTTGCGTCTATAAGGCTTACCATAGGTGTTTATCTATTCCTGAGAAAGAGTGTTTTCGGTCGGTTGTGCTTCCACCTATGGTTGTGGTCGTAGTTACCCAGATTGAGGATGAAGCGGTTGTTCGAGTGTCTATCATTCTTGTACAGTCTTGCGGCGTATTTTTTGAATACCTCCGTGAGAGTGTCAAGGCGGTATTCGCGATGAAGGTCCGCTGTGCGCGTGTAGCGTGGAGCATTGCTTATGATGCGTAGTACCTTGTCCTGTATGAGCTGCAAGCGGCGCAGCCGTGTCGGTGCTGCGTAAGCCCAGCACGGAGCACCGTACGTCATCAGAGGTCTAACAAGTGTCATGTATGTGTTCCTCGACACCCGTCTGTTTAGTTTACTCTGCCTGTTGAGCATTGGGTAGAGTTGTTTGAGCCTCGCGTTTACCCGGTTGGTCATGTGTTGTACGTGGTTCCCCCATGTGAGTTTCCGGTCCAGCCAGACACCTAGGTATTTGACTTTCTCGCAGAAACGTATTGGACGTGTGTGTAATGTAACTGGTCTGCAGTGTTGTTGTTTGTGCAGGTGTTTCGGTCTTCTAGTGAACAACACTGCTTCGCACTTGTCGACGTTTACTTTAACACGCCAGCCAAGACTCCGCAGTATTGAGTGAAGTCTGTAATCGTGAGTTAATGTTTGACGGTTTCCAATCTTGCGCTAGGATGGCGGTGTCATCCGCGTAGATTGCGACCGTCGTGTTATGTGTGGTTGGAAAGTCGTTAATGTAGAGGTTAAACAGGAGGGGCCCCAGGATGCTGCCTTGGGGTACTCCCGCTTGCATACCGTGTCGTGTAGACTGTTTGCCCTGAATGTCAGTGTTCAAACATCTGTCGGTGAGGTATGAGTTTATGAGACGTACATAGGCGGCTCATACTCGTCTCAGCTCATAATTAGACAAAGAAACAATAGGACGCCTGTTCACTGCGCGCTGAACTAGGACCGGGACGTAAAAAGATAAATCTAAGCGATATAATCTACTGTTGCTACTGTCCATACCGATACCATCAATTAACTGAATTACATCTACATCGCAATTCACCGTAAGGTGCGTGGTGTAGAGTACACTGTATCACAACTGGGCATTTCCTTTCCTATTCCACTCCCAAATAGAACGAGGAAAAAAAGAATGCGTATATGCCTCCGTACGAGCCCTAATTTCTCTTATCTTGTCTTTGTGATCCTTACGCGAAATGTAAGTAGGCGGCAGCAAGATCGTACTACACTCAACTTCAAATTCCAGCCCTGTAAGTTTCCTCAACAGAAATTCACGAAAAGAACGTCGTCTTTCTTCCAGCGATCCCCAATTGAGTTGCCGGAGCATTTCCGTGACACTCGCGCATTGGTCGAACCTACCGGTAACAAACCTAGCTGCTCGCCTCTCAACCGCCTTTATGTCTTCCTTTAAACTGATGTGCTGCGCGTCCCAAACACTTGAGCAATACTCAAGACGTATTAAAAACATCTCAGGGAACAATAAAAAAAGGTAGTGTACTACGCGAAGCCTCCAACAATGAGTTTGCACAGGCAGATGACATTAATGTCCACTTATTTTATCACTAGATAAAACAAATGTAGGCATATTCTAAAACAAATGTACACTATGCAAATAACTGAAAAAGTATAATCATATTTTACTTATTTCACGATACCGTTATGGGTGCAAGCCAACAACCAGTAGTGTACATCGTGTGGAACATGTTTTTTAGCGAAAGTAGCAGAACACAATACAAGTCAAGGACTTTGGCTGCCATCAAAAGGAAATCATCAAGTTATTTTACATCAAATCAAAGAAGATAACATTTTTACTGACTACAGCAACGTCTAATTTACAATGAAATATTGTTATTTTTTTCTAAAAGCCCTTCCATTTTATATCATGTAGTAGGTATGTAATTAATCTTTAACTATTACAAATGAGGAAATTCTTTCGTTACAGACTAACAACATGTACAGATGACATTATTCATAGCTCAAGGAGGCCGTAATATACAGTTTTCATCACTAGAAATCAGTGTAAGTTTTCTCGCCGTAGTAAACAGTAGCATTCTGTTCCTTTGTGTTTGTGCTTATATCGCACCTGTTTCCTTAAATTAATGTTAAACGGAACACTGCCGCAGTCGAACGCAAGAACACGCTTCGCCCTTCCACCGCTAATCACGACCGACAGTGACGTCACGCGGATGCGCCCGAACGCGGCCGGGCACATTGGCTCAACCGTCTACGACGTAGTAACCTTTCATGTTTATTTTGCTTGTAGGATAATGCAGTATCACTGTTGTCTGTATCAATGTGTAGCCCACGCCGCAGCGATAAGCGCCGTTGTTGTAATGATTCCCATCCCAGATACTGTATCATTTCCGTAACGCTGTCTCCCCTGTATCGGTCTCTGACAGAATTACTAGGTCTTCGGCAAACCGCAAGGTTTTTATTTCTTCTCCCTGTACTTTAATTCCCTCTCCAAATTTATCATTCCATTCCTTCACAGCTTGCTCAGTGTACAGATTGAACAACATTGGGGAAAGGCTACAAACCAATCCCTGCGACCCTTTCATGCCCTTCGATTCTAATAATTGCTGTCTGGTTTTTGTACAAGTTGAATACAACTCTTCATTCGCTATATTTTACCTCTGCTTGCTACCTTCGCAATTTGAAAGTGTCAAAAGCTTTATGCAAATCTACAAACGCTAAAAACGTAGGTTTGCGTTTCTTGCCCTGTCTTCTAAGAAAAGTCGTAATGTGAGTATTGCCTCGAGTATTCCTACATTTCTCCTAAATCAAAATTTATCTTCCCAAATGTTGGATTCCGCCAGTTTTTCCATTCACCGTGACGTAACAATTTCTGTAGAGATAACAACCAGCTACGACAGATTAAGGAGAACTGGGTATGGTGCGTAGCGGTGTGTCCTTTACCTGAGGTCCTCTACAAGAGCTACGGTTTTATTTCGATCTTGATAGGAATTTTGCATGGTAGAGGGCACTTACAGGCTTCCACAAAATCCACAGTTTCGCTCAGATTTTAATGAAATTCTGCACACTTTACCTTGAAACGAATAGGACGGTCGCCATGGGTGTGGGTCACGTATAACATTTAGTTCACGAGATATAACGTGCCGGCCGCGGTGGCCGAGGGGACTGAGGCGCTCCAGTCACGGTCTGCACGGCCACTGCGGTCGGGGGTTCGAATCCCCCCTCGGGCATGGATATTTGTGCCGTCCTTAGTCTTAGCTAGTTCATAAGTAGTTTGTAAGCTTAGGGACTGATGACCCCGTAGTTAAGTCCCATAAGTTCTACAAACATTTGAACATTTTAGATATAACGTCACAAACAACTGACTACGCGAAACTTGATCTATGACGCCACAGTGTTGCACCTTCTCCTAAACCCACAGAACGATTTCAGCCAAATTTGGTAAACAAAGTCCTTACTGTAAGGTAATAATTGCTACGACGCATTGTTCAGGAAAAATGACCTCATAAGAATGAAAGTGAAACTACAGGCCAAAAATCACCACAGATACACGTGAAATGGACGGAGTGGGACAGAACGCGATGGTCAGAGCACTAATGAGGACATGAACTGATGTGAAAATAGAATCAATACATACCAGAGCTACGCTAGTTCTCAGCTAATGCTTTAATGAAACAGCCAAAGCAACTAAATATCCTTTGTTGACTCGTTTTAAAAATGCTAGTTGACAAAGAAAATTCTATTGTATTCTAAAGAATAGCTGCCCTTTATTCACATGAAGTGTTAAGTGCCATCGACAAGGGATCAGTCAAACCTTAAGGTCGTAAATTATACCAAATACCTAGGAGTTACAATTACGAATAACTGGGGACTGGGAGAACACTTAGAAAATATTGTGGGGAAGGCTAACCAAAGGTAACGTTTCGTTGGCAGAACGCTTCGAAGATGCACCAGCTCCACCAAAGAGACTGCCTACATCACACTTGTGCGTCCTCTCCTGGAGTACTGTTGCCTCTTGTGGGACCCTCACCAGGTGGGACTGACGGAAGACATTGAGAAGTGTCAGAGAAGAGCAGCTCGTTTAGTTTTATCGCGTTACGGGGGGAAAGCGTCACGAATTGGGGTGGAAATCATTAAAAGAAAGACGTTATTCATTGCGGCGTGATGCGTTTGCGAAGTTTCAATCACCGACTTTTACTTCTGAATGTGAAAATATTTTGCTAGCACCCACCTACTTAGGGAGACATGACCATCCCAATAAAATAAGAGAAATCAGATCGAAAACGGAACGATTTAGGAGTTCTTTCTTCCCGCGCGCTATTAGAGAATGGAACGGTAGAGAAAAGTTATGAAAGTGATTAATGAACCCTCTGCCAGGCACTTAGATGTGACTTGCAGAGTATCTATGTAGATGTATTTATTTATTTGTTTAATGCTCAGACATTTGATACATAGTCATTAGTATTCTAACTTCCCAATACAATTGACCACCTGACACCACGTCACAATATTGCAGTCTTTCACAGTTCCTGAGATGCTCCCAGTTCATAATGGTGTCTTCTCTTTCACATATAACACACTTCTATGAGGGTAAGATTTCAACCCTGTGCAGGTGTTCCGCAAGGCAGTCGTGGCCAGTAATTCTGCGAAATGCTGCCACAGTTTCCCTTCGTGGGTGTTTGGGAAGTGCGTTCTTCTCCTCTAACAGTAGAAGCCATGTTTTTCCTTGCCCCTGTGTTGTCAAGTGGTCACAAAACTTCTTCTTGAAACTGTTGTTGATGAGTCTTTTAATGGAGACGTATGATAATTTTGGGCATTTTGTTTGAGAAATCTTGGTACCTTTTTTGGCTAGAAAGTCTGCCATTTCATTGCCATGTATACCTGTATGTGCTGGTATCCATTGCAAAACTATTTCAGTTCCAGCTTTGGTGATTGAGGCAATAGAGGATTTTATTTCATGTATCCAAGCACTTTGAGGTGTTTGGAATGATGCAATTGACTGTATTGCAGAAGTTGAATCACAAAATATAACAACCTTTTTGTGACCTTTGGATACAGACAGAAATTGTCTTAGTGCCAGGTTTATTGCCTCCAACTCTCCATCAAAATGGGAGTAATACTGTCCTAAAGCTTTGTAAAAACAAAATATTTCACTGTGGACTCCAGCACCAGTGATTCCATTTGCTTCAGTCAAGGATCCATCTGTATATATATGAAGCCATTCTGTTTGTGTGTAGTTACCATTAATCATTTCTAGATCCATATTTTTAAGATGTAGATGTGTCGATGATGCTCGGGAGGGTATGAGAGAAAAGGAGCTAATATCTGATTGCACTCGGGGGAAAAGGCTGCTAACCAGAAGAAGGAGCAGTGTGGACCTGCACGTCGCGATGAGATTCCAAGGGTCACGACAATCTGAGCTGCGTGGTGGAGGAGGGTGGGGGGTGAGTAACTGCGAGGGTGTCCGAGTCCGGTCATCGCTGCAGGGAGGGCAGAAGAAAAGAATAAGGGCGGGGGGGGGGGGGGGGGAGTGATTCACGCCGCGCGGACATCCGTCTGCTGCCGAGGCTGTAGGCGTAGGCCTAGGGCCTGGTGCATCACTCTATACTTCAGTAGTGGGCTCTATTCGACGAGTTGCGAAGCAGGAATCGGTTCGGAGAAGTGTAACTAACATTCGTTTGAGATATACACTTGTTTGTGGCGATTGCCGACAGTAATAAACTTGAGGTAACGCATTTCACACTTAGCTGTCATGTAAGATTTATTTATTATGCAACTAGTTTCGGGAATATCCCATCATCACGGCATTTCTATAACAATACAAAAGTGGTTAAACATCAATGTGACACAAAATGGGGAAAACATAAAGATCTTTATTCATTATGGTAATACTTACAAAATTACATAAACAGTTCCGTTTCATTCATTTTCTAAATCAGTTAGAGATGTCGACTTATCCATAAAAAAAGAAACTTTTGTCATATTGATAAAAACAAAGCAAGTGGTTCTGTACTCAACCAGTAAAATCATTACTGACCAATTTAATTACAATCCTTTCACTGCTTAATGATTTTCAAATTCATTATTTCATAGTCATAATTATAACTTTCATCACTTTTGATGTTTAGATGTGTTACTGCGTAAATTTACTGACACATGTGTAAATTATACAAGACATGAGCACATTACTGGTAATCTGTAACATCTTTGGCATACCCTGTTGCCTGATCTGTCCCATTATATTTTTGACTTGTTTTCTTACGAAACAGTAATGATTTTATTTAGGTTAAGTGCAGAACCACTTGCTCTGTTTTTATCAGTATGACAAAAGAATCTTTTTTATACTTAAGTCGACATCTTTAATTTATTCAGGAAATGTATGGAACGGAACTGTTTATTTAATATTGTAAGTATTACTATAATGCATGAAGTTCTTCATGTCATGCATTTTGTGTCACATTGAAGTTTAACCAGTTTTCTATTGTTATAGAAATGCCGTGATGATGTGATATTCCGGAAACTAGTTGGAAAATAAAAAAATCTTACATGACAGCTAAGTTTAAAATGCATTTCCTTTCATTTGAGAATTACGGGAAGTACACTCATACTGTGTCAAATAAAATGGTAACAATGGAAAGTCCACGTTGGAATTCTACAATATAATGAACAATTTGACACAGAATTTCAAGATTAGATTCGAAACAAGGCCCCTTGGGAGACCCAGGCAGTATGAAACTGTTCCACCTTGTTTGCAATATGTATGAGACTGGGGAAAATACTTTCCGACTACACGAAGAATATACTAATCCAAATTCCAGAGTAAGCAAGTGTTGCCTTGATGGAAGAGCGCACGGAATGGACAGTGTCTTGAGAGGAAGGTATAAGACGAACATTAACAACAGTAAAACAAGGGTAATGGAATGTGGTGTCAGGAAATGATGCGATGCTGGATTAGGTAGCGAAACAATAGAAGTACTAAATGAGTTTTGTAGTTTTGTTACTGAGGTGATTACCGAAGTAAAGAAGATATAAAATGGCTATTGGAAGAAAAGCGTTTCTAAAGAAGCGAAATTTATTGACAGTCTAGTATGTAGCATTGTATGGGAGTGAAACATGGAGGATAAGGAGTTCAGACAAAAACTTGATAGAAGCTTTTGAAATGTGGTGCTTACAGACAAATGATGTTTAGATGGATAGAACACGTAACTAATGATGAGGTACTCTGCCAGGCACTTTGCAGAGTATCCCATGTAGATGTAGAACAGTAGCCGAGCGGTCTAAAGCGCTTCCCTGCGGAACACGCGGTTGCTCGTCGTCGGGGGTTCGAGTCCTCTCTGGGGCATGGGTGTGTGTGTTAGCTTACCTTAGTCTAAGCAATTTGTAAGCTACGGACTGATGACCACGCTGTTTGGTCCAATAGATTTACATTTTTTTTTTTTTTTTTTTTTTTTTTTTTTTGCAAATTGTGGAGAACATTTCTTCCTGGGATATCGTGACTAAGAGAAGGGATAGATTGGTTTGGACACGTTATGAGACATCAAGGAATCGCCAACTTAGCATTAGAACGAAGAGAGTGGGGTAAAAATCGTAGAGGGAGACCGAGGGAAGAATACATTAAGGCCGGCCGCGGTGGCCGAGGAGACTAAGGCGCTTCAGTCACGGTCTGCACGGTCGGGGGTTCGAATCCCCCCTCGGGCATGGATATTTGTGCCGTCCTTAGTTGTAGGTAGTTCATAAGTAGTTTGTAAGTTTAGGGACTGATGACCCCGTAGTTAAGTCCCATAAGCTTAACAAACATTTGAAACATTTTTTGAATACATTAAGCAGATTCAAAAGGATGTAGGTTGCCGTTCATATTCTCAGATGAGGAGCCTTGCACAGGGTAGTGTGGAGAGCTGCATCAAACCAGTCTGCGGATTGAAGACCACAACAACAACAACAACAACAATGTTAAATCACCTCATAAAGATGCCAAAAGAGCGAAAATTAAGATTGGTAAAAAAAATACTGCTAAATATTCCAGGACATATTTGTGCAATATGGAACTGTCACAGAGTGGATGAGATATCTCTCTGATAGACCAAGAATTTTGTTTACACTTGGATTAAATAACTATCAAAGTGAATATAAATAAAAAAAGAGAGAGAGGGGGAGCGAGAGAGAGATAGTCTCGAGCGTACAAAATTTCTAGAAGACTTCGAACAGTATACAGGGTAGTCCATTGATAGTGACCGAGCCAAATATCTCACGAAATAAGCATCAAACGAAAAAAAAAAAAAAAAAAAAAAAAAAAAACTACAAGATGCTAGCTTGAAGGGGGAAAACAGATGGCGCTATGGTTGGCCCACTAGATGGCTCTGCCATAGGTCAAGCGAATACCAACTGTTTTTTTAATTACATATTCGTCTAGTACGTAAATAAATATGAATGTTTTATTTGGAACACTTTTGCCGCTTTGTGGCTATTGTAACGCCATCTATCACAAAGCGATAGTGTTCCAAATATTCATATTTATTTACGTACTAGATGAATATGTAATAAAGAATGGGTGTACCTATTAAAAAAATTACGCAGTTGGTATCTGTTTTACCTATGGCAGAGACATCTAGCTGGCCAACGATAGCACCATCTGTTTTCCCCGTTCAAGCTGGAAACGTTTTGTTCTTTATAGTTTTTTCGTTTGAAGCTTATTTCGTGAGATATTTGGTCCGGTCACTATCTATGAACCACCTTGTATATTCTTTCTACGTACCTCATGAATGTATAGTGGACCGTTTGTAATATGATACTAATCAATGCTTTACTTCAGCATCCTTGCACTAAGTAGAGAAATAGTTGTTAAAAAATAGCAATATACTGGATGTTTGTACATTGGAATGACTGCTTCTTGTCTATTGTCATTTTTATAAAATTGTTCGGCACTGACAACCACTATTACAAGATGTCCTCCCCGCACCCTGAGGCAGACTACTTGCAGCAGTGGTCCAAACACAAGTTTAAAATGCGACCACATTGTCTGATTTTGCCCCTCTTTTTCTTCTTTTGGAATGACGACACCCACAGAAGCCTGTGCCTACAATAATTGAAGTGTGTTGAAAAACGGGTGCGCTTGAACTGACTTTTCAGGAGCGCAGTGCCAATCTGAAAGAAAGCAGCTTTTATATTCGTGACAGAAATTCCTTCCTGTCACTTTTGTAATGTGAAACTCTAACTAGCAGAAAGGCATTAATATCAAAAACACATTTAAAGTGCTAGTTTCTAGGTGTTAAAGGTAAATCAGTGAGCTATCCGAAGAATGAACACCGCAGTGCCTTACTAGTCATGGTCCTGTTTGGAGGTGGTATGCCGTTGCCTTCCTCCGACCTTCGGAACTGACTTACCCAGCCAGTTATAGGTGGACCTACAGTTTAACGTGGGTTCCGAACCGCAGTGCTACCCGATATTGTTCACATCAACAACAGTACGAGAGGTGGAAGAAGTGTAAAGTGACAGTTAAAAATCATTATACCTGACGGGGATCGAACCCGCGACTGTTGGTTTCATAGACTGGCACTCTGCCACCGTGCTACCGAGCCACGCCGTTAAGTTCAAATGTACGGACGTTTGTTAAGTTTAAGGGACTTAACTACTTATAAACACGTTAACTACATATAGTACAGACGGCACAAACATCCATGGCCGAGGTGGGATTCGAATCCCCGACGGGGAACGGCCTCGCGCATCGTAGCATAGCGCCTCAGTGAGCTCGACCACTCCGCCGCGACCACAAATGCGTAAAGACAAAATACACTCCTGGCCATTAAAATTGCTACACCACGAAGATGACGTGCTACAGACGCGAAAATTAACCGACAGGAAGAAGATGCTGTGAAATGCAAGTGATTAGCTTTTCAGAGCATTCACACAAGGTTGACGCCGGAGGCGACACCTACAACGTGCTGACATGAGCAAAGTTTCCAACCGATTTCTCATACACAAACAGCAGATGAACGTCGTTGCCTGGTGAAACGTTGTTGTGATGCCTCGTGTAAGGAGGAGAAATGCGTACCATCACGTTTCCGACTTTGATAAAGGTCGGGTTGTAACCTATCGCGATTGCCGTTTATAGTATAGCGTCATTACTACTCGCGTTGGTCGCGATCCAATGACTGTTAACAGAATATGGAATAGGTGGGTTCAGGAGAGCAATACGGAACGGCCTCATATCACTAGCAGTCGATATGACAGGCATCTTATCCGCATGGCTGTACCGGATCGTGCAGCCACGTCTCGATCCCTAACAGAAGGGGACGTTTACAAAACAACAACGAACAGTTCGACGACGTTTGCAGCAGCATGGACTATCAGCTCTGAGACCACGGCTGCGGTTACCCCTGACGCTGCATCACAGACAGGAGCGCCTGCGATGGTGCACGCAACGACGAACCTGGGTGCAGGAATAGCAAAACGTGTATTCGTCATCGACATACTGGCGTATCACCCGGCGTGATGGTATGGGGTGCCATTGGTTACACGTCTCGGTCACCTCTTGTTCGCTCGACGGCACTTTGAACAGTGGCCGTTACATTCCAGATGTGTTACGACCCGTGGCTCTATCCTTCATTCGATCCATGCGAAACCCTACATTTCAGCAGAATAATGCACGACCACATATTGCAGGTCTTTCCGGATACGGAAAATGTTCGACTGCTGCCATGGCCAGAATATTCTCCAGATCTCTCACCAATTGAAAACGTCTGGTCAATGGTGGCCGAGCAACTGGCTCGCACAATACGCCAGTCACTACTCTTGATGAACTGTGGTATCGTGTTGAAGCTGCATGGGCATCTGTCCAATGAATACCCGTTTATCATCTGCATTTCTTCTTGGTGTAGCAATTTTAATGGACAGTAGTGTATAAAAGCTACATTCATTCTAAATTTAAATTTTCTACCTTTATTTGGTAATTCACGTATCTCTTGGTAATTTCACGTACCTCTAGCCATGCTACTTGCCACAATATTCTGAAATACGACCTCAATATGTCTCCTGTTTTCCAGCACAGCGTGCCTGAATGCTGTCGTAAGACCGGCGATATGATCTCATGGCGGTTTGTGGTGACCTCAGCAGTGACGAGCCAACGTTCCTGTAAGGCGGCAGCGTGAGCAGCATACAGTGTTGTGTGGCCGTCTGCCTTCCAGGCGTCAAGTCTCACAACTTTGTGACTGCACCACGTGAAAGAGCGTAGTCCGGACAGGGCCGTGCTTGGATATTTTAAGTCTGTCTGCCTGGGGTGGCCAGACACTTAATGCAACTGCCTGCTGATCAGGAGCTCCCAGGTTCGAATTCCGTCCTGGCACTAATTTTCATATGTGCACTTTTTATGTTTGCAGAAGCTACTCATAAATGCCAGGTGAAATCTATATTTACAAAAGTCGTCCGAAAGAACGGATGCAAAAAATGTTAATCACGTTTCTATCAGTTGCCAGTCCTTAAATAGGAAAAAAACGTGAATTTAATTGCAGACGCAGTGCTTTAAGCCATCGACACACGGAGCGTCTATCTGAACGACAGCGGTCAAAGTGGCGAGTTTCTGACGTCACAACGTGCCAACGTGTGTGGCAGTATCAAGCGTGTCAAAAATTCTCAACGAGCGTCTGAAAGTTCACCAATAACACGGGAGGACGCCACCGACGTGGCTACCCGGGGGAGGCGACAGATATCATCGATAGCGAGATGAAGATTCCATATTGACGGTCAATACAAGCTCGTATTTAATTGGCCATTAAAATTGCTACATCGAGAAGAAATGTAAATGATAAACGAGTATTCTTTGGACATATTATACTAGAAGTGACATGTGATTACACTGCCACGCCATTTGGGTGCATAGATCCTGAGAAATCAGTAACCAGAACAACCAACACCGGCAGACATAACGGCCTCGATACGCCCGGGCATTGACTCAAATAGAGCTTGGATGGCGTGTACAGGTACAGATGCCCGTGCAGCTTCAACACGATAGCACAGTTCATCAAGAGTAGTGACTGGTGTATTGTGATGAGCCAGTTGCTCGGCCACCATTGACCAGACGTTTTCAATTAGTGAGTGATCTGGAGAATGTGCTGGCCAGGGCAGCAGTGGAACATTTTCCGTATCCATAAAAACCCGAACAAGACATGCGACATCCGGTCGTGCATTATCCTGCTGAAATGTACGGTTTCTCAGGGATCGAATGAAGTGTAGAGCCACGGGTTGTAACACATCTGAAATGTAACGGCCACTGTCCAAAGTGCCCTCGATGCGAACAAGAGGTGATCGAGACATGTAAACCATTCCGTCACGCCGGGTGATACGCCAGTATGGCGATGAGGAATACATGCTTCTAAAGTGTGTTCACCGCGATGTCGCCAAACACTGATGCGAGCATCATGATGCTGTAAACAAAACCTGTATTCATTCGAAAAAATAACTTTAGTCCCAAAGACTATACAAACATTTGAACATTTAGAGCAGGCACTGAAGTTGTGGACTGTGAAACGGAAGATATTTCGCGGCGCTGGTTCAAGGCTTACCGTACGCATTTTATTTTTCCTCATATTCGAGCTTTCTGATAGATTTTAAGACTTTCTTAATAATTTCATAGAAATATACTGTGTAATATTTGATGCTGTTTAAACATAAGTGTTCATCGTCTGAGGAGTGAGTTTGTTGGATTCGTTTTATGAATAGGACAATTTGCACCTTACTTAGAGTAAAATACGCACTTTATTTTTTCACGTCTTGCACTTCACACGTTCTAAGGATTCTACTACTGAATTGTTACACCGATAGAGGAAGAATAACTTTTTAAGTTTTAGTAAAAAACGAGATTTTTGCACAATGTTTGTGAGAATAAAAACACTGTTTTTGTTCATGTCATCTCGCCACCTGCAGTTAGTTTCGCTATTATTAATACAAAATAATTTGTTTTCAAACAGTGAACTGCACCAACATGCTACACATGTAAAATTCTGAATGTTGTAAGCACCTGAAGATGGGCACAAGCTCGAAACCGGTCGTTCATAAATAAATAACACGATATTTAATGCGACTGGTAGCAGATTTTATTCTCTATAATGTTTGTCTTATGTGAAGAGCTTTTCCAATTTTATATCGCTCACTTTCACATTAATCTTTTATAATTCGCTACACTTATTCACTTAACATGCAACTTTTCTGAGAGTCTTGATAGATATTTCAAAAAAATGTTCAAATGTTTGTTAAGCTTATGGGACTTAACTACGGGGTCATCAGTCCCTAAACTTACAAACTACTTATGAACTACTTACGAACTAGGACGGCACAAATATCCATGCCCGAGGGGGGATTCGAACCCCCGACCGTAGTGGCCGTGCTGACCGTGCTCACCTCGGCCACCACGGCCGGCGATAGATATTTCGTTGTTACTTATGTAGGCTTATATGACAGAACATGAACATGTCCACAAGCGCGGAAACAGCGATTTAATAGAGGTAAAGCAGGAATTTCACCTTTTCATTTCGTAAACAGCGTGATTCCAGAACCAGATGCCGCCGACAACTGCCGCTGGAGCGCGCTGCTATACAATTTCTGCTGCTGAAATATGCGTTAAGTGTGTTCAGCATTTACATGCAGAAATCGAAGTGATAAAACGACAAGTACTTCGTGCAAGAACACCAAATGTTTTGCCTTGTTTGATCTCAGTCTGCCTATACTCAGATCAAAAATCCTGACTAATGGCACTGAGCTGCCCTAAGAGTGAAGCTTCAGATGACCTATCCTGCAGTTCCCTTGAAATACACAACATAAAAAAATGCTCAGTTTGCTTCCTAGTGTAGGTGTGTTTAAGAAGTGTTTTCTTCTTCTGTTGTTCTTGTTGTTGATGAAACCACACTTTTGAGTGTATACACCTTCTTAAAAAAATTTCATTTGTTGTTGACGATACTTGATCGAACATGGTTGACATGTAACTAGTGCAATGTGTGGGAGCAGTAGCTACAGCCATAATTTTTTCACTTGTTTATGTATGTGTTCTTTGCAACAAATATTTAGTTGTTTCAGCATGGCAACAGGGAAAACGTATTCAGACGTGGAATGCTTTTGTGGCAGCTGACCCAGGCGGATTTTTAACTGCAGTATTTTTCACTTTCGTCTTTGTACTCAAAATTCGTCCGCCAAACTTCACAGCTAAACCCTTTGAGAGGAATTACTGTTGACTGTATGTTTCGCAGCTCTTTTAGACCATATACTTGCATTAAAATCAACACAAATTATTCGAAAACTCAGCTAACATTTGTACTTCTTATAGACAGGTTCGTCATATTTCCCTACCGCATTTTTGTTAACATAATACCAGACTCAGTGCTTTAGTTGGGTCGGTACGGGGCGGTACGGCGCACCGCCTAAAATTCAAACTCGCTATTAGCGTACCGGCTAAAATTATTTCTGAAATCTCTAAAAAATAGACCAAATGTAAATTGGATTTCGGAAAGAAAAATTGGAAAGTTTTAGGTTATTCGAGTCGCGATCGTAACCGTCGAAGCGTTCAAATTGCACTTTCGCACAATTCTAATGGAATCTGACTGGCGCTCAAATGTTCGAATTAGCCAATGGAGAGTTCCGACTAGTCTGATCCGAAACAGAAGAAATGCTCCTTCCGACTCCAAAGCGTTTAAGAACCTTGCTCCAAAGAGATAAGTCACTACATACGCAAAGTCTTTTTTGTATGCAATGTCGTTGCCTATTCGTTGAAGACAGCAAGTGCGAAATTTCGGCATATCTTTTAAAAATGTAAGGAACAGTACTTCGCAACATTTTGACTTAATTTCCATTGATTGAATCACGAAACAGTGCACGAGTTACGTATGTTTACATGATTGGCACGACATGTTTTGAGTACGACTCACTGGAAGATAAAATATTTACCGTAAATAATATGCTTACTTAATCATCTTCTTCGCACTATAGTCAGTTTAACATTATAAAATAGTGTGTCGTAGCACTAGTAGAAGCTGAAATACAGGCGAATTTTAATGTCTTTGACCAACGCTGCCAGTTTTGCTTCTTAAATCCTTGGTTTCGTGATTAAAAGTCCCACATAGTTCCATTGTCTGAATTTTGTAATGGTCTTGGTGTGATATAAGTCTGCTTTTAATTCCCGGCAGCAACACGCATTGTCATCTGAAACGCCACTCCTGATTAGTTACGATAAGATGTCGTTATCCAAAACCGATGGGCGGTATCCTCATCTTCACTAAACCCTCGAATACAATAAAAAAGATTTCCAAATCAATAAATTATAGCTATATTTTGTTAGTGTATTCATATACCTAAATCTTGACTCATTTCAGGTGGAATGACGAGAGTACGGCCTAACATTGTTTCCCAACTAAAACTCTGCCCAGGCTCGTCAATTCGCATCTTCGATAAAGTTTGACAGAACTTGATGCACATCCGTATTCAATTGTCAATCTTTATTTAAAACGTGGAACAGTAAACAGGTACAATTGTCTAGTGGGACTGGCATACCAGCTGTCAGCCGATACCCCAAAAAACATGGCGGACGCCAGTTCGTTTTTACTCCCTCAAACACGGCGACTGGTCCTTCAGATGACTGGGGGTTCACTCCTTTCAGCGCCGGATCTCGAAAAAGGCGCCGCCTCCCCCGCTCCTCCTCCCCCTTCCTCACACCCCTGCTCGGCGCGTCGCTGTTTTGGTTCCCCTTTCCCACCCCCTCCCCTTTAATATATTTTCGTTAAATCTGCAGAATGTCTCACTTCGGCTTCTTTGCGCTTGCTTCAACTCGAGCTGAGACGTCGGCCTACCAAGCTTCTTCATTTCACACTTCTCGTCCAAGCTTAAAGCTGAGTAATTTGTTTCTAAAATATACTAAACATTGTTCATTTTTGTAAACGAAGGCTTCCGCGACCGTTGTCATTGTTTATAAAACTCTTCTGGGTGTTGGACCGCATCGTCAATATATCAAATACTTCACCGACGTTTCGGCCACTATTGCAAGTGGCCATCTTCTGGGTGTTACGTAACATCGTCAAAATATCAAATACTTCACCGACGTTTCGGCCACTGTTGCAAGTGGCCATCTTCTGGGTGTTACGTAACACCCAGAAGATGGCCACTTGCAATAGTGGCCGAAACGTCGGTGAAGTATTTGATATTTTGACGATGCGGTCCAACACCCAGAAGAGTTTTATAAACATTGTTCATTTTTCTTTGATAATAAACAAACGAATATGCACATGAACACTAAAATACACTAAGAAAGATTACACTGTTAAGTGATTGTAACAAAATGAATCTGTTACGATGAAGAGACAAGCTAGCTTCGGGTCACGTGCCTCTGTAAGCAGCACCCCCTCCTACCCTTACGGATACGCAAGGACTGCTCTCCCCACATCTTTTCAAACAGTTAAATATTTGTTACAACGAACAGTATAAATGTCATTTACACTCAATATCAGACACATTTGCAAAAACATCCGAAGAATATGTAGCAAGTAACAATACAAAAATCATTTTTGTTCACGTATGTTAAAAAGAAGATTGGGTTTAATAAAATTGCTTGCAGTCGGTCTCGAACCCACTGTCTTCTAAAGCGCAGAGCGATGCCGCTAACCACAGGACTGTTCTTCCTAGGTGGAGAGTGACGACTTCATTACAACTCATGATCGTATCTTCTGAAGGCTTTTTACACTTGATGCGTCTTTAATTTATCGGTACAAGATATTTTACCACATATGACGTTGTTTTCATGAATCTTCAATGCGCCAAAAACAAACACGAAGGTCTAATGTTGCCTTCATTTGGGATTTGCGCGTGCGCAAGGCGAGGTGCGCAGTAGCTTCATTGCCTTTGCTTCGGGACCATTGGTGCGTAACCGCCAGAGCTCGAGTAGCCAGGAGCTGGCGTCTCTACCAGCTACAACGCCAGTGTTAAAAGCGGCGTTTCCCCTCGCCCCTCCCTGCCGCGTAAGCGCCCATATCCTGCCTGCAGGGGGTTCAGGACCTCAGCCGCGCATGCGCATTGCAACACTGTGGCCACTGCCGCCTATATTAAGCGGCCGGTCTACTATTCGTGTAAGTGCTGTCTTCCATACGTAAAACGTTTCTCATGCGATAAAAATACTTTGAATGTGCATATAAAATGATCCGATAGAAGAACGAAATGAAGAATGATAGTTTATAAACACTTTTTATTTTATAATCACCTGACATCTTATTCAGGATTTTTCCAGGAGACGATCTTTTAATGTAACAGTTCTGAATCATTTTATAAGATCTTTATTGCCATAGATCGCTTATTGCTTTTTATATGACTAGTTTCGACTCGTTAAAAAGTCATTATCGAATCTTTCGTGTCCAGACATTCAGATGAACGAACATCATAGTGACAAGTTGTAAATGGTATGCACATCATCAATCGAATACCCTTTGGGTCATGTTGTTTTAGACTCTGTGCTATACTGTCCCACATGCCCAGGTAGCGTGACATCACAGTGAGTCCATCTACAGTTTCCACTGTGATAACATAATACTTGGACATGTGGGACAGTACAGCACAGGGTCTTTAACAACATGACCCAAAGGGTATTCGATTTATGATGTGCATACCATTTACAACTTGCCACTATGATGTTGGCTCATCTGAAGTATATTTCTTACCGTGTCTGGCCAACAAAGATTTGATAATGACTCTTTAACGAGTCGAAACTAGTCATATAAAAGTAATAAGCGATCTATGGCAATAAACATCTTATAAAATGATTGAGAACTATTACATTTTACTTTATTTACTTTTTTTCGCGACGACCTTTTTCCCGGGGGTTCACTGAACAACTGACGCGCTGCCACTGCTATTATATCGCCACCCTGCGAAATTCCAGCTCTTCGGTGCCGGCGTCTTCAGAACGGTCGCACTCGTGGTGGCCCTGGCGGCGTGTTGGCGCTCTGATGGCGGGATTAAAATTCATAACCGCCGCCCAGCACCTCTCGACACCTTCGACGCCGCTTAGGATGCCGGACGGCAGACAAACTGCCTGCGCTAAAGACTGCCCGCTGCCCTCCCCATGGAATGACGCGCTGAATAATGCAACAGCGCAAAGTGGCCTCAGGTTTCGACAGTGGCTTGTTTCCTCCGCCAAGCGCGGGTCCCAGATGAAGCTGTTAGCGCGACCATAGCCGAACCGCCGCGTCGCCTTATAAGACCTCTGGCCATCCGCCGGACGAGTTCGCCCGACATACCTGCTGGCCGTTATGCCTTACTGGGACAGAAGCACACAGCGCGCCAGGCACGTCCGGTGGCTTCGGTCCAGTGAGCTAATTGTCGGCTGTACCGCGAGGTACAGAACAAGGCCTCTTATCTTAAATGGGCAGGCGTCGACGAGCGTACAGCTAATCCCCTGGGCAACAAATCTCAACTATTACTCCTGTGTGAATCTCTCAGAACGCAGTGGAGACAAGTGTCCTTACTGACTGAAACTGTGGCCCCGAACCGGATCTGATACATTGTGTTACGTACTACTTTGTATACCAGCTGTTATCTACATCTACATGACATACTCTGCAAATCACATTTAAGTGCTGGCAGAGGGTTCATCGAATCACCATTATTCTATTTATCTCCCATTCCATTCTCCAATAGCGCCGGGAAGAAAGAACACCAGAATCTCTCCGTTCGAGCTCTGATTTCTTGCATTTTATTCTGATGATCATTCCAAAAAAAAAAAAAAAAAAAAAAAAAAAAAAAAAAAAAAAAAAAAAAAACTGTTCAAATGTTTGTATAGTCTATGGGACTTAACTACGGGGTCGTCAGTCCGTGAACTTACAAGCTACGTATGAACTACTTACGAACTAGGACGGCACAAATATCCATGCCCGAGGGGGGATTCGAACCCCCGACCGTAGTGGCCGTGCAGACCGTGACTGGAGCGCCTTTGTCCCCTCGGCCACCGCGGCCGGCATGATCGTTTCTACCTATGTAGTAATAGTCAACAATATATTTTCCCATTCGGAGGAGAATGTTGGCGATTGGAGTTTCGTAAGAAGCCAACGCCGCAGCGATGAGCTCCGTTGTTGTAATGATTCCCATCGCAAATCCTGTATCATTTCCGTAACGCTGTCTCCCCTGTATCGTGACAACACGAAACGAGCTGCCCTTCTTTGGACTCTTTCGATGTCCTCCGTCAAACCCACCTGATAAGGATCCCACACTCGGCAGCATATCTTCTAATATATAAAGCAGAGTGTTCGTATGTTTGTACGTGTTGCATACAAATCTACAGTTTTGTTCCAATCTTTTTGAAATATTGTACACGTAAGCTTCAATCCATGAGAACGGTCGCCGTAATTGTAACAATCACATACAGTTCACCAGATGTGACTTCATAAACAATGAGATGCGCGAAAAACTGCTGCATTTTGCGACAATGCTGCTCATTTTCTCCTAAACCATTGGACCGATTTCAAACATTTGGCACACACATGCTGCATGGTTAAGAATCACGTATGGCACATGGTTCAAAAGATATTACGTCATAACCAATACAAATCGCAAAAAAATGCTATATAATGCGGCGAGACTTTCGAAATACACTGTATGAGAATGACAGTACTTAGCGACTTGCAACAAACTTTAAACATAATTTCAAACCTTTATTAACCTTTTTCTCGCTGGCAACCATAGTAAAATGATGAAAGGAAAAAAGTTTCTCGCTTACTACTTTTCCGCTGTTTATGGAGTAAAACTACGGCTCTCGGTACGACGTTAGAATTTATAAATTGTACACCAAAAATTGTAGCCGCAGGAAATTTAACAGACAGTATACATGCATATAGTTGAGTGTACCTTCTAAGTTGTATCACAGTATGACACATAGTTCATGAGATATGAGCACATAAGTAGTAACGTTCACGGAAAACCGCTCCATTACGCACCAAGTTTTAATCTATTACTTCCTGACTAATAATTGTATTCCCAAGAGATTTTACAGACATACAGCCCTTATAAAAACGTATATATACCCTAAATATGGCTGGAATAAATAAATAATTACCCAGGCAACGCCGGGTTTTCAACTAGTACCCCATAAAAAGGACAGACAAGCGTAGTGTATGCAGTTTCTTTTGTAGTTCAGTCGCATCTTTTAAGGGTTCTGCCAATTAAACGCAGTCTCTGGTTCGCCTTTCCCACGACATTAGCTGCATGTTCTTTCCAGTTTAAGTCTGAAGTAATAGCAATTCGTTGGTATCTTGTGGAGTTTACGCCCTTCACTTTTGATCGATTTATCTCGTAAACAAAGATTAACGGATTTCTTTTCGTACTCATGTGGCGACTTCATAATTCTCATTATTTACAGTCAATTGCCAATTTTTACACCCTACTGATATCTTATTCAGATCGTTTTGTATTTGTGTTTGATCCTCAGATGATTTTACTAAACGGAAAATGACGGCGTCATCTGCAAACACCTAAGAGAGCTACTTAGATTTCCCCCTAAATCGTTTATGTAAATAAGGAACAGGAGAGGACCAATAACACTACCGTGTGGAACGCCCGATATCACATCTGTTTTATTCGATGTCTTAGCATCGATTATTACGAACCCTATCTAGTCGCAGATTTGGGGCGATATACCATAACCACGCAATTTGATTAAATGCCGTTTGAGAGGTACGGTGTCAAAAGCCTTCTGGAAATTAAGAAATACGGAATCGATTTGCGAATCCTTGTCGATAGCACCCATCACTTAGTGTGAATAAAGAGCTAGTTGTGTTTCGCATGAACGATATTTTCTAAATCCGTGTTGACCTTGGTCAATAGATCATTCTGTTAGAGATAATTCATAATATTTGAATACAAGATATGTTCCAATACCCTACTGCAAATTGACGTCAATGAAATAGGCCTGTAGTTTAGTGGGTTACTCCTACTGCCTTTCTTGAATATAGGTGTGACCTGTGCAACTTTCCAATCTTTCGGTACAGATCCTTTTTTGAGAGAGGGGTTGTACATGGCTGTTAAGTAAGGAGCTATCGTGTCAGCATAGACAGATAGAAATCTGGTGGGTATACAGTCTGGACCAGAAGACTTGTTCTTGTTAAGTGATTTCATTCGCTTCACTACTCTGATGATATATACATCTACGTTACTCATTCTGGCCCCTGTAATTGGAAATCTGGAATTTTATTGTTGGCTCTCCTTATCTCGAATAGAATAAGGGATTGATTCGTAGAACACAATTTAACCCTGTCATGCATGAATTATTAACACACGAGGAAAAAGTTGTGAAATGGGTCTTACATAGTAAAGAAGAATATCTATTTTCATAAATTCCAAAAATTTAATGAAATTTTCTGTTTGGAAAAAAAAGGAAACGCCATGTGGTCATTGTATAATTGAGACCTGCCGAGTCCTTTCAGTGAGATTTTGTTTATTGTGTGGAAACTTTCGAACCGTTTTGGACACAGAGGCTCCTCGCATTAGGTGCAAATGCACTTTGCCTCTTTTTTGTGAAATTGGAGGAATGTCGTTACAGGACGCTTGCCGCCACCTTGCCTTGCTACTGCCGCCTTCGGATGAAGAACTGGCGCTTTTCAGTTTAGCTGGCGACGTCTACAGTGCAGCATCTGTCGGCAAGGTCCCCTGCGGTGGGCTCCATGCGCTTACGACTGGATGAACGATTTAGGATGCTCAGAAATGCTTCCAATAATAGACGTCCACTACAGTGGACGCTAAGCAGCACAGGGCTAAGGAACCTGGTACTGGAGGAAAAATGGCTTAGAGAAAGGGGGAGGTGAATACAGTAAGCAGATTCGAGTGGAGGTGGGTTGCCGTTCTTATTTCGAGATGAATAGTCTTGCACAGGATAGAGTGGAGAGCCGCATCATACCAGTATCCGGGCCGACGACTAAAAGAACTGGAGGTATCATCAGATGGAAATTGGACAGGTTTCCATACGAAGCTTGATCGTATTTCATTTGAGAACAGCAAAGGAAAACTGCGTATAAAGGCGATAAAAAATTAAATCCACACTAGTCAGCGGATATAACAAACCTGGACCACCTTCGTCAATCGTGAAAGTTATCCATAGAAAAGGGTATGTTTCTCTTCATCAATGAATGCGTCACTGTTGTTTATATGACATACAATTCTGTTAAGTGAAAGCTGTTCATAAAATTATTTATAATCAGTAATTGCTATTGTTCATCTGCATAACACGCTAATCCGACTGAACAATTACGAAAATGAATAAAGATGACTTTGAGCAACAACAAAATAAATACAAAATAAAACAAATCCTGATAGTGTAACTTTGTTAATACTTGACCTCTGGTAAGAAAACACCTGTATCATTACATAAGACTTTGAACAGTACGATTCAAGCGTGGTGCAGAAGAGACAGATTGACAATTAAATCAGAATGTGACACTTCCTCTTGAAATATTTGTTTCAACCGTTAACACTGTCTGTCTTTCTGGCCTACCTGTGCACAAGGAAACAGCGTGTGCTACTGCTCTCAACTCTGCTGCCACAAGCATGCTGCTGCTACTACTGAATTCTTGAAGTGCTAAAAAGAAATTTCATCTATGTTTGTAGAAAGACAATTAATGGGGTTTTATGGGTATATGGATAACTTGAAGTAGATATGAAATGCATTTAAGTTGAAATCCTCTATATTGAAGAAGACTCTAAACAATGTTGTAAAAAAAACTGTAAGATAGTTACAAGGGAATGCTTTAAACCAAACTTTAGTTCCTTCACTTTCTGCACTCTCGAAACGAGCATACAAAATTCCTGCAGTACAAACATGGATCATATCAACGCAATGCGGGCAATTATAGCAGCATAATGCTTCTTACCTGTAATCTTCATACTGTCAAGGTAGATATCAGATTCAATAATTTTCTTAACGTCTTTATACATCGAAAAATCCATTAAGAAACGTGCCAAGTTCACGCTGCGATGTACAACTTCATTCTTAGACTGCTTGCAACACTCTCCCTGCTCACAGTTCAGAGTCCGGACAACAACCACCACTGTACTGCTATTGCTCAAACACGGGAATGCGCACCGACCAAAGATGATCCCCGCGGAGCAAAGATATGAATCGCAGACTTCATCCTTACATATCTACCTTTCAATCGTTTCGAAAGCAGCGCTTTTAACAATCAGTTGCATTTTCTGGCGGACGTGGGCACCGGAGACCGCCTGGAAACTTTCCCCTCGGACGTAGCTGGAGTCTGGCCGGTGGAGCCGCAACGTTCCGCGAAGTGAGAGTCAGAGTCAGAGCCGCCTGGCCTGTTCCACCTGACGACGCCGCACACTCACGCTTCCCGGAACGTTCGCCTCTGAGTGGTCGGCGGTCGGCGGTCGGCTGACTGCACGACCGCACTGCGCTGGTCGGCGGTTCCGCGACTTTCAGGCAGCGCAACAGGCTTACTCATAGCACCAGAGGAAAGTTTCCAGATGACCTTGGCCATCTTCTATGCGGAAATGTTGCAAATGACGTTGATAAATTGAAAGTTGTTAATGAATAAAATAATGTAATGATCGTTATCTATATATACAGGGTGTTATAAAAAAGTAATTCCAAACTTCCAGGAAACATTCCTTACACACAAAGAAAGAAAATACGTTATGTGGACATGTGTCCAGAATCGCTTAATTTCCATGTTAGAGCTAATTTTAGTATTTCTCTTTAAATGTAAATTGAAATAAAATTGTAAATTTTCACAATCAACATGTGTGGGCTGACGAGAATCCACACGCAATTGTACAATCACGTGATCAACACAGATTTTCTGTGAACGTTTGGGCAGGAATTGTTGGTGATATCTTGATTGGACCTCATGTTCTTCCACCTACGCTCACTGGAGCACGATATCATGATTTCATACGGGATACTCTAGATGTGCTGCTAGAACATGTACCTTTACAAGTACGACACAACATGCGGTTCATGCACGATGGAGATCCTGCACATTTCAGTCGACGTGTTCGTATGCTTCTCATTGGTAGAGGCGGACCAATTCCATGGCCTCCATGCTCTCCTGACCTCAACCCTCTATAGGGGCATTTGAAAGCTCTTGTCTACGCAACCCCGGTACCAAATGTAGAGACTCTTCGTGCTCGTATTGTGGACGGCTGTGAGACAATACGCCATTCTCCAGGGCTGCATCAGCGCATCAGGGATTCCGTGCAACGGAGGGTGGATGCATGTATCCTCGCTAACGAAGGACATTTTGAACATTTCCTCTAACAAACTGTTAGAAGTCACGCTGGTAAGTTCTGTTGTTGTGTCTTTCCATTCCATGATTAATGTGATAAAGTAATAAAATGAGCTCCAACATGCAAATTAAGCGTTTCCGGACACATTTCCACATAACATATTTTCTTTCTTTGTGTGCAAGGAATGTTTTCTGAAAGTTTGGCCGTACCTTTTTGTAACACCCTGTATAAAAATGAATAGTTGTTCGTTACTCTCGCTAAAACTCGAGAACGGCTGAACCGATTTCCCTAATTTTAGTCTTGAAATATTCGTTTAAGTCCAGAGAAGGTTTAAACGGTGATAAAATATGGAAGGGTTGTTCCAGAAAATAGGAAAATCGGGAAAAACTGAAACAGCTTTTTCCAGTGAGTTGTCAATACCGTTCCTCCAACTGTGATAAAATTTTGTACATTTCATGTTGAAATCATCACGAAGGGTCGCATCAAATAAAAATTTGGAAAAGTCGTCTGGAAGGTAGGAAAATTTAGGAAAAACCGAAAGCGATTTTTTTCTATGAATAAAAATCAATTCCCATATGTTTGTAAGAGCATCACTTCAGTACGGCTTGACAGGACAAGGTTTGTATGAAATAAATATTTTGGCAAATCTACCGGAAAATTGAAATATTTCAGAAAAACTAAAAGTGCGTTTTTCAATGATTTTTGGTTGAATTCAGCACCGTAACTGACTATTCAAACGACGGAGAGAGGTAATTATTATTATTATTATTATTTTGTATTGGAAAAGTTTTCAGTAAAAAAAAATAGGCACAGTTAAAAGGGAAAGTCGCAAAATTCGAACCAAGTTCCTTTTTCAATGTGTTTCTAAATGTTCTCAACACTATAAGTTGACAACCGATCATACGATTGCGATAAAATTTTGATAATTTGACGTTCAACGAAAGATGAATGTTCTTATGAACTAAAATTTTGGGAAAGTTATCCGGAAAATTTGAAAATTCAGAAAAAATAGATTTTTCTATGAAATATCAATACCATTCATCTGATTGCAATTTTGCACATTCGACGTTAAAAGGGAGAGGAAGGTTTGAGTGAAGTAAAAGTTTGGAATAGTTGGCCATAGGATAGGAAAATTTGTGGAAAACTGAAAGAGCTCTTTTCTTTGGGATATCAATATCATTCCTACGATTGCGATAAAATTTTGCAAATTTGAGTTCAAAGCAAGAGTACATACATATTAGCAATTGCGAAGCATTATCGCATCGACTGGATGACTAAATGACCCGTTGAACTTCGTATCACTTACCTTTTAATATAAACCATATTAATTTAAATCACATGTATTTTAGAGCCAGTAGCTTTATAAAGGCATCATCAGATAGTCTAAGTATCGGCTCGATAGTGGGCGGAAATAGGGGGCACACACATGTCCAGGATAATGTTCATGTCACATTCGTGGAAGTTTTCTCCATCTCTGTAGTATTTAAAAAAATAATTAATTGGGGTTCGGGACGAACGACTAACACGAAACAGATCTGAGGTTTGAATTTAAACTGAAGCAGTTTATACTTTTTTCACAAAAGGAGAACATGAACTTAAACAATATTGCACAAAAAATGGCGATTACAACTTGGGAATGCCTTACACAAATCTTTGCAGAAAGTCATTACTTGTATTGTCCCTTTCCGATGAAACTCGATCTCTCTTTACTACCAACAAAAGGAAAACAAAAAAAAGTTCAAATGTTTGTAAAGCTTATGGGACTTAACTACGGGTCATCAGTCCCTAAACTTACAAACTACTTATGAACTAGCTAATCCTAAGGACGGCACAAATATCCATGCCCGAGGGGGGATTCGAACCCCCGACCGTAGTGGCCGTGCAGACCGTAACTGAAGCGCCTCAGTCCCCTCGGCCATCGCGGCCGGCAAGGAAAACCAGCTACTACATTATACAATGTAAATCAAAAAATCCTGCACTACACTGTTAATTATTTAAAGAATGAATATAGAAGACGAAAATTAAACCCTTCATGTTGAATGTCTGTTAGAGATGGACTACAATTACGCGATGCGCCTGAATAATGAAAAGATGACTCTCTTACCTTTATTCTTCATAATCTCATAACATTTTCAAATTCAGGAATTTCTCAGCATTATCACACATAAAAGTGCAAATGATCCAAGCTCATAATGTAGTTTGCGACTTCATTCCATGACTGCTTGCACAATACTACCCATGCTCACTCGTGCAGCCAAAGATATGAGTGGCAGGCATTCAACATTACAAAGCCTACCTACGTTTCGAAACGGTGTGTAGATCAAACACATTATGTGGCAGCCGAAACGCCTACAAACATCTCCGAGTATTGTTGACAATACTCATGTCAAAAGTCAACGATGTCATTATTTATATACTCGTGGAATCCTATTTCATCGCTCACAAGAAGACAACTAAAATAGTTGGTAATGTGGAACCATCACCCGTGCAAAGAAAAACAACCCAAGTTTATGTTAAGTAATTTTCATCGCCGCTAAAATAATATGAAGCGAATTACGTAGCTGCAGCAGGCCAAGTTCCATAAGTCGAGATTTGGGTTCCGCAAAATAAAAAATAAAAAACATTTTTAAAAAGTGTGGTCTGTGGCTTGCTGCATTTGAATTCGTGATATGTGTTCAGCTTGAATATCGTCGTGTGTACAGTGAGGCCACGACTCTGAGAAATAACACTGGATAGTTGGATCAGTAATTGAAGGAAACTGCCAGTTTGCTCGATCAAAACGTTCTGGTGGGCTTTGCTTTGTGGCAGAAGTGTAGAAGCTCTACGGAACTACCTAAGGAGCCTCAAGAAATCGGCGCGTACATGTGCTCGAAAACTACAGACTACACTCAAAGAGGACTACAGTCCATAAAGTTTTAAAGTAACATCAGACTGCGGTTGTTACATGCTATCCACTCGCCTCATAGGCTGAAACGTTTTGAATTTGCATCACATATGCTCCATGACATTGACAACAATAAACAATTACCAAAGTTGAAACCACATTCTGTGTATGTGATCATGTTTATCGCTATAGTGCCTGCTGAAAATCCTTTACCCTTCACCGAGTACCAACGTAATTGCCCTAATGTGAAAGTATGCCTGAGAAAATTAGATGCCTGTATTTATTTGCGGAGCAAACTGTGACAACAAACCACTACCAAGACGTGGTAAATTTCTACGCTGAGCTGCAAATCAAGATGGAGGCGTAGATGTCATTTTCCACCAAGTCGGCGCACCTCCGCACTGCGTCAGTTGTGTTTTTTATTTATTTATTTATTTATTTTTAATTGTAAATCTAAGGACTTAGCTACTTTGGTCATCAGTCCCTAGGCTTACAAACTACTTTAACTTAAAATAAATTATGCTAAGAACAACACAAACACCCATGCCCTAGGGAGGACTCGAACCTCCGACAGATAGCAACCGGGCGCTCCGCAGCAAGGCGCCTTAGAACGCTCGGCCACTCACCCCGGCGCCGGATTAGACCCAGTATTTCTGGATAAATCTTTTCTTCAGAAATCGACAGGAAGGGGTGGATTTAAGGCACGTCCATGAGGACGCCCATAGATTTTGTCTTTGTGAAGTTAACGTGAAGCAACGCCGCGGCAGAATAGCCGTGCGCACTAAGGCGCTCAGCTGCGGTGGCCGAGGAGACTGAGGCGCTCCAGTCACGGTCTGCACGGCCACTACGGTCGGGGGTTCGAATACCCCCTCGGGCATCGATATTTATGCCGTCCTAGTTCGTAAGTAGTTCGTAAGTAGTTTGTAAGTTTAGGGACTGATGACCACGTAGTTAAGTCCCATAAACTATACAAACATTTGAACATTTTTTAGCTGCGGTGCGTGCGGCCGTTCGCCGTCGAGAGTTCGAGTCCTTCCTCGAGCATGGGTGTTTGTGTTGTCCTTAGCATAAGTTACTTTAAGTTAGTGTAAGTAGTTTGTAAGCTTGGGGACTAATAACCACCGTATTTAAGTCCCTAGATTTACAAACATTTGAACATTTGAAGCAACGTGTGTAGGGTTCATATTAACAACATGGACCATTAAAAGGAGACAACCCGAAACGCTATTCACTTCGATAGCTGACCTCCTGCAACGCGTGTATAATAAACTTGTATATCGTTTAGATGTGTGTGTGGAGCAACAAATGGGAGCCACAATGGACTGCACTGCACAGATACGCAAACTAGGATTTTCTTTAATTTGGCGAAGGTTTCACATTTCCATCTGGATTCGTTGCCTTTCTATGACTGGCTAACGCTCTACATTATTTTAGTGACACACAAAGTTCCCTTCTCTTAACCTGTTGCAATCTTTATTAGGAAAGAATCATTATCGTATTATCAGCCCACCAGTCGTTCTCCAGATGTTCGACGGTCTTACAATAAGAACTGCAGGTGGAACCCAGGAGTCCAGGACATTTCTTTCAACTCTGACGTAATACTCTCCTTCATCCATGTACAGCAGAGTTACTGCTTCCGCCTTAATAACCTCATTGTCGACGGAGCGTTGCATCCTAGTCTTCATTCAGCGCCAGAAGCTCCCTGAGGATTTGTTTGGGTGAACGATGTTACGAGGCACAGCCAATGTCTCCTCACGGAAAGTTATTTCCGAATCCCTTAGAGTAACAAAATGACATGCGATGATGTATTACATTAGGGGAGACCGGGGCATGTTGGCCATAGGGGCATAATTCATACAATAGACGCTAGATCGTCTTAGGAATCAATCAGAAAGTAGGTGGCACTGTCCCTCTCCTTATACAGGGACAATATAGCAGGCGGCGAAGTTTTAGACAAGCTGTAGTCCTTAATTGTTTTTGTGCGTGTTTCACTAAAAATCTATTCGTCGGTTACTGTGTGTTATTTAAATTTTGCTTGCTTTAGGCGCAACGGAGTGAGTAGTGTCATAAAAGGTCATCGTTTAAGGATTATTTCTTTATGGCATACAGACTTAATTGCTTCAGTGTGTTTTCTAAAGAACAGAATTTATTGTAAAGATGGCGATGGGGCAGGTTGGCCCAAAGAGGACGGGGCACGATGGACAGCCGAGACAATCTGTCACGTCCTGTAGGAGCAATACTGCTTTTAATTCTATGAAAGGTTTGTTACCTTTAATGATAAAAACCTTTATAATTCTTCGAGTTTATTAAATTATTAACATAATGTCGATGTTAAACATATTTTGATACGTTTCAGAGGTCAAAAGATCGTCATATTCACGAGATAAAAAGTGATGAATAAACGCCAACCAGTAAATTTTATTTTAATCTTACACAGTGATCTGAGAAGTGAGGATCTCGTTTATTTCCTTGTCTTCAAAACATGAGTTACGGCTCTGGTTTAGTTGTTTTATTGTTATTTGTTTTATTTGTAGCATACAACTTTGTTGTAAGGGAGTGAAAGTTGGTTGGATATAGGTTACCTCATTCATAAGGTCGAGGTTACAGATATGAAAGTAGCAAGAATGATTGCAGGTACTAATAGATGGGAACAATGGCAGGAGGGTGTCCATATTGAGGAAATCAAAGAAACGCTGGGAATGAACACCATAGATGAAGCAGTTAGAGCGAACAGAATGAGATGGTGGGGTCATGTTACACGCATGGGAGAAGCAAGGTTACCTAAGAGACTCATGAGCTCGGCAGCGGAGGGTAAGAGGAGTCGAGGTAGACCAAGAAGAAAGTACTTAGATTCGGTGCAGAATGATTTTGAAGTAAAAGGCATAACATCAGACGAGGCATCAATGTTAGCATTGAATAGGGGATAATGGAGAAATTTTATTAGAGGTACTTTGCTCCAGACTGAATAGGCATAACCAGTCTCTAATGATGATTATTATTATTATTATTATTATTTGTAGCATCATAAAAATGATCAGAAAGTATAAAAGATGAAAGGGGAATGATTTCTGAAGATACGATGCTAAGACCAGTTTTAGAAGTGAAAGAAAAGGAAAGATCTGTGAGGACTGTTTGCGAAAGTACAGACAGGCCTCATGTCAGTTTGCACAGGTAATTGAAACTCAGGAGAAAGAAACTGAATTTCAGCCCTTCCCATTCAACGAAAGCATTGGAAATAAATACCGAAGAAAAATTAGATCACAGGCTAGAAAAGCCCTTTTTTCCAAAAGGGAAGATGGAGACAATGATGACTATGAGGAAGAGTCACAGTGCCGTTTTGAAACAGTCAACTGGAGAAAAAGGAATTCAGTTCACGAGCTGTAAGCGTTGGGCTCCTCAGACATGCGTGAAAAATGAAATCCGTGGACTATTTTATGAGTTTTAAAACTGTGCTGATCCTTTGGAGCTGAACATTGATTAAAATTGACTGGTTTGTATTAAGACACTATAAATCGTAATAATTTTAACCTCTCCTGTTGCCATAGTACTCAATGTTAAGCATTTAAGTCAATATTCAACTTGATATTACGTACATTAAAGAGTAAGTCTTGACAACTATTAGTTTTATTTCGATTTCCTAGTTATACTTACCAAAAGACTGCATGGGTCAACGTGCCCCAGCCTCTGGGCCAACTTACCCCGAGGCAGAGTGGCCCACTTGACATATGTGCAGTGATTAACTTTTTCTAATACTTTAACTGATATTTTCAAGTTTAATAACTGCCATCCAGATTCAGTAAAGACCTATCTAATATTTAACAACAATTTCATAACTTTAAATATGTCAAATTAATATTAACAAAAATTAAAAAATATGGCTAACGTGCCCCGGTCTCCCCTACACAAGTTGTGGTTGGTATTCTCGCTCACCTTGTTTTATTTACCTTCGATCCGCACGTGTTTTATCCATTCTTTGTGTATTACACTATCAAGTGCAGTAGTCAATAGTCACGGGTTAACGAACAATGTTAACGCCTTACAGATATCGTCGGTCGTTAGAAGCATACGGAATAGAGTTCTACTGCTGTATAATTACGAAACTTTACTTGTCCACGGGTCGCCTGTAATACTTTCGCACCACTCATCTGAAACAACTAACATCTAATGCGAGCTGTGGTAATTCTGCACGACATCCTGTACCACTGAAGTGTTCTGTTGTCCTCTCCGTCATCAAACTCTTCCACCGCACTCAGCTCTAACTAACTTTTAATTGGGGCCAAACAGGGCTTAGCTCACTGCAATTTCCGAGCGCGCAAGAAAACAACTAGAGAGTCATTACAAATGAAGGAAAGCAAAAACCGGGCCGCACAAACCTCTAAGCTCTTAAGTGAAACACTGCTCAAACTTACTACCACTTTTTCTACGGTAAGCGAGAAGACATCAGAGTGCCATTACGATCTCTGTATCCACCAGTCAAGTAGTCCCCAATCTGTTTTTGTAGTAGCACCCCAGTGATTGTGGAAAATTTTTCACGAACCTAGTATACCATTGCTGAGCAAGAATTTTGATTATGGTGAAGGAGACATAAGAGGAATATAGTATTTTCTTCAGTAAGATATAAATTTCATACAAATTACTGTCAATAGTAAACTCAATGGGATTTATGGCATTGTTTACTCGTGGTGTTAATTTTAGTTTATATATCTGGATCGTGCGCCTCGGTTGTACAGTGGTAGATTGCCAGACTATAAATCCAAATGTCGCGGGTTCGATCCCCGCCAGGTCCTAGGATTTTTAACTGTCACTTTCCACTTCTTTCACCTCTGGCAGTATTGCTCATGTGAAAAATACCGAGCAGCACCGTGGTTCGTAACCCACGCTAAACTGTAGGTCCCCCTATAACTGGCTGGGTAAGTCAGTTCGAAGGTCGGAGGAAGGCAACGGCATACAACCTCCAAACAGGACCATGCCTTGTAAAGCACTGTGGTGTTCAAAACAATCTTCGGAATGTTGACTAATTTACCTTATATCTGGATCAGAGTTTCTGTTTTAGAAGTAAATCGATTTCAACGCAAATTCCTTACTGTATTTGTTGTTTAAAAGAAAACAAACATTGAAATGCACACTCTCATCTTCATCATCATCACCCTCCTCATTAGAGACGGATTATGCCTTTCAGAGTTCAGTCTGGAGCATAGTACCTCTAATAAAATTCCTCCATGATCCCCTATTCAATGCAACATTGATGCCTCGTCTGATGTTATGCATTTTACTTCTAAATCATTCTGCACCGAATCTAAGTACTTTCTTCTTGGTCTACCTCGACTCCTCTTACCCTCCACTGCCGAGCTCATGAGTCTCTTAGGTAACCTTGCTTCTCCCATGCGTCAAACATGACCCTACCATCTCAGTCTATTCGCTCTGCTCATCTATGGTGTTCATTCCCAGTTTTTCCTTGATTTCCTCATTATGGACACCCTCCTGCCATTGTTCCCATCTATTAGTACCTGCAATCATTCTTGCTACTTTCATATCTGTAACCTCTACCTTACGAATATGGTAACTTGTATCCACCCAACTTTGACTCCCATACAACAAAGTGGTCGAAAGATATAGCGGTGCACTGCTAACTGCCATTTTGAAATGCCATCTTTTTCTTTTTACAGGCTGCCTTGACTGTGTCTTTCCACCAAGCTGTCTGCTTCTTCCTGTCTTTACACACTACCGTTCCACGACATGCTATAGTTACTTCCAGTAGTGTGTCCCTGTACCTTGACCATTCCTCTTCCCGTGACTTCCTTATCTTGAAGCTTCTCCACTTTTACATATGGACCTGGCTTTCTGCTCTTTTGGCCTCACAAAACCAATTTCACTGCAGATTAAAAAATGATCAGTATCATCAAAGAACCCCCTGAAAACACGTGTGTCCTTGGCTGTCTTCCTAAATTCCTGTTCTGTTATTTTATAGTCAATGACAGGTCTGGTTCCCCTTCCCCTCCAAGTACACTGGTGAATGTCCTTGTGCTTAAAGAAGGAGTTTGTGATAATTAAGGTCATACTGGAACAGATATCCAAGAGCTGTTTTCCGTTCCTGTTGGCCTCCATATCCTCTCCAAATTTACCCATAACCTTCTGTTCGATTTCCTATCCTGGCGTTGAAATCATCCATGAGTAAAATACTATCCTTATCCTTCACTCTAACAACTACATCACTAAGTGCATTGTAAAATCTGCCCATCTCATCTTGATCTGTCCATTTACAGAGTGAATACACTGCCAATTTTCTTTTGTTGGGGATGGCCAGATCTATCAACATCAGTCGTTCATTTACATACCTTATTGCAATTATGGTGGGTTAGATTGATTTCCTGATGTAATATCCTACACCCCACTGTGCTCTTCCTACTTTGACTCCTGACAGGTAGAGCTTGTATTCTCCGACTTCGTCCTCTTTCTCTCCCCTTACCCTAACGTCCCTAACAGCTAAAACATCTAACCCCATCTTACTTGAAGTCTCCGCCAGCTCTACCTTCTTCCCAGTGTAATCTCCATTGATATTAATAGCTCCCCATCTCATTCCAGATCGTTTGCCAAGTCGTATCGGAGGAGTCCCTGGTCTGTCAAATAGAGGTGTGACTCCATCACCTCCAAAGGTCCGAGGCATTTTGCTCTGATTGTTGCCAGCATGATATTGAAGTACCTGCGAAGCAGGTTGCTAGCCTTACTTGCCCAGGGCCCCACTGGGTTTTACCCCTAACGGTTGAGGGACTAACCGGTGGATTTGCTAGTCTTTGCCGTCTGAGCACAAAGGTGGCCACGACTCAGAATATGTATGAGATGGCCAACCTTATTTCAGAGTAACTGGTATCCCAACTGTCAGGACCCCTTACTTGACCACTCACACGTTGCCCATGGTTCATGAACTACGACATGACTACAGGAATCCACACCATGAACCACAATCTTCTTCTTTATATATAAAGCTGTGTCCGTGTGTTTGTGTGTACGTAATGCACATAAATCTAAAGTTTCATTTCAATCTTTATGAAATTTTGCAACGTAAGTTTCAATCCACGAGGACGTTCGCCGTTAGTGTAAGATCAAGTACAACACATTGTTCACGAAATATGACGTCATAGACAACGAGACGCGCGAATATCTGCTGCATCAAACGACAATGTTGCACATTTCCTCCTAAAGAAATGGACCGAATTCGTCCAAATTTGGTACATATATTCCTTACCGTAAGGTAACGATGCTGGTAAGAGCCATATACGACACATGGTTCAGGAGGTATAACGTCATAAAGAATAAGGGTTGCAAGAAACTGCCACATAATGCGACGAGACTTTATTTGAATACCGACTTGCAACCAACTTTAAACTTAATTTCGAACCTTTATTAAACTTTTCCTCGCTAACAACGAAATCAAATTAATGAAAGGCAAAAATGTTTCTCGCATACTACTTTTTCGCTTTTTATGGAGAAAAACTACGCATTCGGTATGACGTTGCAGTTTCTACACTACAAAGTGTAGTCGCAGGAAATTTTACCGCTACTATACACACATACAGCTGAATGGAATTTCGAAATTGTATCACAGTACGACACGTAGTTCATGAGATATAAGGACATAACCAGTAACGTTCATGGAAAACCGCCCTATCACTCATCAGGTTTGAATCTATTACTTCTTTTCAACAAACTCTGTTCACAACGGATTTTACCGACATACAGGGCTTATGCAACTGAATATAAAACTGCAAAATTATATAATTGTTCAACATATAATTTAATAAATATGAGGTCATTTATACTGCGATTGGATAAACCTGTCACATCATGCACCACGTATTACTTTTACATATTTACCACTAAAACACTCCTGTATTCCAGTCAGCTTAAGCTGACTTCTCTTGACAACTTTGAACTGTGAAGCGCACACGACTGAAAATGAAAGCAATATTTTATAGATCTACAAGGAAATGCATGAAAAGGAAAGAATGAAACAGTGTACATCCAACGAATAGCCATTATTTCCGACAGATCTAGCTTTTAATTTTCGGAAACTGCAGTTTCCAGCGAGACTTGGATTTTCTATTACGATTAATGTATTACAGGGCAATCCATTCAATACTTTGGATTTGACACGTCCATGTTTCTCAAACGGACAACTTTGTCACTTTCTCAGGGGTGGGCTCACCAAAGAAATTAATCATTTTAGATCCTAGACAAGTCAAAAGAAATACTGTTTATAGTAAAGTTTTGAATTAAATGAATGTATGAATACATATCATTTGTATTTTGTTTACTATTTTTCTTTGTTTGGATACTGCACTTATAATTTTGTACATTATGCAACAGAGCCTTATTTCTTGTATATTCTTTGATAAATGTAGCATATTATTAAAAAAAGGAGATGGACAGAGAGATAAGGGATAGGAGAAGTACTAACTAAAGGCAGGAAAAAATAAATAAAAACCCGGGAAAAGCATGGTTCTTGGCTTTGAACATTTGTTTTGAATTATAATGCTGCTAAAGGAACATTCCAGAAATGACATGTGTAATAGGTCAAGTTCACTTTTCTTCCACGCGCTCTTCGAAAGTTTAGCCTATGAACTTTGGTGATGATGCTTCCTGCCTTTAAAGAGATATACCGCTGTTGTCATGTCATTACATTATAGATAAGAGTCTTACTACATCGGTAAGTTTGCTATCCCTTGGCCAGTGTAATTTGAGACACAAACTTCGCCCGTGAATAAATCTCTGCTCTAGAAGTATTTAACGGAGTTACGTAACACAGATAACACCAGTGTTCTTTCTTCGATTTTAATAAAGTCTGTTATTTAGGATGTTCCTTGTATTGACTTTTTGTCTTTCTTTTTCAGGTAAAATGGCTGTAAAATCCGACGATTTATTTCGCAACCAGAAGTACAGGTGAACTTCCAGTTAACATTGGTGAATAGGTAAGAGATAAAGGTTCTTACAATCCACACGAAGACTGAAATTTACTTCAAACGCCGCGGTGGCCGAGGGGACTGAGGCGCTTCAGTCACGGTCTGCGCGGCCACTGCGGTCGGGGGTTCGAATCCCCCCTCGGGCATGGATATTTGTGCCATCCTTAGTCTTAGTTAGTTCATAAGTAGTTTGTAAGTTTAGGGACTGATGACCACGTAGTTAAGTCCCATAAGCTATACAAACATTTGATATATATGGTTTCTCCGTCATACTCCTGAGTTCGATAATAAAAATAATAATAATAAAAAAAATTTAAATGGGATTTTAGAGAGTAATTGGAAGTGGTTACTTGTACAAAGCCATGACCGTAGCTTGCACTTCATTTCCTAACCGTAGGAATCAGTATTTACCGAAATACATAATAAAGCACCACGCTGAAGGGCCAAAGAAAACGATATACGCATGATTGTGAAAAAACAGAGATACGAAAACACTCGTAGGACGGCACTGTGGTTGCTACTGGTGGTATTGTTGGTATGGAGAGCGATCCTGAAATATTTTCATATGTAATGGTTTCCATAAGAAGACAAAGCCGGGATCGAATGTATAAATTACTCATGTACTATATGTCATTACTAGTTTCGGGAAGCTATGTCGCCATTATAAAATGATCAAACGTTAGTTCATCAAACTAACGATGTGCAAGACATATGAATTAAGAACTGATACAGCAGTTTACATATCACGTGTTGTTCGGTAATAATGGACATAATATCTTTGACATTTTATACCTGGACATTTAAAGTTAGAATAGATATATCACTATATATCAGATATATATGATATGTTGTTTAGTAAATTCAAATGGTTCAAATGTTTGTAGAACTTATGGGACTTAACTACGGGGTCATCAGTCCCTAAGCTTACAAACTACTTATGAACTACTTACGAACTAGGACGGCACAAATATCCATGCCCGAGGGGGGATTCGAACCCCCGACCCCGTAGTGACCGTGCAGACCGTGACTGAAGCGCCTCAGTCCCTTCGGCCACTGCGGCCGGCTGTTGTTTAGTACACTATTGTTATAATACCTTTGTCATCTGATGCTTGACTGAGCGAGGTGGCGCAGTGGTAACGCACTGGACTCGTATTCGGGAGGACGGTGGTTCAAAGCCACCTCCGGCCATTCACGTTTAGGTTTTCCGTGATTTCCCTAAATCACTCCAGGCAAATGCCGGGATGGTTCCTTTCAAAGGGCAGGACCGATTTCCTTTCCCCATCATTACCCAAATCCCAAAGCGTTGGCTACATCTCTAATGACCATGCTGCCGACGGGACGTTTAACTCAAAGCTTCCTTTCTTCCTTCTGGTGCTTGCATACTTGAAGTTAATGTTAAACAAGTTCTTGCGTCCATGATGAAGCATTGGTACTCCTGAATAGCGAATAAATATACATGTGGAACATAGTATACTAATATACTGTATTCTCTACTCAGTTACTCTTGTTCTGGCTACTACTGGTGAAGCATTTTAATCAACACAGTATATTACTACTCGTATGGGTTCATGGACAGCTCTGCAGAATGCACGCTATCAGGTTACCAGTGTCTTCGGCTCTTCCGTGTGTTTGAAACACTCCCGCTTGACTTGCTAAAATTTTCTCTATAGCCAACAGTGAAGTGTTGTTTGCCGGCCGCGGTGGCCGAGGGGACTGAGGCGCTTCAGTCACGGTCTGCACGGCCAGTACGGTCAGGGGTTCGAATCCCCCCTCGGGCATGGATATTTGTGCCGTCCTTAGTTGTAGCTAGTTCATAAGTAGTTTGTAAGTTTAGGGACTGATGACCCCATAGTTAAGCCCATAGACTCTACAAACATTTGAACATTTTTGAAGTGTTGTTTACCTGTTCTTACGATAAGTTTCCATTACAATCAAAACACTTGGCAAGTTAAGGACATGAATGAAGGCTATCAAATGCTGTTACTGAAACGGCGAAAACAGCCGTCTTTGCGACATTGAAGTTCAGTAGGCGACGATCTTCAATAAAAACAAGAAGAACGACAATACATCTTTCTTATTTCTGAAGACCGTATCAGTTATCTTCGCCGAGACAGCATATTAATTTGGATTTCGCATTGTTATAGGTAGGATGCCCTACCTGTTGAAGCAGCCTCCCTTCCGCGCACTTCAAAGCCGCTTGCAGAGTACAAACTTGGATGCCGTTCGCCGCTTCTGGCGCCGTGTAATAGCCGTATGTTACGGCCGACGCCCCCACGTGTAACGTGACGTCACGGCCGCAGTAGAACGCCTCAGCAGTCGCCGGTTTTTGCCTGTCCCCCGGCTTCTCGAGTTGCCAGCAGCTACCTGCTGCCACTGCCGCTGCTGCTCCTCACAGCCCGTCATCGCGACGCGCACCACAAAAACAGAGCCGCCTTTTTGTCGTCGAGTCGCCTCAACACGTCGTCTTGCTTGACGTGTGCGCTGTTCTCTGAACGCGGGATTTGAGTCATAGGTGCAGCCAGTTTCACTGGCGAACTCTTAAAGCTGCTACTGCAGACCAGTGGGTCTGTGTCAATTAAAAACGCAGGATGCATGGAGAGAAATTGTTCCATATTTGCACAAGCTTTTAGTTGAGATGTGGATGGGCTAATGTTCCTCTGATGAGTGCAACACAGGGATCATCCGTCGATCAGCCTGACCAGTAACATTGGCCACCCGCTGCTCAAAGGACGGCATCACCGACTACCGCGCTCTAGTCCCAGCATTCTGTGACCGCGTATTGTTGATACTGCAAAAATGTATTACCTCAAAACAAACAAAAAATGAGTCTACGGTAAATTAAATTTTGAGTTTCCAATTCATGAAACGCGAGCCAAGATGGCGAAGAATACAAAAAAAACAAAAACAAAAAAAAGTGTCTTTAAAGAAATCAAAAACGTTAGCTCGCATGAGAAAATGTCAGATAGTTAAAGGGATTAAGATCATCTATTGATTGCATTTTTTTTTTACGTTGCGCTATGTATCGAATAACACTTAAAAAACAATAAAAACTAGATTCTTTATAACTCGTCAACCTTCGTTTTCAAACTTACTATTTTGCGTAAGTATGGCACGAAATAAGTTGAGACATCTTACCAGATATTTTTTTAATTTCAAAACGGTACTTACTTAAAAATTCACGCCGCGTACTTAAACTGACCTAGGGGAAACAGACAGCCATGCATGCATCAAGACTGGAACCTTTAGCGGGAAAGCAATCGCGCACTCCGCATCTCCATCTACATGGGATACTCTGCAAATCACATATAAGTGCCTGGCAGAGGGTTCATCGAACCACCATTACACTGATTATCTCCCATTCCATTCTCGAATAGCGCGCGGGAAGAATGAACACCTGAATCTCTCTTTTCGAGCTCTGATTTCTGGAATTTTATTCTGATGATCTTTACTACCTATGTAGTGGGAGTCAACAATATATTTTTGCATTCGGAGGAGAATGTTGGCGGTTGGAGTTTCGTAAGTAGCCCACGTCGCAGCGATAAGCGTCGTTGTTGTAACCATTCCCATCGCAGATCCTGTATCATTTCCGTAACGCTGGCTCCCTTGTATCGTGACAATACGAAACGAGATGCCCTTCTTTGGACTCTTTCGATGTCCTCCGTCAAACCCACGTGATAAGGATCCCACACTGGGCAGAAATACTCCATAGAAGTACGGACGACCGTAGTAGTAGTTCTGTTGCATCTTTTAAGGGTTCTGCCAATAAAACGCAGGCTATGGTTCGCCTTTCATCTACGTGTTCTTTCCAGTTTAAGTCAGAAGTAATAGGAATTCCTAGGTATTTTGTGGAGTTTACGGCCTTCTCATTCGATTGATTTATCTTGCAAACAAAGATTAAAGCATTTCTATTCGTACTCAAGTAGATGACTTCACACTTCTCATTATTTACAGCCAATTGCCAATTTTTACACCATTCTGATATCTTATTCAGATCGTTCTGCAGTTGGTTTTGATCTTCAGATGATTTTACTAGACGGTAAATGACGGCGTCATCTGCAAACAACCTAAGAGAGCTACTTAGATTTTCCCCTAAATCGTTTATGTAAATAAGGAACAGAAGAGAACCAATAACACTACCCTGTGGAACGCCCGATATCACTTCTGTTTAGTTGATGCCTTACCATCGATTACTACGAACTGTGTCCTCTGTGACAGGAAATCCCCTATCCAGTCGCAAATTTGGGGCGATAAACCGTAACCACGCAATTTGATTAAAATCCGTTTGTGAGGTACGGTGTCAAAAGCCTTCTGGAAATCAAGGAATACGGAATCGATTTGCGAACCCTTGTCGATAGCACACATCACTTCGTGAGAGTAAAGAGCTAGTTGTGTTTCGCCTGAACGATATTTTCTAAATCCGTGTTGACCTTGGGTCAGTAGATCATTCTGTTCGAGGTAATTCATAATATTTGAATACAGGATATGTTCCAAAACCCTACTGCAAATTGTAGTTTAATGCTGTAGTTTAATGAGTTACTGCTACTGCCTTTCTTGAATATAGGTGTGACCTGTGCAACTTTCCAATCTTTTGGTACAGATCGTTCTTTGAGACAGCGGTTGTATATGGCTGTTAAGGGGCTATCGCTTCAGCCTTAGATCTCTTGGCCATTTCACCGTAGCTCAGATATTTACTAAAGCTTTGAGGCTATCGTAATTCTTGTTTCACCCAAATTAACTGTACAAAATTCCGCATCATATGTTGCACAGTGTAGACGCGAGTGTTGCGGTGCTCGAGGTAACGCGTGCGCTACGCGATAAGCAGGTGACGGTGGCTGCTGCGCTGTAGCCCACAGCCAGGTGTGCAGCCCCTCCGCGGCCCGCTAGCAGGACGGTGCGTGCCCTCGCCGCCTCGCCGCTGTCCCCAGCTGTGCTGGGCTACCCTATCCTCTGCTCTGCTGTCCTCCGCACAGTAGGTTCGTTCGAGTGGCCCAAAAGCTGATAGTTCCTGACAGTTGCTGACGATTTGGAAGGCCTCTACTGCGCATGCGCGCTTTTTGACAGTTGCCAACTCCGAAGCCAACTCGAACGCTTATTTCACCTGTTTCGCATATTGGCCACCCATAGCGCTAGTTGGCATCTTTTCTCTCTACCAATGTTGAAAGTGAAGTTATGACTGGCGATATGTTACGCATTTCTCAATTGAGAAAACTATTTAAGTCGTCATGAAACATTTGCAATTTACGGTTAAACCAAAGTATAATAATAAAGATTAACAAGACACATTTGCCTGCAAACCGTGTATCTGTCGAGTATAAAATTCGTGTGGCGAAACTAGGTTAACTTGCGAGTCGCGATGTTACCAGACGACCATTCCATCAAAACATTCTTCTTGAGAAAGCTCACGTTGACGTGAGGTGGCGGACCGCCGACGGACAGTGTGCATTCCGCCATTAGAAATACATTGTGGAATTCATTCTGATCATAAGCTATGACAAAACGCAAAATATACGTAAAAATGTGCCCCCATTTATAAATAATGTAGCCAATTCAACCTGACAAAACCTCATACAAAAATGAGGTAAATTAGGATAGTGGTGTGTGAAAGGAATATTTGGTAACATACAACTTCATATGCATTTTGTCCCATTATTATAAGTTACAATAAAATTTAAAAAAATGAAACATACAAAAATTTGCAGGTGTTGTGCAAGAATTATCATCGTACATGATTTTACCAGAAGTTACACATTTCGTGTAGAAACGCCCACATTGGCACTAATAGATTTCTATAATATATAACCACCAGGAGAAACACGGAACAGTAATTGTGAGACGCTATAGTGGCACATATGTCGGTTATAAAAATCTATCACAATGCCTGTTGTGAACTATATTATTCTTATGTGTCAATCACTTCATTTACAGATGACACAGAAAATCTCAGTAGGACTATTTTTACTTCATTTTCAGGCGAATATATCACAATCCAAACTGTAAAAACATACGCATTCATCTTTAAATTCGTGTTATGAAAATTTCCACACCTTTCATTTATAGTATGTATGGGTGTAATAAAAAGGGGACGTACTGTATTAGAAGGCCACATAAGTTGAAAGAATGCCTGTCTAATATACAAACTCAGCCTCAATCAAGACAAAATGGAAGACTTGGAACACAAACCACTTCGTAAATGTGCAGGCTTGCCTTTTGGCCGAGGCTTGTTAAACGCTTTGGAGTTAGTCAGAAAACAGTTTGACGAAAATCCGCTGACTTAAACTTTCGGTCGCTAACTGTCAGCTCCGCCACTCGAACACCAGATTGGCCAGTCAGATATCGTCAGCAAGAGTCAAAAGTGCCACTCGAACGCCTCAAACTGTTCCTGACCGTCAGCAGCGCCACTCGAACGAAGCTAGTGTTGACAGCTTCAGCACGCGTGTCACGTGCACAGCCGGCCCGCTGCGCGCTCAGCCTTGGCGTGTCCCGCTGTCTGGCGCGATCCACTGCGCTGATACAGCGCCACCTAGAAGGTGGCTGATACCACCGTCTTGTTCCACTGTGACACCGATGGCAGGCGCACGTGGCGTGACGTCATGAATTATTCTGTCTGCCGTGGACAACCTTCTCGCACCCCTTTCTCTTCCTATTTCACACAACTCCATCGCGACATGTCTCTCGGCAGTTCAAGCACTTTCCTGCTTTGCCTTGAATTTTTTATTTATTTATTTATCCTTTTTTTTCAACGTCAGCTGTTTGGCCTATCCCACCCTACCTGCCAAACATTTTCATCCAAAGGGCCTTGGTTTGATTTGATTTTAACAGCGAAGCCAAAACTTGTTTTGTCCCTACTTGCCACTGCTCGCACCGAAACTGAGTATATAGTGAGGTACCGCTCCCTGTATATCTAGTAAAGACAACCGATGCCCATAAATCTGATTTTCTTTAGATGAACACAGCTGAATACAAATACTTTTTTTCTTGCAAGACAGCTATGTCTTCCTTTAACTATTGAGCCTATTAGAAAACCCACCAATGCGATCTTTCATCAATACATCAAAACTCTCTGTTTATGAATTACACTTTGACTACCCGTGTGTTACTTTCACTCTCACTACTTATGCAGATTGATCTCATTCAGAATTATACTTTCACTAATAGTCTTATTAAATTGTAAGTCAATGACTTGCTTTGTTAGAGGGCGATAACACAAGACAAAATTAATCTTCAGAATAATGAAAATAATGGGAACTGGTAAGTGACTTCAGGTTAAATCAAAACTAGCAACTTTTGTTAACTAACTTCATTAATAAGAAACACTGAGCACCCACTACAACAATAATCATACAGTACTACAATTATAGTAATAAGTACAAAAAATTTACCCTTTTCTTTGAATGGTCTCCACCACAGGACAGACTTCCTCCTCCTCCTCATCATCATCATCATTAGAGACTGATAATGCCTTTCAGAGTTCAGTCTGCAGCATAGTATCTCTAATGAGATTCCTCCATGATCCCCTATTCAGCGCTAACATTGATGTCTCGTCTGATGTTATACCTTTCACTTCAAAATTATTCTTCACCGAATCTAAGTACTTTTTTCATAGTCTACATCGACTCCTCTTACCCTCCACTGCCGAGCTCATGAGTCTCTTAGGTAACCTTGCTTCTCCCATGCGTGTAACATAACCCCACCATCTCAGTCTGTTCGCTCTAATTGCTTCATCTATGGTGTTCAGTCCCAGTTATTCTTTGATTTCCTCATTATGGACACCCTCCTGCCATTGTTCCCATCTATTAGTATCTGTAATCATTCTTGCTACTTTCATATCTGTAACCTCTACCTTATGAATAAGGTAAAGCTGTATCCACCCAACTTTCACTCCCATACAACAAAGTTGGTCGAAAGATAGAGCGGTGCACTGCTAACTTAGTCTTGGTACTGACTTCCTTCTTGCAGAAGAGAGTAGATCTTAGCTGAAAACTCACTGCATTAGCTTTCCTGCACCTCGATTCCAATTCTTTCACTTTCTTTCTTCCAAATATGACTGAGCAGGAATCTTAATGCAATGCGGCTCCCTAAGCTACCAAACTACCAGGCAGCCTGCGTCTGCTTCACACAAGCTTCACTCTGCGAGTCCAGCCACCGACTGACTGCTCGCCACTTCCAGACTGCCTTCCTCGCTACTACTCTGGTCAGAGATAATGCATACACTCTGGCTTATGGCATAGATTACCAACTTGTCAATATTGACAAGTGCATTCAAAATAAAAGCAGAATATCATATACAAATGGAATGTAGCAATGTACAGGTGAAATACCAATAAAAGGGAGAATAACAGTTAAATTCCAATAAAAATATGCCCACGGCAGAATACGTGTACTCCTTTCATCACTCTAATCGGGAAAAATAAAAAAGAATTGAAAATTGTTGAAAAACTATCGGATGATGAAAGGTGTAAACTTATTGATTTTCCTAATCTGATGTGTATTTGTTCAGGATATTATATAATATCTGGAACAAATACACATCGGATTAGGAAAATCAAAGAATAGTTTTTGATATTTTCGGTAGTACTACCGTGTGACACCTCCCACGATGGAATGAAGCATAGACTGTGATCATGCTCTCCGTCCGTGGTCAGTCTGTTCATTGTACTTCAGTGTTACGGACTGTACATATGTCAACGCAATTTTTCCACTATGTTAACAAGTTACAAAATGAGTATATACAATTTTCTCGTGCTGTGAGGCTCAGACAAACGTTGAAGAATCTCGTCAAAGGCATGCTAATCTGTTCCCTGATAGGAATGTTCCTTTTGCAACGACTTTTATAGGTACTGTCCACTGTTTGCTCAAAGTGGAAGTGTTCAACCTAGACTATCGGTTTTTAACAATTTTCAAGTCTTTTTATTTTAACTGATTACAGTGCCATCTGTCATTTAACGAAAAACATATTTCATAGAAAAGTTAGCTTTCTTTACGAAGAATGCAAATCTGCAATGCTATTTAAGATTTGAAAATAATCCGCCCCTCCTCCCTGCACGTCCCTCCCCTCGGGGATGGTGCATGGTGATGGTGCTTTATGTTAAGGGACGGCCCTCTTCGAGGTGAAAAACGTTTATCACAAATTTCTTAATCGGATTTGTATTTTTCCAAATATTCTAAAATTTTAAATACCTCGCTATGTGTCTCATGTTTCATAGGTAGGATTAGTGGTAAATGAAATTAAGAGGTGTATATAGAAACAGGACGAGGATGGGTGGGTGTTGCAAGAGATTTATGGAGAGATTCCAGGAGCAGGTGGCAGATAAATGGGACAAGAAGTTTGAGATGGACAGAGAGAGAGAGAGAGAGAGAGAGAGAGAGAGAGAGAGATGGATTGCGAGAGTACGCTATAAATAAATACCGAGGCAGCGCCTGGTTTTCAGCTCGTGTTCAATAATTCTCCAGCAGATTGACGTTACGGATATTGATTTGTAATTCTTATATACAGAAGTCACCTTCGCTTGTTTACACTCCTTTGGGACTTTGCTAGGGGCCAGAGATCTAATATATAAAGCAGTGTGTCTGTATATTTGTACGTGTTGCATACAAATCTACATTTTTGTTCCAATCTTTATGAAATTTTGTGCACGTAAGTTTCAATCCATGAGAACGCTCGCCGTAAGTGTAAGAATCGCGTACTATACATAGTTCACGAGATATGACGTCATAAACAATGAGTTACGCAGAAAACTGTTGCATTTATTGACAGTTCTGCTCATTTTCTCCTAAACCATGGGACAATTTGAACCAGATTTGGTACACACATTGCTTGCCGTGAGGTACAATTGCTCCAGGGTTAAGAATCATATATTTATTTTTATTTATTTGGTTATTTAACCTGACCAGATTAGGGCCATAGGGCCCTCTCTTACATCCGATCAGGAACAACATATACAAACAATTTAATTACAAAAAACACTGCATTAATAATATTAAATAATACCAATATATGATAATACTAATAATAATAATGATGATAATAACACAAAAATCAAAGTAATACTAATAATAACAAGAGATATTTACATGGAGATAGATGTTTAACAAATTTGAATTCGACACATGATTCAGAGGATATGACTTCATAAACAACAGGATTCGCAAGAAACTGCCACAAAATGCGGCGAGACTTTATAAATACGCTATACGAGAATGACAGTACTTAACGACTTGCAACAAACTTTAAACATAATTTCAAACTTTCATAGCAAAATGATGAAAGGAAAAAAGTTTCTCGCTTACTACTTTTCCGCTGTTTATTGAGTAAAACTACGGGATTCGGTACGACGTTACAATTTATAATTTGTACACTACAAATTGTAGCCGCAGGAAATTTTACAGACAGTATACACACATATAGTTGAGTGTATCTTCTAAGTTGTATCACAGTACGACACGTAGTTTATGCGATATGAGCACATAAACAGTAACGTTCGTGGAAAATCGCCCCATCACGCACCAAGTTTTAACCCATTACTTCTTTACTACTAATTGTATTCCCAAGAGATTTTACAGACATACAGTCTTTATACAAATAAATACATGCCTAAAAAAGGCATATATATATATATATATATATATATATATATATATATATATATATATATATATATATTTGACGAATTACAGCGTTGAAATGAATGAAATAAATCGCAGTTTGCGATGTTATGGCTTCGCTGTATTAGGTTTTGATGGAATACCGGGTTCGAATCCCGGCCGGGCACAAATTTTCATTCGCCACAGTTTGGTATTCCATCTAAACCTAATACAGTGATGCCATAACATCGCAAATTGTAATTTATTTCGTAAATAAATAAATACCCGGGCAACGCCAGGTTTTCAACTAGTTCTCGATAAATGCAAGCTCAGTACGGGTGAAACGCCGCAGAGTATTATTTGTGTAAGCGAATTGTCTTTGTACGGAAGCTGGCCGTTTTGTGGGGACAGGTGCCGGAGCCGACCTGCAGCTGGTACCAGGAGCGTCGTCGTGAAGGCCGCTGCACACGTTCCGATTTATCGTCCGACCAACAAGCTGTTCAACGAACCAACCAAATTGCTGGCGGCCTACACATGGTTCAGACCAACTGCCCGCAGTGATTGCAGCGCCTCCGCGTTCTGGTGTCTGGTTGTCGAGCTGTTTTTGTTTTCATGTGTTCGCTGCGCAGACAGCAGACGATAGCAAGAAGAAAGTTGGTCGGGAGGTTGGGGGGGGGGGGGGGGGGAGTCGCATGCCGGACGGTCAGGCCCGACCAACCATCCGACAAGCCAAGTTGGTCGACAAGCGCCTCGACACGTCCAATTTATCGTACCACCGATAATTTGCTCCCGACTAATCGGAACGTGTGTAGGAGCCTCAACTGTGCCAGCGTTGTGGCGGCGTCGGCTTCGGCGCGTGCCTCGGCCTACGCTAGCAGCATAGCACGCAGCACTGAGGGCGTGACGCGCCGTGACGTGACGTGACGTGCGCTGCTGAGGTTATTCCTGGCGATTGCCGACGCCACGGAACCGCACACTGACGCAGCGACAGGCCCGGGGAGTCGCGGGTTACACTGTCGCCGGCGAACGCCTCTCTGAACACGACACTCTGACTCAACTATCCGCTCCAAACTCCTGTGAGGTCTCAAACACTCGCGAGAGGTGACAGAGGGTGACTCAATAGCCCCTGCACCACGTTCAACCGGAAACAAAACGGCAACAGCTGGAATGGCGCCATTCTCGCTGTCTACAAAGCAAAAATTTCGATAAAACTGCTTCTCCCGGCAAGGATCACTCTGTTTTCGGACTGTGAGTGTGTGATTTTCATGCCAAGATGCGCTAACATCGACAAAACTGAGCCGCGACGGAGTGGCCGAGCGTATTCAGGCTCTATGCTCTGATGCGCGAGGCCGTTCCCCGTCGGGGGTTGATATACCCCCTAGAACATGGATCTTTGCGTCGTCTTTAGTATAAGGTAGTTCATAAGTACTTTGTAAGTTTAGGGACAGATGACCCCGCAGTTAAGTCCCTTAAGCTTCACAAAGATTTCAACATTTGACAAAACTGAAGGATCGTTTCCAGTGACTTCTGTACGCTACTAACCTAGTCTGAGTACTGCTTCGAACAGTGAACAAATGGCTTCGTGGCCAAAACATGAATTGCTACCAGCGGGACATAAACGCTCTTGTTTCGCGCTGGAGAAAAGCCACAGATTGGGACGCGAATTAAGGGGAAAAATAGGGTACGTAGAAGAAACGATATTCTTTCGAGTGTGCAATTCTCATTATGTGGAGTTACTTACATAAAATCAACATTCAATGACCACCTATACTGAACCATATAGCGCCACCTCACTTCCGAAGAGAATATGCGCTTTTCAGAGAACATAAAATAACACAAGACAACCCGCAACTTCCGATTCACGCTTTCAGCAATGGCATTGACAGACATAGATTGCGCTTTAGACATCCACCTCTTATAAGTGCCAAAGTTCTGACGGAAAAAGGTTTCTCTCTAGCAGAACGCTCGAAACTGGAATGGAAAGAATCAGCACCGCCAGAGTTAAACACCTCACTGCCACCGCCGAACAGACCTCCAGGCTTCGACTTAAAACCTGGATCACCCTCAACAGGAACAGAATGGGCCACAGTCGATTTGCAGATTCTCTACACCAGACTAGGGACTTTCTGGATGCGACTCAAAGTGCAGTTGAATACATTGACAGGGTAAATGTTAATTTGTAATTGTATATATGTTGTTCATGACATAATCTTATTTAATTATTTATTTATTGTATTTTATTGACAAAGTTATGAAGTAATTGTAACATTATATTGTTTCATAAACGTTATTTGTACTTGCCATACGCTAAATAAAATAAATATTTATGTGCATTTCTTTCTGGGCAACCAACATGTTTTCACCAGTTCCTTATCTCCTACTTTACAAACTTCACAGACTTTCAGGACTAGCATTCGTCAGAACAAAGCTGAACGGACTGATCCTGGGGCGTGCTTATGCAGCTCTCTTTGTAGAGGGCTTTCCGTTGTAAGGCGAAGGTCCATCACACAGTGTTCATCTGCATGAAATGTTCGTAGTATCAGCTCACACTCCACTGCAGTTGAGCATTCATCCTAGGTGAATCTCATATCACTACCATTATGTACTTGATTAGCCCACAAATTTAGATAAAGTGCTGCATGGCAAACATCTATTTAAAATTTCTTGTAACTTCTCATCCTGCCAAACCAGGTAAAAGATTCCACTATGTTATTGGGGTGGCTAGTTCATCCCACCGAGCGAGGTAGCGCATTCGAGAGAACGGTGGTTCTAATCCACCTCCGGCCATCCAGATTTAGGTTTTCCGTGATTTCCCTAAATCACTCCAGGCAAATGCTGGGATGGTTCCTTTCAAAGGGTACGGCCGATTTCCTTTCCTGTCCTCACCCAAACCATCCGGGCGTAAGCTCCGCCTCTAATGACCCCGCTGTAGACGGGGTTTTAAACACAATCTTCATTCTTCTTCCTTTATAGTTCATCCATTTATTTGAAAAACGATAGCTAGTCAGTCGGTAGAGACATTATTTAACTTTTCTGTTCTGATAATTAAATACTTTGAACAGGGGTATGCTAATGTTTTTTAAGAATCTCTATTTTTGTATCCCAACTTCGTCGCCGCTTTTGTGTCCCAGTCTCATCGTAGGTGTCGGTGGCCGAGTGGAACGAGACCGACACAGTAACAAAAATAGCACGCCGGTGCAGGTACGGAGGGGAGCAGCCAGAAACTACAAACACTAGAGTAAATTAGAAAGAGATATATTTTGCACAGAATGTAACAATACTTAACTTTTATATAGTACTGCAGAATGTTGATACATAGTTGTTAGAGGCCTGCCTAGTGCCTGTACAATAGCAAAGTCTTCACTCGTGCCTATCGGATTACGAAGGTCCTAACTCGTTGCTATCTCAGTCCGAAGTCACGATGTCTTTCCGTGGTGGCCACGAGCGTGGCTGCAGCAGAGGGCGCTCGTGGCTGTCGTCGTGAGAACGCCGCGCCGTGTGTGCATGGCGGCGCGCGGCGAAAGTAGGTGGCGCGCACTTTGTACTTGTGCGACACCACACCCCTCCCCCCCAAACCGCCGCGCCGTCGTGGCGTAGGGCTGAGGGCCACGGCGACGGCACTGGGAGGAGGGCCTGGGCGGGGGCGTTACTGGTGGGACGGGCGTCGTAGCTGAGGCCGGGATCGAGACGCCGTCCGCGCCCCGGCATCCGCCTTGAGATCCTCCAGGGAACCCGCCGAAACCTGGGGAAGGGCGCCCGTCCCCGCCCAGAGGGAGCAGGTCATCTTCTTCTGAGGTGCGTGGCCCAGGCGGCGGCGGCACGCACGGTCCCGGAGTCCCTCTCGGTGACGCTGTCATCTGCGGCGGCGACAGCGGCGGCGTCGCGTCGATCTCCATCGGGACGATCTCGTAGTCCGGGGACGAACGATGTGGTTGTGCTCCCTGGCGGTGAACTGGGTCTGGAATCAAGAAACCGGAGATAGGATCGCGCGGCCTATGCAGGCGCAATTGGTTTGCGTGGCGCCGCAGCTCCGACCCTGTGGAAGAACGTACAACATACATATTGCTACCGAGCACGCGCTGAATGGTGCCCGGCAGCCATGTCTTCTTGTTTCCAGCAAACACCCTGTACAGCACCGGCGTAGAAACCTGAAAACGCGTAGCGCCATACGAACCGACTCGGTGCGTGGGAGGCTGCAGCAGGTGAAGGAGAGTGCGGTGACGGCGGCCGTGTAGCAGCTCGGCAGGAGACGGGCCGTCACGTGGCATGCACCGATACGTAGACAGGAAAATTTGAAGAGCTTGCTGCCTGGAGTGCTGACCTTTCATCTTTTCCATGTGTGACTTGAATGTTCGAACGAAACGTTCTGCTTCACCATTGGACTGAGGGAGAAAAGGTGCGGTGGTGATATGCTGAATGCCATTCACACGACAAAACTGTTGAAATTCCGCACTAACAAACTGAGGTCCATTGTCACTGACGATAGTTTCAGGCAAGCCTTCGATGCAAAACACTGATGTTAAGGCACTGATTGTACTAGACGCTGTCGTTGAGTTCATGGCAATCACAAAAGGAAACTTGCTGAAAGCGTCTACAACAATTAACCAGCGCGTATTCCAGAAAGGTCCGGCAAAGTCAATGTGTAAACGTTGCCATGGTCCCTTGGGGCGTGGCCAGTCTGAGAAACGCTGTGGAGGAGCCGCCTGATGCTCCGCACAAACTGTACACTGTGATGTCATGCTCTCTATCTGAGCGTCCATACCAACCCAGGTACAATGACGTCTGGCCAATTGCTTTGTCCTAACAATGCCCCAATGTCCTTGATGCAGGAGGCGTAACACTTCTCGTTGCAGGGAACGAGGAACAATCACTCTTGCTTGGTCGGTGTCGGTATGCAACAACAGTACACCCTGACTTAAAGATAATGCATGACGTTGTGCAAAATAACGTCGAACCAGAGGCCGATCAATGTCTTTGGCTCTGGCAGGCCACCCTGAGCGAACAAAACGTGCTACCACACTTAGGTCTGCATCCGCAGCTGTTTCCTGTGCAACCCGACGAGAGTTCAAAGGAAAGTCTGCGACAGCGGAAGCATCTCTGGAGTCTATCTGACAACATGCCATTTCTGAAGAATCAAATGATACATCCTGGCCAACCGGAAGTCGGGAAAGTGTGTCCGCGTTGGCATGTTTAGTGATAGGTCGGTACAAAATCTCATACTGATAATTTGACAATATCAAGGACCATCTCTGAAGCTTTTGTGCCGTACGTGGCGGAATTGGCTTTGTGGGTGAGAACAACGACGTGAGAGGCTTGTGGTCTGTCAACAAATAGAATTTTCTGCCATAGAGATAATGATGAAACTTTGCGACGCCGTAAATGATTGCTAAGGCCTCCTTTTCTATCTGACTGTAATTCTGCTGCGTCGGCGTCAGTAGCTTGGATGCAAAGGCAATAGGACGATCATGACATCCAATACGATGTGACAGAACTGCGCCCACACCGTACGACGAGGCGTCAACTGCTAGCACTACAGGCTTCTGTGGGTCAAAGGGAATCAAACATGCATCACTGAGTAGTGCAGACTTTAATTTGTCAAAGGCAACCTGACAATCTTTGGACCATACAAAAGGAACATTCTTCCTACGTAAGCGATGCAGTGGAGCTGCAATCTGAGAGGCATTGGGAATAAACCTGAAATAATAGTTAAGCTTTCCCATTACTGCTTGCAATTCATGCACATTCTTAGGAGGAGGCAAGTCTTTGATTGCTCTGAGATGTGACTGTAAGGGATGAATTCCTTGGGCATTAATCACATGGCCTAGGTACTCTATTTCAGTTTGAAAAAACGAACACTTTGCTTTATTGCAACGTAGACCTGCTGCAGTCAAAACTTTGAAAAGGCACTCCAGGTTTGCTAAATGTTCTTCAACTGTACGTCCGGATACCACAATATCATCTAAATAGTTCGAACAACACGGTACAGAAACTGTCAGCTGTTCCAAAAAACGCTGAAAAATAGCGGGGGCGGAAGAACTGCCAAAGGGTAGGCGTTGAAATTGAAAAAGGCCCATGTGAGTATTAATGACGAAAAATTTTTTTGACTCGTCATCAAGTGGAATTTGTAAGTATGCCTCTGCTAAATCAATCTTAGAAAAGAAGCGAGACTGTCCTAATTTGTCCATCAGTTCCTCAGGTCTGGGCAGGGGATAAGTGTCTACATTTGTTTGACTGTTCACTGTTGATTTGAAGTCCGCACAGAGACGAAGTTTTCCTGACGGCTTGGGTATAATTACTATAGGCGAGGCCCACTGACTCGCAGAAACAGGAGAAATCACCCCACTATCTTGCCAACGTTTAAGTTCTTCGGCAACTGTATCACGCAAGGCGATAGGCTCTGGTCTAGCTTTACGAAATTTTGGAACTGCAGATTCTTTTAAAGTTACATGCGCCACGAAGTCTTTTGCACAACCTAGTTCCGGCGAAAACAAGTCACTATATTTGTCACACAATGCATTGATCTTATCCTGAGGCACTATTGACGAAATTTGAAGCACATCTCTTTGAATTGATAAACCAAACAAGTCAAAAGCATCTAGTCCAAAAATGTTCTGTGTAGATTTGGCCTGAAGAACAACAAAAGCAACTGTTTTTGTTACACCTTGAAAAGAGGCGGGCAGGCTACACGTTCCTAGCACGGGAATATTTTGACCTGTGTACGCTGTTAACACTTGCTGTGACGGCGACAATTTTGGCGAACCCAGAAGTTCATAAGTATCTTTATTTATTAATGTAACAGCGGAACCCGTGTCGAGCTGAAATTGCACAGTCTTATTTTCAATGGAAAGATTCACAAAAAGCTTTTGCTTGCGGCGCTCGACAGGTGCGCGAATGTGGGCAACGTCTGCTACGGATTGTTTACTGCTCTTGCGCGGGCCGCGTAGTGAAGGAAGCGGCGCAGACTCGGCACGCAGCGGATTAACAACACTGTCACTAGATGGCACTACCGCCGGATCGGCGTCCGCGCAATGCGAGGCTACTGCACTAAAATTACTTTCAGTATCTACAACAAGTCTACTGGCACTATCGACACAGTACTGGGCACTATTACAAGGAGCAGTTGCAGAAGGCACTATTTTCACTACAGGAATGCACTGTTCATAATCATTTTGCTTGTCCCAAACCCTTTTCCGTTGCACTGTTTTACGCGCTCGTCGGCGCTTGCTACGTGGTGCACTATATAGTTTTGCCATAGGCGCAGAACTACTTTCTTGCAATTGAGATCCAAGGAAAGCACTGTCCAATTCCACAGCCCGTATAACATTTACAGAATGAACTGTTCTCGCACTCCGCGAAGCACTGTTTCTAACGGTACCGTTCTTTGAGTTTTTAATTTGCATACACACAGACTGTACATGTCCTGATTTGCCACATTGATAACAGGTTGCGTTGCGACTAGGGCAATGAGCACGCTTGTGGCGAGACACACACTGGGGGAAAGATTTACGTACATTTTTCTGAAATGAGCGTTGGCGCCCGTTATTCAAATTACTGCGTCTAACACTACGGGGCGACCTTTGCGTCGCACTTTTACACTGGCTACTGTTCACTGTCTGTTCAGCACGGCCGGTAGAAAAATAAGAATCACAAGTGCTATACTGAGAACTACGTCTAGGAAAGCGTCCGTTGCGGCGCACTGAATTTACACTGTGGCTTTGCATTTCTACATCTGCTAAGTCAAAAGTATCATGCGCTTCTATAAGCTGCAGTACACTGTCTAATGAGGGGTCAGACTGTTTCAGAATTGCTGCTCTAATTCTGGGGTCCTGAATATTCTGCGTAATCGCATCCCTCAACATCACGTCACTATACGAAAGACCACAAGAGCAAGTAAATTTACATTGGCGGGTTAAGCCCTTCAATTCCGTAATCCACTCTTGGTGTGACTGCTGCGGTAATTTTTTAAGTCTGAAAAATCGGTATCGTGCAGCGGCTACAAGAACTTTTCTCTCATAATGAGCATTCAGTGCATCTACAATTTGTTCAAAGTCTACATCACGAGGAGATGCGTGCGGGAATAGTTTTTGCAGTAACACGAAAGTTTTGGGGCCCACCACAGACAATAAAAGATGCTTAACAGTCTGACCTGTAAGTTGATGAGCCGCGACGAGTTCTTGAAACTGCGCCAGATAATCACTCCATTCTTCCTCACGTTCGTTGTACTGGCGAAACGTAGGAAGTGTTGCGGCGGCAGGTGTGGGCTGCTGAAGCGGCGGCTGTTGTTGTTGGTTAGCTGCTTGCGCTGTGAGCTGGGACACCGCCTGGAGGAGTTGCGTTATTTGCGCCGTCTGTAACTGAATAATTTCCATTAAGTTTGGGTTCGGGGTAGTGGCCATGCTGACCGATTAGGCGCCGCGCATACAAGTAAATTATAACAAAACACAAATGCAATATGAAAGAGGACGCTCTGCAACAAAAAAAGTCCACAAAACACGTAACAAAATATCTTTCCCCAAAATTGTTATAATAAGGGTGGGTGGGCGGGAGCAATTTTTGCGTGCTCCGACTGCTGCTGTCTGGCTGCTGCAAGCGGGCTGGTCCAAGGTTCTATCACTCCTCGTCCAGTGACTTCTGTACGCTACTAACCTAGTCTGAGTACTGCTTCGAACAGTGAACAAATGGCTTCGTGGCCAAAACATGGATTGCTACCAGCGGGACATAAACGCTCTTGTTTCGCGCTGGAGAAAAGCCACAGATTGGGACGAGAATTAAGGGGAAAAATAGGGTACGTAGAAGAAACGATATTCTTTCGAGTGTGCAATTCTCATTATGTGGAGTTACTTACATAAAATCAACATTCAATGACCACCTATACTGAACCATATAGCGCCACCTCACTTCCGAAGAGAATATGCTCTTCTCAGAGAACATAATATATATATATATATATATATATATATATATATATATATATATATATATATATATATATATATAAAATAAAAAAAATAAAAAAAAAACAAGACAACCCGCAACTTCCGATTCACGCTTTGAGCAATGGCATTGACAGACATAGATTGCGCTTTAGACATCCATCTCTTATAAGTGCCAAATGTCTGGCGGAAAAAGGTTTCTCTCTAGCAGGCGTTGTAAGGCGAAGGTCCATCACACAGTGTTCATCTGCATGAAATGTTCGTAGTATCAGCTCACACTCCACTGCAGTTGAGCATTCATTCTAGGTGAATCTCATATCACTACCATTATGTACTTGATTAGCCCACAAATTTAGATAAAGTGCTGCATGGCAAACATCTATTTAAAATTTCTTGTAACTTCTCATCCTGCCAAACCAGGTAAAAGATTCCACTATGTTATTGGGGTGGCTAGTTCATCCCACCGAGCGAGGTAGCGCATTCGAGAGAACGGTGGTTCTAATCCACCTCCGGCCATCCAGATTTAGGTTTTCCGTGATTTCCCTAAATCACTCCAGGCAAATGCTGGGATGGTTCCTTTCAAAGGGTACGGCCGATTTCCTTTCCTGTCCTCACCCAAACCATCCGGGCGTAAGCTCCGCCTCTAATGACCCCGCTGTAGACGGGGTTTTAAACACAATCTTCATTCTTCTTCCTTTATAGTTCATCCATTTATTTGAAAAACGATAGCTAGTCAGTCGGTAGAGACATTATTTAACTTTTCTGTTCTGATAATTAAATACTTTGAACAGGGGTATGCTAATGTTTTTTAAGAATCTCTATTTTTGTATCCCAACTTCGTCGCCGCTTTTGTGTCCCAGTCTCGTCGTAGGTGTCGGTGGCCGAGTGGAACGAGACCGACACAGTAACAAAAATAGCACGCCGGTGCAGGTACGGAGGGGAGCAGCCAGAAACTACAAACACTAGAGTAAAATTAGAAAGAGATATATTTTGCACAGAATGTAACAATACTTAACTTTTATATAGTACTGCAGAATGTTGATACATAGTTGTTAGAGGCCTGCCTAGTGCCTGTACAATAGCAAAGTCTTCACTCGTGCCTATCGGATTACGAAGGTCCTAACTCGTTGCTATCTCAGTCCGAAGTCACGATGTCTTTCCGTGGTGGCCACGAGCGTGGCTGCAGCAGAGGGCGCTCGTGGCTGTCGTCGTGAGAACGCCGCGCCGTGTGTGCATGGCGGCGCGCGGCGAAAGTAGGTGGCGCGCACTTTGTACTTCTGCGACACCACATCTATTGTTCTACATCACTGGCTGATGGACTGTGAGTATACAACACTTAAAGAAAATCGCTTTTGATTATTTCACAATGACGTTGATGATGTTGTCGTTCACTGACCTAATCAAGAACCTTTATCATAATTGAAGACCGCCCGCAGTGGTCGAGCGGTCTGCGGCGCGCTAGTCATAGTCTGCACGGCCGCTGCGGTCGGGGGTTGGAAACCCCCCTCGAGCATGGATGTTTGTGAGTCTTTATTATGAGGTAGTTCATAAGTAATTTGTAAGTTTAGGGACTGATGCCCCCGCAGTTAAGTCCCTTAAGCTTAATAAACATTTGAAGATTTTAACATAATTGAATCATGACTTATTAAAAGCACATAACTTTGACTACTTCTCTAAAATCAAGGGGGAAAACCGTTGCCATCTGCATTTTCGGGCTTCTTTAAGTTCTGCTACTGTTAGTTTTGTCAAGACTTCTCATTTTAGAAGAAGCTGAATTGTGTTTAAATAGTAAGAAAACTGAAATATCGAAAAATGGACTTAAGCCCTCTAATCAAGTCACGATTCAGTGATCACCAGTAAATGCTGTTGACGTAATTAAACCGTTCCCTTTTTCCAAAAAATGTGAACTGTAAAACATTTCTCTGCTAAAGATTATGACGATAAACTTCTTTTGTATGCCGTGTTCATGCATGTTTCCATGACGCTGTTTATCTTTATTGGCATTTGTTCTTCGCCAAACGTCCTGTATACGCGCTGCTGCACTTCGCTAATTACTATTAACAACAAAGCTCTGTGACCACCTCTAAGATACCTGTGATTACTAAATCAACAGCTCAATTAAACGCATAAGCCAGGCTCTTTAGCCTGAGAAGGAAATCCCCTATTAAGGTTATTAATGGACGACACGGGCCTGTGGTAGTCCCCAGTTAATTTTTTACTGCGCCGGAAGCTATCAGTGGAATTTCGGGTCCCGTTGTGAGTGAAACATCTTAACAGAGAAGCCGCCGCCAACGCAAAGTGTTATTTAAGATTCACGGCGCGCTCTGGGAGCAGTGAGTCAATCAAGAGGTGCTTTAAAGTGAGGAACCGCGCGATATCGGATGCTCTGCTTATGTGCAGAGGGTAAGGGCCGTAATTATCTGGTCTCTGGCCGTATTAACGGAATTATGTTGTTCCCGCGTTAATTATGCGGGGACGCTGGTCGATCGCTTCACAGGGGCCACTAAAATAAATAACCGTATTACAGCCCTAACGCCACGGCGCATCTTGAATATTAATTGATGAAGCAAGTTTCGACTGATAGGTTACCTCTTCTAATCTCTATATATAAAAGGAAGTGTCCCGATTGACTGACTGACCGATTGACTGACTGACTCATCATCGCCCAGCCCAAACCACTGAAGATAGAAACTTGAAATTTGTGGAGGGTGTTGATCTTATTCTGTAGGCGTCATTTAAGAAGCGATTTTTCGATTTTCGGTCTGTAAGGGGGTGAAATAGGGGATGAAACGTTTTTTGAAAATACGTAATTATTTAGGCAATTTTGAAGCTAAAACTACAAAATTTCGGATTTTAATTCAGGGTTCGAATTTAAAAGACACGTATTTCGAAATTTTTTGAAATTCGACAAATAAGGGGGTAAAATAGGTGACGCAAAAAATTGATTTTCAAAAATATGTTGCTGTTAACTCAAATTTTAAGCTACAACTGCGAACCTTCGGATATGGAATCTTGGTCAGGATTAAAAATCCATGATTTTTAGTATTTTTGGAAATTCAACAAGTAAGATGGTTAAATAGAATATCAAACATTCTTTTTGAAAACGCGTTGCTGTTGATACCATTTTGAAGCTAGAGCTGCAAAAATAGATATTTGTATAGTTGGTTAGACGTTAAAAAATAAGTGTTGCGGTAGTTTTGGAAATTCACCCATCAATGGAGTTAAATTGGAGAGGGGTTGTTTATCGAAAATATGTTCTATTTAGGCAATTTTGAAGTTTGAACTACAAATTTTAGGATTTGGATTCGATGTTCGAATTTAAAAGACACGTGTTTCGGCATTTTTATGAAATTCAACCAATAAGAGGGTAAAATAGAGGACGCAAAAAATTGATTTTCAAGAATATGTTGCTGTTAACTCAAATTTCAAGCTATAACTACGAAACTTAAGATATGGATTCTTCATCAGGATTAAAAAGAAACAACTGATGCAGACCAACCAGCCTACGCATGCGAAGCAGCGGGGGTTCAGCTAGTATAGTTATAAAAGGGTTAGCGCAGAGAGGATGGATATTTTTACTTTCTGAAACACTCTCAAAGGGTATTTAGCAGTTTGGAGCTGAAGATTTGTCAACTACTAATATTTCACAATCCGTTCAAGACCTCCAGGCGACGAAATAATACGCGAAGTTGAGAGTATGTAATATCCGAAACTTTTTGAGTAATTCAAGTATTGGACCATGTATTAAAGGGGAAAAAAAAGTAGAATGATGGTCTTATCTGAACCCAACTGAATTGGTGGTAGCCGCGGTGGAGTGGCCGAGCGGTCTAAAGCGTCTCGCTGCGGAACGCGCGGTTGCTCGTCGTGGAGGTTCGAGTCCTCCCTGGGGCATGGGTGTGTGTGTTGTCCTTAGGTTAGTTTACCTAGGTGTAAGTCGTTTGTAAGCTACGGACTGATGACCACGCAGTTTGGTCCGATAGATTTACAAACATTTCAACATTTGAAGTTCCATCGGTATCTTTGTTTATAAAAAAAGAGGCTTCGATAAGCTTATTGCGAGTGAATGCATAATCTAGATAGTAGACGATTCTCATCTTACCACAAAAAATATGATAATAATTATATAAAAATTTCATAACATTGCTTTGAGCCAAGATCTCCACGATGCTTATGAACACTATGCAACCCTATTAAATTCTCTACCGTCGATTAGCCTGCAAAATCAGTTGAACCCTCACTAAAAATCTGTGGCACATTTTGGAACAACGCCGACTTCAGTATTCCCAAAATGTGCTAGAACTGCGCGGACAAATTATCAAGGAGTGACGTAACCTTCATGCGACGTAGCTACACAGCTTTGTGGGTGGTTGCTGTTTGTCAAACTGATTTTTGTGTTCTCCTTCCGTGGCAGCTGCAAGGTAAGAGAACACCTGAATCTATCCGTTCGAGCTCTGATTCCTCGTATTTTATTCTGATGATCATTTCTACCTATGTAGCCGGGAGTTAACAATATATTTTCGCATTTGGAGGAGAACTTTGGCGAATGGAGTTTCGTAAGTAGTCCACGTCGCAGCGATAAGCGCCGTTGTTGTAATGATTGCCATCCCAGATCCTGTATCATTTCCGTAACGCTGTCTACCCCGTATCGTGACAATACAAAACGAGCTGCCCTTCTTTGGACTCTTTCGATGTCTGTTAAACCCACGCTGGGGAGCAGTACTGCAAGAAAGGCCGGACAAGCGTGGTGTATGAAGTTTCTGTAGTAGTTCTGTTGTATCTTTTAAGGGTTCTGCCAATAATCCGCAGTCTCTGGTTCGCCTTTCTCACGACATTATCTACTTGTTCTTTCCAAAGTCTGAAGTTTTAGTAATTCCTAGGTATTTTGAGGAGTTTCCGGCCTTCACTTTTGATTGATTTATCTTACACACAAAGGTCTTGACATTTGGGTAGTATTGTTGTTGTTGTGGTCTTCTGTCCGGAGACTGGTTTGATGCAGATTTCCACCCTACTCTTTCCTGAGCAAGCCTTTTCATATCCTCATAAGAACGGCAACCCACATCCACTTGAATCTGCTTACTATACGCGTCTCTTGGTCTCCCTCTGCGATTTTTACCCCACACACTTCCCTCCAATGCTAAATTTACGATTCTCCGATGTCTAAGAATTTGTCCTACCAAGCGATCCCTTCTTTTAGTCAAGGAATGCCAAAAATTCCTTTTCTCGCCAATACTGTGCAGCACCTCTTCATTAGTTATGCGATATACCCACCTAATCTTTAGCATTCTTCTGTAGCACCACATTTCAAAAGCCTCTATTCTCTTCCTGTCCACACTGCTTATCATCCATGTTTCACTCCCGTACAAGGCAACACTCCACACAAATGCCTTCAGAAAAGACTTCCTTACACTTACATTAATATTAGATGTTAGCAAATTTCTTTTTTTCAAAAATGCTTTTCTTCCCATTGCCATTCTGCATTTTGTATCCTCTGTACTACGACCATCGCATGTTATTTTACTACCCAAGTAACAAAACTCATCTACCATCTTCATTGTTTCGTTACCTAATCTAATTCCTTCACCATCGCCTGATTTTTAAGACTGCATTCGATTATCTTTGTTTTGTTCTTGTTAATGTTATTTCATACGATCTCTTCAACACACTGTCGATTCAATTTAACTGGTCTTCCAGGTCCTTTGCTGTCTGTGACAGAATTACAATGTCATCATCAAAAGGCAATGTTTTTATTACTTCACCCTGAACTTTAATCCCTATTCCAAATTTTTTCCTTGCTTTTCTTCACTGCCTGCTCGATGTACAAATTGAATTACATCGGAGAAAGGCTACAACACTGTCTTACTCCGTTCCCAACTACTGCTCCCCTTTCATGCCGTTCGCGTAGTTCATAAAATAAAATAAAAAATTTTAAAATTAACAGCTGTTGCGGATGCAATTTTTTAAGATAAAAACAAGTTTAATAATGATTATGCAGCCAAGATCGGTTTTTCATTTATTATTTGACCGGTTTCGGCATACTCGACGCCATCTTCAGACCTGTCGTAATTTACATAATTTCACGCCATTTTTATATACTAAAAGAGTACATCCAGGTTGAGGCATTGTTAAACATAAAATTAGACTACAGATTTTATGTTTAACGATGCCTCAACCTGGATGTACTCTTTTAGTATATAAAAATGGCGTGAAATTATGTAAATTACGACAGGTCTGAAGATGGCGTCGAGTATGCCGAAACCGGTCAAATAATAAATGAAAAAGCGATCTTGGCTGCATAATCGTTATTAAACAATTATAGATCGCCCCACTTAACTATGAGTTCCTTATATAAAAACAAGTTCGCATCAGCAGGACTTGAATCCAGGACCCACAAAACGAGAAACGTATGCTCTATCGACTTCACACTAGTGGCAGTGTCATAGACATGCTCCTCCTGTACTCCGTAGAACAGGCGTTACTTCCAGTGTACGCAAGTACTCTTGGACGTCAGGACATAGCAGGAATTATATACGGAAGTTTTGGTTGCTACTGTGTCGATAAACACCGTCTGACTGTGTGACGTCAGAAGGTTTGGGCGCCTCACACTTGCGGCTGCTCCGCCTGTTACTAGAGGGACGACGTCAGGAGAGTGGGCTGTGGTTCCCACGGCGCGCCTGTCCCGTCCATCTACGGCGCTCGGCCAGAGTACCCGCAGGCCGCTGCTGCAATGACGCCCCACACCAAGACACCTGCTGCCTCACACCAGCCACGGATGGCGGCAGTCTTTCGCCGTGTTGCAAAATCGTAAACCGCCCGTAAACTCCCAAGCAATCTGTGTAAACGCGCATCGAATTGGCTACGTGCGCCAATATCAGGGCCGGATCTAGGGGGGACAAAGGGGTCAGTTGCCCCGGGCGGCACAATTTAGAGGGCGGCAAATTTTGACCGACTCTCTCTTTTTTTTTTACAGAATGTATTTCTCTGGTATAATTTAATAAAATCATTTAATAAAACTAAAATTCCTGGTTGCTGACTTCAGTGTTGCCCTGTCACAGGCACTCCAGCTAATCAAACTTTAAAAATCTACTAGATATTAGCCAGAATGAGGGAGATGTTTGCGTTATTGCGTAAGTAAAGGCACAATGTTTATTAATTTGCATAGATTTCCTTTTTTAGATAAATGAATATTCATATTTCATGATTCTTGTACCTCTGATGCTATTTCTGAGGCCAAAGTGCTAGCAGCAGATAATGAGGTATCAACGGTATTCTCCGAAAAAAGGATTCGAAGAAAGAAGGAAATGGGCGATGAGATTTGTGAGGACGAAGTATCCAACATTCACAGAAAAAATAAGGAGTAATTGACAGAGCTTAGTACCAGGTTTACCGCACTTGAGAAAATTGGTGCAAAAATTAGTTTTCTGTGTGGTGTGCAAATTCGAGAAATGGTAGTGGAGGACTTGAAGGCCAAAGCAGCGGAACTGGCAGAAGATCTTAGCGAGGAAGAACTTGTTGAAAGTTTCAGACAACATGCGCTGGCAGTACACAGAGCCTTGCAAGATTCCACTGCATCATCAACATTAAGTTTAATTTATAAAAATAAATTGGTAGAGGGGTATCCCAACCTTACTACGGCGTTAAAATATATCTTACCATTGCAGTTTCTGTTTCGTCTGGAGAAAGAAGTTTCAGCTTGCTGAAACTAATTAAATTCACTTGAGGAGCACGACTGCTTAACAAATCTGAGTATAATATCCATAGAGCACAAACGAGCTGCTGCTCTATGATGATATCAAAAACAGTTTTGCAGCAAAACAAGTTCGAAAAGCGAAATTTTGAATTGATTTTTGTACGATAAGTAATCTTGTAATATTTTTGTATGCATTAAAATTGTTCTGTTTTCCTTTGATCTTAATTCAATCAATAAAATAAGTTCATGTAGTGAGATTGTGACATTTATTTAGAAATGTGTAACCCAATTAGCGTCAAAAAGTCGATTCTTACGGGGTGAGGGGTGAAGGAAGGGGCGGCAAATTTAAGCTTGCCCCCATTGGCAAATGTCCTAGATCCGGCCCTGGCCAATATGCACGCCTAGTTACCAAGTGAAATAAATCACAATTAGCAATCAGTTATGGCTTCACTGTACTAGGTTTAGATGGAACACCAATGTGCTGCGAATGAAATTTTGTTTCCGGCCTGGATTCGAACGCGGGATCTGCTGCTTACTAGGCAGACGCGTTCACCACTCCGCCCCGGAGGACACAGTGACCAGCCCGACTGCAGAGGACTCTTCCCTGCACGTCTCCCGCCACACCCAAACCTCCATTCACCACGCTGTCTCTTTCCTTTTACCACTGTTTATTATGTTCTATAATGCTCGCAGCCACAATACTGTATTCCCGCATCAAGTTGGTCACTGTGTCCTGGTGGCGGAGTGGTCACCGCGTCTGCCTAGTAAGCAGGAGATCCCGGGTTCGAATCCCGGCCGGGCACAAATTTTCATTCGCCATAGTTTGGTATTCCATCTAAACCTAGTTCAGTGAAGCCATAACTAATCGCAAATTGCGATTTATTTCATTCAGTGAACACTGCAATGTCGTCAAAAATATATATAATAGTTACGAAGTGTCATTCGTATGCAAATGTAGGCTTCCGCGGCTGTTGTCACTATCAATAAAATTCTTCCGGGTATGAGACCGCGTCGTTATTTTATAAACTCTACCGACGTTTCGGCCACTGTTGCAGGCGGCCTTCATCAGGGTCTGTGTCTGACTGCTGAATGTACGATAGCTTGGGGTTTATATAGCAGCGGATGAGGGAGAGGAAGGGGGACGTTGGTTTTCCGTTATTAGTGGTCATATTATTGTCATTCGTAGTTTTTCTTTCCTTTCATCGCACGCAGTAGCACCTGGTGCTTGAAATGAGGGAAGGTTCGCTATTTCTATTGCTATATACAATTTGTATCTGAAAGATACTCAACGCTTGTCATTCATCATCATCATTACAGACTGATTATGCCTTTCAGCGTTTTCTGGAGCATAGTACCTCTAATAAAATTCCTCCATGATCCCCTATTCAATGCAAACATTGATGCCTCGTCTGATGTTATGCCTTTTACTTCAAAATAATTCTTCGCCGAATCTAAGTGCTTTATTCTTGGTCTACCTCGACTCGTCTTACCCTCTGGTCCTGAGCTCATGAGTCTCTTAGGCTACCTTGCTTCTCCCATGCGTGTAACATGACCCCACCATCTCAGCCTATTCCCTCTAACTGCTTCATCTATGGTGTTCATTCCCAGTTCTTCTTAGATTTCCTCATTATGGACACCCTCCTGCCATTGTTCTCATCTATTATTACCTTGCAATCATTCTTGCTACTTTCATATCGGTAAAGCGAACCTTATGGATAACGTAACCTGTATCCACCCAGCTTTCACTGCCATACAACAAACTTGGTCAAAACATAGCGCAACGCACCGCTACCTTATTCCTTGTATTGTTCGACTTCGTCCTCTTTCTCTCCCCTTACCCTAACGTCACTAACAGCTAAAAACATCTAACTCCATCTTACTTGCAGGTTCCACTTCTTCCCACTGTAGTCCCCATTCATACTGATAGCTCTCCATCTCATTCCAGACCGTTTACCAAGTCTGAGCAGTCCCTGGTCTGTCAGAGGAGGGACTCCGTCACACCCAAAGGTTCTGGGCATTTTGCTCTGTTGCCAGTAGTTGGGGAGCAGGTTGCTAGCCTTACTTGCCGAGGGCCCCACTGGGTTTTACCCATAACGGTTGAGGGACTAACCGGTGGATTTGGTAGTCTTTGCCGTCTGAGCACTCAGAGTAACTGGTATTTCAACTGTCAGGACCACTTACTTGGCCACTCATACGTTACCCACGGTTCATGAACTAGGAAATGACTACAGGAATATACACCATTGAATGAAAACTCTAAGAACAGATCAGTGTGCATATGATCACTAAACACAAAAAGTAACGTCATACACTGTTAAGTGATTGTAAGAAAGAGATTAAAGTGAAGAGAGTCCCTTAATTCGGGTCGCATTATTTTTGTTTTGTGGACATCTGTGCCAAAATTTTAAATAAACAGCTTAAATTTGTATAAATTTTAATTTATTGTTCGTTTCTTTATTTTGTTTTGTGCACATATATAGCACAGGCTCTTTCAAGTTATAAAATTTTCTCTGAATTCCTTGTATGGCCATTAAAATTGCTACACCAAGAAGAAATGGAGAGTATTCTCTGGACAAATATATATAGAACTGACATGTGATTACATTTTCGCGGAATTTGGGGGCGTAGATCCTGAGAAATCAGTACCCAGAACAACCACCTCTGGCCGTAATAATAGCCTTGATACGCCTGGGCAATGAGTCAAACAGAGCTTGGATGGCGTTTACGGGTACAGATGCCCATGCAGCTTCAACACGATATCACAGTTTATCAAGAGTAGTTACTGGCGTATTGTGACGAGCCAGTTGCTCGGCCACCATTGACCAGACGTTATCAATTGGTGAGAGATCTGTAGAATGTGCTGGCCAGGGCAGCAGTCGAACATTTTCCGTATCCAGGAAGGCCCGTATAGGACATCCATTATCCTGCTAAAATGTAGGGTTTCGCAGGGATCGAATGAAGTGTAGAGCCACGAGTCGTAACACATCAAGTGTAACGGCTACTGTTTCTAAGTGCCGAACAGGAGATGACCCAGACGTGTAACCAATGGCACCCCATACCATCACACCGGGTGATACGCTAGTATGGCGATGACGAACACTCGCTTCCAATGTGCGTTCACCACGATGTCGCCAAAGACGTATGTGACAATCGTTATACTGTTAACAGAACCTGATTCATCCGAAAGAAATGATGTTTTGCCATTCATGCACCCATGTTAGTCGCTGCGTACACCATCCTGTCTGTGATGCAGCGTCAGGGGTAACTTCAGCCATGGTCTCCGAGCTGATAGTCCATGCTGCTGCAAACGCCGTCGAACTGTTCGCCACCATCTGTCGTCTCAGGGATCGAGACGTGGCTGCACGATTCGTTGCAGCCATGCAGATAAGATGCCTGTCATCTCGACTGCTAGTGACACGAGGCCGTTGGGATCCAGCACGGCGTTCCGTATTGCTCTCCTGAACCCACCGATTCCATATTCTGCTAACAGTGATTGGATCGCGACCAACGCGAGCAGCAAAGTCTCGATACAACAAACCGCAATCGCGATAGGCTGCAATCCGACCTTCATCAAAGTCGGAAACGTGATGGTAGGCATTTGTCCTCCTTACACGAGGCATCACAACATCGTTTCACCAGGCAACGCCGGTCAACTGCTGTTTATGTATGAGAAATCGGTTGGAAACTTTCCTCATGTCAGCACGTTGTAGGTGTCGCCACCGACGCCAACCTTGTGCGAATGGTCTGAAAAGTTAATCATTTGCATATCACAGCATCTTGTTCCTGTCGGTTAAATTTCGCCTCTGTAGCACGTCATCTTCGTGGTGGAGCAATTTTAACGGCCAGTAGTGTATTAAAAGTAGATAGTTCAATTTTCGCGTTCACGTATTTACCGGCACATGATGCTCCGTGGGCCGGTCGGTGGCAGGAATATCGGATTGAGCAGGGTACAAATGTACCACGTGACACGTCGAAAATGTTCAAATGTTTGTTAAGCTTAAGGGACTTAACTACGGGGTCATCAGTCCCTAAACTTACAAACTACTTATGAACTATCTACAACCAAGGACGGCACAAATAGCCATGCCCGAGGGGGGATTCGATCCCCCGACCGTAGTGACCGTGCAGACCGTGACTGAAGCGCCTCAGTCCCCTCGGCCACCGCGGCCGGCTGACACGTAGAAACCGGGATTTAGATGCATATCGCTGAACGGAAGCGTCGGCGTTCATACGAAGGAGGGTACAATACAGGGAGACAACCTGCAGGCGTCTGAATACAGCTGTATATGTTCAGCACATTTCTGTGAAATAGATATCGATAGGACATCGTTGTCCTGAGTTTGAATACGAGGCGGTGTAGTGCCTTGTATTTTCCCGTCATTTCCGGCGTACTTGCACTCTCATCTGGCGCGAGCTATTTGCCTCTTTGAATGAGTTGGAAAATTGTTTGCCGTCTTGTAGAGAATTCTGTTTTCTAGCTACTGACCGACCAATGGTATGTACAAGAACCTGTCAACAACCATGGAGCAGTAACAGCATCAATTATTTACTTCATGGTCAGCACCAAAAAGGTATTCCTGTAATTCTGTAGGATTCAGCTAATATTATTTGAAACCCGAATTTTATAGAAAGACGGAAATACATTTTTGCGCTAAACATGAAGTAAATAATTAACACTGTTCCTGCTCTATGGTTGACAGGTTCTTGTATGTAACCTTGTCCGACAAGTAAATTAGTTACTCTCGCTCTCTTCCTGCGTTTGCAAACGTAACTGGAAGGGGTAATCACAGCTCTTAGTTTTCCGCACAAGTCCCTCACACTGTTCCTCGCCACAGGCTACGAAATTTGTCACTTTCGTCCTTAGATAGCAAACCGAATTCCCTACAAAACGGCTAACAATTTTCAAACGCCCTCATTCAGGGAGTAACCTCCTTGGACTTAACTCACATTAACTAACATTTCCCAGAAGTGCAGTAAACGGATCAGTATATAGCCTTGAAACCGTCCAATACTTGTTGTTGTTGTTGTTGTGGTCTTCAGTCCGGAGACTGGTTTGATGCAGCTCTCCACAATACCCTATCCTGAGCAAGCCTCTTCATATCCACATAAGAACGGCAACCTACATCTGTCTGAATCTGCTTACTGTATCCATCTCTTGGTCTTCCTCTGCGGTTTTTACCCCACACACTTCCCTCCAACACTAAATTCACAATTCCTTGATGTCTAAGAATGTGTCCTACCAATCTATCCCTTCTTTTAGTCAAGGTATGCCAGAAATTCCTTCTCTCCCCAATTCTGTTCAGTACATCCTCATTAGTTACGCGATCCACCCACCTAATCTTCAGCTTCTTCTGTAGCACCATATTTCCAAAGGCTCAATGCTCTTCCTGTCCGCACTGTTTATCGTCCAATTCTTAAGGTACGCAAAACATCTAAAAATATTTTAGGTTTCTGATGCGCAATTAACTTGGAAAACTTGTTAATCATGTATGTTTTCAGAATTTCCTTAAAGCCTTCCAATGTTTTCTTTGAATCCATTCTTCACTTTTTCGGTTTATTTATTTAAGTTCGAGAACAAGTACGCGCCAAAAGCATTGAGCTGAATGGTAAATAAAACCTACTTCGGCAGGTGACTTCCGATTGTCACGAGTGACGTGATACGTTACTGTAAAGCTCTAGATATACCGAGCTGAACAATCCGCCATTTTGAATCCCAATCCGACGACACAGTTGTATGCTTTGCCTGGTGCAGCGAAGTGAATCAGCCAACAGTTTGTGATGTTATTGTTTCACAGTGTGAAATGGTTGGTTGTGCAGCTCCAAACTGCTCAAATAATAGCAGACATGGTCGCTAGAAGTATTATTGGTTTTCTTGAAACATAGACTGGCGTAAAAGGAGGCTTGTAAATTCCAGATGCCAAGTGTGGACGCCAAAATCGAGTAACTATCTGTGTAACGTGAAGAACAAAACCGTTTTTTTTTTTATTTGTATTAAAATAGTTATGCTGACAGAGAGGTAGCAAAGAAAATATCGGCCTATACATGTCAGCAGTGGTTTATTTTAATTTTGATAGATTGCTAATATATCACGACACACAGTGTGTTTAAAGTTGCTTTTCTTGATATTATTTAGACCAACTAGGTACTTCTTCTAAGGTCTATTAGTTGTATTTTTAAGTGATGCATGAGTGCAGGTGACTTGTTATTGCTTTTTAAATTATATTATTTCACATTAGTATATTGTTTAAATTAAATATGACTCTCAACACTAGAATATGTAGGCCTAAGCCAAGCTGTGAACAGGATGTCTGATAAAGAAAAATAATAAATTGAACTTCGCAAAGAATTGGAACAGGAAAGACGTAAAATCCTCTCTGAAATACGGTGTGTGTAAAATATGCGAGACATTAGAATGAGGCAATACGGGAAGTACAGTAACGCAATTTAATATTATTCCGTAAATGTTTTCGTATGCAACTTTTAGTTACCGTAAACGTATGTAGATGTACTACTTGTAAACTAGAAAATACGATAATTGTAACGTATTTTAACTATATTTGGTACATATTTAGAACGGCAATATATGCTTTAATATGGAATGTAAGTGATTGTGTCATATGTCTAAATATCCCTCTAAGCACTAACTTTAAGTTGCTTACCTCTTACAATCAAATGTAAGCCAATATATTTACTGTGCTGTAATATTTCTGCGCTAGGAAAGTATATTTAATGTCCTTAAGAGCATATTAAAAAGCGTAAGTGTGCCGTAGCCTTTAAATGCGCGCGTACAATGTGGGATTCAAATTGGCGGATTGTTCTGCTTGTACTGTACAGTGCTCTACGTTACTAGTACCCTTCTCAATCCGATATTCCTGCCATATACCAAATCCAAAGTACTCCCCTTCAGGAGTGAGCCGAGTTCAAAATAAACCCGAACCTGTAGCCACGATAGCGTTAGAAAGGTAGTAGGGAGAATAAAATCAAGTTGCTGGAGAAGGCAATGAAAACGAACTCCGGGAGGGAGCAAGACGGTTGCAGGCAGCCCATATTGGTGAACAAGGGAGCCATTGAAGAATGATGGGTAAGATGGATGGTTGGTCATCGAAAACAGTTGGCATGCGTACCGACATAATAGTATATCACGCCAATAGTTCAATGGTAATTCAGCAGCTTCGGTGTAAAGGCTTTCAACAGGGCTGGTGTAAAATGCTCCAGTCGCCAGACATAGCCCCCGATGATGGATCGACTTCAGATGGTGTAAAATTGACAGCCGTACAGAAGAGTAGACAAAACTTACGTAATCCAGTTTCGAGTGGGCAACGGACCAGTATAGGTGAAGAACGACGGTTCGAACCGCTGCCCGTGACGTACCGCTAATAACACGGAGGACATTAAGGGAAGGGCTCGTTCATGGGCCAGCCAGGTAGGAAACATGCGGAGACCAGTAAAGTTTCCTATCCAGTATTAGCCCTAAAAAATTCAGCGTTTCCACGAATGGCAAAGTAACGGGGCCAAGATATAGAGACGGGAGAGAAACTCTGTGTATCTCCAGAAGTTCATGCCGACTGTTTTCTCACTGGAGAAACGAGAGGCATTTGCAACACTCCAAGAATAAAGGCAGTCAAGGCAATGCTGAAAGCCTCATTCCAGGAAAATTGTTCTCTGGGTGCTGCAGCAGATCACGAAGTTGTCCACAAAGAGGGAGCTGGAGACATCAGGTGGAAAACAATCAATAATTCGGTTGATTGCTATGGCGAAAAATGCCACGCTCAACACGGATCCCTGTGGCACCCAATTCTCCTGGCGAAAGGTGTGTGACAAAACAAGAGCCCACTCATACCCTGAATCTTCGAGCCATTAAAAACGCTTGAATAAGCGGCATGCGCCGTGTTCGCTCCCCTCGGCGCATGCGCAGCAGGTTCGACGCGCCGCTGTGCCGCGCCTGCGCAGAAGGCGTGCCTCCAGGTGGGTGCGGCTGTGGAGGACCAGTCGGTCCCAGCGGCTGGCTGGCCGGCCGTATCTCGTGGCGCCCATAACCAGGAGGAAAAGCTGCAGGAGGGAAGCCAGCAGGCAAGAAATAAAAAGACGAGAGGAGAGCAGGGCAGAGGCGGACGGAATTAGACGCCGCCGGCTTTTAGCGATAGCCCGGCCGCCTGTCTGCTCGTACAGGCCGTGACGTATGGCCAGGCTGCAGTGCTCGGCGATAAATCTCTGCGTCTGGCTGTCCGGTCAGATTCCCGCAGCAAACCCGACGGCAGTACCGTATCCTGGATTCAAATATTATGAATTATCTCGAACAGAATGATCTATTGCCCCAAGGTAAACACGGATTTAGAAAATATCGTTCATGCGAAACACAACCACAGCTCTTTACTCACACGAAGTGATTGGTGCTATCGACAAGGGTTCGCAAATCGATTCCGTATTTGTTGATTTCTAGAAGGCTTTTGACACCGTACCTCACAAACTGTTTTTTATCAAATTGCGTGGTTATGGAATATGGCCCGAAATTTGTGACTGGATAGGGGATTTCCTGTCATAGAGGAGTTTGTTTGTAGTAATCGGTGGTAAGGCATCGACTAAAACAGAGATGATATCCGGCGTTACACGGAGTTGTGTTATAGTTCCTCTGCTGTTCCTTCCCTGTAAAAAAAGGTAAAGCAGTCGACAATCCGAAGATTGGTTTGAACACCACAGTGCTTTACTAGGCATTGTCCTGTTTGGAGGTGGTATGCCGTTGCCTTCCTCCGACCTTCGAACTGACTTACCCAGCCAGTTAGAGGGGGACCTACAGTTTAACGTGGGTTCCGAACCACGGTGCTACTCGGTATTTTTCACATGAGCACTACTGCCAGAGGTGAAAGAACTGGGAAGTGACAGATAAAAATCCCAGGACCTGACGGGGATTGAACCCGGGACCTTTGGATTTGTAGTCTGGCACTCTACCACTGTGCAACCGAGGCGCACCCTTCCCTGTATAAACGATTTAAGGGAAAATCTGGGCAGCTATCTTAGGTTGTTTTCAAATGAAGCCGTCATTTATCGTCTAGTAAAGTCATCTGTACATCAAAACCAACTGCAGAACTATTTAAGTAAGATATTAGTATGGTGAAAAAATTGGCAATTGACTCTAAATAATGACAAGTGTGAAGTCGTCCACATCAGTACGAAAAGAAATCCGTTAAACTTTGTTTACAAGATAAATTAATTGAATGTGAAGGCCGTAAAGTCCACTAAATACCTAGGAATTACTATTACATCAGATTTAAACTGGAAAGTACCTGCAGTGTTTCTAATCTTTTCACCAAACAAGCGTAATCCCTTACCACTCTGACTACATATTAATGATTCGTACTTCCATTAGAAATTTGTGAGCATAATTCAGTGTCGGAAACTCACAAACCTACTTAGCAACATGCTAAGCAAAAGACTTTTCCAGATCTACTCTGATAACAACAGAAGCAAGGTCTCCAAGTTAAATGACAGATTACCCCAAGGCTCTGTATTGGCTCCTCTCCTTTCCAACTTATATATGTATGACCTGCCAGACACATCCTCAAGGAAATTCATATATGCTGATGACATCTGTTTGGTAACCCAAAGCCCTAGTTTCACTACTGCTGAAAGTACATTAACTGCCGACATGAAAATTCTGGACACATACTTCAGGAAATGGTTCCTCCGCCCAAACCTTCAGAAAACTTGTGGTGTCGCACAAGTCTAAAGTGCGCGCCACCTACTTTCGCCGCGCGCCGCCATGCACGCACGGCGCGGCGTTCTTACGACGTCAGCCAAGAGCGTCCTCTGCTACAACTCCGCTCGTGGCCACCACTGAACGACATCGTTCATTTGGGACTGAGATAGGAACCAGTTAACACTTCGGAATCAGGTAGGCACCAGTGAAGACTTGGCTATCGGACAGGCACTATGCAGGTCTCTAGCTCAACTATGTATCAGCATTCTGCAGTACTGAGCTATGTAAAAGTTAAGTATTACTAAGTCTCTAAGAAATATAGATCTCGTTCTAATTTACTCTAGTGTTTCTAGTTTCTGTTATCCCACTGGCTGGTCACCTCCTACCTGCACAAGCGTGCATCCTTTATTCCTGTGTCGGTCTTTCTACTCGGCCACCGACACCTATGACGGAAACGAGACACAAAAGTGGCGACAAGGATGGGATACAAAAGTGGCGACGAGGAGGGATACAAAAGTGGCGACGAGGTTGGGACACAAAAAAACTGTCACTTCAGCATTTCACCTACGAAATCGGCACTATAAACCAGAAGTAAAACTCAGAGGACAAACCTTGCAGTACTGCAGCACACCGAAGTACCTTGGAGTAACACTCGACAGGTCCCTAGCCTCTCCAACGTGGCTGCTAAAGTGAAGACCCGTAATAATATAATCCAGAAGCTTGCTGGTACATCCTGGGGTTGCAGTGCTCAAACCCTATGATCAACTGCTTTGCAACTGTCATACTCTGTCGCTGAATACTGTTGTCCAACTTGGATGAACAGTGTTCACAATAAGAAAATAGATGCGCAACTCAACCAGACAACGCGACTTATCACGGGTTGCATACATAGAACTCAGACTGCTTGCCTACCAGTTTTCCCCAGACGCCAGTGGAGAATTATAAACCGCATCCGAACTGCGGATATCTGCAGCACAGGTGGGGCTGGGTAACATCTCCCGAGTGTGACTGTGGAGCTGCCCTGCAAACCATAAACCGTATTGTAGGTCATGCCCGAAACGAGCCCTTGGGGGATCAATAAATGACATCCAACATTACCTGAAGGCCTCAACTGGATCACCTGTTTGGACTTAGAATTCTAAGAACTTGTGTAATCTGTACATAATTTAATATAACACTGTACACATGATCCTGTACATATATTGTCCTTGTCATACATATCTTACAATGTATACAATTAGAACTAGAAGCAAGAAATACAAAACTTCGGATTTCGATTTTTCGAAAATGTTCAAATGATTGTTAAGCTTAAGGGACTTAACTGCGGGGTCATCAGTCCCTAAACTTACAAACTACTAATAAACTACCTTTTACTAAAGACAACACAAACATCAGTGCCCGAGGGAGGATTCGAACCCCCGACGGGGAATGGCCTCGCGCATCGGAGTATAGCGCTCGGCAATGTTTTCAGGATATCCCTCTAGTATTGTCCACTTAGTGATGTGAGTGTACAGGTACGACGTGCTGATAAACCATTGAATGAATATCAAAGACTGAACTGACCGTAACTTTCCCAGCAGAAGCAATCATTTTTGCTTTTTTGACAGTTGGTGACGATGGAGATTTCCACACCTAGCATTGCTGTTTGCTCATAAAAATGATGCAGCCAAGTTTCATCATCAGTGATAACATGTGAAAGAAATGGCGAGTTTTCTGCAATTTTTTGTAAAAAAAAAAAAAAGGAAGAAGAAAAATACGTGTAATTGAAAATAGTGAGTGCCACTAAAGACATATGAAGAGGGCAACATAAAAAACTTGACCACTGAAGATGGTTTGAAATGAAATGAAACGAGTCTGGTATGAATTAGACTAATTTACAGTTACTGTTGCAAAAGACGGTAATCCAACATATGCAAAATGTCATCAACATCTTAGCTTTCGAATAAATCATTCGTCTTTTCGTAATTCATAACAGTCGTTTTCAAATGACGCTATTTGTCAAGAGCGTGCGCTTGATTTACAAATCGCGTATTGAAAAAGTTGGATAGCCATCAGCTTACTGTTGTATGCATTTTATACCGTACATTACAGCGAGTGAAATGGAGCTAAAAGTACAGAAGAGTTTTTGAAATGGTAGTTGCACTGCTATCCACCTCCTTTCCCAAGTAATTACGAGTTATCCGAGCGGCGTTATGCCGCGACCGCAAGCCTTCGATATCGGCGGGTGTTGGGCGTAGCCTGAAGAACTGCAACACGGAAAAAATGAATTGCTGGCCACGTGTGTCGCTTCCTCGTTATGTGTTAATGATCCATAATCAGAAAAAAGTATAAACTATTTTTTCTTGGGTGGCGACCGTTTGCAATTGACAATGATCTGCTATGCTATTACATGAGGTCATACTTTATAAGAGGCATAACAACTGATTTCTTCTCCACATTATGCAATTAATGCTTCGCGTTTGGAACGACAGAAAAAGAATAAATTAATGGTAACTGCGCCTTTCGTTTTGATGGACTCAAATAAAATTTTTTGACATTATAATAATTGCCTTTCTAGTTCGAAATGATAAAAGGAAGGAGCCGAAAATTATACTGAAGTTTGAGAGACTTCTATGCCTGAGCCATATTTAGTCATTTTTTCTCGTTTGTAGCTCTCGAAAAATGTCGGACCATAAGGTAAAAATATTTGTGTACAGCTTGTCCCACGTTAAAGTAATATACTCACGTCAGAGATTAAACTAAGAATGAACTAAGTAAAATAGAATAGATAAAAGTAACATTAAAAACATGTAGTTACCTCCTTTAAAGGGTGTTGCAAGTGTTGCCACTTTCATGTGGGACACGTTGTACTGTATTTCACCCCATCTCCACTTTCAAATAACTCTACGCAGGTGTCAGAATTTTATTATATATTTATTTTGTTAAGAAGCTGTCTGAGGGGCACTGCATTTCTACGAACATTTTGCTGTATCATCCGTTGACAATTTTCTCTGTGTCAATGGTACTTCGACTGGTCTCAGACACCACAGGTCAGGTCAGTAAAGGATGAGCAGCGTGTGCCACTTCCTTTCTTTTTGTTTTGTTTTTTGCTTCTTGGTGGGCTTGTCCCCAGCAACAAGGTATTCTCACCCACTGTCAGCTGAAGATCGAAGGTAACACGGTGGTGTCCAAAACTCGTTCATTGCCCTCTATTTAAGAGCCAGCTAACAGTTCATTGTTATCATACTGTAGTCACTAATAGGATTTTAATCACACATAAAAAAAGGTGGTAATGGACTCATGCCATAAATTTCGACTGACATTTAGGAGGGTTTTTCTTTATGAGTACAGATAAAAAAAAAAAAAGAAAAAAATCTGAATTTTGTATTCATTTTAGAGAATTAATAGTAATACAAGAAAAAATAAAAATAACATATTTTCACAAGTTTTATTTTAAGAAAAAGCTATCATGCAGAGAGACGTCTAATCAAGATTTAAAATAAGAAACTGAGGAAGAAAGAAAATATTAAATTCACTTGCTTCTGCGTTTAATTCTGTAGTTTCAATGTTGTTGGCTGAACGACTCATAAAAGCTACAACTTCACCTACGCAACAGAAAATCCCTAGCATGGTTTTGGGATGCATTCCCAGTCTGACAGATAGTTCTGATCCGTCGTGAATACGTTTCTTCTGCAGGTTGCTATCTACGCTGCCGCCACCTCCTGCGATATTCTCGCTGGCCGCTAACGTTTTGTAATATTCTGTGATATTCTCGCTGGCCGCTAACGTTTTGTAATATTCTGCTACGGTTCCAAAGCCAACTGGCGCGTCGCCAGCTCGCCGTTTCGGCCTGGCGACCCAATTAGTTTTGCTTATACGGACGACAAGTCGTGTTTATTTCTCGCCATCTGCTGCGGCCGCGTAACCTTGACAACGCAACACTGCCTACTCCACTGGCTTTGCTCCACTACTCACGGCCTGTACAGACACCAAACACTCGTCACATAACGCCGCAGGTGGTACACCAGACGATTAAAGAAATTTTTCAAGTACACACTTCATAACAACTAATTATAAACAACTGGCAAGGAATAAATCGGAGGAAAGCTTTTGGAAAAAATGCACTAATTCGTTCTGAACTGAAGTTCCTATACAATATTCTGGCTATAGTGTTTAGTAAACAGCCGATACAGCTGAATCGCATGCCTGACTGAATGATCGGACGGGAACATTCGTACCAAATTACGGGATCTTCAGTCCGCAGACTGGTTTGATGCAGCTCTCCACGCTACCCTGTGATGTGCAAGTCTCTTCATCTGAGAATAAAATCGGCAACCTACATCCTTTTGAATCTGCTTACTGCATTCGCCCCTCGGTCTCGCTCTACGATTTTTAGCCCACACACTTCCTTCTAATGCTAAGTTGACAATTTTCCTTGATGTCTCAGAGTGTGTCCCACCAACCTTACCAAAATGGGACTTAACTACGGGGTCTTCAGTCCCTAAACTTACAAACTACTTATGAACTAGCTAATACTAAGGAAAGCACAAACATCCATGCCCAAGGGAGGATTCCAACCCCCGACGGGGAACGGCCTCCAACTTAAGGCGTCAGGATATGCCACACGCTCCTTTTCTCCTTAATTCGTTTGAGCTTCTCTTCATCCATCTAATCTTCATCACTCGTCTATAGCTTCTGTCACCCTTTTGTCTGAGTTCCTTATCGTCCACGATTCACTGCCGTGCAATGGTACACTCGATAAATGCTTTCACAAAGGACTCCTAACATTTAAGCCGGCAGAAATGGCCGAGTGGTCTGCGGCGCACCAGTCACGGTCTGCACGGCCGCTGCGGTCGGGGGTTCGAATCCTTCCTCGGGCATGGGTGTTTGTGTTGTCCTTAGCGTAAGTTAGTTTAAATTAGTTAAGTAATTACTGTGTAAGTCTAGCGACTGGTGACAATGAAACTTGGTCGCAATAAGACCTCATACACATTTGAAAATTTTAACCTAACATGTACACTAATTTTGGGATCTCAACAAATTTCGCTTCTTCAGAAACCCTTTTCTTCTCATAGCCATGTCACAATAACGTGAAAATAAATTCAGAAAATTGAAATACCATTTTTTAGCCTTTCGCAATTTTGTGAATAAATTCGTCTAACAGTACCCAGTCACGGAAATCCGTTTTGTTTACATGTGACGAGACAGTTGCACATCAACGCACACAAATGTAAATATCGCAGACGTTTGACGCTGGCCACGTGCAGCCTCCCACTACGACTGGGGCTCGGAAATTCAGTCCGGTATGAGACTTCGCGTCTTACCAGTATGTCTGAACGGTGTCCACTCAGAAGTTTTAAAACGCGCTATCCGGTAACTTCCGAGGAAAAGGTCTAGAAAGTTTAACCCAGAAGGACGACAATGGTGGCTTACATTTTCATTTTTGTAGTTAAAAATTCGCGCACACTGTCGTATTTCATTTCTTTGAATCTCCTGCTTCCATTGAAGATTAATTTTAGCTTGTATTATTGAAGCAAAATGTTTAGATACGGCTTCAAATTTGAGGGTCATACAGAAGATATTGAAGACTTCATCGTAGTTGGGATTGTATTTCTTGAACATGCTTTAATTTTTGGGACACTTATATGTATATATTTCATCGTAAGTGCTGTTTTCATAATAATGATTCATAGGATTAAAATTCTGAAACATCCATTTTGACATCCTTCCAGAAAAAAGGATAATGTTACAAAACTAATACTGTGATCGTGAAAAAAATTACTTACAACGTTTTTGTGCAGCCATATAAAGGTAATTTATATATTAAAAAAAAAATTAAAACAAAAAATAATTCTGCTCCATCTGGATTAAGCTCAACTAAAGTTGTGCACTTTTCGGCTGTAACGCCATCATCAGATACAACGCTTACTATAAAAAAAAAAAAAAATAATAAAAAAAAATAAAAATAAACCTGAAGGCAAATATTTTACGACATGTGCATCAAAGAAGGACAAAAATAAGCGAAAGATAAACGTTGTTAGGGCCGGCCGCGGTGGCCGAGGGGATTGAGGCGCTACGGTCTGCGCGGCCACTACGGTCGGGGGTTCGAATCCCCCCTCGGGCATGGATATTTGTGCCGTCCTTAGTCTTAGCTAGTTCATAAGTAGTTTGTAAGCTTAGGGGCTGATGACCCTGTAGTTAAGTTCCATAAGTTCTACAAACATTTGAACATTTGATTTGAAGCGTTGTTAGGAAGGTATATTAAGAAGTGGTTCAAAATTATTAATTATTGACCAAGTTGCTAATAAACGTGACAGTTTGAAAAATAAATTGCATAGTATATCGGTTATTTTTGTAACAAATACCACGTAATTTATTTTTCAAACTGTCAGTTACGTTTATTAGCAACTTAGTCAATAATTAATAATTTTGGACCATTCTTAATACACAATTATATATTTTTTACTACAGCGTTCAATGAATGAAATAATTCGCAAACTGCAATCAGTTACGGCTTCACTGTCTAGGTTTAGATGGAACACCAATGTGCTGCAAATGAAATTTTGTGCCCTGCCGGGATTCGAATCCGGGATCTCCTGCTTACTAGGCAGACGCGTTGACCACTCCGCCACCGAGGACACAGTGACCAGCCCGACTGCAGAGGACTCTTCCCTGCACGTCTCCCGCCACACACAAACCTCCAATCGCCACGCTGTCTCTTTCCTTTTACCACAGCCTATTATGTTCTATAATGCTCGCAGCCACAATACTGTATTCTGGCATCAGGTTGGTCACTGTGTCCTCGGTGGCGGACTGGCGCCGGGCGCCGTGGCTCAGCGCGCCCGGTCAGAGGGCTTAACGTCCTCTGTAATAAAAAAGCTGAGCCAAATGATCAACGAACGACCAAAAACGAGCAATGAAAACGACCGCAAAGCAGAGATCTACCTGATGAACAAAAAAAAAAAAAAAAAAAAAAGAGTGGTCAACGCGTCTGCCTGGTAAGCAGGAGATCCCGGGTTCGAATCCCGGCCGGGCACAAATTTTCATTCGCCATAGTTTGGTATTCCATCTAAACCTAGTTCAGTGAAGCCATAACTGATCGCAATTTGCGATTTATTTCACTTCTTAATATACCTCCCTAACAACGTTAATCTTTCGCTTATCTATGGTGATTCTTTGATGCACATGTCGTAAAATCTTTGCCGTGACGTTTGTTTTTAGTAACCGTTGTACCTGATGATGGCGTAACAGCCGAAAACTACAGTAGTTGGTACTAAACAATAAATATTGGGGAATATTGCAACACTGTCATGTTTTTATTAGTGATCAATCTATTGCACATTAGTTCATCGTTTAAAACGGTCTTTAGTCGTCTCAGTTGCTGCTTTCTTCTTCACTTCAAACACCTCACTTCCTTGCAATTGATTTTCACAGATAAAACAGTTCTCTTCCTCAGGATCCATGGTGCTGAAAATGCGAACGACGCAGTGGAACGATGCACTCGTACTGATTTTCAGGCAGAACATTTGAGCTCGGTTGGCAGACATTTCGTGGGAGGGATCCAAACGTCCCCAGGGTAAAGGAAGGAAATCCCGCTATATGTGTGACAGACCGTGTAACCTCAAGTAGGCCGGGTTTTCACCGCGCGGTAAAATATTTTTCAAGTAGACTGCGGCACTCGTATGTGGAAGAGGTCCGTAAGTCCCCAGGATCAAGAAGGGAAATCCCGCTATACCTGAGACAGGCCGTGTAGCCACGGGCAGGCCACAGCAGACTACGTTTTCACCGCTAAGTAAAATATTTTTCGTTTAGTAGCCTTTCTGCGCTCGTACACGGAAACTATTCATTTTACAAACAAAAAAAGGTTAGGACATAAAATGTAGGAAATTTTCTCTAGTTCAATTTATCTCATAACTATTTTCATCGTAAAATGCGTCGGAAAGAAGATATCGTCAAAAACTGTTTTGGGCGCCATTTTTCCAATATGGCGGCGCGAACGGCAAAGATACGAGGTGTCAAAGTGAAATTTCGGAAAGAGCACATCAAAATCTATAAGTATACCAATTTTCAAAACTCCCGCAAAGCTTTCCAGGTAACCCCCTTTTTGGACACCAAATGACTGGGCTATTAACCTGACGTTTGTTTATAGTAACCGCTGTACCTGATGATGGCGTAACAGCCGAAAACTACAGTAGTTAGTACTAATATTGCACCATTGGAGTGTTTTTATTAGTGATCATAATCTATGACACATTGGTCCGTCGTTTAAAGCCCTTCTTAAACGATGAACGAAGGTGAACAAGATAGATAATAGTCTACTGAAGCGCTCCTAGCGTACTAGCCCTGAACTACAAACTCAAGCAAGATCTTGTGGGCAGCGTGTTTAGACGTTAAACGTAATCGAACAGCAATACCCGATGTTGAAAGTGAGGTTATAAAAGCCGATTTGTTATGTAGGAAGTCATAGTTTAATACTGGAATTGAGGAAACAACACTAAATGTTATTGACGGCCAAAGAAAACCTTGCAATTGATGTTTTTGGTCAACTTAGTGTGGTACAGTTCTGGGAAGTGAAACACCATTTCAAAACATTCACATCTATTTTCAAGCGAAAAAAATAAACTTATGAACACATCAAGCAATATTTATAAGAGCATAAATAGACCTTCTTTACTTTATCTACTACGATTTGCGCAATGACATTGTTAATAACGTCATGCACAACTGAATTTTTGTCTTTCATTTGGACTGACTTTTTCATTTAAATTGCTATTTAATGAAAATTGCATCATCATATTACAATCTTATTCAAATAAACAATTGGTTTCAGTCTTTTCTGTTACGATATTGCAAATCATAAACCATTTTTCAGTTTCAGATGTACGACCTCGCTTTTCGATGGACAATAATTGAGATAAATATTTAAGTCGTCATGAAACATTTGCAATTTACCGCTAAACCAAAGTATAATAATAAACTTAAGATTAATAAGACAAGTTTGCGTGCAAACCGAGTAATTTTCGACTACAGTATGAAAATCGCGTGACGAAAATGGGTTAACTTCCAATGTCAGCAGACGACCGTTCAATCAAAACAATCTTCTTGAGAAAGTTTAACGTGACGTTGACGTTAGGTGACGGTCTGGTGACGGACAGTGTGAATGCCGTCATTAGAAATACATTTTGTAATACATTCTGATCATAAACTTCGACATAACGCAAAATATACGTAAATACGGAGGAAAATGGCGGACTAACTGGAGCGGCGACCGCAGCAGACAGCTGCTAGCTCGCGCATGCGCAGTGAACCCACTAGTACCGAATTTAGAACTCGTCCTATTTCTTTATGGCTATAATTATCACGCTTCGATACTAGCGCGATCATACTAGTGCAGTCGTTCAAACGACTGACGGCCGCCATTAACGCAACTTGTTAGCAATCTATTACAAGATCGTTGATCGTCTAAAACGGACTTTCAGGCGCCTCAGCTGCTGGACGCTCGCCTGGCGCGCCTCGTCCTTGCAGAGGCCGCGGCCCACACCTGCGATGTGGGCGGCTGCCGTGGGCCGTGGGCGGCGGCCGGGCCGCTGAACCCGACCGGCACTTGCGCAATCGGAGCGGAAGCAGGTGACACCCGGAAGTGACGTCACGCCGCCCGGAACAGCGCGCACGTGTCCCAGCCGGCTGCCGACCACTCATCACACCCAAACGGTTCATCCGACCACTGTACTACCACTGTACTCGAATAACCGACGGCTTCTGGTCGTTACAGTCGATACTCGCTCAAACCGGGATTTTGGGTTTTCTCACAAAAATTTCTTCTCATAAAAAGATGTCCAGTCCGTGGTGTACAGCAATCAGTGAGAATAAATTTTCCTTCAGTTAACCCTTAACTGCCCTGGCGGGGTCATAATTGACCCCAAGAGTTTTCAATTTAATATTTATTCGCTAGGTGACATGGTGGGGAGCTTTTAGGAAAGCTGGCAAGAAGATAACCAACGTATTTTGTGTACAAATTTGAAAAATTAGAAAAATATATAAATTAATATTCAACATAGGAATTTAAACAAATATCGTTCGCAAATCATATTTTTTGTATTCATATGGCAAGAACTATGCCTTCAGAAGTCCAAAACACGTATTTCTAATGAAAACTAACTTTTATGTAAATTAAAAAAGTCAGATAAATGCAAATCTTTTAAAGTAATTTCTTTGTGCTTCCTTTATGTTTAAATGAATTTGTTTACCTTACAATTTGATATTAACTAGACAATAAATGCTTTACATTCAAAAAGTCGTTTACAATTACATTTACCCCAACAATTTGGGGTCAAAAACGACCCTGCCAGGACATGAGACTTACTACATTCGCCAGGGCAGTTAAGGGTTAAAAAAACCGTCTTGATTGCAAATTGTTTTATTCCTTATTCCATGACGCGTTTCGCCCTTTAGCAGGGCATCTCCAGATTATAATGCGATGTCCGTGGTGTGACACTGTAAGTTGTTTTGCGGTGTTTCTATGTTTTTTAATTTTGGATTTCCTTATAGCCCTTAATAGAAGCGGCGGACTCTGGTGATACAAGATAAGCCCATGCTTACAATTGCGCTCACGGGCCGTGGGCGGACGTGGTGTGCTGCTCCGCCGACTTGTACAGACTTAGTCTGTACAAAACCTTTGTACATAAAATACTTATTTCAACTTTTGACCTCACTATCAAAGTTTAACACTATATGGCTTCATGTGTTACACAAAAATGATTACAGTTATTTATGCTTTATTATATTTGAAACTAAATTTCCTTTATAATCAAGTAATAGGAGTCACTTTTAAAAACTGACTTTCTAATGAAACAATGTGATTTCCAAGTCCTTCCATAAGTTAACCACTCACTGACCCACAGCAAAGATACACACAAAATTTGTTTTATACAATTATGCACAAACTAGATCTGCACTTTTTTTCTATCAAGTCCATAAACAATAGAGAAAGTCACCTCACATATTTCTCCATGAATTGTACAGACTGAGTCTGTACAAGTCCTCGGAGCAGCACACCACGTCCGCTCACGGCCCGTGAGCGCAATTGTAAACATGGGCGTATCTTGTATCACCAGAGTCCGCCGCTTCTATTAAGGGCTATAAGGAAATCCAAAATTCAAAAACATAGAAACACCGCAAAACAACTTACAGTGTCACACCACGGACAGCGCATTATAATCTGAAGATGTCCTGCTAAAGGGGAAACGCGTCATTAAATAAGGAATAAAACAATTTGCAATCAAGACGGTTTTTTACTGAAGGAAAATTTCTTCTCTTGTCATTTCAAAAGTGGCAGAAACACGCAATATGTACACAGACATGCCAAGTGTTACGATTTTTCTGTGATTATCACGATTTCTAGGCTAAAATTACGGTCTTACGGAAGCCCCAGCTGAATTTACCGATTTCGCCATTTGATTTATTTTCATTAGTTTGGTCACGTAATATTTTTCGGTGCATTATTTTCTGAATCAGTATTATTCCAGAAATAGCGCAATATCTTGTTGTCATCTGCCTAGCACAGACTATAATATACACAAAGTGCTTTGCTGACTTCTCTACTGTGGGAACACTTGCTGTTACGCAACCGTTTGACGTACTTACGCTCTGCTACTATCAAGTGCAAATGAATTATTGAGCACCATTCAAAAAACAGTCGCACTTGCTTTTATTTTATTGCGAAGGCAAAACGAATGTAATGTTCGATATAATTATTTATCACAAATATTCTACCAGCGTTTTATTATTATTATTATTCGCTATATTTCATATTCAGTTTTTTCAAGAGTCACAACTACGTCTCAAACTCACATTTTATTGCAGTAAAAATAAGAGCCAACCAGTTGAAAATTAAAGTTTAATAAACTTTACCGCGGTTTCGATTGATATAAATCAATATTCTTCAGAAGGTACGTGGACCTATAGTGAATAAGAAAGTAGCAATCAAGCTACGTACAACCGTATTAAAAACCATAGGATGTTTACCTATAAAATTACAACAAAGTTTAGTCTACAAGAAACAAGTACTTACATTACATTCTTAGTGTGGAAAAGTTACACGCGTCAATCTTTGTACACATTTCTTATCCACTATTGGTCCATCTATCTTCTGAAGAAGATTGATTTATATCAATCGAAACCGCGGTAAAGTTTATTAAACTTTAATTTGCAACTGGTTGGCTGTTATTTTTACTGTTGTGAACTACCGTTGCTGTGTGCAACCATGTTTAAGATTTTGACATTTTATTGTCAATAAAAAAATTTCCTCCTCCTCCTCAATTTTCTTTTCCTATTACGATTCGATTCTTTCGAAACTTGGCATCTCTGTGTACAATATAGTAATTGAGCAGGAGAACTCAATAGTAATATTTATTATGTTTGCACAGTACGTACCGTAACTTGGTGTGATTTGGAACTACTGGGTTGAAATGGAACAATGTGTCCATTTCAAGAAATCATCTTCGCTGCAGAAAGATACTTTGGTGTAACTAATGAAAACCATCTCCCATAGTCACCAGAGATACTGGTAACACAAAAATTGTGTGTGTGAAAGAATTATACGACTCAAAAAATAAATAAATAAATAAAAACGGTATATTTAAGTGTAAAATTTCCCGTAATATGAAAGTCTGAAAACAAACTATTGCGCAGCTACTCTGGCAATAGTAATACAGTTTTCTGACATTGGTATGTTAAGGGCAACTGTCAGTCATTATGTGTGAAAAGTTGGGTTGTATTTCCTTACATTATTTATTAGGTAGAGGTGTAAATATGCAAAATCGTGTGAATTGGAACATGCCGCAAGTGTACAAAAAGATTGGGTCTGCTGGCTATCAAAACTATAGCGAGATAAGCCTCCGGAAATCTCTAAATGAAGTCAAGACACGTAAAATATCTCTCAGAAATGTTTCTAAAAATATGGAATACCTGTCTTACACTGTCAAGAAAGTTAAATAATACAAATCCTTTGAAAATAGGTGGACAAGCTGTTTTGACAGTAGAAGAAGAGAGAGCTTTAAGCAGAGGTTTATTTAAATGTGCAGAATGGGGTCAGCCAATTACGACATGTGAGGTTAGGGATATTGTGGAGTGCTTTTTGGACCGAAGTGGAAGAGTGAAACAGAGGTCTGATGGCAAATGGGTGGGTGAAAAATCTGAGGGTCTTACAGTAGGTTTAAGTGAAAATGTAAAGAGAGCGAGGGTGTAAGTTAACAGAGAAGATAGAAAACTATTTCAGAAATTTGGAGTAGACGGTGAGAGGTGTTCCACCTAGTAATCAGCATTAACTAAAATTAAACAGAAGTAATATGAAGGCATCCTCCGCAACAAAATTCTGTTAGATGTGTTTACTGTGTTCCAAATAACCCCTCCACATGTTATAATGCAATTATTTATCAAAAGAGTCAGTGTTCCAAATCACCCCAACTCCTGGTGTGATTTGGAACACAATTTAGATTAAAATATAAGGAAGGGTTTTGATAGAGGATTTTAATCCCTGCAACGCATTGATGTAATAATAACTAGAGATGCTATATTCAAATTTTCAGAGTTGTGGTGCAATATTTAGAGATTATTGTACTTATGTTTTAACTTTTTGTGACCACGTCACATTAAAATATGACGGTTTTTTTATTTGTATTACGAATAGCCAACAGCATTGCTGGCGAATAAGTACGTCTGTAAAATGTTCCCCTTGTGACGTGCAGCACGAAATGAAGGCTCAAGTGAAGGCAGTTTAATCTGTCGAAACCGGCCATCTGGATTGCGGTCTTGGCTCTTTCCCATACTAAATTAATTCAATAGCCTCCTAAGTACACAAACTTTTATTCCCCAATTGGATTGGAGTGTTTGGGGTAAAAACCGCAGAGGAAGACCAAGAGATGGATACAGTAAGCAGACTGATGTAGGTTGCCGTTCTTATGTGGAGTTGAAGAGGCTTGCCAAGGATAGGGTATTGTGGAGAGCTGCATCAAACCAGTATCAAGAACAACAACGTGTACTTGCAAAACGTCAAAGTCGATTTTCTCGATAATCTTTGAAAGTTGCGTCGAATGGTTGTGTCTGATTATTATTTGAGTTCTGAACTTCACGTAGCATATCAAAAAATTGTAAAATCCAATGCCCATGTGGTCTCCCTTGTTAGAGGGCTACATCGGTTTCGCGCATGGGCGGTGGACCGTCAGCGGTTCATAAAAGGGTCACCGTTTCTATTCTGTCTCAGTTTCCTGGCTAGTAAGTGCATTCGGCGTAATCACCTGAAGATGGCAGCCAGTTGGTCTGTCGAAATATTGCGTCAAGTTGACGATGTTATCCGGCTGCAGACCCGAGAAGAATATTACAGTTACTAGGCCGGGAAAGTCTACGCAACCACAGGTACCACTTCTGTTGTACGACATTTACTACGTACTGCACGGCCGTTTCGGACAGGCAATCGCTATTCCAGTCGCACAACTGTGCCTCGTAGAACAAACTCAACATCTACAAAATTTTCAAAACTGAGTTATGTGCATATTCGTGTACAGTGACGTAATTAGGACTTGGCTTTTGGGGGGGGGGGGGATAGATCTGCTTGACGAGCAAAATTTTAGTCAATTTCCAGACAGACTACTATCTACCACTTCCGTTGAAGAAACTAATTCGCTTCATAGTTTCTTCGTGTTTGCTGCCGGATTTTGAAGTCAAACTGACCCAATATTTCTGCGGCACACCTGTCCGCCATCCTCGGGGGAACTGCTGCTCCTGTACTCGCCGACAACCACAGAACACCAAAAATAACAGAAGTGTAAAGACCATGTTATCACACGGAAACACAGAACGACAGCAGCGCTACTAGTGGCCTGGCAGTGAACTTTCAATTCGAAAAATGTGGCGCGAAAATCTATTACTTCTAAATACACGAATGAGAATACGTTATATTTGTGTTAGATAACAATATTTTTCATTTATTCTTCGAGGGTGGACCTCATAGAAAGGTTTTTGAGACCTAGCAAAGTAATATATACGAGAAATTTAAATCAAAAACTAACATTGCTTGTGACTGTTGTTTACAATCGGCCAAACTTCGTAAGTGATGTCGTGGTATTCTTTTTGACCGTAAAATTGTTTGTTTCTAAAACTCGATATTGCGATTTTACGCCATGTGACGTCATCACATGGAAATAAATGTGATTTTGCGCATGTCAGACTAAAAATCATCTGATATTGCATGCATCTATGTAAATGATTTTTCAGTTTTCACATACGCTAAGGTACTATTATATCCACTCATGTGACCAAAAGAGGAGTATTAGGTTGTATAAATAAATAATTTTACACCCATATACACTGTCCTGCAAACAAGAAAGTAGGCCTACTGTAATGTCTATAAAACCAATTTATTTTTATTTGTGTTGATTCCTATTTATGTACTTCAGTCATATGTAATGGAACTTCTGTACAGTTCAAATAAATGAAATTTATGAAACTCACAACATACACACAGAAGATCGCAATTAGGAAGACGTTGCTATAGAACCTCGGCACAGAACACCACCTACGATCAAAACAAGTATGGAGGACTGTAAAACGTAAATCATCCAATAGGAAAGCGAGATGAAAAATCGCAACGCTCGCAGCGCTCTATGTGGCCTGGCAGCGAACCAACATCGTGTTACCGGAAATCCCTATATGAGTTTCACCCCCCTGCCGACAACTGATGCCTAGGGCATGGAACGCCGTCCTATATAGGCCTGCGAGAGGTGTAAGGCGCATGCGCGGCCTGCCACAGGTACTGCACACAGACAGGTCTTGCGGCGCCGCCGGTGGCGGAAAGGCGGTGCTCGCGATATATCGCAGTCATGGGTTGTCTTCCAGCAATCTGATGGGTTGCATAAAAGATCGATGTTTTCTCATATTTTTCATATTTGATCAAATATTGGTAATTGTGTTTGCATTTCCCTGCTGCCATCCGCGGTTCTCCGTTAGGCCCCCCACACACGAGCGACGAATCGCAGCAATCCGTCGCACGCCTCCACCTCGCCACACACGAGCGATTGGTCGAGCAATTTATACGAGTATTACGAACGCATATTTGTTGGCAAATTCTGGAATGGAAAAGGCTCTTCTACTTTTAACAGCAGTCACAGTTGATTTGTGCAAACTGACGAGAATATTTGAAGTAAGAAAGAAAAAAAAAGGAGAAACGGGAATTGTAATTTATTAAATTTGTTTTGAATCCGTTTTCCTAGTAAGTTTTGGTTATGTTACACTTTTAGTGCCGCCAAGTGGATTGCATACATCTTTCTAATGGAAAAATACGTTTTGTTTTATCGTTTATTAGTCCTCAATTCCTTTTTATTGGTACATGTTATAGTTTAACTTCAATTAACTACGCTACGCGATTCGTTTTTCAGTTTCGATTTGTCTACAGAATGTTGTGAATAGCGGCACTGCTGACTACCATGACTATAAATTGTGAAAAAGGGAGCTAGTTCGTATGAAACGATTACGGTCTACACTACAGCTTTGTTGTTTTGCCCTGAACAATTAAATACCCTTTTTTATTATGATTCCTATAATCATTCTGTGTCGAAGTTAAAAATTTTAATAAAAACTGCAGTTGTTTAATAAATAAATCAAAATCATCAGATGGAACTCAACTGTTTCTTGGGGAATACTATGAACGTTCTACCAAGTCCAGTGCTATAAGCACAAGTTTCAAAACGCTGATCACTGCAGAAATTCTAGGGTGCACTTTGTATTACTTCTTAATATTAGTGAAAATGCTGGCTCCAATGCTCAGAGTAGTTCGTGATCCTCGAATAATTATTCATTGTTAACGTAAAGTTATTCACTGCGTTTACATGTAACACATCTTCCGGAAGACGAAAACCGATGTTCGTAAACCGTTTTTCGCTGTCGTGTTTACAGGGCACAGCCTGAATCGTATTTCCTGACCCAGTTAAGATGGCGGCTGAAAAAATGTTTAAATGTTTGTAAATCTATCGGACCAAACTGCGTGGTCATCAGTCCGTAGCTTACAAACTACTTAAACCTAGATAAACTAACCTACGGACAAACACACACACCCATGCCCCAGGGAGGACTCGAACCTCCACGGCGAGCAACCGCGCGCTCCGCAGCGAAACGCTTTAGACCGCTCGGCTACTCCACCGCGGCACGGCTGAAAAACAGTTGATTCAGTTCCTGATTTACTCAACACAATCGTTATGTTTCTTTATTTAAATACACAGATTCATGCTCACTTTAATATTCATACTTTTATTTCACAGTAGAAAATATCACTCTTTCCATATATGTCGAAAATTCTTAACAAGAAAAGTAAATCTGACAAGCCAAGAAAGCTTCAAAAACGGTTGCGTTTACAGGGGCACGAATGTCGATTGTGGAACTTGAAAACCGCTTTAGAGAAGCGGATTTCCGGAATCGGTTTTGGAGTGTTTACATGACCAATGAAAAGCGGAATTGGGAAATCGGTTTACGAAATCCGGTTTTGGGAGGTCATGTAAACGGGGTGATTATTGAGCGTGGAAAAGCGAAACGAATCACAAACATAGTTGATAACTAAAGAAAGGAGTCACAGGCAAATTGGCACACATCGCTGCTAGAAGCAATCCAGGCAGCCATATTGCATCGACGAAGCGCATGCGATCTGCCAGATTGCCTGGGATTTCCATGCGATCGGCGAGCGATCGCTGCGACTTGTCCACACACACACACGTGCCTACGAAGCGATCGGTCGCCCATGCGACGATTGCTGCGATCCGTCGCTCGTGTGTGCAGTGGGGCCCTTAAGGAAGCGGTACCATAGTGCACGTTAAACAATCTGCAGATTTATCGGGGAAATTCAAAATTCCTCATCTTAGACTCCTCGTCAACTTACCCGACCTTTCCCTAAATGCCATAATTCGGTTTAGTTAGGAAGAATAAACGCTGTTGGTCGATTTCTACATCGAATGTCTAATAAATTTACGCACAACCGATAGTTGCTGTTTATTCAAATAGTGTGAAGCTGTTTTGTAGTTATATATTTAAATGAGACAGTTTTCGCGACTTGAATGAATACACACCCTAATTTTAAGAGTGTTACGCAGATTTAAAGTCCGCTAGGAAGTTTGCCCCCATAATGGCCGCCGAGGCGCTCCTCAATTTGGCCGCCGTTCGCAGTCGGCTGCTTGCGGAATTGTCTGCCGCTCAGAGTTGAGCGTGCGGCGTGGCGCTGCCAGAGGCCAGCTATCGGCGGTTTATCAGCGTAGCAGCGCCTGCTGGTGGGAGCTACGTGACGCGATCGGCGCTGCACACTGCACAGTGTGTCAAGGACGCCTCGACTGCCAACAGCCGGCAGCCGGTGTGGCGCGCCGTGCCGTGCTGCGCCCGTCTACCAGCCAGCGGCGCGGGAGAGCGGCCTTCCCACTGTGTGCGCGAGCGTATTTCTCACGTCACACATACACATCTACATATACTCCGCAGTCCACCGTAACGTGCGTGGCGGTGGCCACTCTATCGAAATTGAAAGACGTGATCCGTAAAAAGCGGCCTGGCCTTCTCAGATCTGGAGTTCTGCTGTCGGGTGACAATGCGAGACCGCACTCGGCGACCGCAATGCAAAACCATATTTTGCAACTCTCGGTTGGGAGCGCCTACACCATCCGCCATACAGTCCCGACCTCGCACCAAGTGACTTCCGTCTGTTTCCAGCTTTGAAGAAGACTCTCGTCGGAAGGCGCTTTGGAAGCAATGTTGACGTCAGACAAGCCGTTCAACGCTTCTGCCGTATACAACGCCCTGATTTTTTACTTGACAGCTATTTGAAGCTTATAAAGCGGCATGAAAAATGTCTCAACGTACCAGGTGATCAAAAAGTCAGTATAAATTTGAAAACTTAATAAATCACGGAATAATGTAAACAGAGAGGTAAAAATTGACACACATGCTTGGAATGACATGGGGTTTTATTACATCCAAAAAAAAAAAAAAAAAGAAAAGAAAAAAAATGCTAGACGCGTGAAAGATCTCTTGCGCGCGTCGTTCGGTGATGATCGTGTGCTCAGCCGCCACTTTCGTCATGCTTGGCCTCCCAGGTCCCCAGACCTAAGTCCGTGCGATTATTGACTTTGGGGTTACCTGAAGTCGCAAGTGTATCGTGATCGATCGACATCTCTAGGGATGCTGAAAGACAACATCCGACGCGAATGCCTCACCATAACTCCGGACATGCTTTACAGTGCTCTTGACAACATTACTCCTACACTACAGCTATTGTCGAGGAATGATGGTGAACATATTGAGCATTTCCCGTAGAGAACATCATCTTTCATTTGTCTTAATTTGTTATGCTAATTTTTGCTTTTCTGAACAGATGAAGCGCCATCTGTCGGAACATAAAACCCTTTGTCGTTCCAAGCAATTGTGTCAATTCTTACCTCTCAATCTACATTATTAAGTTTTCAAATTTATATTGACTTTTTGATGACCCGGTATTTGGAAATTGTGTAGAAAAATAATGTCTTACTTTAATGTTTTTTTATGCGCAATCCGACCACAGTGGACAGGGGAAACTTATTTTCCAACTCCCCCACGTATCTTAGAATTACCTGTTATACTAGAACGTACATCTTCTTTATTCATGAAGCAGAGTATCCGATTGTTTACGGGTTTGTGTGTACAAATCTACAGTTTTGTTCCAATGTTTATGAAATTTTGCACGCGTATGCTTCAATCCACGAGGACGGTCGCCGTAACCATTGAGGATCACGTACAACACATACTTCACGAGATATGACGTCATAAACAATGAGATGCGAAAAAAACTGCTGCATTAAACGTCAATGTTGCACATTTCCTTCCAAACTACTGGACCGAGTGCAACCAAATTTGGCACACATGTTCCTTACCAACAGATAATAATTGCTGTATAGGTAAGAACCATGTATGACACATCGTTCAGGAGACGTATCATAAACTATAGGAGTCGTAAAAAAATTGCCACATCATGCGACGACAGTTTTCTCATTAAATATATGAGAATGAGAGTACTTAGCTAGTTGCAAAAAACTTTAAACATAAATTCAGACCTTCATTATACTTCACAACCACATCAAAATGATGAAAGGAAAAAAAGTTTCTCGCTGTTCATAGAATAAAACTACGACATGACGTTACAATTTATAATTTCTTCAGTACAAATTGTACTCGTACGAAATTTTAGAGGCACTATATATGTATACAGTTGAATAACCTTCGAAACTGGTTTTGAATTAAATGAATGTATATTACATTTAATTAGTATTCTAATTAGTATCTTTTTAATTCGGATACTGTACTTAAAATTTTGTACGATATAAAGTTACAATTTATAATTTCTTCAGTACGAATTATACTCGCACGAAATTTTAGAGGCACTATATATGTATACAGCTGAATAACCTTCGAAACTGGTTTTGAATTAAATGAATGTATATTACATATAATTTGTATTCTAATTAGTATCTTTTTAGTTCGGATACAGTGCATAAAATTTTTTACATTATTCAAGACAGTCTCAATTCTGATATATTCTCCCTTAAATATAAAAAGTTTTCAGAAAAAAAAAAAAAAAAAAAAAAAAAAAAAAAAAAAAAAAAAAAAAAAAAAGAACATGGGCAGACAGACAAGGAGTACTAACTCAAGGCTTGAATAAATAAATACCCGGGCAACGCTGGGTTTTTAGCTAGTCATTTATATAACTGAGAAACAAACAGAACAGAACCCTGGGGAAGCCCCCACTTAAGTGTGCCACATTGAGAGGTCATTTCAGAGCAGTGAAGAAGACCAGCTTCTGCTGTCTGTTATTAAACTAAGAGGCGAGGTCTTCTTACTCCACAATGTTCCAACTTTGTGATCAACACAATCAAACGCCTTTATAAAATCATTCTTTTTTTTATCCATCAAGTGCCTCACATAGAGAAGAGAATATAGTATTACCAGTTGTGAAACCACTTCTCAAACTAAACTGTATGTCGCAGTTTTACACTGTTTCTTCCGGAGAAGAATTACTTGTGATACTGCCCCTTCTTCCCCATGTGAGGTTCGGGTGACCACTCCCGCCGTTGCCTTCACTGCCAGCTGGTGCGCCCTCTCGCCACCAGGCGGCTCTGCTGCTGGCCGTGCGGTCAGGAGCGCCGCTGTGTTCCACGGCTGGCGTGGCGACGCGATGTTTGCATCGTAAACAAGCGCTGCGCAGTTGCCGTTCCGTTCTCCTGGCGCCGCTTTTCCCACCTGTTGCCACCGGAGACCTCCCAGACTCAGCATCTCTGATACCTGAAGCGGGCAGTCGTCGCTGCGAAACACCAACAAGCATTGTTTACACACGAGTGGAAAATCTGGTAGAGACCGACATAAGGGGAAGATCACTTTTAAGAGAACTGTAGTGACACCCGAGGCATAAACTTAGATTACGACTTACTTTACAGGACAGATAAGGAAAGACAAAGCTATGTTATTCCCTACAAGATAAAAGTGAGTGTTTCCCGGGTATTTATCTGTTCTGTACTCTCCTCTCTCTCTATCCGTCTCTCTGTTAATCTGCACTTCCCCTCCTCTTCCCTGCCGCCCTTCCCCCAATCTAGGACAACGCGTGATTTTTTTTAATTATTTATTTATTTGCAATTTATGCTTTGGCATGCACCGTACAAAATTTATGTAAACAATGGCGCACTTTTGGTTCAAATTTTCAAAAGTAGACTACCCTTCGCCGTACATCACATAAGATGCAATATAGACGTGACCGTGCTCTTGTTTTCAAGTATGCAATATTTCATCAATATCGGAGCTACACTGTCGATTTTCTCGAAATCCACTGCTACTCTCCTTCATGCAACCTTTCTCTTGTTTTGAAGGTCAAGTGTGCAAAACTTTATCAAGATGGGAACAAAACTATAGATTCGTGTGTAATAGAAACACACGAATACATTGGAAATCGTGCTTTCAGTTTGACTCAAGGTTTTTTTTTTTTTTTTTTTTCAATTTTCCCGTTCTTTTCCCAGAACTTTTAATTCATAAAATAATTAACAAATAATTAACAAATAATTAAAAAAAGAAAAGGAGCAGGCAAATCGGTCTAGCCGTTCTTAAGTTATGGAGTGAGCAAAGGAGATAAGGGAAACTACGGTCGTTACTTTTCGCAAATACATGACAGCTTTACTGTATGAATGTACGATGGTGGCGTCCTCTCGGGTAAAATAGTCCCCCATACGGATCTCGGGGCGGGGACTACTCAGGAGGATGTGATCATCAGAAAAAACAACACTGGCATTCTACGGATCGGAGCGTGGAATGTTAGATCCCTTAATCGGGTAGGAAGGTTAGAAAATTCAAAAAGGGAATTGGATAGGTTGATCTTAGATATAGTGTGGATTAGTGAAGTTCGGTGGAAAGAAGAACAGGATTTCTGGTCAGGTGAGTACAGGATTATAATATACAATACCCCTAGGAACATCTGTTTCAAAACAGGCTATCTACATAAGCACATTTTATGGCATATTCACGTAAATATTGATGTTCGTAGGTTATCTTAGCTTGTAAGGACCCTTTGGTACAGTGTAAACATCTACCACAAAGCCGGCCGCAATGTCCGAGCGGTCTGCGGCACGCCAGTCACAGTCTGCACGGCCGCTACGGTCGGGGGTTCGAATCCCCCCTCGGGCATGGATGTTTGTGTCGTCTTTAGTATAAGGTAGCTCATAAGTAGTTTGTAAGTTTAGGGACTGATGACCCCGCAGTTAACTGCGTTTTCAGAAACATTTGAACATCTACAAGGAAAATGTCTACATGTGTCGTGTACATAACTGTGTTCTTGTGTGTGCCAGGTAAGAAGATTATCGACAGAAATGCAAGCACATACAACAATATAATAATCCGGAAGCTGTAATCACAAAACATACATACTCAAATAGCTGTATCTTGCCGAATAGGTTAAAATGTCCAAACATAACCTCACTGACACCGACAACACAAAACATAAAAACTGTAAGTGTGAAATGCACCGATGATGGCAGCTTGTTACCGAAACGCGTCCTGCTAATAAAAATATTAGTAAAAAAGTGACTTCTGCGGAGTCAATTAGTCAAAAAGTTTAAAAGTTAAACAACAATGGCGGATGCAAACGTAGGCTTCCGGGGCTGTTGCCACTATCAATAAAATTCTTCCGCGTATGAGACCGCGTCCGACTGACACAGACCCTGATGAAGGTCGCCTGCGACAGTGGCCGGAACGTCGGTACAGTTTATAAAATGACGACGCGGTCTCATACCCGGAAGAATTTTATTGATAACAATGGCGGAGGTAACAACCTTGGACCCACACATGAATGATAGTAAGACTAATAAAGTGGCATGTGGTGTGACGAGCACCGGCCCTGTGTCTGGTACGAGCTGTGACGTGAGATGGGTGAGCGCGGGAGCACGCAGAGGCTGGCTGGTGCAGTTGGCCACGTTATCGCGGCCAGCGGCGCGCGTTGGCCAGAAGACACGTGCGGCCGGGCCGCATAGAGCGAGCGTTCAGCCAGCAGAATAGCGGACACAGCGTGTGCCTTGTCGCCGGTACAAGGCCGGCCTTCTACCGGGGTCCTGCTAGCACACGAGACACTGCTGGCCTCTGGACTGCAGAACAGGGGGTCCGCCGGAATCTCACACACAGGGACTCACTTTCTAGGGGCAGTCGATTCATCTCAAGTCGTCCGACACCATCTGGTCACCTGTGCAAACCTCTGCAGTTCGCCCAACCCACGTCGTCAATTACACTGCGAGAAGAAAAATTAGTACACCTGTAAAGACATCGTAGTTTCTGAGGCCATGACGGCAGATGTCACCTGTGGATAGTAGGTGCACTGTAACGGTTTCAACGTCGTCCGCCAACAGGTAGCGTCTGGACGTCCACACACCAAAGACGTTCATCAAGATCGTCGTACTTAAGGGCAGCACTGTCAGATCTTAAGGCATGTCATTTCTGGTCGTGGGTACCTCCATGAAATTTCACCTATGGTAGAGGTAGCCCGAATCTGGTACTAGAGTGCGTTCGCGCAGTCCATAGCGGTGTCCCGGTAATCTGTATTCACGTTGAAACTTCCTGGCAGATTAAAATTGTGTGCCGGACCCGGGACTCGAACCTGGGACCTTACTTATGGATCTTATTGAAGGGTTCATTAACTTCTGTCGGAAGTGATTAGGAGTTGCAATCAGTGTGACTCATTATTCCCAGGGATTCATTTAGTTAAGACAGCAAAACGGCTCCATAACGTTGGTGCAATGGAGCGATATAATTTTGTTCCTTATTATTAAAAGAAGATATAGATGTGGTATAAGCCGCTCATTTTGTTTAAAAGGTAGTAAATTTTATCAAGTAACTGCTGAGATACCAAATTAGTTCATGACCAGTGGGAAAAGGAAATGTAATTATGAGCAGTCCTGATGGGAGCTGTTTTATTTGTGATAATTTAGTTGGCCGAATCGTTTAATAATACTGAGGGAGTCATATAAACAGCAACGACATGTTCGTGTGCCAAAAATTAGGATCGGTAACTATTTATAACAACTATTTTACTTTCCTACGGTAGAACGTAATTATAAAAAAAAAGCAGTTATTGATACAAAGATTAGGAGGTCATTAAAAACTGATTGCGCCATTGAATACTTACTGGAGTGTGACTATACAGTAATTAAAGTCAATTTGAATTACGTAATGTTAACAAGGAATACATCGAGTATCCGACGTCTTAGTTTTCGAGTGACAAAAGGGGGAATACTATTTCTAGTGAATTAGTTTCAGACGCCTGAAGAGGCAGAGCTTTGAATCATTTATCACAACTTATGGTTAAGAATCAAAGTGGCTGTGGTGCCGTAGGGTTTATTTTACTTTATTTTGAATAATAAGTCAAAAGATAGCTAGTGGGTGTTAGGACTAGGTCCTTAAGTCACTCGAAAACTCAAATGCACCAATATCCAAGAAGAGAATATTTTACTACGGTGTAATCTTATGGAAATAATTTTCTTTTAATTTTTTTTTTTTTTTTTTTTTTTTTTTTTTTTTTTTTTTTTTTTTTTCAAATAATGGTCAAGCAATACTTGACGAAAGAAATATTCATCACTGTTCTTAATTCAGTTTTTTAATAAGAAATATTTTTCATTTTTTGACGAAATCGATAGTTTGCCAGTACAAGAACGTGTGGAACAATATTATTTATTATTTTCAAAAGTTGGTATCAGGACAAAGGTGATACACGAAAAATCTCAACACCATCTCAGGGTAGTTTACAAACTTTATTTTTGTTTGTGTGTACAAAATAACAACTGAGACTGGAGAAACTGTGTAGAAGAACATACGATTGGAAACATGAAACACAGTAAATATATGGATAAGTAATACTAAAATATTAGCCATTTTAGTTATTTTAATAGTATAAACGTGAAACTATTATGAACTCATTTAATATTGTGAACCATTCTTTGCCTTAACTGTGTACTGATCTTTACCTAATGACTGCAAAGGATAAAAGGCGAACCTAGACAAATCTTCTGTGTGATATATATATATATATATATATATATATATATATATATATATATATATATATATATATATATATATATATTAGTTCAGATGTGACATTTTCTGTAGAGGTCATTAGGAAAAACTTTCTTGTTAGCATCTCGTTGCTATGTATAGGCGACCAGGGCCCAATTTATTTATTAATACAACATTGTGACCTGTGATCAGAATTATTTTATTAAGATCTTTCACATATTAAGACTTATGTGGAGGAAAATAGAATCACGTTGGCAAGCGAGATTCTGATATTATATATATATAATATGACAACAGGGGGTGCACAACAAATTATCGTTCATTTACAAGGCGGACGCTGTAAACCAGTATATAATGTATTAATAACGAACAGGGGATGTAAAATCCAAGACGGCTTCGCGAATGCTTACTACAGTGCCACAAGTGGCGGGCATTTAAACTCGGGAGCTTCCAGGACGGGCTGTTACGTTAGCGCAGCATGGCCAGGTCGCCTGGCGGCAGTCGTTAAGTCCTCGTTAGGCGAAGCAGAGGTCAACTGGCTCCCAGCGGCTCATTTGCGAAACGCTAGACGATCGCAGAAGGTCGACTTCATTCGCACTGCAGCGCGGCGACTTCGTTTCTACCGCCCAACACAGAAAAGAGATGCAACTCGGCTTCTGCTCTTCCCCCTAAACGTTAATAATGCAAAAAAGAGGTGAAGTAATTTTGTTATTTTATTTCAATATGATAAGACAAATATTACAGTAGAAACTGTGTGTTTCTTTTGAAGCTGACGGTGCTTAAATATTCCATCTTTTTATCGATTACGTGAAATAACTTTTACCGACGTCCAAAAAGCTTAACGCATCCAGAATGAAACTTTCACTCTGCAGCGGAGTGTGCGCTGATATGCAACTTCCTGGCAGATTAAAATTGTGTGCCGGAACCGGGACTTGAACCTGGGACCTTTGCCTTTCGCGGGCAAGCGCACTACCGACTGTGCTATCCCGACACGACTCACGATGCCGCCTCACAACTTTACTTCCGCCAGTACCTCGCCTCCTACACTCCGCTGCAGAGTGAAAGTTTCATTCTGGAAACATCCCTTAGGCTGTGGCTAAGCCAAGTCTCCACCAAATCCTTTCTTCCAGGAGTGCTTGTCTTGCATGGTTCGCAGGAGAGCTTCTGTGAAGTTTGAAAAGTAGGAGGCGAGGTACTGGCGGAAGTAAAGTGGTGAAGCGGCATCGTGAGTCGTGTCGGGATAGCACAGTCGGTAGTGCGCTTGCCCGCGAAAGGCAAAGGTCCCAGGTTCGAGTCCCGGTTCAGGCACACAATTTTAATCTGCCAGGAAGTTTCAGCTTAACGTATATTTTAATTTCAAACCTTTACGAAGTTTATTCTCGCTGCCTCCGGTAATAAAATTCGCAAAAATATTCATCATATTCTTGATTTGCAGCTCTTATTTTTCCGTGTTTGCAGTTAAAATTACTGGGTATGAGGTCCGCCTGATATGTAAAACACTGTTTTTATTTGGCACCCAAACTAGTTTCAGCACCTCTGTGCCATCATCAGAGGGCTTTCAATTTATTTAATGCTGTGAAAACAAATTACATTTATTTTACTACTGTGCTACTAGTAAATTTAGGCATAAAAAGTCGTCAGTCTTATTTTGGTTTTTTCCTTATTTTACATTCTGTGGTCATGAGAGACCCTTTTTACGTACTTATGTAGTGGTAGCGTTGTCATCTGCAACCAAAATTATGTCTTTTAACAAATTGTGAGGTTTTTAAAACGCTACTTTGGTGCGGAAACGTAATATTTTGGTATGTGGGGAGCATGAAATAAATTGAAAGCCCACTGATGATGGCACAGAGGTGCTGAAACAAGTTTGGGTGCATAATAAAACAGTGCTTTGCATATCAGGCGGATCTCATACTTCGCAAAAATATTTTGCCATGTCGATATTAAGGTAAATGCGAAAGAAGCTCTATTACGGTTTCACGACTAAACCGCGTAATCGATTTTGAAGAAATTGGGTATGGAGATGCTTTATCGGTAAACAACAACATAGGCTACTTTAGAAAGTGTGTGTAATTCAAGATATTGTTATTTTAATTATATAACTCGAAATATGGAACAACTGAGCATCAAAATTTTTCTTATATCTTCTGAGACGCTCTAAACTCACTGGAAAAGCTATTTATTCTTTTACTGTTGAAATTTATCAGATTTATTAAAATACTTTTAATGGTTGATGTGGTGTTCGTACCCGATTCAATATAATGAATACAATGCTTACACAAACCGCCGAACCGATTTCGATCATATTTGAATCCTGCGTAATTTACCACCTTCGGTCAGTGATTTAGTCACGATGTAACAAAAAGTTTCTTTTCGTAATTAATGCATCGAAATGATTCGGCAGACTGATACTGAAGTTGTAAAGGTGTCGAAGCTTAAATATACCATATATTAAGAAAACAAATACAATTGCCGTGAGGTCTCCTTGTCAGTGTAGAAGCTTCCAGCATACTGGAAGTATCGTTTGGTTACTGCCGGAAGCGTTTGGATACCATCATGATTTCTCCCCCGCACTATTCCTTCTCCGCACGCAGTTCGTGCCAGCGCAGGCACTAGAACGCCTCCCATTCGTTACCCTCAGCAGCAGACAAGCAGTTCGTGCCGTCTCGATAGTTTCCGTACTCCTGCGATTTCTTACTCTGAGAGGGCTCAGTAAAATACTTTCACACAGTCCCACAATTATTAAAAAGAATCAACTTGGTTTGTTGTAAAACGCTTAGCAGTTTTCAAACAGTTTCTCCTGACAAAATTTCATTGTGTGGGCCGCTCGTACAACGCCAAGGAATTATTAGAGATCAGCTCATGTACTGCTTTGTTGATTCGTGCCGTAAGGCTACCAGTGTCAATAGACTATTGCAGTACACGCGATCTTTGACTCGTGTCACAAAAAGAAGTCTCATCGCGTGACTTCGGGCCAGCGCGAGGGCCTAATCCAATTCCCCCCAGCATCACCTGATTTAATTCGACTACATTCCATTACGTTCGTTTTGCTTCTGTTATTGTTTATCTTACATCATTCGTTCGGTGAACCCGTTCAACTGCTCTTCCAAGTCCTCTGCTAACTGCGACAGAATTGCTATATCATCTGCAACCCTTGCAATTTTTATTTTCTCTCACTGAACATGAATTCTTTCTGCAAACTTTTCTTGGTCTGCTGACTGTATGGATTGAGTAACCTAGCGGTTAAAGTACACTGTTTTCCTTTCACGTTCGTCCATTCTTATAATACACCGAGCGAGGTGACGGTCTTAGTACACTGGACTCGCATTCCGGAGGACGGTGGTTCAAATCCAGCTCCAGCCATCCGGATTCGCGTTTTCCCTGACTTCTCTGAACCGTTCCTGGCAAATACCGCGTGGTTCCACTGTAGTGGCGTGGCTGATTTCCATCCCCACCGTTGTCAAAACAACACTAGCGTGTACTACGTCTCTAACGACCACCCGTCGACGAGACGTTTATTATAATCTTCCTTCTTCCTGTTTCTGTACGACGTGTACTCGTACATAACCTTTCTTTTCATCTATTTTACTGCTGCTACCTTCATAATTTTGAAGAGTTTATACCAATTAACATTTACCAAAGCATAAACGTAGGATTGCCTATCGGCCTAAGACAAGTCATAACTGCAGTATTTTCTCGCCTGTTCCTACATTTCCCGAGAATCCAACTTAATCTTCTTCGAGTTTTGTTTCTAGCAATTTTTTTCACTCTTCTATAAATCATTCGTCTTATTAAACTACTGGCCATTAAAATTGCTACACCAAGAAGAAACGAAGATGTTTAACTTGTATTCATTGGACAATTATATTATACTAGAACTGACATGTGATTACATTTTCACGCAATTTGGGTGCATAGATCCTGAGAAATCAGTACTCAGAACAACCACCTTTGGCCGTAATAACAGCCTTGATACGCCTGGGCATTGAGTCAAACAGAGCTTGGATGGCGTGTACAGGTACAGATGCGCATGCACACAATACCACAGTTCATGAAGAGTAGTGACTGGCGGAGTGTGACGAGCCAGTTGCTCGGCCACCATTGACCAGACGTTTTCAATTGGTGAGAAATCTGGAGAATGTGCTGACCAGGGCAGCAGTCCAACATTTTCCGTATCCAAAAAGGCTCGTGCAGGACCTGCAACATGCGGTCGTGCATTATCCTGTTGAAATGTAGGGTTTTGCAGGGATCGAATGAAGGGTAGAGCCACGGGTCGTAACACATCTGAAATGTAACGGCCACTGTTCAAAGGGCCGTCATGCGAACAAGACGTGACCGAGACGTGTAACCAATGGCACCACATACCATCACGCCAGGTGATGGCCATGAATACACGCTTCCAATGTGCGTTCACCGCGATGTCACTAAACACGGATGCGACCATCATGATGCTGTAAACAGAACCTGGATTCATCCGAAAAAATGACGTTGGCCATTCATGCACCCAGGTTTATCGTTGCGTACACCATCGCATGCGCACCTGTCTGTGATGCAGCGTCAAGGGTAACCGAAGCCATGGTCTCCAAGCTGATAGTCCACGCTGCTGCAAACGTCGTCAATCTGTTCGTGCAGATGGTTGTTGTCTAGATTAGATTAGTGCTTGTTCCATAGAACATAAGTAAAACAGTTCGTAATGATATGGAACGTGTCAGGTTAATGAAAGGTGCCTTTACAAATTATTACTTTGTACTAAATATTAAATAACACGATATTTTTTTCAGATTTACTAATTTATATCTAAAAATTAATCTATAGAGTAGAAGGAGTTGCCATTCAGAAATTCTTTTAATTTATTTTTAAATTCAGTTGACTCAGGGATCGAGACGTGGCTGCACGACCGTTACAGCCATGCGTATAATATGCCTGTCATCTCGACTGCTACTGATACGAGGCCGTTGGAATCCAGCACGGCGTTCCGTATTGCCCTCCTGAACCCACCGATTCCATGTTCTGCTGACAGTCATTGGATCGCGACCCACGGGAGCAGCAATGTCGTGATACGATAACCCGTAATTGCGATAGGCTTCAATCCGATCTTTATCAAAGTCGGAAACGTGATGGTACGCATTTCTTCTCCTTACACAACAACGTTTCACCAGGCAACACCGGTCAACTGCTGTTTGTGTATGAGAAATCGGTTGGAAACTTTCCTCATGTCCGCACGTTGTAGGTGTCGCCACTGGCGCCATCGTTGTGCGAATGCCCTGAAAAGCTGGTCATTTACTTATAACAGCATCTTCTTCCTGTCTGTTAAACACGTCATCTTCGTGGTGTAGCAATTTTAATGGCCAGGAGGGCATAAATCATTCGTGTTATTAGTTTGCAAGTATGACCTATTAAATCGATAGTTCTTTTTATAATACATTTATAAAATTCTGGTACATAATTAAAATTAACGGTATGAACTTGTAATGTATGTAAAAAAACTAAATATATTTCTGTTGTTCAATTTTAAAGGAATAAAAAGGACCCACGGACGAAGATTCTACAACTGTACAGAAACATGTAAGGGGATACAAAAAAGAAAAAGAAAAACAAAAAACGAGTGTTTTGCTCAAGGCAGATCCTTATCCAGATGCAACTAACTTATTGATAAAGCAAACACGGACCAAAAGAGGGCTTCAACATCAACATTAATAAATAAACGATACAAACCTTGCGTTACAATGTATGTACTGCACAATAATACACACCAAGAAGACTGAAACATAGTACAGTAAGCCACTACACAACAGCGTGTACGTAACCCGATGCTCCGACTGACGTTTACGGTAGAGTACTTCGACATTTAGGCGACAGTGGCGAACCCTGTTGACGAATCACAGAAGCAACGACGTGTCTTCTCACAGGATGACAATATAGTGAAAGGACTTGAATCAAAGTATAGCAAAGCTAATGCAGTGAGTGTTCAACTAAGATCTACCCTCTTCTGCAAGAAGGAAGTCAGTACCAAGTTAGCAGTGCACCGCTCTATCTTTCGACCAACTTTGTTGCATGGGAGTAAAAGTTGGGTTGATACAGGTTACCTTATTCTCAAAGTAGAGGTTACAGATATGAAAGTACCAAGAATGATTGCAGGCACTAATAGATGGGAACAATGGCAGGAGGGTGTGCATAATGAGGAAATCAAAGAAAAACTGGGAATGAACACCATAGATGAAGCAGTTAGAACGAACAGATTGAGATGGTGGGGTCTTGTTACACGTATGGGAGAAGCAAGGTTATCTGAGACACCCCATGGGCCTGGTAGCGGAGGGTAAGAGGAGTCAAGGTAGAGCAAGAAGAAAGTACTTAGATTCGGTGCAGAATGTTTGTTGAAGGCAGAACTTCAGACGAGGCATCAATGTTAGCATTGAAGAATGGAAGAATTTTATTAGGAGGACTATGCTCCAGAATGAAAGGCATTAGTCTCTAATGATGATGGTGGTGGTGGTGATAATTCTAAGGTGGACATTCACAGCCATACGTCTGGATTCACTGTAAACTAGTGTGCATAAGTCGGAACGTATGCGTTTCCGGAGCGTGTTTTACTAGACTTTTTTCTTCTTGTTTTTGGTAATACCACGTCTCAATGTACTGGACACTTTTTATCGTACACCATGTTTAGTCCTTCCACCTTTCAGCTTTCCCTTCTTTGAAAAAAATATTCGAATGTTTGTAAACCTGTTGTACCAAGTCGGAACGTATGCGTTTCCGGAGCGTGTTTAACTAAACTTTTTTTTTCTTGTTGTTTTTGGTACTACCACGTCTCAATGTACTGGACACTTTTTTTCGTACTCCATGTTTACTCCTTCTGCCTTTCAGCTTTCCCTTCTTTAAAAAAAAAAATTCAAATGTTTGTAAACCTGTTGTACCACACAGCTATCGTCATCAGTCCCTAGATTTAAAAATTACTTATAGTAACTTACGGTAAGGACAAGACACACACACACACACACACACACACACACACACACACACACACACACACGCATATGCCTGAAGGACGACTCGTACCTCCGGCGGGAGCGGCACGATACCTTAGGCCACATAACTCCTCCAACGTGGTCTCTTCTTTGCTTAGTATTGGTTTCTTGATATTGATATGTCAAATTTGCTTTTCTCCAAATTTCTCTTCAATCCAGCGCTCGTCTAGCTATAGCAGACTTTTGCAGTGTGCCCCTTCTACTAAGTTGTAAATGTGAAGTCGCCGCCTTTCTGACGCTACTAACAGGGCCCGTATGTAGGTCATCTGATACTCGGTTCATCGACCTATAGCAAAATGCCAGCTAGGGTCTTGGGTTGTGGCAGTTCCGGTTCGAATCCTGTTCGCGCCAGCCCCACCGAAGGCCGGCGGGTTGGGCGCTGGCTAGCTGCTTAGCCTGCTTCTCTCCCGCGGTTCTCGGGTGTCGCAACGCCGGCGTTTGTTTCGCGTCCAAATCGTAAATCCTCACCGCTAACGGAGCAAACTGTAGACCTAATCTCGGATCGTTTCTTCTCAGACACTCCTTCGGGGGTTTTTTCTGACTCAGTTTTAATTAAAAACTTATCAGAATAAACTCCCGTTCTTCAGTGAAGTGCGCGCTGCTTTTATAATTTCCTCCCGGATTAACAAAGAAAGGAGAAACAGAGTTGCTGGACGTGATGTAACGCTCGGGCCTGATCTTGTGCCTTGGCTGGATAGTCAAGCTGCAGTAGTGCGTGTTAGAGCCTGTTCTACGGTCTGGCTGGCTGTTACGACAGCCGCGGTGGAGTAGCCGAGCGCTCTAAAGCGCCTCGCTGGGGTGCGCGCGGTTGCTCGCCGTGGAGGTTCGAGTCCTCCCTGGGGCGTGGGTGTGTGTGTTTGTCCTTAGGTTAGTTTACCTAGGTTTAAGTAGTTTGTAAGCTACGGACTGATGACCACGCAGTTTGGTCCGATAGATTTACAAACATTTTTGTTGTTACGACACTCCAGAAATTATCAAAACACGTGTTCGATATAGACAAGTGTGTATTTTGTTGTTAAATTTCTATGATTCCTTTCTACCGACTCCGTCTGTATAGTAAAAACGTGGTAACTTTCATTCTCATTAAGCGACTTCACTCAGGCCCGTATTTTGGACATCCGATGCTCCCGGCACAAAATCTGATCACCCCCTCAGCAGCCCTCTCCTTACTACCCCCGCCCCCCTATCTTCCTCAGCAGAGCAGAAATGCCGACACTTAATACGCTGCAGGATAAAAATTATTACACCTGCAATTATTACACCGTCTCGTGATGAGCGAAGTGCGAGCTTATGGAGTATCAGACCAACTGTGAGACTGGACTCAACGGACAGAAGGGTTCAGACGTTAAAGAGATCTCAGGCATGCCCCAGGGCAGTGTTACAGGACCGTTGTTTTTCACAGTATATATATATATATATAAGACTTCGTAGACGACATCCCAAGTTAAACGAGGCTTTTCTCGGATTATGATGTAGTTTATCGACAAGTCGCAACACAGGAAAAGGGCTAAAGAAATTGCAGGATGATCTGCAGTCTGTCGATAATTGGTGCAGGGAATGGCAAATGGACTTCAACATGATAAAAGTGTAAAGGTTCAAGGGTGAGATAAAAGTTTCGGGTGAAACCGTAACGATGACAAGATTATCTGATGATATATGCCTTGTCTGTCTAGTATCTGTATAATGCATTGAACAATCCCAACACAGAATATGGATTGAGGGTAAACCAAAGAGAGACTATAAAAATGAAATTAGCTGAAATGAAATTTCCAAGAAACTCAAAATCCGCATTGGATATACACGAAGCCAAGAAATTCTGCTCATTGCAGAACGACATGTTGACCATAGCTGTTTATTAATTCTCAATGCTACCGGTTTCGGTTATGTACCATTGTCAAGCGTTAGCAGAGATTAGCTCATCTCTGCAAACGCTTGGCAATGGTACATAACCGAAACCGGTAGCATTGAGAATTAATAAACAGAGATGAGCTAATCTCTGCTAACGCTTGACAATGGTACATAACCGAAACCGGTAGCATTGAGAATTAATAAACAGCTATGGTCAACATGTCGTTCAGCAATTATCTGAAAGCTGTTATGCCCCATCTATTCACCTTTATAAATTCTGCTACATTTGCAGCAAAATAACGACGATGGACGAAGCAAGGGAGACATAAAATATAGATAACTTTGAACATGAATGAATATCAGCTACCGTAAAACAATTTTTTTAACAATTTTGTATATCAGCCAACCGGTAGCGTAAAGTTTAGCTGCTTGACCTAGGTTTCGTTGCCACTAGGGACAACTTCATCAGAAGAATAAAAACTTACGTGAAACACATGACGTCAAAAATATTACGAGCAGGATTGCACAATTCGATTACAATAAAAATTGGCATTCTTGCCATACAAATAAATCCAGTATGGTGTGAAGGGCATGAAGGAACTCCATGCTCTGCTTGCCCTCCACACGATACTAGTTTTATTTGTATAGCAAGAATGCCAATTTTTATTGTAATCGAATTGAGCAATCCTGCTCGTAATATTTTTGACGTCATGTGTTTCACGTAAGTTTTTATTCTTCTGATGAAGTTGTCCCTAGTGGCAACGAAACCTAGGTCAAGCAGCTAAACTTTACGCTACCGGTTGGCTGATATACAAAATTGTTAAAAAATAAAAAAAATATTTAGACTAGCGCAGGCAGAAGGAGCAAAGAGAAGTCTACTGACGTCAAACGTCGACCTTTATTTGAGGAAGAAATCAGTATCAAAAGGATTATCGTGAGTAATAATTCTACTTATTGTATCAGAAGTTCTATTTTTATATAATTCTTCTGAGCATGTTTAATATAAGATTAGCAGCAACAATTGAATTAAGGATTAAAATGCCCACCTATAGGAATTCAACCATTCAACCTAATACAAATTCCACTCGTAAATACTGAAATTCTCCTCGCTTCCGGAGTTACAATCTAACGCGAGCTGGCGACCGAGGATACGGACTGCAGATAGGCTGTGTGGAGGTCGTCTCCAGTTGGACTAGGTGCAAATGTCTCAGATTTGTGGTTGGGTGCAAATTTCACAGATTTGTTGTTGGGTGCGATTGCCACATATCCGTTTCGTTTGGAAGTTTTTATTTTTTATTTTTTTTTTATTCGTGTTAGAAGCAATATGTGTACAGACGTTTACAAAGGTATAACATACAGACATTACTTACATACATATAAACTACGAACTAAAAGCAAACTGACAGAAATATTATATACATTTGGCCCAACAACGGGCTACGTCGACAGCATTTGGGGTTGCCGACATCAGGTCCTCTAAGGTGCAGTGTGAAGGACATTCAGGGCAGTTATACATGTGCTGGGTCGTCTGCACGTCTCCACAATCACAGAGGTCAGATACACTACAATATCCCCACTTCATAAGATTATCTCTTGACAGTGCAGTGTTGGTGCGTAGCCTGTTTAGAGACTTCCAAACCGTCCAGTCCTCATTGTGGCCTGGTGCCAATTCTTGGTCTGGTTCCATCCAGTGCCTTTCTCTCGATCTCTTCCGTCTGTCCACTCTAGATCCAGGTTGGTCACAGGTTGTCGGTCGCTCTGAGAAAGCTCCGTCTGGATTTCAGGCGTCTGGTGGCTGGCTGAGTGTTGTGGAGGAGGTGGCTCTGAGACCTCGGCCCTCGCTCTTTCCTGCCCCACCCTTAGCCACTCGGAGTATGTGCTAGGCGCCTAATGGACTCGTCGCAGCCTGGACGCTAGCCAGCCCCGGTGCAGTAACACCTGCGTGACGGCGCTCCCCAGAGAGTGGTACTGTGGTACTCAGCTTAGGCGCCGGCCGCGGCACTCCCAGGCCGCGTGGTGTGTAGTGGCGCCAGCCGGCCTTTGTTTGAGCAGGTAATTGCCGCCAGCCACTAGCCAGTTCCAGTCCCCGTGGCGCCAGCAACCTGTCCTGTCCCGTGCCGCGCCTTCGCCGCGCCACTCCAAACACGACGGCGCCGCGCCCGCTACCGCCTGCGGCTGCCGGCTGCCTCTACCTTTGTGCACGCTGCCAGCAGGCCACACGCGACAACGTGACTCACTGCAGAATCACCGTATAAAAACGTTAACCCGATAATAAAAGCAACGATTTTCAATTCAAGGTTCATTGCATATTTAAAGAGATAGACTGATAAAGTGGTTTAGGGAAAGAACCGTTTATTTTTACAAACAGCACGAACAATTCGGCGACGTTTGCGACAGCATGGAATGTCAGCTCGGAAACCATGGCTGCGGTTACTCTTGACACTGCATCACAGACAGGAGCGCCTGCGATGGTGTACGCAACGACGAACCTGGGTGCACGAATTGCAAAACGTCAATTATTTTTTTTTTTTTTTTTTTTTTTTTTTTTTTTTTTTTTTTTTTTTTTTTTTTTTTTTTTTTTTGGAAGCGTGTATTCGTCATCGCCATACTGGCGTATCACCCGGCCTGATGTAAGGGGTGCCATTAGTTACACGTCTCGGTCATTTCTTGTTCACATCGACGGCACTTTGAACAGTGGCCGTTACATTTCAGATGTGTTACGACCTGTGGCTCTACCCTTCATTCGATCCCTGCGAAACGCTACATTTCAGCAGGATAACGCACGACCGCATGTTGCTGGTCCTGTACGGGCCTTTCTGGATACGGAAAATGTTGGACTGCTGCCCTAGCCAGCACATTCTCCAGATCTCTCACCAACTGAAAACATCTGGTCAATGGTGGCCGAGCAACTGGCTCGTCACAATACGCCAGTCACTACTCTTGATGAACTGTGGTATCGTGTTGAAGCTGCATGGGCATCTGTACCTGTACACGCCATCCAAGCCCTGTTTGACTCAATGCCCAGGCGTATCAAGGCTGTTATTACGGCCAGAGGTGGTTGTTCTGGGTACTGATTTCTCAGGATTATGCACCCAAATTACGAGAAAATGTAATCACATGTCAGTTCTAGTATATTTGTCCAATGAATACCCGTTTATCTGCATTTCTTCTTGGTGTAGCAATTTTAATGGCCAGAAGTGTAATTTGACTTCACAAAAATTCTTGTCAGAGTATTAGCGCTACGATTACTTTGACGGTTTCATTGGTATTTACGCATGGCAGTGAGCGACGTTTAAAAGTGAGGAGCGCTTTTTACGCAGAATTTACTCCTCTACAAGTTTGGATTAGATGTTTTCGAGTTACAGGCATTTAGACATGGGCATAACTCACTTTTGCATGAAGTTGCATGCCGATTTTATTTATTGATTTACTGATTTATTTATCTATTTACACGGGCGGTTGTAGCTAAACAGCTGAACTTATTTTAATTTGTAAGTAAGTTATTCTACTCGAAATTGTACGGTCATTCATTTTGGTATTCGCAAAAATTTCTGTAGCACGCTTCGTTGTCTACGAAGGAGAGTAGGTAAACGTTTCCTGTGTCGACTGTGGTCAGAGTTGCGTACGAAAGGAAAAAAATAGAATGATACGTTAAAGATAAGACGTATCTTTATTTTCCTACATCATTTCCAAGTACATTGAGACATTTGTCATACCGCTTTATAAGCTTCAAAAACCCTCCCAAGAAAGAACGAGGACGCTTCGATCCAAGAGTGGCAATACGGTTTTGCGTTGCCTTCGCCTGGTGCGGTCTCGCATTGTCATCCGACAACAGAGCGCCAGATCTGAGAAGGCCAGGCCGCTTTTTACGGATCTCCTCTTTCAATTTTCACAGAGTGGCGCAATACCGCGTAGAATTGATGGTTGCATCATCCAAAAAAGTGCAGCAACAAAAAAATGGCGAGTAGCACTTTATTTGCAGGCGGAGTGTTTTTGAACTTCTTTTGGGACATGGATGTTTTCACTCCGTAGTCGTTCAACGCTTCTTCCGTATGCAGCGTTCTTACTTTTTCCTGGACGGTTTTTTGAAGTTTATAAAGCGGTTTAACAAATGTCTCAATGTACCTGGAAATTATGTAAGAAATAAAGATATGTCTTATCTTTAATGCCTCATTCTACAGGGTGGTTACAAACTTCTAGGACTTGTAGAGGGTAGTGAGTACATAGCGTTTTGAATAGAAGCCCAGGATCTACGACACCAGCCGCAACGTGCTGATACATTACAACAGCTGCTCGATGTGGCGGCCACCATCGTCGTTACAGAGATTGTGTCTCCTTAGCATGTGCTGGTAGACTACACACTCTCCATCCCACCTGCTGTCTCTCAGTGTCTTGTGCAGCGCCCAAAACTCTATCCGTAAGCAGACGTTGACGAGTTACACTTCTCAATGAAACCGTCGTAGAACGAAAACGATACGTTTCCGGACATGGGTTCCTATTCAAAATGTTGTGTACTCACTACCCTCTACAAGTCCTAGAAGTCATCATCATCATTAGAGACTGATTATGCCTTTCAGCGTTCAGTCTGGAGCTGAAGTTTGTAACGGAAATATTCGACCACACCCTTTCGTACACAACTCTGCCCACAGTCGACAGGTGAGACATATTTTCCAACTCCACCTCGTAGTTATAGGCAAAACACTGAAAAAAGAAATTCGTTTCTCGGCTCTCAGAACTTATGCACAAATTAGAAACTGTAGCAAACTCATTTTACTCTTATTTGGGATGCCTAATATGGATTACAATTACGTCCAGCTTGTGCTTAGATTTTAGCAACCAAAATTCTAATTTGCCTGGACTAAGTCGGGCTTAACAACTCAAGAAGAGTTCTGTTAGCGTAGTGACCTTCACTGCGCACAACGCCTCGTGGTCTGCATAATCCTTCCCGAAGCCTGCAATAAACAGTAAATGACAAGGCCAGCAAGGCAGCAGAATTCTGGAGCTTGCGGTCTATTTGGCAGCAAGGCAGCAGGTTCTGAAGAGACTTTTGAAATTTTCCCGACTTATACCTTCTCCCAGAAATTTCCGGGAATGCAGCCGGATTTCGTTGACATTCTGCCACGATATTTCGGCCCAGAGACCTCCGGCCATCTTGAGGTGAGTAGTAGGTCCGACTAGAGCCAAATTCTTCACTGCTGGTCGGAAGATCTATATTTTGAGTTTCCTTAGCGGTCTGCCTATTTTAGAGGACATACTGCCAGCATAAGGAAGGAATGCAACTGGTTTATAATCTTCTCCACTGTCCTCGGTGCGTTGCTTCTTGTTCTTGGCCTTTCTTTTTAGCGTGGAAACTCAGAACCAGCGGAGAATTTGGTCCTAGTCGGATATGTTACTCGTAAAAGACGGCAGCCAACTGAAAAAGCGGTCGTTTACAAAATTTCATGCGAGTGTGGTTCTGCTTACATAGGGAAGATGACTCGAGCAGTTCAAGAGCGCTGTACGGAGCATGAAAGACACAGACCCGCCTTCTGTAACCGTCGAAATCAGCTGTGGCAGTACACTGCATTTCCTTGGGACACAACGTGGAATACAATAAAACAACAATGTTAGCTCCGGTGGAAATACGCCTTGCTGAGAATCTTATAAATCGTGACAACGGCTTTCAGGTGGATAAAAATTGGAACCCTACAATTACAATCTCGAGGCAAGTGGAATCTACGGGACCATTCGACTCTCTCGGCGCGTCGATGAATATACGATTTGAATATTAGTATGGTGTAAAAATTGGCAGTTGACTCTCAATAATGAGAAGTGTAAAGTCGTCCACATGAGTACGAAAATAAATCCGTTAAACTTTGTTTACAAGATAAATCAATCAAAAGTGGCCGTAAACTCCACAAAATACCTAGGAATTACTATTACTTCAGACTTAAATGGGAAAGAACAGGTAGATAATGTCATGGCAAAGGCGAACCAGAGACCGGGGTTTATTGGCAGAACCCTTAAAAGATGTAACAGAACTACTAAAGAAACTGCATACACTTCGCTTTTCGTCCTTTTATGGACGTCCTTTTATGGAGTATTGCTGCTCAGTGTGAGATCCTTTTCAGGTGGGTTTGACGGAGGACATGGAAAGAGTCCAAAGAAGGGCAGCTCGTTTCGTATTGTCACGATACAGGGGAGACACGTTACGTAAATGATACAAGATCTGGGATGGGAATCATTACAACGACGGTGCTTATCGCTGCGGCGTGGGCAATCGCCAACATTCTCCTCCGAATGCGAAAATATATTGTTGACTACCACTTACATGGATAGAAATGATCATCAGAATAAAATATGAGATATCAGAGCTCGAACGGAGAGATTCAGGTGTTCTTTCCTATCGCGCTCTATACGACAATGGAATGGGAGATGAAATAGTATAACGGTGGTTCGATGAACCCTCTGCGAGGCACTTAAATGTGATTTGCAGAGTATCCCACGTGAACACTAAAGCACAGTAAGTAACTGATTATACTGTTAAGTAACTGTAACAAAATAAATCTGTTACGATGAAGAGAGAAGCTACCTGCGGGTCACGTCACACTGTAAGTAGCACCAATTCTTAACCTTACGCATTTGTTCTCCCCCACATGTTTTCAAACAGTTGAATATTTGCTACAACGAAGAATATAAACGTCATTTTCCCTCAAAATCGCTGCATATTTGAAAAACGTGCAAAGTATATGTGGCAAGTAACAATACAAAAGTCATTGTACCCGTATGTGTTAAAAAGAAGACTGGTTAAAAAAAAAATAGCTTGCACTCGGTGTCCAACTCACATCTTCGACGGCGCAGCGCGATGCCGCTAACCACACGGCTATTCTTGGTAGGTGGAGACTAGTGACTTAATTATTTTTCATGACGGACCTTCTGAAGGCTTTTACAGGTGATGTGTATTTAATTTTTAGTTACAAGATGTTTTACCAAATATGACGTGTTTTTGATGAATCTTCAATGTGCCGAAACAAATATGAAGATCGAATTTTGCCTTCATGGAGGATTTGCGCATGCGCAAGGCGAGTTACGGAGTAGATCCATTGTCTTTGTTTCGGGACCATTCGTGCGTAACCGCCAGAGCTCGAGTAGCCAGGAGCTGGCTTCTCTACCAGCTCCTACGCCAGTGTTAAAAGCGGCGTTTCCCCTTGCCCCTCCCTGCCGCGGGAGCGTCCATATGCTGCCTCCAGGGGGTTCAGAAGAGAATTTGAACTTTAGAAGACATAGAAAATATTGTGGGGAAGGCGAACCAAAGGTTACGTTTCGTTGGCAGAACGCTTCGAAGATGCAACAGCTCCACCAAAGAGACTGCCTACATCACACTTGTGCGTTCTCTCCTGGAGTACTGTTGCCCCTTGTGGGACCCTCACCATGTGGGACTGAAGGAAGACATTGAGAAGGTTCAGAGAAGTGCAGCTCGTTTTGTTTCATAATGTTACAGGGGGGGGGGGGAGCTCACGGAGAAGTTGCACGAATTAGGGTGGAAATTATTAAAAGAAAGACGTTATTCATTATGAGGTGAACTGTTTGCAAAGTTTCAATCACCGATTTTTAGTTCTGAATGTGAAAATATTTTGCTAGCACCCACCTACTTAGGGAGACATGATCATCCCAATAAAATAAGAGAAATCAGATCGAAAACGGAACGATTTAGGCGTTCTTTCTTACCGCGCGCTATTAGAGAATAGAACGGTAGAGAAAGGTTGTGAAAGTGGTTACTGAACCCTCTGCCAGGCACTTGAATGTGATTTGCAGAGTATCTATGTAGATGTAGATGTAGGTGTAGCCGCGCATGCGCACTGCAGCGCTGCGGCCACTGCCACCTATATTAAGCGACCACGCTACGACTCGTGTACGTGCTGTATCCGCGACGGAAAACGTTTCTCATGCGATAAAAATGTTTTGAATGTATATATAAAATGATGTGATAGAAGAACGAAAAGAAGAATGTTAGCTTAAAAACTCTTTTTATTTTATTTATGTAATTTTTTTACGAGCCGTGAATAAAAAGGACTTACTGCCACTGGACTCCACCGTATTTCGCATGCGCGAAACTCGGCACACATACTGCCACTGTATCTGCATTGCATTGAAGGCAAAGTCCTGGACACACAAATACAAAGAAAATAAAACTCGTAACCGGTAGCATTATTTTCATTTATCAACAAATTCGGCAGTGTAGTTGCGGAAAAATATTGACGAGTACCGTAACTGTTAGCGGGCAGTTAGAGTTGCGCCCGCCTGTACCGTGCAGCGGAGGAGACTGAGTGGTGCCCTGGAGGCTGTTCTGTACTGTAGTGGGCAGGAGCGGCGGCGGCACAGCGGACGCGCTGATTTAGCGCCAGCAGGGGCTCCGGACATAGGCAGGCAGGCGGGCAGCCAGACGTCCGTCTGTCAGAGGCCACTCACAGCACACTCGCTCTCTTCCCACGCGCCTTTGTCGTGATACGCTTCCTAATGACCGGTACCGGCCGCAACTCCCATACTCGTGCCTGATATTTATACTTCTGCGCGGTCGCCGTAATATTGCGTGCGGTGCGGTCAGGAAGGACGTAATATTACGTCGCGCAGGATTACACTTTGCAAGGTCGCCGTAATATTACGTTTGAGGTGGTAATGAAGGACGTAATATTACGTCGTGTAGAATTCCACTTTGCACGGTCACCGTAATATTACGTCTGGGGTGGTAATGAAGAAACGTAATATTATGTTGCACAGCATTCTACGCTATTTTTGTGTTTCAAACATTACAGTTACTGGTAAAACCCAGAAGTTCTTTAACACTCTTGTAAAACTCTGTTCCCACTCGCCTTTGTCGTGATACGCTTCCTAATTAGGCCAGTCGTCGTAGACAAAAAAATGGCCTTAGGTCCAAAAAAATTGCAGGAAGCTGAATTTTTGGCATGTTTTTAGGACATATTAGACTAGTATTAAACCAAGTTTGCAGCTTCGAAATCCTTTAGCTTAACTTTTAAGAGCCAAAAAACCTCGAAATGTTCGGACTTTTTTCTGGTTTTGGCTTATAACTCGTGAAGGGTGGTTTTTTGACGAAAAGTGACTAACACCTCTATTACTGTAGATAACATATTCTAAAATTTAAGCCCAACCGCAGCTCTGTAAGTCCAATAGTTCCCGAGATATTGGACTTCAGAAATTGACTTATTTCTCCAAAAAGTTCAAATTTTCGATTTTAGTCATCTTTCGCCTAGAATAATGATCTAATGATCATCCCACGGGGAAAGTCATACAACAAAAGTTATAGAGCAGTTACCTAGCTTTAATCTAAGCACAGAACGAAGTCCATAGGCCCAATAGATTTCTAGTTATCGTTAACAAACCAAAAGTTGAAAAAATCGGAGAATTCAATAAATTGAACCCAGACGAATTGCAGTCCTCTTATCCTACATATGTTAAAGAAAAAGGATGAATTACTCATTGACAATGATTATTAACGCATTCTATATAAATAGGTGTAAGTTATGTGTTATGTCATACCAATATATTTGTGAAAATAGGTATTGCTGTAAAAACAAGGAAAGCCTCTCCATTAAGGGATCGAGACTTTTCGTTCTTAGCGAGACCTTTTGTTGTGCGAAGGCACCCTCGCCCCCCCCCCCTAAACCCCCCCCTTACTGAGAAGGGCTGAGAAGTGCGTCGGATTCAAGGCGTCACATCATTGGAGATAGTTGTTTCCTTTGTGATGAAAAATTCTCCAAGGAATATTTAGAGAAGCAGATAAAATTGCGCAAATATCTACAGGATGAACTCCATCAGTTGGAAACTCTGGAAGTGAAAGAGTCGATTGTAGAAAACCTTGAAGAAGCTGGTGAATGGAGACAACAGATTCTTCAGCATCTTTCATGTATAAGTGAACTTGTTGCTTCTGAGGGTAAGTACCACAAACAATGCTACGTAAAATTGCACTCCTTGTCACGATCTACTGGTGCAGGAGGTAAACGAGGGCGTCCTCAAAATCCCCTCCTTATCGAAGGTATGAAGCGTATATATGCTTACATTGCAGAAACGAGAGGAAAACTAATTTTCCAATAAGTGACTTGATTGCAGAGGACTTCACAGGTGATTACAAACCAGCAATTGCTAGTGTTCAAGCTCTTCTAAAAAAAGCGATATGGAGAAAAAAAAATTTTCGCGCAGGTTGGTCCGTATCACAGCCTAGTCTTGATGTTCACAGACATTGGACAAAATATTCTTTATGACAAGTGATACAAAGTCTTAGCGATCCAGTTGAAGAGCGGCTTAGAGTTGTCAAAGCTGCAGCAGAGATTATCCAGCACGACAATCGTTCCCAACCTTTGACACTACTCAATATCCCCCGTCAGATGCCTTTTTAAAAGACGCAGAGGAATCAGTTCCTGATTCTCTGCAACTGTTGCTTTAACAGAGTGTCCTGAAAAACAAACGCCCTTCTCTTGAACAGTGCATAGGATTTGCTCGTGCAGTCATGGCTGCAATGAGACCCAATCTTTCCTATCCTCAATTCAAATAAGCTTTAAAACTTATTTGTATAGAAAATTTGGATTAAAGCACCTTGTTGAACTTTGTCACAGTATGGGAAAGTTCCGCTATCCTCCATGGAGAAGAGACGAAACTAGTTGACAAAGGAGCTTTTATGCATTTTGTGTTCGACAATGCAGATGTAATTGTTAACATAATTCATGGAGAAAATACGTTCCATGAAATGGGTGGTATGATGATCATGACCCCTCACTCATCCGTTCACTCAGACATAAACATACCACGTTTGAAGTCTGTTTCTTCAGAGTCTGTCAAGTACACACACTTCCACACATATTAAACATTCTTGTATGAGAAAGAAATCTGGCTTGTCAGCCATTTCAATTAACGAAGTGAAAATCGCTGAAGACATTTTGCCAAAATCCCCATACCTGCTGTGGTTGTTTGGAAAAGCAACTAACGTGCCAGGCATCCCAGGATGGAATGGATTCATGGACCAAATAACAGAAGATTTTCCTTACAGCCGTTCAAAGATTGTATGTCTCCCTTTTATCCATGATTTCCCCAACCGACTACGACACTGTTTTAACATCACTTTTGGATGCTAGTTAAAGAACAAGCATTTACGGTCAGGAAACACGTTTTGTGACCTACATTCAACCACTGTACTTGAAAGCCCGAAACATTGTGGAGAGTCACCATATCCTCAGCTCGTCAACATTGGTGAGGCTTGGAGGTTTTCACCACCTCGTGTCATTCATGGGGGCCATCGGTGCCATAATGGCAGGAAGTGGACTCAAGGAACTTCTCCGTTCAATATTTGCTGAAAATAGTGTTGAAAAAATCCTATTTACATGCAATGCGTTAATAATAATCGTCAATGAGTAATTCATCCTTTTTCTTTAACATATGTAGGATAAGAGGACTGCAATTCGTCTGGGTTCAATTTATTGAATTCTCCGATTTTTTCAACTTTTCGTTTTTTTAACGATAACTAGAAATCTATTGGGCCTATGGACTTCGTTCTGTACTTAGATTAAAGCTAAGTAACTGCTCTATAACTTTTGTTGTATGACTTTCCCCGTGGGATGATCATTAGATCATTATTCTAGGCGAAAGATGGCTAAAATCGAAAATTTGAACTTTTTGGAAAAATAAGTCAATTTCTGAAGTCCAATATCTCGGGAACTATTGGACTTACAGAACTGCGGTTGGGCTTAAATTTTAGAAAATTTTATCTATAGTAATACAGGTGTTAGTCACTTTTCGTCAAAAAGCCACCCGTCGCGAGTTATAAGCCGAAACCCGAAAAAAGTCCGAAAATTTCGAGGTCTTTTGGCTCTTAAAAGTTAAGCTAAAGGATTTCGAAGCTGCAAACTTAGTTTAATACTAGTCTCATATGTCCTAAAAACATGCCAAAAATTCAGCTTCCTGCAATTTGTTTGGACCTAAACATACCTGATGACTGGCCTAAATGACCATACCGGCCGCAACTGCCATGCTGCGTGCCTGACATTAACACCTCTGCGTAGTCGTCGTGATATTATGCTCAGCCCCGTCACGAAGGACGTAATATTACGTCGCGCAGGATTCCACTTTATACGGTCGACGTAATATTACGTCCAGGGTGGTAATGAAGAAACGTAATATTACGTTGTACAGCATTCCACGCTATTTTTGTGTTTCAGACATTACAGTTACCGATAAGACCCAGAAGTTCTTTAATACTCTTGTAAGCGGCATTCATAAAGAAATGAACGGGGGCTGTTGACTCTTGCCGTACTGTGATGTGAACCAGTGATGTGAACCAGTTGCACACATACAATTGGAATTCGTCGCCGGCCGTGGTGGGCGAGTGGTCTGCGGCGCGCCAGTCACGGTCTGCACGGTCGCTGCGGTCGGGGGTTCGAATCCACCCTCGGGCATGGACGGTTGTGCCGTCTTTAGTATAAGCTAGTTAATAAGTAGTTTGTAAGTTTAGGGACTGTTGACCCCACAGTTAAGTCCCATAGACTCTACAAACATTTGAACATTTTCATCACCTTCCCGCTCAGCCTGCCAGTCAACGTACTTAATAACGATAGAGCTTCATTTTTCTGAAGTGTGCAGAACAGTGCGAAACCTCAAGTAAAAAGACAGAATAGAAGTAGAACCCACAATGCTCTCCACACAACTCTGTTCCTATATGTTACATGAAACCAACGATCGATGAAAATTTTTCACTTTTCTCATCTGATACTTGAAATATACCGAAAAGGCAGTATTCAAATGTTGAAATGTTTGTAGAACTTATGGGATCATCAGTCCCCAAACTTACAAACCACATATGAACTAGCTAATGGGTGGATTCGAACCTCCGACCGTAGTGGCCGTGCAGACCGTGACTGGCGCGCCTCAGACCGCTCGGCCACGCGGCCGGCCAGCCAGTATTCTGCACCAGTACACGTCACTGACTGGTTGCTGGCTGACAGTAGAAAATCACTCCATTCAGGATTTCACCGGCAATCAGTTTCGCGGAACTAACGGTGCAGGGTACTGGTGACAGGACGTGGGCTCCAAAAACCGCCAGTGGGGTCCCGAGGCGCGCGTGCCCCGGCTGCTGATCCGTCGCCGTCTGGACGCAGGAGGAACCGGTACAGGACAGGGCAGGGCAGAAAAGGGCCACAACGCAGCAGACGGTACGTGACCGCCGTCCAAATGGCGCAGTCCTGTCTGTCAGGGAGCGGGCCAGCTCGCCAGTAATTTACCAGAGCACCAAGTGTCCCGAACAAACAAAAGCACGTCTCACATGTCTCATGCAGAGGCGGGCCCGCTATTGTCTGCGGGTGAACGCAGACTGGTTGCGTCTTTTTTCCCCTCTCTTCATTTTCGTGATGTACGTTGTTGCCTTTCAATTACTACATTGACAAATTGAGGCGTTTAATTTTTGAACTCGGCAAGAAATTATACTTCTCTCTGAGAAAGAGGAAGTGCAGTCGTCACATGTTACTTTTTAGGCAACATCTTCCGTTGTCGTGGTCTTCAGTTCGCATACTGGTTTGATGCGGCTGTCCACACTACCCTATACTGTGCAAGCCTCTTCATACCTAAATGTCTACTGCAACCTGCTTACTGTATTCATCTGTCGGTCTCCCTCTGCGATTTTTACCCTACACAGTTCCTTCCAATAGTAAACTGACTATTCCTTGATACCTCAGAATGTGTCGTATCAATATTGATTCCTTCTTTTGTAGTCGAGATGTGCCAGACTTTTGTTTTCTTCGCAATTATTTTCAGTACCTCATCATTGGATACGCGTTATACTCACTTAATCGTCAGTCTTTTTTGTGTATCACCACATTTTAAAAGCTTTAAATAGACCTCTTCTTGTGTGAACTACAGGGTGTCTCTCGAAAGACGCCTGGCAGGCGTCTTTCGAGAGACACCCTGTATTTATCGTTTACGTTCCCGTACGATGCAACAGTCCTGATAAATGCCTTCAGGAAAGTCATATAACACTTTGAATAATTTTACGTGTTAAGAAATTTTTCTTCTTCAGAATTTTTTCGCTTTTTCCCATTGCCATTGTACACTTTTTATCTTTTGTATTACGATCATCTTGAACACTGTCTCAGTTCCTGATGTCATTCCTCTACCATCGCCTGATGTTTTTAGATTACACCCTGTTATCTTGTTTATTTTCACGCTATATCACATTTATAAGCACAACACATGCCACTAAAGACGTAAAACACTGTGAGCTATCAAACTAATCCTAACTACATCGACACACCATTTTCGAAATCACATACGAAAAGAGTGAGTGGTGAATATCTGTCTTACGTGTTTATAAAAGTATGAAACAAATTAACCTATCATAATTTCGGTTCTTAGTCTTTGATGTGGTTTGGTGATTAGTTGCTTTGCATGTAAAATGTTTCAGAATGTACTTTTTAACTGAATCGTAAAGAAAAATGTTTAAAAAATAAGTATCTGTAAAAATTAAAATATTCACCGAAGATGAGAGTGGCTACACATCTCAACTCTATGGCAGCCCATGTTTTTCCATCATTTTTCGGACCTGAACGCGGGACGGCATTGTTTGCAGCCGGTGCCGAGGAGAACCGGTGACTCATGTTGGTAGAGGATGGTTTGTTCCTGGTACTTCACTCGATTAATCAAAATTCAAAAATGTTCAAATGTTTGTATAGCTTATGTGACGTAACTACGGGGTCATCAGTCCCTAAACTTACAAACTACTTATGAACTAGCTAACACTAAGGACGGCACAAATATCCAAGCCCGAGGGGGGGGGGGGGGAGTCGAACCCCTGACCGTAGTGGCCGTGCAGACCGTGACTGGAGCGCCTCAGTCCCCTCGTCCACCGAGGCCGGCCTCGATTAATCTGTGGAGATGGTGCATGCACCTCTGTTCGGCAGTAGCAGACCATCTGAAATAAAGCAAATGTTGCTATTAGTTGAATACATTGTACAGTCAAAACAGTGCCCGCGGTTGTTTAAAATTAATTTTATTTATGTGTAAATCAATGATTAACTGCCACCCTTTAACAGAACTTCTTTCTCCTTTACAGGTACGCGTTTCCAGCAGTGTCGCGGGGTCTAAATAATGTGAGAAGTCGATCTTCATTCAGGTATTTCTGCGAGTATTTAAGTAAAAACAGATGAACTAGCAGCTGTTTTAAATATTGTGTAATAAGATTGCGACCTTGCTATCGGTACTCACCAATAAGAATTGGGCAACACATAACTCAGGGCAGTAAAAGGTTTATGGCTCGTTGTCTCTGTTTATAGGGGTGAGTTATGTATGTCAGCTTCTATGCCCTAAACAGCTACCCAAACTGTTTAAATAAGATCAATAATTATTTTGCAGTTTAGCCAGTCTATCAGTCTGCATATGATGACGTGAAAATATATCTAAACAAACATAAATTGAAGCTCTGTATAACCAACAAAATGGATTCTAAGATAATGTTTAGAAGAGTCATTCAAGAAGTAATTTTTATAAATGGAGTTTATTACTATTTTTGGACATGAAAATGCAGAGGTGGTCCTACTTTATTCATCGGTAAATAACTGAATATCTTCCCAACTATGGTTCATGAGAGGCACAAAAACTATCACACGCACTAGAGAGTAAAAATTCCAAATTATCACTCATAAATTAATGAAGTCCATCGAATATTGCAGTTCCAATTATCACTTGTAATTTAGTATTTGTTATAGAACACAGTTTGTAATCACAAGAGTACAGGATTGCTGAATTATCACAGTTCCACGGTAGTCGGATACCGTGCATAGTTTATCACTTTTCACCAGAGACTAAGTTCTGCAGTCACAGTCCCGTAAAATTTCAAAGTCCACACATGCCTACCTCTTCAAATCACAAGTTGGTAACGCGGCTTCAGACCGCCCAGCGTCACAACCTTTCTCCACCACGTCCAAGTTACGAGTCCCTTCCCAAGCGTTCTAAAGCGTGTTCCTCCTGCTCCCAAAATTGTATCCTTCCGCGCATCCTAACGCCTCATCTTTAAAATACAATTTCCCTTCCAAAATTTTATACATTTGAAAATCACAGAATTAAATGCTTTGACCACCTCCCTACAAATGTTGTTTTACATTTAACAAACAAATACATATTTAACAATACTAAAAAACGGTTGAGACTGAAGCTCTTTGCTCAGGTAGGTATTAAGCGTGGCGTCTCACTGTTCAAATATACTGCCGTAGTCGAAAAATAGTTACACAATGAATTTTTAATTTATCATGCCTTTTTATGCAAATATATTTATGTCTTGTCCACAAATACATATAATCGTTTATATATAAATTATCTGCTGCATATCTACTATTTTTAGTCGGCCATGAAATATTTAAGTGGCAGTTTACAACATAAAACGAACGTTACTAAGAATAATATTAAATACAAATATATTAAATACATATATAAATGTAATGCGCTTTGTTGGGTTCATGTTTTGTGTTTCTTCTGACATAAGAATATTACTACCTCAACAGAAAGTAGAACAAGAGAGTAAAACAAAGTTTATTGAAAGAATACGGAAATAACGTGGTACGTCTTTTTAGATAGCTAGTGTGGTGCAATGCTGCCCATTTGCTTCTTTAACTGTTTCTGATAAACACTACGTATCAAGGCATGATGCCTTAGAAGGAAGGAAGCTTAGGGTTTAACGTCCCGTCGACAGCGTAGTCATTAGAGACGGAGCTTACGCTCGGAGCGTGCTCTTTCAAAGGAACCATCCCGGCATTTGCCTGGAGTGATTTAGGGAACCTAAATCTGGATGACCGGAGGTGGATTTGAACCACCATCCTCCCGAATGCGAGTCCAGTGCGTTACCACTGCGCCACCTCGCTCGGTATGACGTATTTTAGGCCATGCGGACATTACAATTACGAACTAATTTAATTAAAAAAATATATACAAAATTTCGTAGGGAAGGCGTGACAAATGGTACGTTTCGTTGGCAGAGCACTTAGAAGATGCAACAGTTCTGCTAAAGAAACTGCATACACTACGGTACACTTGTATGTGCCGTAGTACACTACTGTATTGCTGCGCAGTGTGCTGTCCTCATTAGGTGGGAGTGAAATTATACACGACTTGGGGTGGAAATCATTAAAAGAAATGTGTTGTTCGCTGCGAAATTTATTTCAGCCACTTTCTGCGATTACGAACATATTTGGTTAGCACCCGAATTCATAGTATGACATGATCTTCATGATAAAGAAGGGAATCAGAATGAAACTTTCACTCTCCAGCGGAGTGTGCTCTGATATGAGACTACCTGGAAGATTAAAATTGCGTGCTGGAACCGGGACTGAAACCTGGGACCTTTACCTTTAGCGGGGAAGCGCTCTACCAATGAGCAATCCCGAAACGACTCATGGTGCCGCCCCACAACTTCAATTCCGCCAGTCCTAGGTTCGAGTTCCGGTTACGGCAAACAATTTTAATCTGCCTGGAAGTTTCATATCAGCGCACACTCCGCTGCCGAGTGAAAGTTTCATTCTGGAAACATCCCTTAGGCTGTGACTAAGCCATGTCTCCAACATATCCGTTCTTCCAGGAGTGCTGATCTTGCAAGTTTCGCAGGAGAGCTTCTGTGAAGTTTGGAAAGTAGGAGGCGAGGTACTGGCGGAACTAAAGTTGTGGGGTGGCACCGTGAGTTGTGTCGGAATAGCTCAGTGATAGAGCACTTGCCCGCCAAAGGTCCCATGTTCGAGTTCCGGCACACAACTTTAATCTGCCAGAAAGTTTTAAGAGAAATCAGATTGAAAACTGAAGCTTTAAATGTTCATTTTTCCCTTTGTCTGTTAGAGAATGGAACGAAAGAGAAATACTATGAGAGGTCGTATAAAGACTCGACTTTTCACATTGAATTATAAACTGCCCACGGAAGATTAATTATTTTTTGAATTATTTCAGGGGAGTTATAGATGCCTCCAAACATTAACTTATGGCTTTTCATTTTTTGCAAAAGTATGTTTACTTGAAAGCATGAAAATGGTCTACAGTGACGTAATAAGTCGGAGTAAATATTATTACGTACATTTTTTCGGGTCTTGGTATCGGCGGAAGAAGAGTCGTCAGAAACAGTTCGCTGTTACTTCGTTCTGTGTTTACAGTTCGTGGCAGCGCGTGGGTCTGAGTAACAGTTGGCAAGCAGACGGCTTTTGCGTCATCGCCTTGAGACGGTTCCAGGTTGCTGCGGTGTCGTCAGAACGGGCATTTGTGGCCGAGGAAATATGCCGATGAAAGACTGCGCGACGAGATGCCCACATTTCACGCAAATTTATCGCCGCAACGTTAAAGTCGTCCCCGTATTGTGGAGCCTGAAATCCTCCCGCAACAGGGAGCGCTACGTAACTCTCCGTTTCTCTGAAGACTGATCACCGCTGAGCTGTCGAGAACGTCGGCGGCCATTCAGAAGCGGGAAGCGATCGCGGGGCGCTTGATTTAAGGCGGGGCGAATACTGTTCAGCCGACGGCGTACACACGGCGAGACCAGCCCAGCTCCATTCACTAGCCAGAGCTGTTTGCCGTGGTGTGTGTGTGTGTGTGCGTGTGTGTGTGTGTGTGTGTGGCATTCTCTGCTTTACGACTGGAGGAGGGGCTTCACACGCGGGCACCGAGGTTCAACGACTCTGGCCGCCACCGAGCAGTATAAATACCTCTGGAGCGAGCTTATGGCTGCGCAGAACGAGAATTCTGCCCGCAACACCTCCTGCGGCAAAGTCACTCTGCAGCTCATATATTAGGTTACCAGATGTCCGTGTTCAGAAAAGGGGACATTTCTATATTAATAACAGAACCTTCTCTCTCTCTCTCTCTCTCTCTCTCTCTCTCTCTCTCTCTCTCTCTCTCTCTCTCGTATTGACAAGTACTAGCTGTGTTGCCAGATGGCAGAGAGAGAAAATACCTACAGTCTCACAAAAATGTACCTAAGTTTTCCCTACTTTCTCCCCACCACATCAATAATGTCCCTACATCAGGGTCGTAGCCAGGATTTGGGTCTGGGAGGGGCTGAATCCAGGAGTCCGGCCAGCAGAGGTTAACCAGTTGATTAATGTGACATGTTACAATTTTAAAAAACTTTAAAATAAATATTTGGCATCATACTTAGATATGTTTTCCATTGACTGATCGTTACTGATTGATGGAGTAAAGTGTAGATTATGCCGCGAATTCCAAGTGCTCTGTTACAAGAGGATTACTGATTTATCGACTGGACAGGGGTACATCAAGAACCTGTTAACCATAGAGAGGAACAGCATTAATTAGTTTCCCCAAATAGGCCGCCAATCCGAGTGCACTGTCACACGAGGGTAACTTATTTACTGACCGTACAAGGATACATTGAGACACTATCAACCGTAGAGTAGGAACAGCAGTAATTATTTAGTTCACGGTCAGCATAAAAAGGAAAGTCCGTCACTCTACATGATTCAATTTTTAAAGAGTAATCCTATGCAGTCAACGAATATCTAGCGCTTTGTTCATTATAACGTTGGCTGTAGCAAATGTTTTAGCGTTTTCTTGTCAGCAACTCCTCATTTACAAGTACTAACTAGTATATCGTTCTGACGTAAATAAATAAGTGTAGTCAAGATAATAAAACGTCTTTCGTTCATTGAAACAATGAATTTTCCTTGTGCTGACATTTTCTAACACTATTTCCAAACCGACTCTCCATCCCACTGATATACATTGAAATCAGATTTCGCAACAATTTTAAAATGTCTGTAACTAAGTTTTCCAATTAATATTGTTTACTATGAACAGAAAACAACTATGCCGTCTAAAATATCATTGGCTGCTTCAAATTTTGCCACAACTGGTCGGTTTCTTTCACGTGTGCTGACAACTGTTCTGTTGCCATCATTACCCGCTAGGCCTGTGTCGGCGATTGTAACATTTTACCAAAGTACCTAAGCGTTGTGGGCTTTTGGATGAAAATTCCCTACATGATTTTAATGCTCAAAAGTACCTACGTATAGGGAAAATTCCCTACGTCTGGCAACACTGAGTACTAGTGATGTCTCTACTGTATTATCAGCGTCTTGTTTGTAATACATCTTACACAATTTGTTCATCTTCTTACAAATTAAGAAGAATGAAATGTTGAGACCCGTAGAACTAATTACAGGACTACATAGCAGTGAAACCCTAATATTTCATCACTTCACCACATGTAATTATCGTCTTACGTGCTTAACATTTTTTTCCCCATTCTTATACGATACCTTGCCCATAACCCCTGTTTTCACCTGAAATTTTTTGCGATGCAACATTTACGGAAACCATAGTACTGTTTACTGTCAAATCGTCACGAATAAAGTAACAGTAAAAATTATCTTAGCGTTCCTTGTGATAGCTATGCTCCCATTCCGGATCATGGCCAACTTGACTATATACATGATTAGCATCTAAGTTTATTTAACGTACAAAGGCTCGCAATTAATTATTAAAAAACTACTCAGTTTTTAGGACAAAAGCTTTAAATCAATTTTTTTTTCAATACACTGTTTATGTAGTTGCGTCTCTTTGGTCCTATACAGGCGAATGGTGAAACGGCAATTGTGACAGTTCAGAGAGTTGTATTTACGCACATTCAACTTGAAGCAGTTGCACAACGCAAAAAAGAGGACATTTCTCCATTTTGTTAAAAGCCCGGCCGGACCATTTTAGGGTCCAAAAAAAGAGGACATGTCCGGGTAAAAGAGGACGTCTGGTAACGCTACTCGTATAGGGCTAAGTGTATTTCGAGCGTCATTAAGCCTGTCATGCATGAGTGGTGGGATTCGCAAAAAATGCACGACAGGGGTCGTTGTGACACCTGCCCAATAACATCTAGAACATGTCAGTTATTAAAGCAATAATTTGGAAATTGGATGGGTTTGGTGACACTGAATGAATAACATAAAATTTATAATGATACTATGACCTTTATTTTAGTTCAAAAAATACAATAGCATAAATCATTTGAAAATTTTTTTGAGAAAAACAGTAAACTATTAAATTTACTTTGGCCGGCCACAGTGGGCGAAAGGTCTGCGGCGCACCAGTCACGTTCTGCAAGGCCGCTACGGTCGGGGGTTCGAATCCCCCCTCGAGCATGGATATTTGATATTTGTGCCGTCTTTAGTATTAGCTAGTTCGTAAGTTAGGGACTGATGACCCCGTAATTAAGTCCCATAAGCTCTACAAACATTTGAACATTTTTAATTCAGTTCATTACAAGAAACACACATTACAAATAAATACACTGTGCTCTTTGCAAATATTTTTGTTGCACTCACTGCACGTTTGAGCGATTTTTGTGTCCAGTAGAGTGGGCACTTCAGACATCTTCTTTTTGGTGATATTCCAGTCTCTGCAAACTGCAGCTCTTGGTGGGTAACTCGACAAAGTGCCATGGCTTGTAGAACATTCTTATGAAGGCGAGCATTGTTGACCATGTGAGGACGTATCATTTGTCTTCTTTTATCGGATCTGCCTTCCTGATAGTTGGTATGTTGCTCTGGAAATAAATACAGGGCATTTATGGCTGCTACATCCGTAATGTTTGTCCATAAGTCGAAAGGCTATCTTCCCTTCTGAGGACAATCAGTATGTGAAGCACTGTCATCTTCTTCATCAAACAGATATTCATGTCAAGCCATTCTGAAATGGCGGATTCGAAATTTCTATCAGTTGTTCTGACTTCAAATGATGTTCTTTTACTTCGAACAGATGATATGGATCCATGCTGAAAGTAAAGAATGAAAGTTTATTGTATAATTATTATATTTATGAAACTGAAACCCTCATATGAAACCACTGCAGCGTAAAGACATAGTCGTACCTTTCAAAAGAAGATTCAGCATCCACAGTGTTTTAGTAATGTTGCCAATATAACGGGCCATTGAGATAAAATGTAAGTAAACCATTCGAAAATACCTTGTTCACTAAGGGGTCAGAAAGACCCCTGTCATGCATAAGACGTGTAATATAACAAAATAAACAAATTGCCTGCCAAGGTATACTTGGGTTACAAACCCCCTGGTGCCATTTACATTTGTTCGATACTCTGCTTTAGTTTGTTCGAAGTAAACTATTAAATATTGCAATTTACTGCCTTTTTTGTGAGTTACTGGCGCCAGAGTAAATGTGCCAGGTGTGTCATTTGCTATGTCGCTAATAGTTTTGGGTTGGTACTCCTGTAAGTCTTTCATTCCACAGCATCATTTGCGTACAGTTCCATTATTATTTCCCTGCATTGTTGCTACAGTCTGTACTCAGTGTTGTTTGCTCCGTAAGGCAGCGGTATTGTGGCAGGAGAAAACGGAAGTGATGAACATGAAGAAAGGCACGTACAGAAGCTTTTAGATGACGTTATGAACATGAGTGAAGAAGATGAAGTTTTACAGGAAAAACTGAAGAAGTGGAGACACATATCAAAGGAAAGTAACTCAGGTGTAGTAGTACCGAAATGTAAAGAGGGATGTGTTGATGCTGAGTACTGTTCATGGAGAGGAAGAAGCCGAAGTTCAAACCAAGAGGGCCATAAAGAAAAAAAAAGCCCACAATGCTAACTGACTATAATCAGTCATTTATAGATCTTTCTGACCAAATGAAGTCGTACTCACATTGTCTAAGGCGGGGTGTGAAATGGTACAGAAAGCTTGGAATTGAATTGTTGTCAGGGTCAGCACTGGTAAATGTTCATGTGATTTACCGATACATCAACAACAAGATCTCAACATATTTGAAAGAGGAAGTGAGTTTGAGACTACAGAAGATGCCGATGCCAAGGCCTCAGAGTTGCCTGCAGTTGTGAACATGGGAGCAGCCAGACGTAGGGGTACGGTATGCTATGAAAAAATGAAAAATGAATTTGGACGAGAGCAAGTTATCAAGAAATGCAAACAAACTGCATGGAAATGTAAGAATTGTGACTCATATTGATTATATTGATGAAACTGAACTTACGCTCATATGAAACCACTGCAGCGTAAAGACACAGTCGTACCGTTCATAAAGGTTTTTCATAAAGCACAGTAAATTGAACGAGGAAAGAAAGAGTGCCTATATGCCTCCGTACGAGCTCTAATTTCTCTTATCTTGTCTTTGTGATCTTTACGCGAAATGTATGTAGGCGGCAGCAAGATCGTACTACACTCAGCTTCAAATTCCGGCCCTCTAAATTTACTTAACAGAAATTCACGAAAAGAACGTCGTCTTTCTTCCAGCGATCCCCAATTGAGTTGCCGGAGCATTTCCGTAACACTCGCGCATTGGTCGAACCTACCGGTAACAAATATAGCTGCTCGCCTCTGAACCGCCTCTATGTCTTCCTTCAAACCGATCTGCTGCGGGTCCCAAATACTTGAGCAATACTCAAGACGTGGTAGTACAAGCGTTTTATACGCGGTCTCCTTTACAGGTGAAGTACATCTTCCCAAAATTCTCCCAATAAACCGAAGTCGACTGTCTGCCTTACTCACAACTGTCCTTAGAGATACAAAGTGGAATTACCTAATTGTTTCAGTTTGTTTTATCGTTGTTACATTTAGAGTTGGAGAATGTATAAATAATATGTAACACTAAATAATAAGTTTTGAGAACAAGAAAAGTCAAATATGGGCCATATGAGTTATGTATATATGCCAAAAACTACTCTTGAATACTGGAGGCCACGAACATGATTCGTTACTGGAGCCTTAATGTACTGTAACACGGAGTCACAGCCCGCTACTGTGAATTACAATTGTACCACGGGGCTTAGTCCCTTCCCAACCTCTGCATCCGTTTCATGCCCTTAAACTCTGATAACTGCTGTCTGGTTTTTGTACAAGTTGTAAATAACATTCCGTTCCCTATATCTTACTCGTACTGATTTCAGAATTTGAAAGAGAGTATTCCAATCAACATTCTCAAAAGCTTTCTCCTACTTCCTGTCCCTTTAATTCTGTGATTGTACTGCGAATTTGTATTTGTATATTAATCATAACTGTTTCCTTGTACAGATACCTGAAGAAAGGCAATAACTGCTCGAAACCGGTTGTAAATAAATCTGCAACCCTGAAACTAGTGGCTGTAGTCTTTTATAATCTAAACCACATGTTTGTATCCGTAGCTAGTCCGGAGAAAAAAACTGTAGATTTTATAACTTGAATGTACTTCACAGAAGCAATTCTGAGGCGGGCCGCTGAGTTCGATCAAAGTGCGAGTGTTACAGGGATACTTCGGTAGTTCAGATGGGAATCTCTGGATGGAATGTGACGTTCGTTTTGAGAAACACCGTTGACAAAATTCTGAGTGCCGGAATTTCAAGTTGACTGCAGAATGGTTGTACTGCCGCCAAGTTATATTTCTCACAAGGGGCAGAAAGACAGAAATCAGGACTCGTGCGGAGGCATACTGGCATTCTGTTTGCTGCCGCTGTGGTTGGGAGAAGGAAGTGAGGTAGCCTGCCACCGACGCGCACCTGAAAAGAAATTGACTGGGACGTTGTGAGAGCACGCGCCAAGCGGTTCAGAACTGACGGTCGACAGCCAACCAGTGACGTCACTACTGCAAAAAGGAGCGTGACGTGTGTCCGCGCGCCAGCCGGCGGTGACGGCGGCCAGGCGATGACGTAGGCACGTCCATTCTTGCTGCCAGGTTAGTGGGCCGACCGGTGAGGGGGAAAATAGGCGAAAATTTGGTCTTGTGGCAAAAGGGAAAAATACGGAATAACTGCAGGAAAAATGGCAATCTTATAAATGATTACCGAAATAAGAAAAATACGAAAAAGTTCATCATTTAAAACAGGCGTTTTCACACTTTTTGTCTCGTAGACCGCTTGCCAAATTTTTTGTCCAGCGTCGGCCCCCTGCCTTTTCTGTAATTAAGTTTTTTCTTCCTTTTTTTACGATTTCCTAACTTAGAATGTGTTTTCGCGCCTGATACAGTGCTACTAACTTTGCTAACTATAAGTGTAATAGGGTGGAGCGAAAAAATGCTTTACAAGTTAGAATATATCCGTCATAATAATTTGATTCCCCCTTGATCTAACGCACCGCTTTCCGGGACGGGTAGGCGTACCGGCCCGGTTCGAATCCGCCCTGCAGATTAACGAAGGGGGTCGGAGTGCCGGCCAGCCTGGATGTGGTTTTTAGGCGGTTTTCCACATCCCACTAGGTGAATACCGGGCTGGTCCCCAAGTCCCACCCCAGTTACACGATTCGCAAGCATTTCGTCACACTTTACACTTTCACACACCTATAACACTACACGCAGACAATTGGGGCACACATTTCCTCCCGCGGCTAATTCGGTGGCAGCAGGAAGGGCATCCGGCCACCCCGTTGATATTAACAAATGCCAAATCCGCGTTCAACACAGTGCCGACCCTGCATGTGCGGGAAAAGGGCCAAAGAGAGAGAAAGAATAATATCATTCCCGCACTCCTTGGGAAAAAAATCCTCACAACGAGCCTGCATCAGGAGACCGAAAATAAAGAATTTCCCCAATCTATCCCTTAGGCAACGAAGTGAACAGGATCAGGCTTCAACATTGTGGGAATAATTCTGAATTTTGGTTGCGACATTCCTAAATGTGAACCACAATCGCGGACCCATTTACAACAAACAGATACCCAAATTATTCTTCCGCTGCAGGTTGGAATAGACCCCTGGGGCTCTGTATAGACCACTCTGGGAATCACTGTTTTAAACCATACAGCGAAATGCAACTTCAACCTGAGAGCTGACAGCCCGTTTGTACAACCCGGCAATACCTGCTACCAATGACAGCTGGTACATGTTCCGAGTTAAAACTCTGCAGTTTTTCTTGACGTTTCGTCCACAGCTGCGCCGTACATCTTCGAAGGTCTTCCTACTTCCGCTGAGTTTTGCCGACTGACGAGTCGGGCGCCTGAGAGCGACGTATACAGGGTGGTTGGAAATTCCCGTTACAAACTTCTAGGACTTACAGAGGGTTGTGATTACGTAACATTTTGAATAGGAACCCATGTCCGGAAAAGTACCGTCCTGTTCTACGACAGTTTCAGTTCAGATGTGCAACTCGTCAACGTCTGCTTACGGACAGAGAAACCGCTCAGAATTCCCTGTCCTGGTATGGAACATCTACATCTACATCCATACTCCGCAAGCCACCCGACGGTGTGTGGGCGGAGGGTACCTTGAGTACCACTATCCGTTCTCCCTCCTTCCAGTCTCGTATTGTTCGCGGAAAGGATTGTCGGTATGCCTCTGTGTGGGCTCTAATCTCTCTGATTTTATCTTCATGATCTCTTCCGAAGATATACGTAGGAGGGAGCAATATACTGTCATACTCCTCGGTAAAGGTATGTTCACGAAAATTCGACAAAAGCCCGTACCGAGTGACAGAGCATCTCTCCTGGAGAGTGTTCTACTGAAGTTTAGCGATCATGTCCGTAACGCTTTCACGATTACCAAATGATCCTGTAACGAAGCGCGCTGCTCTCCGTTGGATCTTTTCTACTTCCTCTATAAACCCCACTTGAAACGTATCCCACACCGGTGAGCAGTATTCAATTCAAGCAGTGGGCAAACAAGTGTACTGTAACCTACTTCCCTTGTAGGGAATCTTCCAATGAATCTAAGTCTGGCATCTGCTGCACTGACGATTGAATTTATATGGTCGTACCATTTTAAATCACTCCTAATGCCTACTCCCAGATAATTTATGGAATTAACTGCTTCCAGTTACTGACCTGCTATAGTGCAGCTAAATGATAAAGTATCTTTCTTTCTATTTATTCGCAGCACATTACACTTGTCTACATTGAGATTCAATTGCCAGTCCCTGCATCATGCGTCAATTCTAAACAGATCCTCCTGCATTTCAATACAATTTTCCATTGTTACAACCTGTCTATACACTACAGCATCATCCGCAAAAAGCGTCAGTGAACTTCCGATGTTATCCGCAAGGATACGATGACGTGTCAAACGATCATCGAGCCGCTGTTGTAATTGTTCAAATGTTTGTTAAGCTTAAGGGACTTAACTGCGGGGTCATCAGTCCCTAAAATTTACAAACTACTTATGAACTAGCTTATACTAAAGACGAAACAAACATCCGTGCCCGAGGGGGGATTCAAACTCCCAACCGTAGCAGCCGTGCAGACTGTGACTGTCGCGCCGCAGACCGCTCGGCCAGTGCGGCCGGCGCTGTTGTAATGCGTCACTACGTTGTGGCTGCTGCCGTAGATGCTGGGTTCTTGTTGTTGTCGACTAATTAAACCATAAGGTGTAAATTGTAATGAAAATGCGTAAGTAATAACGGAACGATTCCGTGATGTTATAGTCTTCATCCGGAGACTGGTTTGATGCAGCTCTCCACCCTACTCTATCCTGACCAAGCCTTTTCATCTTCTCATAAGAACGGCAACCCACATCCATTTGAATCTGCTTACTATATGCGGGTCTTGGTCTCCCTCTGCGATTTTCACCCCAAACACTTCCCTCCAATGCTAAAATTACTATTCCTCGACGTCTAAGAATGTGTACTACCAAGCGACCCCTTCTTTTAGTCAAGGTAGGTCAAAACTTTCTTTTCTCACCAATTCTGTTCAGTACCTCTTCATTAGTTACGCCATCCACCCACCTAATCTTCAGCATTCTTCTGTAGCATCACATTTGAAAAGCCTCTATCCTCTTCCTGTCCGCACTGTATATCGTCCATGTTTCACTCCCGTACAAGGCAACACTCCACACAAATGCCTTCAGAAAAGACTTCCTTACCCTTAAATTAATATTCGATGTTAGCAAATTTCTCTTTTTCAAAAATGCTTTTCTTCCCATTGCCATTCTGCATTTTATATCCTCTTTACTGCGACCATCATTTGTTATTTTACTACCCAAGTAACAAAACTCATCTACCACCTTCATTGTTTCATTACCTAATCTAATTCGTTCAGCATCGCCTGATTTTCTAATACTGCATTCCATTATCTTTGTTTTTCTGTTGTTAATGTTCATTTTATACGCTCTCTTCAACACCCTGTCCATTCCATTCAACTGCTCTTCCAGGTCCTTTGCTGTCTCTGACAGAATTAAAATATCATCAGCAAAACGCAAGATTTTTATTTCTTCACTCTGAACTTTAATTCCTTCAAGGATTAAGTACTCTTTTCAAATTGATTGCAACAAGTATACTGGGTCACTTCTAACTGTATTCCTCAAGTAGGAGTGGATGAGGTAATTATCTGAATTGAAACCGTCGTGGAACGGAAACAAAAAGTTTTCGAGCATGGGTTCCTATTCAAAATGTTATGTACGCACTACCGTCTACGGGTCCTGGAAGTTTGTAACGGAAATTCCTACCACCCTGTGTACTGTGGAAAGTAGGCGTGGCCGAGCTGTCACGTTATCGGCGGAGAACACAGTTTCCCTGCCATTAATCAGTGAAGTGACTGATCACATAGGAAATATAATGCGCAAACACAATATCAGACCAGTTTTCAGAATAACTGAGAAAATATGTCAAGTACTCTGTTCTGTAAAAGATAAACGATCTCCTCTTTCTGCTTGTGTTGTATGTAAAAGTCCGTGTACATGTGGTAAAGCTTATATTAGAACCACTAAAAGGATGATTACCAAGAAGCAAGAAAGCCGGATTCAGACACAAGAAATGAAATTCCTGAGAGGATCAAAGGTTGCACAAGAGAACGACACACTAAGAAATCGATATATTAGAGGATATTAGAGGATATTAGAGGAGAATCTTTAGCCTAAATGATAAAATTCGAGAGTACAGAAGAAAACGAAACAAACATCTAGAAATAATGGAAAGTGAGAGACTTCCCCTTAAAGGCAAGAAATTATAAGTGCCGTGGAAGAAGAGATTGAAGAAGACCCCGACAGAGATTGGTACCATAACAGGAAACACCTGGGTACCGTAACAGGAAATTCCCGTACAAAATACAGGCGGGCTAGAGGCGGGTCTAAATGCCGCTCATCAGCCTAGAAGCATCACAATAATACAAAGAGATATTTGAATTTTGAAAAAGAAGACATAAATGGAGGCATTAAAAAAAAGAAAAAAAAAAAAAAAGAAAAGAAAAACAGTACCCCAGTGACGGCCGCATCGGTTTACGTCGGCCCCAGTGTTGCCAGATGCTCTACCTCAATGTTCCCACAAGCGTGCACAGAATTTCCCACACATGCATAACTGTTCGAGAAATTATGTTAAACAGTGCCGTATCAGTGTGGGAGCTGCAGTCTCCCCGCTAGAGACGAATTAAAAAATAAAAAAATAGCGAGAGAATTTTTAGGACTTGCGGCAATAAAATGTCACAGGGAAAAGATGAGAAGAAGAAGAAGAAGAACAAGACCACGAAAAGAAGTGTAGAAACAGGGCTAAAGGAACACAGAAGTCTTTGTCGACTAGGAAAAACTGAAAAATTGGCTGTGGTAGAGCATATTCTTCAGTCTGGAAGTAATGTAGTGAGGTTTTCCGAAACAACAGTTTTATCCACGGTGAAGAATAATTATCCACGGCAGCACAGAGAAGCCTTTGAAATGTATAGAGGATAATTTTAATGGGAAAGAAGAAGCTACGAAATTTAGCGACATATGGACAGCAGCTTTACAAGATCGATAGGTTTTATCTCTGACAGATTGCAATCGATAGTGAAGTTTATCTCTGACAAGGACTGTCTCTGCTGATAAAGTGACTGCTCGTCCACGCCCATTATCCACAGTATATATATATATCTCAGACGCCAGACTCGTCGGTCGCCAAGACTAATCGGAAGTAGGAAGGCCTCTCTGAAGATGTCCGGCGCAGCTCTGGACGAAACTTCGGGGAAAACTGCAACGTTTTATGGACCACAGCGTTGTAACTCGGAAGATTTACCAGCAACTATGGCATCTGGTCGTGAAAGCATCCACTGCGTGATGCTACCAATGAGCTCCCTGCCAGGGGTTCCCCTGCTGAAGGAACCTACCTTTGATTGAGGAACGCCAGTTTCTTCTCCCTATGTCATTTTATTGCCGTAAGTGCTAAAAATTCTCTCGCTATTTTTTGTTAATTCGTCTCTGGTGGTTAGGCTGCAGCTCCAACACCGATACACCTCTGTTTAACATAATTTATCAAAAAAAAATGCATGTGTGGAAAATTCAGTGCATGCTTGAAAAATTGATATATCTGGCAACACTGAGGCCGACTTACTCCGAGATGGCCGTCACTGGGGTACAGTAATTTCTTTTTGTAATGCCTCCATTTATGTCTTCTTTTTCAAAACTGAAATATCTCTTTCTATTATGATGCTTCTAGGCTGGTGAGCGGCATTTAGCACCGCCTCTAGTCTGCCTGTACTTTGTACGGGAATTGCAAATAACAATCAAAAAAAATGTTTGTAGAGCTTATGGGACTTAACTATGGGGTCATCAGTCCCTAAACTTACAAACTACTTATGAACTAGCTACAACTACGGACGGTACAAATGTCCATGCCCGAGGGGGGATTCGAACCCCCGACCGTAGTGGCCTGCAGGCCGTGACGGAAGCGCCGCAGTCCCCTCGGCCACGGCGGCCGGCTAACAATCAAGAGATAAAAAGACCTGTTTTTTGTATGGTGATTAATGTGAAAAGGTTTCTGTCGTCATAATGGCTACACGACGGTAATTTGGAATAGTGGTTGCAGCTAGGCCCATGAGTAGTTTCATTTCAGTATTAGTTAGGCCTTTAGGGGATGCAGTATTTCCAGATTTTGTATTTCTACAACTATATGATTGGGCTTGAGGATCACTGACAACATTGTCGTACTTGAACATTGAAAGGTAATATCTTGCTCCTGTTCCTACTTTTTCAGTCAGGCTGTGTACACTCAACTGCCCAACCTATATCTACCTAGCTGCGGAAAACGTAATTTGCGGTGCGTTTCTTGCGCATGAAATATTTTCCGAACCAGCTTTAGTTTGGTCTTCCTGTATGTGTGATACACGATTAAACACGATTTGCCCTCCCTTACCTGTTGGAATTCTACTTTGGTGCCCCACAAACGGGATTCTCTTAACCTCGAGAAGACGATCAACTACTAGAACAGGACTGCCAACACACGGCCACAATGCGACCAGTCGTACGCATTTCTTCAGACACAGCAGTTCAGTTCAGTCTGTTTCCTCGCCAGTGAGGGACACGCCAGACTTGTTCGGCAGCCGTCAAAACGCCGCCGCGTACATAGACAGCACGCTTCCGTTCGCATCTTGTCCCATAAACGGACAAGCGAAAGACAGTTGCGTCACTAGGAGACCTTGTTTACACGAAATCAAGAGACACTGGATATCAACAATTTTGTATCTTTGCTAAGAAAAATAAGGAATGCGTCTCAGGAAATATTCACTGATTTTAAAAATCAAGAGACCCATGTGAAAGCGTACCAAAATCCTTAACACTTGAAGACGGCAAGTTGCCCCTTGCAGGTGGAAATGACTGGGCTTCAAAGTAATGAAAACCTTAAAATAAAATGTAAAACGATATCTTCGCTAGCAGACGGCCATCACAGCGAACTTCGCAGAAATTCGACAGGGAATGCATCTCTCGAGGAACCTAGCAAAAAATTAAAAAAATGTTTGTAATATTATAAATACATATTGCGTGCCTACCTTGTCTCAGTACTAACTTGAGACATAATCTATATGATGATGATCTCATTGTAATATGGAAGCCGGTCAGGTTTCTAAGACATGCAGTCTTTAATTTCTGCGAAATAGACCTTTTTTTCATATTTTGTGATGAAAAGTACTCGGACACCTGGCTGAAAATTACTTACAAAGTCGTGGCGCTCTCGGCTGGCAATTCTGCAATGCAGTTTGGTGTTGGCGCGTCCTTGGGCCCGGCGCACACTTGACGCAGCATGTCCACTGCACACCTCTCGATGTAGTTACATTTAATTCCTGAGTCTCCTGCAAAAGTCAGTTAATTTTTTTTTTCCAAATTGATTAACGTGTTGCCGCGCAACTGTTTCTTGTTACGAAATTTTTTATCTTTGGCCCGCCACAGAAGTAAAAGTTGATGTGGCCCACTTCAAAATTTAGTTGGACACACCTGCGCTGGAAAAAAGACGCGTTTTCCATAGGTAGCTGTATCGGTGCGAATAACAGTGCTGCAAACCCGCGCCTTTCCGGGACCGGGTGGCACTGACGCCAGACAGATGAAGGTGTCGTTGGAAGCGGTCTGCGAAATGAGTCAGCGGCGGGACACCGTAGCTTCACCGCTATCATAACCACTGCGTGACGTCATTATGACGTATACATCCCCAGTTTCAACTCTCGATTATGTATATCGACCGAGCGAGGTGTGTTCGAGTGCAAGCTGTCTCGTGCGGAGACGCCATCTTCCCTTTCGTATTTTCATGATTTTCACCTTATAACAAGTCGTTCTTAGTAAGATTAATTGTAAACTAAAGTCAACGAACGCCGTATTGGTAGTAAACTCCTGAAGTTAGTAGTAAAGAGATATAAACACAGATGGGAGTTTTCTGACACTGTTATTGATTAATTAGAATTTATGTTCTCCGTTATTTCGACTTATTTTTCTATTAAAATGTGTTTTTCCTATTTAGTGAACATGCTGTGAAATATGGGCCAACGAACTGTAATCAATACTACCACTACCTGTACGTAAACTGCGGACAGACTGTAATAATACATGATGTGAACGACATGACCATACAAATAATTTTATGTATAAATTCCGTGGCAACTGTCGTTCCTTAATGACACTGATGTGCCTCGTTTCTTTTAATATTCATTTTCTTGCGTTCTAAACGCACTATTTATGGGATAAACTTGCTAATACTGTACTTCATGAAACTCTACAGCTTCGTCTACATTACCTAGTCAACGTATGAAACTACTTCTATCAGCATGAAATTTACAACTTTCTTTATTTCTGTGTGCAGTTAGTTCAAAGAGAATGTTTACAGTTCGTTCGTCCATATTTCACGTCATGTTCACTAAATAGAACAAATACACTTTTAAGAAAAACGCTGGTGCACTTACGAAGTCGAAACATCGCAGGATTTAATTAATAATTGTACTCAAGGTACGTTTATTTACACCACACCTTCACGCTTTTGTTCAAAGCGCTACAACGCTGTCAACAGAGAAATATCAGAACTTATCCAGCAATACTGCAGTTGTCAACTCTAGTTTACAATTAATCGTACTAAGAACGATATGTTTTTGGTACCTCTTCATTTGCCGTGGCAACACGTGAGTTATAAGGAGAAAATCATGAAAATACGAAAAGGAAGATGCTGTCTCTGCATGAGAGGACATGCAACTGCACGGATCAGACATCGGCATATTTGACAGGAGAGACCGGCTTTGTCATTTTGACGTCAATTTCTTGGCTCGTTGCAGTAGCCTCAAGGCGCTCAGTCGATACACACAATCGAAGACCGGAACTTGTTACGTATACGTCATAGTGACGTCACACCGTAGAATGATAGCGGTGATAGCATAGCATAGAGTGCGCGTGTACCTGTCTCTGCCGTGTCGTGGTTTGAAACCAACATCTAATATGGCCCCTAGTCACGTGACTGAGTTTGCGTCATTAGGTTCCTTTAAGCAGGTACCAGTTACCAGATTTTTTTTTTTTTTTTTTTTTTTTTTTTTTTTTTTTACTTATGAATGTAATTATTGACGGGAGGACATTTCTAACTGGTCTTGACTAAATTTGTGTTTCATCAAGTATGTCATGCTTTTAATAACGGTGTACACAGCTATATTTGAATACAGAACATTCAGTAAAGCTATTAAACTAGTTTTAGGTATTTTTGCACTGCACTTATTCTAATGGAAATAGCGAGCACTTTGCAAGGTTTACGTTTTGGCATATTCATACGCAGAAGTCGTAAAATACAAACGCTTGTATTGTGTAAAAATCTGATATTACGGATATAGACCGTTTTTAGTTCCTCTAAAATGATAACACGTATTGTTGAGAAAACGTAAGAAAACTAATGCTGTTTGTAAAACTGTTTTTCCGCCTTCTACTCCCATGGCAGATGTAAAGTAAGAGACTCGCAGAGTAACAAAAACAACTATTCACTTAATTAGTGCAAGTCGTTTATACGTTTCACCTAGGCACATTTAAAAACTATAACCTTCGCATTAACATTAAGAATTGCGGAGAAATAACGTTAACTGTACTGCTAAAAGCGTTATAATGATATGACTAGACGTTTTGTTGTTAAAATCAAAGCCACATTTGAGTTATAAATGGGAAAAACTACATCTGGCTGCTCTACCTCACATTTCTCGTTATGACGAAAATGGCTTGTTGCCCCGAGTCACGTAACTGGTTTCAGTGTAATGACATCATGCGCAGTCTATTTTATCTACGGTCTATGGCAGTGACCCTTTGCTCTTCCGTCAGTGGCATGGCCTGCATAGACCAGGGCGGTGCAAAAACGCCGCCACTAGGCCACCGGGCCACAGCGCCAGCTGTGGCGGTGACGTCACGCAGACGCCCAGGGCCGACCGCCTGGTCGCCTGACACCTGCCCTGACTCCTGACCGCCTCCGTCTGACCGCTTCATCTGACGCGTAATCACGGAAGTCATTACCCTCTACTGGGTAGCTGTATTGTCAGATACGGGGCGTTTTTTTCGGGTCAATTAGTGTCCGATACCACCCATCGGCTTAGACCAAAAGGGACATATGTCATTGTACCCGGCACCAATTATATTTGCGGTTATTTCAAGTCGCAGATAATAATGCCACGAGTCTTCCGACGAAAGGCGTGGTACAGTGGTTAGCATCGCAGATCACTGTGCTCGCGGTCCCCAGTCCAGAACCCACCACGGGAAGAAAACATTATTTCTTTGTATTTACTATTTCTAGAATTACTTTTAAAGGCGCCATGATCTACTGTGCTTCTTATAAGTAGCATTACGGAATTTTATTTGGAAAAGGTTACATTTTCATACGCCTCTCTTTTCCATTCCTTAATACAGTTTCGTTTCGTTCTTAATTATTTAATGATGCGTAAATTTCATTGCAATAAATTGATTTATATGCTACTTTTGACTATTAAGGTAACATTCGCCATATACATCATATACCTACTCTCTGCGGATCAGGTATGACGTCATTGACGGGTGGTATCGCACATTAGAATTTACCCGTTTATCTTATTTTAATTTTTAATTATTTTTTATTTATGTATTCGCAATTGCCAATATGATTCACTATCATCTGTATAATTTTACGGTAGCATATGAGAATTTTGTGTCAGACCGGGACTCGAACTCGGATTTCGGACTTTCCCGAAACGACGCAAACTTCTATACACCGCACACCGGCTACTGGTCACGAGTGGTCGTACATTGTAGTACCACGTAAGTCCCGCGCAGCTAAAGATGGAAATCCGGGTTCGAGTCTCGGTCCGGCACAAAATTTTAATAAGTCACCATTAAATATACAGTGGATGCTGATTCATATCCCAAATACCGAAATCATTTCTTTTACTAACATTAACAGCTGTAGTCCATGCAGTCTAAAGGATAAGCACGGACACTGCACTTGGTAGATAAATTCTATGGTGTGTCATGACAGCAGATGATACTACACCAATGAGGCTGCATCCAACGATGTTTCCGTCAACCGAGGCGAGAAATTAAATACCAAACAGAAAAAAAAGTTACTTGCTGTAAAGACATACCTGATCATATACTGCCGAAAATAACAGTTGTACACCCTCTTAGAATGTTCCCAAACACTCAAGATTTATTGTTCAAACAGTCCCTGTGGGGTTCACGGATTGATAACATTTACAGATCAATACCCTGTGGCGGCGATTCCTTCAGTGAACCTCAGGAAAAAGGTCGTCGTGAAAAATAGTAAATAAATATAAAAATGAATAAAAAGTGTTTTTAAGTTATGGTAAGAGACACCAGCTCCTGGCTACTCGAGCTCTGGCGGATACGCACGAATGGTCCCGAAGCAAAGGCAATGGAGCTAAGGTGCACCTCGCCTTGCGCATGCGCAAATCCTCCATGAAGGCAACACTGGCCCTTCATATTTGTTTTTGAGGCATAAAACATTTTGCGAAAACACGTCATATTAGGAAAACGTCTTATAACTATAAAGTCGCATCAACTCTAAAAGCTTTCAGAAGATCCTATCACGAACAATAATGAAGTCAAAAAAATCTCCACCTAGTAAGAATAGGCGTGTGGTTAGCGGCATCGTGCTGCCACACGATCTTATGGGAACAACAATTACTTTTGTATTGTTACTTGTCATATGTCTTTGGACGTTTTCGCAAATGTGTCGCGGTTTTGAGGGTAAATAACAATTGTAATCTTGAATGAAACTTTCACCCTGCAGCGGAATGTGCGCTGATATGAAACTTCCTGGCAGATTGAAATTGTGTGCCGGACTCGGGACTCGAACCTGGACTCGGGACTCGAAGCCTTTCGCGGGCAAGCGCTCTACCATCTGACCATCCCCACAGGACTCACAATGCTGCCTCACCATTCTAATTCGGCCCCCGGTTCCGGCACACAATTTTAATCTGATAGGAAGTTTCATTCTGGAAACATCCGTTAGGTTGTGGCTAAGCCATGTCTCCACCATATGCTTTCTTCCAGGAGTGCTAGTCTTGGAAGTTTCGCAGGAGAGCTTCTGTGAAGTTTGGAAAGTAGGAGGCGAGGTACTGGCGGAAGTACAGTTGTGAGGCGGCATCGTGAGTCGTGTCGGGATAGCTCATTCGGTAGAGCGCTTCCCCGCGAAAGGCAAAGGTCCCAGGTTCGAGTCCCGGTTCCGGCACACAATTTTAATCTGCCAGAAAGTTTCAATTATAATCTTCATTGTAACAAATATTTGACTACTTCAAGACATGTGGGGGGACACAGCGTTTGCGCATGCTAAAGTTAGTAGAGGGTGATGTTTACAGTATCATGTTTGTTACAGACAGTGTAATAAGTTACTTACTGTGTTTTAGTGTTCATGTGCATATTCATATGTTACTGGTGTTTATTATAAAACAAAAATGAACATCGTTCAGTGTCTTTTAGAAACAAATTATTCAGCTTTAAGCTTGTAACAAAAGTGTGAAATAAAGAAGCTTGGGTGGCAGACACGTCAGATCGAGTTGAAGCAAGCGCATACAAGCCGAGGTGAGACAAAACCTCAAGCGTACTGCGGTACCAGCAGTAGATGCGTGCTGAAACAACTGCACTGGTACGCGGCGTTGCCTCCAAAATGCTGGCGCTCATTCTAGCAAAAAAACATTTTGCTCTGATTGTTGCCAGCATGGTATTGAAATACCTGGGAAGCAGGTTCCTAGCCTTACTTGCCCAGGGCCCCACTGGGTTTTGCCCCTAACGGTTGAGGGACTAACCGGTGGATTTGGTAGTCTTTGCCGTCTGAGCACAAAGGTGGCCACGACTCAGAATATGTCCGAGATGCCCAACCTTATTCCAAAGTAACTGGTATCCCAACTGTCAGGACCACTTACTTGGCCACTCATACGTTGCCTGTGATTGATGAACTAGGACATGACTACAGGAACCCACACCATGAACCACTAGCAACAAACAAATGTCTGTAAATCTCCCTTTATTTTAATCTCCTTGTTATAAACATTATCTGATATTAAGGAACAAGGGTCTAGTTTTCGACCAGCTGCTTCTTAATTTTCGATACTCGCTTTGGCTAACTTCTACCGCTGGTGGCGCTGCAATACTCTTCACTTCCCAGAGGGCGTTCTTCCACTTGTTGCACATGCGCACTGGCCTGTTCCCGCGGTATAAAGGAGCTGCCGTAGCTGATGTGTCCTCAGTTCCAGGGTGATTGAGCACCAGTCATACCTGAAGACCGCCGAAATATCGTATCAGCAGATCGACATAATCCGGGCGCAAACCCGTGAAGAACAACAACAAACATTACTCTTACGGCGCCTTACCCACCACTAGGAGCGCTAGTGTCGTTGCAAATGTTATTTGTTAATACATTTCACTGCAGCGATTGTTGCAACCGTGTCTGATAGACTATGATGTCAGTGTACTTTAGGCAGCAGAAACGTTCCTTTGTCCTGCACGCCGGAGCTTCCGTCGCGGCCGCAGCCTCACTGGTCGCCATCAAATGACTGCGTCGGTCTGTTCCGAGCACTTAATTACGAACGTCTGCGGACTGCGGACCCTGCCTGATTGTCTGCTCTGCTGCGCTGCGCTATCTGTCACTCTGAATGAGGCCCGACACACTCACTTAGACCCGCGAGCCGCCGGGGTCAGACTTCATCAGGTTACTTTCCGCGGTTTGCGCTCCACGACTGCGATATGTTTCCAATACTCTGAGATTTTCAGTTATCAGTCGATCTTTTTTTTTTTTTTTTTTTTTTTTTTTTTTTTTTTTTTTTTTTTTTTTTTTTTTTTTTTAATCTTTATTGGCAAATCATGATTTAGGCCAGTATCTGGCCATTATCAATGCATGTGTTAAACTGACGATGTTATTAATGTGGAAAACTCACACTACGCCAAGTATAATACTTTACACATCCATTGATAATGTCCAGTTACTGGCCCAAGTCATGATTTGCCAATAAACTTTTTTTAAAAGAAAGTTCGACTGACAGCTGAAAATCATAGAGTATTGGAGTCAAACTTCTCACATTCCCGACATCAGTAATCATAGCCCAGTAACAAACCAACTGCTTTGAGAACGATTTAGGAGACAATATGAATAGCTCCCTTAGACTTTTCGCGGATGATGCTGTCGTTTATCGGTTAGTGAAGCCAACAGAGGATGAAAAGCAACTGCAAAGCGATTTAGACAAAATTTCTATTTGGTGCGAAAATTGGCAGTTGACACTAAATAAAGAAAAGTGTGAAGTAATACACGTGACCACTAAGAGAAATCTGCTGAACCTCAAATACGCGATAAATCAGTCAAACCTTAAGGTCGTAAATTCTACCAAATAACTACGACTTACAATTACGAACAACTTTGACTGGAGAGAACACATAGAAAATATTGTGGGGAAGGCGAATCAAAGTTTACGTTTCATTGGCAGAACGCTTCGAAGATGCACCAGTTCCACCAAAGAGACTGTCTACATCACACTTGTGCGTCCTCTCCTGGAATACCGTTGCCCCTTGTGGTTGTGGGACCCTCACCAGGTGGAACTGACGGAAGACATTGAGAAGGTTCAGAGAAGGGCAGTTCCTTTTGTTTTATTACGTTACGGAGGGGAAAGCGTCACGGAAATGTTGTACGAATTGGGGTGGAAATCATTAAAAGAGAGACGTTATTCATTGCGGCGTGATCTGTTTGCGAAGTTTCAATCACCTACTTTTACTTCTGAATGTGAAAATATTTTGCTAGCACCCACCTAATTAGGGAGACATGACCATCCCAATGAAATAAGAGAAACGGAACGATTTAGGTGTTCTTTCTTTCTGCGCGCTATTAGAGAATGGAACGGTGGAGAAAAGTTATGAAAGTGGTTAATGAACCCTCTGCCAAGCACTTTAATGTGATTTGCATAGTATCTATGTAGATGTAGACTGTGCGACCGAAGCACCAAGCTGGAACAAATGCACTGTCAACACTTCATACACCGCGTCCAACCGCTGACGCCGATTTTCCCTACCCCCACGAACAAGTCTAAGCTTCAGTGTTCAGTAGCGAAGAAGCCACCCAAAACCTTGACTCTAAAATCTGCGCTGAAAGAAATAAAGGCAATTGCTACCAGTTGACCTAATCAAGCTTGGCACTTTTACGTAACTCCATCTTAGGCTATCTAATGGCTCCCTGTCCTTCTCTAAGATCACTTTCTTTACCTAACAAGCACACATTCGTCAATCCGCCGCACCTACCGAGAAAAGTACTAAGGTGATGAGGTAAAGTCTGCCCGCGACCAGGAACGCACATCGTACGCTGTACGCTGTAACTCGGCTCTTAGCGCTGAAAGAGTGGTGTCTTGCAGAGTACACAGGGTGTCCAATGATTACATAAATTGATAACTCAGGCTAGAAGTAAGATACAAATATGAAACTGGTATCTAATTGCTTACAAACTATCAAAGTTTTTTTTTTCTCACATCAGTAAACTTCCACATGAGCACACTTGGTAGCACGTAGCACATCTAGGCGATATTCAGTTTCCGTCCACACATTAGCCAACATTACTGGAGAGATCAATTCAACGACTGTGGTTATCCGTTGCCGCAGGATTTCAAGATCTGGTACACGTGTTCAGTAGACCTTGACATAACCCCATAAAAAGTAGTCTAACGGGGTTATGTCAGGAGAGCGTGGAGGCCAAATCGTTGGCCCATCACGACCAATCCATCGCCCAGGAAAGGTCATATCGAGATAGGCACGGACGTCCAAACCCCAATGAGGCGGTGCACCGCCTTGCTGAAACAATACATCGGGGTGATACTGAAGCAGCTGAGGAACAGCATACATTTGCAACATGTCCAGATACACTGCAGATGTGATGGTAGTGTCAGCGAAGAATGGCCCGATAATTCGATCGTGCAATAGCGCGCACCAAACATTCACCTTTGTACTGCCTCTGGTGCACTCCATGACCTCGCCAGGGGGCTGTGAACCCCAAATGCGCACATTACGCCGATTCACTACTCCACTGACAAAACAGGTCGCTTCGTCGGAAAAGGCAATTCGTCTGAGATAACCATCATCGTCCTCAATGCGTGATAGCATTTCGACCGCAAAGTCATATCGATATGTACTGTCGTTGGGCAACAAGGCCTGAACGATTTGCACTTTGTATCCACGAAACGTGCGGCTCCGTAGCACTGTTCAAATGTTTGTAAATCTATCGAACCAAACTGCGTGGTCACCGGTCCGTAGCCTACAAACTACTTAAACTAAGGTAAAGTAACCTAAGAACAAACACACACACACATGCCCCAGGGAGGACTCGAACCTCCACGGCGAGCAACCGCGCGCTCCGCAGCGAGACGCTTTAGACCGCTCGGCTACTCCACCGCGGCCCTAGCACTGTGGTAGAGTGACAGGCTACAAATCCATAGGTCAGGGGTTGCTTCCCCGCCACGTCCTAGGAATTGTATCTGTCACTTTTCACTTCTTTCACCTCTGGCAGTGTTGCTACTGTGAAAAATACCGAGTGGCACCGTGGTTCGGAACACACGTTAAACTGTAGGTCCCCCTATAACTGGCTGGGTAAGTCTATTTGAAGGTCGGAGGAAGGCCAACGGCATACCACCTCCAAACATGACCATGCCTAGTAAAGCACTGTGGTGTTCAAACCAATCTTCGGATTGTTGACTACTTTACCTTATGCACGGAACAATAAACGTTCGTGTGAAATGTCACGGAGAGAGCTTTTTGGCATCTGTAATTCACATGAGGCCCTGCGCACCGATTTCTTCGGACTTCGCAGAAAAGACTGCCTCGCAGCTTCCACCCTGTTTGCTGAGGTTCTTCGTCGACCAGACCTCGGAAGGTCAGCAACCCATCCTGTGTTCTTGAACTTCTCATTCCAGGCTTTAATGCTCTTGTCATCAGGTTGATGCCTTTCGAATGTTGTCTGGAAGTGTCTCTGCACTGTGGTTGATGATCGTGTCGCACAGGACACACTGTGCCTTCTCCTGATTGGTTAACATGGCTTCTTGGGCACTGCACCTCATCCACTAGTTACGTACTGCGAACCTAAAACATAAAAAAAACTCTGATAGTTTGTAAACAATTCGACACAAGTTTCAGATTTGTATCGTACTTGTAGCCTGAGTTATCAATTTATGTAATCAGGGAAAACCGTTTCGGACACCCTGTATATCAGAGGCATACGGGGCCCATATGGGGAGCCATATCCTACATTAATGAAATAAATCGCAATTTGAGATGTTACGGCTTCACTAGGTTTAGATGGAATACCAAATTGCGGCGAATGAAAATTTGTGCCCGGCCGGGATTCGAACCCGGGATCTCCTGCTTACTAGGCAGACACGTTGACCACTCCGCCACCGAGGACACAGTGACCAACGCCACTGCAGACGACTCTGTCCTGTACGTCTCCCGCCACACCCAAATCTCCATTCGCCACACTGTCTCTTTCCTATAACCAGAGCCCATTTGTTCTATGATGCAGGCAGCCACAATACTGTATTCCCGCATCAGGGAGAACAGACCATGAGGTATCGAGACACAATTAATTGTCGTCAGGAGCCCAGCCTCGGCTTCTATACAATTATATATTTTTGACGACATTACAGCGTTCATTTTAATGAAATAAATCGCAATTTGCAATGTTATGGCTTCACTGTACTAGGTTTAGATAGAATACCAAAGTGCGGCGAATGAAAATTTGGGCCCAGCCGGGATTCTAACCCGGGATCTCCTGCTTACTAGGCAGACGCGTTCACTCCGCCACAGAGGACACAGTGACCGGTAACGCCGTAACGTCGTCAAAAATATATAATTATATCCTACATTGGTCTTTCCCATGTGCTAACGTCCATGCACCATCAGAGTGTGCCACGTCGACGTATATCTGGTAGTCTCGATACCTCATGGTCTGTTCTCCCTGATGCGGGAATACAGTATTGTGGATATAATTATATCCTACATTGGTCTTTCCCATGTGCTAACGTCCATGCACCTTCAGAAAGTGCCACGTCCACGTATATTAGGTAGCACACGACTCGCTCTTCAAGGTGTGCATCAAGTACCGTGGCCCGCACGATCGCCAGATTCGTCCTCCACTGAGCGTGTTTTTAAGACCGGACGAAACGTCATTTTGCGCGGTCAAATCGACTGAGGCACCAGGTAGAAACTACATGGCACGCCATGCCGCAAGACTAAACTCGGCACCTTTACGATCGTCTTCGTGGGGGATTGCAGTTTGCATGGCTCTGCGCGATCGTGTGTTGTTTGCACCCTCAAGAATGTCTGTGTGCTCGTGTGTTGTACACATTCTCAAGAATGTGTCAATAAAATTTCCCTTGGCGGGTCGACGAATTATTCATGGTGTTCTTTTACATTTTTCAGGAGTGTATTTAAGGCGTAGACGGATGCACACCAAGTCCGAACTCTTGTGAGATTCGGCGACAAGCCGCGAGTACCGAGTGATAATGGGCAGTCGACAGTGGTTGGACAGGTTGAGAATACGCGTTTGCTGGGAGGCGTACATGTCGGGAAGAACAGACACCACGTCTATAACTGTGTTGGGACAACGCGCTTTCCACAGATGACGACTGGCACGTCATCATCATTATATACCACGTTCTTCCATCTTATTCGAAGGATCGGCCTTTGTACCTCAGTCGTGGCCGTCCTGTAGGTGTTTTGTCTCTGAAGGTCAGTTCGTACATTTTTCCTGGTAGTCTGTTTGCATCCATACGACGCATATGTCCGTACCATCTCAACCGCTGTGTAATTATTCGGTCCTGCTGTTTTATGACTTGAGCCTGGTTATGGATTTCCATGTTCCGAAATTTACGAGTCTTACCGACTTTCGCTGGCCGCAGTGGACGAGCGGTCTGCGGCGCGTCAGTCACAGTCTGCACGCCGCTACGGTCGGTGGTTCGAATCCCCCCACGGGCATGGATGTTTTTGCTGTATTTACTATAAGCTAGTTCATAAGTAGTTAGTAAGTTCAGGGACTGATGACCCCGCAGTTAAGTCCCTTAAGCTTAACAAACATTTGAACATTTTTTCGACAATACTCCGAAGGAATCTCATTTCCGCTGCTTGGATTCTGCTGACATCCTTCTTTCTCATGGTCTCTTATTCGCAACCGTATGTCAAAATAGGTATGTAATGTGTTTCATAAAGGACCCTCTTGCATTTTGTGGTATTTTAGTGTTCAGTTTTATTTGACTACTAGATGCAAGCACCCGGCTTTGCCCGGGTTTAAAATAAGGTTTTCTGTGGAAGTGTACAAAATTTCATCAAGATCGAAGCAAAACTGTGGATTTTGGCGAAATCCATAAATACCCTTCGACTTCCACTAAACGAAATTTTATGTAGACAGTGCCCTTCCTCTTGTTTTGAAGGTCAATTGTGCAAAATTTCATCAAGACCAGTGCGTAGATTTACATGGACACATTGAAAACACAATTTCACTTTTTTTCAAATTTTCCGGTTAGTTTTCCAAAAAATGGAACGAAACCTATTTAACAACCTTCCCCATGTAATTTTGTGTACGTGTACCAAATTACACGTTATTTGTTTGTCTGGATCTTGATTTATAAGAGAACAGACAGACAGACAGACAGACAACAAATGCGTCTTTAAGTATAGAGATTCTGTAGAACTTACTAGCTGTTTGAATTCTGTGTGCGATTTCTTCATCTTCAGAACCATTATTGAAGATAACACTACCCAGGTACTTAAACTGATGAGTCACCCGTAGTTGTTTCCCTTCCAGTTGTATGTGTCACATACGTTGTCCAGAACTTTTCATGATCATAACCTCGTTATTCCTCTAGCTGAAGATGAGCTTCTGCCCATGTATTTAAGTGTGTTTGGAGCTCTTCTATAGAATCGCCTCCGCATACATATGTTGTCAGCGAACAAGATGGCTTTCGATGATTCAGCTCCGATGCTTTGGTGTACTTTTCTTTGAATCTCGTTCATTACAGTGATCAAGAGGACAGGAGACAGAACCCCACTCTGCATTAGCCAAGATTTTATACCGAAGACTTTGGTCACTCCCACGGGTGTTTCAGTTTACTGTGAACATTTTCATACAGGTTCTTTATCCTATAAACTATGCTATAATGTATTCCGGCTTTCTTCAGCGCTTCCCACACCTTCTCCCTGTTCACAGTATCATTCGCGTTCATCGTGTCCATTTACTGGCAGAGGGGAAATATTAGGCCCCTTGATATCCCCTGTCTGAATCCGCACTGTTCCTCGGAGAGATTTGCTTCAATAGTGGGTCTTATCATACGCTCAATAATTCTTTCATAGAATTTATCCACTTGAGATGTTAATGTCATACCCCTATAGTTAGAACATTTCTTTCTATCCCATTTCTTGAAAATTGGAATTGTTATGCCTGTTTCCCAATCAATACGTATCTCCGCTTCTTTCCAAATAGTACGAAAAAGTCTGTAGACCCATTGCTTCCCAACGACCCCCATGGATTTGATCACTTCTCCAGTTATTTCGTCAACACCAGCTGATTTTTCGGCCTTGATATATTTCCAGGCATATTCTACATCGTCCCATGTCATATCCAGCCCATTGTAATGTCTTCTTGTGGGGGCTCTACATAACTCACATTTAGTAAATGTTCAAATGTTTGTTAAGCTTACGGGACTTAACTACGGGGTCATCAGTCCCTAAACTTACAAACTACTTATCAACTACCTTATACTAAAGACGGCACAAATATCCATGCCCGAGGGGGGATTCCCCCGACCGTAGTGGCCGTGCAGACCGTGACTGGATCGCCTCAGTCACCTCCGCCACCGCGGCCGGCCACATTTAGTACACTCAAAATTGCTACACCATGAAGATGACGTGCGACAGACGGGAAATTTAACCGACGGGAAGAAGATGCTGTGATATGCAAATTATTAGCTTTTCAGAGCATTCACGCAAGGTTGGCACGTGCTGACCTGAAGAAAGTTTCCAACCGATTTCTCATACACAAAACAGCTGTTGACCGGCGTTACCTGGTGTAACGTTATTCTCATGCCTCGGTTTGTAACCTATCGCAATTGCGGTTTCGTATCGCGACATTGCTGCTCGCGTTGTTCGCGATCCGATGACTGTTAGCAGAATATGGAGTCGGCGGGTTCAGGAGGGCAATACGGAACGCTGTGCTGGATCCCAACGGCCTCGTATCACTAGCAGTCGAGATGACAGGCATCTTATCCGCGTGGCTATAACGGATCGTGCAGCCACGTCTCGATCCCTGAGTCAACAGGTGGGGACGTTTGCAAGACGACAACCATCTGCACGAACAGTTGGACGACGTTTGCAGCAGCATGGACTATCAGCTCGGAGACCATGGCTGCATCACAGACAGGAGCGCCTGCGATGGTGTACGCAATGACGAACCTGGGTGCACGAATAGCACTTTAAACAGTGGCCGTTACATTTCAGATGTGTTGCGAAAAATGGCTCTACACTTCATTCGATCCCTGCGAAACCCTACATTTCAACAGGATAATGCACGACCGCATATTGCAGGTCCTGTACGCGCCTTTCTGGATACGGAAAATGTTCGACTGCTGCCCTGGTCAGCACATTCTCCAGATCTCTCACCAATTGAAAACGTCTGGTCAATGGTGGCCGAGTAACTGGCTCGTCACAATACGCCAGTCACTTCTCTTGATGAACTGTGGTATCGTGTTGAAGTTGCATGGGCATCTGTACCTGTACACGCTATCCAAGCTCTGTTTGACTCAATGCCCAGGCTGTTATTACGGTTAGAGGTGGTTGTTCTGGGTACTGATACCTTAGGATCTATAGACCCAAATTGCGTGAAAATGTAATATATTTGTCCATTGAATACCCGTTTATTATCTGCATTTCTTCTTGGTGTAACAAATTTAATGGCCAGTAGTGTAGGTTGTCAAAGTAATTTTTCCAAGTTTCTTTGCTCTTATGATATTTTCCTTGTCGTCCTTTAGGTACTTGTTCTTTATCTTTCTGTTTTTCATCACCCCATATAATTTTTGTTGTTGCCATTGATGTCGACTTCGAACTCATGGTTACACTGCTTCAGCTACTTCTCGCGTATTACTGGCACGTATTACCGTTTTTCCTGGAGTGGCGATGCCACACTTCTATGACTCCTTACTAAAACGTTCACTATAGTTTTCAGCGAGGAAAGTGAATACCGAAAGAAGACACAGCGGGCTATTCGGACTACCCAAATAATTAGTTGTGCACGTAAGAGCAATTATTTTCGAGAACGCCTTCGAGTGACCAAGAATGGCCGGTCTCTGCAGAAGTGGGGGAAACGCAATTTGCTGGAGAGTGGGCAGGTAATGGCGTTCATTATGCACGGTCGTTTTGTTTTGCAAACGGCCGCTGCTCGGGGCCATGAAATTACTCCTCTTCTCCCAGACTTATGATTTACTGATTTAATTACCGCTGCGCGTGGACACTTATTTTTGTTCTTAGGCTGGAAGTAATTAGTCTCACGTTTCAGGCGGAGTGTGACTTATTACGGTGTAATGCACGCCACGGAAGTGATTTAGGGGGAGCCCTGGGGCACTTTGCCTGCCTCAAGTACAGGTTTCGTAAAGTAGAGACTAAGCGCATTGGATCTAGTCTCTGAGAAACCCAAGTGCTGTGGCCGGCACTTTCACGAATAAATTTGTGGATGAGGCACTTCCTGTCATCGGTGTTTATGTAGGTTAGGCCTAGTTGTGGATTCTCTCTGCTAGAGAATTTGTTGTGTCGTTTACATCTGCTTCTTCATACATGTTGCCAAGCCACCATATGGCGCTTGGAGGAGGGTGCGTCATACAACTATTGGCCATTTACTTTCTTGTTCCAGTCGCAAATATATCCGAGGAAGGAAGATTTGAAGCACCGTCCACATCGTGGTCATTGGTGACATTATTACCCACATTTTTATTGAAATATGTATTGTATATTCATTTTTATAAGTGCTACGTGTCTTAAAATCTGGTGTGAATACAGTTAGTAGGAAAGAAGAAATGTAGCTGTTTTCCCATGAACGTTACTCTTTATGTCCTCATATCTCATCAACCACTTGTCGTTCTGTAACACAATTTGGAACGTACATTCAACTGCATGTGTGTACACCATCTGTAATTGTAAATTGTAACGTTGTATTGAATGCCGTAGTTTTACCCCATGAACACTGGAAATGTAATAAGCAAGTAATTTTTTTTTCCCTTTCATCATTTTAGTGTGGTTGTCAACGTGAACAAGAATAATAAAGGTTTACAATTTTATTTAAAGTTCGTTACAACACTAAGTAGTCTCAGTCCCATACAGTGTATGAATAAAGTCCCGTCTCATGATGTGCCAGATATTTTTTTATTATTTATTTATTTGCTTCTCCTATTGCTTACGACGTCGTATGTCATGAATTATGTGTCGTACGTGATTCTCAACCCTGCAGAAATTGTTATCTCACGGTAAGGAATATGTGCACCAAATTTGGTTAAAATCGGACCAGTGGTTTAGGAGGAAATGTGCAGCATTGTCGCGTAACGGAGAAGTTTCTCGCGCTTCTCGTTGTTTATGACGTCATACATCGTGAACTATGTGTTTTACTTGATCCTTACATTTTAGCCCACCGTCCTGTTGGTTTGATGGTGAATTGTGCAAGATTTAATAGAGATATTTGTATATTTGTGTGTACGTATTGCCTACAGATCTACACGATATCAGAAGATGTCGTCTAAGACACGTCGAAACCGGTGAACCAAACAAATAAAACGCGACCTTGGCTGGAAACCTGTGGAAACAAACATTATATATTATGTGATCGGTTTCGACAATCTTAGTTGTCATCTTTAGATCTCTAAATTTTTACAAAATATCATCTCATGTGACACAGCGCTTCATGTCTAACACGGGCTTAGAATTTTTTTATATTTATGGTAGGTGACGTTCAGAACTCAAGTAAAAATCAGCCAAAGCCATTGGATGCACCTCCAAAAAATTCTCTAGAAAACCGACTTTAAAATTTTGCAAGTACATGTAAGCACCAACTAATTAAATTAGTCGCAGCATCTGTCGGTGTAAGGTGGAAGCGTTCTGGCCTCACAACCATAGAGTCGGTGGTTCGAATCCCGCTGTGACAGAATTGTTGTTCCTTTTCAGATTCAGTTATACAGGGTGTTACAAAAAGGTACAGCCAGACTTTCAGGAAACTTTCCGCACACACAAAGAAAGAAAATATGTTAGTGGACATGTGTCCGGAAACACTCAATTTCCATGTTAGAGCTCATTTTATTACTTCTCTTCAAATCACATTAATCGTGGAATAGAAACACACAGCAACAGAACGTACCAGCGTGACTTCAAACACTTTGTTACAGGAAATGTTCGAAATGTCCTCCGTTAGCGAGGATACATGCATCCACCCTCCGTCGCACGGAATCCCTGATGCGCTGATGCAGCCCTAGAGAATGGCGTATTGTATCACAGCCGTCCACAATACGAGAACGAAGTCTCTACATTTGGTACCGGGGTTGCGTGGAATAGAGCTTTCAAATGCCCCCATAAATGAAAGTCAAGAGGGTTGAGGTCAGGAGAGCGTGGAGGCCAAGGAATTGGTCCGCCTCGACCAATCCATCGGTCACCGAATCTGTTGTTGAGACGCTTACGAACACGTCGACTGAAATGTGCAGGAGCTCCATCATGCATGAACCACATGTTGTGTCGTACTTGTAAAGGCACATGTTCTAGCAGCACAGGTAGAGTATCCCGTATGAAATCATTATAACGTGCTCCAGTGAGCGTAGGTGGAAGAACTTGAGGCCCAATCAAGACATCATCAACAATTTCTGCCCAAACGTTCACAGAAAATCTGTGTTGATGACGTGATGCTCCACTGCGTGCGGATTCTCGTCAGCCCACATATGTTGATTATGAAAATTTACAATTTGATCACGTTGGAATGAAGCCTCATCCGTAAATACTAAAATGAGCTCTAACATGGAAATTAAACGTTTCCGGACACATGTCCACATAACATTCTTTCTTTATGTGTGAGGAATGTTTCTGAAAGTTTGGCCGTACCTTTTTGTTACACCCTGTATAAAACGTTTCGGGATGTGAAATTCCACGTGTTGTGTCAGTTTTTATTCACGTTTATGTAGACACCTAACACGATGGGTGAGTGGGTTAGCCGTTTGGAAAGCCATAGAGTTATATTTCCAAAAACAGCGTTGTAGTTCTTCACAAAGTAAACAGTCAAAGACTGCCGTCATCTGAACGTGGTTGATTAACAGCGACCGTAATCCAATTTTATATCGGTTGCATAATGCTGGACCTAGGTTTCGTTGCCACCAGGGAGAACTTTATCAGAAGAATAAAAACAGTTACCTGAAACACATGACGTCAACAATATTACAAGCAGGATTGCTCGATTACAATAATAACTAGCATTTTTGCCAATCAAATAAAACTAGTATGGCAAAAATGCTACTTATTATTGTAATCGAGGAATCCTGCTTGTAATATTGTTGACGTCATGTGTTTCAGGTAACTGTTTTTATTCTTCTGATGAAGTTGTCCCTTACGACAACGAAACCTGGGTCAAGCATTACGCAACAGGTTGGCTGATATATAAAAAATTGAAACTTCCTGGCAGATTAAAATTGTGTGCCGGAACCGGGACTCGAACCTGGGACCTTTGCCTTTCGCGGGCAAGCGCACTACCGACTGTGCTATCCCGACACGACTCACGATGCCGCCTCACAACTTTACTTCCACCAGTACATCGCCTCCCACTTTCCAAACTTCACAGAAGCTCTCCTGCGAACCATGCAAGACTAGCACTCCTGGAAGAAAGGATATGGTGGAGACATGGCTTAGCCTCAGCCTAAGGGATGTTTCCAGAATGAAATTTTCACTCTGCAGCGGAGTACGCGCTGATATGAAACTTCCTGGCAGATTAAAATTGTGTGGCCGGCCGCGGTGGTCGAGGAAACTGCGGCGCTTCAGTCAAGGTCTGCACGGCCTCTACGGTCGGGGGTTCGACCATGGATATTTGTGCCGTCCTAGTTTGTAAGTAGTTCATAAGTAGTTTGTAAGTTTAGGGACTGATGACCCCGTAGTTAAGTCCCATAAGCTTTACAAACATTTGAACATTTTGAAAATTGTGTGCCGGAACTGGGGGCCGAATTAGAATGGTGAGGCAGCATTGTGTCCTGTGGGGATGGTCAGTTGGTAGAGCGCTTGCCCGCGAAAGGCAAAGGTCCCAGGTTCGAGTCCCGGTTGCGGCACACAATTTTAATCTGCCAGGAAGTTTCATATCAGCGCACACTCCGCTGCAGAGTGAAAATTTCATTCTGATTAAAAAAAATTGTTTAAAAAAATAAACTAGATGTGTCAAATTTAAAATTATTTGCCATAGCCCGTCAGTTAAAGAAACCTCAGACAACACTTGTCACAGTGTGAAAAAATGTGCGTATATGAGACGGCGGTGTGGAGTGTCGGCGTCTGCTGTCTAGTGTCTGGTCTGTCTGGCTCTGTGCCGCTGTGCTGGCCGCGTTATTCGCGTGGCGTCGCGTGCGGCCATCTTAATTAATGGACGCTCTCTGAGCCAAGGGAGCAGAAGGAAAGGCACGTCTGCAGCGTCCACAACTCTTTGGTCGCCAGTGCCGACCGAGCTGGTTCATTGGGCAGCACACTGGAACTCGCATTCTCGAGGTCGGCTACGGGATAGCCCAAAGTGGTGTCAATATAGAAAAAACAGTCTTGACCGCAGACATTACCAGTTTCAATTAGCCGGTTTCGGCCTGATGTAGGTCATGTTCGGAATTACAAGTAGCCCATGTGGCCACTGCTGCACTAGGCTGGGCTGTCCTGGGCTGTCCTGGGCTGTTCTGCTGCCAGCAGGTAACTGTTCCCTTCACCTGTTACCTGTTACCTGCTGGCAGCAGAACAGCCCAGGACAGCCCAGCCTAATGCAGCACTGGCAACATCGGCTACTTGTAATTCCGAACATGACCTACATCAGGCCGAAACCGGCTAATTGAAACTGGTAATGTCTGCGTTCCAATTAACCGGTTTCGACTGAAACTGGTAATGTCTGCGACAGAAGAATACTGAAGATTAGGTGGGTAGATCGCATAACTAATGAAGAGGTACTGAATAGAATTGGTGAGAAAAGGAATTTTTGGCATACCCTGACTAAAAGAAGGGATCGCTTGGTAGGACACATTCTTAGACATCGAGGAATCGTAAATTTAGCATTGGAGGGAAGTGTGTGGGCTGAAAATCGCAGAGGGAGACCAAGAGACGCGTATAGTAAGCAGATTCAAGTGGATGTGGGTTGCCGTTCTTATGAGGATATGAAAAGGCTTGCTCAGGATAGAGTAGGGTGGAGAGCTGCATCAAACCAGTCTCCGGACTGAAGACCTTAACAACAACAATGTCTGCGATCAAGACTGTTTTTTTGTGTATTGATCAAACCAAATAGATCGCTGTTTTCTCCTCTGACAATGTCAAAATTAACAAAATGGACTCGATCACGCAAAAGTTGGCCAAAAAAGGAAAAAAATATATATTTACAGTTGAGCGCAAATTGTTACAGAAATGGAATGGGCGTGGCTTTCATTGGAGGGACCGCACTCGGGAACACCATATCCTTTGCGTCCAAACAGCTCGGTTGGTTTCCCAAATTTGTCAGCCGTTGGTGGCTGCACTGCCTAGCGTCAACACTGTGGCGTCTATTCCGAAAGAACAGACGTCACTTCTGATACTGCAGTTGTTATTGTTTTGATATTCACAGAATATATGACTTCAACTAAGAATAGGAAAAGCTGAAAATGTGTACCCAGCCGGGATTCGAACCCGGGTCTCCTACTTTCGCTGACCCCTACACCACAGCGATCACCGCACCTGCAAGGACTACCTAAGCACGCCTCCCGTCAGATACAAATTCCCAGCTTCGCCCTGCCCACAGTACTCAAACTCGTAGTTGTGAAACTAATTTCCGTGAGACTAAGGGCCACAAACTTGCCCACCCCTCCCCACTAACGATAGGATCATTGCCTGTCACTGGCATTTTATATACATACATGTGGCATCACTGTGTCCCCAGTGGTGTATGGGTCATCGCAATTGCCCAGACAGCAGAAGACCCGGGTTCAAATCTCGGCTGGTTACACATTTTCAGCTTTGCCCATTCGCAGTTAAACTCATATATTTTGTGAATATCAAAACAATAACAACTGCAGTATCAGAAGTGACGTCTGTTCTTTCGGAATAGACGTCACATGTGTATATAAAATAGAAAGTGTTATAAAAGAAACAAACTTTTTTCCCGGAACTTAAGGAGAGGACTTTGCAACTTGAGAATACAAATGAAACTTCTGGATAGTTTGAAGCAGTCAACCAGTAGCAGTACATACACTGTCGTCGCTTTCAGTGTTGACGGTAGGCAGTGCAGCCACCAACGACACCAACAGTTCGTCGACGGCGGCCTTTAACCAAACTTCATAGGGAGCGCTCTGTGCCAAAGCAGCGGGCAGTCGCCCGTGCTGATACAAACTACATTAGATTACATTAGTCGTGCGGAAACGCTGCGTAGTCTGAGACGCCATTATACAGAGCCGTTTCCGCCGGAGGTTACAGTCATCCCTCGGGCATGGACGTGTGTGTTGTCCGTGATGTAAGCTTGTAGTACTAGGGACTGCTTGTAGTTCTAGGGGCTGATGGCTACAGCAATTTGGTCCAACATGTTTAGTTTTTAATTTTTCGTGTATTTTAGAACAAGATTAGATCAGAGGCCTCCACCGACTGCGGCCACCACGCTGTCTGGCGCAGTTCACGAATGACGGCGCGCGCGTACGGCTGGACGATACCAGGCAAACGGTCTGTACGAGCAGAGGTGTCGGCGTCACCCATCAAATGTTCAAATGTCTGTAAATCTATCGGAGCAAACTACGTGGTCATCAGTCCGTAGCTTACAAACTACTTAAACCTAGGTAAACTAACCTAAGGACAACACACACACCCATGCCCCAAGGAGGACTGAACCTCCACGGCGAGCAACTGGGCGCTCCGCAGCGAGACGCTTTAGACCGCTCGGCTACTCCACCGCGGCTCACCCATCCTCTATCCCACTTGTCACGAAACACATTTGTGAGAAAATGGAATGTGTAGACAGTAGTAAGCGCCAAAAGGCACACAAACAGGTAGAAGAGCCTAGACTCAGACTTACTAAAATCTTTACCAATATATGGGAGTGCGAAGTAATCGCACTATCGCGTAAGTCATGGCTGCAAAATACTAACACGAATTGCTTACAGACGAATGGAAAAGCTGGTGGCACCCGACCTTAGGGATGACCATTTGGATTTAGGAGGAATGTAGGAAAACGCGAGGCAATACTCACATTACGAGTTATCTTAGAATATAGATTAAGGAAAGGCAAACCTACGTTTAAAGATTTCAAGATTTTAGGGAAGCTTTTGACAATGTGGACTGGAACACTCTTTGACATTCTGAAGGTATCAGGGATAACAAACAGGGAGCGAAGGGCTATATTCAACTTGTACAAAAACCAGACAGCTTTTATTAGAGACTAAAGGCATCAAAGGGTCGCAGTGGTTGGGAAGGGAGTAAGACAGGGTTGCAGCTTTTCCCCAATGTTATTCAATCTTTACATTGTCTGAGCAATCAGAAATTTGGAGAGGGCATTAAAGTGCAGGGAGAAGAAATAAAAACATTGCGGTTGGCCGATGACATAGTAATTCTGTCAGAGTCGGCAAAAGACCGGGCAGAGCAATTAAATGGAATGGACAGCGTCTTGAAAGGAAGGTGTAAGATGAACATTAACAAGAGTAAAACGACGGTAATGGAATGCAGTGTCAGAAAACCAGGCAATGTTGAAGGAATTACCTTAGGTAATGAGACGATAAAAGTAGTGGATGAGTTTTGTTATTTGGGTAGCAACTTAACTTCTGATGGTCGTAGTAAAGAAGATATAAAATGCAGAATGGCTGTGGGAAGAAACGCGTTTCTGAAGAAGCGAAATTTGTTGAAATCCAATATTAAATGTTAGGAAGTCCTTGCTGAAAGCAGTTGTCTGGAGTGTAGCATTGTATGGGAGTGAAACGTGGACGTTAAAGAGCGCAGATGTCCAAAATGTTCAAATGTTTGTTCAGCATATGATACTTAACTACGGGGTTATCAGTCCCTAAACTTACAAACTACTTATCAACTAGCTTATCCTAAGGACGGCACAAATATGCATGCCCGAGGGGGGGATTCGAACCCCCGACCGTAGTGGCCGTGCAGACCGTGACTGGACCGCCTCAGTCCCCTCGACCACCGCGGCCGGCAAGAGCGCAGACAAAAAGATGCTAGAAGGTATTGAAATTTGGTGCTACAAACGAATGATGAAAATTAGATTCGCGTAAGTAATGAGGAGGTACTTAACCGAACTGGGGAGAAAAGGAATTTCTAGCATATCCTGACTAAGAGAAGAGGAAGATTGGTGGGAGACATTCCGAGACATCAAGGAATTGTCAACTTAGCATTAGACGGAAGTGTGTGGGGTAAAAATGGTAGAGGGAGACGGACGGACGAATACAGTAAGCAAATTCAAACGGATGTAGGTTGCCGTAAGCATGCTCAGATGAAGAGGCTTGACAGGACAGGGTACCCTTGAGGGCTGCATCAAATGTCTGCGGAGTGAAGAACCTAACAACATCGCATAGCAGTAAGTGGAAAACACTTGGGGCTGCACATCATCCGCAGAAAGACTTCGCAGATGTAGCAACCGCTGGGCGGTTAACAGGTTCCCTGTGTTCCTGTAGACTCCCTGCTACCTGCTCTCCCGCATCTTCTTACCAGTGTGCCTTTTCACAAGTGGTTCATCCCACTGCAGCCCAGTCCGGAGAGGCACCGGTGTAAGCAGTGCTGCAGCCGCAGCGACCGTCGGTATGGGAGGCTGCCACTCGCCGTCGTCGTCCTAAGATTCTGCGCCATTGCGGTCCTTACCCGCCATTACTACCTCGGCCGCTCTTTATGATGCAAAGCGGCCGGCGGCCCGCTCTTCTTATTTTGCGGCGGTTCTCCTAACGACTGGTCTTAACGGGCCAGGCTTTACGCCGGCCGGTGCGTCTCTCCCCGTCTAGCGGTCTTCTGCCTGAAACACAAGCCGCTCCAGCACTTCCGCAGACGGCAGAGGGCAGCTGCCAACTGCTTCTGGACGTCAGCTGCAGCGCCACCAGCAAATGTCTCTCTGGATAAGGACGGATGCAACGTTCGTGCTAGGTAACCTGTGTGTTTCTTCTGGTCTCCAGTCCGAAGCTTTGCCTCCATATCCTTCAAACTGCTGGCTAGCAAACACAGTTGCAAGTCCTCCAACCTGCATGTCTATCCCCATTGAATTCATTGCCTTCAGCACCATGAGAAATAGAATAAATGAGAAAACACAATTTTGTATGTGTTCTGAGAGTTTATTTTTGTTTACTTAACCGGTTTTTGGCTTATAAGGCCATCTTGAGTTTTGACTACTGTGTCAAAGAGGTTACTATGTTTTGATGCAGAACGCTTTGAAGATGCACCAGCTCCACCAAAGAGACATCACACTTGTGCGTCCTCTCCTGGAGTACTGTTACCCAGTGTGGGACCGTCACCAGGTGGGACTGACGGAAGACATTGAGAAGGTCCAAAAAAATGTTCAAATGTTTGTACAGCTTATGGGACTTAACTAGGGGGTCATCAGTCCCTAAACTTACAAACTACTTATGAGCTACTTACGAACTAGGACGGCACAAATATCCATGCCCGAGGGGGATTCGAACCCCCGACCGTAGTAGCCGTGCAGGCCGTGACTGAAGCGCCTCAGTCCCCTCGGCCACCGCGGCCGGCTGAGGTCCAGAGAAGGGCAGCTCGTTTTGTTTTATCACGTTGCAGGGGGAAAGCGTCACGGAAATGTTGCACGATTTGAGGTGGAAATCATTAAAAGAAAAACGTTATTCGTTGCGACGAGATCTATTTGCGAAATTTCAGTCACCGACTTTTACTTCTGAATGTGAAAATATTTTGCTAGCACCCACCTACTTAGGGAGACATGACCATCCCAATAAAATAAGAGAAATCAGATCGAAAGCGGAACGATTTAGGTGTTCTTTCTTCCCGTGCGCTATTAGAGAATGGAACGGTAGAGAAAGATTATGAAATTGATTAATGAACCCTCTGCCAGGCACTTAAATGTAATTTGCAGAACATCTATGTAGATATAGATGTAGATATTGAAACACATGACAAATTTGTATACTTACATTGACGTATATAGTAAAACCCGTCTTTGACATTGTTTTGTTACAATTGGCAAATTAAAAACTAAACAGGAATAAATGAATATCCAGCGTTTGGAGGATAAAACAAGGAATAAATTTCAACATAACCTGGAAACTGAAACTGTTATAAACAAACTGGTTACTTAAAGTAGCATCAATAGCCTTAAATTAATACAAGTCGACCAATTCTGACTACCAAATAATGCAAAACACAGGCACCTGGAAATAATTGTAGTATATGAACCGGAATGGAGGGACAACTGAGAACATAAAATTAAACTATAAATATTTGTACAGGAGTATGGAGGTAGGAAAAGGCTGACATAAATTGTGGCTATGAACTGCAATCCGTGACACTCTAAAATATTTTTTTTATTAAAATTAACAGTTCTCAATGGCTACATCATTATCTTATAGATTATTTTGTAGAGATGTTAACTCTGATAGTTGTAAGCACTGGTTTAGTTTACTAAGGTAGCATCAGTAGTATAACCATATTTGAAAATTAAATATGTTACCCAGTTTTAGGTTAGGTTAAAGTGACCACACAGGAAACCACCGATAAGGTGCATGATATGGTAATGGAAGATCGAAGATTAAAGGTTCCCGAGATAGCTAACGTTGTAAGCATCTCAACTGAACGACTGCATTACATCCTGCATGAAAAACTGGCCACGAAGAAGCTCCGTGCTCGATGGGTGCCGCGCCTGACCACTTTGGACCAAACACGGAAACGGAAGAACATTTCTGCTCAGAATCTAACACTGTTCAGGCACAATACACAGCATTTTTTGCCCAGGTTCACAACTGTGGATGAAACTTGGATCCACCATTACACTCCAGAGACCAAACAATCCACGAAAAGTGGGGAGGGTGCACCAAAGAAGGCGAAGACTGTCCTGTGACCTGGAAGAATCGTGATAGATTATTTATGAAAAGGCAGATCCAAAACTGGGCACTATTATGCTGCTCTTCTGGAGCGTTGGAAACAGGAACTAACTGAAAAACGTACAAGACTGACACGGAAGAAAGTGCTGTTTCACCAGGACAATGCTGCAGCCCACACAGCGGCTATCGCAACGGCAAAAGTGCACGACCTGGCATTCCAATTGGTTCCTCACTCTCGCTATTCACCAGAGTTGACTCCGAGTGACTTTTTCATATTCCCAAACTTGAAAATTTGGCTTCGTGAGAAGAAATTTTCATCGAATGAGGTAGTGTCCCAAATTTGACATGAAGCCACAAATGACGTATGAATCCATTTTCAGATTTCGTTATTAAACAGTGATGTAAAGGACGCTTGAAAAAAATAGAAAGGTCACAGCTGGTGATAGCTTTGTAATCTTCTGGGCCCGCTGCGTCATTTAGAGACATTAAAAATTATTGATACCAAAGGCGCTGCTTTTTAATAAATTATTTAATACGATAGGCCTGCTTCGGTGTGAATGCCATCGTCAGGTGTACCTTGTGAGATCGCTGCTTCTCTTGTATGTATAGGTTCTTTTTTACATATGTAAAAGACCTGTTGTTGTTATAGCTGTTATATAGCTATATATATAGCTATATATATATTCTGACAGATATGTCAGCGATATTACAAGTTTACAATGCAATTATTTCTTTGCTGTTATTTAGAGCCTATCTGGTCTTATTACTATATTTATATTTAGATACTATTGATGAAACATCCTATTGACATACCAGTAAGACCAGATATGGTCTAAATGACAGCAAAGACATAATTGCATTGTAAACTTGTAATATCGCTGACATATCTGCCAAAATAGGTGTCAAGCATCGACAACATAAGAAGTATTTTTAAAAAAAAAAAGTTTATATACAGCTATATAAGAGTTATAACTACAACATTTCTTTTGCATATCTAAATAAGAACCTGTACATATAAGAGAAGCAGCGATCTCACAAGGGTAAGAAGAGCTACCAATATATGTATAAAGTACAATTGTCTTCTTGAATTAAATAGTATACCCACCTGTTTTATTTTACAGTCTATCTGGCGATGGCTTTCACACCGAAACAGGCCGGTCGTATTAAATAATTTATTAAAAAGCAGCGTCTTTGGTATTAATAATTTACGGCTGTTATTTATTTACGCGTTTCGAACTCGTCATCATCAGAATCTAAAACTTGGGGTAAAGTTGCGTACAATTGTACAACGTCATAGCCCTGCTGAACATGACGAGTTGGAAACACGTAAATAAATGACAGCCGCATCACCACGTATGGCCTTTGTATTTTTTTAAGCTTTCCTTGCAGCACTGTTTAATAAGGAAATGTGAGGTAATGTCCGCTGCTGTGACAGACTATTTTCCAGAGTTTAACAAAGCCTACTCTGCCGATGGGTTGAAAAAAAAATTAGAAACTCGCTGGACCAAGTTTATAGCCTTGCAAGGAGATGAGATGTAATAGGCAAGCTACAGAGTTAAATGTTTACTACTTCATCACCCAAATAACAAATTAAACATATTATTTTATTAGAATCTGAACTGTTAAATGTAATATAAGAAATTATTTTATTAGAACCTCAACTGTTAAATGTAATATAAGAAATATTATTTCTAGATAAAGTAATGGTTAAGAGAAGATACATACATTGCTATGAAGACAAACGAATAACATTTCATCATAATAGGAAAATAAACAAGAGCACATGGCCATGAAACTGAAACCTGCTAATATGCACTTTGGGAAAACATAAAGTGAAATAGTATGCTTAGAGATATATTCCAGTGTATATTTGAGTACGAACTGGCCATGAAAACACAAATATAATAAATGTTTTGAATATAAACTTGCCAGCATGGGCAGCATTGTAGATTAACCAAGACTATATGAAATATTCCCGTGTTCTTGAATACAGCAAAACAACTGATACTTTATTTCATTATTCTGTACATGGTAGGAACATTCGGACTTCACTATTTTTCTATTGGTATAAAAAACAATGTATTGTTGTATTTTATAGTTAAGTATATTTCAGATCTGCAACCCAATATATGAAAGCAGGATTATTATGAATCGATGTAAATTAATAATTACCTTAATTGTGAACGTAAAGCTGCTATTATCTTACCATAACATGGCCAAACTAGTTGTTTGTCATATCTTTAATAGTTGTAACAATGTATGGTATTGTAGGCCAGACTATAAAAGGAGGCTACACAAAGATCGAGAAAGGCAGTCTTGTAACAGCTTTCCAAGCCGCCACTATGCCGGTTTGGGCACCGATGTACATATTGTTGTAATGTATTGTAGGGTAAAAGCGATGAAATTAAACAGCTTTTCAGATACCTGCTGTTTGCTCTGAGTTCTTGCCTTAATTTTGACGCACACATAAAATAGAGAACATTTCTCTAGCTGCACGTATTCTGAATGAAATCTAGGGATTCCTGTAAGCAGGTTATGTAGATGCTGTGTTTTAAGTAGATTCTACATCCACGAGATATCAAGGTAACTGTCCTGAACTTTGATGCTGTGGAGATTTATTAAGACGTGAAGACCACAATCAGTGAGTCGGTGAACCATGGGCCCCCACATTCGATTGCGGGTCCTAGACCCAGAATTTTTTGCTTTAGTTTGTAATTGCAAGTTTATATCTTAATCATACTGTTTAGAATGTACTATACCTTGGTATAACAAGGCATTTGATACGGTAAGCGTCATTTATAAAAATATTTTACTTAAAACTGAGACTTTACTTACAATGGCCGCAGCAGCCCCGTAGCCAGAATTTGGTTTCGGAAGGAGGGGGATCAGCCAAATTTTGAAGCTTTACAACGTAAGTTGAACTAAAGGCTCAAATGTATTTCAATAGAGAAAATATTAAATTTTATTCAGCACAAATCTCGAATGAGAAACTTCATCATAGTTTTGAATTACATTATCAGGAATTAGGTGAATAGCGAGGCTTTTCGGAAAGGGGGGTTGGTACCCTCCCCCCGGCTACGGCCCTGGGCCACAGTAAGCCCCAGTTTAGCTTAACAGAACACTTGTTGGTACTTCTGGCAGATGCTGCGCCAGGTAAGGTGGAATTGCTGTACACAACTGAAAATCTCATCTTCGCAGAAAGAAGTTAGCGAAAAGAAAAAGAAAAAAATCTGTCACTATATTGCCACGCCAGAAATAACATCAAACTGCTGCGCCAACGGCATGACTTGAGAACGAATCCCAAAGCGGTATGACAGCCAGAGTAAAATGGGCAAAAGAACTACTTACGTTTTTATAGCTGCTATCTAGTTTAGTTGGCATTTAGAACTAGAAGGATCGCTTGCAAGGTACTACGTATAAGAACCTCTCGAGCCAAATTGGCCATATGCAGTTTTACTGCTTATGCGGCCAGATTGTGAAAGATAATTCAGTGTAACCATCATATGTACTTTATTGATTTTTAGAAATGTAAGTTCCAGATTGTAATGTTGTTAATATGAGGATAGCTAACAACTCACCATAATGCTGAGCTGCCAACAAACTCATATTCACATTCATACAACTTGTAAATTATCTGCCATGACTGTTGTGAGAAAAGATCAATCTGGCATGAACCATCCATACAGGACCGCCATCCCCAGCTGCCCTATCGCAATCAGTGCTGCAATGTATGGCATTGCTGTCGCATATTGAAACAACAAGGAGACAACAGTGTGTTTTATTTCATACACAGTATTAAAGGAAACGTGCCGAAAATACAGAAAAACGCTATGAGGGGTGAAATTGGACCTGCGGTCCTTAATTTCGTATCACCCCCGTTTACCTTTCTTCCGCATTTAATGACGACAATACTACTGCCAGGTTAGTTCACGAGTTGGCTTTGCCAAGTGAAATGTATGTGTTCAAATATGCACAAAATGGGGGAAATTTAAGTTACAACAAGGAAAATATTCAACAAAATATACCAACATGAGCATAAAAACAACGAACTTGTACCTAAAACTAACGACATAAAAGTGGAGAAATAGGAATGTGACAATGTATTAGGTCTTATTTAATATTACACTAAAACAATTCCATATTTATCTTAACATTCATAGAATATATGACATCAACTGCGATTGTATATATATAATATGCCGGTGACGGGCAATGATCCTATCGTTAGTGGGGAGGGGTGGGCAAAGTTTGAAGCCCTTACTCTTACGGGAATTAGTTCATAACTACGAGTTTGAGTACTGTGGGCAGGGTGAAGCTCGGAATTTGTATCTGGCGGGAGGCGTGCTTAGGTAGTCCTTGCAGGTGCGGTGATCACTGTGTCCCCAGTGGTGTAGGGGTCAGCGCAACTGCCTAGAAAGCAGGAGACCCGGGTTCGAATCCCGGCTGGGTACACATTTTCAGCTTTGCACAATCGCAGTTGATGTCATGTATTCTATGAATGTTGAATAATAACAACTGCAGGATCAGAAGTGACGTCTGTTCTCTCGGAACAGACGCCACATGTATGTATATATATATTTATCTTAGTTGTGGCTTTATAGTAAACTGCTGAATATTTTCCCAAATTGTTAAGAAACGCCTTCCTAACATCTGGTATAATATATTTCGCATATTTTTGGAGTCCCCTGTGGCTGACGAAATAGAAATTCATTGTTACAATATCCGGTATCGTAATGTCTGATGTAGTGTTTCTATAAGTTGATAATAATTTCACGGCAAATATGAATATGCAGACTTTTCACCTAATAACTTACAAATTATTCGTAGAAACGGGGGGAACCTGCAGATTACTGAAGATGTTGCAGCCTCTGCAGACACACTACCCACTGTTGTGGGCCTAAAGCGCCGCCTTGTACGCAAAAGGGCGAACTGCGACTGTCGGCGACATCAAACGCTTCTGGTGTTTCGACACAAATCTGCGGCCGACTGGGCGACAAATCGAAATGTGTATCGTCGCTGGTCCACGTGAAGTAAGACTGCCGTGGTATTCAACACTGCTGTCCCATTAAAAGAAAAGTAGAGACAACAATAAAGGTGCTCTCAATGGCAGGAGTAGTGTGAATGAATCATGTTAATATTCTAAATTCTATGTTGTTGTTTATTTCCTTTTACTAGGAAAAAAGACTCTTCGTTAAATAGTGACAAATTTCTAAGGCGATCATGGCGGGGCCCCTCTAGTTCGGCGGCCACGGTACTTGCGATTGCCTTAATCCAGCCCTGAATCGAACAAAAATGTCTAATTGTTCTACTCAGTATCAAAGTAACTGCTTGAAACTTTTCTCATAAACGTGCTGAGAACCTTCATTGGATTGCCTCAGGGGAGTGTGATAGGACCGCTATTATTTTCTATCTATATAAATGATCTGATGGACAGAGTAAGTTGTAATTTGCGGCTGTTTGCTGATGATGCTGTAGTGTATGGGAGGGTGTCGTCTGTAACTGTAATAGCATACAGGATGACTTAGACAAAATTTCTAGTTGGTGCGAAGATTGGCACCTAGCTCTCAATGTAGAAAAGAGTAAGGTGATGCGCATGAGTAGAAAAAACAATCCCATAATGTTCGAATACAGCATTAGTAGTGAGCTTCTTGATGCTGTCGCGTCGTTCAAATACCTAGGCGTAACATTTCAGAGCGATATGAAATGGAACGAGCATGTAAGGACAGTTGTGAGTAAGGCGGACAGCCGACTTCGGTTTATTGGGAGAATTTTGGGAAGATGTACTTCACCTGTAAAGGAGACCGCGTATTAAACGCTTGTACGACCACGTCTTGAGTATTGCTCAAGTGTTTGGGACCCGCAGCAGATCAGTTTAAAGGAAGACATAGAGGCGGTTCAGAGGCGAGCAGCTAGATTTGTTACCGGTAGGTGCGACCAATGCGCGAGTGTCACGGAAATGCTCCGGCAACTCAATTGGGGATCGCTGGAAGAAAGAAGACGTTCTTTTCGTGAATTTCTGTTAAGTAAATTTAGAGGGCCGGAATTTGAAGCTGAGTGTAGTACGATCTTGCTGCCGCCTACTTACATTTCGCGTAAAGATCACAAAGACAAGATAAGAGAAATTAGGGCTCGTACAGAGGCATATAGGCATTCTTTTTTTTTTTTTTTTTTTTTTTCCCTCGTTCAATTTGGGAGTGGAATAGGAAAGGAAATGCCTAGTAGTGGTACAGTGTACCCTCCGCAACGCACCTTACGGTGAATTGCGGAGTATGTATGTAGATGTAGACGTAGATCCTTTGATTGTTGACAGACTGCAGACTTACTGAAAACGGTCTACATGGGTAGGATTTCAAAGAAACTGCCAGCTTCTGCTATATCTGAAGGATACTTTGAGATGGGATTAGTGATTTTAACTTTCAGTTCATTACTTTCTAGGCCCACGAAAGACAAAAACTGGTGAAAATAGATGAAAAAATTGTTCATAGCTCGTAAATATTGTTTTCAAATCTTGCATTACAAAATTAAAAATAGGAAAGACAGAAAAAGATCTGAATTAATTTGATGCTTACTGCTGAAGTTGTTCAGCTGTCCTTTCATTTGCATCTGATTTCCTATTGATAATCTCTGATGAAATGTCAACTGCCTCAGAAAGTACTTTTTCTCGATCAAAGTAATGTCATAAAGTCTTAAGTTAATCACCGGCATCGCTACTGTGAGAGAAATTTCTTTGTTCTGTATAACGACATTTTTGTGATCAACAGAGGTCAAGATACTGCTCCAAAATGCTATCAAGCGGCCTTTGAAAGTACTTATTGAGATACGAACCAATATTTTTTTGCTAATGGAGTTCATACGTCTAAAACTTTGAAATCGAAGGATGTTACTTCAAAATTTGGCGGAGTATTTGTACTTAGCCTTTGACTGCAACAAGACTTAGACAAAGGAACAATCTGTTTAAATAATTTCCAATGACTAGCCCTAATAGAAATGAAAGAACAAAAACTCTAAACATTTGTAAAAATAGAATCACATTATAATTCAGTTCAGCAGCATAAGCACCGTCTCTGTTCAGTGAGTGTACTCCACAAGGAGAAAACATTGCATACTGTGTTAATACTGGATTGACCATATTTTCTAGATTCTAATTCGGGACATAACCACATTATATTAGAAGAAGATTTCAGTGAATGTAATAATTACAAAATATCAGTTTTAGTTGTTACAAAAAGTACATTAATTTACACTTTATTATTACTTTATATAATGAACCACAGACATTGCCGAGATGGGGTGGCTTGCGTGCCTCCACGATACAGATAGCCGTACCGTAGGTGCAACCACAGCGGAGGGGTATCTGTGGAGAGGCCAGACAAACGTGTGGTTCCTGAAGAGGGGCAGCAGCCTTTTCAGTAGTTACAGGGGCAGCAGTCTGGATGATTGACTGAGCTGGGCTTGTAACATTAGCTGATGTGGCTTTGCCACACAGCTACTGCGAACGGCTGAAAGCAAGGGGAAACTACAGCCGTTACTTTTCCCGAGGACATGCAGCTCTACTGTATGAACATATGATGATGGCATCCTCTCGGATAAAATATTCCGGAGGTAAAATAGTCCCCCATTCGGATCTCCGGGCGGGGACTACTCAGGAGGATGGTGTCACCAGGAAAAACAATACTGGCATTCTACGGATTGGAGCGTGGAATGTTAGATCCCTTAATAGGGTAGGAAAATTAGAAAATTTAAAAAGGGAAATGGATAGGTTGAAGTTAGATATAGTGTGGATTAGTGAAGGTCAGGTGAGTACAGGATTATAAATAAAAAATCAGTTGGGGGTATCACAGGAGTAGGACTAATAATGAATAACAAAATAGGAATGCGGGTAAACTACTATGACCAGCACAGTGATCACATTATCATTGTCAAGATAGATACAAAGCCAACACCGACAACAGTAGTACAGGTTTATATGCCAACTAGCTCTGCCGATGAGGAGGAGATCGAAGAAATATATGAGGAGCTAAAGGAAATTATTCAGACAGTTAAGGGAGAGGAAAACTTAATTGTGATGGGAGACTGGAATTCGGTAGTAGGAAAAGGAAGAGAAGGAAAAATAGTAGGTGAATATGGACTGGGCAGGAGGAATGAAAGAGGAAGTCGCCTGGTAGAATTTTGCACGGAACATGATTTAATCGTAACAAACACGTGGTTTAAGAATCACAAAAGAAGGTTGTATACATGGAAGAGACCAGGAGACACCGGAAGGTATCAGATAGATTTTATAATGGTAAGACATAGATTCCGGAACCAGGTTATAAACTGCAAGACATACCCAGGGGCAGATATAGACTCTGACCATAAATTGTTAGTCATGAACTGTAGGCTAAAACTGAAAAAAACTGCAGAAAGGTAGGAAAATAAGGAGATGGGACTTAGATAAATTGAAGCAAAGTGAAGTTCTGGAGAATTTCAGAGGGAGATTTAGGCAACAATTGACAGAAACAGGGGGAAATAAAACAGTAGAAGAGGAATGGGTAGCATTGAGAGATGAAATAGTTAAGGCAGCAGAGGACAAAATAGGTAGAAAGGCAAGACCTACAAAAAATCCTTGGATATCACAGGAAATACTAAATTTAATTGATGAAAGGAGAAAATATAAAAATGCAGTAAATGAAACAGGAAAAATGGAGTACAGACGACTAAATGAGAGATGAAATAGTTAAGGCAGCAGAGGACAAAATAGGTAGAAAGGCAAGACCTACAAAAAATCCTTGGATATCACAGGAAATACTAAATTTAATTGATGAAAGGAGAAAATATAAAAATGCAGTAAATGAAACAGGAAAAATGGAGTACAGACGACTAAAAACTGAGATTGATAGGAAATGCAAAATGGCTAAGCAGGAGTGGCTAGAAGCCAAATGCAAATCTGTAGAAGAATGTATAAGAAGGGGGAAAAGTAGACACCGCCTACAGGAAAATAAAAGAGACATTTGGGAACAAGAAAAGCAACTCTACGAATATCAAGAACTCAGATGGGAAACCAGTTCTCAGCAAAGAAGGGAAAGCTGAAAGGTGGAAAGAGTACATAGAGCAGCTCTACAAAGGAAATGAACTTAGAGACAATGTTTTAGGAAGGAAAGAGGAAGTAGATCAAGATGAAATAGGAGATACTATACTGTGAGATGAATTTGACAGAGCCTTGAAAGACCTAGGTCGGAACAAGGCCCCAGGAGTAGATGTCATACCCTCAGAGCTACTAAAGTCTCTGGGAGAGCCAGCCATGACAAGACTATTTGAACTGGTGTGTAGGATGTATGAGACAAGCGAAATACCCTCAGACTTTAAGAAAAATGTAATAATCACCATTCCAAAGAAATCAGGCGCAGACAGATGTGAAAATTACAGAACCATTAGTTTTATAAGTCATGGTTGCAAAATTTTAACACGAATTATCTACAGGAGAATGGAAAAGCTATTAGAAGCTGACCTTGGGGAAGATCAGTTTGGATTCAGGAGGAACGTAGGAACCCGGGAGGCAATACTCACTTTACGTCTTATCTTAGAAGATAGGTTAAGGAAAGGCAAACCTACATTTTTAGCTTTTGTAGATTTGGAGAAAGCGTTTGACAATGTTGAATGGAATACACTCTTTCAAATTCTGAAGTCAGCAGGGGTAAAATAAAGGGAAAGGAGAGTCATTTACAACTTGAACAAAAGCCAGACCGCAGTTATTAGACTCGAAGTGCATGAAAGGGAAGCATCAGTTGGGAAGGGAGTAAGACAGTGTTGTAGCTTTTCTCCGATGTTATTCAATTTGTACATCGAGCAGGCGGTGAAGGAAAGCAAGGAAAAATTTGGAATAGGGATTAAAGTTCAGGGGGAAGAAATAAAAACATTGCGTTTTGCTTATGACATTGTAATTCTATCAGAGACAGCAAAGAGCAGTTAAATGGAATGGACAGTGTGTTGAAGAGAGCGTATAAAATGAACATTAACAAGAGCAAAACAAAAATAATGAAATGCGGTCTTAGAAAATCAGGCGATGCTGAAGGAATTAGATTAGGTAACAAACAATGAAGGTGGTAGATGAGTTTTGTTACTTGGGTAGTAAAATAACATGCGATGGTCGCAGTACAGAGGATGTAAAATGCAGAATGGCAATGGGAAGAAAAGCATCTTTGAAAAAGAGAAATTTGCTAACATCGAATATTAATTTAAGTGTAAGGAAGTCTTTTCTGAAGGCATTTGTGTGGAGTGTTGCCTTGTACGGGAGTGAAACATGGACGATAAGCAGTGCGGACAGGAAGAGAATAGAGGCTTTTGAAATGTGGTACTACAGAAGAATGCTAAAGATTAGCTGGGTAGATCGCATAACTACTGAAGAGCTACTGAACAGAATTGGTGAGAAAAGGAATTTTTGGCATACCCCTGACTAAAAGAAGGGATCGCTTGGTAGGACACATTCTTAGACATCGAGGAATCGTAAATTTAGCATTGGAGGGAAGTGTGTGGGGTAAAAATCGCAGAGGGAGACCAAGAGACGCGTATAGTAAGCAGATTCAAGTGGATGTGGGTTGCCGTTCTTATGAGGAGATGAAAAGGCTTGCTCAGGATAGAGTAGGGTGGAGAGCTGCATCAAACCAGTCTCCGGACTGATGACCATAACAACATAATGAAGGAATGCGATCTGAACAATTGTATTTTACAGTGTAATGAATTTTCTTCAGCAAGTCTGTATTTTTCAACAACATGTGAAAAAACTCTACACAAAATTCATAATAATTTACTCTAGTTACTAATATTGATTCCACAGTTTCTACGGCAAGCTGTGTTTTGTCACTAGTCCATATATTATTCATGTGGGGAAAATACCCTTTCAGTAACAGCTTTATTTTCGGCGAGGTAGGAGAGAAACTACACTAGCTTAAGCACATTTCAGAATGCCACGTGATTCTGTCTGAAATGAGAAATAATATCAATCCATCTTTGACCTGGAAAAGTGGTGTTAGCAGTCCATTCGTTTATTTTCTCACTGGTATAGTTGTGCGTGTTTGCTCAGTGGAAAGCTTAAAACGGTTTCGACAGTTTGTGATAAATACCAAGTCTAACAAACCTTTTGTCAAACAGTTTTCCATCACAATTAAAATTAATGATAAAATAGACCCATACAAGTGAAATACATTTCTATATCGGAACTTAATTGTTAAATCCGGGATAAATAGGTGCACCTAATTACCTTGAAAAAATTCCGGACAGGCACGCAAAAATCGTAACTGTTTCGAAAACATCGGTATGTTGGTCACTTTAGTTAATACACACATAAAATACTAACCAATGGCAATAACTAAGAGCATCAGTCGAAGTAATCGTTTAAGATAAGCTGTTTATAACAAATGTGCAGTTGCCTGTAGAATCTTCTAAAATTTCGTTGGATGAAAAATATTCAACATGTTTCTTCTAGTTTGTTTTTAATTTCAGTAACCGAATTAGGGCTGGACTCGGGCCCCCTTCAGCACCGGGCCCTGGGCCCATGGGTCCACCCAGCCCCACCCTTGTGGGGGCCATGTGGTGAACAGAACACTGTAAGGTCTACATCTACATCTATATAGATACTCTGCAAATCACATTCAAGTGCCTGACAGAGGGTTCATTAACCACTTTCATAACTTTTCTCTACCGATCCATTCTCTAATAGCACGCGGGAAGAAAGAACACCTAAATCATTCCGTTTTCGATCTCTCTTATTTTATTGGGATGGTCACGTCTTCCTAAGTAGGCTGCTCCTAGCAAAATAATTTCACATTCAGAACTAAAAGTCGGTGATTGAAACTTCGCAAACAGATCACACCACAATGAATAACGTCTTTCTCTTAATGATTTCCACCCCAATTCTTGCAACATTTTCGTGATGCTTTCCCCCACCGTAACGTGATAAAACAAAACGAGCTGCCCTTCTCTAAACCTTCTCAATGTCTTCTGTCAGTCCCACCTGGTGAGAGTCCCACAAGGGGCAACAGTACTCCAGCAGAGGAAGCACAAGTGTGATGTAGGCAGTCTCTTTGGTGGAGCTGGTGCATCTCCGAAGCGTTCTGCCGATGAAACGTAACCTTTGGTTCGCCTTCCCCACAATATTTTCTGTGTGTTCTCTCCAGTCAAAGTTGTTCGTAATTGTAACTCCTAGGTATTTGGTAGGATCTACGACCTTAAGGTCTGACTGATTTATCGCGTAATTAAAGTTCAGCGGATTTCTTTTAGTGGCCATGTGTATTACTTCACACTTTTCTTTATTTAGTGTCAATTGCCAATTTTCGCACCATGCAGAAATTTGGTCTAAATCGCTTTGCAGTTGCTTTTGATCCTCTGTTGAGTTCACTAACCGATAAACGACAGCATCATCCGCGAACAGTCTAAGGGATCTATTTAGATTGTCCCCTAAATCGTTTATAAACACGAGGAAGAGTAGGGGTAACGTTTTAGAGACCATGTCGAGAAATAAAGTGAGTTTTCGCCTTTAAAACAATTTTTATTCTGTTTTTACCAAACTTAACAAACCGCCCTCCTAAAGGAGAAAACAAAATTTCAATGCTTATCACATCCGGCAGTATTTGTGTGACTGATAGGGTTGATCTACGCGTTCCCGTGTAATCGCCTGCGTGAATTAAGTTGGTGAAGATGGCGCCATGGCAGACGGGACGCTGCCTCGTTCGGCTCCGTTCCGTTGTGTGTCGGTGGTGCGTGCAGTTGTGTGGGCAGCCGCGCCGCGTCACCGTGCGATATGCGGCGGACAAAGGCGGCCAGAGCAGCGGTCGCGCCAAGGTCGCCGTCTGCCACAGACTCTGCAGTCCGCAGTCTGCACCCCACAAAGGCAGAAGCACAACACCTGTCGCTGCCGGCAGCCATTCTGCCGCACCACAAAGGCACGGCCACCCCGGCTAGTGCAGCAGGTAGAAGCCAGCCCACCTGTTGTGTCGCCAGGACAACGACGACTCGTTTACAGCGTGTCCACAGAAAGGGAGCCCACCGCATACCGAATAGCTTGCCAGCTATGTCGACGACTCGAAGACTTAACGCCGCTATAGTAAAGGGTGATTCTAAAGTCACTATACATTTTGTACTTAAACAAATTTTATTAACCACGTAATGCCTGAATTAATTTCTACTGCAAGAAAAAAATAAAAAAAACATATATTGTGCTCAATATTGGGGTCTTAGACCATTTATAACATCAAATATAAGAAATGTTATACATAGTTGGTGTAATTAGGTATGTGTCAAATTTGCGACAACAGGCATTTGAGAAATAAAGCGCTTACAACTCTTCATTGAGGGAATTTTTTTTTATTGTTCTCATGAGATTTAATGAAAAAAATGAACATGCGTTTGAATTGCAATTATGGTTACTTATAAATCTAATGCAGAAGATCAACATTTCTTTGCTCATGAAATTGCCTAAAACAATTGGAATTTTTGTTTAGGCAAAGGTCAAATTTGCATTTCGCACACATAATGAGTGTCTGCCCTTTACAGCTGGGTCTTTTGCATCATTGCCTTCCTGTTACACATGGCCAATGACCTACTTCATCGGTACGGGTAGATTTATCAGGGACTGGTTTCATTGGACCCCGACGCTTCTTGCGTTGGATTTCCGTTTCCATATTTTCTAAGGGCCTACCTCTCTTTTTTCGTGTCATGCCTTTTCCTTGCTTACAGAGAGCATCTTCTATTCTGGATTTGAATTCCAGAAGATCGTTTTATTTGCGACGGGGAATTTCCAAAGCATCACAATCCCTTCTATACAGCAACCAATAATTCACTATCACAAGATCAAGAAGGTGGAAAAACAATCTATGGTAATATTTCCTTGACTTTACGAAAATAGGGAATTAGAGCGTCAAGTAAATCCACCCCTCCCATGAATGTATTGTAAACTGTAATAATGCTAGGGCATGGTACTTGAGTGCGTGCTTTTTCTTTCGCTCCCATCTTTTTATTGTGACCACCGGATGAGCAGATGCAAATGCACTGGAAACAATTACACCTCTGTTGTCAAACCATCGTCCTTTCTTCGTTTCATTTTATCGCTTGCATTTGCCCACAGAAGTGCCCAAGTGCCTGATGAGGCATATTTTACACAAACCGTATTTACGTGTTCACTGAAAGTTTTATCTGCTTTATCACATCTAAATATGATATAAAATACTTAAAAGATATTAGAAAAACCAAATATAATTTTCAAAATGAAACTGACCTCTGTATTTAGCTGTATTTCACGGAACAACGAACACAAACTCAGGTCTTGGTTAGCAGCACGCACACAATACACAAATGTTGTTATAGAAAGACAGTCAGTGCTCGGTAGATGGTAGCACATGTCACACGCACTGCGCCGGTCCCTGTACAATCTGATACAACCAGCGCTGGGGTCTGAAGACACTTACTCTGCCATATATATGGGTCACAACGGTATGAGGCGAATTTGCGACAACCGTCATTAAGTGGTTAAAACGTAATGGCACTGCAGCATAACAGAATATCAGTACATTTCAGTGTGACCACTTTGCATGTCTAGGCACACCTCCCAGGGTGATTCAAAAGTCACTCTACATTTTGTACTTAAAAGAATTTTATTAATCAATATGTAATGGCAAATTATGTTACAGTAGGACATAATTTCAGCACATTTCACTGTGACCACCTTGCATGTCTAGGGACACCCCCCAGGGTGATTCTAAAGTCACTCTACATTTTGTACTTAAACAAATTTTATTAATCAATATGTAATGGCACTGCAAATTATGTTACAGTAGGACATAATTTCAGTACATTTCACTGTGACCACCTTGCATGTCTAGGGACACCCCCCAGGGCTCCACTGTAGACCGAAAAACCGGCCCAAGCACGTCCGATGATACGAAATAACAAAACACAATGAAGTAGAAGAAGGAAACAAAAGCAGTACAAACAAATAACTAAATAGTACCAGGAAGAGATAAGCACTTCTGCTAGAACTGAGTGAGAAGAGAAAAATAATCGCACAATGAATCCATATGTCGCTGTCGCCATCGGTTTCTGTTCATCAGTCATCCTGTCGTCGCTTCCGTGCTTATGAGGTAGCGCCTTTGTCTTACTGTGCGTCTACTCAGCTGTCATGGGCGCACCGCATAAATTGGCAGTGTTTACAGTGCCTAATTTATAAATGCGTTTGTCCAGACAGTGCTTCATGCTGCCCAAGCCGTGTCATCAGACGTCGATTCTCGGCGAGTAGCACTTACTGCTAGTGCTAATAATATGAGAGATTTCGGAGCATAGGATCGAATAAAACGTGCTATACGAGCACACCAACATTGTAAGAGACATTTTTGTCAATCTCTACATATATAAACGCGCAAGGTCACTCACGCACTCACTCACTAACTAAACAGGGAATCTACTGCACCTATCAAGCTGAAATTTTATCGGTAAGTAATTTATAGGTATTTATAGAAGACGTCAGCTAAGAAAGTATTTTGCGATAGGACAGAATTAAGTAAAACTGGATGGTTTGAGAACAATAAAGTGCGTTTTTCAAAGTGACCCTATGTAACTATTGCATAAAAATCTGTAGTTTTGTCCCGATATTGATAACATTTTGTACACTTGACCTTAAAAACAAGACGAATGTCACTTGTCTCTATAAAATTTCGTTCGGTGCAGGTGGAGGGTACTTAATTTACGAAGTTGGACAAAATGCATAGTTTTGCTCCGATCTTGATGAGTTTTTGCAAAAAAAAAAAAAAAAAAAGTTTTTTCAAATGTTTGTTAAGCTTATGGGACTTAACTACGGGGTCATCAGTCCCTAAACTTACAAACTACTTATCAACTACCTTATACTAAGGACGGCACAAATATCCATGCCCGAGGGGGGACTCGAACCCCCGACCGTAGTGGCCGTGCAGACCGTGACTGGAGCGCCTCAGTCCCCTCGGCCACTGCTGCCGGCGAGTTTTTGCACACTGACCTTTAAACTAACAGAAGGTTACTGGGTACATAAATGTTTAGTGGTACATGACATAGGGCACCTTGCAGAAAGTTTGCCTAGAGAGGGAAAGGTGGAAACGAACAGAGAGATGGTAGAGAAAGAGGTGGATGCAGAGAGAGGGGGGGAAGGGGAGGTGGACTACGAGATAAATAAACACCCGGGCAACACTGGGTTTTCACGTAACTGATGATAAGCTGCAGTTCGTTCGACAGTGATGAATGTTGATCAAACACGGAATTTGTGTTTACACGGTCTTGCTTGTGATATTAACACAAGAGAACTCGATTATCATTAACGAGTGCAGTGACGAAACTTGCGCGAGTACAGCTGGAAGCTACGCGCTGTTACTAATTCTCTTGCGTTCTGAAGTATCAAATCAACCAACCCATTCTTTAAATGATACCCGTAACAGGTGTTGTAAGGACTCTACGCGTTCAGAGCGGTATAAATGCAAATAGTTACCGGTAATATCGAGTTGCCTGATCAGTTCCCTAGAATTGAAACAGAAATGTCAAGGCTGCGGCCGGTACTTACTCATTTATTGGGCGCCAGCAACCTCAGTTAACTGAAACTACTGTGTGAGAAAGCCACTCGTTGCGGAGTCACTGTTTAATACTTCACTTCACTGTCGAAGAGAACGACCTATTGACCCATAGTCAACACGGATTCAGGAAACATCGTTCTTGTGAAAAACAGCTAGCTCATTACTCATATGATATGATGAGTGCTATCGACAAGGGATGACAAATAGATTTCATGCCTGCCGTGATGGCCGAGGGGACTGAGGCGCTCCAGTCACGGTCTGCACAGCCACTATGGTTGGGGGTTCGAATCCCCCCTCGGGCATGGATATTTGTGCCGCCCTTAGTGTAAGGTAGTTCGTAAGTAGTTTGTAAGTTTAGGGACTGATGACCCCATAGTTAAGTCCCATAAGCTATATAAACATTTGAATAGATTCCATATTTCTAGGTTTCCGGAAGGCCTTCCACTTGTACCTCACAAGCGTCTTCTAGTCCTCCCTCTGGGCATGGAGGTTTGTGTTGTCTTTAGTATAAGGTAGTTTATAAGTGTAAGTTTAGGGACTGATGACCCCGCAGTTAAGTCCCATAAGCTTAAAAACATTTGAACATTTAAATTCAAATTCAATAATCAAACTGCGTGCTTATGGAATGTCGCCACAATCGTATGATTGGATTCGTGATTTCCTGTCAGAAAGGACACAGTACGTTGTAATTGACGGAAAGTCATCGAGTGGAACATAATTGGTATCTAGCGTTCCCCAGGGAAGTGTTATAGGGCCCCTACTGTTCCTTATTTTTATAAGGCTGTTCACGGATGATGCTGTCATTTATCGGTTAGAAAAGTCACCAGAAGATCAAAAACAACTGAAAAATGATTTAGATAAGATATCTGCAGGGTGCAAAACATGGCAATTGACCCTTAATAATGATAAGTGTGAGGTCATCCATATGACCACTAAAAGAGGCTCGTTAAACTTCGTTTACATGATAAATCAATCACAACTATAGGCCTAAATTTAACTACATACCTAGCAGTAATGATTAAAATCAAATTGGAAAGAACACAAAAAAATATTGTAGGAAAACCGAACCAAAGACTACGTTTAATTGACAGAACACTTAGAAGATGCAACAGTTCTACTAAAGAAACTGCCTGCACTACAATTGTGCGTCCTGTTTTTGAGTGTTGCTGCGCATTGTGGGATCTCCACCAAGTGGGACTGACGACAATTTAGAGAAAGGTCGGAGAAGGGCAGCTGGTTTTGTATTATCGCGATATAGAGGAGAGAGTGTCGCGGAAATGACGCACGAGTTAGGGGTAGAAACCTTTAAAAGAAAGGCGATATTCGTTGCGAAGAGATCAATTTAAGAAATTTTTTTCATCAAATTTCTCTTGGGAATGTTATGTTGTTGTTATGGTCTTCAGTCCGGAGACTGGTTTGATGCAGCTCTCCACCCTACTCTATCCTGAGCAAGCCTTTTCATTTCCTCATAAGAACGGCAACCCACATCCACTTGAATCTGCTTACTATACGCGTCTCTTGGTCTCCCTCTGCGATTTTTACCCCACACACTTCCCTCCAATGCTAAATTTACGATTCCCCGATGTCTAAGAATGTGTCCTACCAAGCGATCCCTTCTTTTAGTCAGGGTATGCCAAAAATTCCTTTTCTCACCAATTCTGTTCAGTACCTCTTCATTAGTTATGCGATCTACCCACCTAATCTTCAGCATTCTTCTGTAGCACCACATTTCAAAAGCCTCTATTCTCTTCCTGTCCGCACTGCGTATCGTCCATGTTTCACTCCCGTACAAGGCAACACTCCACACAAATGCCTTCAGAAAAGACTTCCTTACCCTTAAATTAATATTCGATGTTAGCAAATTTCTCTTTTTCAAAAATGCTTTTCTTCCCATTGCCATTCTGCATTTTATATCCTCTGCACTGCGACCATCGCATGTTATTTTACTACCCAAGTAACAAAACTCATCTACCACCTTCATTGTTTCGTTACCTAATCTAATTCCTTCAGCATCGCCTGATTTTCTAAGATCGAATTCCATTATTTTTGTTTTGCTCTTGTTAATGTTCATTTTATACGCTCTCTTCAACACACTGTCCATTCCGTTCAACTGCTCTTCCAGGTCCTTTGCTGTATCTGACAGAATTACAATGTCATCAGCAAAACGCAATGTTTTTATTTCTTCCCCCTGAACTTTAATCCCTATTCCAAATTTTTCCTTGCTTTCCTTCACCGCCTGCTCGATGTACAAATTGAATAACATTGGAGAAAGGCTACAACCCTGTCTTACTCCCTTCCCAACTGATGCTTCCCTTTCATGTCCTTCGATTCTAATAACTGCGGTCTGGCTTTTGTACAAGTTGTAAATAACTCTCCTTTCCCTGTATTTTATCCCTGCTGACTTCAGAATTTGAAAGAGTGTATTCCAGTCAACATTGTCAAATGCTTTCTCCAAATCTACAAAAGCTAAAAATGTAGGTTTGCCTTTTCTTAATCTATCTTCTAAGATAAGACGTAAAGTGAGTATTGCCTCCCGAGTTCCTACATTTCTCCTGAACCCAAACTGATCTTCCCCGAGGTCGGCTTCTACCAGTTTTTCCATCCTTCTGTATATAATTCGTGTTAATATTTTGCAACCATGACTTATTAAACTGATGGTTCTGTAGTTTTCACACCTGTCTGCGCCTGATTTCTTTGGAATGGGGATTATTACATTTTTCTTAAAGTCTGAGGGCATTTCGCCGGTCTCATACATCCTACACACCAGTTCAAATAGTCTTGTCATGGCTGGCTCTCCCAGATACTTTAGTAGCTCTGAGGGTATGTCATCTACTCCTGGGGCCTTGTTCCGACCTAGGTCTTTCAAGGCTCTGTCAAATTCATCTCTCAGTATAGTATCTCCTATTTCATCTTGATCGACTTCCTCTTCCGTTCCTACAACATCGTCTCTAAGTTCATTTCCTTTGTAGAGCTGCTCTATGTACTCTTTCCACCTTTCAGCTTTCGCTTCTTTGCTGAGAACTGGTTTCCCATTTGAGTTCTTGATATTCGTAGAGCTGTTTTTCTTATCTCCAAATGTTTCTTTTATTTTCCTGTAGGCGGTATCTACTTTTCCCCTTGCTATACATTCTTCTACAGATTTACATTTGGCTTCTAGCCACTCCTGCTTAGCCGTTTTGCACTTCCTGTCAATCTCATTTTTTAGTCGTCTGTACTCCATTTTGCCTGTTTCATTTACTGCATTTTTATATTTTCTCCTTTCATCAATTAACTGTAGTATTTCCTGTGATATCCATGGATTTTTTGTAGGTCTTGCCTTTCTACCTATTTTGTCCTCCGCTGCCTTCATTATTTCATCTCTCAATGCTACCCATTCCTCTTCTACTGTTTTATTTCCCCCTGTTTCTGTCAATTGTTGCCTAAATCTCCCTGTGAAATTCTCCAGAACTTCACTTTCCTTCAATCTATCTAAGTCCCATCTCCTTATTTTCCTACCTTTCTGCAGTTTTTTCAGCTTCAGCCTACAGCACATGACTAACAAGTTATGGTCGGAGTCTATATCTGCCCCTGGGTATGTCCTGCAGTTTATAACCTGGTTCTGGTACCTATGTCGTACCATTATAAAATCTATCTGATACCTTCCGGTGTCTCCTGGTCTCTTCCACGTATACAACCTTCTTTTGTGATTCTTAAACCACGTGTTTGTTACGATTAAATCATGTTCCGTGCAAAATTCTACCAGGCGACTTCCTCTTTCATTCCTCCTGCCCAGTCCATATTCACCTACTATTTTTCCTTCTCTTCCTTTTCCTACTACCGAATTCCAGTCTCCCATCACAATTAAGTTTTCCTCTCCCTTAACGGTCTGAATAATTTCCTTTAGCTCCTCATATATTTCTTCGATCTCCTCATCATCGGCAGAGCTAGTTGGCATATAAACCTGTACTACTGTTGTCGGTGTTGGCTTCGTATCTATCTTGACGATGATAATGCGATCACTGTGCTGCTCATAGTAGTTTACCCGTATTCCTATTTTCTTATTCATTATCAGTCCTACTCCTGTGATACCCCCAACTGATTTTGTATTTATAACCCTGTACTCACCTGACCAGAAATCCTGTTCATCCTGCCACCGAACTTCACTAATCCCCACTATATCTAACTTCAACCTATCCATTTCCCTTTTTAAATTTTCTAATTTTCCTACTCGATTAAGGGATCTAACATTCCTCGCTCCGACCCGTAGAATGCCAGTATTGTCTTTCCTGATGATCACATCCTCCTGGGTAGTCCCCGCCCGGAGATCCGAATGGGGGACTATTTTACCTCCGGAATATTTTACCCGAGAGGATGCCATCATCATATGTTCATACAGTAGAGCTGCATGTCCTCGGGAAAGGTAACGGCTGTAGTTTCCCCTTGCTTTCAGCCGTTCGCAGTAGCTGTGTGGCAAAGCCACATTAGCTGATGTTACAAGAATAAGAACATATATTATTAGGACCCACTTACGTAGGAGGACAGGATTATCAAAATAAAATAAGAGAAATCAGCTCGAAAACCGAAACATTTAGGTGTTCCTTTTTTCCGCGAGCTGTTGGAGACTGGAGCTGTAGAGAAACGTCATAAAAGCGGTTCGATGCACCCTCTGCCATGCACTTCAGTGTGACTTGCAGAGTATTTATGTAGATGCGTGTACATGTTCTGAATATTTTCTTATTTCAGTGGCGTACATAATGACTGCTATTGGAATTGGGGATTACAGGTTTGTTCAGATCATTCGTGATCATTCCACTGAATGAAGAGAGTGAGTCATTGGAATACCTTTAAAATTGAGTTAGAGGATTAATACACTTGTGCCGTTGAGTGCTTTAATGGTACAATAGTTGCAGTCGGTTCAAAGTTCTGCTCAGCATCATAAACAAACATCCCTGTGCGTCATAGTCATAAGGGTCAAAGCGTCAAATTGTTAACTAGAACCAAGTAGGTTATCGTTCTGCTATAGGATCTTTTTTATTTCATCTTCCCATTTGTAACACATTCTGAGACTAACAACGACATTTTAATTGTTCAGATTGCACTAAATTTCACGGAATGTCATGCACAAAGACCACAAAGTAATTACAATTTATATCTGCATATTTACTTTGTAAATCATATTTAAATGCATGGCAGAGGATTAATCGAAATCGAAACGCTGTCATAATATTTCTCCACCGTTCCATTATCTAATAGAGCGGGGCAAAAAGAAAAACCTGAATCTTCCCGTTTTTGATCACATTTCTCTTATTTTATTACATCATTTATGATGGTGGGTGCTAACAAAACATGTTTGCATTAGGAGGAGAAAGTTGGCGGAAGAAATTTCACAGATAGATCTCACCTTTCTACGATGTTTCGGTATGTGTCCCACCAATCTATCCTTTCTCTTAAGATATGCCAGAAATCTTCTGCCCAATTCTGTCGAGCACCTCATTACTTACGTGATCTACACATGTAATATTCATCATTCGTCTGTAGCAGGACATTTCAAAAACTTCTGTCATGCAAGTCAAAAAGATTGCTACATCACATGAAAATGTTTGATACATGTGTGCAATTAAAACCATGGCCAGTAAGAAACTATCCCTGCCGGTTTTAGTACAAATAACTGCGGAAACTCCTTTACGATGAATTAGATTTTGCTTTGACTTATACTTAATGGCTCAAAGTGAAAAGTCTTGTGCATTCTAAACGGCGAGGGAGAATCAGTATCATCTGATATACATCGCTCTCGAAAAGTACGCAAACACTGATATGCGGAGTAGTGATGGAGCGCAGTTTATTGACTTTAGGTGTGAAGCATTCAACCTCGACTGGAACAATGAGCCATCAAGCTGACGACAAAGAAGAACACATGCATTCTTATGTCACGTCGATCATTTGAAGACAAAGAACTATATTTCATACTTCTCCTATCATAAACCTTTGCTGGATATCACTAATGGGCAATGTTGTTGTTGTGGTCTTCAGTCCGGAGACTGGTTTGATGCAGCTCTCCACAATACCCTATCCTGAGCAAGCCTCTTCAGCTCCACATAAGAACGGCAACCTACATCTATCTGAATCTGCTTACTGTATCCATCTCTTGGTCTTCCTCTGCGGTTTTTACCCCACACACTTCCCTCCAACGCTAAATTCACAATTCCTTGATGTCCCTTCTTTTAGTCAAGGTATGCCAGAAATTTCTTTTCTCCCCAATTCTGTTCAGTACCTCCTCATTAGTTACGCGATCCACCCACCTAATCTTCAGCATTCATCTGTAGCACCACATTTCAAAAGCCTATATCCTCTTTCTGTCCACACTGTTTATCGTCCTTGTTTCACTCCCATACAAGGCAACACTCCATACAAATGTCTTCAGAAAGGACTTCCTTACGCTTAAATCAATATTCGCTGTTAACAAATTTCTCTTTTTCAAAAACGCCTTTCTACCCATTGCCATTCTGCATTTTATATCCTCTGTACTGCGACCATCATTTGTTATTTTACTGCCCAAGTAACAAAACTCATCTACCTCCTTTATTGTTTCGTTACCTAATCTAATTCCTTCAGCATCACCTGATTTTCTTAGACTGCACTCCAGTACCCTAGTTTTACTCTTGTTAATGTTCATCTTATATGCACCTTTCAGCACACCATTCCGTTCAATTGCTCTTCCAGGTCCTTTGCTGTATCTGACAGAATTACTATGTCGTCGGCAAAACGCAATGTTTTTAATTCATCACCCTGAACTTTAATTCCTTCACCAAATTTCTCCTTGCTTTCCTTTATAGCTTGCTCAATGTACAAATTGAACAACATTGGGGAAAGGCTACAACCCTGTCTTACTCCCTTTCCAACCACTGCATCTCTTTCATGCCCTTCAACTCTGAGAACCGCTCTCTGGTTTTTGTACACGTTGTAAATAACCATACACTCCCTATATTTTACTCCTGCTTGCTTCAGAACTTGAAAGAGTTTATTCCAATCAACATTGTCAAAAGCCTTCTCCAAATCTACAAAAGCTAGAAATGTAGGTTTGTCTTTTCTTAATCTATCTCCTAGGATAAGTCGTAAAGTGAGTATTGCCTCCCGTGTTCCTACATTTCTCCTGAACCCAAACTGATCTTCCCCGAGGTCGGCTTCTACCAGCTTTTCCATCCTTCTGTATATAATGGGCAATACAAACTGTATAACGGGATTTTTCATCCAGCGTGTAAAAGCTCTAGGGATTCATCGCGGAGAGGAGCGGGACATAGAAGGTCTTATGAAATTATGTCAGGGAATGCATGGTTGCCATGCCAGACACCATATTTTATTCAATCATACACTGGTGAACACAGTTGAGATATCTATGTTCGGAAGTATTCCCACCAGCAGAAAGTACTAAAATAGTTCAGTGCTTTTCTGTTGGATCTACGGAGTGAAGAGAACAACAGTACGGCAACCGAGAACGTTGCTGCAGAGAGGGTTGGTGTTGACTTGTGTTAACTCTACAAAACGAATTACACAGGCAGCTGGGCTCAGATAGTGTAGCGAGCAAGTAATGCAACGAAACAACATCGTGACTTATCAGAAGCTGTGGCGCGGAGGGCTATGGGAAGGTTGGAAGCGCGACAGACACAGAGGGAGGTGGCTGCAGCTGCTGGAGAGTCCCAAAGTGTGATTCCAGGGCCTGGACGCGATTTGACACAACAGGCACTGTTAAAAGAAGGAGAGACGAAGATCATCCGCGGGTAACATCGCAAGAGCTGACCGTTATCTCATGTAGAATTTTGGAGCATATTCTCAGTTCGAATATAATAAATTTCCTTGAAAGGGAAAAGCTTCTTTCTATGAATCAGTTCGGCTTTACGAAACATCGTTCATGTGAAACTCAGCTTGCCCTTTTCTCACTTGACATCTTGCGAGCCATGGACGAAGGGCAACAGGCGGATTGTGTTTTCCTCGACTTCAAAAAGGCGTTCGACGCGGTGTCACACTGCAGACTGCTAACGAAGATACGAGCTTATGGAATAGGTTCACAGATTTGTGACTGGCTGGAAGACTTACTAAGTAATAGAACGCAGTACGTTGTTCTCGACGGCGAGTGTTCATCAGAGGCGAGTGTATCGTCAGGCGTGCCCCAGGGGAGTGTGATAGGACCGCTATTATTTTCTATCTATATAAATGATCTGATGGACACAGTAAGTTGTAATTTGCGGCTGTTTGCTGATGATGCTGTGGTGTATGGGAGGGTTTCGTCTGAAACTGACTGTAATAGCATACAGGATGACTTAGACAAAATTTCTAGTTGGTGTGAAGATTGGCAGCTAGCTCTCAATGTAGAAAAATGTAAGGTGATGCGCATGAGTAGGAAAAACAATCCCATAATGTTCGAATACAGCATTAGTAGTGAGCGTCTTGATGCTGTCGCGTCGTTCAAATATCTAGGCGTAACATTGCAGAGCGATATGAAATGGAACGAGCATGTAAGGACAGTTGTGAGTAAGGCGGACAGCCGACTTCGGTTTATTGGGAGAATTTTGGGAAGATGTACTTCACCTGTAAAGGAGACCGCGTATAAAACGCTTGTACGACCACGTCTTGAGTATTGCTCAAGTGTTTGGGACCCGCAGCAGATCAGTTTAAAGGAAGACATAAAGGCGGTTCAGAGACGAGCAGCTAGATTTGTTACCGGTAGGTTCGACCGATGCGCGAGTGTCGCGGAAATGCTACGGCAACGCAATTGGGGATCGCTGGAAGAAAGACGACGTTCTTTTCGTGAATTTCTGTTAAGTAAATTTAGAGGGCCGGAATTTGCAACTGAGTGTAGTACGATCTTGCTGCCGCCTACTTACATTTCGCGTAAAGATCACAAAGACAAGAGAAATTAGGGCTCGAACGGAGGCATATAGGCATTCTTTTTTTCTTCGTTCTATTTGGGAGTGGAATAGGAAAGGAAATGCCTAGTAGTGGTACAGTGTACCCTCCGCCACGCATCTTACTGTGAATTGCGGAGTATGTATGTAGATGTAGCAGCTCGTCGAGCCACGAGGCTGAGTGTAACTGAGTTGGAAGGCACCCTCCAGGCAGCAACAGGACGAGCAGTATCAACAGAACACAGTCCGGAACTGCCGTCAGGATCGTGGCCTCACATGGTGCGTGTCGTATTAAAACCGCGACACCCTTTACCCCGCAGAAACTGGACGAAGCAACATCAGGTTTGGAGCCGTAACGAACGGCACCGAGTTCTGTTCACAGATGAGCCAAGATTTTGTGTTCAGCCGGACAATCGCCGTCGGCTCATCTGAAGAGAACGCCGAACACGGAACAATCCAGCTTATGTGCAGGAAACATCACCGTATCGTGGCGATGGACGAGTGGTGTGGACAGGAGTCAGTATTGTTGGACATACGGATCTCTATGTCGTTCAGAATGGCGCTTCGACTGGTCAGAGGCATAGAGACCCTTCCTTTTGTTGTAGCCTACGCTGGTTCCTTCTGGTGGACGATAACGCTCGTGCCAATGGAGACCCACTGTTGAACAACATGCTTGAAGATGAGGCTACTGAACGAATGGAGTGGCCAGCTTGTTCACCAGATTGAGCATGTCTGGGATGCACTTGGCAAACGCATTGCAGCCAGACCAGCACCTCCCACAACGCTTGCAGGGCTAGACACTGCACTCGTGTGTATGAATGGACAAATAGCCCTCAAGAGCTGGCTGATAACGTCATACTGTCCATGCCTCAAAGGTGTGCAGCTGTACTGGCCGTCCGAAGTGATAACTCACCAGCCGCGATGGAGTGGCCGAGCGTTCTAAGGCGCCTTGCTGCGGAGAATCCGGTTGTTCTCCGTTGGAGGTTCGAGTCCTCCACTGGGCATGGGTGTTTGTGTTGTCCTTAGCGTAAGTTATTTTAAGTAGTTTGTAAGCCCAGGGACTGCTGACCAACGTAATTAAGTCCCTTAGATTTAGAAACATTTGATAACACACCATATTAGAGGACAACGAGAATGACTCTTTCACTATTATTGTACCTCCATGGTGCTTCGGTCTTAGTAAACGCCATGAGACAGCAAACTGTCCTACTGTATCAAAATTGTAATTGTGACGAATATCTGATTAATTAAGCCTCTGGAGAACCAGCCATGATGAAACTATTTCTCTTGGCGCATAAGATATATGATACAGAACAAATGTCAGACATTAAGAAAAAAAAAGTAATAATCCCCATTCCAAAGAAAGCAGGCGCAGACAAGTGTGAACATTTCAGAACCATGTTTAGTAAATCATTTTTGCAATATTCCAACACGAGTTATTTACAGAACGATGGAAAAGCGGGTAAAGCCGACCTCGGGGAAGATCAGTTTAGATTTAGGAGAAATGTGGGAACACGGGAGGCAATACTCACTTCACGATTTCTTTTAGAATATATATTAACGAAAGGCTTTTGTAAATTTGGAGAAAGCTTTTGACAATATGGATTAGAATATACTCTTTCAGATTTTGAAGCAAGCAAGAGTAAGATAGAGGGAACGGAAAGTTACTTACAACTTGCACAAAAACCAGACAGCGGTTGTCAGAGTTGAAAGGCATGAAAGGGACGCAGAGGTTCGGAAGCGTGTAAGACAGGATTGTAGCCTTTCTCCGATGTTATTCAATTTGTACATTGGGCAAGCTATAAAGGAAAGCAAAGAGAAATTCGGAGAACAAATAAAGTTCACGGTGAAGAATTAAAAACGTTGCGTTTTTGCCGATGACATTTTAATTCTGTCAGAGACAACAAAGCACCTGGAAGAGCAGTTGAACGGAATGAAAAGTGTTTTGAAGAGAGCATATACGATCAACATTTACAATATTCCAGATTTCGAATACAAACAGAGGCCGTAATGACTAACGTAGAAGTAGATATCATCGGAGTAGTGAGTCAACTAAAATCACTTAACAAGAACAAGTCTTCTGGTCCGATTTGTATACCCATTAGATTTCTATCTGATTATGCTGAAGCGATAGCTCCTTACTTAACAGCCATATACAACCGCTCTCTCATAGAAGGATCTGTACCAAAAGAGGAAAGTTGCACTGGTCACACCTACATTCAAGAAAGGCAGTAGGAGTAACCCACTAAACTACAGGCCTATTTCATTGAAGACAATTTGCATCAGGATTTTGGAACATATCTTGTATTCAAATATTATGAATTATCTCGAGCAGAATTATCTATTGACCCAACGTCAACACGGATTTAGAAAATATCGTTCATGCGAAACACAACTAGCTCTTTATTCACACGAAGTGATGAGTGCTGTCGACAAGGGTTCGCAAATCGATTCGGTATTTCTTGGTTTGCAGAAGGGTTTTGACACCGTACCTCACTAACGGCTGTTAATGAAATTGCGTGGCTATGGTATATCGCCCCAAATTTGCGACTGGATAGGGAATTTCCTGTCAGAGAGGACACAGTTTGTAGTAATCAGTGCTAAGGTATCGACTAAAACAGAGGTGATATCGGGCGTTCCACAGGGTAGTGTTATTGGTTTTAATTAATTAATATTAATGTTTGTTAAGCTTATGGGACTTAACTACGGGGTCATCAGTCCCTAATCTTACAAACTACTTACGAACTAGCTAAGACTAAGGATGGCACAAATATCCATGCCCGAGGGGGGATTCGAACCCCCGACCGTAGTGGCCGTGCAGACCGTGACTGACGCGCCTCAGTCTCCTCGGCCACCGCGGCCGGCAGTGTTTTTGGTCCTCTTACTTACATAAATGATTTGGGGGGAAATCTTAAGTAGCTCTCTTAGGTTGTTTGCAGATGACGCCGTCATTTACCGTCTAGTAAAATCACCTAAAGATCAAAACCAACTGCAGAACGATCTGAATAAGATATCACTATGGTGTCAAAATTGGCAATTGACTCTAAATAATGAGAAGTGTGAAGTCGTCTACGTGAGTACGTAAAGAAATCCGTTAAAATTTGTTTACAAGATAAATCAATCAAAAGTGAAGGCCGTAAACTCGTTAAAATACCTGGGAATTACTATTACTGCAGACTTAAAATGGAAAGAACACGTAGATAATATCGTGGGAAAGGCTAACCAGAGACTGCGTTTTATTGGCAGAACCCTTAAAAGATGCAACAGAACTACTAAAGAAACTGCATACACTCTGCTTGTCCGTCCATTTTTGGAGTATTGCAGCCCAGTGTGGGATCCTTATCAGGTGGGTTTGACGGAGGACATCGAAAGAGTCCAATGAAGGGCAGCTCGTTTCGTATTGTCATGATGCAGGGGAGACAGCGTTACGGAAATGATACAGGATCTGGCATGGGAATCATTACAACAACGGCGGTTATCGCTGCGGCGTGGGCTACTTAGGAAACTCTAATCGCCATCATTCTCCTCCGAATGCGAAAATATATTGTTGACTCCTACTTATATAGGTAGAAATGATCATCAGAATAAAATACGAGAAATCAGAGCTCCAACGCAGAGTGTCAGGTGTTCATTCTTCCAGCGCGGTATTCGAGAGTGGAATGGGAGATAAATAGTATGAAGATGGTTCGATGAACCCTCTGCCAGGCACTTAAATGTGATTTGCAGAGTATCCCATGTAGATGTAGACTGCAGGAACAAATCTGAATGTCTCATGTGCATTGTGTTTGGTACCTCATCTGATGCCGTAATTGTTTTGAGCAGCATAGTTTTGCTCCTACATCGCGACGCTGTACCACAAAGATGGGCATTTTATACGGCAGTCCAAATGGTGGAAGAACTTGTGTGTGTCAGTATCGGTGGCGGCGCCCCCTGGAGCTGGTGGAACGCCGCGCCGGCTGCAGGAGACTTCGCGTCCTTGGCGGCCTGGTCTCAGTGGCGCCGCCTTTTATGGAGGTCCGCGGGTCGCGCCGCCTAGCGGTACCCCAGCTCTCCTCAGATGTGCGGCCAGGCGCCCAGGCACGCCATTCATGGCTCCCACCGCCCCCCAACCAACACCTGCCGCCGCGCCGTCGGGACAGCCTGTCTGTTTGCATCCCGAGGTCTGTTCCGATGTGAGCTCTGTTCTGCAGACACACCACCTTCCCTTTCCTCTTTTCATTATATCCAACCTAAAACTGACGTGTTGCTATTACAAAGTAGTGGTGCACTGAACTTGTACCAAAAACAGGTCGTTCTTAGTACGATTAATTGTAAACTAGAGTCAAGAAACACCATATTGCCGGGTAACCCCTGAGATCATTGGTGAAGAGAGTCACGGTGCCGAAACGAAGCGTGTGCTACGAGGTAGTGTGGTTTTATTTCGTCTCATTTTAATTAAGTCATTCTTCGTTTTGAAGACGAAAGCTCTTCAGTTTTATTTTGCCACTTATGGAATAAAATAATGCATTTTAATAATAATAATAATAAATAAATAAATAAAGCAGTGGATAAATACCTGTATAGACGAGGAACAGATATGTATGGGTGATAAAAAAAAGTCAGTATAAATTTGAAAACTTAATAAATCACGAAATAATGTATATAGAGATGTAAAAATTGACACACATGCTTGGAATGACATTGGGTTTCATTATAACAAAAGAAAGGTATTGAAAGACGCGTGAAAGATCTGTTGCGCGCGTCGTAAAGAACATCATCTGTAAAGAATATCATCTTTGCTTTGCCTTAATTTTTTATGAAAAATTTGCTTTTCTTATCAGATGAAGCGCCATTTGTCGGAAATTTTTTTGAACTGTTTTTTAAATAAAATCCCATGTCATTCAAACCATGTGTGTCAATTTTTACCTCTCTATCTATATCATTCCGTGATTTATTAAGTTTCCAAATTTATACTTACTTTTTGATCACCCGGTATGTGGGTGATGGTTCTATACCAACTCCATTTTTTTTTTCACCTTTAATCCCAAAAGGTTCCTCACACTGTTGTTTATTAAATAGAATTTACGTTTCGCGACATTTCGACATATTTACGATAGAAGCGCTATGTCTCAAACGTGCATTTGTCCTGCTTAGTGAACAAGCCGTAAAACGTAGACCAACTAATTGTAAATATTGTCTCTAGAATTTAGTGAACACACCGTGACATACGACCAATGAATTGTAAACATTGTAATAGTGAATGTTGCAAATGACATGTTGATACAAATGGTTTAATACGTTGACTACAAAATATAGACAAAGCTCTCCACTTCTGTGAAATAGGCTACAGTAATAGCGCACTCCACAAATAGTGCATATAGAACGCAAGAACGTGTCAAACAGCTGTTGCAGAAGAGAAACATGGCACGTTAGTCTCATTAAGAAACTACAGTTCGCACATACCTCTAGTACGTAATCTATATATAAAATTACCTGACTCGGCATCACATTTACAGCATTAATCATTACAGTGTATCTGCAGTCTACGTAAACGTACTTCAGGGACAATGTTTACAATTCGTTGGTCCATATTTCATGTCATGTTCACGAAATAGAAAAAAATGTTCAAATATTTGTATAGCATATGTGACTTAACTACGGGGTCATCAGTCCCTAAACTTACAAACTACTTATGTACTAGCTAATACAAAGGACGGCACAAATATCCATGCCCGAGGGGGGATTCGAACCCCCGACAGTAGTGGCCGTGCACACCGTGACTGGAGCGCCGGAGACCGCTCGGCCACCGCGGCCGGCACTAAATAGAATGAACGCACTATTAAGAGAAAGCGCTCCTACACGTAAATATGTCGAAACATCGCACAATGTAAATTCTATTTAATTAATAACAGCGTAAAAAAACTTTTAGAAGTCAGGTTTTAAAAAATTAAAAGAAAAGTTTTATTGGGAGCGGGAGACGAACCACTGCCCATCTAGCCTATGCTCATCAGCTCTTCAGCGTCACGCGTTTAGCCACTACGCTACTAAAATTGTCTCAGTTATCCAATTACCACTTATATCGATGGTTACCCGCCAATGTGGCATTTATTAACTCTTGGTTTACAATTAATCGTATTAATAACGACGTGTTTTTGGTACCTCTTCAGTTGCCTTTACTTTGAAATAGCAACAAGTGAGTTACAAGGCCGATATCATGAAAATACGAAAGGGAAGCTGGCTTCTCTGTAGGACAGAGCTTGCGGCCGAACAAACCGCACCATGTTTGACGGGAGCGGCCGGCTGCGTCACTTTGACGTCACATCCTTTGCTCGTTCGGGTGCGAATAGACTCTCCCAACACCTGCCGTCGTCTCTGTGGCCCGCGGTGTCGACAGTAAACGGCGCCTTCTGTGCGCACACCCGGAAAAATAGACGATCGTGCAGATATTTAAAAAAATGAAATGAAATGATATGTTTGTATAGTCTATGGGACTTGACTGATGCAAAACACTATTTTCATACCCGAACTAGTCTCGGCGGAAATCTAAAAAAATGCACAAAAAACATATTTACAAAATTGTGAAACATATTGTAATACAAGGTATATACTTCTTTTTCGCTGATTTCATCATTAGGTTGTTTTACACTTCCATATTTCCGTGTGACGCGAGAATGTCTACCAAATCCATCCAGACGACCGACCAACGAACGTGAGGTCGACTTCATATTGTCACAGCCCTCACAAATTGTAAAAACAGCTAAAAACAAAACCGAGGCGGAAACACACTGAAATAAGTAACTCTTACTAATAACAGTCGCTGATACTGTTGCAGATGTTGTACGCCGCATAAAACGCAAAAAACAGATGGAAGTGTAAAATAGCCTAATAATGAAAGGTACGGAAATCGATGTTTATACAATGATACAGCAAAAAAGAAGGATGTACAATATGTTTATTATTCGGTTGTCTGCCGTGCGGCAGGTTTCGCCCTCCATGCTTCTCTGTCTTCTGCGATCATTTTCGTTCTCTGGTACCCTCCTAGTGGCTTGCTGACGTCATCCGGCATCTCGTACCTTCTTCTGCCCCTTCCTCTCTTTCCCGGAACGCAACCCTCAGTCGCCTCCACCAGAAGTCAATCTCATCTTAAACTGTGGCCTAGCCAGTTTTTTTACCGTCAGCAACATCCTCCGTTCCTCTCCTACTCTACTCAGTACTTCCTCATTTCTGACTTTATCGATCCCGCTGATCTTCTCCATCCTACGCCATATCCACATTTCACAAGTTTCAATTTTCTTCTCATCTTGCTTTCTCAATGTCCACGTTTCTGCTTCCACTCAAAGCCACACAACATATTACACAATCAGTCTCTTCCGTAATTCTTTGTTTAAAGCACTGGTTAGGAGTTTTCTTTGCTTCTGAAACGCTACTTTCGCGAGAACCATTCTCACCTTGATGTCTTGTTGGCAATTTATATCTTCCTTCATCCTACTTTCCAAATACTTGAATACTGTCACCTGTTACTTTTGACTCCAATTTAATTTTCACTTTTCTTTAAACTATGACCATACTTTTGTTATCTTTTTTTTAATTTTCTTGTCATATGCTATACAGGCTTCACTCAGGTCATTTAGCATTTGAGTCAGTGTATCTTTATTCTCTGCAAGGATGACCATGTCGTCAGCAAACCTTATATTCAGTGTGTGGTTAAATCCGCCTTGTTTTAACACCTAAACATGTTTCGGCACTTACTGTGCCATCTTCCATGGGTTTTTGGCTTTTATTTTATTACGTCATTCGCAGGATTTGTATCTGCTTTGATTGATGAATGACACGTTTTCACAGCATATATTCTATTTGTGGTGTTGCTGTTTGATTATTTGGGGCGTGATTTTATTAGTACACTTTTTGTTGCGTACTGGCACATATGGTGACTCATTAAACTGATTGTTCTGTAATTTTCACACCTGTCTGCGTCTCTTTCTTCGGAATGGGGATTATTACATTTTTCTTAATGTCGGAGGGTATTTCGCCAGTCTCATACATCTGACTCACCAGTTGAAATAGTTTTTTCATGACTGGTTCTCCCAGAGACTTTAGTAGCTCAGCTCTGAGTGAATGTCATATACTCCAGGGGCCTTGTTTTGACATAGATCTTTCAGTGCTCTGTCAAATTCATCTCTCAGTATAGTATCTCCTTTCTTCATCTTTATCTACTTCTTCTTCCCTTCCTCTAATATTGTCTCGAAGATATCTACATCTACATAGATACTCTGCAAATCACATTTAAGGGCCTGGCAGAGGATTCATTAATCACTTTCATAACCTTTCTCTACCGTTCCATTCTATAAAAGCTCACGGGAAGTAAGAACACCTAAATCGTTCCGTTTTAGAACTGATTTCTCTTATTTTATTGGGATGGTCATGTCTTCCTACGTAGGTGGGTGCTAGCAAAATATTTTCACATTCAGAAGTAAAAGTCGGTGATTGAAATTTTGCAAATAGATCTCGCTGCAACGAATAACGTCGCTCTTTTAATGATTTACACCTTAATTCGTGAAACATTTACGAGATGCTTTCTCCCCTGTAACGTGATAAAACAAAACGAGCTGCCCTTCTCTGAACCTTCTCAATGTCTTCCGTCAGTCCCACCTGGTGAGGATCCCACAAGGGGCAACAGTACTCCAGGAGAGGACGCACAAGTGAGATGTAGGCAGTCTCTTTGGTGGAACTGTTGCATCTTCGAATCATTCTGTCAATGAAACGTAACCTTTAGTTCGCCTTCCCCGCAATATTTTCTATATGTTCTCTCCAGTCTAAGTTGTTCGTAATTGTAACTCCTAGGTATTTGTTAGAATTTACGACCTTAAGGTTTGACTGATTTATCGTGTAACTGAAGTTCAGCGGATTTCTTTCAGTGGTCATGTGTACTACTTCCAGTGGCGTAGCTATCATAGGGCTAGGCGGGGCAGTGCCCCGGGGCCCCCGAGATCAAGGGGCCCCTCGGCCTCCGTAAGCAAAGTTCGGAAAAAGTTACAGTAGACCGTAGTTTTTATTTTTATTTTTTTTATTTTTTAAATTTTATTATTTTTATTTATTTACCTTCCCTCCCTACCGTCCATCAATTCCCCCTCCCGTCAAACTACGCTGCCCACAGTAGCCGCACCGGGCCACAGGGTGACGGACCATTGCTTCTAGTGGGGCCTGCTGACAGGCCAAGCCGGCAGTCGCTGAGTACAACAGTCGGCACAAGTACAGTAGCGGCAGCATCAAAGCTGCTCACAGCAACAGCTGCGCCTCCCAAGTGTTGCGGCGTGCCGCTCGGCGCAATGTTAAGGATCGCGCGACTCCAAATACTGTATAAATACATTCACTGTACGGAACTTCTTATTGGCAAATGGAAGTGTACAGTTCGGTTATACGAATAATCGGTTTTCCGAACATCCATGTCCCCCAATTACACTTCAGATAATCGACGTTCTACTGCATGTAACATTTTAGCCGAATGAAGGATTTTCGACTTTTAACTTTTTGAACACTACCAAAAAACTTCAAACTCAAGAAGTGAAATCCAAAAATTATTCCCCTCTCACAATATAAACATAAAAAGGTATTGCTTGTCCGCTAAGATGTGCACCCTGCCACCTGCTGAATTACTAGCAGTGTGTGACAATACTGTTCATGGATTTGCGGCAGGGGGCTATATTTTCGTGGTTGAGTAAAACTTCATTGTTCATTTTTACTAGCTTCTGCCTGCGACTTCAGTCATCTAGCATGGAGCAACTTCGAAAACTATTCCATGGTAGTTTTACCTGTATTTCCTACGCAGGTCGAACTCTATCCCTCTCCAAAATTTCATCAAAATCGACCCAGTAGTTTCTGCTTGAAAGCATAATTAACTTTCACAGTTATAATTATATTAGAGAGTACGATTAAATGTTATCTGCTGCATGACACACAGTAATTTACTTAAGAGTATTTAGGTTTGCCTTATTATCTCTTCCAGTAAGCGGTAAGGATCTGATGAAGTAGTATTGCATCTGTATAGTCCATAGGCGCTGATTACGGGTATGCACGGTCGCTCAAGCATACCCCAAAATTTGAGTGGGTATGCTCGGCATACCCCATTGAAAATTTTGGTATTATTTTTTTCTTTACGTTATATTTCTTGATTGTAATTAAATTTGACTCTCTCATTCCATTGATGGACGACTGGCTTATATAATACACCGCTGTAAAAATATTATCTAAAACAAACAGGTAATTAAATTCGTAGGCATTAAAATTCATGTTGACATGTGAGTGAAGTGATCATTTTCCAAATAGTCCTAATGTTAATGGAATGCTGCTTGTAAGTTCAATATCGTAACCTTTAATTGTTGTATTAAATAACTAGATATGAAGTGGGTTTGGTACAATACGATGAAAATGTGTATACTACTAATTTAACGTTTATGTATTCTCTTAGAAGTCAATTGTCTTCAAGGAATCGTGTTTGTGTTAAGTCGTGACTTTTTCATCCTGTTTACTGAATTAGTGTGTAATGTAACAATTGGTTGTAAACCTATTGGTATCGACAGACGTGGTATGACAGCAGAAGTAATTATGGACTGTTTTCGTAATACTGTATAGAAAATAAATCTGCAGAAGAAAGAAGGCAGGAAGACCATCCGATGTTAGTTTTTGCGATAATGAACACAGTATTCACAATACAGGCACATCACTATCTGATATGCATGAAAAACGAAAAGTCTGAAAATGATTTCTGTACTCACTACAACGGGAAAACAGCTTCAAATGGTCGCAAAAGCCGCCCAGTACTTCTGAATCGTGAAATTGAAATTAATGGCTGTTAATTTCTTTACTGTCTGCTAAAAAATTACTTTTCTCCCTTCGGAGATTAAAATGGTCCTAAATTAACACCAGATGAATCAAAAAAGAAAAAATACTACAAAAATAAAACAAAATTATTACTTTACCTTTGAACCTGGAATTGGCAAAATAATACTTTTTTTAAAAATTTTTATTATTTTTATTTTGGAAATACCTGTCACTGGGGGGTGGGGGTGGGTGCAGGCCGGCACCACCTCCCCTCTATTGGAAACGCCACTGAGCAATACCCCAAGATTTACAAAAGTCGGCGCCTGTGGTATAGTTTTAGTTTAGAGAGGGCCCCACGTCATTTTTGCCCCGGGGCCATTGGTGTAGTAGCTACGCCACTGATTACTTCACACTTTTCTTTATTTAGTGTCAACTGCCAATGTTCGCACCATGCAGAAATTTTGTCTAAATCGCTTTGCAGTTGCTTTTGATCCTCTGTTGACTTCACTAACCGATAAACGACAGTATCATCCACGAACAGTCTAAGGGAGCTATTCTGATTGTCTCCTAAATCGTTTATAAACACAAGGGAGAGTAGGGGACCTATAACGGTTCCCTGAGGAACGCCAGATATCACTTCTGTTTTACTCGATGACTTACCGTCATTACCGTTCCTTTCTGATTGGACATAGTGAATCCAATGGCACAATTGGTGCGATATTTCGTAAGCACACAATTTCATTAGAAGCCGCTTGTGGGTTACAATGTCAAAAGTCTTTCGGAAAACCAGAAATATGAAATCGATTTGAGATCCCTTATGGATGGCACTTACCACTTCATGTGAAGGGCAAGCTGTGTTTCGCAAGAGCGACACTCTCTGAATCCGTGTTGACTATTGGTTAATAAGTCGTTCTCTTCGAGGTAGTTTATAATGTTAGAACAATGTTCCAAATTCGTACTGCAAACCGACGTCAATGAGATAGGGTTGTAATTTTGGAGATCATTCCTATTACCTTTCCTGATCTTTCTAGAGCCCCTTTATATACTTTTTCCACCTTGCTGCTTCCCTTATTTACTCAGAACTGATTTTTCGTCGAAGTTCTTAATATTCATACAGCAATTTTTCTTGCCTCCAAATACGTCTTTTATTTTCTTGTAGGCGGTATCTATTTCTTCTCTAGTTATACATTCTTTCACAGATTTGCATTTGGCTTTCAGCCAGTCCTGCTTTGCCCTTTTGCACTTCCTGTCAATCTCATTTGTTAGTCGTCTATACTCCATTTTACCTGCTTCATTAACTGCATTTTCATCTCTTCACCTGTGAGATCCAAGGATTATTAGTAGGTCTTGCCTTTCTATCTATATGGTCCTCTGCTGCCTTGACTATTTCATCTCTTAAAGCTACCCATTCCTCTTATATTGTTTCAATTCTCCCCGTTTCTGACAATTGTTGCCTAAGTTCTCAAGAACTATACGTTCCTTCAATTTATCAAATGTTCAAATGTTTGTGAAGCTTAACTACGGGGTCATCAGTCCCTAAACTTACAAACTGCTTATGAACTGTGCATCTTCATGTTTTCGCGACGCATCGACTGTTAAAAAACGTTTGGGGCGTGCAGCCGCATAAAGTTGACTTCTTCTAATATTCGGCTGAGTACCTTCCAGCCATCTTCAGACTGTCGCTCCAGAACGCGCTTCGTGCTTACAAACGCGCGGGCCGCGCTTCTGCGCATGCGACCACAGATACAACAAGGCGCCAAAGACGTTACTCGGCGGCAAGAAAGTACACGTGTGTGTAAATTATGTCTGTGGCTGCATGATCGATTATTGCGGAGAAATCGATGTGTTTCGATCTCTGCTGTGGCGGCGTCTTTGTAAATGTATTAAAGAAAGTGTCGGATTCCAAGATTTATCCAAGCCGATCTCTTTATTAATGAACACAAACATCCATGCCCGAGAGGGTGGGGGGGGATTCGAACCCCCGACGGGGAACGGCTTCGCGCATCGTAGCGCCTCAATGGGGTCGGCCGCTCCGCCGCGGCGTGGAAGTCTTTAGTTAGCACTGGCACTCAGAAATTAAGAAAGCTCGCGTTTAGCGTCGGTAGCCCTCTGCCGTTTACACGTTAAAGAGCGAGGGGAGACACACGCGTCTTTACTTAAGCTCATTCGGTCACGGTTTTAACCAGCAGAAAACAAACACGTGGTTTCAGACTAACAACACACACATCACCGATAATTACATAAAAATTCACAAAATATACTACTTCGAATTAAAATTAATTAATTTGGTCGACTTGGTATTTGTTACTGGAGAAAGTGTGAGGAACAAAATAAAAGAAACTGGAACGACTACCGCGATATTCAAGACGCACGTTGTTACAAAACTACACAAAGTGGAAACAGTTCTATTAATTAAGAAATACAGAAATTAAATGCTATCGGCATTACTCGTTGTACACAGAAAGACGAGAAGATTCGAATGAGAAAACGGTTACAGAACACTTGAAGAACCTACCTGAAGCTCCAAAATTACAGAATTACAATTGAGAAGACGAGATCGCGCACGTTACAGATTTTAAGAAGGTAAAAGCGTCGCACTATTAATAATCTGAAGGGCAGAAACGATTTGAACCAGTAGGTGGCTTTGTTCCAACTGTCGCCTACATGGTGAACACCTCACACACAGAGAGTACAATGAAAATTTTAAAGTATCACGAAAATAATATTCCCCCAACTCAGAGAAGACCGGAGAAATAGAATGAGAATGTTTAAAGCAGGGAAACTATTAAACTACCTGACTGAATGAACAGCGTCAATAACACATCAAATACAGACCAGAATATTATATATATATATATATATATATATATATATATATATATATATATATATATATACTACATAATGTATTTTTCCACTTTACGAATGTGTGAAGCAAAGAGTAGAATGAAGATTGACAAAAGAATTACAAATACCAAGGGTCAGGTAGCTAGATACTTAGAATTAAACAGATTTTGTCACAACAATTGTTCTTTGTTGAGTGAATCAACCACACAGAATTACTTGGATTTATCATTTTTTTCAGGGGGCTCCACAACTGGATTTTTTAAGATAACGCTACCGATATTCGAATTATCCAAATTTGAATTAGGAAAATTCTACTGTATGTGCAAAGGATGTCTGCTGTAAGATGTTGTTGTTGTGGTCTTCAGTCCGCAGACTGGTTCGATGCAGCTCTCCACTCTACCCTGTTCTGTAAGTCTCTTCATCTGAGAATACGTTCGGCAGCCTACATCCTTTTGAATCTGCTTACTGTATTCGTCCCTCGGTCTCCCTCTACGATTTTTATCCCACACGCTTCCTTCTAATGCTAAGTTGAGAATTCCTTGATGTCTCAGAATGTGTCGTACCAATCTATCCCTTCTCTTAGGATATGCCAGAAACTCCTTTTCTACCCGATTCGGTTAAGCACCTCCTCATTAGTTACGTGATCTACCCATCTAATTTTCATCGTTCGTCTGTAGCACCACATTTCAAAAGCTTCTGTCATCTTTTTATCTGAATTCCTTATCGTCCACGTTTCACTCCCATACAATGCTACACTGCAGAGAAATGCTTTCAGAAAGGACTTCCTAACATTTAAATTAATATTGGATGTCAATAAGTTTCCCTTATTTAGAAACGCTTTTTTTCCCATAGCCATTCTGCATTTTATATCTTCTTTACTTCGGCCATCAGAAGTTATCCTGCTACTCAAATAACAAAATTCATCTACTACTTTTATTGTCTCATTACCTAATCTAATTCATTCAGCATCGCCTGATTTTCTGACATTGCATTCCATTACCTTCGTTTTACTCTTGTTAATATTCATCTTATATCTTCCTTTGATGACACTGTCCATCCCATTCAATTGCTCTTCCAGATCTTTTGCGGTTTCTGCTGTAAGATATGATTTTTTTTCTCGTAATCACTGCCTTACAAATCATCCCTCATACGTATTTCAGTATTAAATCCAGATCAGACGGTACGGTGCGGTATAGATCGCCAAAGTGACACGGCTGCAGACTAATTTCGTCGACCTAAACATTCGCCACTCGAGAACTGACGAGCGGAATGTCTCGCCTGCTGTCTTGTCTGCATGTGGTCCTTTCGTGTTCCCTGGCATGGGAAGTCTTGTGGAAGTACTTTCATCAACCCTGAACAAGCTCTTAACAACCGCAGAAATGCGCTTAGGAAACTTAAGAAAATTATATTAAAAATTGTTTACAAAATCTCAAAAGTGCGTGTAGTTTATCGGACAGCAGTTAAAGAAATTACAGTGATTAAAAGTTTTAAGTATATTTAATTTTTTATATACCTTTAAGTTTTCTTATATAATTACTTGTAAATCTGTTTATAAGAGGAACGCTTGAAGAAACGAAGGCTTATTGTGTGGTAATTTCTTTTGCAGGTAACTAAAGACAGGTCAAGAACTCTCGATGGACGAGAAATTGAAGCCACGATCAGTCGGTCAACGGCACCTTTAACGTATAACAACAGAGCATAAAAATGCGGCCCCAGCAGCAATGGTAAGCTATTATGCAAAATGTCTGTTATGTGTTTGTGTTTCCGACGTCGTCGTGTGTCCAATACCTAATCGGCGTCCAGTGCCACTTCTTTTTTATGGGGCTGGAGTGGTTAACTATGGGTTTGGAATGGTTAATTTTTATTGTCGTCAGTCGGCGTCCTTGATTTATTTGGAAGAAACGATGGGATGATAGTCGCTCTTGTAGCTTGAATTGAACGAGCAGATACTACATCGGTAGGATTATTTTGAAAATCAAATTCCAGTTTCTAACACGAGGAAATCTGAATGCATCAACGATACCTTTACGTACAATGCAGTGGACATGTGCAGTTAACAGAAATTATTTCCGAATAGCGAGAAGCTAACGGTAACAAATTTTTAGTTTAATAACGTTTTAAACCCTGATGAAAATGTAGCATGTCATAGGTTTTTTCTCCAAACTGCATTAAATAAATCCTTCAGGATTAAACCATTACGCTGGAATTAAAAATCTTGTCACGTGTGATGAGACGCTTGGGGTAACTACCGCTAAAATTTCTAGCCTGTATCTTCAATAGATCGCAATGACAGTAAACAAATCTATCCTGCTATCAAATATTTGCTATTAATAAGTAACACAATCGAACCTCGGGTTTCTTAACGTTACAAGGAACCAGAAATTACATTGATCTTGTAGTAACTCAGACAGAAAGTAGAATGTTTATGATTGACGCAGATCGGTATGATAGGATACTGTCAACCAGGAGCAAATGAGCGTGCCCATAAGACCTCAGATGCTAATGAACTGTGCGATACCGTATTAAGAAGTGATCGATCACATATTTTTTTCAGTCTATTACTACATTATAAAGCAAAGAGGCATTCTAACCTATCTTTTTATGGTCATGAGTTTTACAGACTATTTCGGTCTAGAAAGTAGCTCAGAACAATGCTTACATAAATCAGAGATACTTTAAAGACACTCGTAAAATATAAAACACGAAAGTAAGTATGATGTTAATTACCTTATGCGATCTCAGCAGATACATTGAAATTATCAAAATCTATTATTTCGTCCGACACTTACACTGGAATATACGCTTTCAAATTATGAAGGTACCAGGAGAAAAACGTAGGGGTCGAAGAGTTATATTTAATCTATACAAAAACCAGACAGCGGTTATTAGAGTCGAAGGGCACGAAAGGGTCGCAGTAGTTGAGATGGAGGTAAGACAGGGTTGTAGCCTTTCCCCAATGTTGTTCAATCTGTACATTCAGCAAGCTGTGAAATACAAGGAGAAATTAGAGGGGGAATTAAAGTTCAGAGAGGAGAAATGAAAACCTTGCGCTTTGCTGATGACATAGTAGTTATGATAGAGGCAGAAAACGACGTGCAAGAGCAATTAAATGGAATGGACAGCATCTTGAAAGGGAGGTATAAGATGAACATTAACAACAGTAAAACGAGGGTAATGGAATGTAGTGTCGGAAAATCAGGTGATGCTGGAGGAATTAGATTAGGTAATGAGACAATAAAAGTAGTCGATGAGTTTTGTTATTTAGATAGCAAGATCTGATTGTCGCACTACAGAGGATATAAAATGCAGCATGGTTATGGGAAGAAAAGCTTTTCTGGAGAAGCGAAATTTGTTGACATCCAATATTACTTTAAATGTTAGGAAGTCTTTTCTGAAAGCATTTGCCATTGTATGGGAGTGAAACGTGGACGATAAGGAGTTCAGACAAAAAGATGATAGAAGCTTTAGAAATGTGGTGCTACAGACGAATGATGAAGATTAGATGGGTAGATCACGTAACTAATGAGGAGTCGTTTCTGGCATATCCTGACTAAGAGAATGGATATGTTGGTGGTACACATTCTTAGGCATCAAGGAATCGTCAACTTAGCGTTAGAAGGAAGTGTGTGAGGTAAAAATCGTAGAGGGAGACCGAGGGATGAACACAGTAAGCAGATTCAAAACGATGAAGAGACTAGCACACGGGGGTTCGAATCCTCCCTCGGGCATGGATATTTGTGCCGTCCTTAGTATAAGGTAGTTGATAAGTAGTTGTAAGTTTAGGGACTGATGACCCCGTAGTTGAGTCCCATAAGCTTAACAAACATTTGAACATTTTGAGACTAGCACAGGACAGCGTAGCGTGGAGAGCTGCATCAAACCAGTCTGCGGACTAAAGACCACAACAACAACAACATGACCTGCTAACTTTATACAGGGCCATAATAATTACTTGCAACTAAACGATCGTCCCTTAATTTGGTAGGCATCCGAATTTAGTTCTAACCGTGCAAAGTTGGAGTGTGTCGTTGATTTAATCTATCTGTGCATATTTGTATTTTTTTGTCTATGTGATTATCGTTCTTCTACGTACCAAGTGTCTTGTGGTAGGAGCAAGTAAACAATTGCATTTACTTATATTATGCTACAAATACAGGAAATAAAGCCTAGACTATTTTGATTGCACTCATTGCGGGTCTCTACGAGCGGCACATGCCTTTAGAAACAGTGTTGCCAACAGTGAAATGCGATTTCCCACTAAAAAGCTTATTAAAGACCACCAGAAACCACTAGTTTTTATTAGTGTCCTAACAAAACCTCTAGATTGCTATTATTTGAAGTACTGAGTATGTTGACTGACCAAAAATATGAGGCAAATTAATTTATCCCTCGTTTTTAAAGCTACAACAGTATTATGTACACTTAAAAAAAATTGAACTGTCGCAGATTGAAATTTTATTTCCCTACCAGTTTTGAGCAGCTATCGGTTTTCTTCAGAAGAGAATGTAGAGGAAAAAAAAACGTCAGTATTGTGAAGTGCATATCTTGTAATAAATAAAATAAAAAATTAATATAATATATATTCAAAAATATCTAAATGAGACATTATATATACTGTTAATTATCGCAAGATAAGCGAAAGTCAGTATGAACATTTCGCTTATCATGCGATAATTAACAGTATGTATAATCTTTCCTATTAAATATGTTTTTTAATTTTATACTTTTCAATTTTTTATCTATTCTTTTATTTATTTTTTAAACTACGAACTTGCGAATTTTTCTGCATAGCTGCTTGGGAAGAAGAGCAATAATTCCTCGAAATCGGTAAGGAAATCAATTTCTACTTTGGATCGGTTGCTGTTCGTTTTTGGTGAACAATAGGGACAGAAAAACGTATATTATAATTGTTTAGGTGATATAAATTCAGGAGCTACGAGGCGTTAGAAAATGAAATACTGCTGTTACTGAATGCTGCCTTCATCAATTGTTTTTAAAAATTGTTTTTTCATAAAACCACCGAAATACTTTTAAAATCCATCAAAATTTCCGCTAGCCACTAGATGCAAGATTTTCCCACTAGACAGGTATTCAAAACCACCAGATTTAGTGGGAAAATCACTAATTTGGCAACACTGATTAGAAACGAAAAAATGTGTGCCATGCATACGAGTGATGAAAGTTTGAGGCATCTCTAAAAATAATCGCCCCGAGTAGAAATCGCGGTGGCGAGTTTATCTGACGCTGTTTTGCTGGTTTCAGTCACGCGTTTGTGTGTCAAACGTGGGTGGCCGGTGACCTGCACAAGTCAGATAGCCGACAGTAAACATCGTAACTCTGCGGAATGGAAACACCGCTATCTGACTTATCGGCAAATGGGTCACAGCGCTTAAGAAGGAAAGACCACTGCTACCAAATGCAGATATTCCATTTGCTCTTTCGTGTGATAAAGGCAAGGGAAGCAAATGGAGTAGAAATGCTGAGCTGCAGCTGTAGTGATAAGATGCGACCTTCACTCGTTATCAACTATCCTTTAAACTATCAAACTCCTCATTTCTGGTACAAGAAGAGATTAATTTCATATCACATCCGTCGACAGATTCACATTTCGCACGAATTAACAGTGAATAGCAATTACAAAAATGTGAAAGAAGATTGCGTAAAACAGAGTTGTATATTTAAACGATTATGTCCAGTCATCATGTAAATAAAGAACTTGACGCTCTACAGGTTGTGCTTTTCCTGTAATCAGTCTTGAGGGAAGTCTTGCGTCCTCCGCCGATGGAACACAATGCAGGCAACCAAAATATGAACGATATTTGTGCTTCTATAAAATCAAACGTGTCGCGGAGGCGTTTTGGTCGCGCCATTGTTTTGTATTTTCAAATCACTTCCTAGTACAATGAGAACTCAGAAACAGAAGAGGACAATAGCAGGCGTGCTTAGTTTAAAAAAGATAATAACATTCGCAAATGCTTAACAAATCTATATAATGTCATTGTTTGCTCTGTTAATTTACTATATTAAACAGCCTTACATGTTCTTCTTGCTACAAGTAAGTCTGCTCACACACTTCAGGATGACAATCTGTACAATGCGTATCAAGGAATGTGTGTCATTTTTTACCATCGACACGAGATGTGCACACCCGAGGGTTGCAGCCAAACGAATTCCCTCTCTCACGTCCCCTTCCCCCTAGCGTCGCATCTGTTTATTACACAGTATGTAAACAGTATTGATCACCTGAAATGTTGATTAAATGTTGTTGTTGTCGTGGTCTGCAGTCCAGAGACTGGTTTGATGCAACTCTCCACCCTACTCTATCCTGAGCAAGCCTCTTCATCTCCTCATAAGACCTGTAACCAACATCAATTTGAATCTGTTTACTGTATTCTTCTCTTGGTCTCCCTCTGCGATTTTTACCCCACACACATCCGTCCATTGCTAAATTTACGATTCGTTGATGCCTAAGAATGTGTCCTACCAATCGATCTCTTCTTTTAGTCAAGGTATTCCATAAATTCCTTTTCTCTCCAATTCTGTTCAGTACCTCCTCATTAGTTATGCGACCCATCCACCTAATCTTCAGTGTTTCTTCTGTAGCACCACATTTCAAAAGCATCTATCCTCTTCCTGTCCACACTGTTTATCGTCCACGTTTTACTCCCATACAAGCCTTCAGAGAGGACTTCCTCAGGCTTAAATCAATATTTGATGTTAACAAATTTCTCTTTATCATGAACGGTTTTCTACCCATTGCCATTCTGCATTTTATATCCTGTGTACTGCGACCATCATTTGTTATTTTATTGTCCAAGTAACAAAACTCATCTACCACCTTTACTGATTGGTTACCTAATCTAATGCGTTCAGTATCGCCCGATTACCCTCGTTTTGCTCTTGTTAATGTTCATCTTATAAGCACCTTTCAGCACACTATCCATTCCGTTCACTGCTCTTCCACGACCTTTGCTGTCTCTGACAGAATTACTTTGTCATCGGCAAAACACAATGTTTTTATTTCTTCACCCTGAACTTTAATTCCCTCGCCAAATTCCTCTTTGCTTTCCTTCATAGCTCGCTCAATGTACAAATTGAATAGCATTGGAGAAAGGCTACGACCCTGCCTTACTCCGTTCCCAACCTCTGCATCCCTTTCATACCCTTCAACTCAGATAAACGCTGCCTGGTTTTAGTACAAGTTGATTAAATACCTACATACAATGTACTTTCCATCTGTACTCCACACACTAAGGAAGCAAGCTAATAGGATCCGACAATTTTTCACGTGCCAATTAAAATTGAGTTGCATTATAAACGATAGGTCTATCGATAGTTAGACTACCGATAGTGCAAACACTATCGATTAATCGGTAGTTGATTGATGCTTAAGTGACACTACTCCCTACCCCCAGACGTGGCTGCTGCGACCGTTCTCGTGTTTGGTGCCCCAGTCGGCGTCCTCGAGGCGGGCACTGTGTTCGGCCACGGCGCTGCCCGCTCCTCTGTCCTGCCACTGCCGCTAGCTCTCCGCCTTTGTTTACAAACACGCGCAGGTCAACAGCCGCGAACGCCGGCTTCGCCTGCCGGCAGACCGCCCGCACAGCTCGCCTACTTGTCGCTGCTCCCGCATCTCGTCACGTTGGCAATCTCGTTCAGCACCCAGTGCGGCCCTCTCACACGGGACGTGTTTCTCATCGCGAAGCAGGGCAGACGAGGTATGCTGTACGCTCCATCCCATGTAGCATGATCAGGTATTATATTCTATTACGTGGCGTGTTTTTTTTTAGTAAGACAGGGTTGTAGCCTTTCCCCAATGTTGTTCAATCTGTACATGGAGCAGGCAATCAAGGAATGGAAGGAGAAATTTGTAGAGGGCATTAAACTGCAGGGAGAAGAAATCAAATCATTGCCGTTTGCCGATGACATAGTAATTCTGTCAGAGACCGCAGAAGACCTGGAACAGCAAATGGAAGTGGGATGGACAGTGTCTTGAAAGGAAGATATAAGATAAACATTAACAAGAGTAAAACGAAGGTAATGGAATACAATGCCAGAAAATCAGGCGATACTGAAGTAATTAGATTAGATAATAACACAATAAAAGTAGTAGATGAATTTTGTTATTTGGGTAGCAAGATAACGTCTGATGGCCGAAGTAAAGAAGATATAAAATGGAGAATGGCTATGGGTAGAAACGTATTTCTGAAGTAGCGAAATTTGTTAACATCCAATATTAGTTTAAATGTTAGAAAGACCTTTCAGAAAGCATTTGTCTGGAATGTAGCATTGTATGTGAGTAAAAACATGGAGTTCAGACAAAAAGGTAATAGCAGCTTATGAAATGTGGTGCTACAGACGAATGATTAAAGTTAGATGGGTAGATCACCTAACTGGGGAGAAAGGAGTTTCTGGGACATCCTGTCTAAGAGAAGGGATAGATTGGTTGGACACATTCTGAGACATCAAGGAATTCTCAACTTAGCATTAGAAGGAAGCGTTTGGGGTAAAAATCGTAGAGGGAGACCGAGGGACGAATATAATAAGCTGATTCAAAAGGATGTAGGCTGCCGAACGTATTCTCAGATGAAGAGACTTGCACAGGACAGGGTAGCGTGGAGAGCTGCATCAGACCAGTCTGCGGACTGAAGACCACAACAACAACACAACAGTTATGAAATTTAAAAAAAAATAAATAAATAAAATAAAGACGTGCTAACATATCTCAATAATTTTATGCGCACTGAGGACCTACAAATCGGCCCAAATTTGTGACTTGATAGGGGAGGGTAGTTTATTGGTCCTCTGATGTTTCTTATTTACATAAACTATTTAGGGGAAAATCTAAGTAGCTCCGTTAGATGTTTGCAGATAACGCCGTCATTTACCGTCTAGTAAAATCATCTGAAGATTAAAACCAACTGCAGAACGATCCGAATATCAGTATGATGTAAAAATTGGCAATTGACTCTAAATAATGAGAAGTGTGAAATCGTCCACATGACTGCGGAAAGAAAACCGTTAAACTTTGTTTACAAGATAAATCAATCAAAAGTGAAGGCCGTAAACTCCACAAAATACCTACGAATTACTATTACTTCAGACTTAAACTGGAAAGAACACGTAGATAATATCGTGGGAAAGGCGAACCAGAGACTGCGTTTCATTGGCAGAACCCTTAAAAGATGCAACAGAATACTAAAGAGGGTGCATACACTACGCTTGTCCGTCCTTTTTTGGAGTATTGCTGCCGAGTTTGGGATCCTTATCAGGTGGGTTTGACGGAGGACATCGAAAGAGTCCAAAAAACAGCAGCTAGTTTTGTGTTGTCACGATACAGGGGAGACAGCGTTACGGAAATGATACAGGATCTGGGATGGAAATCATTACAACAACAGCGCTTATCGCTGCGGCGTGTTCAACTTACGAAACTCCAATCGCCAACATTCTCCTCTGAATGCGAAAATATATCGTTGACTCCCACTTACATAGGTAGAAATGTTCATCAGAATAAAATACGAGAAATCAGATCCCGAAAGCAGAGATTCAGGTGTTCTTTCTTCCCGCGCGCTATTCGAGAATAGAATGGGAGATAAATAGTATACGGGGTTCCATGAACCGTCTGCCAGGCACTTAAATATGATTTGCAGAGTATCCGATTCAGATATAGATGTACATCTGTTGTCTCTGCACGGAAGCCATTACAGTCTGATTGTTCCTTGTTTACGTTGTGTACTGGGTGTTTGAGATAGCTCCAATAATCGTGATTCCCGCCGGCTGTGAAGTACGGGCTAATAAGGTTTCTTAGCTCTAAATACCTAAAACCGAATCGATATTCATCGTGAGATGTGTTTACGGAGAAAACCTTATGAGTGATGGAATGGTAAGAAAGTGGGTGAGAGCCTTTAAAGATGGCCGCACAAATGTGCACGATGAACAACGGAGTGGACGTCCTTCGGTCGTTAATGAAAGTTTGGTGCAGGAAGTGGACGATAAGGTGAGAGAAAACAGACGCTTCAAGATTCCCTCCTTGCGGGATGACTTTCCTAATGTTTCTCGTAGTGTTTTGTATGGCATTGTGACCGAGGAAGATGATGACGAAGTCAAAACAGTTGTGATGCAGTGGTTAACAAGTCAGGCGGCAGACTTCTATGAGGAGGGTCTTCAAAAACTGGTACAACGTTATGACAAGTGCCCCAATATTGACGGTAATTATGTAGAAAAGTAAATTAAGGTACAGACTTTGATGTAAAAATAAAATTATTGAGATGTCTTAGCACGTCGTTTTTTAATTTCAAAGCGGTACTTACTTAAAAAAACACGCCTCGTATACCGGAATTACAAAGTGGCTCATCTCAACAATAATCGACTCAGTTAAGTCCTACTTATAAATTGGCTGAATCAGATGTAGTTACAATCAGTCTATATTCTCTCTGGTAGGGAATCGATGGAATGCTTATTACACTAATGACCATTAAAGTTGCAACACCAAGAAGAAATGCAGATGATAAGCGAGTATTCATTGGACAAATATATTACACTAGAACTGACATGTGATTACATTTTCACGCAATTTGGGTTCATAGATTCTGAGAAATGAGTACCCAGGACAAACACCTCTGGCCGTAAGAACGGCCTTCACACGCCTGGGCATTGGATGGCTTGTACAGGTACAGATGCCCATGCAGCTTCAACACGATACCACAGTTCATCAAAAGTAGTGACTGGCGTATTGTGACGTGCCAGTTGCTCGGACACCATTCACCAGACGTTTTCAATTGGCGAGAGATCTGGAGAATGTGCTGGCCAGGGCAGCAGTCAACATTTTCCGTATCCAGGTAGGCCCTTACAGGACCTGCAACAGGCGATCGTGCATTATCGTTGCTGAAATGTAGGGTTACGCAGGGATCGAGTGAAGGGTAGAGCCACGAGTCGTAACACATCTAAGATGTAACGGCCACTGTTCAAAGTGCCGTCGATGCGAACAAGGGGTGACCGCCACGTGTAACCAATGGCACCCCTTACCATTATGCCGGGTTATCACAGGCGCTCCTGTTTCTGATACGATAGACTGCAATCGCTATAGGCAACAATCCTACCTTTATCAAAGTCGGAAACGTGATGGTACGCGTTTCTCCTCCTTACGAGGCATCACTACAACGTTTCACCAGGCAACGCCGGTCAACTGCTGTTTGTGTATGAGAAATCGGTTGGAAACTTTTCTCATGCCAGCACGTTGTAGGTGTCGCCAGTACCTCGCCTCCAACTTCCCAAACTTCACAGAAGCTCTCCTGCGAAACTTGCAAGACTAGCACTCCTGGAAGAAAGGGCAAGTTTGGAAAGTAGGAGGCGAGGTACTGGCGGAAGTAAAGTTGTGAGGCGGCATCGTGAGTCGTGTCGGGGTAGCTCAGTCGGTAGAGCGCTTGCCCGGGAAAGGCAAAATTTCGAGGTTCGAGTCCCGGTTCCAGCACATAATTTTAATCTGCCAGGAAGTTTCATATCAGCGCACAATCCGCTGCAGCGTGAAAGTTTCATTCTGTTTGTGTTATGTATGTCAGAAATAACTTGTGCGCGAACCCGTATTGAATTTAGTGTGGACGCCACGCGGCGCGGTAAGCGGGCACCGCATCAGCCGTCGCCAGTGAGTCGCACGCCGGACAGGCGGTTGCGCTGAGGATGGATCAGCCTGTACTACCGGGTGGTGGCCTAAAGCAGCAGATGACAGTGTCCTGAGACTTCAGGTGAGCCTGGGTCGGTGACGACAGCGCCTGCCAGTGGTTTCTCCCCTGATCGTGGCCGCTCGCAGGTGGTGCCGGGCCATAAAACTCGCTAATGAAGCTCAGCTCGTAAAGCCGGCGACGAGCGCTAACGCCGCTAATGAATGCCGGCGCTATCGCCCGCTTTGTTTGGCCCCTCCGTCTGCGCGCGCGCGAGAAAAAGTCGCGGACTGCGGCTCTGAGGCGTCGTTTTGCAGCGACACCAAAGCCGACGCCGCTCCGTGACACACTGCGCGTCCAAGCCTCACGCACGCACACACACACACAGAGAGAGAGAGAGAGAGAGAGAGAGAGAGAGAGAGAGAGAGAGAGAGAGAGAGAGAGACAAACACAACATTCATGTCTCAGCTGAAGCTATCGGATGTGTAAAGGAAGTGATTCTCAAACCTTTTTAACCGGACCCACAACATTTCTGAAAAAATATTTCGCGACTCTATTACATATAATATTAAAATAAGACACTATTATTGGGCCGTTTTCACCAACAGATCTTGAGAGTTAACACGGTTGTTAGTGTATGTAGCAGTAGTTAAAACAAACATTGCATTACATCAACTTATGTTAGCTTAACACTCGTTTTAAATCTCGTGTTAAACTAACAGTCCATATTTCTGTTGTTAAGGCGTTAAAGGCCGTTTTCACCAACAGATGTTAAAAGTGGCATTAGCAAATGTAACGTAACATTTGTTAAAGCGTTTACAAGACTGTTAAAATTCTAGCATTTCACGAACTTGTTTTCTGAAAATGTTAACAAACACGTGTTAGCGCTGAGAGTATTGTAAATATTGCAGATCCAGAAGGCTGTGAATAATTCGTAGGATTTTCTACAAGTACTACGATGTGCTTTTGTTTTTATTTTCCTTTGCCGCCCATATTTCATCAAAGTAAGCACACAACTGAAAAATGGCGGATGAACAAAATCTGAAGAGAAGTCGTGGTACAAATTTTTCATCTTTGGACAAATAATTATTAGTTGAACTAATAACTAAAAAAAGATATTATAGAAAATAAGTACACAGATGTGCCAAACGTAAAAGTTGCAATGTCGGAAAAAATTGTAAGAGAATTTGATTGTAATGCTAATGTGACGACAAGAAGTACAAAGCAACTTCGCCAGTATTATACAAATTTGAAGCGAAGTGCAAAGAAGGACAGGAGTGAAGAGAGACTTGAACGGTATTTTCTCAGTGGGTATCCACTATCGCCCAGTAGAACTCCTTCATTGATAGCTCCAATCTCATTCTGAGCTCTAATGTGTGAAGCGTTCAAAATTATACTACCATGTACCGAACCGGCCCACCGTGCAACAATGTTTCTGATTAGGAGAATACTGTCACACATAACTTGAACATTCATAGAAAAGTAGTCTTTGCGGTTACGGTACATTTCCGCTCTATTACCTGGGGATTGTATTTCCACGTGCGTGCAATCTATGCAACTCCAGGAAAGGGGAACTTTTCGTAGAAATGTAACACTACACGAGCTCGTTCATCACCCGAAGAAAATGTCACATACCAAGGTCTCAACATTGCAATGGCTAATGACATTCTCGTCGCAATTCTGCTTACTAAAGCAACTGATACTGGAATATTGTCTCCAACCATAGACTGAAACGTACCTGTCGCATAAAAACGCAACGTAATTGACACTTGAAGCAAAGGTGAGATCGGCATATTTCTATTAGATACATATTCCAACCTCTCCTGCAATTCCTCGATAATCTTCAAAACAACTTGTTTCGACAGTCTATACCTCTGAAGAAAATCTTTATCCGATAGTTCGTCGAAATCATTTCTCGTCATAGACCGTTCTCTATTGCGAATGCCATTTAGACGATCCAAATACAGCAAATCTACATCGAAAGCTGCATTTGCGCCCTCCATCTTGGCAATACTACAATTGTTAACGCCTTAACAACAGAAATATGGACTGTTAGTTTAACACGAGTGTTAAGGTGACATAACTTGACGTAATGCAATGTTTAACTACTGCTACATACACTAACAACCGTGTTAAGTCTCAAGATCTGTTGGTGAATGACTGACTGATTGACTGACTGACTCATCATCGTCCAACCCAAACCACTTAAGATACAAACTTGAAATTTGTGGAGGGTGTTGATCTTATTCTGTAGGCGCATTTAAGAAGCGATTTTTCGATATTCCGTCCGTAAGGGGGTGAAATAGGGGATGAAACGTTTTTTGAAAATACGTAGCTATTTAGGAAATTTTGAAGCTAGAACTGCAAAATTTCGGATTCTAATTCAGGGTTCGAATTTAAAAGACACGTGGTTCGGCATTTTTTGAAATTCGACAAATAAGGGGGTAAAATAGATGACGCAAAAAATTGATTTTCAAAAATATGTTGCTTTTAACTCAAATTTTATGCTACAACACTGAAACTTCGTATATGGAATCTTGGTCAGGATCAAAAATCCATGATTTTTAGTATTTTTGTAAATTCAACAAGTAAGAGGGTTAAATAGAGGATCAAATATCCTTTTTGAAAACACATTGCTATTGATTCAATTTTGAAGCCAGAGCTGCAAAAATTGATATTTGTATAGTTGGTTAGACGTTAAAAAAATACGTGTTTCGGTATTTTTGGAAATTCAACCATCAAGGGGGTTAAATTGGAGAGGGGATGTTTTTCGGAAATCTGTTGCTATTTACGCAATTTTGAACTTAGAACTACAAATTTTCGGATTTGTATTCGGGATTCAAATTTAAAAGACACATGTTTCGGTATTTTTGAAAATTCGAGCAATAAGGGGGTGAAATACGAGATGCAAAAATTGATTTTCAAAAATATGGTGCTGTTAACTCAAATATCAAGCTATAACTACGAAACTTAAGATACGGATTCTTCATCAGGATTAAAAAGAAACAACTGGTGCAGACCAACCAGACTACGCATGCGAAGCAGCGGGGGTCAGCTAGTGTGTATATATATATATATATATATATATATTGCCGTGGCGGAGTGACCAAGCGCATTGAGGCGCTATGCTGCGATGCGCGAGGCCGCTCCCCGTCGAGGGTTCGAATCCCCCCTCGGGCATGGATGTTTGTGTCGTGTTTAGTATAAGGTAGTTGATAAGTAGTTAGTAAGTTTAGGGACTGATGACCCCGCAGTTAAGTCCCTTAAGCCTTACAAACATTTGAACATTTGCATTTATATGTAAATTACAGCTGTCAGTTTGACTCTCACTCTCTGCTGTGAAACACACGCTTACAAAATGACTGATCTCAACGATAATCGACTTACTTAACTCCTACCTCGAAACTGGCTGAATCAGATGTAGTTACAATCGGTCTATATTCTCTTTGGTACTGTTTCTATGGAATAATTATTACATCAAGGAATTCATCCTGGGTATGCACTACATTTGCTAGATTGCACAAAGTGAATAGTATAAGCCGCCAAAATTATACAGATGGTACATCTCTGTGCGTTTGACAAAAAAGTCTAGTAACGTGTTTGCATATTTGCTGCGGTTGTCCAAGAAAAAAACAGTTGGTTGTCCAAGAAAAAAACCGTCTCAGGATAATGTTTTTGGAAAAGTAGACACTGGGCAGTTTACGTACGTAAGCATTTGGTGCCTGCTGCGCGTGTTGACATCCTCGGGGTGAACATCCTCAGGTATGAACAAATACTGTAGGCAACTACAGCCTGAGTGGCCGCGACATTGTAACATCCAGAGCGACTGTGCTGTCCAGGGAAGAACTCTGATAATTTAAAAAAAAAAAAAAATTAAAAAAAAAATGTTCAAATGTTTGTAAATCTATCGGACCAAACTGCGTGGTCATCTACACTTTGATCTTAGCCAAAAGGCCGAGAACCAGTCCGTAGCTTACAAACTACTTAAACCTAGGTAAACTAACCTACGGACAACACACACCCATGCCCCAGGGAGGACTCGAACCTCCACGGCGAGCAACCCCGCGCTTCGCTGCGAGACGCTTTAGACCGCTCGGCTACTCCACCGCGGCTGATAATTTTCTGGTGCTGCACAAAGCACTCTGCAAGTGTGGGCGCATTGTCGTTTTAGAACCGCAGCGGGTGTTCTCGATATGATGGTGACATTAAGCAGTATCTATGATGGTGACATTAAGCAGTATCTTGTCAACAACCCTGACATATTCCTTCATACTTAACTAATCACTTGAGAGTGACGAAAGAAACACTTGAATATATACCCCCAAATCATGGCGGAATATACCCCATGCTTGACTGTAGGCCGTATCGTTATCTACATTTGGTGTTTTCGGTAAACAATCAATTGTGGAAATGTTTGTTAAGCTTAAGGGACTTAACTGCGGGGTCATCAGTCCCTAAACTTACAAACTACTTATGAACTAACTAATACTAAAGACGACACAAACATCAATGCCCGAGGGGGATTCGAACCCCCGACCGTAGTGGCCGTGCAGACTGTGACTGGCGCGCCGCAGACCGCTCGGCAACTGCGGCCGGCTGTTAAATAACCCCGATAGTTTGTATGAAGCTGCGTAAACGCTGATTCATCGCACGATGCCAAATACTTACAGTAATCAAGTGCCCAGCTTTGCGTAGCTTTCCCTTATTTAGGGTTTAGCAGTTGCAGCCCTACGGTGAATGTTATGCTCAAGGAGGTTAGAATAGGAGGAGATGCCCTTAACGCCACTGAAGTGAAGCCATTGCCGCCATATTACGGTGCCAATAGCGTTCTGCTCACACAACTTGGAACAAACGTGACATCATTTTTACGTCACACGCTGTATCGAAGAGCTACCGACTTGCGGCCATATAGCTTGGTGCAAACGTGATATGCTAGTGTAATGTGAATAGGTTTATTTGAATAGTTATCAAATCATCATAAACGTCGTTATTGGTTCGATTGTAGTCTGCTACAAAAGTGACATGCGTGGGTATTGCCTTATTTAATGGTAGCATAAAAACACCTCGTTCTCGGGACAATAGGTTATAAACGTTTCGCAACTTTATCTTGATATAGTGATTGTGAGCCGTTTCCATTTAATTTTTCTTTCTTCGCCTTCGTATTTCTAAAAACCTACCGGACTTCTTAATAAAATTAAACTAAGCACGAAACATGGACATGCAGTCAATATTTAAGATATATTGGAGAGTTTCTTTGTCTGATAAGAATTCTAGAAGTTTATCCTTTAGTATGACGTCGCTGTTAGCAGCGTCTCTTATACTATCTGCAGTTCCACTGATGTATGTTAAGAACAGAACTAGACACAATACACTACCCTTTTCTCTAGGCGTTAATAAGTGAGTAATGGGTTTAAGCTGAAATGTTAAAAAGTGAGAAGGAAAACAGAAATGTCGTTGCTAGCCGTATCACTTCCAGGAATTCCAGTCTCCCATATCGTTTATGTAAATAAGGAACAGCAGAGAACCAATAACACTACCCTGTGGAACGCCCGATATCATGTTTGTTTTAGTCGATGCCTTACCATCGATTACTACTGTGTCCTCTCTGATAGGAAATCCCCCTATCCAGTCGCAAATTTGGGGCGATATACCAATACCACGCAATTTCATTAAAAGCCGTTTGTGAGGTACGGTGTCAAAAGCCTTCTGGAAATGAAAAAAATACGGAATCGATTTGCGAACCCTTGTCGATAGCTGTCATCACTTCGTGTGAGTAAAGAGCTAGTTGTGTATCGCCTGAAAGATATTGGTTGTGTCACCTTCTTAAACTCCATACTTCACTGGGTCACCTTCTTTTCCAATTTTCATCCGTTTGATCTTATCGATGTTCACTTTCATTCCGAATTTTTTCCCCACCCTTACAATATTCTCCATCACCTGGAGGTCCTCTTATGACTTTGACGAGCGATGTGGCGCAGTGGTAAGACACTGGACTCGCATTTAGGAGGATGGTGGTTCAAATCCACCTCCGGCCATCCAGATTTAAGTTTCCGCGATTTCCCTAAAATACCCAATGCAAATGGGTTGGTTCCTTTCAAATGGCGCGGTCAAATAACCCGAGAGTAAGGTGCCCCTCTAATGACCACGCTCTCGACGGGCCGTTAAATACTAATCTTCCTTCCTTCGTTACTTCCTTCTTCTGATTCCACTAGTGCAGTCATATCATCTGCATACTTTATAGTTTTTATTTTTTTCCATCCACTACAATTACTTTTGCTTTTCCGAAGGCCTTATTGATTAGTTCTTCAGCAAGTTCTGGTGACATAACACAACCCTTTTTTACACCTCTTTCAATAGCCACCTCTTCAGTTTCATCTTCATGTATTCGTACTGCTACTTTCTGCTTGAGTCGTTTTATCAACCTTTTGTCCTTCCAATCAATACCAGTGTCTTTCAGAATCTTCTGCAGAATATAGCAGTCAATTCTCTCAAATGATTTTTCGCAGTAGACAAAACAAACATATGTTTCTGTGTTTACTTCTAAAAACCTTTCTGCTAATATACTCAGACGTCCAATTGCATCTCTGGTCCCTCTTCCTTTTCTAAATCTAAACTGATCTTCTCCTGCAGTCTGGCCTTAGCTTTGGTAACGCTGCATATAAAACTAATTGTCCTATAATCTTTGCATTGTTTATCATTGCATTTCTTTGGCAAGGGAATCATTATTGTCTGTAGAAGGTCTGCAAGCGTGATACCTGTATCATATATTCTGTTGATCATATTTGTAATTCTGTTTATAGCCCCATTCCCTAAGGCCTGCTCCTCATTCACATTTTAAAAATAGCTATTAAAAGTCGCATGTCTTTGAGTTTAGGTGGTAGCTCCTCTAATGCGTAGCAGTAGGTGACACTAGTATAGGAATTGGGAACCACTGGCCTACACAGATGAGCGGTACTAGTTTCGGTGTGGTACTGCGGGCAGGCTGATGTATTTTGGAGCCACGCTGGGTGCCTGGAGCGATGGACTCGGCTGGCCTGGAGGGTGTCCAGCGGGCGCGGCCGGACCTGGAGGACGGATATAGCGCGGCGTGGGCGGATGACGTCACACAGTAGAGGCGGGGCAGGAGCAGGAGGCGGAGGCGCTGCACCTCAACCTGTCTGCAGGGGCTGGCCGTCTGCCGCTCCTCTACCAGCGTTCACTCCAACTGCCTCACAGCGTCCCGGTCGATTTTACTTCATTTTACTGGCGTGTATTTAATCCTCGTTTATGTCGCTCAATCTGCTTCTTCTCTCTCTGTCCATCGCCTCTTATCCCGCTCTCTATCCATTTCAATTCCGCTTTCATACAACGCAATCCTTATGACGTCATACTTCATTTATTATTATTGTACACGTAGTAGACACTTTGTGGATCACGTGAAGTTCTTTCTGCAGTTTGCCCACGATACCTTCATGTTAGCGGCATGTTAAAGTAACATTATAGTGATCACAACGCCGCCTGTTAGTAGCTTGTTGTCACTCACAACTTTACAATATGGTGGCTCTTTATTTAAATATGACTATACGAGTTTTATATGTGACAACCAAACGGCTAATTTTAATGTGTACAATCCAACTGGCTACAATGTGTATTTATATAATAATGTTACTATTTAGTGCAGGTATGTGATGTAAACTGTTGACATATGTTTACCTATACATACAGTTATGTGGCATGTTCCTTTGTTGGTGTTTTTTTTATTTTTTATTTATTTATTTTTTATTTTTTATTTTATTTATTTATTTATTTATTTATTTATTTATTTATTTTTTTTTTTTTTTTGTAACCACATATTTTATGTTCACCGTTAGGGATCAGAAGATGATGTCAGTGTAGATCTAAGCCGGTCGTCTCTCATAAACAAAGACGAACTACTACGATATTGGCATATCATTATTTACAAAATACATTTGCCATGAGCAAATTGTACTTCATTTTCTCACTCATGGCTTTCTTTCTTCTGTCCACTTTGTGCCGGTTTTTTTGGCTCTCGTCTCTCGTCTACTTTGCTTCTGTAGATGTTACGGTCTGCAGTGTCCTGAATGGTGAGTTGAGCATCAGTAAGGCCTCTTCGTACTTGTTCGGCCCATGTCATACCTTTAAGGTTTTCAGTAGCTGTGAGAATCCTGCTTGTGAGTCTATACTCGGGGAGTCTGTGTGTGTATCCACAGAATTTTAGGCGCCTTTTTCTAATGTCAGCAGCAATATTTCAAAATTTCTCTGTAGTTTTGTTGGTTTGCAGTCTATATCCAGTTTTTCGTGGTGGAAGGATTTTCCTAATGATCTTTCGTTCTTCTTTTTGTAGCTTTTGTAGGAGCTTCTTGTTATGGAGTGACAAGGTTTATGCTGCGTATAGCACCTCGGGTTTAATGACAGTGCCATAGTACCTGATTTTTGCTTGCGTGGACATGCACTTTTTGTTAGAAAGTTGGTGTGTTCGACCGTAGGCTCTCTTTAGTTTCTGTGCTCGAGTTTCCTGGGACTTTTTTCTACTCCAGTGGGTTCTAAAATTTCACCTAGGTATTTAACATTGGGAACTCTGTTTATGTGTCCATATTTCGTGGTGAGATGCTCTATGTTTTTAGAGCGTACACATAAATTGCGTTTCTTCGAAAGAAATTTGCAAGCCAACCTTGTCGCCGCATTCCGTGAGTATTTCTGTCTGACGTATTGCATTTTGTTCATTGTCTGCCAATGTTGCAAGGTCACCGGCAAAGACTAAGCAGGTGACTTCAGCTTTCCTTCCAATCTTATCTGGTTTCCATAGGCCACATTTCCTAAGCTCCCTCTCCCAGCCCGTTATGACTTCATCCAAAATGATATTGAACAGAAATGGAGATAGTCCGTCTCCTTCTCTTACTCCAGTTCTGATCTCAGAACATTCCGATATTTCCCACATGAATTTAGATGTTGTGTTGGAGAGTGTCTGTTCAATGAGCTTAGGTGTTTTCAGGTCAAGTCCAAGTTCTATTAGGGATTTACAGTCGACTGAATCATACGCCTTCTTGAAGTCGACGAATATACATATGGTGGGCTTATGTCTAATAGCTCTGTATTTCAAAGTTGTTTCTAGATTAAAAATTTATTCAGGGCAGGAACGCCCGGGTCTGAAACCTTCCTGATACTCCCCAATCTTGTTTTCAAGTTGTTGCTGTGTTCTCTGCAATAGACATGAAGATAAGATCTTGTAGGTGACTGGTAGTAGTGAAATGCTTTTATTTAATTATTTTATATTTATCATCTTCCGCAGGAAGAAACTGAGGTGCGAGTCTCCATGGTCATGCAACGAGTTAGTACATTAAAATTGGAACAAAAGAGTATTAATAAAGTGAAAGGCATAGGAGTCCTATGCACATGACAGATATAAGCATGAGTAAAAAGAACCTACAACGTAACACAGAAATTAGATTTTTTTAATTTTTCACGGAAATCCCTCGACAAAATAGAAAGAGTGAGGCATGATGAAAGTTTTTAGTTCAGCCTTGAGTGCCAGGATTACTAGCCAGAGCAGGCTGAGAGCTATCGCCCTACTATCTGCTGAAGAGGGTAATCTATAATCGGTTATCACAAATCCCCGTCCAACAAGCTGGTTTCAGGCCCTTTCTCTCAGATCGTTCATTGAGAGAGTTAATGAAATGAAAAACACCATCAGTCTTTACTGACCTCTCCAGAGCTTATGAGACGGTCTGGTGAAAAGGACTGTTATTGAAATTTTACAATATCTTCCCGTGCCCCCTTTTCCTGCGCTTTTTGAATTCCACCCTCAGTAACAGACTAATCAAAGTTTACCTGGGTCATAAGGGAAGTGCTTTAAGGGAGCTTAATGATGGTCTTCCCCAGGGATCCGTTCTTGCTCCTCTCTTGTTCAGTGTATACATTGATGACATTCCTGCAACACAGTCTAAGAAGTTCATTTACGCCAATGGCATCGCTTTAGCAACCCAGCCACAGAAGCCCACCACAGAAGCAACACTCATGACTGATCTTGCTACCCTCCAAGAATATTTCAGAACCTGGAAGTTGAAGCCAAATCCAAAGTAACCAAAGATATCCTGCTTCCATTTGAATAATAAATAAACTAGCCAACGAGAAACTTAACATCTATCTCGACGGTGTGAAGCTTAAACATAATAACCACTCAAAATATTTGGGAGTAATATTGAATCAAACTCTCATTTTTAAAAGCCACCTTCAAAAACAGTTGTCAAATGGCCTAATCATTCTGGGGAGCAGACGCACAAGTCCTGCGTGCTACTGCTCTGTCCCTGTTATAATCATCGGCTGAGTGTTGCGCTCCAGTGTGGCTGATCAGTGCCCACGTGCGAGACGTTGACGTCCAGCTTAATAGAGCCACGAGGATAATTAGTGGAAGCCGTTAATAGGTACATTTATACAGGTTGATAAAAAATAGCAGTCTAATACTTTGAGACGCTGTGGTACTCGTCGATTCAAGAAAAATAAGTGCGATAAACACGGTTCGGGAAACGCACACTTCCTGAGATACGAATCTTTTCATAGGAACGGCTGCAACAACGCTTGTATTGGTTGCGGACATTAGCATACTTACCGACAGATTAATATACTGGCGAGGCTACTGCAAAGGTTAAACGGGGCTCATCATCTGCATTAATTATTAATGTATTAGCAATATATAGTCTACCTCGCTGGCGGATATGCCATTCCTGTGACCATAACAGATGTGGTTCTTGATTGATGGCGCTGCAGCAGACTTTCGTCACAGTGTGGAACGCAGCCACTCCAAGACCTGTGGACTGGACCAAGAGGCCCGACATCGTGGTTGCTCGTCTCCCAAACCTCAGTAGCGTGGAATTTTGGTTATGAGGATACAGTAAGGAAGCAGTCTACGTAAGTACAAACACTGCAGGGTCACGTCTTCAGTGACTGCCAGCAAGTGCAATAACAAAAATAACAACAACTGGGTGTACTTCAAAGTGTGCATCATTCCTTACACCAAAGGGCGGAGTGATGCATTGCGAGGAATGGACACCACGTCTAGAAGCACGTGTTTATTACCACCTTTCAAAGTATTTATATCAATTATTAAACAGTGCTATTAAAAACGCTATTTAAAAAATAGGCCACAATTTATGATGCGGCTATACGTTTATTTGTGCATTTCGATATAATACCATCATAATCTGCAACATCAGGTAGCATAGTGTTCCAAAAAATGGGAATTATTGGAAGAAAGTGATACAATATATAGTAGATACAAAGAGTCAAGAACATACCCAGGCCTGGGGTAAAACTACATACTGCTGGACTATATACCAAGTAGCAGTTAAACATCGTGCAGGTAGTCTTAAAAAGGGCCATGACAACATACGTTTAGTATGAAGTTCCACCACATGCTTGGATATATAATTGACTCTTTGTCTTTATATTCTGTCACTTTCTTCTAATAATTCCCTTATTTATAACTGATATCTGTAATCTTACAAATTCTGATGTTGATATTAAATCGAAACGCGTAGACATACAAGTGCATCAGCACCTATGCCCATATGTTTTGAACTGCGTCCATAATAGCACTGTTTAATAACTGAATTTCATGAAAACGGTCGCATACCACTTAAGAGACTTTATGCCACGTCTGGCACTCTCTATATTGCACCCATAGCGGAATATGGGCGATAGCGACGTTGCTTCCGTAACATTCTCTGGAGAGCCAAGAGGTCAAGGCGACCCCTGGCCCCAAGCGGTAATCACGGGTTCGAAAATGTGTCCGGCACATTCACTCGTCACCACTGGATAATTTCAGTGCCAAGTGCAGCCGAAAATATACATTTTCCTCCTCTCCTCCCCCCCCCCCCCCCCCCCCCAAAATCATCTCCCCACAGAAATATTGGGAAGGGTGTAAGACCGGGTTGTAGCCTTTCTCCAATGTTATTCAATTTGTACATTGAGCAAGCTATAAGAGGAAGCAAAGAGAAATTTGGGGAAGTCATTGAAGTTCAGGGTGAAGAAATAAAAATATTGCGTTTTCCCGATGGCATTGTAATTCTGTTGCAGACAGCAAAGGACCTGTAAGAGCAGATAAACTGAATGGACGGTGTATTGAAAGGTGCTTATAAGACGAACATTAACAAAAGCAAAACAAGAGTAATGGAGTGTAGTCTAAGAAAATCTGGTGATGCTGAGGATATTAGATTAGGTAACGAAACAATGAAGGTGGTAGATGAGTTTTGTTACTTTGGTAGTAAAATAACAAATGATGGTCGCAGCACAGAGGATACAAAATGCAGAGTGGCAATGGGAAAAAAAGCGTTTTTGAAAAAGAGAAATTTGTTAACATCGAATATTAAATGAAGTGTAAGGAAGTCTTTTCTGAAGGCATTTATGTGGAGTGTTGATTTGTACGGTAGTGAAACATGGACGATAAACAGATCGGACATGAAGAGGATTGAGGCTTTTGAAATATGGTGCTACAGAAGAATGCTGAAGATTAGGTGGGTGGATCGCGTAACTAATAAGGAGATAGTGAACAGAATTGGGAAGAAAAGTAATTTCTGGCATACCTTGACTAAAAGAAGGGATCGATTGGTAGGACACATTCTTAGACATCAAGGAATTGTGAATTTAGCGTTGGAGGGAAGTGTGTGGGGTAAAAACCGCAGAGGAAGACCAAGAGATGGATACAGTAAGGTAATTGAAATGGATGTGGGTTGTCGCTCTTATGAGGAAGAGGCTTGCTCAGGATAGGGTATTGTGGAGAGCTGCATCAAACCACTCTCCGGACTGAAGACCACAACCGTGTATCTCTACAACCCAACGTGGTCTTCGAGGTGTACGTCAACTGCCGTGGTCAGCTCAATCCGCAAATCTGTCCCTCATTGAGCATGTCTGGGACAGGGTGGAACATAAACTTGTGCGGTCAGAACGACCGGCACGAAATGTGGCCCTACTGAGGCACCGCATGGCAGGCCATTCCGCAAGACTACGTTCTGCACCTCTACGATCGTCTCCACGGGAGAATTAGAGATTTCATTGCTGCAGGAGGAGAATACTCACGGTACTAGCGTCCATATTGAGCACGTTATGGTGACTGTACTCACATGCGTATGGCTCTGTCTGTGTTGCAGTGTGTTGTATACATCCTAAATAACAAGTCAGTAAAATTTTCCTCTGTTTGCTCGACGAATTCATGGTGTCATTTTTTTTCCAGAAGTTTAAATCATTATACAAGAACGCTAACACGAAAATTGTGGTACAGATTATTAATTTATTCGTACAAGAAGGCCAATGAAAGTCACATAATTCGAAAGATTGTTTGTCGTAGATTTCACGAATATAAATATTATGTGTGCATTTAGCCATCAAAAGTGGTAAAAGGAAGTAGAAATTTTCCTATCTAGAGCTTGGATCAAGTTCTACATTCTCCAACAATCGGCTCACTGATTGGCTATTCGCCTCGAGCAAATGACGCTGAAATGCAGCGCATTATTTCTTGGCGTTGTATAAAAATACGAACACCGAAATTGTAGTTCCATTTCAAATATTAGGCTAATGAAAGTTATATAATTCGAAAATGGCATGAGAAGTATATAGTTCCGTTTTTATTTGTTGTTATTGTGTCAAGCATTTTCCTTAACACGTAAAAGATACCGTTTCATACCTCCCAGTGCCGGTTAAATTTTACCAAATATCCCAGCGGCCTCCTATGATAATGTTGGCAAAAGATGCTGAATAGTGAGAATCCTGTGAGTCTTCATTTTAGCCAATCGCTTGACAACACTGATGTTTTCTCATGGAATCTTCGCTTTATGATGCCAATTATTTTTACTGAGCGGACGGGGGTACATACAAGAACCTGTCAACCATAAAGCAGGAACAGCATTATTTGTTTACGTCATGATCTGTACGATACACTAATCGAGTCATTCTATGTGATTCGAACAAATGGGCGAAGATTTTCTATGTTGCCAAAATAATCACGCGAGGCCGGCGACATGATTCGTAAAATTTTACTCCCAGGGACCATTGTAAACACAATTGGTCGATGTTCGACCACAGGCAATACTAGTAGTAAATAATGTGTAACTATGGATTCTCGTCATTTGCAGCGAAAACATGTAACACTAATGTCAGTTGATACGTCATTGCAGTCTCTGTTGTTGCTCAGGTTGAAAGCTGTGTACGTGTAGTTTGATGTTGAACCTATCGTTAAATCAGACAACAAATTGTTCATTAACACAGTAATTTGGTTTAATTATGGTCCTGATATTGATGTATATACTGTTAAATAAGAAACAGTGCATAATCTGATTATGTGCGCAACGGATCTTTTAACAAAACAACTGCATTAAACACACACACTGACTATACTCAAAACATTTGCCTGCGAGAAAGATATTAAAAAAACAAACCACTTTCTTAAAAAACTTCCTGGTAGATTAAAATTGTGTGCCGGAACCGGGAGTCGAACTTGGGACCTTTGCCTTTCGCGGGCAAGCGCACTACCGACTGTGCTATCCCGACACGACTCACGATACCGCCTCACAACTTTACTTCCGCCAGTACCTCGCCTCCTACCTTCCAAACTTCACAGAAGCTCTCCTTCGAACCATGCAAGACTAGCAATCCTGGAAGAAAGTATACGGTGGAGACACGGCTTAGCCACAGCCTAAGGGATGTTTCCAGAATGAAACTCCGCTGCAGAGTGAAAGTTTCATTCTACTTTCTTAAAGTTTGACTGCGATAATTTTATGCAGATCAGTAGCTGATTATCAAAATTCAGTATCATAATCAATTAACTGCAGTGTTGCATAAGAATCATTTACTACGGCACCAATAACGAAATCTGTTCAACAAGATTACCAAAATCAATACTGCACTTTAAATCCACAAACAACTAATCATCAAATAAAGGAAGTAGGTTAATCTTCTATGTACGTAAATGAAACAGGAAAGAAAGTCAACTTTGTTACTTATTAATAACCACCATTACATTACGTACATAATGCAACTTTTTCCTAATGACATGAAATGCAATTACCTTCATTCCAGCGGTGATACAACGTTTTTATAGTAATAAAAATACAATATATATTCCAAATACAATCAAATCAACTTGCTGGCATAGCAGCCTCTGGTCTACATCGGAGCCATACACACAACTCAACTGCTCTCTAAGCGAAGCGAGCTGAACCACTCTCTCCCTGTGCGAGCTACAATGCTATGCGATATATGATCTTTGCCAAAGATGAAACTTCACAAAGTACACATATCGATACGCACAGTAGAAGCAATGTTATACATTTAATGATAAAAATAACAGTCCAGTTCGCAAATTATTTTTACAATTTATTAATGACCCGGTCATTAATAAATTGTAAAAATAATTTGCGAACTGGACTGTTATTTTTATCATTAAATAATAAGTTCGCTGTTTATTCCAAGAAAGGAAACAATGTTTTCCAAACTGAGTTATACATTTTCTTGCAAGCCAGTTACTCGAGAAGCAATATTACCCATTTTATCTTTACTCGACACACAACAGGAGGCACAATATTAGACATTTCCTCTACAGACACGTTTTAAGGTTTTACAGTCATTGAGCTGCATTTACCGCTCCCCCTTTGTAAGGGAAGTTTAGACCTTTGGAACCAGCCTGCAGACGCCGTTGCTGACGCTGGGAAGCCGGCTGCAGTTACCTGGCGGTGTTGCACTGGTGGAGCACTCGTGGTGCAGTGTACTGTACCACCTGTTACCGCGCTAGCCGTACGCCTCCGGCACGGCGCGACCGTGGCTTGTTTCTCGGTGGGAGGTGCGAAGCGGAGGTCGTGAAAGGCTTTACGACGCTGTCCCGGGTACCAGGTACAGCCAGGTGACTCACGCCAGGTCCCGTATTGCTTAGGCGCTTACATCACACTTCCCACACACGTGAGCGTACAGCTATCGGCGTTCTCCTACCTCATCTTAATTTCCTCTTCTGCTTCTTCTTCTTTACATTGATAGTCTCGACTGAGCCACCAAAGTGTTTGTGTGCCACACCAGTCCCGTTATTTAGCTATATGCCTCGGTTGCACAGTGGTAGAGTGCCAGACTACAAACCAAAGGTCGCGGGTTCGATCCCCGCCAGGTCCTAGGATTTTTATCTGTCACTTTCCACTTCTTTCACCTCTGGCAGTATTGCTCATGTGAAAAATACCGAGTAGCACCGTGGTTCGGAACCCACGTCAAACTGTAGGTCCCCCTATAACTGGCTGGGTAAGTCAGTTCGAAGGTCGGAGTAAGGCAACGGCATACCACCTCCAAACAGGACCATGCCTAATAAAGCACTGTGGTGTTCAAACCAATCTTCGGATTGTGGACTGCTTTACCTTTTTGTTCGACTAATTACGGAGAGCCGCGTTGTTCTAGGCCGCGCGGGAGTAGCCGAGCGGTCTGGAGCTCCACGTTGCGGATCGCACTGCCTCCCGCCTCGGAGGTTCGAATCCTCCCTCGGGCATGGATGTTTGTGTCGTCTTTAGTATAAGGTAGTTCATAAGTAGTTTGTAAGTTTAGGGACTGATGACCCCGCAGTTAAATCCCATAAGTTTTACAAACATTTGAACACATGAATTTCGCTGTTCTAGTGAGATCCCGGGTTTAATCCCAGATAGAAAGAAGTGCATTGTTGCATACTCCGCAATCCACCTGGCGGTGTGTGGCGGAGGGTACCTTGAGTACCACAATCGATTCTCCCTCCTATTCCAGTCACGTATTGTTCGCGGAAAGAAAGATTGTCGGTATGCCCCTGTGTGGGCTCTAAACTCTCTGATTTCATCTTCATGATCTCTTCGAGAGATATACGTAGGAGGGAAAAATATACTGCTAGACTCCTCGTTAGAGGTATGTTCTCAAAACTTCAGCAAAAGCCCGTACCGAACTACAGAGCGCCTTTCCCATGGATGGATCGCGCTTAAGGGGGGGGGGGGGGGTCAGGCCGTGCGCTGTGACGTCACACGGTGACCACAGCCGACGCGAACGGCCGCCACGAAAAACTCATCAAACGATTTGGTGAAAAAAAATGATTTTTTTATATCTTACAGCTTGATATCTCCGCTCGATGAAGGACTGAACTTCTTTTCATTATTCTGCATACTTTTTTCGTGCTGTATAAATAAATAGTTGCAATAAATTTTATGGTTTTGTAGAGGTAGAAACGCATTGAGTATTATGCATTTTAGAGCTTATGTTGTTGCGAATGAATGTTGTGAACATGTCGAAGTAAATTATTACTTCATATATTAGTTTATTGTTCTCACTTCTTAAATGGTCAACTTCTTTAGTTATTTCAGCTACAATTATTCCAGCATTGTCAACGGCAGTGCTCGCTGAGGGGGTTTCGGAATTAGTACACCCAATGATTTCCTCGACGGAATTGTTTATACAATTTACGCTGTCACGCTTGTCATTTGTTGTTAACAATAAAATTTGTACTTCTTTTCGGTTGTTCCGTATTTCTACTCTGACTTCACGTCATTCAGAAGAACCTGTCTTGACTACGTCGATGCACTTAGACAGCTTCTAAGTAGTGACCGCATCTGCCTTTAATATACGTTTCAATGGAAGGTTTAAAAGTTCATTTTTCAAGTCTCGAACATAATCAGACTGTTTAAAATGTTCTGAACATACACGACCAGTATCAGGGTTGAGAGCATCTAATCGCTTACACGCGTTTATCCACTTTGACCTTACCTCTTTATCTCTCGGAAATCTGTGAAATATCGCATTCTTCTGTCAGCCGTGGTTCGTACAGCACGCAACAGCACAACACACCATCGTCACTAATAAGCCATCACTTACCACTTACAACTATTTGATACACACACAAAATGTAAAGAGCCAGTGGGAAACCATTTCTGTGGAGATACACTCGTAACAGCGACGCTATGGTCGAGGAGAAAGCTGTGCTGGTCTCCTGGTGACGTCAGAGGCGCTGCATACGACTGCGCATCCGCCGGTTGACCCCTACCGTCTAGTGTAGTATCCGTGGTCTCTCCTGCAGAGTCTTCCAGAGTTTATCGATCATTTCCGTAATGCTTTCACGATTACTGAATGATTCTGTAACGAAGCGCGCTGCTCTCCGATGGATCTTCACTACCTCCTCTATCATCCCGTCTACATCTACATGGGATACTCTGCAATCTACATTTAAGTGGCTGGCTGAGGGTTCAACGAAACACCTTTGTACGATTCATCTACCATTTCTTCTCGGATGGCGCGCGGGAAGAAAGAATATCTGAATCTCTCCGTTCGCGCTCTGAATTCTCGAATTTTCCATTTCCGTAACGCTGTCTCCCCTGTATCGGGACTATACGAAACGAGCTGTCCTTCTTTGGACTCTTTCGCTGTCCTCCGTCAAACCCACCTGTTAAGGATCCCACACTGGGCAGCAATACTCCAAATAAGGACGGACAAGCGTGGTGTATGCCGTCTCTTTAGTAGTTCTGTTGCATGTTTTAAGGGTTCTGGCAATAAAACGCAGTCTCTGGTTCGGGCGCAGGACGGAATCCTCCCAACGGCAGGTACGCGAACAGGGGACAGGACTGAATCCTCCCGAACTATTCTAGCATAATGGCCCTCCAGCCCCCAGCCCCACAATCAATGTTCAGCGTTCATTCATACTGTCATCCGGTATGGTCAGTGTTGATTACATAACAAGTGTTCAACTTTGGCATTATAAATCTCGTCTCCATGCGTAAGTTCTCTACTGCTCTTTCCGTTTCTTCCAAAATTGCAACATCATTCGTGCTGACGAATTTGGTGACTTTTTGTTGTTGTTGTCTTATGGAATGTTTACATTGGAAGCTTTTTACCCAAGTACCACTAGCAATAAACACATTTTTGTGAAAAATACGCGAATAGAACTGTTATTCTCCATTGTTGTAATGTTTTCATTGTACTTGTTTATAACGGCCTCATGCTTCCTTATATCTCTTCCACTTTCGGCGTTGATTAATGGATTTTTTTTTTTTCTCGTGTTACCTTTTTCTACTTATTACCTCCAAATTTGAAGATAGTCTCTTTATAACTTTTTAATTAAAAGTTTAATATTGCAAGAAATTTAATAAATGAAATTAAGCTTCTAATGGGAATCGAACCCGAGTCGCAAAAATAGCAGTCTGTTCGCTTACCTGCTATGCCCCAGCACCACATTTAAGAGTATTGTTCATAGTACATATAATATCCGCGAAAGTCTTTCAGGAGTATTTCCTATTTTCCGATTTCCTATTAAGGCGAGTTTTATTAGAAACTACAGATGTTCATAACTTGCTTCTACTCACGCTAAGTCAAGCCAGTTCAATGAGACTCATGTGCCGGCCGCGGTGGCCGAGCTGTCTGCGGCGCTCCAGTCACAGTCCGCACGGTCACTACGATCGGAGGTTCGAAACCCCCTTGGGTATGGATATTTGTGCTGTCCTTAGTATTAGCTAGTTCATAGGTAGTTTGTAAGTTTAGGGTCTGATGACCCCGTAGTTAGGTACCATAAGCTCTACAAACATTTGAACATTTTGAGACTCATGTCCCGCCCTCCCGTTGAAAGCAGAATTTCTTCTTCCTTAGGGGGAAAAATAGCCTGCTTTGTCCTCTGTTTATAATTCGCCGCTGTATCAAATAAACTTGCATACCAACTGCTGAAAATGTTGCACAGATTTATCGACTGGGAGTAAAACGTAATCTTTAGATTGTAAGAACCAAAGTGATATTACTGTACGTTTACTCTGACTCTAAAGTTAACTGGGGCTTAATTCTCACTCTTACTTTACTGTACAATGTAGGATCATACACTGGAACATATGCTAGATAGCTTTGCTTGCCTGGAATATTCATAAAGGTCTGGCGACACACTCTGGTCTCGGGCCGCCACCAACTATCTGCTTAAGCAGGTTTGGGAGGATTCAGTCCTGTCCTTTTCCACACCCTTGCAGGCTCGGGAGGATTCAGTCCTATTTTTCTGACCGCGGGAGGAATGGATCCTGCGCCCTCTGGTTCGCCTTTCCCACGACATTATCTACGTGTTATTTCCAGTTTAAGTCTGAAGTAATAGTAATTCCTAGGTATTTAGTGGAGTTTTTCACTTTTTATTGCTTTATCTTGTAAACAAAAACGGATGTGGATGACTTCACACTTCTCATTATTTAGAGTTAATTGCCAACTTTAACACCATCGTGATATCTTATTCAGATCGTTCTGAAGTTGGTTTTGATCTTCAGATGATTTTATTAGACGGTAAATGACGGCGTTATTTGCAAACAACCTAACGGAGGTACTTAGATTTTCCCCTAAATCGTTTATGTAAATAAGGAACAGCAGAGGACCAATAACATTACCCTGTGGAACGCCCGATATCACCTCTGTTTTAGTCGATGCTTTACCATCGATTACTATAAACTGTGTCCTCTCTGACAGCAAATCCCCTATCCAGTCACAAATCTGGGGACATATTCCATAACCACGCAATTTGATTAAAAGCCGTTTGTCACAATTTTCTTGGGGTAGATACAAGATACATTATTAATATGCTTAAGGTTGTATTTGTTGTCCTTAGCATAAGTTAGGTGAAGTAGTTAGTAAATTCCATAGATATACAAACATTTTTTTTTTTTTCAAACGTGAAGAGCGAAGATCGCAAAATACTTCTTTATTTCATGACGACCTGTTTCAGTGGGCGTTTCCACCATCATCTGATCATATCGGATTACACAAATTGGTCTTCTTATTTTAAAATGCATATTAAGTAGTGCGTGTAACAAAGCATTTAGTCTAAATATAAAAAAATACATAAGTTAAAATATCTACAGCTTGCAGTCTTTAGAAGTCGTCATAACATTAATAAGTACTTTGCGATCTTGGCTTTTCACTTTGAAGACAATTAATCTATCAGATCGCCTCCACAACCTGCGATGTCAGGTAATGTTAGTAAGGCTGAGGTTAAAGATGTAAGACCAGCAAGGATGGTTGCAGATACTAATAGTTGGGAACAATGACAGGAGGGTGTCCATAATGCAGACATGAAAGAAAATTTGGAATGAACACCATACATGAAGCATTTAGAGCGAACAGGCTGAAATGGTAGGATCATGTTACATGCATGGGAGAAGCAAGATTACCAAGCGGTTTATGGATTCGGCAGTAGAGGGTAAGAAGAGACGACGTAGACCAAGGAGAAAGTTCTTCGACTCCACCAAGAATGATTTTGAACTAAAATGCTTGACATTGAATAGAGGAGGAATTTTATTAGGAGGACTATTCTTTGGACTGAACGCTGAAACGCATGATTATCTCTAATATGATGATGATCCAGGGTTAAAGGCGACCATACACATTTCGTACTCTACGGAGGTAGGTTCGGGTAGCCTCTGCAACGTTCTACCATCTTAAGGGAAAAAACGCCTGAACTGAAGAGTTAGGACTAAGAAGGGAAAGAAGAAATGCAAATGATAAACGGTTTTTCATTGGACAAATATATTATAACTGACATGTGATTACATTTCACGCAATTTGGGTGCATAGATCCTGAGAAATCAGAACCCAGAACAACCACCTCTGGCCGTAATAACGGCATTGATACGCCTGGACATTGATTCAAACAGAGCTTGGATGGCGTGTACAGGTACAGATGCCCAAGCAGCTTCAACACGATACGACAGTTCTTCAAGAGCAGTGACTGGTGTATTGTGACGAGAAAATTGCTCGGTCACCAATGACCAGACGTTTTCAGTTGGTGAGAGATCTGCAGAATGTGCTGGCCAGGGCAGCAGTCGAACATTTTCCGTATCCAGAAAGGCCCGTACAGGACTTGGCAACATGCGTTTGTGCATTGTCCTGCTGAAATGTAGGGTTTCGCAGGGATCGAATGAAGGGTAGAGCCACGGGTCGTAACACATCTGAAATGTAACGGTCACTGTTCAAAGTGGCGTCGATGCGAACAAGAGGTGATCGGGATGTGTAACCAATGGCACCCCATACCACCACGCCAGGTGATATGCCAGTATGGCGATGACGAATACACGCTTCCAATGTGCATTCAACGCGATGTCGCCAAACACGGATGCGACAATCATGATGCTGTAAACAGAACCTAGATTCATCGGAAAAAATGACGTTTTGACGTTAATGGACCCAGGTTCGTCGTTGCGTATACCATCACAGGCGCTCCTGTCAGTGATGCAGCGTTAAGGGTAACTGCAGTCATGGTCTCCGAGCTGATAGTCCATGCTGCTGCAAAAGTCGTCCAACTGTTCGTGCAGATGCTTGTCGTCTTGCAAACGTCCCCACCTGTTGACTCAGGGATCGAGACTTGGCTGCACGATCCGTTACAGCTATGCGGATAAGATGCCTGTCAATTCGACTGCTAGGGATACGAGGCCGCTGGGATCCAGCACGGCGTTTTGTATTGCCCTCCTGAACCCACCGATTCCATATTCTGCTAACAGTCATTGCATCGCGACCAACGCGAGCAGCAATGTCGCGATACGATAAACCGCAATCGCGATAGGCTACAATCCGACCTTTATCAAAGTCGGAAACCTGATGGTACGCATTTCTCCACCTTACACGATGCATCACAACAACATTTCACCAGGCAACGCCGTTCAAGTGCAGTTTGTGTATGAGAAATCGGTTGGAAAGTTTCCTCATATCAGCACGTTGTAGGTGTCGCCACCGGCGCCAAACTTGTGTGAATACTCCGAAAAGCTAAACTTTTGCTTATCACAGCATGTTCTTCCTGTCGGTTAAATTTCGCGTTTGTAGCATGTCATCTTCGTGATGTAGCAAGTTTAATGGTCAGTAGTGTAAATTTAGAAAAGTATTTCTTAAAAACTATAAAATAGATAAAGTAGATTTTAGTAGAGTTTATTAAGTACTTGTAACATAAAATATTAAGGCCCCGCATCATATATTTTTTTCTTTTGGACATGGGTCAAATATTTGTCTAAATTAAGATGGGTTATGTAGGCTGGGTGTGGCTCCCTTAAAGACAATAAATATGTCGAAGGGACGACTCGAACCTCGGACGGGAGAGTAGATGATATGGCGCTTTAGACCGTTTGGCCATTCCCGTGTAACTGTGTACATATAATCAGGTTATTTTGGCTTTCATTTTTCTTAAAACTCCGAATGAATATGATCAGGTGAACAATCTTCGCACTGCGCTATCGTGACGAAACTCACTTAGTCGAATATATCGCCGTTTTCTCGTTGGTTACACAAGAGCAGAAGGCTTCGTGCGCGGTAGTGGTGATCATCAGTTGCCTGTGGACAGAGACAACACAGCTGTTGACTTGCCGATGTGTACCGAAACTGGACGCGGACAGCGATAAGCGGCGGATGGCAAGCAGTCGCCTCGCTTCTGGGGATCGCGTTGCAGTTTGTGTGAGGCCGCACCAGGAAACAGCGGCCACGCTGAAGCTCCGACCACGATGCCAGAGAAACGGCGCTCTACTGGACTGCACCGACATCACGCAGTAAGTTGTACGGCCGTTAAAACCAGCACTCTCCTGTGGATGACGCAATACTGAGAGTTACTACTTTGTTTTCTGTTTTTATTGGCCTTAGAATAGTCCCCATACAGCCTTCCACATAAATAATCAGAATAACACACACTGGAGTACAGATGAGAATTATATTTCGGAAGAAAAAGCCGTACGGGGCATCAGGGCGACGCTGAAATGTTTTTGATCAGTTTGCAAGAATCACCGTAATCCACAAGATGTGATGAAGGTCTCCACAGATTAAGGACGAAACTAACGAATGGAGAACACCATAGGTTATACCTTAATGCAGAAGGCATAACCTTCCGTGATACTAGAGAGACACATACACTGAACAGCCAACATGAGGCTTGAGGAGGCGCTGATGACGGAGGGCATGGATCACATTGCAGTGGTGCCAGTTGAGACTATCCAGAGGTCGGATTTCAGTAGGCACGGCCTGCACCTCAATAGGTATGGGAAGGGGAGGTTGGCTAAGCTCATAGGTGACAGTGTAGTAGGGGGCGGGGGTGTCACTCATGGAAAAATTCCTGTAGTAGTTGGTGTTAGGGCTGCACCTTTTTTAGACTGAGGACAGCTGATAGGTATTCCTGCTTAAAGGAAGTCCCTCTAAGAAAGGAACTACCATTGACATAGTCTAAGAATATAAGTAATAAGGGAATTACTGTTTTTCATCAAGATATACAGGGTATCAGAGATAAAGCTAATGAACTGCTTATTGATATTGATTCTGACATTATTGGTATTTCAGAGCACTTTTTAAGTGATGTGAGAATTAAGAGACTTCCTTTTCCAGGATACAGGTTAGCTGCTAGGAGTTCCTTGCAATGTGGGGGAGTAGCCATGTATGTTAAAAACGATTTTTCATTGGAGTCAATCGATTTTTCTAAACACTGCACAGAAAAGGTATTTGAATGTTGTGCAGGAGCTGTTAATGTTAATGGAACTAAACTAGTAATTGTTGTTATTTATACCTCTCCTGACTCAGATTTTAAAATGTTTCTGCCCAAGCTGGAATTGGTTCTGGGTTCACTTTATAGGAAGTATAAAAATTTAATTGTGTGTGGAGATTTCAACATTAATTGAGTAGGTGATAGCTCAAGAAAAGTTACCAGTTAGATCTATTTAATTTCTATAACCTGATGCAAACAGTATTTTTGTCCAACGAGATTGCAAGGCAGTAGCAGTTCTACCATTGACAATATTTCTGTTTATTCTTCATTATTAGAGGGGCACTCTGTCAGCAGAATAGTAAATGGCCTATCAGACCACCAAGCCCAAATTTTAATTCTAAAATGTATACCCATCAGATTTCTATGTGATTATGCTAAAGCGATAGCTCCTTACTTAACAGCCAAATACAACCGCTCTCTCAAAGAAGGATCTGTACCAAAAGATTGGAAAGTTCCACAGGTCATACCTATATTCAAGAAAGGCAGTATGAGTAAACCACTAGACTACAGGCCTATTTCATTGACGTCAATTTCCAGCAGGATTTTCGAACATATCCTGTATTCAAATACTATTAATTATCTCGAAAAAAAATCAGTTTGACCCAAAGTCAACATGGATTTAGAAAATATCGTTCATGCGAAGGGATCTTAATTAATTACGTATTATTGATTCCAGAAGGATTTTTACACTGTACCTCACAAACGGCTTTTAATCAAATTGCGTGGTTATGGTATATCGCCCCAAATTTGCTACTGCCGGAGAGGACACAGTCTGTAGTAATCGATGATAAGGCATTGACTAAAACAGAGGTGATATCGGGAGTTCCGCAGGGTAGTGTTATTGGTCCTATGCTGTTCCTTATTTACATAAACGATTTAGGGGGAAATCTACCGTCTAGTAAATCATCTGAAGATCAAAGCCAACTGCAGACGAACTGAATAAGATATCAGTATGGTGTAAAAATTGGCAATTGACTCTAAATAATGAGAAGTGTGGAGTCGTCCACATGAGTACGAAAAGAAATCCGTTAAACTTTGTTTACAAGATAAATCAATCAAAAGTGAAGGCCGTAAACTCCACAAAATACGTAGGAATTACTATTACTTCAGACTTAAATTGGAAAGAACACGTAGATAATATCGTGGGAAAGGAGAACCAGAGACTGCGTTTTATTGGCAGAACTCTTAAAAGATGCAACAGAACTACTAAAGAAACTGCATACACTACGCTTGTCCGTCAATTTTTGGAGTATTGGTGCCCAGTGTGGGATCCTTGTCAGGTGGATTTGACGGAGGACATCGAAAGAGTCCAAAGAAGGGCAGCTCGTTTCGTATTGTCACGATACAGGGGAGACAGCGTTACGGAAATGATACAGGATCTGTGATGGGGATGATTACAACAACGGCGCTTATCGCTGCGGAGTGGTCTACTTACGAAACTCCAATCGCCAACATTCTCCTCCGAATGCGAAAATATATTGTTGACTCCCACTTACATAGTTAGTAATTATCATCAGAATAAGTACGAGAAATCAGAGCTCGAACAGAGAGATTCAGGTGTTCTTTTCTCCCGCGCGCTGTTCGAGAATGGAATGGGAGATAAATAGTATAACCCTCTACCAGGCACTTAAATGTGATTTGCAGAGTATCCCATGTGTATGTAGATGTAGACATTCAAATTGATAGATATGGATAGATGTAATCGAATTTTTCGAATGAAACCATTTATCCAATAGCAGGCAATATTTAATTAATAAAACAAGTTGTGTTGTGTAATGTGGTCTTCATCTCCTGTTTTATTACAGGAAGCAGGAAAAGTATTGTTGTGTGCCATCACAAGATGGTAATGTAGTATTTTTGTTGGGCAGTGTATAATCTGTATTCGTCATTCATTGGTTCAGTAAGCGGTTCCGTGACCACAAAAAGCTTGTAAACGGAATCACTTGTGAGTGTCCAGGCAGTTAGAGGTGTCAGGTATGGACGCTAATGCGCGGCCCCGTCCTCTGTGAGTGCACGGGGCGCCGCCAGGTGGCAGGCCGGTCTTCCGGTTTTTGTGGCGGTCGCGTGCCGCGGCCGGTAATCGCCGGAAGTGCCCTGATGGAGGAGCGGCAGTCACTGACTCAGTGGCTAAGCGGTAAGCGCCGCTCCAGTACTCTGCTGGACCGCTGCCCGCCCACTGCACTGCTCGGCACGGCCGCAGGGGGCGCAGTAAGCGATGCGCAGTAGGGAGCGCGTTTCTGCCGTTCTGCGCATGACGTCACTGTGGTACACCTGGCAGCTAAACAATATGCAGAGTTGGTTGCTAACTCGTGTGCGTGTGTGTGTGTGTGTGTGTGTGTTACCGTTTCTGCTGTATTTGCTCAACCCTCTCGTTCCCACGTTATGAATTCATCTTTGGAAAAATAAATATTCAGTGTTTTTTGTATTAATACAGTGCACTAAAGATAAAAATACGTGTTTTACAAGTTTTGGTCGCACTATTGACTTTTTATGTCATGTACGAGGCGCGTCCAGAAAGTAAGTTCCGTTTGATTATATAAAACGAACAGGTACAGATACAGAAAAAATATTGATTGTACAAAAATCTACAACTGTTAAACTACTTTTCTACATAGCTTCCGAAATTTCGTACGCAATTGTCATAGCATGGCACAAGGATTTGTGTCCCTTTTTCATAGAATGTTGCCGGCTGTGTATTCAACCATGTGCTAACATGTTCTTTCAGCTTGTTATCATCGTTGAAGTGTTGTCCACCAAGGACAGATTTTAGGTGTAAGAAGAAGATTACTGTCAAAAGATTTTTTTTTCACGATAATGCCTGATCTCACACTGTAAGAAAATTGCCTGTTGGAGGTCGTCAAATAATCTCAAAATTTAGAATGCGTAATAATATACTCTAGTAATATTAAATTCGTTATTGAATGTTGCAGCAAATCACAACTAATGGGTCGCAACAAAACTTTCGCAGTGAAAGTTAAAATTTTGAATAAAAAAGATATTAATTAACTTGAAACAGTCACTGTGGTAATTAATTAAGCTTGGCCCTATCTGACTTAGCATTGACTACAGCCTCCAACTAGCACCTCTTACGATTCACGAACAGCACAACTTCACTAACAAATGTGTCAGAATTCATGTAGTGGTGATGGCGTGTTCGTGTTATAATCAAAATTGTAATAGACTCTGATTGCAATGATAATAGTTCAGTGCAGTGAAACTCCGTGGTGCAATGAGCTTCACAAATACTACAGTCAAAGTTCCCAATAATTTTGATAATATTCTTTAAAGCATTCAAGTTTCTTATAAAACTTTACTTGAACTATATATATTTTTTTAATTGGTTCCAGGGCCTGGGTAGCGTACGCGTGTAACTGGCTGAGCAGAGTTTGGCATTTAACGTATTTCATAAAAAAATTACTTCAGTCAAGTCTCGTTAATCAACTATAATACTTTGACTACTGTTACCGTGGTTACTTTCTACATAAATCAAACCAACTTTACTTTACTTGCAAACTCTCTTGCACTCTCTTGCACTTTAATTACTAGTCTCTGTGGCTGTAACACGTTTAGCAATTCTTTAACTCGTCCAGCAATTTCTTTAAAACTGATCGTAATTACTTTGTAAATGATTGAACTTGTTAGTCAATGTACAGGCTTGCATAATCAACATAATCTAATAATGGTGATAATGGGGTGACTACAACTACTTACAAAATTAAGATTGATTTCAAAATAAGTCATGTATAATTGAACTAAAATTCTGTTTGGGTTGACACTACATTTACATGCATACAAAATAAAATGTTACAAAAGTACTCATCTGCTTTCGTCGTCTTAGTCGTGAAGTCCATACAAGACAGATATGATTACAATAGGTACTCTTACTGCTGGTTCAAATTATTTTTATCGACAACTCTTTGTTCAGCTCGTCTGGCTGAAATCTCCATGCCTTGATATCACCTCGATACACCTTCTAATCTCCGTGATTACAACAACGATCACTCTCGGTGACAATAGACTTGATAACCAAACAATTACTTTTCTTGCACACATGAAAAAAGATTACTCTGATCACTTTCGAGTATAAATAAACTTGTTTCGCACTTCTTTAAACACATTAAACAGTACGCCTCTCAGGATTTTTGCAATTGCATTAAACTCGTGCCACACTGCGCATACCGTGCCTCTGCACCATCAACAAAACATTTCTATGTTTACTATAGCTACTGCTTCAGCAGTGGGACACTCACAGCTACTACTTCTGTACCAAAGACGTCGGGCCCGGTGGTCTTGGGGTAAAGTGCTCGACTGGAAACCGAACTGTCGCGGGTTCAAAACCCGGTCGGACCTCGGATTTTTTCAGTCTGCACTTTAACCCATCCTTCACCTCTCAACGATGTGAGGAGTCGCCAGGAACGACACGTGGTTCGGATTCCACGTAGGTCCCCTTTCCCCGGTTGGATAACTGGGGGAGGCTGGGGACACGCAAGTCGCCGAAGTGGCGTCCAATCGAAAGACTTGCACCAGGCCACTGAGCCACACGAAATTATTATTATTATGTACCAAAGACAGTCTTTACAACAGGTTCAACATTTTCTCTGGCGCATTGCCAACTTACAGCATAAGAACGTCCGTGCATTCATGCGGGTTTACACATATAGTACATGTTTACACTAAATGATTCAATATAGAAAATGACGTTACAAAAGAAATATATCTAGCATACAAGAAATGAAAAATACATGAAATAAACAAATTTAAGACGATATATACATTACGTTAAATCAAACTGTAAGATACAGCGACAGGTGTACTCTTACAACACACCGAATGTGACCAAACAATTCTTACGAAAATTTCAATGGGACCTGTTTGATCATCCTCCATACAGCCCGGACCTCTCTCCTAGCGACTTTCATCTATTCTTACACCTAAAATCTGTCCTTGGTGGTCAACACTTCAACGATGATAAACAGGTGTTACCACATGGTTGAATACACAGGCGGCAGTCTTTCTGTGAAGGATGCATGTAATAACTTGTGTGACGCTATGACAAGTGCCTACAAAATTTGGACAGTTATGTGGAAAAATAGTTTAAGAGTTGTAGAATTTTGTGCAATAAAAATTTCTTCTGTATCTTTGTACAATTTCATTTTATTACCAAACGGAACTTACTTTCTGGACGCGCCTCGTATGTCGTGCACAACACAGACGTTTGCATCGACGTATTTTATTACTTGGGATGTTATTTTGTTGATGGTTAACACTGTGAGATCAATAATGCTAGTATAATCTTCGCCACAGCACCAAAGACAATTCACTGCTCAAATACAATAACATGAACCACACTCGCGCTCCTAATCACAGCCACGTACAGACGGCTACGTAACACAAACTACAAGACGGACAGATTACTGCCTGATAAGTGGCTACACGCCGTACCAAGCGGCAAAATATCGTACTTGTAGCATGTTATTCATCAAGAACAACGCGACTTTAAGGACTGATACACAAAATACGGTATAAATCAGGTTTTAATTCGTTGTTGTCGACGAACAACACTGGGAAGGGTTGAATTGTTTCACTTCATAGTTTGGAACTAAAAAGTCCATAGTGGAAAGTATACTGATTTCCCTAGTGCTTGTCGCGCGAGCTATAATTTCTGCTGTAATTCATCATTTTTTCTATTTCCGTCGTCCTTAGTTGCATATGAAATTGGCGGAGGTGGATTACCGTCTTTAGCAACTAAATGAAAGGCGTTTTTTGTGTGCCTTACGCGTTTCGCTTCTTTATTTATGAAGCATCATCAGTGGCGATTTTCTGTGTTATTCCATGTGTGTCTTCATGGCGATGTTTGTGAGGTCTTCAGTTGGATGTGGTATTTTCGGTCTTGATGAAAACCCTTGCTTCACCACTTCACTGTATACTCTATAATCTATAGATTAAGGCGAAAACAATATATTTAGCAAAAATGCACATTCTGTGCCATACCTGACTAAGCCTGTGCAGGCTGTTTGGGAGCGCACAGTCCCACAGTGACGTCACAGCGCCAGCCAATGGCAGAGCAGAGCGCTTACCGCCCAACCTTGCATTTGTTAACGTTGCCGTGGCCGTGCTAATAGTCAGCGTCATGTAAGAGGGCGGTTTCGGGCATAGAGGCGGAGCGGTAGGGGAAGCGTGGAGGGGAGGGGAGGAGCTACGGCCGAGCCTGCGGGAGGAGTGTTGCCAACAGCGAAATGCGATTTGCCACTAAAAACTTATTAAAAACCACCAGAAACCACTAGATTTTATTCGTGTTTTAACAAAACCGCTAGATTGCTGTTATTTGAAGTACTGAGTATGTTTACTAACCAAAAATATGAGACAAAATAATTTATCCCTTGTGTTTAAAGCTACAACAGTATTATATACGAGGCGCGTCCAGAAAGTAAGTTCCGTTTGGTAATAAAATGAAATTGTACACAGATACAGAAGAAATTTTTATTGCACAAAATCCTACAACTCTTAAACTACTTTTTCATATAACTGCCGAAATTTTGCAGGCATTTGTCATAGCGTGGCACTAGGTTTTGTATACCTTCTTCATAGAAATCTGCAGCCTGTGTCTTCAACCAGTTGCAAACAGTTTCTTTCAGCTCGTCGTCATTGGTGAAGTTATGACTGCCAAGGAATAGTAAACCTACAGTTTTCCTGGATCTTGTCATCATAACTACGCCCGCCATTGAACTGTCGGACCCATCTTCTCACCACCGAATCACTCATCGCATTTGGTCCGTAAACATCGCAAATTTGCCGATAAATTTCACTCGGTTCCACTTTCCTCTCATTCAGAAAGCGAATCACCGACCTGATTTCACAGGCGGCGGGATTTTCAATCAACGCCGACATTTCAAACAAGCACAACAAAGCGTACGTAACTGACAGCGATCTCCAAATGGCGCACGTTCTTCTCCTTGATACACATCGTCTACAGCGCATGTGCGGAACTGCAATCGCAGCACTGTAGCGGAGATAAATTGAAACGGAACTTACTTTCTGGACGCGGCTCGTATGTTTCAAAACAAAACAAAAAATTCAAAAATGAACTGTTCCAGATTGAAATTTTATTCTCTTACCGGTTTTGAGCAGCTATTGCTTTTCTTCAGAAGAGAATGTAAAGGAAAAAATCGTCAGTGTTGTGAAGTGCATATCTTGTAATAAATAAGATAAATTAATTAATATATTATATATTCAAAAATATCCTAATGAGACATCATACATACTGTTAATTATCGCAAGATAAGCGAAAGTCAGTATGAACATTTCGCTTATCATGTGATAATTATGAGTATGTATAATCTTTCCTATTAATTTTTTTTAAATTTTATACTTTTCAATTTATTTATCTTTTATTTATTTATTTATTTTTTAAGCTACGAACTTGCGAATTTTTCTGTATAGCTTCTCTTGAAGAAGAGCAATAATTCCTCGAAGTCGGTAAGGAAATCAATTTCTACTTTGGATTGGTTGCTGTTCGTTTTTGGTGAACAATAGGGACAGAAAAACGTATATTATAATTGTTTAGGTGATATAAATTCAGGAGCTACGAGGCGTTAGAAAATGAAATACCGCTGTTACTGAATGCTGCCTTTATCAAGTGTTTTTAAAAATTGTTTTTTTATAAAACCAACGAAATACTTTTAAAATCCACCACAATTCCCGCTAGCCACTAGATGCAAAATTTGCGCACTAGACAGGTAATCAAAACCAGCAGATTTAGTGGGAAAAACCACTAACTTGGCAACACTGTGTGAACATTACTGGCTGTCATTGCGGTAATGGAGGGGGATGCGCAGACTGTAGTCACCGTCATCGGACTCAGCGCTCAACCTGATGCCGTCTAGGTGGCACTGGTTCAACCAAACCACAAGGAACTCTGAACTGTGTATTCACGACATAGAAGCATCTATAATTCAAAGCGGATTGCCTAATGGTATTTACGTGAGTAACATACAACTACTGTTTTTGTTACAATTGAGTAGCGTTTTCTACAGATCTATTTCTTAAAGACAACTCGTATATCTGAAATCCTCATTCTCCCAAAATAAACTGAAGTTTTGTAAGACAAACAATCCACTTAACTCTTCTTCGCAGTATAAACATTGCTAAATCGAGGCAGCTATTGGTTCTAGTAGCGTGTGTTTCACCGTAAGCTGTTATTTATCAACATGTTTCGTATTACTTATTAGTTGCATAAATGCAATGTAGATTTACATTTCTTTTGGAGTTGCTACGTTTCTTAGCTGCAAGTGTTTAAAAATGTAAACAATCAATCTTGAGAACGACATTTCTCTAACAAAATAAATACCCACTAAGTCTTCCGATACTGTTTGTGTGTATCTTGTTCAATAGCAGCAGCAACAGCACAGTACACTTTCGATGTATGTAAACATAATAATCTCACATCCTTGAGAAAACTGACATATTCTTTACAGTTAAAATTACTTGTTCTACAGAATTTGACCGTAAGATATATTGGAGCTGTTCTAGGGTAGCGAGAACGGCGATTTTTCGTCTATCTTATAAAATGTAGAAAAGGTTCTTCTGGAACTGCAGAGTATGCTGTACGATAATTTATACTGCATAGAAACGCAGAGTCCCTACAATTTGTAGTGTTCAAATTATAAATTGTAACGTCATACTGAGAGCCGTAGTTTTACTCCATACACAGCGAAAAAGTAGTAAGCGAGAAACGTTTTTCCTTTCGTCATTTAGTAATGTTTACCAGCGAGAAAAAGTTTAATAAAGTTTTGAAATTATGTTTAAAGTTTGTTGCAAGTCGCTAAGTACTGTCATTGTCATACAGTGTATTTCGAAAGTCTCGCCGCATTATATGGCATTTTTTGCGATTTTTATTGGTTATGACGTAATATCATTTGAACCACGTGCCGTGTTTGATTCTTAACCATGCAGCAATTGTTACCTCACGGTAAGGAATGTGTGTACCAAATTTGGCTGAAATGGATCCAATGGTTTAGGAGAAAATGAGCAGCATTGTCGCGAAATGCAGCAGTTTTTCGCGCATCTCATTGTTTATGGCGTCGTATCTCGTGAACTATATATCGTACGTGATTCTTACACTTACGGCGACCGTCCTCATGGACTGAAGCTTACGAACATACGGACACTCTGCTTTATATATTACATTATTCCATCTGAACCTGTATATGAACCGACTGTACGAAGTAGCAGATATTACTGTGTCGGTAGATCGTAGTCCAGAACTGGTAATGCGATACGGCGTTTTCGTGATAAACAGAACTAAGTGATGAACAGGAGAAGAGTTAGTTGACTGTGAAATGTTTGGCGGCGGCCTCGCTTTTTATCGGTGCGGTCTCTGCGTGCGGCGGCCTTTGATGTGCTGCGAACTCTCTCTTTGATGACGGAAAGTGAGGAAGGAGTTCAGCTGGCCGGGAAACCGCGCCTGAAAGCGAGCGCGGAGAGTTTCGCAACCGCCGGCAAAAACAGAACGGCCGCAGCCGCCGCAGCCGACACCGACACCGCAGAACAGAGCAGCGCAGCGCAGCCGACAACACGACACGACACGACGCCACGAGGCCGGCTGCGAGCAACTGCTAGCCAGCGAGCACACAGCAGCGTAGCAAGTGCTTATTTAAGTGCTTGTTTAACGGAACCGGAATCTGAACCGAAACCGAACTGGAGGCAGGATACAGCTATATTAAATTTTTAAGGTTAAGGTAAATGAAATAAAATCATACACGTTTTTCATCAGTTACACATTTATTGTGTGTGTGTGTTTGTGTGTTGATGGAAATGAGGGACCAAACAACGACGTCATCAGTCCCTTTAGGTGCCAATTGTACATGCCACAGAAACCAACGACAAATGTGGGAAAGCTAAAAGACCATTCCGCTAGGAATTAAAATGATCTCACCGACAAGACTAAAACCGACTTAGGGTAGCGAAAGCTACAGTGTCGGCACCCACAGCTCCGGAAGCGACGACAACCTTGTAAACCACAAGTTACTAACGGCACAGTGGTCAACGGATCACAGCTTCAGAGTAGGGAAAAATAAAACGACGTTAAAAATTAAAAGAGTGTGGGACTGGGGGGGGGGGGGAGAAGGCTCTAAACCCTGCAAACAGCAAAGAGTCACAAACCCACTCACCCCGACTTATACACTTATTATTAGTTCAAAAAGTAATACAGGTAGGTTTATACTGTACGCCTGGGAGTTGAAAATAAAAACAAAAGTCTTAAACACTAATAATAAATCAACCCAAACGAAGTCACTCCAAAAGAACTGAATTATATTTTATAAACAAAAGATTCGCAGCTTTTTCTCCGTCCTCAACGGCTCACAGATTAGGCCAGCACCACTAGAAAATGTCCGCTGGCTACTGAGCTTGGTGGAGACGACGAATATTGGCGGAGTTCAGGGGTTGAAGTTGTGTATTCACTTTCCACCATAACAAAGGATCGTCACTGATTGGAACACGTTTTCCTCTATTGTACTCATTAAGTAAATTATTCAATGGCCAAAAAACTGTCCAATGTGTGTCTGATGTGATTAGCTGCAGGCTAGAACGCTGTAGTCGGTATAGGGGGAGAGCAGTGACATCTATGCATAGGCACACTACAACAGTGGCGATGGTTTCGGGTTCACGATCTCTGGTATAAACTAGTGCATTCTGACAAATAAAAGATTCCCAGCGTTAGTCCTAGATATCATTGCTGATGAAACAGTAGTCTGAGAATTTAATTCAGACTGTCTTGGACGAGAAAATGGTTGCACACGCTGGCTGCGGCCGCCGCCACCACTGTACATCAACGTCCGCTATCTATTTACTTATTTAATCGTGTCTGAGCTGCATCTGTAATTAATTAATAGGCTACATATACTAGACTAGCTGAACCCCCGCTGCTTCGTATGCTTAGGATGGTTGGTCTGCACCAGTTGTTTCTTTTTAATCCTGATGAAGAATCCATATCCGAAGTTTCGTAGTTGTACCTTAAAACTTGAGTTAACAGCAACATATTTTTGAAAATCATTTTTTGCGTCACCTATTTAACCCTCTTATTAGTCTAATTTCAAAAAAAAAAAAAAAAAAAAAATGCCGAAAAACGTCTCTTTTAAATTCGAACCCTGAATTAAAAACCGAAATTTTGTAGTTCTAGCTTCAAAATTGCCTAAATAGCTAAGTATTTTCAAAAAACGTTTCATCCCCTTACGGACGGAATATCGAAAAATCGATTCTTAAATGACGCCTACAGAGTAAGATCAACACACTCCATAAATTTCAAGTTTCTATCTTCAGTGGTTTGGGCTGGATGATGATGAGTCAGTCAGTCAGTCAATCAGTCAGTCAATCGGGACATTTCCTTTTATATATAGAGATTACAAACAAAACTAAGTACTAATTGTACATTGATATATACAGTCATGATTTTCATACATCATACGTCATTATTCTCTCTCCAGTGTTGGGCACACTTCACTGCAGCGTCGTTGGCCAGCCACAGGTCTGGGAAAGTGCATGGCGCCGGCAACGATGGGCAGCTCAGCGGGTGTGTCATCGTTTGTTTTTCTCCACACTGGCAGAGCACGTCTTCTGCGTATCCCCACTTGAACAGGTTATCCTTTGATCCACCTAAGTCTATTTTGGCTCTTCGAGACTCTCCATTCCAGTTGAGATCCGGCCGGAAGTTTTTCTTTAATGTTCCAACATTGCAAGCTCCATTTTTCCAATTTCTGTGTCCACATCGATTCCCTGGTTGTAGATTGACGTTCGTTTAGTGGATGTTCAAATTGAATGAAATCTTTCCTCGATTTTAATCTGGCCACCCCTGGCTGATGACCGAACAGGGGGAGTCTTCTATCCTCGCACTGTCTGCTTCTTTCAGCCATCGTCAACGTTTGCCGTCTGATCTGTGGGGCAGCTATTCCACTATTCCAGAACACATATAAAGAAGATCGCGGTTTGTAGACTTCAGGCATCCAGTAATTAATCGACGTGAATCGTTCAGTGCTGTGTCTAGCTTGTGGGCGTGCGTCGATCTCCGACAAAACTTCAGTTTAAAGTTTATCTACATCTATCTGGGATACTCTGCAAATCACATTTAAGTGCCTGCCAGAGGGTTCACCGAACCACAATTATACTATTTAACTCCCATTGCATTCTCGAATAGTGCGCGAGAAGAAAGAACACCTGAATCTCTCTGTTCGAGCTCTGATTTCTCGTATTTTATTCTGATGATCATTTCTACTTATGTAAGTGAGAGTCAACAATATATTTTCGCATTCGGAGGAGAATGTTGGCGATTGGAGTTTCGTAAGTAGTCCACGCCACAGCGATAAGCGCCGATGTTGTAATGATTCCCATCCCAGATCCTGTATCATTTCCGTGACGCTGTCTCCCCTGTATCGTGACAATACGAAACGAGCTTTCCTTTTTTGGACTCTTTCGATGTCCTCGGTCAAACCCACCTGATAAGGATCCCACACTGGGCAGCAATGCTCCAAAAAAGGACGGACAGGCATAGTGTATGCAGTCTCTTTCGTAGTTCTGTTGCATCTTTTAAGGGTTCTGCCAATAAAACGCAGTCTCTGGTTCGCCTTTCCCACGATATCAACTACGTTTTCTTTCCAAACTCTGAAGTAATAGTAATTCCTAGGTATTTTGTGGAGCTTACGACCATCACTTTCGATTTATTTATCTTGTAAACAAAGTTTAACGGATTTCTTTTCGTACTCATGTGGACGACTTCACACTTCTCATTATTTAGAGTCAATTGCCAATTTTTACACCATACTGACATCTTATTCAGACCGTTCTGCAGTTGGGTTTGATCTTCAGATGATTTTAGTAGACGGTAAATGACGGCGTCATCTGCAAACAATCTAAGAGAGCTACTTAGATTTTCTCCTAAATCGTTTATGTAAATAAGGAACAGCAGAGGACCAATAACACTACCCTGTGGAACGCTCGATATCACCTGTGTTTTAGTCGATGTCTTACCATCGATTACTACGCACTGTGTCCCCTCTCACAACAAATCCCCTATTCAATCGCAAATTTGGGGCGTTATACCATAACCACGCAATTTGATTAAAAGCCGTTTGAGAGGTACGGTGTCAAAAGCCTTTTGGAAATCAAGAAATACGGAATCGATCTGCGAATCCTTGTCGATAGCACCCATCACTTCGTGTGAATAAACAGCTAGCTGTGTTTCGCATGAACGATATTTTCTAAATCCGTGTTGACCTTGGGTCAATAGATCGTTCTGTTCGAGGTAATTCATAATATTTGAATACAGGATATGTTCCAAAACCCTGCTGCAAATTGACTTCAGTGAAATAGGCCTGTAGTTTAGTGGGTTACTCCTACTGCCTTTCTTGAATATCGGTGTGAGCTGTGCAACTTTCCAATCTTTTGGTACAGATCCTTGTATGAGAGCGCGATTGTATATGACTGTTAAGTAAGGAGCTATCGCTTCAGCATAATCAGATAGAAATCTAATGGGTATACAATCCGGACCAGAAGACTCGGAATCGAAGTAGAACAATTAATTGGGAGTTCCGAACTTGCGGAATCGGAATCGAAGATCCGTGACATCCCTAGTAGGAGCCAGACCGCTGTGGGTAAACGTCTGCTGTCAGCTGGCAGCTGGCGCCGCGCCCTGTGACGGGACGGGACGGGAGGATATTATGACGCCCGTGGTGGCCGCTCTGGGCAGTGTGTCACGGGCCGCCGCTACAGAAATAGCGACAGCACAGAGAGGCTGCCGCAGCACTAGCGCTAGCGGCCGCGTCATGGCCTGGAGGTCCGACGAGGTCTCCTGGAACCGCCTCCAGGTAAGTTCACTTGCCTTCTCTACACAGTACATCTACATCTACATCTACATGGGATACTCTGCAAATCACATTTAAGTGCCTGGCAGAGGGTTCATCGAACCACAATTATACTATTTATCTCCCATTCCATTCTCGAATAGCGCGCGGGAAGAAAGAACACCTGAATCTCTCTGTTCGAGCTCTGATTTCTCTTATTTTATTCTGATGATCATTTCTACCTATGTAAGTGGGAGTCAACAATATATTTTCGCATTCGGAGGAGAATGTTGGCGATTGGAGTTTCGCAAGTAACCCACGCCTCAGCGATAAGCGCCGTTGTTCTAATGATTCCCATCCCAGATCCTGTATCATTTCCGTAACGCTGTCTCCCCTGTATCGTGACAATACAAAACGAGCTGCCCTTCTTTGGACTCTCTCGATGTCCTCCGTCATGCCCACCTGATAAGGATCCCACACTGGGCTGCAATACTCCAAAAATGGACGGACAAGCGCAGTGTATGCAGTTTCTTTAGTAGTTCTGTTGCATCTTTTAAGGATTCTGCCAATAAAACGCAGTCTCTGGTTCGCCTTTCCCACGATATTATCTACGTGTTCTTTCCAGTTTAAGTCTGAAGTAATAGTAATTCCTAGGTATTTTGTGGAGTTTACGGCCTTCACATTTGATTGATTTATGTTGTAAACAAAGTTTAACGGATTTCTTTTCGTACTCATATGGACGACTTCACACTTCTCATTATTTAGAGTCAATTGCCAATTTTTACACCATACTGATATCTTATTCAGATCGTTCTGCAGTTGGTTTTGATCTTCAGATGATTTTACTAGACGGTAAATGACGGCGTCATCTGCAAACAACCTAAGAGAGCTACTTAGATTTTCCCCTAAATCGTTTATGTAAATAAGGAATAGCAGAGGACCAATAACACTACCTTGTGGAACGCCCGATATCACCTCTGTTTTAGTCGATGCCTTACCATCGATTACCACGAACTGTGTCCTCTCAGACAAGAAATCCCCTATCCAATTGCAAATTTGGGGCGATATACCATAAGCACGCAATTTGATTAAAAGCCGTTTGTGAGGTACGGTGTCAAAAGCTTTCTGGAAATCAAGAAATACGGAATCGATTTGCGAACCTTTGTCGATAGCACCCATCACTTCGTGTGAATATAGAGCTAGTTGTGTTTCGCATGAACGATATTTTCTAAATCCGTGTTGACCTTGGGTCAAAAGAGCGTTCTGTTCGAGATAATTCATAATATTTGAATACAGGATATGTTCCAAAACCCTGCTGCAAATTGACGTCAATGAAATAGGCCTGTAGTTTAGTGGGTTACTCCTACTGCCTTTCTTGAATATAGGTGTGACCTGTGCAACTTTCCAATCTTTTGGTACAGATCCTTCTATGAGAGAGCGGTTGTATATGACTGTTAAGTAAGGAGCTATCGCTTCAGCATAATCAGATAGAAATCTAATGGGTATACAATCCGGACCAGAAGACTTTTTCTTATTAAGTGATTTTAGTTGCTGCACTACTCCGATGATATCTACTTCTATGTTATTCATTACGGCATCTGTTCGTAATTCGAAATCTGGAATATTGGTTTCGTCTTCTTTAGTGAATGAGTTTCTAAAAGCTAAGTTTAGTAACTCTGCTTTAGTAGCGCTGTCATCGGCAGGATCGCCATTACTATCACGTAGTGATGGTATTGTTTGTGACTTTCCCCGAGTATATTTAACATATGACCAAAATCTCTTTGGGTTTTCAGTCAAATTACGAGAAAGAGTTTCGTTGTGATAAATGTTGTAGGCATCTCGCATTGAAATCCTCGCTAAATTTCGAGCTTCTGAGTACAATCGCAAATCCTGGGGATTTCGTGTTCGTTTAAATTTAGTATGCCTTTTCCTTTGCTTTTGCAACAGTGTCCTGACCTGTTTTGTGTACCAAGGGGGATCGCCTCCTTCTTTTATTAATTTATTAGGTATAAAACTTTCAATTGCTGTCGATACCACTTCTTTGAATTTTAGCCACATCTGGTCTACACCTACGTTTAGTGTTAGAAACGAGTGGAAGCTGTCTTTCAAGAAGCAGTGTATTTTGTTTCTATCTGCTTTCCTGAACAAATATACTTTGCGTTTATTTTTGGTAACTTTGGGACTTTCGATATTCAATTTCGCTACTACAGCTCTGTGTTCACTAATACCTGTATCCGTTTTGATGCTCATTATGAGCTCAGGATTATTTGTTGCTAAGAGATCAAGTGTGTTTTCACATCCATTTACAATTCTAGTTGGCTCATGAACTACTTGTTCGAAGTAATTCTCAGAGAATGCGTTGAGTACAATTTCGGACGATGTTTTATGCCTACCTCCTGATTTGAAAATATAATTTCGCCAACAGATCGAGGGTAAATTAAAATCACCACCTACTATTATCGTGTGAGTCGGGTACGTTTTTGTAATTAGACTCAGGTTTTCTTTGAACCTCTCTGCTATTGTATCGTCAGAGTCGGGAGGCCGGTAAAAGGAACCGATTATTAACTTCTTACGATTTTTGGGTACAACCTCTACCCATAATAGCTCGCACGAACTATCAACTTCAACTTCGCTACATGAAATACTACTTTTGACGGCGACAAACACGCCACCACCTATTTTGTTTAATCTATCCTTTCTGAATATCGTTAGATCTTTTGAAAATACTTCTTCTGAACTTATTTCCGGCTTGAGCCAACTTTCGCTGCCTATAATGATGTGTGTTTCGGTGCTTTCTATTAACGCTTGCAGTTCTGGAACTTTCCCGACACAGCTACGACAATTTACAACTGTTATACCGATAGTTTCCGGATCTACATTTCTCCTGTGATCCACCTGAACCCTTCGAGATTGCCCATTTTCTATTTCCCCGAAGCTCTTTATCCTAAAAAACCGCCCAGTCCACGCCACACAGCCCCCGCTACCCGTGTAGCCGCTTCCTGCGTGTAGTGGACTCCTGACCTATTCAGCGGAACCCGGAAACCCACCACCCGATGGCGCAAGTCAAGGAATCTGCAGCCTACACGGTCGCAGAACCGTCTGAGCCTCTGATTCAGACCCTCCACTCGGCTCTGTATCAGAGTAATGGTACGGACCGCCAATTCATCCAACTCTTGCGAATTATTGACAGAGGAGGGGAAGGATGAAGGAATAGGAACGAATGGATTGACAGCGGCTGCTTTAGGGCATTAAAATCAACCCGGGTCTCCCACTTCGGGCCAGCAGTCGCCTTAACCACTTTGCTACCCGTGCGCCGCGGCGAAATAGCCGCGCGCACTGAGGCGCCGTGCTCCGGTGTGCGCGGCCGTTCGCCGTCGGGCGTTCGAGTCCTCCCTAGAACATGGGTGTTGCATCTGCATCTACATCGATACTCTGCAAATCACATTTAAGTGCCTGGCAGAGGGTTCATTAACCACTTTCATAACTTTTCTCTACCGTTCCATTCTCTAATAGCGCGCGGGAAGAAAGAACACCTACATCGTTTTCCGTTTTAGATCTGATTTCTCTTATTTTATTGGGATCGTCATGTCTCCCTAAGTAGATGGGTGCTACCAAAATATTTTCACATTCAGAAGTAAAAGTCGGTGATTGAAACTTCGCAAACAGATCACGTCGCGATGAATAACGTCTTTCTTTTAATGATTTCCACCCCAATTCGTGCAACATTTCCGTGACGCTTTCCCCCCCGTAACGTGATAAAACAAAACGAGCTGCCCTTCTCTGAACCTTCTCAATGTCTTCCGTCAGTCCCACCAGGTGAGGGTCCCACACTGGGCAACAGTACTCCAGGAGAGGACGAACAAGTGTGATGTAGGCAGTCTCTTTGGAGGAGCTGGTGCATCTTCGAAGCGTTCTGCCAATGAAACGAAACCTTTGGTTCACTTCCCCCACAATATTTTCTATTAGTTCTTTCCAGTCTAAGTTATTCGTAATTGGTAGAATTTACGACCTGACGTTTGACTGATTTATCGCTTAATTGAAGTTCAGCGGATTTCTTTTAGTGGTCATGTGTATTACTTCACACTTTTGTTTATTTAGTGTCAATTGCCAATTTTCGCACCATGTAGAAATTTGGTCTAAATCGCTTTGCAGTTGCTTTTGATCCTCTCTTGACTTCATTAACCGATAAACGATAGCATCGTCCGCGAACAGTCTAAGGGAGCTATTCAGATTGTCTCCTAAATCGTTTACAAACACGAGGAAGAGTAGGGGACCTATAACGCGCACCTGGGGAACGCCAGATCACTTTTGTTTTACTCGATGACTTACCGTCAACTACAATGAGCTGTGTCCTTTCTGATAGGAAATCGTGAATCCAATCGCACAATTGCGGAGATATTCCATAAGCACGCAATTTCATTAGAAGCCGCTTGTGGGGTACAGTGTCAAAAGCCTTTCTGAAATCCGGAAATATGGAATCGATTTGAGGTCCCTTGTCGATGGCACTTAACACTTCAAGTGAATAAAGGGCTAGCTGTGTTTCGCAAGAGCGATACTTTCTGAATCCGTGTTGACTCTTCGATAATAGGTCGTTCTCTTCGAAGTAGTTCATAATATTCGAACAAAGAATATGTTCCAAAATCCTACTGCAATCGAGGTCAAGGAGATTGGCCTGTAATTTTGGGGTTCACTCCTGTTACCTTTCTTGAATATTGGAGTAACTTGGGCAACTTTCCAGTCTTTGGGTACGGATGTTTCGCTGAGTGATGGGTTGTAAATTATAGCCAAGTACGGAGCTATTGCATCAGCATACTCTGAGAGGAAGCTACTTGGTATACAATCTGGCCCGGAAGATTTGTTTGTGTTGTCCTTAGGCTAGTTTAACTTAGTTTAAGTAGTTTGTAAGCTAGGGAATAGTAACCGAGCAGTTAAGTCCCTTAGAATTACAAACATCTGAACATTTTTGACCTGCCCGTGCTAGCCTTCCTTCCAAATTCGCACGCTACGGCTGTAGCGCCCCTATTGTTCTTGCCCTCTTACACTCACCATTAAGAATTCCCGTGCGGGGTCGTACGTATGACCGCATCTGCGGTGAAGTAAGCGAAGCTGACGAAGTTATCGCGTGTATAAATACTTATTATGTTGGCGTGGTGTCTGTTCCTTCGGACATGTCACCATACCAACATAATAGAGGAGGACTTATTCCTGTTATTTTTTGGCTCGTTGCTGTCCGTGCATTTATTTATTTGTAAAACTAAACTTTCAAACTCAGGGAATTTTTAACTACGGCGGCATCTACTAAATAACCGACTACAACGTATGGGTTACGCTCTTACTAACATTGCTTATTGCCCACTGCATGATTACATCTGGTGAGAATCACCAAATTCGTTGAACTCGTCTGATACTATTAGCTCGTGCCCCCAATATCGCTAACAATATAGCAGCTGCTTCAGATCGCTGGGGGTTCACTTCCTTTAAGTACTGGTTCTTCATAGTGCCCCCAACTCCGGGTGAAAGCATCTTTTAACTGCTGAAATGCGCATTTAGATATATTTGCCTTCACAGATCTGCAGAATGCCTCACCTCGGCTTGTTTGAGCTTGCTTCAACTCGAGCTGAGGCGTCTGCCTAACAAGCTTCTACATTTCATACTTTTGTTCTAAAAGCTCTTAGCTGAGTAATTTCTTTCTAAAGGATGTTGTTCACTTTTCTTTCACAATAAACACCAAGAACATATGAATACGCACATGAACACTAACGCACAGTAAGCAACTGATTACACTCTTAAGTGACGATGAAGAGACAAGCTGTCTTCGGGTCACGTGGCACTGTAAGCAGCTCCCCCTCCTAACCGTACACATGCTTAAAGGTTGCTCTCACTCACCTCTTTTCAAACAGTTAAATATTTATATACATGTGGCGTCTGTTCCGAAAGAAGAGACGTCGCTTCGAATCCCAGCTGGGTACACATTTTCAGCTTTTCCCATTCGCAGTTGAAGTCATATATTCTGTGAATATGAAACAATAACTACTGAAGGATCGGAAGTGACGTGTGTTCTTTCGGAACAGACGCCACATGTATATGTACATTATGCCAGTGACAGGGGGGAGGGGTGGGCAAATTTGTGGCCTTTACTCTTAATTTTTTTTTCCAGCGAAGCCAAAACAGTCTTGGTCGAACCCGCCACTGCCCGAACCGAAACTAAGTTTATTGTGCGGTTGGCCCTTACTCTTACTGGAATTAGTTTCTGAAACTACGAGTGTGAGTACTGTAGGCAGGGTAAAGCTGGAAATTTGTGTCTGACGGGAGGCGTGCTTAGGTAGTCCTTGCAGGTGCGGTGATCACTGTGTCCCCAGTGGTGTAGGGGTCAGCGCAACTGTCTAGAAAGCAGGAGATCCCGGCTCGAATCCCAGCTGGGTACACATTTTCAGCTTTGCCCATTCGCAGTTGAAATATATTCTGTGAATAGTTAAATACTTGTTACAGCGAAGAGTATAAATGTCGTTTACCCTCAAAATGACGACACATTTGCAAAAACATCCAAGGATATGTGGCAACTAACAAAACAAAAGTCATTGTTGTTCGCGTATCCGTTAAAAGTAAGATACGGCTTAAAAAAGTGCCTGCAGTCGGCCTCGATCACACTACCTTCGACGGCGCAGCGCGGTACCGCTAACCACACGGATATTCTTGCTAGGTGGAAAGTAGTAACTTAATTATTTTTCATGACGGACCTTCTGAAGGCTTTTACAGTTGATGTGTATTTAATTTTTAGTTACAAGATATTTTACCTATGACTTGTTTTTGATGAATCGTCAATGTACCAAAAACAAATATGAAGGGCGAATGTTGCCTTCATTTGGGATTTGCGCATGCGCAAGGCGAGGTACGTAGTAGCTCCATTGCCTTTGCTTCGGGACTATTTGTGCGTCACCGCCAGAGCTCGAGTAGGCAGGAGCTGGCGTCTCTACCAGCTCCAACGCCAGTGTTAAAAGCGTCGTTTCCCCTTGCCCCTCCCTGCCGCGGGAGCGCCCATATGCTGCCTCCAGGTGGTTCAGGAGAGAATCTGAACCTCAGCCGCGCATGCGCATTGCAATGCTGCGGCCACTGCCGCCTATATTAAGCGGCCGAGCTACGACTCGTGTACGTGCTGTATCCGCGACCTAAAACGTCTCTCATGCGATAAAAATACTTTGAATGTGCATATAAAGTGATCTGATAGAAGAACGAAAAGAAGATTGATAGTTAAAAAAAACTTTTTATTTAATTTGTTTACATTTTTTTTCACGATGAGCTTCTCTCCGGGAGTTCACTGAACCAGTGAAGACACAGGACGCGCCGCCACTGAATATAGGGGGACTGTGCTCCAGACTGGATGCTGGGAGGCGTAATCAGTCTTAAATTGACGATGATGAATAAACGTTTATCCTTTTCACTGCTATACAGCTGGATTTCTTTTTTCTCACGCACGGTGGAACTAGCCGCCACCTTCAGATGAGTTTCGTGGTGAACAATTACAGCGGAATTGTGGAGTGATTAGACAAGGCAGCAGATAACCGCGGTATAAAGGAGCCTTCTGTCTAATCCCCTAGTTCCGACGTGATTCTGCAACCAGAAGGTCCGTTGAAATATCCAGTCGCGAAAACGATGAATTCTACCTGCATACTCGGGATGAAGCTCAACATTCATTACACCACCGAAATCTTCATTTTAACATTATCTTTGCGTATCACAATAGCTGAAGTGACTAAATTCGTGGTACAGAGAAACACACAGGTACAGGTGCAAACAGAATGTCCGCGGCGGCGTCTGTTACTCGTATGCGAGTTTTTCTCTCCTTTGTCGCGGTTTAGAAGTGTCTCTGATGGCTTAGTAGTCCAATCCTAGCGTAGAACATGCCACCGCAGACATTGTTGTTGTTATGGTCTTCAGTCCGTTTGATGCAGTTCTCCACCCTACTCTTTGCTGAGCAAGCCTCTTCATCTCCTCATAAAAACGGCAACCTACATCCATTTGAATCTGCTTACTACATGCGTCTCTTCGTCTCCCTCTATGGTTTTTACCCCACACCCTTCCCTCCAATGATAAATTTACGATTCCTCGATGTCTAAGAATGTGCCCTACCAAGCGACCTCTTCTTTTAGTCAAGGTTTGCCAAAAATTTCTTTTCTCACCAATTCTGTTCAGAACCTCGTCATTAGTTACGCGATCTATCCACCTAATCTTCAGCAGTATTTTGTAGCAACACATTTCAAAAGCCTCTATTCTCTTTCTGTCCGCACTGTTTATCGTCCATGTTTCACTCCCGTACAAGGCAACACTCCACACAAGTGCCTTCAGAAAAGACTTCCTCACGCTTAGAGTAATATTCGATGTTAACAAATTACTCTTTTTCAAAAATGCTTTTCTTCCCATTGGCAACCTGTATTTTATATCCTCTGTATTCCGACCGCCATATGTTATTTTACTACCCAAGTAACAAAACGCATCTACCTCCTTCATTGTTTCGTTACCTAATCTAATTCCTTCAGCATCGTCTGATTTTCTAAGACTGCATTCCATTATCTTTATTTTGCTCTTGTTAATGTTCATTTTATACGCTCTCCATTCCATTCAACTGCTCTTCCAGGTGCTTTGCGGTCGCTGACAGAATTACAATGTCATCAGCAAAACGCAATGTTTTTATTTCTTCACCCTGAAATTTAATCCCTATTCCAATTTTCTCCTTGCTTTCCTTCGCCGCTTGCTCGGTGTACAAATTGAATTACATCGGAGAAAGGCTACAACCCTGTCTCAGTCCCTTCCCTTTCATGCCCTTCGAGTCTAATAACTGGGACATTACAAATAGTGAAAGATGGAGGACGAGGCTGGGCATACAGGAGTTCACGCCTCTGTCATTTGTCCTTCTACAGTCTTTGACGTTCCTACTCAACGATCTGAACAGCAGAGAGGTGTTGACAGCCAGCGACTGCGAACTATTGCAGTGGTGGATGCGTTACTAGGATCGATGTTCAAGGTCTTCAGATTAATCCTGTACTGATCCTTATAGAGGAGCACCTTATGGCCTTGTACCTGTACTCGCTTCTGTGTACCGCATTTGACGTGGCAGTCTGTCGTTTCTCATCCACTGGTCATCTCCAACCAATTTGAGTCAGTGCCCGATGATGAGAGCTTCTCTGCTGTTCATTCTTGCTTTCTCAAAAAGAGCAATATTTGATATAAAGTCGTCCCATTTTATATTGATGATATACAGGGTGTCTCTCAAAGAGGCCTGCCAGGCGTCCTCGGATCGCTCTATTCGGTACTGTTCGGCTCCCGGCCGCCGCCACCGCATCCGCCGGCCACGGCAGCGCTCGATTCTCGGACTCTGTTGTGTCGCGGGCACATACACTGAGTTAAAGTACAAAAAACTTTGCAATGTGAGTAACCTAAGCTTACCTTTATTAATAGTAGATGTTCAAAATGATGTCCCTCTATGGAAAGAGCGGCCTGACATCTCTTGAACACATTTTCGAACACTCGACGAATTTCGGCTGCTGAACTCTGGGAAATGACTAGTCGAATGCTGTCTTCCAACTCTTCGCGTGTATGGGGATTGCTTGCATACACCTCGTCTTTTAACAGTCCCCAAACATAAAAGACATATGGATTTAGATCTGGAGAACGAGGAGGCCAGTCAACTATCGTATCATCAAAAACACTTCGTATTTCTGCCATAGAAGCATTGGCGATGTGTGGTCTTGCATTGTCCTGCACGAAATAACCGTACAGCTTTTCGTTGGGTGAAAGTTCTTGAAAAATGGATGCAGGACATTGTTCACATACCTGTCAGAATTTATTGTTTCGTGAAAAAAGATTCGACTAGCCATTTCCCAGGTTCGTGGAGTGTTCGCAAATGTGTTCAAGAGATGTCAGGCCGCTCATTCCATAGAGGGACATAGTTTTGAACGTCTACTGTAAATAAAGGTAAGCTTAGGTTACTCAGATGGCTACGTTTTTCAGACTTAAACTCAGTGTATGCGCCCGCAGCACAACAGAGTCCGAGAATCGGGCGCTGCCGTGGCCGGCGGATGCGGTGGCGGCGGCCGGGAGCCGAACAGTACCGAACACAGCGATCCAAAGGACGCCTGGCAGGCGTCTTTCCAGAGGCACCCTGTATCTTAGGTTCTGTTGGTTGAAGCGTTCTACTTTCTTCAGATCATGGTGATGTAGTGTTCAGGTTTCGTAACCAGAGCAGGGTGGAAAAGACACCACCAGTCTGATGTATACTGTTACATCTTTATTCTGGAAGACAATATCGCGTACATACGTCGTAAAAGTCGGTTCAATGACACAGATGTCAATGGCACTCCGGTAAGTTGTCTGAAAACCGATGCGACCTGACACGGCTGTGTCACGGGAAGTAACAAATTCCACTATCATTAAAAAAAAAAAAAAAAAGTGACACGTGCAAAGGTAGGAGCGCTTGCCCGCGAAATCAAAGATCGTGGGTTCCAATTCCGGTCTGGCATACAGTTTTAACTGTCAGGAAGTTTCAATATGACCTGCAGATAACGGTCGATTGGAATACTGAAATCTCGTGTCGTAAGAGTGATGAAATCCGGCTGCATACCTACGAAGAGAATTAAAATAGAGACTGAGGATGTTAGAAAAATGATGTGGACGGGTGCAGAATGGAATAAATCTGGCTAAAAGACAGGACGGTGTTTTACTTACAAAGCATCGGTCGACGGGAAGAACAAACTCGTCGTCCGTGCTGGCGTTCACGGCTCGGTCGATGTCGGTGTGTGGCGCTGCCGTGCCATGTGGAAGTCACAGCACGCCGCGGTTATACGGCCTTCGCGAGAACTGGCGGGCAGAGGACACGTGTCGCCTGGAATAGCGGCCGGCCGTGTGCTCTGGCGACCGAAATATTCCGGACGCCTCGCCTGCGTTTGTCGGCCATCATCACGCGCCGTAGAAGCCTAGGCAAGCGGATCAGCTGTTAGGGGGTCTCCATCTACCACAAGAAGACATATTAAGTGGGGTTGAACAAGCGGTTCGTAAGTGTCCCGGTGAAATAGCAGAAGAAATTCGTAGGGAAACGAGCCGCATTCTTGTACAATCGAAGCCCCCAGCACCAAACATGACTAGAGCTGAACCCTGTGGCCTTCGTGCTCTCCGCAACGATACTCTCACAGTCGTTCTGCCACTGATAAGGACAATGCTACCGTCCTGATGGAACGAGCCGATTACGATGGAAAAATCCGACAGATGTTGGAAGAAGATACGTACCAGAAGCTGCCTCGGGACCCAACTTCCGGAATTGTGAGGAAGACGTCAGAACTTCTGAAAAGATCGTCTCTGGAAGAGAGTACAATTAAGAACCTTCTTCCTCAGGCCCCAAGACCGCCTACTTTTTACGGTTTGTCAAAGGTACACAAGAAGGATACACCGTTAAGGCTGATAGTGTGTACCATCGGCTCTCCTACCTATAGACTTGCCAAACACCTGGCCACACTCCTCTCCACGCACGTTGGACACTGCGAACATCATATAAAGAATACGGTGGACTTCATCGAGCGAATTAAAGGACGGTGCCTAAGGGAGGAAGATATTATGGTTAGCTTCGAAATGGTCTTCCTTTTCACGTGTGTTCCCATCACATACTCTATTGACTCACTGGGCCAGTCGTTTGATGCCACCATCGTGGAGTTGAAGCGGTCGCGGCGTACGCGCGACCAAAAATTGCCTTAAATCGTCATGGAACTGGGCACCAGTTACGTCACTGGCGGCGGCAAGGCTATATAAGCACGGCAGCGGCCGCGAAATGGCAGTCATCCACTTGACAATGGCAGAGGAGTTCTCTGTCGAAAGCTCGTGGACAGTAAACCACATGACGCGGCTTGTAACCCGAGAGGATTTCATGGATATTTTATTATTTAATAAGTAATTGTGTTTTTTACAATAAATCCGACGTATTCAAGCTCAGATTAATGTATTTACACTAAAATACACACTTCGAAAAATCTCACGTGCCATTAGCGCAAAGGGGGGGGGGGAGTGGTCGAGCAAAATCTCACGATATCTCAGAAGGAGGGGTGAGGGGAAAGGGAATGAGAAACGCCGATTTCTTACGAGCGTGTTCTACGCACTTTACATGCCCTGTTCTCGTTCTGATGGCGTCAATAAACTGCCTTTCCCGGCCCTCTTCAGCTCTGTCAGACTCACCAGTTGTGATACTCGACCCTTCCTTTTTACCGACAGCCCGTATCTCATTCCCACAAAACAAACTGCATCTTAATTGTGTGCAGTCTGGTTTATGGACAAATTGTAAACAACCTTTCACTGCACGTTTTTGGCCCACTTTAGGTTACACTAGTAACACTAAAAGTGGGCCTTTGCGATCGTCTTTTGACAGCTCGAAATTTAAATGAAAATAACGGCTTAACCATTCACCTGACACAAAAATTGAATAAGCGAATTTGTAGAGGACAAAATTCTCTACAACTTTGTTATGTTTTTTTTTTTTTTTTTTTTTTTTTTTTTTCGTATCTCGTATCGTTTCAGAGATATTTGTAAAAATAACGGCGATTTGACGATGTCTGTCTGGCTGTAACGTGTTCCCACTTTTTAGGTCGAACCGTTCAACCGATCGGCACCAAATTTTAGAGACATAATTGTTGGCTACCAGAGACCAGAACCTCGCTTTTTCAATTATTTCGGACACGAAATACGTTAGTAATACAAGAAAGCCGTTTGTAATGTAATTTTAATAGCATATAAACCGTTCATCTGACACTAAAACTGAATAACAAAATGTGTAGAGGAGAAGATTCTCTTCAGCTTTGTTCCCTTATGTTTTTTTCATATCTCGTATCGTTTGAGAGATATTTGCAAAAATAACAAGAGATTTTACACCCTGCACTGAATTAACGAAAACCAGCCGTTCGCAGATGTCACGTGACATTCCTCGCCCAGAACTCTCTCTTGTTTTGCGTATTTGATGATTTTCTTATTTTAACTTACACGTTGTCATTTAAAAGCAATGGCGCACTGAAGAATTAACAAAAACACGTCGTTCTTCGTACGATAAATGATAATCTAGTGTCTACAAATGCCATATTAGCATCAGTTAACAACAGCCATCAATAGTATGAGATTAAAGAACGCAACTTCTAAGTGTGGGCAATGCTTTGGACTGTGATGTTGAAGGTCAGTGGTTCAAAACCCGCCACTCCCTACAAATTTTTCCCCTAAAAGGGCTACAGACACTCCTATTTATAATTTTTTTATTGTTTACATTATTGTATGGTCCAAAATGTTTGCAAACACTTATAAAACCACAAATGTAAAGTGGGCCATAAAACACGTCAGTGCTTTTTTTAAATCCAAGTAAGACATATAACTACAAATTCAAATGTTACTAAAATCTTTCCATATTTTTTGTGGCGCTGGCACAGCAACCGTGATTGATATTTTGATAAAAATCAGTCTTGGTTGCATAAAATTGATATTTCATCTAATCTAATATATAAAGCAGAGTGTCCGTATGTTTGTACGTATTGCATACAAATCTACAGTTTTGTTCCAATCTTTATCAAATTTTGTACACGTAACCTTGAATCCACGGTCGCCGTTAGTGTAAGAATCACATACGATATATATTTCATTAGATATGACTTCATAAACAATGAGATGCGCGAAAAACTGCTGCATTTTGCGACAATGCTGCTCATTTTCTCCTAAACCATTGGATCGATTTCAACCAAATTTGGTACACACATTCCTTACCGTGAGGTAACAATTGCTGCTAGGTTAAGAATCACATACGACACATGGTTCAGAATATATGACGTCATATATATAGGAATCGCAAAAAACTGGCACATAATGCGGTGAGACGTTATAAACACGCTATATGAGAATGAGAGTACTTAGTGACTTGCAACAAACTTTGAACATAATTTCAAAACTTTATTAAACTTTTTCTCGCTGACAACCACATAAAAAACTGAAAGGAGAAAAGATTATCACTTACTATTTTCCGCTGTTTATGGAGTAAAATTAGGGCATTTGGTATGACGTTACAATTTATAATTTGTACAGTACAAATAATAGCCGCAGGAAATTTTACAGACAAGATACACACATTAAGTTGAATGTACCTTCTAAATTGTATCACAGTACGACACGCATTCCATTCTATATGAGCACACAAACAATAGCGTTCATGGAAAACCGCCCCATCACGCACCAAGTTTTAATCTATTTCTTCTTTACTACTAATTGTATTTTCAAGAGATTTTACAGACATACAGCCCTTATAAAAATGAATATATACCTGAAAAATGGCAGGAATAAAGAGATAAATACCCGGGAAACGCCGGGTTTTCAGCTAGTTTATTTATACAAGACGCGTTTCGCTTCTTCTGGGCATCATCAGACGTTGAAAGGGGAAAGGTTTACAAACTTGTTTAAAACACAACTAAAACTACGTTAAACTTGTATCCATTCTGGAAGTGTGGAACCTGCGACTGTGTTGATTAAACAAATCAGAAAATAACAGCAACCAGTCACCTTTCTTACGTATTGATTACCACAACCGGTTTCGAACTGCCTGGCAGGTCATCATCAGGCGGTATACATGTTTTATACGTTGTTTACAACATTGTGGAACTCGTTTGGAGTTGGTTCACATTGCTGTTTGATGGTAGGTGGTTCTTCAAGCATTTGCTTTTGCCTTTCAGCACGAAAATGCTTGAAGAACCACCTGCCATCAAACAGCAATGTGAACCAACTCCAAACGAGTTCCACAATGTTGTAAACAACGTATAAAACATGTATACCGCCTGATGATGAACTGCCAGGCAGTTCGAAACCGGTTGTGGTAATCAATACGTAAAAAAGGTGACTGGTTACTGTTATTTTCTGATTTGTTTAAAACTACGTTAAATCTTTCCTAAGCAGGAAGTATTACAATAGGGATGGTTCAGACTGAAAAAACTGCAGGCCACATGACCACATTCACGTTTTGGCGTGATTTCTGCAAATGGTATAAACGTAGGTTGCCTTTCTTGGCTTTGGAGGCAGTGAAGAAGAAACAGTAACTTTAAAGTACTTCCTGAGTTCCGTAACTCGGTTCTACGTCGGGCCGCGCGGTGGTCTTTTCCTGTCTGTGACTGACGGTATTACTGCACCTGGAACGGTACGGCGGATAATTATCTGCAGGCATTTGTCTCCGGGCGCCGCCCCAAACACAAAAAACGAGCAGGACCCGGGCCGCATTAGCCGCATCATTAATGACGTAATTACACCAGCCTCTCCTGTGTCCTGGCTGCCTCGCTTCGAGGAATCATTAGCCGGCAGATGCAGCGCGCTCTACAAATGCCTCGCACGAAATTGCCCGTGCGGCGCTGCGGTGGAGCGATATTTACACGTGCGGTTAATTTCCGACGTCGAGATGAGCACTGAAATAGTTCCGTGCCGTGCTACGTTTAAAGCCCTGGCCTTGTGTGGGAGGGGGGAATTGATTCAGATTCTGCAAGGGATCAATCGATTTCCGGGAGATTGCCCGCATGGTCCCTTGATCAGTTCTCAATTAAGGATCTATATTGATCGGCCATCGTCTTGGTAACTTAATGGACCATTTCTTATCCCACTTTCTCAAACTCTTTGTACAATACGAGGGTGGTTCGATAAGTCTGGTAAATTTATATGAAAGAATAAAATTTTCGGAACCTGCACTGTTGTTGGTTAGTCTGATATTTCCACGGATATTACAGCAAGTTCCGAAAGTCAGCTGTATTCTACATCTACATCTACATCTACATGGGATATTCTGCAAGTCACATTTAAGTGCCTGGCAGAGGGTTCATCGAACCACCGTTATACTATTTTATCTCCCATTCCATTCTCGAATAGTGCGCGGCGCGGGAAGAATGAACACCTGAATCTCTCCGTTAGGGCTCTGATTTCTCGTATTTTATTCTTATGATCATTTCTACCTATTTCGCATTCGGAGGAGAATGTTGGCGATTGTAGTTTCGTAAGTAGCCCACGCCGCAGCGATAAGCGCCGTTGTTGTAACGATTCCCATCCCAGATCCTGTATCATTTCCATAACGCTGTCTCCCCTGTATTGTGACAATACGAAACGAGCTGCCTTTCTTTGGACTCTTTCGTTGTCCTCCGACAAACCCACCTGATAAGGATCCCACACTGGGCTGCAATACTCCAAAAATGGACGGACAAGCGTAGTGTATGCAGTTTCTTTTGTAGTTTCTGTTTTAAGGGTTCTGCCAATAAAACGCAGTCTCTGGTTCGCCTTTCCCACGACATTATCTACGTGTTCTTTCCAATTAGTTGATTGTTGGCTGCGAGCTGAAGTGGCAACGACGTAGTTAGTTCCTTAGGATGGAGAAAAACGAATTTCGTGCGGTGATGAACTTTTTTCATTTGAAGGGCTGGAGAGCTGGACAGATCAAATCCGAGTTGGATGAAGACGATTTACTTTTGTATCAGTGAGTTTAAACGTGGTCGGAGAAGTACGGAAGATGAGCAAGTTCCGGTCGGCCCGTTGAAGTCACCACACAGGAAACCCTCGATAAGGAGCCTGAATTGTAATGGAAGATTTAAAGTTCTCGAGACAGTTAACATTGAAAGTAGGTAGCCATAGGCTGAAGTTCATTATTTGTGAATTTTTATTTTTATTTTTGTGAATCTGAACGTGTATCCGCCTTATAGCTTTTATTTTGTATGTGAAAGTCATACATGATCGATAATCTCAGTCCATGTTTCTAATTACTGCACATTATAATGTCTTTGCAACTGCGATGTAGCATCTGCGCTACAGCAGCTTCTTTGACTGCTGAGGCGAGTAGCAGAGAGTGAGCTGTTGAGCAGAAGAGTCGATTGTGGGCTAGGCTAGCTGACACACGTATGGCAACTGTGTTGTGTACTAAAGTTGAATTGGTCAGCAATGATTGTATCGAGTTTGATTTATTTCACTCTATATTTATGAATACAAACGTATTATATTCGACAGTGGATTCTGTATCAAGAGGAAGACAATATTTGTATGGAACGGAATTGTATAAAACCATTGTATTATAGTGAAGACTGAACAAAGGTATGATTCCTTAATTCAATAAATAACTTAATGATTACTAATTTTTCTTATTTCAGTTCAACCTCGTCCCTCATTTTCCTGATTGTGGCATTTTTTATTTTGTTGTATGGTACGTGTTGAGTTTTTTGGGAAAAAGATTTCCTTTTAAATGTTAATGTTGACGTACCAGTAAAGTAATCAGTCCTTACATGCCTCTGAATCTGACTATCAGAAATTATGTTCACAGGAGTACAGATTGTTTTACTTACAGGGCCTAATTTTGTTCGTTAAATCCGTTGCGCAGATATGATTAGAGAAATTCCTTCATTTAAATAGAAAGACTTGATATGAATAGGAAACTTTCACTTAAAAACTTACAACAAGAAGCTTTCTCAACTGAACGAGTGCATTACACCCTGCATCACTAACTGGCCATGACGCAGCTCTGTGCGCGGTGGGTGCCGCGCCTGACCACTTTGCACCAAAAACGGAAACGAAAGAACATTTCTGCTCAGAATCTCACACTGTTCAGGTGCAATCCATAGGGTTTTTCGGCGCAGATTCATAACTATGGACAATAATTTGATCCACCATTACACTCCAGAGACCAAACAACAGTCCAAACAATGGACGAAGAGTGGAGAGAGTGCACCAAAGGAAGCGAAGACTGTTCTGTCAGCTGCAAAGGTGATGACCAATGTCTTTTTGGATTCCCAGGGTATAATCCTGATAGATTATTTGGATAAAGTTAGATCCATAACTGGGCACTATTATGCTGCTCTGCTCGAGCTTTTGAAACAGGAATTGAAAAACGTCCAAGATTGGCACGGAAGAAACTGCTGTTTCATCAGGACAATGCTGCAGCCTACACAGCAGCAATCGCAATGGCAAAAGTGCACGACTTGGGATTCGCACTGGTTCCTCACCGAGCCTAATGACCGGATCTGGCTCCGAGTGACTTGTTCTTATTCCCAAACATGAAAACTTGGCTTGGTGGGAAGAAATTTTCATTCAATGGCCCGCCGCCGTGACAGATTATTTTGCAGAGTTTCACAAAGCCAACTTCGCCGATGGGTTGAAAAAATTGGAAACTCACTGGACCAAGTGTATAGTCTTGCGAGAAGACTAGGTCGAGAAATAAAGTGAATTTTCGCCTTTAAAACAATTTTTTATTTTGATTTCACCAATTTCGTAATGTTCGTGATTTATGTTGGTCTTAACTGTCAGTGGACGACCCTTGTAAGCAGTCTGCGTTGTTCTGCTTCTGGTTTCTTCCAAGATGTAATTATTACAAATGCAAATAATAAATCAAGGTCCAGAGACATATTTTGTCTCGATATAGTGTATCTAATGATAATGAATTGAAGGAGAGGCATTGAATTGCTGCAGCTAGGACTCGAACCCAGGACTTCCTGCGTGGTAGGCAAGCGCTATAACGACTAAGCCACCGCGACCTAATGAATACGGCGATCACACAGACTGTCTTAAACACGTCTCCCTCCACAACACAAATTCTGCCTCACATTCCCCTAAATAATACGTGTCAACTTTACCAGAGCTCTGCAATAGCAGAATAGTACCCTAGCAGTGAACGTTAATGGGTAAGACCCTACCTTGTACCGGGAAACATGTGACACGATTGAAGTCTGCGTTCTGCAGGGAGGCGTGCTTTCGTAAAATCGCCGTACCCTTTAGGTCGCGCTGGCTTAGAACTCACCTAGTTAGTAGGAGGTCCCTGGTTCGATTCCCGGCCGCAGCACAAATTTTAATTCAACGCGTCTCCTGCAGTTCACTCGGTCCGTAGCCACGCCTCCATCACTGTGTCCCCGCCCTTCTCCAGAACCTTTCCTGTGGCAATTTCCGCACCCTCCCACTCCAAGACGATGCCCTCTGTCGGAACATTTACCCTTCCTACCAGCTGTGATCGTCCCCCACCTCCCTTTTCTCCTTTCCTTAATCCCCCCGCTCCCCCTGGCTTCCTGGGACATCCTACCCCCCACGAAACTCGATACTCTTCAGTATAGAGCCATACGAACCTGTCTTGGAGCCATGCGATCGACCCCCACCAACACCCTTTTAGTGGAAGCAGGAGAGACGCTCTTGAGCATTAGGCGCCAAACGTTGTCAGATAAATTCTACTTTCAAGGAATGGATTTCATGGACAGTTCAGTCTGCAGAAACGGAGACACCATTTATCGACTATGGATTGCCTCTTACAGAAGAAATATACCTCCAGCCATTTGTACCATCTTCGACACTTGGTCTCCTATCATACGTTCTGTGCGATGTTCACCGCATCCGCCTCCTTTTGAATACGATCTACGAACACTTGGCTGCCAGATTCCAGTCTTCTATTTTAATATGACTCGCTTAGGAAGTAACACTATGAATAACGGATTCAGTTGTCTCGTTGCAGTTCAGTGGCCAAATTTTCTTTGTGTATATACAGATGGATCCAAAATACCGCAAGAAGAGTGTACTGGATGTGCCTTTCTCTGCCCTCAGATCGGAGAACCTTCAAACTGCCAACGAATACTTCTACATTTACGGCGGAGACAGTGGCCATTATGAAAGCCCTTAAGTTTGTTTCTACCATTTCCTTCCCGAAGTTATTAATTGTGTCTGACTCTCAAAGTGTCCTTCAAACCCTGCAACATCGGAAATGGAACAAAAAACCAACAGTTATATTCTGGATGGATTTCGGCATATATTCGCTGTACAAATACGGGGCGGACAATTAATTTACTGTGGGTGCCTTCTCACGCTGGTATCTGCTATAATGGGGAAGTTGATACATTGGCTAAACAAGCGGCATCCTTAGGCACTGTCCTGAACCTAAAACTACCATACACAGACTTATTATCTGCGGTCAAGCAATATGCAAAACAACAGTGGTAACAGATGTGGAACGTTTCCCAACAAATGAAAGGCGCTTCTTACGCTGTGCTGCAACCTCAGATTTCTACGCAGGACCGATCCGCGATTTCCACCATCATTCGACTTCACTACAATCACGTTTCTTATCCACAATATGTACATCGGATCAACGTCTACGATTCGGCGGCATGTGAATGTGATACTGAAACGGAAGCTGATGTCAAGTACATCCTGTTCAAGTGCCCCAAATTTGACCGTGAACGTTTGAACTTCCTGCAGACATTGGTGAAGATGGGATAGCACCTTCTCTAGTCAGCTTCTTCCCTTTTGTTTACAAAAGACATTCGTGTGTATAAAATCATAATTAAGTTTATTAAGACCACTGGACACAATCATAATTAAGTTTACTAAGACCACTGGGCACAATCTATAAGTATCAAGTATGTTGGTTTTATATTATAAAGATTTCCTTGTGAATATGTGAAAATGTGCCAAAATTATTTGCATTGCAATGTAATGCAGTTTTCGCTTTGTTTCCACTCTCCCATTTTGACAAAATGCACTTCTGTTTTTTCTGTTTATTTAAATATACGTACATTTCCACTGTGCGTTGTAGATGGCCACATTGAGTTAACACTCAGTGTGTAGTAAAATCATCTGAAGACCAAAACCAACTGCGGAAAGAGCTAAATAAGATATCAGTATGGTGTAAAAATTGGCAGTTACTCTAAATAATGAGAAGTGTGAAGTCGTCCACATGAGTACTAAAAGAAATCTGTTAAACTTTGTTTACAAGTTAAATCAATGAAAAGTGAAGGTCGTAAACTCCACAAAATATCTAGGAATTACTATTACTTCAGACTTAAACTGGAAAGAACACGTAGATAATTCCGTGGGAAAAGCGAACCTGAGACTGCATTTTATTGGCAGAACCCTTGAAAGATGCAACAGAAGTACTAAAGAAACTGCATACACTACGCTTGTCCGTCTTTTTTGGAGTATTGCTGCCCAGTGTGGAATCCTTATCAGGTGGGTTTGACGGATGCTGCATGGTCTGGGGGGGGGGGGGGGAGTCGGGGGCTGCAGCCCGACAATTTCCCCCCCCCCCCCTCCCCCTGTGGATACGCCACTAGGAGGATGACGTTAAATGAGTCTTTAACGAATTTTTCGTAGAGCCCGGCATACGCTGAGCCTGAATGTCAGCGGGTACTGTTCGTCGCCCGCAGGAGTGGCGCTGTAGCCCAGTCGACAGGTTGTATGTAACACTCAACGACCTATATAAACAACATAGACTGGCTGTACTGCCGCCATACTTGAAGCAAATTGAAACCAGTCGTCTGCTATAGCTCTCAATCATATCACTTTCACTTTGTGCAATGACTTAACAAACCATTCTCTACCTGCTTACTGTTATTTTTATAGCCAAGCTAATATGGATAAGGATAAATGATAGACAACAAGTGTGTGGTAGACAAATCGGAAAGTTTAATTACAAAATGCCACATACACTGGATCGGCTAAACATCGTCTCATACATACAAAAAACAGGCCTTTTCACTGTCCTATAAACAATATTAATTTCGTGTACATTTGCCTAATCTGCTTACCTCTTTCCTCCGCAGATTTGGCTTTACATAAATGATGTATTCTACAACTGAAGTAATGTTTTGATAACAGCTTTATTGGGATGGTGTTCCTACCAAAATTCCTAGGATACAAATTAAGTGCTCGTAGTTGGTAAACAAAGATAGTCTCTTTCCCATCATTCTAAATACATGTGCATACATTCGCGAAAGAAAATTGTTCTTTCCTAATGACGTTTCATGAATCCTCAGAACCCTTTCTGCCAATTCGAACAGTTTTACAAGATCATTAGAGCGATTCAACACTGTCTTTCATACCTTTTAATCCGATTAATCCTGTTTTATTATCATTTTTAGGAGTAAGGAGACCTTCCAAGCAATCATTATTTTACTCATTTGTCTAATGATGCTTCCAGAAATATATCATTTTTAGGAGTAAGGAGACCTTCCAAGCAATCATTATTTTACTCATTTGTCTAATGATGCTTCCAGAAATACGAGTAAGTTCCGTTTGGTTATATAAAACAAACGTGTACAGTTACAGAAAAAATATTTATCGTAAAAGAAATCTACAACTATTATACTACTTTTCTACACAGTTTCCGAAATTTTGTAGGCACTTGTCATAGCGTGGCACAAGTTTTGGTACGGCTTCTTCATAGGAGGTTGCCGCCTGTGTAATCAACATGTTCTTTCACCTCGTCATCTTCGTTGAAGTGTTGACCACCAAGGACAGATTTTAGGTGTAAGAAGAGGACTATTGTCAAAAGGTGTTTTTTTCCCACGACAATGCCCGACTTCACGCGGCGAATGTGACCAAACAACTCTTACGGGAATTTCACCGAGACGTGTTCTTGCAGCCCGGGCATCGCTCCTAGCGACTTTCTGTGGTGTCGCACAAGTACAAAGTGCGCGCCACTTACTTTCGCCGCGCGCCGCCATGCACGCACGGCGCGGCGTTCTCACGACGACAGCCACGAGCGCCCTCTGCGACAACTCCGCTCGTGGCCACCACTGAAGGACTTCGTTCACTTGTCACTTCGGACTGAGATAGCAACGAGTTAGGACCTTCGTAATCAGATAGGCACCATTGAAGACTTTGCTATTGTACAGGCACTAGGCAGGCCTCTAACAACTATGTATCAACATTCTGCAGTACTATGTAAAAGTTAAGTATTGTTACATTCTGTGCAATATATATCTCTTTCTAATTTACTCTAGTGTTTATAGTTTCTGGCTGCTCCCCTCCGTACCTGCACCAGCGTGTCGGTCTCATTCCACTCGGCCACCGACACCTACGACGAGGCTGGGACACAAAAGCGGCGACGAAGTTGGGACACAAAACTTTCATTTGTTTATACCTAAACTCAGTCCTTGTTGATCAACAAACTATGATGAAGAGCTGAAAGAACATGTTACCACATGGCTGAATGCACAGGCGGCAAGCTTCTATGAAAATGGCGTACAAAAACTTGTACCACGCTAGGACAAGTGTCTACAAAATTTAGGAAGCTATGTAGAAAAGTAGTAGATTTTTGGACAATAAATATTTTTTCTGTATCTGTATATGTTTGTTTTATATAACCAAACGGAACTTACTTTGTGGTCGTACCTCGTATATTAAACTACATTTTCGTAATATAATGTCAGCATTTCGTACTCTGGTACATAGTCGTGGTCAAACTGAATAGGCCTACTGCTCTCTGAATGACTTAAATCATGATTTGCAATAGGTAATACAAGAGTTTCCATGTTTCCTGCTTGGCTACATGACGTATCTTCAAATGAAGCTGATTCAGGTATCTGACGTTTTTTTGGAGATCTCCTTGCTGGAGTCTAATATATATATATAACCGCGATTCGTACAGTTGTATGCTGTGCATACTCTCGGTATGATTTCAGCTTAATAAATAACCTTTCAAGCTTACTGCGATACATTAAATGTGAAACCAAAACACGTAAAAAGCCTTCGTCTAACTTTCGCATTCGGCGCATTAGACGTTGAAAAAAATGGCTGCCACAGTTCTTGGTTGCTGCCACAAGGAGCGCTGTTAACCCAGAGATAGTCGTTTTATGTAGTTTATATACCTCGTTGGGTAAGGGTCCTATAAACCGGAGCTGAACTGTCCGCCATTTCTTCCCCAAGCTGTAGGAGTTGCCACGTTCCGGACGAGCTCACGCGTTACCTCGCGTATCATTCAACTCACTCACACTCACTAACTACTCACTGTATGAACGTGGAATTTTCATCAATGTCTTCGTTAAGAACTACACTACATTTTCTTTTTAGTTTTATTTATGGCAATATGGCAGCATATACTGATAGTTTACGACCATGCACTTTCTGACGACGTTACGGAAGTTTCGACATGCGAGGAACTTTTCTTCTGTTGAAGTTAGGTGAACGCATTAAGCGAATGAAATGTTCAAAATACATCAAATTTTCATCCTCTCGAAACAGAAACTCTGTGAGAAACGTATAACGTGAGATAATGTCACTTAAATATGACGCACTGGGATTCGCCCGCCCGTCTAGTAGTAACACGTCTTCCGTATTAGAGCTCCTAATAATTAGGCACATGTTGTTACTGCGTAACACCCATACTTGAAGATACTGGTACTGACTTCTTTTAACCCATTAAATTTAATAGTTGCAAACAACAAAAGTGCTGTGTGTTTATGTAATATTCAATTTCAATTTTTCAGTTATATGAAAAGCTTTGTTAAGTGACTAAATGAGGACCAGTCAGTTCGTTAGCTAGTGAAGAGATCCTTGCTATTTTTCATTTTCAAATATTCTCACATAAACCCTCATTTGATCTAGTAACTTCCGTTCTGTTACTGCTAGGCGTTAAACTGAAGGAAATGTAACTCCTATTAGGTTTGGGAAACTGAGTAGTAGCTCTGAAACACAATGGACAAGAAGCAAAGAAATAAACATTTGTGAGTGATGAAGGAATATCTTCAAATCGAATAATGAATCACTAACTTTACTCTTTTTCATTCTGCAATTATGTATTTCCTTGAATAACGCGACAGTTCATGAAGTTTTGCGTTGTAACCATGTGGCAAAATACTCCCCTCTTTGCATGTTATCATTTGTCAAAATATCATTTTGATACCTCTAACCGTGTATGAGATATGCAATGATTCATTCTGGCCTTATCGCCATCGGAAATGAGTGCGCTAAATAAAATAAAGTTTAGCGGTATGAGTGAAAGGTAAAGATCTCCTCCTAAGTCGAAAATAAAATTCAATCCATTAGGGAAGTTTCATACGCAGCAACGTATGGTGCAACAAGCACCAAACGGAATATCATAGCAGCCTCTATTTATTACTGCAAACTTTTCCTAATGTAGCGCAGTCTCTTATTTTGAAGCCAATATCTTATTAATTATGACTATTAACGAAATGACGAGCATTTCGTCACAATGCTGACGTATAAAGATTTAAGTAGCGGAAAAATTAAATATTTTTAAAAATTAGTTTTTGTGAAATCGTTTGTGTAAGATGGCGGGACATGCGCCCAGTGGCGGCGCTAGCGACCGCCGACGGCCTCGCGCCTGTGGGGACCTCGCAAAACATTGTTAATTTAAAAAAAATTACTTGTTTAACGGAGCTTTTCAACTGCTAGGTTGAAAATAAAATATCCAAATTACACTAGCGTAACCTAATGACAAACACAACATCCGTAGCAAAGGGTGGGATTCAACCCCCGGCGGGAACGACCTTGCGCATCATGGTATGACGCCTTCATGCGCTCGGCCATTCCCGGCTTGCAGCTATTTAGTTGTCCGTGTTTATTTCAAATATTTGTAAATCTATCGGACCAAACAGCGTGGTCATCAGTCCGTAGCTTACAGACTACTTAAACCTAGGTAAACTAACCTAAGGACAACACACACACCCATGCCCCAGGGAGGACTCGAACCTCCACGGCGAGCAACCGCGCGCTCCGCAGCGAGGCGCTTTAGGCCGCTCGGCTACTCCACCGCGGCAGTGTTTATTTCCCTATGAGTGTAGCAGTGGTGAAATTTTCAGTTAAATACTTTGTGTTATCTAAACTGAGCATTCTTCTGTAACACTACATTTCAAAAGCCTCTACCCTCTTCCTGCCCGCACTGTTTATCGTCCATGTTTCACTCCCGTACAAGGCAACACTCTACACAAATGCTTTCAGAAAGGGCTTCCTTATGCTTAAATAAATATTCTCCTTTTCAAAAAACCTTTTCATACCATTACCATTCTGCATTCGATATCCTCTGTACGGCGGCCATCATATGTTATTTTACTGCCCAAGTAACAAAACTCATTTACCACCTTCATTGATTCGTTACCTAATTTAATTCCTTCAGCATCGCCTGATTTTCTAGGACTGCAATAAATTACCCTTGTTTTGCTCTTGTTAATGTTCATCTTATATGCCCCTTTCAACACACTGTCCATTCCGTTCAATTGCTCCTCCAGGTCCTTTGCTGTCTCTGACACAATTACAATGTCATCAGCAAAACGCAAGCTTTTTATTTCTTCACCCTGAACTTTAATTCTTTCTCCAGATTTCTCCTTGCTTTCCTTTATAGCTTGCTCAATGTACAAATTGAATAACATTGGGGAAAGGCTACAACCTTGGCTTACACCTCCCCAACCTCTGCATCCCTTTCATGTCCATCAACTGTGGTAACTGCTTTCTGGTTTTTGTAAAAGTTACAAATATCCTTCCGTTACCTATATTTCACTCCTGCTGGTTTCAGAATTTGAAAGAGTGTATTCCGATCGACATTGTCAAAAGCTTTCTCCAAATCTACAAAAGCCAGAAATGTTGATTTGCCTTTCCTTAGTCTATCTTCTAACAAGGAGACCACATGGGTGTCGGATTTTAGAATTTTTCCATATTTACGGAACGTGAATTATAGAACTTAAATAACAATCAGTCAAAGCCATTCGACGCAACTCTCAAAAATTCTCGAGAAAATCGCTTTTGAAGTTTTTCAAGTATACGTAAGTACCAATCATTAAGAGGGTTGCCTCATCTGCGCCCGCTCAGGGAGCTCAACGCCCTCTGTAATTAAAAAGCTGAGCCAAATATTCAACGAACAACCATGAACGAATTGAACAAACGACCGCAAAGCATAGACCTACCTGGAAAAAAAGTGGTAACGTTCATGCCTTACAATCATAGGATCGGTGGTTCGAATACTGCTGTAACTGATTTATATTTTTATTTTTTTCCTTGTGTCGAAATACTCCCACAATTTTAATATCTAATGGTAATTTTTATGAAAAATTCACATATTTTTGTTCATTCGTAATTTTCTATACTTTATAAAAGTACTGATGGTTTCAATCAAAAAACATACGTTTCATTTTTTACAGTGTTTGCTTCACTGTTAGTTGACGACGGTAGTTCTTGATTATTAAGTTTGCGAGAGGTAGTTTTTCGTAGTTTTCGAATTCACTTACCTAAAACATTTAGGGATCTTTAATTCCATGTGTTGTGTCAGTTGTTGTGTGTGTTTAGACGAGCTGAACATCTTGCTGTTGCTAAAACGATGGTTGAGTAGGTTAGCTGCTTGGAAAGCCATTAGTAGCTATGGAGAAGACTTTCCAAAAACAGCGTCGTATTTCTTCACAAACTTAACAATCAATGACTACCGTCGTCAACTAATAGTGAAGCCGATACTTTAAAAAACTGTAACGTATGTTTTTTGATTGAAACCATGAGTATTTTATAAAGTATAGAAAATTACAAATAAACAAAAATACGTGAATTTTTCATAAAAATTACCATTAGATATTAAAATTGTGTAGGTATTCGAACATAACGAAAAAAATAAAAATCAGATCAGGATTCGAACCACCGACCCTACGTTTGTGAGGCTAGAACGCTACCACCTAACCTACACCAGCAGGTGGTATAATTTGTTTTAATTATTGGTACTTAAGTAGGGCCTATACTTGAAAAAACTTCGAAGTCGATTTTCTAGAGAAATTTTGAGAGTTGCGTCGAATGGTTTTGTCTGATTATTATTGGAGTTCAGAACTTCACATACCATAAATATCAAAAAATTCTAACATCCGATACCCATGTGCTCTCCTTGTAAGAAAAGGCGTAAAGTGAGGATTGCCTCTCTTGGTCCTACATTTCTCCTGAATCCAAACTGGTCTTCTACCAGCTTTTCCATCCTTCTGTAAATAATTTGTGTTAAAATTTTGTAACCATGAGTTATTAAACTGATGGTTCTGTAATTTTCATACCTGTCTGCACCTGCTTTCCTTGGAGTGGGGATTACTACATTTGTCTTAAAGTCTGAAGGGATTTCCCCTGTCTCATATATCTTACGGACCAGGTGAAATAGTTTTGTCATGCCTGCCTCTCCCAGAGACCTCAGTAGTTCTGAGGGAATGTCGTCCACTCCAGGGGCCTTGTTTCGACTTAGGTTTAAAAAAGTTCAAATGTTTGTAGAGCTTATAGCACTTAACTACGGGGTCATCAGTCCCTAAACCACAAACTACTTATGAACTAGCTACTACTAAGGACGGCACAAATATCCATGCCCGAGGGGGATTGGAACCCCCGACCGTAGTGGCCGTACAGAACGTTACTGGCGCGCCGCAGAGCGCTCGGCCACCATAGCCGGCTCGACTTAGGTCTTTCAGTGCTCTGTCAAATTCTTCCCTCAGTATAGTATCTCCTATTACATCTTCATCTACATCCTCTTCCCTTCCTACAATATTGTCTCTATGTTCATTTCCTTTATAGAGCATCTCTATATACTCTATCCACCTTTCAGCTTTCCCTTCTTTGCTGAGAACTGGGTTTCCATCTGAGTTCTTTATATTCATATAGCTGCTTTTCTTGTCTCCAAATGTTTCTTTTATTTTCCTATAGGCGGTATCTATTTTTCCCCTATTTATACACTCTTCTACAGACTTGCAGTTCCCTTTTAGCCACTCCAACTTAGCTATTTTACACTTCCTGTCAATCTCATTTCTTAGTCGTCTGTGCTATATTTTTCATGCTTCATTTACTGCATTTATATGTTTTCAATGTTTATATAACAATTAGAAGCATGCCCACAGTTCCAATCAGTACAGCTTTGGCCGAGAGAAGCTTCTCAAATTTAAAATTGATTAAGACTTACTTGAGAAACACAATGAGCCAAAAAAAGACTATCTGCGTTGTCAGTACTATCAAATGAAGGCGAAATAGCGGCTAGTATTAATGATGATGTGATTTAAAAAAATATAGTGAGGCGAAAAGCCGAAAAGTTTCTCTATTTTAATTTGTGTTTGTTTATTGTAATTTTTGTCATTGCAATAATACTTGCAAATTATACCAATAAAATTTTAGTATATGATTATTGGTGCATATTTCAGCTCATTTTATTTAACATTTTTTTCCTTACTGAAAAAATAAAAGGGGCCTCGCAAAGACAAGTTCGCCGACGCCCAGTTTTCGTCTAGCGCCGCCACTGCATGCGCCTCTACGCTGTTAGCGCAGAGCGAATCCAACCATGTTGGGGGAAAAATGGCGGATGATCAGCGTGGGTTTTTAGGAGCTCTATCGTTGGTAACACTGGATGTTGTGTTGTGACGTGGCATGTGTTGACGTCGTGTTGCAGGGTGGGTCGGGGAGCGCGGCGCCCCGCGGCGGCAGGAAGAGCAGGGACTCCGACTGCTGCAGCATCAACTTCCTCAAGTACGTGCTGCACATCTTCAACGTCGTCTTCCTGGTGAGTAGCTCTTCCCGCCACTTCACAATGCAAAGTCCGTCAGGACTGTCAATAATAGTGTAGCTCTCAATCTGGATTTCGCAAGGGGATGAACACAACAGCTGTTGTACTAGAACTTATTGATCATACACTGTCTGCTATAGAAATAAAAAAACAAGTGTCTCTTACATTATGTGACTTAAGTACGGCATTCGATTGCATTCCTACTGAAATCGTGCTTAAGAAGTAGGAGTACTACGGGTTAGAAGGCAACACTTTAGCTGTTCTTACCTCTTACTTGAAAAACAGGAAGCAATTTGTTTCAGTTAACAATATACAGTCATCTTTGCTCGAAATTAACAAAGGTGTCCCCCAGGGATCTATCCTGGGGCCTCTGTTTTTCATTGTAGCAATCAATGACTTACCCAGTAACATACGACACCCTGTCACATGTTACGCAGATGATACTACACTGTTTACGTCAAAATACCGCTGAGCTCAATCACTTAACAAAAGAATCTCTTGATATAGCTTTTGACTGGTTTACTGCTAATAAACTATTATGTAATCCTGACAAAACACAGCAGCTTCTAATAGGCATGACAAGGGAGATAGAAAACAAATCGGTAAAACTTCTAGGTATTTATAGAGACTCCAAACTTAACTGGCATGAACATATAAATAATACATTCAAAACGATATCTCGGGTATCATACCTGTTTCTGAAACTGGTAAGCTTGGGGTACCTTAGGATGACATACTTTGGACTTTTCCAATCCCACATATCATATGGTCTTATCATATGGGGACATTCTTCTCACACTGATAAAATATTAAAAATACAAAAAAAAGTTTTGCGTATAATAAGTAAGAAAAATTATGTTGAGCACTGTCGTCCTCTTCACCAGCATCAAAATACTCGCTATTGTGAATTTATATACCTATGTTGCAGAACTCTATATAAAACAATATGTCTGAACTTATTACAAGGGAGGAAGTTCATGACCACAACATCAGGTTTAAGTCTAAGTTAGATATACCTAGGCACAGGTTCACAGTGACTGGTAGCTCTCACAAAGTGAATGCTATCAGAATTTTCAATAAGTTACCAAACTCTGCTCGGACCATGGATATAAATACTTTTAAAAACAGGTGGTACAACTGGTTAATGAATAATCCATTTTATAATATTAAAGACTATTTAAGTTTTCCAGGTGATCATATTAGTTTGTAGAAAAATGTTGCTTTCAGTTGTATTATTATATCCTGCATAAATCCTATTAATCTTAGGTTCATTGCTACTCATTGTACTTTATACAGTGTATATATATTGTGAAAACGACGAAGCCAATATCATTGTGAAATGGTTTATGGTGAATAAAAATTCTTGATTCTTGAAAAGAAGCTAGAAAACAGCTCACAGTAAAGACGTTTGCTGATCCGCTGACAGACACAAAATAAACGATCACATTGACACAACTTAAATTTTCGGGCCAAGGCCTTCATCAGAAAAAGAAATACATACCCTCACGGAATCACTCAGACAACAATACACACATAACCTCCTTGCCCAGCCACTCCAGCTCCAAAGGGGGGGGGGGCGGAGACTGTGAGCGAGGTGGGGAGTGGAGGGGGAAGGATGGCGGGAAGGGTGGGGGTGGAAAGTCCGGCACTACGTAATAGGCGGGAATTTGAACTGCGGCAATGCATACAGTAGAGGGAAAGGGTGGGAAAGCATAAAATAAAACGGACGTGTAGGGGAGTGGATTTGAAACGATAAAAATAATAAGGCAAAAATTAGGAATAAATAGGAAGGAAAATTGGGAAAATAGTAATACATAAGAAATAAATAAAAATTAATTAATTATGGGGTTATTGTAAAAGGCGACAAACACCGGCAAAGAAGACATTAATTGAATAAATACAGGGTAATAAGTGGGGTTGGAGAGGGGGGGGGGGGGGAGAAGATGTTAAGCATAGCGTGTACGGATGGAACGTTAGGTTCAGGCCAGAGACTGCAGTTCCAAAGACCTGGTGGTGGAGGGGAGGATCCAGGTAGCTCGGGTAGTGAAGCGGCCATTGAAATCCAGAGTGGCGTGTTCACCAGCATGCTGTGCCACAGGATGGTCCAGCTTCCTTCTTGGCACAGTTTGGAGGTGGCCCCTCATCCTGATGGATGGGTGGTTCGTCGTCATACACATTGTAGCATACAAAAAAGTGAAGAACAAGCAAAAAGAAAAGTAAACATAGATGGCCCTAAAGAAATATCATGGCCTAATGAATCGCATTCAATAAATATAAGAAATTACTTAAATAAAGACAACATTACAGAAGGACGTTACTTCCACCAAAAATGGTGTTGATTGCCTATATGCAAATTTTTATTTTTGTTTTATTTTATTTCTAATAAATTAGGGCAAAATAACTAATCTACAAAACAAAACAGCAGCCCATAGAAAAATGAAATGTTGAGGATAGGTGCCGAACTGTATTGCTCACTTGGAATGAACAACAAAGAATGGTATGTGGACCAAATACCAAGCCTGAATGAATCAAGGTATCTAAAAATGTCAAAATGTGAGCAAACAGAGCTAAAACTGGCTCTGTGTACTCATACGAAGGCAATGTAGAAAACATATTGGCTATAAGTGGGAATGGAATAGATACATACTTGTCAGAATCCTCTAAATACTAAATTCAACTAGAATAATTAAAGGTGATAATATCACTTTCCAGGACTCGCCAATTCTATTTGCTCCAACACTCTCCCAAGACTGATCCACACGATAAGCTACGACTTTCAAATTAAGACGGCGCATCTTCTTTACCATGTCATCTCCCTACTCCATAGCATTAATTAAGGAGGAGAGCAGGTTTCTGCGGTAGTTTCTCTTCAGTGTCTCTAAGGCCCCTTGGTCCATAGCCTGCCATAAGGATGTGACATTTCTACATCTACATACCCCGCAATTCACCGTAAGGTGCGTGGCGGAAAGTACACTGTATCACTACTAGACATTTCCTTTCCTATTCCACACGCAAATAGAACGAGGAAAAAAACAATGCCTATAACCTCCGTACGAGCCCTAATTTATCTTATCTTGTCTTTGTGATCACCATGCGAAATGTAAGTAGGCGGCAACAAGATCGTACTACACTCAGCTTCAAATTCCGGCCCTCTAAATTTCCTCAACAGAATTTCTCGAAAAGAACGTCGTCTTTCCTCCAGCGATCCCCAATTGAGTTTCCGGAGCATTTACGTGACACTCGCGCATTGGTCGAACCTACCAGTAACAAACTTAGCTGCTCGCCTCTAAACTGCTTCTATGTCTTCCTTTAAACTGTTCTGCTGCGGTTCCCAAACATTTCGGAAATACTCAAGACGTGGACGTACAAGCGTTTTATACGCGGTCTCCTTTACAGGTGAAGTACATCTTCCCAAAATTCTTCCAATAAACCGAAGTCGGCTGTCCGCCTTACTTACAACTGTCCTTACATGTTCGTTGCATTTCATATCGCTCTGCAATGTTACGCCTAGATATTTGAACGACGCGACAACATCAAGAAGCTCACTACTAATGCTGTATTCGAACATTACGGGGCTGTTTTTCCTACTTATTCGCAACCTCTTACATTTTTCTACATTGGGAGATAGCTGCCACTCTTCGCACCAACCAGAAATTTGTCTAAGTCATCCTGTATGCTATTACTGTCAGTTAAAGACGACACCCTCCGATACATCACAGCATCATCAGCAAACAGCCGCAAATTACAACTTACTCTGTTCGTGAGATCATTTATGTAGATAGAAAATAATAGCGGTCCCATCACACTCCCCTGGGGCACACCTGACGATACATCCGTCTCTGATGAACACTCGCCGTCGAGAACAACGTACTGCGTTCTATTACTTAGGAAGTCTTCCAGCCAGTCGCAAATGTATGAACCTATTCCATAAGCTCGTATCTTCGTTAGAAGTCTGAAGTGTGGCACCGCGTCGAACGCCTTTTTGAAGTTGCCATTCATCCATGGCTCGCAAGATGTCATGTGAGAAAAGGGCAAGCTGAGTTTCACATGAATGTTGTTTCCTAAACCTGTGCTGATTCATGGAAAGAAACTTTTCCGTTTCAAGGAAATTTACTATATTCGAACTGAGAATATGCTCCAGAATTCTACATGAAACTGATGTCAACGATATTGGTCTGTAATTGTGTGGATCAGTTTTCTTTCCTTTCTTATAAACGGGAGCCACCTGCACTTTTTCCCAGTCACTAGGAACTTTGCGCTGAAATAAAGATTCGCGATAAATGGAAGCTAAGTAGGGAGCCAATGCCGCAGAATAGTCTTTGTAAAACCGAACTGGTATTCCATCCGGACCAGCAGACTTTATCGTATTTAGCTATCTCAGCTGCTTCTCTACACCGGAAATACCTATTGCTATGTCCCACATTTCGAAATTACTACGTTGATCAAATGATAGTACTTTTTTGCGGTCCTCCTGCGTGAAAGATTTCTTAAAGGTTAAATTTAGAACTTCAGCTTTCCGTTTGCTTTCTTCTATTACTGCCCTGGGATGATCAACGAGTGACTGGACATTTGGAGGCAGAAACATGGCCTTTATAAAAGTTAATCATCATTAGGATCACAAGTGGCATTGTCTAGAAAGGGTAGGATAACACGGAAGATGGGATAATCGAGACTACTGTAGTAGTAGAAGCCGAGGCAATAGAGATGTTCCGTTATATAGGAGCCTTTGCATGGAGAAAAAATGCATACGACCGCTGTCGAGCCTAACGTAAAGTGTTAATTAATTTTCGACAGATAAATGTTATCCCCGTTTGCATGTTAATTTGTATCGGCAGAAACCCAGAGAGACATTTAGGGAAAAGCGAGGAGTGGTGCCGACAGGAGATAAAGCGAGGAGGTTTACCGGCGGTCAGGTAGTCAGGTAGTCAGGCAGTCAGCGATCTGCGGGAATCCAGCCCGGCTTGGCGCCTCATTAAAATACCTTCGGCTGTGTCGGCCTCCCATCTGTCAGCGACCGTTGCGGCTCGTTATCCAGCGCTGGAGCTGGAGGCTGGAGGCAGCTGGAGCTGGAGAGGCAGCTGGAGCTGGAGGCAGCCTCTCCAGTCTCTCCAGGGCGGCGGCGCGCGGGTCGCGACATTCCGCTGATAGCGGCCGAGGTGTCACCACCAGTTCAGCAGCCGCTGCAGGCGGCTCAGTTTTACGCACACTAGTGCTGCCTGTGGTCGGTAATCCAACAGTTGCGTTTGCGAAGTAACGGAACTCAAAAATAATTGTAGACTGAAAATAAAATCCGTGGTAAGAGCCAATAATTAAAAATTTGGTTTTATTGTGAAAATGCGGCCTACATGCCTAACACTACTCAGTAAAAAGCGGTCTACCGGTTATTCGATGTAGAAGTAGTTCTAATGTTGAAACTTCCTGGCAGATTAAAATTGTGTGGTGGAACCGGAACTCGAACCTGGGACATTTGCCTTTCGCGGGAAAGCGCTCTACCGACTGAGCTATCCCGACACGACTCAAGATGCCGCCTCACAACTTTACTTCCGCCAGTACCTCGCCTCCTACTTTCCAAACTTCGCAGAAGCTCTCCTGCGAAACATGCAAGACTAGCACTCCTGGAAGAAAGGATATGGTGGAGACATGGCTTAGCCACAGCCTAAGGGATGTTTCCAGAATGAAACATTCACTCTGCAGCGGAGTGTGCGCTGATATGAAACTTCCTGGCAGATTAAAATTGTGTGGTGGAACCGGGACTCGAACCTGAAACCTTTGCCCAGTGCTAGTCTTGCATGTTTCGCAGGAGAGCTTCTGTGAAGTTTGGAAAGTAGGAGGCGAGGTACTGGCGGAAGTAAAGCTGTGAGGCGGCATCGTGAGTCGTGTCGGGATAGCTCAATCGGTAGAGCGCTTGCCCGCGAAATGCAAAGGTCCCAGGTTCGAGTCCCGGTTCCGGCACACAATTTTAATCTGCCAGGAAGTTTCATATCAGCGCACACTCCGCTGCAGAGTGAAAGTTTCATTCTAGTTCTAACGTTTCTCACAAAAATGCCCGACGATCTATGTGCCACCTGTTGTGAAGTAAAATCTGGACTGTGTGCCAGTGGCCAGAGGTGCACGTGAGCTTTGTTATTACTGAAACGAAACTTCACTCTGCAGCGGAGTGTTATTACTGTTTGAGTTGAGGTTCCATCGTGTAGCAAGCAGTAACTATTCATTTTGTGCTTTTTCTGCAATGGAAGTGGTAAATAAGCACCATAAAAGTGGTTAAGGGAGTGTTTCTCAGCTCAAGAAAAACCTTAGAGCAGAAGGGAAATCCTACAAGATCAGCCGGAACGTGACAGTGCCTGAGAAACAACCTCCCCTGTTGTGGTAGGTTTAAATACCTCTATAACATATTAGACCTAGGTTGTCGTTTATTAATAGCTCAAAGTTGTATTCCTTCGGCTTTTAACGTCGCAGTTGTTTGTATATGCGTTTTTGTTCTGAGTGCAAAGTAGTGAAAAACAGGTTATTAGATGTAGTGTTTACACTTCTAATGGTCTTCTTTTATGTATATTTCATGCCGATGCCCATACCTATGCAGAAGCATTGCCTTCAAACAAAAACTAAACATCTTCAATCAGTTTTATGAATAGGAGATAACGTCAAGCAAAATTCGTATCCAATGGGAAACACAAGTATTAAACGTAGGCGACATGGGTCGTACACAGATTCGACAGAAAGTAGAAAGCAGGCCAGTGTATTTTATACTATTCCTGATGGCAAAGGTGATCATAAACAAGTGTGCAAGCAAGCATTTAGGGAAATCCATGGCATCACGAAGCGTAGGGTTGAAACATTAGTTCAATCGAAAAAGCGTGGTGAAGTTACGTACGTTGAAAGTAGGGGAAATAAAACCAAAGAGAGGAAGTACACAGGTGATGATGCACAGCGCATAGTTGAACACATAGCAATTTTCCCCCAAGGGCCAAAAGTTCACTTATGTGTTTAAGCCAAGAGTTGAGTTATCAGGCAATGTATGACGCCTTTGTTGACCTTCATCCAGACCTCAAAGTCCAATACAACTTTCCGTTTACTCGAATTTTGGACATAGCCCGGATTTTACCGTAGAGGGTATGGTACATAGCCCTATTCTTATTTTTTACCAGGAAAATAATTTTTTTCATAAAGATTTAAACGGAATGGTCAATTCAACTGTAATAAGTCTTTAAAGATTAACGGTAGACACTAAGGCGAAAAAAATTGCACATAAAGACAAACTGTTCATTTTAGGAGGTTTTTTTCGTTTTACTCAAAACGTTCATTTTGGCACTTAGCACGGATTTTATAGTCAGTCTACAATTAAAATACGACAGTCCTGATCGCAAGTTGCTGCTCTTTTTATTGGCAACCGGTTTCGGCCCTACACGACCTTCATGAGGCTCCTTGTTGGTGGACGGTGGCGGTGGCGGTGGCGGTCTCAACTGAAAGGCCTCATGATGCTCCTGTAGGGCCGAAACCGGTTGCCAATAAAAAAAAATAAAAAAAAAAAAAAAAAAAAAAAATTCAGCAACTTGCGATCTGGACTGTAGTATTTTAATTATTTGTCACTGAGATCGCTTTATCCAAATATGCTTTCAAAAATTACTGAAACTCAAAAAGCGCAGGTGACTCCCGTTTATAAGAAAGAAATGAGAACTGACCACATAATTACAGGCCAATATCGTTAACATCAGTTTCCTGTAGGGTTTTGGAGCATATTCTCAGTTCGAATGTAGTACATTTCCTTGATACGGGAAAGCTTCTTTCTACGAATCATCACGGGCTTAGGAAACATCGTTCATGTGAAACTCAGCTTGCCCTTTTCTCACATGACATCTTGCGAGTCATGGATGAAGGGCAGCAGGAGGATTGTGTTTTTCTCGACTTCAAAAAGGCGTTCGACGCGATGCCACACTGCAGACTGCTAACGAAGATACGAGCTTATGGAATAGATTCACAGATGTGACTGGCTGGAAGACTTCCTAAGTAATAGAATGCAATACGTTTTCTCGACGGCGAGTGTTCATCAGAGACGAGTGTATCGTCAGGCGTGCCCCAGGGGAGTGTGGTAGCACCGCTATTATTTTCTATCTATATAAATGATCTGATGGACAGAGTAAGTTGTAATTTGCGGCTATTTGCTGATGCTGCTGTGGTGTATGGGAGAGTGTAGTCTTTAACTGACTGTAATAGCATACACGATGACTTAGACAAAATTTCTAGTTGGTGCGAAAAATGGCAGCTAGCTCTCAATGTAGAAAATTGTAAGGTGATGCGCATGAGTAGAAAAAACAATCCCATTACATTCGAATACAGCATTATTAGTGAGCTTCTTGATGCTGTCGCGTTGTTCAAATATCCAGTCGTAACATTGCAGAGCGATATGAAATGGAACGAGCATGTAAGGACAGTTGTGAGTAAGGCGGACAGCCGACTTCGGTTTATTGGGAGAATTTTGGGAAGATGTACTTCACCTGTAAAGGAGACCGCGTATAAAACGCTTGAACGACCAAGTCTTGAGTATTGCTCATGTGTTTGGGACCCGCAGCAGATCAGTTTAAAGGAAGTCATAGAAGCAGTTCAGAGGCGAGCAGCTAGGTTTGTTACTGGTAGGTTCGACCAATGCGCAAGTGTCACGGAATTGCTCCGGGAACTAAATTGGGGATCGCTGGAGGAAAGACGACGTTCTTTTCGTGAATTTCTGTTGATGATATTTAGAGGGCCGGAATTTGAAGATGAGTGTAGTACGATCTTGCTGCCACCTACTTAAATTTCGCGTAGTGATCACGAAGACAAGATAAGAGAAATTAGGGTTCGTACTGAAGCATATGGTTTTCTTATTTTTCTCGTTCTATTTGGTGGAAAATGCCTAGTAGTGGTACAGTGTACCCTCTGCCACGCACCTCACGGTGGATTGCGGAATATGTATGTAGATGTAGAAGTCTTAGGTGTTATCGAAATTTATTGGTATGCTGATTCTTAGTTCTTACCAGAACCCTTCATTTCCTTATCGTAAGGAAAGTTGAATATTCAAGAATGGCTGGACCGATTTTAACAATCTCAGATTTGTTAGAATCGTCTCTGTCCCGAATAGCAAAATAGGGGGAGGTCAACTAACTTGACGAGGAGTCAATTTCTCCGGTATCTCTACAGATTGTGCAACGTGCGCTAAAGTATTGCTTTCCTATCGCGTTCTGCAGGCATGTGTGTTGAAATAGAACCGCTTCGTCATTATGTTTTGTTGACAACAGAGGTTGAACTTATTGTGTAAGACTGTGTGCATGTTTAAATCTGAATCCAAAATGTCGACTGCGGGTAAGATGACGAATTATGCAGTTCATAAGGAAGACAGGGTCACAGAAATGGAGCAAGGAATTATTCAAAGAGGCATTGCAGCGCATAAGAAATGGTTCAAATGTTTGTATAGCTTATGGGACTTAACTACGGGGTCATCAGTCCCTAAACTTACAAACTACTTATGAACTAGCTAACACTAAGGACGGCACAAATATCCATGGCCGAGGGGGGATTCGAACCCCCGACGTAGAATGTTCAACTTCCCTGAAGCTACTTGTCGTCACTATGCAACAAAAAAAAACATGTTGATCGGGCAGCATCTGCTCAGTGTACAGTCTTAAATTACAGGGATGCAAAGGAAAAATATTGCGTTTGTCTCTCTTTTGATAAGTAGATCGGCGTCAATAAAATGTTTATTTCGTCATCTTACTTGTAGGGCAAGTCGACGAATGGTACTGTCACTAACAAAAACAGGTCTAAATAAATAAATAATAACCTTCAGTCTTAGGAAACGTTTAAGGGCTTTATTACAAAGGAGATACAGTAAGTAATCGTTTTTCTCAATAAATTGTCTGATTTCGACGTAACGGCCAGAAAAAAATTAATGTACCTTAATGCCGCTATCTTACCTGTCTTTCCCCTTAGTGTTAAAATATCGACAAAATTCACACACATGAGAGACCGCGTTTGTTTGTGAGTATTGCATACAAATCTACAGTTTTGTTCCGATTTTTTGAAGAAATTTTGCGCATATGACATTAAAGTCAAGAGGAAGGTCACAGTCTACATAAAATTACGAATGGTGCGTGGCGGAGGGCACTTAACTTACTGAATTTGACAAAATATAAAGTTTTATGCCGATCTTCAGAAATTTTGCACATATGATCTTTCAAACGATAGGTAGTTCACTGCATAAAATTTTGTGTCATGCTTGACGGAGGTTACTTTACAACCCCGTTTCACCGATTGAAAGTTATTAGATATATGAGAGTTTTCATTGAGAGGGAAGAGCCGATAGACTGAAGGATGTATTGTTTCATAGGATTTCAGTTTGCTCTAAGGCTTACTCTTCCTGAACATTTTGACATGAAAGATACTGATATTCCGCCATGTCTTTGCCATCAGACAATTAGGTATCATGAGCTATGTCATAGTAGTAACGTATACAGCACTGTTTTTGGTTTTGTTTCATGTTGTCTGCGATTTGTTTTGAAACAAGTATATAAAGGTTACCGGGTGGTTTGTTGGTACTGTGCGACTCCGCCTTCTTTAGTGGATTGATCAGCAATGTTTCATAGCGCAAAAACTGGGCACCCGGACCGAGCCCACAGTTATGTACTGTAAGTAAATATTATTTATTATTATGACTCGAAGCAATATTTAACAGTAAAAATCGTCTCTGATATTCGAACGTAAGTTGTTGTTTAGCTCTTTTGAAAGTACTACCTATTGAGAGAGAAGCTGCCAGTAGGGATTTAGCAGCCGTAAAATATTACAACACAACAAAACATCCCAGGACATACAGGTTTTGTGAGTGTATTGTGAGAGTATTACAAACACTAAACCGAAAAATATAAATATACTGGGCAAAAAGTTTCGCTACGGCTGTGGTAGCGTACTGTGCTGATACAGGCAACTACCGTTGAATGCTATTTGTTGTATTTCGAAGTTCAGCGTCCTAACTTGCAGTATGCAATTTGAAAGAATAGTACCTGATGTTTCATCACAAAATACACCCTCAATTCAATTATTTATTAGTAAATGCCATTATTGCCGCTAGGCAAGGAATACTGGCAAGGAATACTGTGTAAATTTTACTTAAGGCTGCGGCGGCGTTGTGTGCTAATGTTGGCAACGAAATGTTTGCTTTACAAGGATTATTAAATTACTGACAGGACAAGGGTACTGTTACATACAAATAGCTGTCAACCTTAGACAAGGAAAAGATTTATTTATTTATTTCATGGTCAACACTCTGTACGATTAGGCTTTCAAACAGCATTCAACGGTTGTTGCCAAGATCGACAACGTGTGCCTCTACGACTGTAAACTTTACATCCTGTACACTAATACTCTTTTTCGTTTTAGTGTTTGTAATACATTCTGAAACTTCTTCAATAGCATAATACAAGTAAATTCAGCAATGTGTATAATGAAATCCGATGTGGTGTTTTTGTCACAGCAGACAACAAACACTTATTGCAAGACGGCGAACAAACCTCGCATATCGTCAGCCATTACTCAAATACAAGCCAAGATAGTTTAAAACTTTTATGTAGATGACTAGTTTCGGCAGAATTAAACGTAGTACGCGATTTTTATCACAGAAATGTATACATTTTTCTTGCGCTTTTTATCTTTATTCGGACAGCAAAGAAAAGCAGCAATAAGAAAGGAAAACGCGACATTTTTGTGTCTAACCCACTTATCGATGTAAACAAGAGTGAAATGCAAGCTCAAAATAGCAAGATACAAGGCTCCATGCCGACACTTCTAAAATATTTCACTAAACTTGAACAAAACAAGACTGTTCGCATGAAAATGGCGGACGCGCCAGCCTGTGTTTTTAGGAGCTCTACTCTCAAAGGCTGCGTACACACAGGATTTTTATTTTGTGCACCTCTATGGCAAAGCCCCTTTCTAGTTATGTTTCACTGGCCTCTTTGCATAATTCACACTAGCTTTTACCCGCCGCTTCGCTGTATTGATGTCCTTGAATAAGTGTCAAAACGATCGTGAGCACTATTTTTTCGCAACTTTCTTTTCTTAAGTTATGACCAGGATCATCGGGATAAATGAAAACTATTCACTTTCATCGTTTAAATACAAGCTGTGTCTAGAATGATGGTGAATACTGCCATTCTTTAATTTGTCTGTTGTAAGGAAAGATAAACGGCGAAACCTACATACCCACGAGTATGCGCCATCACAAAAGTTCTAGGGATATAGCGGCGTGACCCATTTACGGCCCAGCGAAACGGTGGCAGAACACCGTTTCTCCAAACTCATCAAGGAAAGAAAGGGGTACGCGATCAAGTAGCAAAGTAAAAAAAATGCCAGGGAATGAACAACTGCGCGACTGTAGTCGCCATGGCTATCACGGAACGCTCCATAGTCTAATTATCATGGAATGTATGGGGAGTTAAAAATCTATTGCAATACATCCCATAAAAACGTCCCGAGACTTCTTGTCATCCGATTATATGTAGAAATTTCTAGCTTTCGATACAGGCGAGTAGCCAATATTCCAGTTAGTTTAAGTAGTTTGTAAGCCTAGGGACTGACACCTACACTAGATACGCCCCATAGATGTACAAACATTTGAACATTTAATTTTCAAACGCCATCCAAAATAGAGATATTCTTAAATACGAAAAGAAACTAACTTTTATTTATTTATTTTTTTACATTGATACTAAACCAGTGACTGAAGAAGTTATGCGTTATAACTTACAACGATTAAATATACAAGACTCAAATGTCATAGAAATCGATTCTACGCTTTGAAGACCTTGACATCACGTGTAAGCATTGTATTCATTATGTTGAATCGTATTACGCACATCCCATCAACCATTAAAATTATTTCAATAATTGTGATAAAATTTCAAACGTCAAAGAATAAATGGCTTCTCCAAGGAGTCTTCAACCGTTTCAGTAGCTATAAGAGAAACGTTGATGCTCATTTGTTCCATACTTTATATGTTAGACTGTGGTTATACTTAAAATCAACAAATGTCTTGAATTACACACTTTCTAAAGTAGCCAATGTCCATCTTCAGCGTACACATTAACTTCATATCCAATTTCATCAAAATCGGTTAATCGGTTCAGCCGTGAAAGCGTAACAAGCAGAGCTTCTTTCGCAGTTATATTAGTACGGGTTAAAAATCGGTATTTCTCTTTACACTTTTAAAAGTAGACTATGTGTCAATTCGAAATATAAGCTACCTTCACGTGAAATTTGATCCAAATCCGTGCAGCAGTTTTAGCTTGAAGGAGTAACAAACATACAAACTTTCGCCTTATTATTTATAGGTATAATTGATGTTTGTTAACTTCCGCCGGCCGCAGTGGCCGAACGGTCGCTGCGGTCGGGGGTTCGAATCCCCCCTCGGACATGGATGTTTGTGCCGTCTTTAATATTAGCTAGTTCATAAGTAGTTTGTAAGTTTAGAGACTGATGACCCCGTAGTTAAGTCCCATAAGCTCTACAAACATTTGAACATTTTGTTACCTTCCTGGTTAGCGACGCGGTTGAAGACGCCCCTTTTTTTAGGTCTGTGGAGGTATGATGGACCAGCAATTGTTCGTATCCAGCCACCGCATTTACGATGAGGGGTCGGTATATCGACCAGCCAAGCTGTGGTTTTTAGGCGGTTTTTCACATCCCACTAGGTGAATACCGGACTGGTATCAAAGTTCCGCCTTCGTTAAACGATTCACAGACAAACGTGGTCATTTTTTTCATATACGAAAAGAAGTAACACTGATAATAGAAAGACCGACAAGACAAGAATTTAAATTCGTAAAAACCACAATTATAGCAAATATCTCGAACCAAATTAACGCATTACTAAAAAATACAAACACAAGATTCGCTTATCAGATACTTTGCAACCTTTGTCGGAATTAAAATCAGGTGAATCATATTTTCCACGTTTCTCGAACCCTGGAATATATAAAATTACATGCAACAACTGTAGTAAGTTTTATATAGGTCAGACAGGAAGAAATTTCAGTATTAGATATCAGGAGCACACCAGAAAAAGCGAAAATAACCCATCTAATTTTTACTAATACAGAGAAGTACCCAGCAGCTAATGTAGGACAGGCATTAGAAATTTTACATATAACACCTAAAGGACAACTGATGTACATTCGCCGGCCGCGGTGGCCGAGGGGACTGAGGCGCTTCAGTCACGGTCTGCACGGCCACCATGGTCGGGCATGGATATTTGTGCCGTCCTAGTTCGTAAGTAGTTCATAAGTAGTTTGTAAGTTTAGGGACTGATGACCACGTAGTTAAGTCCCATAAGATTTACAAATATTTGAACATTTTTTATGAACATTCTGGAGGAAATCGAAATATATTTACACACATTTCACACTCCTATGAAATACTGAATGAACAAGTTGACTTCAAACACAAAAAATGCATAGAAAACTTTATTGTTATCATCCGTCAAGAAAATGGGTAAAAATACGAGAAAGTCATAGATTACACACCTATAAAGGTTTTAGGAACAAAGATAACTGAAGTTTACGATATAAGATGTCCTTGTATAAGATCACACACAATAACGATTAGTGATCTCTATACAAAGGTCTGTCTCGCGGCAGAATGCACTTGGCTGTTCTGACGTATAGCTGCCGGAAGTTTACGTCACGTGACTTTCCCACATGTAAACACAAGGCTGCAGTCCTGCTCCTGACGGAATTTGTTGTCAAAACTATTGAAGGATTCACTTTATCGTGAGCTGTGGCATTCCCATCTCCTGTTGTATTCGTTCACCTACAATAAACAAAACGGGGTGAAAGTCACGCAGTAGGCCGTCATTGCTATTTACATAATTTATATTACATGTGCAGAGGATGCACCAACGGAAACGTGTTTAATGTATTTATATTTCCCTGTGATTATGGAAATTTTAATTCTTATAATGAAATTTGCTAAATATTTCATAATAACGGTGGCGAAGACGTTGATACTATGGCTCACTGCGGATCAGTGAATTTCACATTCACACTGGCAGGCTTCACCAAGTCAAAATAGCTGTTACTTTTCAATATAACCTGCAATAGGGATGACTATCTATACATGGAAGATTACAGGTGTAAGCTGTTAACCGTCACATTTGACCAAAACAGGCAATATCCTTAAATGATTAACAAGAAATCGATGAAGTGTCCTCAGTTGTGCCTAAGGACTTCTATTTTATAGAAAATAAGTAGTAATTTCCATTCGCATTAATTAAGTATAGTAATTTATTCTCTGAATACAGAATCACGAATCAGGTTCATAAAAAATTTTGCTGTGTATTTGCTGAGTATTTTGACATAACACATTTGACAGTTAAACACTGAAAATATCAGACCACTTCGTCAAGTTTTTGCACAGAAATTCCGTATCATAGCATAATCATCTAATTTTTCGTATTTGGTTCTCATGCACTGCAGTAAAAACAGGACAGAAATCCCTTTATTTATCATCTTTTATCCATTCAAATACTGTACCAACCCTATGTAGACAAATGGCAGTATTTCATCGTGCAGTACAGTTTTATGTTGTGTCAAGTAACTACATATTTACAGATATATGACATCAACTGCGCATGGGCAAAGTCGAAAATGTGTACCAAGCCGAGAGTCGAACTCGGGTCTCCCGCTTTCTAGGCAGTTGCGCTGACCCCTACACCACTGGGGACACAGTGATCACCGCACCTGCAAGGACTACCTGAGCACGCCTGCCGTCAGATATAAATTTCCAGCTCTACCCTGCCCACAGTACTCAAACTCGTAGTCGCTAAGTACAGCAGGGTACAGCTGGAAATTTGTGTCTGACGGGAGGCGTGCTTAGTTAGTCCTTGCAGGTGCGGTGATCACTGTGTCCCCAGTGGTGTAGGGGTCAGCGCAACTGCCTAGAAAGCGGGAGACCCGGGTTCGAATCCCGGCTTGGTACACATTTTCGGCTTTGCCCATGAGCAGTTGATTCCATATATTCTGTAAATATGAAAGGATAACAACTGCAGGAACAGAAATGACGTCTCTCCTTTCGGCGCCACATGTATACAAGTAACTAGATGTCACAGAATTGTAGGGTAGGAAGTTATTCGAATGTAGCGTAGTGGATTAACATTGTATGTGATGGCGTTCTAAAGAATTGCATTTTCATAATGAAATTCCGCACTATGGACACTACCTTTTCCCTTTTCAACTCGCGAATGTTCTCAATTGAATGAACTTTCCTCTTTTCAGTGTAAAGAGGTTCTTCCGCATTTTGAACTAGGAACTCCATTCCTCACACTTTAGGGACGTTTTGTGCGAAGCACTCATGTTCAACGAAAGACAGCAACAATAAAATAACAAAAAACGCCAATAACGAAATAAAAAAAGCAGCAACGAAGTAAAACCAAGATATATTTGCAACAACGAAAGCAGTCAAACGGAGGGTTCAGTGTGGCAGCAAATAGCAGGAATATGGACGACATTTTGGAACAAGTTGACTGGTCACGTGATGTTGTTCTTGTTGTCTTCAGTACGCATACTGGTTTGATGCAGCTCTCCACGCTACCCTGTCCTGTGCAAGTCTCTTCATCTGACAATACGTTCGGCAACCTACATCCTTTTGAATCTCCTTACTGTATTTGACCTCGGTCTTCCGTTACGATTTTTACCCCACACGCTTCCTTCTAATGCCAAGTTAACAATTCCTTGATGTTTCAGAATGAGTCCAACCAATCCATCCCTTCTCTTAGTCAGCATATGCCAGAAACTGCTTTTCTGATGTTGTTTCAGATGTTTTATAGCTTATGGGACTTAACTACGGGGTCATCAGTCCCTAAACTTACAAACTACTTATGAACTAGCTAACACTAAGGACGGCACAAATATCCATGCCCGAGGGGGGATTCGAACCCCCGACCGGAGTGGCCGTGCAGACCGTGACTGACGCGCCTCAGTCCCCTCGGCCACCGCGGCCGGCTAACTGCTTTTCTCCCCGATTCGGTTAAGCACCTCCTCATTAGTTACGTGATCTACCCATCTAACTTTCATCATTCGTCTGTAGCACCGCATTTCAAAAGCTTCTATCGTCTTTTTATCTGAACTCCTTACCGTCCACGTTTCACTCACATACAATGCTACACTCCAGACAAATGCTTTCAGAAAGGACTTGCTAACATTTAAATTAATATTGGATGTTAACAAGTTTCCCTTGCTTAGAAACGCTTTTCTTCCCATAGCCATTCTGCATTTTATATCTTCTTTACTTCGGCCATCAGAAGTTATCTTGCCACCCAAATAACAAACTTCATCCACTACTTTAATAACGTCGTTACCTAATCCAATTCTTTCAGCATCGCCTAATTTTCTGACATTACATTCCATTACCTTCGTTTTGCTCTTGTTAATGTACATCTTATATTTTCCTTTCAAGACACTGTCCATTCCATTCAATTGCTCTTCCAGATCTTTTGCGGTGTCTGACAGAATTAACTATGTAATCGGCAAACCGCAAACTTTTTATTTCTTATCCCTTAACTTTAATTCCCTCTCCAAATTTCTCTGTCCATTCCTTCACTGCTTGCTGAATGGTCACCTGATATCAATGTCCACTCAACAGATGTGAAAACAGCCAAGTGCGTGCAGTCCCGTGTTGGGTGTTGCGCTGGAATTCGGCGTCGCGTGGACAGCCCTGGCGGCAGGTATGGTGGGCGGTGGGCGGTGGGCGGCCCCACCTTTGTGCCGCCGCCTCTGCCGCCGCCAGACAAATCGCCCGCCCGCCTGGCTGTCCGTCCCTCTTCTGCTACCAGGGCCTCCCTAACGCCGGCAGTTGTTGTTGTGCTCTTCACTCTTCAGTCCGGAGACTGGTTTGATGCAGCTCTCCACAATACCCTATCCTGAGCAAGCCTCTTCATCTCCACATAAGAGCGACAACCTACATCCGTCTGAATCTGCTTACTGTATCCATCTCTTGGTCTTCTGCGGGTTTTACCCCATCGACTTCCCTCCAAAGCTAACATCACAATTCCTTGGTGTCTAAGAATGTGCCCTACCAATCGATCCCTTCTTTTAGTCAAGGTATGACAGAAATTCTTTTTCTCCCCCATTCTGTTCAGTACTTCCTCATTAGTTACGCGGTCCACCCAACTAATCTTCAGCATTCTTCTGTAGCACCATATTTCAAAAGCCTCATTCCTCTTCCTGTCCGCACTGTTTATCGTCCACGTTTCACTCCCATACAAAGCAACTGTCCACACAAATGCCTTCAGAAAAGACTTCCACACTTAAATTAATATTCGATGTTAGCAAATTTCTCTTATTCAAAAACGGTTTTCTATCCATTGCCATTATGCATTTTATATCCTCTGTACTGTGACCATCATTTGTTATTTTCCTGCCCAACCAACAAAACTCATCTCCCTCCTTTATTGTTTCGTTACCTAATCTAATTCCTTCAGCATCACCTGATTTTCTAGGACTGCACTCCATTACCCTTTTTTTCGTCTTCTTAATGTTCATCTTATATGCACTTTTCAGCACACTGTCCATTCCGTTCAACTGCTATTCCAGGTCCTTTGCTGTCTATGACAGAATTACTACGTCGTCGGCAAAACGCAATGTTTTCAATTCTTCACCCTGAACTTTAATTGCTTCTCCAAATTTCTCCTTGCTTTCCTTTATAGCTTGCTCAATGTACAAATTGATTAACACTGGAGAAAGGCTACAACCCTGTCTTACTCCCTTCCCAACCACTGCATCCCTTTCATGGCATTCAACTCTGACAACCTCTGTCTGGTTTTTGTACAACTTGTAAATAATCTTAGGCTCCCTATATTTTACTACTGCTTGCTTCAGAACTTAAAAGAATTTATTCCAATCAACTTTGTCAAAAGCTTTCTCCAAATCGACAGAAGCTAGATATGTAGTTGCTGGTAGAACTTCGGGTTATAAGGCTGTGGTCCATAAAACTTTCCAGTTTCACCTAACGTTTCGTCCAGAGCTGCGCCGGACATCTTCAGAGGTCTTCCTACTTGCGTTGAGTCTTGCCGACTGATGGGTCGGCCCGTCAGCTTTATTAAAGAAACCTCCTTGGTCTCTGCTAAAAATGTGAAGGCACAATAATATGTTGTTAGTGTTATAGGTTTGTTGTTTGTCAAAGTGCTTGCCTGCTGTAAGACATGTTTTATTGGTAAAGTTTTGCTGCTTCTATTCTTGGCGCAGCAAGTCTGGCCAGCGCAAGGAGGCGCGCCAGTGTGGTCTCTGTCCCAGGTCTTCTATGAGTGGGTTTTCCGCTGTAGCGGCCCTCTCATAGAAGACTCTCGCCGCGTCCTCGAAGTGTTGGCGTAACTTCTTTACTCCGACTTCTTGGTGGGCGAGGTCGCTGGGAAAGTCTCGTGGCAGTTGCAGCACCATCCTGGGAGTCCTATTTTGGAGTCCTTGGAGGCGCTGCAAATTGGTAGGAGCGGTGTTGCCCCAGACGATGGCTGCGTACTCCATTTTTGGCCGCAACATAGCCTTAAAGAGGGTCAGGCCGAGCTGTTTCTCTATTGTAGACGATGGGTTTAGTATCGGCTACAATAGCCTGAGTCTGCCCAGGATTGCTCCCTGACTTCCTCGATGTGGGGTCTCCATGTTAGGCCTCGGTCTATGGTGACCCCTAAATACATCACTGTGCTGCTCCAGGGGACAGCTGTGCCACGAACTGCTTTGATGGCGTCGCCGGAGGAACCGGCCGCTTGCTGATGATGATGGCTTGACTCGTGTGTCTGAGAGCGCCGTATATACTGTGAAAAGTGGGCGTGGTCAAGCTGTCACGTTAACAGCAGAGATAGTCCTTGTCAAAGATAAAACATCACTATCGATTGCAATCGGTCAGAGATAAAACCTGTCGATCTTTCAAAGCTACTGTCCATACGTCGCTAAGTTTCATAGCTTCTTCTTTCCTGTTAAAATTTTCTTTATGTTTGTATATTTCAATAGCTTCCCTGTATTGTCGTGGATAATAATTCGTCATTGTAGATAAAACTGATGTTTCGGAAAACCTCACTATATGACTTCCAGATTGAATCACCGCCCCACTGGAACTGACTAGATGTCAAGCAATGGTTAAAAATAATAGTTAGATCTTCTGGGAAAATATCCGTTATAAAAGTCATAACTTCGTTAACTGGTATCATGGTGACCACGTCACCACGTCAAAACTTACAAGCATATCTCCAGGACGTAAAGTTAGTCCTTCAAGTTTTCCGATAAAATGACTCGAATCTTTTATATAAGAGTCAGTTTTACCAATGTATGGCTGTAAACAAGTTGCCAGGTATCTTGCTATTTCATACGTTGGGGAGTTGATGGCACTAACGATCGGTCTAAGAGGAATATTAATTTTATGAACCTTGGATAGGCCATAAAGTCTTGGACACATGGCTTCACTCTTCAACAAGGCTTTCTTATCTTCTTTTGGGATTGAGGTAGATGACTTTATCAGAGTATTTTTTCAAAACGCTGGCTGTAGGGTCCCTCTTAAGCTTTCTGTACTGTCCTGACGTTAAAAGGTCCAAAATTTTACTTTCGTAATCATCCTTGTTTAGAACAATGGTAGCATTGCCTTTGTCTGCGGAAAGAACCACTATATCATTGTCTGCATTTAATTCTTTGAGAGCCTTTCTTTCTCCAATCGTCAAATTACTTTTCAGAGGTTTACTGCGACATAGTACTCTTGTCGTTTCAATCCGAATTGTATTTGCAGTTTCTTTCGGGTATGAAATAGCAAGATACCTTGCAACTTGTTTACAGCCATACATTGGTAAAACTGACTCTTATATAAAAAATTCCAGTCATTTTATCGGAAAATTTGAAGGACTAACTTTACGTCAGTTAACGAAGTTATGACTTTTATAACGGATATTTTCCCAGAAGATGTAACTATTCTTTTTAAACATTGCTTGACTTCTAGTCAGTTCCAGTGGGCCGGTGACTTTTATGAACAAGTTGATGGTGTTGCCATGGGTAACCCATTGGGCCCTGCGATTGCTAATTTCTATATGGAAAAATTCGAACAATCAGCTTTAGGAATGGCAAAAAAGAAGCCCGTTCTATGGTATCGGTATGTGGGCGATACATTCGTGGTATGGCCTCACGGTAAAGAAGCATTGGATGAATTCTTCTCTCATCTGAATAACATAAATAAAAAAATCCACTTTACAGTGGAAATGGAAAAAGACAGCGCAATATCCTTCTTGGATGTTTTAGTCATGAGAGAGGTAGATGGAAAACTGAAACATAAAGTTTTTCGAAAAGCAACACAGACCGATATTTACATAAGAACTCTAATCATCACCCACAGCAGAAGAGAGGTGTCATCAAAAGTCTCGTTGACAGAGCCAAGAAAATTTGCACTCCCGAACACCTGGATGCTGAATTAAAACACCTGAAGCAAGCTTTCAAGAAAAATGGGTATTCAGATAAAGAAATAAACAGGGTTCTGCGACCAAATAACAATAGTCTAAAAACACGTCATCAAACATAACGATGGAAGAACACAGTTTGCCTACCATTTATCGGAAAAGTAACTGATCAAATAGGAAAAATATTACGCAAACACAACATCAGACCGGTTTTCAGACCAACTAAGAAAATTTGTCAGGTACTCCGTTCTGTGAAAGATAAACGACCTATACTTTCTGCTTGTGGCGTTTATAAAATTCCGTGTACATGTGGTAAAGTTTATATTGGAACCACAAAAAGAAGTATAGAAACTAGGCTGAAGGAACACAAAAGTCTTTGCTGACTAGTAAAAACAGAGAAATCGGCTGTGGCAGAGCATGCTCTTCAATCTGGAAGTTCAAAAATGTTCAAATGTTTGTAGAAGTTATGGGACTTAACTACGGGGTCATCAGTCCCTAAACTTACAAACTACTTATGAACTAGCTAAGACTACAGACGGCACAAATATCCATGCCCGAGGGGGGATTCGAACCCCCGCCCGTAGTGACCGTGCAGACCGTGACTGAAGCGCCTCAGTCCCCTCGACCACAGCGGCCGGCCTGGAAGTCATATAGTGAGGTTTTCCGAAACATCAGTTTTATCTACAGTGACGAATTGTTATCCACGACAATACAGGGAAGCTATTGAAATATACAAACATAAAGAAAATTTTAACAGAAAAGAAGAAGCTATCAAACTTAGCGACGTATGGACAGTAGCTTTGAAAGATCGACAGGTTTTATCTCTGACCGATTGCAATCGATAGTGATATTTTATCTCTGACAAGGACTATCTCTGCTGTTAACGTGACAGCTTGACCACGCCCACTTTTCACAGTATATACGGCGATCTCAGACACACGACTCATCAGTCGGCAAGACTCAACGCAAGTAAGAAGACCTCTGAATATGTCCGGCGCAGCTCTGGACGAAACGTTAGGTGAAACTGGAAAGTTTTATGGACCACGGCCTTATAACCCGGAAGTTCTACCAGCAACAATGGCATCCGGTCGTGAAAGCCTTCATTGCATGATCTAGATATGTAGGTTTGCCTTTTCTTAATCTATCTTCTAAGATAAGCCGTAAACTGAGTATTGCCTCCCGTGTTCCTACATTTCTCTTGAACCCAAACAGATCTTCCCCGAGGTACAATTTTTCAAAAAATGTTCAAATGTTTGTAAATCTATCGGACCAAACTGCTTGGTCATCGGTCCGTAGCTTACAAACTACTTAAACTAAGGCAAACTAACCTACGGACAACACACACACACACACACACACACACACACACATGCCCCAGGGAGGACTCGAATCTCCGACGGCGAGCAACCGCGTGCTTCGCAGCGAGGCGCCTTAGACTACTCGGCTACTCCACGGCGGCTAAAATTTTTCGTCATAGTTGCTCGGAAACAGACTACGAAATAGTCAGTCGTCTGTATTACACTACGTAATACAATGTTTCTCGGTAGTGAATTCATTGAAAAGAACCAAAAATGGAAACAATTTTAGGTAAAACCGTGAATCGAGAGGAAAAGATGAAAAGTGCTCGCATAAATGTACTACATGAGCTACACTGCCAGGACATGCTGATCTAAATTGTTTGAGAACGGGTGACCAAATATTTTAATTCCCCTACATATTTATAAATACTTAAGTTCATCACAATCGATGTTTCAGGAAGCCGTAAAGCTGTGTCAATGTGTAAATAATGAAACACTAAATAAGTTACGTGTGTCATGCTAAACATAACCTCGTTAGACACTTCATCATATTTAAGAAGAGAGAATATTTTCGTAGTTCTTTCATGTTATGATTGTATGAGTATCATTGCGGATTATGCGCTACGAAAGACATTTTCATAGTTTACTGTAGTCTGACATTTATTTTGCCTGATTTTCCGAAACACACAATGTTGTTGTTGTGGTCTTCAGTCCGGAGACTGGTTTGATGCAGCTCTCCACAATACCCTATCTTGAGCAAGCCTCTTCATCTCCACATAAGAACGGCACCCTACATCTGTCTGAATCTGCTTACTGAATCCATCTCTTGGTCTTCCTCTGCGATTTTTACCCCACACACTTCCCTCTAATGCTAAATTCACAATTCCTTGATGTCTAAGAATGTGTCCTACCAATCTATCTCTTCTTTTAGTCAAGGTATGCCAGAAATTTCTTTTCTCCCCAATTCTGTTCAGTACCTCCTCATTAGTTACGCGATCCACCCACCTAATCTTCAACATTCTTCTGTAGCACCATATTTCGAAAGCCTCAATCCTCTTCCTCTCCGCACTGTTTATCGTCCATGTCTCACTCCCATACAAGGCAAAACTCCATACAAATGCCTTCAGAAAGGACTTCCTTGGGCTTAAATCAATATTCGATGTTAACAAATTTCTCTGTTTCATAAACGCTTTTCTACCCATTGCCATTCTGCATTTTATATCCTCTGTACTGCGACCATTATTTGTTATTTTACTGCCCAAGTAACAAACCTCATCTACCTCCTTTATTGCTTCATTACCCAATCTAATTCCTTCAGCCTCACCTGATTTTCTTACACTGCACTCCATTACCATAGTTTTGCTCTTGTTAATGTTCATCTTATATGCACCTTTCAGCACACTGACCATTCCGTTCAACTGCTCTTCCAGGTCCTTTGCTGTATCTGACATAATTACTATGTCGTCGGCAAAACGCAACGTTTTTAATTCTTCACCCTGAACTTTAATTCCTTCTCCAAATTTCTCCTTGCTTTCCTTTATAGCTTGCTCAATGTACAAATTGAATAACAATGGAGAAAGACTACAACCCTGTCTTACTCCCTTTCCAACCACTGCATCCCTTTCATGCCCTTCAACTCTGACAACCGCTGTCTGGTTTTTGTACAAGTTGTAAATAACCTTACGCTCCCTATATTTTACTCCTGCTTGCTTCAGAACTTGAAAGAGTTTATTCCAATCAACATTGTCAAAAGCCTTCTCCAAATCTACAAAAGCTAGAAATGTAGGTTTGCCTTTTCTTAATCTATCTTCTAGGATAAGCCGTAAAGTGAGTATTGCCTGCCGGGTTCCTACATTTCTCCTGAACCCAAACTGATCTTCCCCGAGGTCGGCTTCTACCAGTTTTTCCATCCTTCTGTATATAATTCGTGTTAATATTTTGCAACCATGACTTATTAAACTGATGGTTCTGTAGTCTTCACACCTTTCTGCACCTGCTTTCTTTGGAATGGGGATTATAACATTTTTCTCAAAGTCTGAGGGTACTTCGCCTGTCTCATACATCTTACACACCAGGTGAAACAATTTTGTCATGGCTTTTTCTCCCAGAGACTTCAGTAGCTCTGAGGGAATATCATCTACTCCAGGGGCCTTGTTTCGACTTAGGTCTTTCAGGGCTCTGTCAAATTCTTCTCTCAGTACAGTATCTCCTGTTTCATCTTCATCTACATCCTCTTCCCTTCGTACAATATTGTCTCGAAGTTCATTTCCTTTGTAGAGCCCCTCTATATACTCTTTCCACCTTTCAGCTTTCCCTTCTTTGCTGAGAACTGGTTTTCCATCAGTGTCCTTGATATTCATAGAGCTGTTTTTTCTTATCTCCAAATGTTTCTTTTATTTTCCTGCGGGCTGTATCTATTTTTCCCCTATTTATACATTCTTCTACATCCTTGCATTTGCCTTCTAGCCACCCCTGCTTAGCCAGTTTGCACTTCCTGTCAATCTCATTCCTTAGTCGTCTGTACTCCATTTTTCCTGTTTCATTTACTGCATTTTTAAATTTTCTCCTTTCATCGATTAAATTTAGTATCTCATGTGATATCCAAGGATTTTTTGTAGGTCTTACCTTCCTACCTATTTTGTCCTCTGCTACCTTCACTATTTCATCTCTCAATTTTACCCATTCCTCCTCTACTGTTTTGTTTTCCCCTGTTTCTGTCAATTGTTGCCTAAAGCTCCCTCTGAAATTCTTAAGAACCTCTTTAGTTTCAGCCTACAGTTCATAACCAACAAGTTATGGTCAATATCTGCCCCTGGGTATGTCTTACACTGTAAAAGCTGGTTCCGAAATCTATGTCTTACCATTATGAAATCTATCAGGTATCTCCCGGTGTCTCCTGGTCTCTTCCACGTATATAACTTTCTCTTGTGATTCTTGAACCAGGTGTTTGTTATAACTAAATTATGTTCCGTGCAAAATTCTACCAGGCGGCTTCCTCTTTCATTCCTTTTACCCAGACCATATTCACCTACTATCTTCCCTTCCCTTCCTTGTCCTACTACCGAATTCCAGTCTCCCATAACAATTAAGTTTTTCTCTCCCTTAATTGTCTGAATAATTTCCTTTAGTTCCTCATATATTTCTTCGATTTCCTCATCATCGGCAGAGCTAGTTGGCATATAAACCTGTACTACTGTTGTCGGTGTTGGCTTCGTATCTATCTTGACAATGATAATGCGATCACTGTGCTGGTCATAGTAGTTTACCCGCATTCCTATTTTCTTATTCATTATCAATCCTACTCCTGTGATACCCCCAATTGATTTTGTATTTATAATTTATATAAACACACAATATCCAGACAAATATCTGCACTTGTAGTTAAATGTCGAAATTCATCGTGCAAAACAAGAAAAAATACAGAGCTAACTAGTGTAGTGTTTTATCATGCAAATCATGAATGCCTTTTCCGCTGAAGATCGTCCCATTTATATCCACAGAGAAAATCCATTCCAGCAGGCACTAATCCTACAATGTAGGCCTACGATTTCATGTATTAATCCAGACGAAAGTGAGGCTAAATGTAAATAACTTAAGGAGCAACTACGAGGTTACGTTAGAGTACAAATAAAAACATTTATTTCGCATATGAATCTCCATATATCCTTTGGTCTATATAATGTCTTCCCTATCGTCATCCGCAGTGAGCCACTTTGAATACAACTGACAGCAGTAGCTTTATCTTCATACGATTCTCACCGTATATTTTGGTAAATGCGCTTTGTATTAAGAAATATTCCGCACACTTTGAAACAATCACTGTGGCAGTAGCGACACAACAAATACACTTCGACGATAATTTGTAGGTTAAAAGGCAGTAAAGCAAGGAAAGACGCGTGTATAGAATGCGGAATTTTTATAAAAGCTAGGCTCTCGCTCTAACTTATCAGATATCTTTTATAAAAGATGGCCTAGTACACCGTCAAAGGTTTGACCAAAGGGCTTTGATAAGAGATCTTTGTCGAAGATCTTTTAACAGTGTAACGCCGGCCTAATTACCTGGTGATTTACTGAAGCGGAGGGCATTTGCCGTGTCGGCGTTTCAAAAGATGGCGGAAGATGACGATTCGTTGAGTAACATGTTATGGAGGGACGAAGCTCATTTCAAGCTTCGAGGGTGTGCCAACGGTCACAACTACGGAATTTTGGATACCGAAAATCATAGAACTGTCGTGGAAACTCCACTGCGCGACGAGAAAGTCACGGTATGGGTTGGATTTACCGCATCGACCGTTATCGGGGCTTTTTTCTTCGAGGAACTGTGTGATTCTGGTTGTAATTGCTACCGTGACGGGTGAGAGGTACGCCGATATGGTATAGAATCGCATCATCCCCAGCCTGGCTGATAAACACCTGCTGGAACGTACGATTTTTATGCAGGATGGTGCTCCACCCCATATTGCTAGACGCGTGAAAGATCTGTTGCGCGCGTCGTTTGGCGATGATCGTGTGCTCAGCCGCCACTTCCGTCATGCTTGGCCTCCCAGGTCCCCAGACCTCAGTCCGAGAGATTATTGGCTTTCGGGTTACCTGAAGTCGCAAGTGTATCGTGATCGAGCGACATCTCTAGGGATGCTGAAAGACAACATCCGACGTCAATGCCTCACCATAACTCCGGACATGCTTTACAGTGCTGTTCACAACATTATTCCTCGACTACAGCTATTGTTGAGGAATGATGGTGAAAATATTGACCATTTCCTGTAAAGAACATCATCTTTGCTTTTCTGATTAGATGAAGCGCTGTGATTCTTGAAGTTTTCCCGGCGGACAGAATATTCCATCATCTTTCGGGAGTGCACCCGGGACAGCGACAATTCTTCGTCCGACATTTCGGCTGCAAACCTTACGGCCATCTTCAAGGCGAGTCCAAGACGGAGTTCTCAGCGCCTGCTCGTGTCTATTTATTCGGTAAATCACGTGATGCAAAGCTACTGAGGATTAGACCGCGCATGCTCGAAGATATCACATTCGTAACTGCTGCGCTAGTCGTAGATGAATATATACTTCAAAGATGAACATGTGAGCGCTGAGTGCAAACATAAACAGAGCTGTTACGTAGCCTCAGTGCTTACAAATGAATAATTAATCATTAAAAGTGGTAACATCAATCGGAAGTGAAGACGCAGACATTCTTTCAAAACGAAGTGACGAATATGATATCTTCGAGCATGCGCAGTCTAATCCTCAGTAGATTTGCATCACGTGATTTACCGTATCAATAGGCACGCGCAGACGCTGAGAGCTCAGTCTTGGACTCGCCTTGAAGATGGATGTAAGGTTTGCAGCCGAAGAATTGTCGCTGTCCCGGGTGCACTACCGAAAGATGATGGAATAAAGATGAAGCGCTATCTGTCGGACATTTTTGAGGTTTTTTTTTCCCCCTAATAGAACCCCGTGTGATTCCAAGCTTGTGTGTCAAATTTTACCCCTCCATCTACATTGTTGCATGATTTATTAAGTTTTCAAATTTCTCCTGACTTTTTGATCACCTGGTTACAGTTTATGGGCCAGGAGAGCCTGTGTTTAGCTTTGTGAGCCGGCCGCAGCTGTACGTGTGATGTGTGATGTGTGGTGGTGTGGTGTTGCAGCTGGCGGGCGCGGCGGTGCTGGCGGTGGGCGTGTGGACGCTGGCGTCCAAGCAGGGCTACTCGGCGCTGCTCAGCTCTTCGGCGTACGCGCTGGCCGCCTGGGCGCTGGCCGCCGCGGGCGCCACCACGCTCGCCGTCGCCTTCCTGGGCTGCTGCGGCGTCTGGCGCGAGAACCGCTGTCTGCTGCTCATCGTGAGTGCCCCTGCCCACTACACTACACTCTAGTCCAGACCAGCATACCGTGGGCCCCGCCGCTTGCTTCAATATCCAAAGTCCCAAAGTTACCAACAATAAACGAAACATATTTTTGGAAACATTTTCGTTTCTCTATTTTTGGGTCGTGTTCTTTCCAACTTAAGTCAGAAGTAATTGTAATTCCTAGGTATTTGGTGAAGTTTACGGCCTTCACATTTGATTGATTTATCATGTAAACAAAGTTTAACGGATTTCTTTTCGTACTCATGTGGACGACTTCACACTTCTCATTATTTAGAGTCAATTGCCAATTTTTACACCATACTGATATTCAAATCGTTCTGCAATTGGTTTTATTTTCAGATGATTTTACTAGACAGTAAACGACGGCGTCATCTGCAAACAACCTAAGAGAGCTATTTAGATTTCTCCCTAAATCGATTATGTAAATGAGGAACAGCAGAGGACTAATAACACTACCCTGTGGAACGCCCGATATCACTTCTGTTTTAGTCGATGCCTTACCATCGATTACTACAAACTGTGTCCTCTCTGACAGGAAATCCCCTATCCAGTCGCAAATTTGGGGTGATATACCGTAACCACACAATTTGATTAAAAGCCGTTTGTGAGGTATGGTGTCAAAAGCCTTCTGGAAATCAAGAAATGCGGAATCGATTTGCGAACCCTTGTCGATAGCACCCATCACTTCGCGTGAATAAAGAGCTAGTTGTGTTTCGTATGAACGATATTTCCAAAATCCATGTTGACCTTGGGACAATAGATCATTGTGTTCGAGATAATTCATAATATTTGAATACAGGATGTGTTCCAAAATCCTGCTGCAAATTGACGTCGATGAAGTTTAGTGAGTTACTCCTACTACCTTTCTTGAATATAGGTGTTACGTGGGCAACATTCCAATTTTTGGTACAGATGGTTCTTCGAGAGAGCGGTTGTATATGGCTGTTAAGTAAGGAGCTATCGCTTCAGCATAATCAGATAGAAATCTAATGGTTATACAGTCCGGACCCGAAGACTTATTCTTGTTAAGTGATTTTAATGGCTTCACTACTCCGATGATATCTAGTTCCAAGTTACTCATTCCGGCCTCTGTTCGTAATTCGATATCTGGGATATTGATTTCGTCTTCTTTGGTGAATGAGTTTCTATTTTTGTAGCGCTGTCATCGGCAGGATCGCCATTACTATCACGTAGTGAGGGTATTGTTTGTGTTTTGCCCCTAGTATATTTAACATATGACCAAAATCTTTTAGGGATTTCAGTCAAATTTCGAGAAAGAGTTTCGTTGTGAAAAGTATTGTAGACATTTCGCATTGAGATCCTCGCTAAATTTCGAGCTTCTGTGTAGGATCGCCAATCCTGGGGATTTTGTGTTCGTTTGAATTTTGTATGTCTTTTCCGTTGATGTCGCAATAGTGTCCTGACCTATTTTGGGTACCAAGGAGGATTACCTCCTTCTTTTATTAATTTATTTGGTATAAAACTGTCAATTGCTGTCGATACCAGTTCTTTGAATTTGAGCCACGTCTCTTCTACACGTACATTTGTGTTAGAAACGAGTGGAAGCATCTTTCAAGAAGTAATGTATTTTATTTCTATTTGCTTTCCGGAACAAATATACGTTTCGTTTATTTATTTATATAAACTTGTAGAACACACACAAAATTGTGTTGTTTAATTTATTTGATAAACAAAAATAAACTTGTAGAAGACACACAAAATTGTGTTTTTTAATTTATTTAATGGTTTAGTTTATTTATTAATAAAGAACAGTCTAGAATGCACTAATTTATTTCATTCAACAGGTTTCAGTCTTATTTAGACCATCTTCGGGAATTTTGTCTCTGAAATATATCACAGTTACATTTAAATGTAACTGTGATATATTTCAGACACAAAATTTCAAATAAAATGTTCAAATGTTTGTAAACCTATCGGACCAAACTGCGTGGTCATCAGACCGTAGCTTACAAACTACTTAAACCTAGGTAAAGTAACCTAAGGACAACAAACAGACACCCATGCCCCAGGGAGGACTCCAGCCTCCACGGCGAGCAACCGCGCGTTCCGCAGCGAGGCGCTTTAGACCGCTCGGCTACTCCACCGCGGCACAAAATTCCCGAAGATGGTCTACATAAGACTGAAACTAGTTGAATGAAATAAATTAGTGCATTCTAGACTGTTCTTTATTAATACATTTGCCGGCCGCGATGGCCGTGGGGACTGAGGCGCTTCAGTCACGGTCTGCACGGCCACTACGGTCGGGGGTTCGAATCCCCCTGGGGCATGGATATTTGTGCCGTCCTTAGTCTTAGTTAGTTCATAAGTAGTTTGTAAGTTTAGGGACTGATGACCCCGTAGTTAAGTGCCATAAGCTATATATATATATATATATATATATATATATATATATATATATATATATATATATATGGAGTCTCACTCCTAAATAGGGTCCTATGGAACAGAAAACCATATTATTATTATTATTATTATTATTCAAGTGAATGTTTGTTCCAATGTGTGGGCGCTACCGCGGAGTTAGTCGAATGCGAACCTCGCTCTGCGCATGCGCGCCTCCGGCTGCGCTGTGCACTTTTGCCAGTTCTGTCAGACAACAGTGACCGATATAGCTATACTGTCTGGCGGCGAACTGCCTATTCGGCAACACGGTTGCATTCTGTTTCTGCGACCGGTGTGGTCTCCCAGCTATGGATCATCGTGTTTCGGTCTGACTGTAATACGAGTATTGTGTTATCTTCACCTGAACAAGTGGCAAAGTCTGGTATAGCCATTGGCGGTGTCGGTTAACATTCTGCAAGCAGTAGGTATCCGAGGCCCTGTGCGCTCTCGGTAATCTACCTTGGCAGACCACAGGACTATTACCGACTGTCTGCGGACTACCCAATCTCACAAACTGGGTAACAGGCGTCTTCCAGATTTTTAAAACATTTTAAAAACATTTGTAAATCTAAGGAACTTATCTTTTTTGGGCGCCTTAGTGCGCATGTCTATTCTACTGCGGCTCTCTCGCAGATTGTATTAGGCGTGTGGTACCCTAAAGCGTGCTTGTCCATGACTCTGAATGGGGTAAGAGAAATACAGGGTGTCTCACGAAAGACGCCTGCCAGGCGTCCTTTGTATCGCTCTATTAGGTACAGCTCCCGGCCGCCGCTACCTTATCCGCCGGCTACGGCAGCGCCCGATTCTCGTACTCTATTGTGCCGTGGGCGTATACAAGTTAAAGTCTAAAAAACGTAGCCATCTGAGTAACCTAAGCTTACCAATATTTACAGTAGATGTTCAAAATGATGTCCCTCTATGGAAAGAGCGGCCTGACATCTCTTGAACACATTTGCGAACACTCGACGAATTTCAACTCACGAACTCAGATAGTGTTGCTCGACCTCGTTACTGTAAATCGGCTGTTACAGTCTGTGCACGATGGGGTAGTTGATCCTGAGATGCTTTATTTTTCTGATGAAGCATGGCTGCATTTGTCAGGCTATGTAAATTCGCAGAACAATCGACGTTGGAGCTCAGAAAATCCACATGAGTTTGATCAACAACCTCTTCATGACGTGAAAAGTGGACTGTGGTATGCAATTAATGCGAGGCAAATAATTGGGCCAATCATTTTCACGAAACAATATATTCTGACAAGTATGTGAACAATATCCTGTATCCATTTTTTCAAGAACTTTCACCCAACGAAAAGCTGTATGGTTATTTCATGCAGGACAATGCAAGACCACACATTGCAAATGCTTCTATGGCAGCAATATGAAGTGTTTTTGATGATAGGATAGTTCACTGGCCTCCTCGTTCTCCTGATCTAAATCCTTGTGGCTTTTATCTTTGGGGAATGTTAAAAGAGAAGGTGTATGCAAGCAATCGCCATACACTAGAAGAGTTGGAAGACAGGATTCGACTAGTCATTTCCCGGATTTCGGCAGCCGAAATTCGTCGAGTGTTCGCAAATGTGTTCGAGAGATGTCAGTTCGCTCTTTCCATAGAGGGCCATCATTTTGAACATCTACTGTAAATAAAGGTAAGCTTAGGTTACTCAGATGGTAATGTTTCTCAGACTTTTAACTCAGAGTGGCCCATGGCACAATACGTCCGAGAACCGGGCGCTGCCGTGGCCGGCGGATGCGGTGGCGGCGGCCGGGAGCCGTACAGTACCGAATAGAGCGATCCGAGGACGCCTGGCAGGCGTCTTTCGTGAGACACCCTGTATATAAGAGCAAGGGCTGTTTCTGAATAACTGTTGGGGAATTCGTTGAGATGTTAGATCATGTGTGGGCAAGTTCTCCACCCAGTGCTTTGAATTTCAAAATGAAGAAATTCGAGTAGTGCGAGAAAATGGTGGAGAATCCGAGGCACCGCTTGGCAGACCACACAGCAGTTACCCTTAAAGCTATCTTGAAACCACCCTTGATCTGTAGTGACTATATTAAAATTATTGTTGTGGTCTTCAGTCCGCAGACTGGTTTGATGCAGCTCTCCACGCTACCCTGTCCTGTGCAAGTCCATTAATCTGAGAATACATACCGCAACGTACATCCTTTTGAATCTGCTTACTATATTCGTCCCGCGGTCTCCCTCCACGATTTTTACGCCACACACTTTCTTCTAATGGTAATTTGACTATTCCTTGATGTCTCAGAACGTGTCCTACCAATCTATTTAGAAACTGATGACCCTGCAGTTAAGTCTCATGAGCTTTACAAACATTAGAACACTAACTAAAATAACCGACTGCGTCACGAGACTTGCATTTTTCTACATTTTATGGTTTGATAGGATATCATTATTTTTGGAGGAAGTCTAGCCTCCAGTGCCAAACCACAAACAGATAGATGAATATAAACGATTGATGAATGTGACACTTTGGAAAACCAGTAACGTAAAATGAGGGGCATAGTCTTTCGTGTTGACCATGAAGTACATAATTAAATATTGTTCCTGCTCTGTAGTTGACAGGTTCTTGTATGTACCCGTCATAAAGCGAACATTTCGTTGCCAACATTAGCACACTAAGCCACCGCCCCAAGTAAAATTTAACCTTTACGTCGAAACTCTAAATGTGGCGAATTTGTACGGGTTTTTATCAGTTTCTTACGACTGTTATATCCGTACACAAATAACTGTTGATACGTTGTTTAAAGTGACAGGGAGACCAATAACACTGTATTCAGTAGTGCCAGTCCATTAATTGTTTGTTTTGGCACCAAAAATGTTGATATTCTTGGACGTCGATGTTTTCCTTTCGATGTTCATCGTACATCGATTTCTTTGAATTGATGTTAACTTCGTTGGTAACACCAATGTTTTTCCAATATCGATCATCCCTAGGGCATTAATTGGTAGCCCTAACATTTTAATTTTTGACGTTCACTTTTTTATTAAAGTTGGAGAATTTAAATAGTGATCTGAGCTATGGATTTGAAAACATCTACTTCTTTTCACCACTTTTAACGGCTCTGTACACTAATGATTATTGTATTGTGCCCATCTATAGCAGCCGCGGCAGAATAGCCGTGCACACTAAGGCGTCCAGCTGCGGTGCGCGCGACCGTTCACCGTCGGAGGTTCGAGTGCCCCCTCGAGCATGGGTGTTGTCGTTAGCATAAGTTACTTTGTTAGTATAAGTAGTTTGTAAGTCAAGGGACTGATAACCAACGTAGTTAAGTCCCTTATATTTACAAACATTTGAACATCTACTGCAAACCATTTTTCGAATTTTATGTTTCAATTGCTTCCTGTTAAAAGTATTATAGAAAATCGGTACTTCAAGTTCGGGTATTTATATAATGATATCACGTGCAAATCCTAGCTTAATGTTGATGGTATAAGCAGAACCAGCTGCTAGAGAAGACAGAACGCAATACTCACTCCAGAGAGTTTCTACTATGCACAAACCATAGATAATAGACTGCGCGTATCCCAGATCAGTGGCTTCTTCCTATCTCTGCCATGTTGTGGTTTTAAACCAACATCTAACGTTTTTGCCCCTCGTCATGTGACGGAATTTTCGACATTACGATCAACAGTTTTTTCTTTTAAAGCTGAAATTAAGCTAGAATGTAGGTGCCATTGGTACTGTTTCCATTTTTAGCAATTTAAGCTATATCTTACCAGTCATTCTTCATTCTCTAATCAGGTACCACATGTCATTTCTGACGACTGTGCACTTAGTAGAAAGGTGACGGCTACGTTAAAATGAGAAGTAAAAAAATAGTCACGGCACCAGGAATCGAATCCGCGATCTCGGGGAGGTGAACTCATCGCTCTACCACAATACCATTACTAAAACAATTCTTTTTACGCCAAAATAGCATATACTCTTCTATCAAGCGAAAATGTGTCGAAGAACGGAATTAATATTTAGAGATGTTTGAATTATTCTTCCATTACAGACTAAACTCTATCTAAGCACAAAATTTGACGTTTGTGTGTCTGTTAGAAGTACCTTAGAATTTTGATGATCGGTGAGTCGGTGAGTGACAGAATTAGCGATTTTCGACTGTTAATATTTCATAAACTATAAGATGTACAATACTGTTGTTGTTGTGGTCTTCAGTCCGGAGACTGCTTTGATGCAGCTCTCCACCCTACTCTATCCTGAGCAAGCCTTTTCATCTCCTCATAAGAACGGCAACCCACATCGACTTGAATCTGCTTACTATACGAATCTCTTGGTCTCCCTCTGCGATTTTAATCCCACACACTTCCCTCCAATGCTAAATTTACGATTCCCCAATGTCTAAAAATGTGTCCTACCAAGCGATCCCTTCTTTTAGTCAGGGTATGCCAAAAATTCCTTTTCTCACCAATTCTGTTCAGTACCTCTTCATTAGTTATGCGATCTACCCACCTAATCTTCAGCATTCTTCTGTAGCACCACATTTCAAAAGCCTCTATTCTCTTCCTGTCCGCACTGCTTATCGTACATGTTTCACTCCCGTACAAGGCAACACTCCACACAAATGCCTTCAGAAAAGACTTCCTTACACTTAATTTAATATTCGATGTTAGCAAATTTCTCTTTTACAAAAATGCTTTTCTTCCCATTGCCATTCTGCATTTTATATCCTCTGTACTGCGACCATCGCATGTTATTTTACTACCCAAGTAACAAAAATCATCTACCACCTTCATTGTTTCGTTACCTAATTTAATTCCTTCAGATTCGCCCGACTTTCTAAGACCGCATTCCATTATCTTTGTTTTGCTCTTGTTAATGTTCATTTTATACGCTCTCTTCAACACACTGTCCAATCCATTCAACTGCTCTTCCAGGTCCTTTGCTGTCTCTGACAGAATTACAATGTCAACAACAAAACTCAATGTTTTTATTTCTTCACCCTGAACTTTAATCCCTATTCCAAATTTTTCCTTGCTTTCCTTCACCGCCTGCTCAATGTACAAATTGAATAACATCGGAGAAAGGCTACAACCCTGTCTTACTCCCTTCCCAACTGATGCTTCCCTTTCATGCCCTTCGAGTCTAATAACTGCGGTCTGGCTTTTGTACAAGTTGTAAATAACTCTCCTTTCCCTGTATTTTACCCCTACTGACTTCAGAATTTGAAAGAGTGTATTCCAGTCAACATTGTCAAATGCTTTCTCCAAATCTACAAAAGCTACAAATGTAGGTTTGCCTTTCCTTAATCTATCTTCTAAGGTAAGACGTAAAGTGAGTATTGCCTCCCGGGTTCCTACGTACCTCCTGAATCCAAACTGATCTTCCCCGAGGTCAGCTTCTACCAGCTTTTCCATTCTCCTGTAGATAATTCGTAATTTGATAATGTAGCTAGTTATACTAGATACTCTTTGTAATCGAAAATTCAGGCTTCTAGATTTATCCACAACGGAGATACAGGGGGTTCAAAAGTGCCGTGAATTGCTTCGAGAAAAGTATTGTAGGGCCGTGCCCTCGACTTAGCAAGGTCACACCCGTGCCTCCAGATTAGAAATCTAACACAAATGTTCACTGATAGTAAAATGTAAAATTCATGCAATAAGCCTAACCAGTCGGAAACTTTTCTTGAGAATACTGGTATCTAATTTCATGGGCTAGGAGACGTTTATACTCAGAAAATCCTTTAAGAAATTAAAACTATCACAATTGACGTATCCTTTGTCTGAAAGCTAACTGAAAATTCTGAATTTTATTTGTAAAATCGCAGCAGACACGCCCCACTACACTCAGTTAATGCTAAACCGTTTGCTTATTTCAGTACACCTACTTGCTGCTGCTCATCTTCCTGCTGGAAGCGATGGTTGGAGTCCTGGCATATGTCTACGAGAGTAGAGTTCAGGATGAACTATCGGTGAATCTCAACAATACTTTCATTCAGTCGTACAACGTTGATATGGATAAAACTGCGGCCATTGATCAGATGCAGCAACAGGTAAGCCTATAAATTAGTGAATGAATCCAGTACAGTATTGATGGGAGTAACTGCCACTTGGGCACTACCTGTTTGCATTAAAAATTAATAAGAAATGTGGTACATCTTTTAGGCTGTATTGATAGAAATGATTCGTGCCTAAAGAAAATCCTACAATCCCTTATTTCTGCAGAACCAGGAGGGTGTTTTTATTTATTTATTTTTACGTTAAGGTACTCCAGACGCAATCTTAAATTTGAGACTGATAAGTGAACAGTTTCTTCGGTTCTGTGTCCATTGGTTTCGTAGATTATAAAAAGGTCTTTTATTTTGTCATGTGGGACAAGTTGTAGCAAGTGTCTAATATCTTCAGGCTACTAATGAATCTAGCGTCATTACTAAAAGAATATTAAACATATTGCGACCATAAATGTGTATGGTGAATAGAGAGATGTTTGATGTGACAACTGGACTCAGACAAGGTTGTACACTGTTACCTCAGCTTTATAACATCTATGCAGAGAACGTCGTGGATGGCTAAGATGGAGATGGTGGAATTTCATTTCGGGCCAGGAAAATGAACGATCTACACCTTGAATATAATACTACCTCCATTGCAGGAAGTGAGGAAGTATTTTGTGATCTGGCCTTCAGAGTGAAAATAGTTTAAGTTTCGGTATAGAGATAAACCTGACAAAAAGCCAAATACTTATTAATAGCCAAAGTTTACATCAAATTCACGTAATGTTGCTTGAACAACCTGGAGTTGGTAAATTATTGTGTATATCCTGACTGACCGGTGCCACAGGAAAATGTCGTAACGACATAAGGCGACAAATCGCCGTTGTCGAGTCGCAATGGTTACACTGACTGAGATATGCTAAAACTGAGTGATATCCAAAACATCGAAGATGTGCTTACCGGAATCATTGGCATTTGCTGTGTTCTTGTACGGCAGCGAAATTCGGACTTTGAAAGTTACTGGTAAGAACCAAATTTATGTCATCGAGATATAATGTTGACGAGTATGTTATATATCCCATGGACAGAAAGGAGAACCATTCTTTCCATTATCAAAGCACCGTGCATCACAAAAAGTTTATCTTAGCGTGTCAGATGAAAAGCAGTTATTTGAGCACCTTATAAGAAGAGAAGGCAACGTATCAGAAAGGACCATCTTGCAACACAAAACTGGAAGGCAGACGACCGCGAGGAAGACCAGCTAGTAGGGGTTAGATCAAGCGAAGCAGTTTATGTGCCTATCTCAGATTATATTGCTGGGGCCGAGCGGCAGGTTCGCAGAATTATGTCAGCATGAGGCGTGAAACATGATGGAGCGCCAGAGGGCGCTAGTAAAACAGTATTAGGGTTTACAAGTTTATTCAACTGTATGTAAGATTAAATAATTCTCAGTGTCTGTTGCAATATTTTTATTCTCCAATTACGCGTTTCGCGCTGTTAGCGCATCGTCAGACTGGAAAAAGACAAATGTTTTGTTACAGTCCGTGTACCTGGCGGGCAGCGAATCTAATGTGGCTAAGGTGATTAAAATTTTGGAAAGTCAGACTTACTTGGGCGGAGATGGAACCACAGAACTATCTATAGCTGTGGTGGAGGTAGCTTAACAATTTGTGTTAGGGCTATTTGAACTAGAATAACTAGGGACTAAAGGGGTACAGTATGGAAATTAATAGAATGTTTTTTATATGATAAAACTCACCATAGCAGCAGAGGAGTCGCAGTCGCGGCAGGTCCACGTTTACAACTGGTAGTATTGTTAATAATTGCGGAACATATGCGACCGTTAAACAGAGCGGTATGGGCAGAGTTAACAATCTGCGAGAATGAGCGGCTTGCCAAGCGGTAGCTTGGTATTATCAGAGATGTTTGTGACGTGGGGGAATGAATCTTGTGAAATGATACATGTTAGTATGAAACAATAATGAATGAATGAAAACGAAATTATTAGAGGCCTGGGGATGGGGCGGAAGAAAGATGTTGTGAATTGTCAGAAGGGGGGGGGGGTCATTTTGGAAAAAGACGGATAACATGATGTCGTAAAAGGTTTGATTTTTTGTAATGAGCTGTTCGTTGAGACTGGTTTTTTTTTTTTTTTTTTTTTTTTTTTTTTTTTTTTTTTTTTTTTTTTTTTGACCGTTTCACAAACTTAGTGATTTCTAATTCTTTCCTTTGGGGGCGATGTGAAGAACTTGCATTTTTGTCTAGGGGGGGGGGGGGGGGTTGAATGTCTTTGGTTTTTTGGAGATGCTCGGAAAAGACCGAATTATTTTTGGCAGCGCCTTTCTTAGTTAAAAAATGTTCTTGGAACCTAGTTTTGAAGGCTCGTCCAGTTTGGCCAATGTATGACAAGGGGTACTGCAAACATTGTATTTTGTAGACGCCTGACTAGCTAAAAGGGTCTTTAACTAGCCGTTCACTGTGATGAAAGCAATACTGGATCTTGTCATTGATCGTGAAGGCTACTTTTATGTGGGTGGTTTTAAGAAGATCGGCGAGTCAGAGAGATTTCCTATGAACGGTAAGGAGACATAGATGGATTCAGTAGTGATGGTGCTAGGGAGGAGGGAGGTGTTATTTTTATAGCTGGCCTGGTATCCGTTGGTTCTAGCATTGTGCCTCAGGTTAGTAAGTTCTTGCTCAACTGTTTCACTGTTTAAGGGGGGGGGGGGGGGGGGGGTCGCATAAGCGATCGATCATGGACGAGAAAAAGCTGACTTTATGACTGTACGGGTGACAGGATGTTGAGTGGATGACAGCGTCACTGGTTGTGGGCTTCCCGTAAATCGCAAATGTGATGTGATTGTTGGACTAGGTCCGTGGTGTAGGCGCTAGCTGCGCAGGAGCTACAGTGGACCAGCAGGTGGCGTCTCCTTCGGGCGCGTCAGCTCGCCGCCTCGCGTCGTCTTCTATGGGCCGGCTGCCATCCGGTTAGGACGGAGGTACTCACCCTGAGACGTCTGGGTTTCGAAGCAGAAACTGCCAGGTGGAGTCTTAGCCTCCTCGCCCAGGGTCTATACAGCTGCTGTGAGTCCGTGCTTGAAGTCATGAGTCGGATGCCGTGGTGACAGTTGACCTTTCGATGCCGTTGGCAGGGTTAGCACCAGAGTGCAGGATCACTGGCCTTTAGGAAACCCACCAACGAAGACTGCACTGGCCTCAGGCAACAACCATATCCAGCGCTGTGAAGACGGTAGACAGCGGTTCACCACCTCCCTGGATGATGGTCATTTCGAAGCGTAGTAACTGTCTCCGGACTTCTAGTTGTGGCTAGTGGCTACTAGTCTGTACTTCTTTACCTGAGACGTAAGCTGGATACATAGATTAGAGCCGGCCGCGGTGGCCGAGGGGACTGAGGCGATCCAGTCACGGTCTGTACGGCCACTACGGTCGGGGGTTCGAATCCCCCCTCGGGCATGGATATTTGTGCCGTCCTTAGTATTAGCTAGTTCGTAAGTAGTTTGTAAGCTTAGGGACTGATGACCCCGTAGTTAAGTCCCATAAGCTATACAAACATTTGAACATACATTAGATCTTAAGATTACCTGACATAGTCTGGTTGGAGGCGGTCTAATTGTTTTATAGTTTTTAAAATGACAAGCCAAGATCGCACACTAACAATTTATTGAATGACGACCGGTTTCGGTGCACTGTGTCACCATCATCTGGTCACTTTTTTTTATGGGACTTAACTACGGGGTCATCAGTCCCTAAACTTACAAACTACTTATCAACTGCCTTATACTAAGGACGACACAAATATCCATGCCCGAGGGGGGATTCGAACCCCCGACCGTAGCGGCCGTGCAGACCGTGACTGAAGCGCCTCAGTCTCCTCGGCCACCGCGGCCGGCATCTGGTCACATACAGGGTGTTTCACTAAGTGTGTTTGCCTCTGTAACTTATAAAATAATAGGTGACGGCAAATTTTATTGCGGTAGGTCAACACAAGAAATGTTACACTTTCTGCGGAGCTATGAACATAGTTTATTGTATCATTTTCCAAAGAGTTACAGCACAAAGATATGATTTTTTTAAATGGAACAACAGTTTTTTCTATCGTGCATTGGATTCCTTGAAACCAGCTGCGTCCAAATCAATTTAAACTACATTCCTATCACTGTTAGTTTGGGAACTACAATGCGCTGTTGTTCGTGTATGCCATCGTCATCCAATGTCAGTAACTGTGGTATATTGAGCCCCGGTTGTTTGTGTGGCTCCAACTGTCGGGTATACGGCCGTGTGCGGCGACAGTCGGCAGTCTAACAGCGCATCGAGGAAGCTTCTCGCTCCGTGACACCGGCGACGTTACAACTCGGACACAGCACATTTAGAAGGCGCATTGCATTCTGCGCAGCGTTTGTGGTATCTGCCCCCTGAAACTTTGAAGGGTTGTAGGTCCCAAACTAACAGAGATAGGAATGTAGTTTAAATTGATTTGTACGCAGCTGGTTTCAACGAATCCAGTGCACGATAGAAAAAACTATTGTTCCATTTAAAAAATTATATCTTTGTGCTGTAACTCTTTGGAAAATGATACAATAAACTATGTTTATAGCTCCGCAGAAAGTGTAACATTTCTTGTGTTGACCTACCGCATTAAAATTTCCCGTCACCTATTATTTTATAAGTTACAGAGGCAAACACACTTAGTGAAACACCCTGTATATGTTATAATTTTGTCATCTTGGGGTTAAAAAAATTGGGTATAAAATAACAAGTGCAACATTGCACTTAGTCACTATACAAAAAATACATAAGTTTAAAACATGACAGCTTACAAACAGCTTGTAAGCTGTCATGTTTTAAACTTATGTATTTTTTATATAGTGACTAAGTGCAATGTTGCACTTGTTGTTTTATACCCAATTTTTTTAACAAGATGTCCAGATTACAACATATATGTGACCAGATGATGGTAACACAGTGCACCGAAACCGGTCGTCATTTAATAAATTGTTAGTGTGCGATTTTGGATTGTCATTTTGAAAACTATAATAGATTACACCATTGGATCGATGACTACTCTCCTGAGCATCTTCGATTACAAAGACCAAGTAACTCCACATCTAAAAGCTGGATTTCAGAATCGGCTGAAACTGTGACGTTTGGGATAATTCGTAATAACCGGATGTCTCCTACGTGTGCTGCGTTCACTCAGTGAGCCCTTTAAGCACTGTCGAATTCTCGCTCTTATTCAGTATTGGTTTCTACCAGGTTTTAAACTGTAAGACATATCCAGGGGCAGATATAGACTCCGACCATAACTTATTGGTTATGAACTGCAGATTAAAACTTAAGAGACTGCAGGAAGGTAGAAAGATTAAGAGATGGAAACTGGACAAATTGAAGGAACCAGAGGTGGTTGAGAGTTTCAGAGGGAGCATTAGGCTAGGATTGGCTGAAACGGGGGGAAGTAATACAGTAGAAGAAGAATTGGTAGCTCTGAGAGATAGGGTAGTGAAGGCAGCAGAGGATCATATAGGCAGAAGAACAAGGCCTAGTAGAAATCCCTGGATAACACAGGATATACTGAACTTAATTTATGAGAGAAGAAAATAAAAAAAAAAATTCAGCAAGTAAAACAGCAAAAAGGGAATAGAAATGTCTGAAAAATGAGATTGACAGGAAGTGCAGACTGGCTAATCAGGAGTGGCTAGAGGGCAAATGCAGAACCGTAGTCGAACCAAGGGAAAGATAGATACCGCCTACACGAAAATAAAAGAGGTATTTCGAGACGAGAAAAGCAGATGTATGAATATCAAGAACTCAGGCGGAAAACCAGTACTAAGCAAAGAGGGAAAGCTGAACTGTGGAAGGAATATATAGAGGGCCTATAAAAAGGAAATAAACTTGAAGGCAGTATTCTAGAAATGGAAGAAGAAGAAGTGGAGGAAGATGAGATAGGGGATATGATACTGCGAGAAGAATTTGACAGAGTGCTGAAGGACTTGAGTCGAAACAAGGCCTCTGCAGTAGATGATATTTCGTCTGAACTGCTGATGTCGTTAGGAGAGACAGTCATGAAAAAATTGTTCCACCTGGTATGCAAGATGTATGAGACAGGGGAAATACTCTCCGACTTCAAGAAGAATGTTGTAACTCCAATTCGAAAGAAAGCTAGTGCAGACAAGTGTGAAAATTTCAGAACTATCAGTTTAATAAGTCATGGTTGCAAAATACTAACCTGAATTACTTGCAGAAGAATGGAAAAACTTTTGGAATCCGACCTCGGGGAAGATCAGTCTGGATTTAGGACAAACGTAGGAACACGGGAGGCAATACTCACATTACGACTTATCTTAGAAGATAGGCTAAGGAAAGGGAAACCTACGTTTTTAGTATTTGTAGATTTGGAGAAAGCTTTTGACAATGTCGACACTGAAACACACTCTTCCAAATTCTGAAGGTAGCAGGGGTAAAGTATGGGGAGCGAAGAGTTATATTCAACCTATACAAAAACCAGACAGCGGTTATTAGAGTCGAAGGGCAAGAAAGAGACGCAGAAGTTGGGAAGGGAGTAAGACACGGTTGTAGCCTTTCCCCAGTTTGTTCAATCTGTACATTGAGCAGGCAGGGAAGGAATGGAAGGAAAAATTTGGAGAGGGCATTAATGTGCAGGGAGAAGAAAGGGAAACATTGCGGTTTGCCGATGACGTAGTAATTCTGTCAGATACCGGAAAATATGTGGAAGAGCAATTGAATGGGATGGACAGTGTCTTGAAAGGAAGATATAAGATGAACATTAACAAGAGTAAAACGAAGGTAATGGAATGCAATGTCAGAAAATCAGGCGATGCTGAAGGAATTAGATTAGGTAATGAGACAATAAAAATAGTAGATGAATTTTGTTATTTGGGTATCAATATCACTTCTGATGGCCAAAGTAAAGAAGATATAAAATGTAAAATGGCTATGGGAAGAAAAGCGTTTTTCAAGAAGCGAAACTTGTTAACATACAATATTAATTTAAATGTTAAAAAGTCCTTTCTGAAAGCATTTGTCTGGAGTGTAGCATTGTATGGAAGTGAAATGTGGATGATACGGTGTTCAGACGAAAAGATGATAGAAGCTTTTGAAATGTAGTGCTACGGACGAAAATTGGATGGGTAGATCACGTAACTAATGAGGAGGTGCTTAACCAAATCGGAGAGAAAAGGAGTTTCTGGCATATCCTGACTAAGAGAAGGGATAGATTGGTTGGACACATTCTGAGACATCAAGGAATTGTCATCTTAGCATTAGAAGGTAACTTGTGGGGTAAAAATCGTAGAGGGAGACCGTGGGACGAATACAGTATGCAGATTCAAAAGGATGTAGGTTGCGGAACATATTCTCAGATGAAGAGACTTGCACAAGACATGGTAGCGTGGAGAGCTTGATCAAACCAGTCTGCGGACTGAAGACCACAAGAACAACATTCAGTTTTGTGACAGAGGTAGTTGTAGTTATGAAATTTTTACAAGCTGGCGATTATACGAGGTCTACTCCAAAAATAAGTTCCGATTCGCCGTTAAATATTTGAAAGCGGCGCCAAGGTCAGAACACGCATTCGCGCCGACTCCCGGCATACCTTGCGCGTCAAACGCCGCCAGTATCGTTGTTACTGTTGCCGTGACCTGTTGATAGTGTCAGTTCACAATGTTTAAGGCCGCCGATTGTGAAGTAAGGGCAGTGATACGGTTTTTGTCTGCAAGAAACATTTCTGCGGCAGAAACCCATTGGCAGATTACTGACGCGTACGCTCCCAACATAATGGGTGATAGTAAAGTGCACAAGTGGGTGCTGGCTTCAATGAAGGACGAGGAAACGTGCGCTCCGCCCGACCAGCCGTGATTTCAGACGAGTCGGTCCATGCGGTTGACGACAAAATTCGTGACCATCGACGATTCACTATTTGAGGTTTAGGAGTGCATTTCAGGTTAGAAGTGCTCTTGCATTTTTGGAGCGATATCACGAGGAAGGTAACAGTCTTTTAGACCATACTGCCACAGGGGACGAGACATAGGTTTCTCATATCACTCTCGAGTGGAATGGCGTCATACGTCATCGCCAGGACACTTCAAGGCAAAGCAGACAATCTCCACACGCGAGTTTAGAGTTTAGCTGACGATGAGAAGTCATTCATCCGCCCCTGGCAATCCAGAATAAGCGATGTGGTCTTTTGTCGTCAGGAGTGTTGTTGCATGACAGTGCCAGACCTCATACTGTGAAGGTCACGCAAACTCTAGTCAAGAACTTTGGATTGGATCAGATGGACCATCCACCGTACACTCCGGACTTGGCGCCAAGTGATTTCCCCCTGTTCCGCTACCTGAAGGAGTTTCTTGGCGGCAAGCGCTGCGACAGAGATCATGAAGTGAAAGAAGCTGTTAAAGACTGGTTATCCTCGCAGGCGGCCGATTTCCAAGACTTAGGCATTCAAAAGCTTGTTGAACGATATGGAAATGTCTAAATAAGTGTGCAGATTATGTAGAAAAAAAATCGCACTGACGTGTTTTACGGCCCACTTTAGATTTGTATTTTTATAAGTTTTTGCAAACAGTTTGGACCAAAATAATAATCTAAATAATAAAAAATTAATTAACAAGAGTGTCTGAAACCCTTGTAGGGAAAAAAATTCGGTACTGGCGGGTTCCGAACCACTGACCTCCAGCGTCAAGGAGGTTAGAATAAATGGAGATGGCATTGTCTATGCTCAGTTGAAGCCTCTCCGCCATCTTGGTCAGTTTTGGAATGTTATTTATTTGTTAAAACTATGCGTTAAGTCGGCCCTCTTACTGTTAATGCATTGTACTGACAGTCATTGGGAAGTATGTACTTTCAAACAATCTACTTTCTTGAATAAATAGTAATAAATACACCATCATCATCATCAACATTAGAGACTGAGTCTAGAGCATAGTACCTCTAATAAAATTCCTCCAAGATACCCTATTCAATTCTAACATTGATGCCTCGTCTGATGTTATGCCTTTTACTTCAAAATCATTCTGCACCGAATCTAAGTACTTTCTTCTTGGTCTACCTCGACTCCTCTTACCCTCCGCTGTCGAGTTCTGAAAACTTACTTTTTACCGACTATTTGCTCTCTTCTAACACGTTGTACATCACGGCAAAACCGTCGGACGTTTTATTCCTGTTTTAACTGACATAAAACATTAGCTCTACAATACGTTCTCCAAAACGTAGCAATATGGCGATGGCAGACTTCACTTTTTCAGCGTAAGGCCGTCTCATTGTATTCTAACCTCTTTGTTCAGCGTCACAGTCCAACACATTCCCCACTACGCTACAGCCAACAGTTAGGAACAGCGTTCTTTAATTTCATACTATTGATGGCCGTTGTTAACTGATGCTAATATGCCATTTGTAGACACTAGATTATAATTTATCGCACGAAGAACGACGTCTTTTCGTTAATTCTTCAGTGCGCCATTGCTTTTGAATGACAACGCGTAAGTTACAATAAGAAAATCATAAAATAAGCAACGCAGAGACAGTTCTGGGCGAGGAATGTCACGTGACATCAGCGAACGGCTGGTTTTCGTTAATTTAATGGAGGATGTCAAAACTCCGTTATTTTTGCAAATATCTCTCTAACGATACGAGATATGAAAAAAACATAAGGGAACAAAGTTGTAGAGAATTTTCTCCTCTACAAATTCGTTTATTCAATTTTCGCGTCAGATGAACGTTTTATTTGCAATTAAAATTACTTTTTTTTTCTTTTTATGTTACTAACGTATTTCTTGTCCGTAATATTTCAAAAAGCGAGGTTCTGGTCTCTGGTAGCCAACAATTATGTTTGAAAAATTTGGTGCCGATCGGTTGAACAGTTAGACCTAAAAAGTGGGAACACGTTACAGCCAGACACACATCGTCAAATCGCCGTTATTTTTGCAAATATCTCTGCAACGATGCAAGATATGAAAAAACATAATAGAGCGAAGATGTAGAGAATTTTCCCCTCTACCAATTAGGATATTCAATTTTCGTGTCAGATGAACGGTTGTTTTGCGATTACAATTGTATTATAAACGGCATTTTTTGGTATTACTACCGTATTTTTTGTCCGAAAAATTTGAAAAAGGGAGGTTCTGGTCTCTGGTGGCCTACAATTATGTGTGCAAACTTTGGTGCTGATCGGGTGAACGGTTCGTCTTAAAAACAGGAAACACGTTACAGACAGACAGACATACATACATCCCAAAATCGCAGTTATTTTTGCAAATACCTCTGAAACGATACGAGATATAAAAAAAATATATAAGAGAGTAAAGTTGTAGAGAATTTTCTCCTCTACAAATTCGGTTTGTTCAATTTTCGTGTCAGATGCATGGTTAAGCCGTTATTTTCATTTAAATTTCGAGCTGTCAAAAAACGATCGCAAAGGCCCACCTTTAGTGTTTCTACCGTAACCTAAAGTGGGCCAATAGAGAAAGATGTAAGGTATGTCAATAAAACAATTGCGTTGGAAACAAGTTTTATTTTGGATGTTTTTGTTTTAACCGGGCCTCACTTTTGGAATATCCCTCGTACCTTCTGTCTCTGCTGGTCGTCTGTCGCAGTCAACAGCCTGCTGACTGTAGGCTCTCAACTCACTGAAAAACTGGCGTTATATTTTACCACAGAGCCGATGACCTGTTTCCCTAGCTTGGCTGGCGATTGGGTGAGCAACCTAAGATTTTAACAGGTTTCTCTGTCACAATTTTGCGCTGTAACAATATTAAGAAGAGCTAACGATAGGCGTGCATGGAAACTTCTAGTTGAGGATTCAATTAGTTAAAGAATTATTGAATGAATGAAGTATACTCCACTATGTACAAACGAAATAATGATGATGATGAGAAATGACTGTAAGTTTATTGCCAGGCTTTACGTCATAAATGGTCATACAGTTGTTAGTTTCATGATGTAAAGCGATACATAACTAGTAAAGGGGATTACCATGCCAGTATCACAGTCGTTGACCCTACCACTCCATCTCCCAAGATGGTGTCTTGGGGGAAAACCCACCTCCACCCCTCCTCCTCGAGACATGTGTGATCTTCCCCAAACAAAGGATACTGCCATGGATAATTGACAGCTAACATGAAATTGCACTTTTTTCCTCCACTTAAGGACGATTGACAAGACAGTCACTCCAACATCCACTCGGCTGCTCAGTAACACAGAACATCTGTAGAAAACAGAATCATTGAACCATTGTTCTCAATTGCGTCATCGACAAATGTGAAGCTGACTAGTTTCTGGCTCTAGGGTTACCTGAAGGACAATGTTTGTCAATGGGACACTAACGAACATCGAAGCCAATGGTTCATTGGCAGATCTGTCATTTGTACTCCGGTGCTTTATTTAAAAAGATTTCCTACGAGATTATGACAGCAAGGCGAAAATTAACAGAATCCAAACACAGAATGATAGTTGGAGATAGATACATGGGACAATACATTTTGAGAAACGTTAGAAAAGTACGTGTTCTGAGAACCTCAATGTCAAAAATGTGCCGAGAATAACAAACTTCAGGCGTTACCTCTCTCCATGGTCGACACAATGTCCGATGACCTGCACTTAATTACAGATAGACATGCATTGCTGTAGTTTTCACTGAAGCAACACGGCACGAGATTTCCGCAAAACTCAGTGTGGAACATATGGCGTACATGTCCATTTGGGCTGTGCAGTGCAATTTGGCAAACGCCGAATTCCTAGCCCACATCACTGTTAACGTCCAGGTGCATATGAAACGTGTGTTCCATGATTGAAGGATCAGATGAGGAGGTCCAGTTGCATGGCCAGCTCGTTCACCGGATCTCAACCCGTGCGATTTTTGGGTATGAGGCCACATCAGATGTGCATAGTCTGCGATTTTAGCGCTCACGTGTCAAAGGCAGCATGGATATGCATGCGTTGAGGCACATTAGATCTTTTGTTATTCGATATTCCCTCCTCAATCAATCCTCCTAATTAAAACGATTATTCAAAACATATTTAACATGTTTGTAAAAGTGGCATGGATGACCATAGAATGTAATCGTCATGGAAATTCTATGATGATAGTTTCAACAAAATCTGTGATACAGTATTCATTTGTCTAAGATTTTAATATAAATGGGCATGACACAGTATTATCAACCCACTTCACCATCTCTTTCAGTTCTGAATTTAGCTTCCTATGTGCCTGATGTAATTTTTGTCTTAATAATCTTCCATTTAAAGTTAATTGTGTGATGATTCAGCTTTTTCAGATAATTATCTACCTATATAGTATCTACCCTCAGATACTCTTTAGCGTGTGTCGTGAAGTTTAATCAAATGGCTTCACTGCCTGATGTATTACGATACCTGTTTATCCGCTACTGAGAACTTGCAGGTTTTTAAGGTTGAATAATTTCATCCGATACCCTTTCAATCCATTAGTTACGCGGAATTTTACAATGTCCTCTTTTTGAAATAGGTTTACTAACCACCATTTTGCCACATCAAGACGAATTATTGTTCCTGCAGCAACTCGAGCTCGATAAAAGAAGCAATGCGGTTTAACTTGCTCGCTCATTGCAATATCAGAAATATTTATTAAATTTAAAAACAGGTAACTTAATGAAATATTGCGTTCATATTGGAAACAGCAAAATTCAGATATGAGAAATTATTATCAAAAGATTGTTGTGATATCTTTGCTCAGTGGAGCTCTTCGAAGTAATAAGTATTCAAATATTCATTTGAAATTAACTTTTAATAATCATTAATTTTAGTAAATAAAGAATTTTAGCAGTTCATTGTACACAGAGAAAAAAATCACAATGTATACATTTACATCTCAACTATTCGGGCAAATTAGAAATGTCATCTTTGGCTCTATTGTGATAGTATTAATTTTAAGCTTGAAAATCTGTATGTATAACATTTTAAACTATTGACCATTCCGAAAATAAATTACTTGAAAGACTGCTGAAGAATATTTGAAGTAATTTTTACATAGGATCCTACATAAAAGTTTCTTCAGCAGTTTGTTAAGTAATTTATTTCCGAAATGGTTAATTGTTTAAAATGTTAGAGACACAGATTTACTAACTTAAAGTTAATTTTATTCTCTATCCCCTCCTGTATATTTATTTATAATTGTTTAATTTTTAACAATTTAATTGTACTACCACAGTAGACCAAAAGATGACATTTCCATGTGCTTTAATCTAAGTGTAAATGAGTAACATATGTTTCATGTCTGTATCTAAACAATGTAAGTTCTTTGATAAAGCAGTGAAGTTTGAAAATGGCCTTGTAAGCCGAAAATTGGTTAACAAATTAAAATTAACTTGTGGAACATACATGAAACTGTGGTTTTTAGTTCAGTAAGTGTATTCTCCTTTTTCTTTTCCATGTAATGTAAGACAAGCCAAAAGTAGTGCTTCGCCAGGTACAGCTGGTTATTTATATTGTAGTGTTACATGAGAAAAGTTTTTAAAACTCAATAAATATTTATTCTGGTCTTGTTAAGATTTGACTGTACTGTAAAAACTGTCAATTTTCTCTAAAATTTCAGAAATATAAAATATTGCATTTCTCAAAGTGAAAGTATTATCTATGCCTACAACAGAAATTACTTAGAATTGGAATTGGTCAACTGAATGTAACCATTAAATGTCAACACACACATGTATAATAAATGGTGGAGCCCTCTGTAGCCTACAATCGGAACAATATACATCTGTGGCATGGTAGTTAGTCACTCACTACATGTCAAGCAGTAAACATGAGAATCTTACATGCAACAATTACATTTTTAATTACTTTGTGCTTTTTCCATGCAATCTTTTAGTCATGTATTTTAAGCATGTTACACCAGTTCACATTATTCTTTTGGGGATATATTGCACTTTTCTATAATTGCTGAGTTTGTATTCCTTTTAGTGGTTGACCACAAATGTACCTCTTTGAGAAAATGTTTTGTAGATTGTTCTGAAGATGATGATTTGCTCATTGAAACCGGTATTCAGTAAATAAAAGACTTTTAAATAAATTGAGATCTAAGCTGTCATTTCTTCTTGGGAGTTTTCATCAAAAAAGTTTTGTATTTATTTCTTCTATTACTGCAGGAAACATCTCTAGAATAACAACTGATTTTGTGAATCATCTGTAAATATACTTTACATATACATTGCATATTTTCCTCTGTTACAGTTCAAGTGCTGTGGAGCTGTAAGGTTTGAAGATTGGCAGTACAGTGTTTGGCTAAAAAGTAATCCTGACACACCAAGCAAAGTTCCTGACTCATGTTGCAAAACACCTTCTGAACTCTGTGGGAAACGTGATCACCCAAGCAACATTTACTACAATGTGAGTTTTTCTAATACAGGTATCAGTTGTACAATATCGATGAAAATACTGAATGGATGTTCATGAACATTTTCAAAAGTTGGTTACATATAGTGCATAAATTATTTCACAATTTTGAAATTGGTCTCTGTTCACTGACAGAAATGTATTTAAGTAATTTATTTTATTTCACAGGGTTGCATATACCGCTTGTCAGAAGAAATACAAGCTCATCTGTTAATTTTAGGTGCTGTTGGATTGGGTATATGTGTTATTCAAATTTTTGGCATGATTCTAAGTTGCTGGCTTTACATAAAGCTGAAAGATGTTGATAACATGGACTGAGACAACCACAACTGAAGTGTTTCACTTTTGAACTGTTTGCAGTATTCACTCCATGTGTGTAAATATGCATATTTATTAGAAGACTGTATTTATATTTTTATATGTTTCATTGCATTTCATTACTTTGTAAAGTGAAGTTAAGTGATTTCACATCAAAAACATGAACAAACAACCTACTAATCATGTCAACATAAATTGTAAAAAACATATGTGTATCATGATTTGCAATATTAAAGTTATTACTGTAAATAATATACATAAAATTAAATAATAAAGTAATATTAATTTATTTAAAATTTGATTAATGAACTGGCAAACCAGTGAGATATTTTATGTTGTGAAATCTACCTGATCCTAATCCTCCAATAATTCTCGAATGAAATTATTATATTGCTGACTATTTTAGATGTGTATCGACATAGTACAATTGTGGATAATAGCAAAAAGATTATCTTTATAACGAATATGTGATAACTGTTACCTTTCCTTCATTTTATTGTATCAATAATATTATGGTGCAATATTAGTCTCAAATATAATTTACTATTTAAACAGAGCTAGTATATTATTTATAGCATTGCTTGTGTAGTTGGTTAGTTTTTTCTTTAATTTTCAGTCTAGTTTTTACTGCCTTACAAATTAAGTGAGCTGAGTATATTGCACCAGTTTTATTAAAACGTGATGTAAATGGCCATTTGTACGACTGACAATGGCAAATGGTATGTGAGGTGTACAGCTATGCCTTCTTAAAGTGGTTGTTGTACCTCAGTTCCATCAGTGTGCCGACCAAATATCATTGTTCAAAATGTTCAAATGTTTGTATAGCTTAAGGGACTTAACTATGGGGTTATCAGTCCCTAAACATACAAACTACTTATGAACTAACTAAGACTAAGGACGGCACAAATATCCATGCCCGAGGGGGGATTCGAACCCCCGACCGTAGTGGCCGTGCAGACCGTGACTGGAGCGCCTCAGTCCCCTCGGCCACCGCGGCCGGCGAATATCATTGTATTTCATTTCTTGCCTAACTATAATGCGGTGGCTATGAAGCGTCATTTAGTGCAGCAGCGTTTGTTCTCTTACAGAAAGAATAGTACTCTGACTTATCCAGATTTATTTTAAGAGTCAAACAAGTTAATGCAAATCCAATCAAAAGAAACTGTGACCTGCTATATAATTTAAAAATATTTGTAATCAAATTTCTGAAAATTTATCAAAGTTTTCCAGTATTATGGGACATTAAAAATAAGGAATATTTAAATTTTATTCTTGGCGAGATCGTAAACCTCGTGACGGTAAGTTATTCTGTTTCCTTATTTTATCCTCTACCATTTCCAGTAATGAATCACAATTTTCTTATGTCATCATTATATTTCTGTAGGCACTGGGACCTTCAAACGATAATTCTCTCAGAATATTTGCAGAAGCACCATATTTATCCTTCCTCGCAATCCAACTTATCCACTTTCTTTCCTTTTTTCCTACTTTTCCGTTTTGCCTTTGGTAGATTAATTGTGCTTTTAAAGCTGTTGCGAGAGCCGGCCGCGGTGGCGGAGCGTTCTGCGGCGCGCAAGTCACGGTCTGCACGGCCACTACGGTCGAGGGTTCGAATCCCCCCTCGGGCATGGATATTTGTGCCATCTAATATATAAAGCAGTGTATGTTTGTACTTGTTGCATACAAATCTATAGTTTTGTTCCAATCTTTATGAAATTTTGTACACGTAAACTTCAATCCATGAGGACGGTCGCCGTAAGTGTAAGAATCGCATACGATATAAAGTTCACGGCGCGGCCAACGGGAAAGACGCCCCAGCGCGGTCGTCATGCCACGTAAGCAAGGTAGTTCCGAGCCGGCGCGATCGCTAGCTCAGTGGCTGCCCGCTATGACGCAGTGGGCTGTGCTAAGGCTCCTATAAGTACGAGCTGACGCATCCGCCATTTTCATTCCGGTAGCTCTTAATTTAAACATAATGCGGTGCTATAGGATTTTGCGTCACGACACTTCAGCGTGACATTATGGGTGGTTGTGTCGCCATAAACTGCTCAACACATTCCAGAGGTGGCTACAGAACGTTTAGTTTCCCGAGAGATTCTGAGACAAGAAAAAAAATAATCATTAACTGTCAGCCCAAAAACTGGGGACCCGGACCGAGCCCACAGTTATGTATTATAAATAAATATTTATTATTATGACTTGAAGCAATATTTAGTAGTAAAAATCATCTGTGATATTCTAACGTAAATTTTTGTTTAGCTCTTTTGAAAGAACTACCTCTTAACATGGAAGCTAGCTGTATGGAGTTAGCAGCCGCAAAATATCATAAAACAGCAAAACATGCCAGAACATACTGTTTTTAGAGCACTATATGTGTGTCTTTAAATGCCAATATTGACGCTTATCTATAAGAGACTATAACATAACTGACAAAGAATACTGGGTAAATTTTAGTTACGACTGCGGCGGCGTAGTGTGCTAATGTTGGCAACGAAATGTTTGATTTTCAAGGAATATTAAATTACTGACAAGACAAGGGTACTGTTACATATAAAAGCCTGTCAACCTAGAAAAGAATCGGAATTAATTATTTATTTGATTGTCAACAAAGGATTATTCCCCTCATTCTATACGATTAGGTTTTCCAATAACATTCAACGGTTGTTGCCAACATCGGCACCGTGTGCCTCTACGACCGTAAACTTTATATCGTGTACAATAATATTCTTTTTCGTTTTAGTGTTTGTAATACGTTCTGAAACTCTTTCAATAACGTAATAGAAGTACATTCAGCAGTGTGAGTACGACACTCATAAGTGGTTTATTTGTCACAGCGGACATAAACACTTACTGCAAGACGGCAAACAAACCTCGCATATTGACAGTCATTATTCAAATACAAGCCAAGATCGCTTAAAACTTTTATCTAGATGATCAGTTTCGGTAGAATTAAACGTAGTACATGATTTTTGTCACAGAAATATATGCGTTTCTTGCGCTTTTAACATTATTTGGACAGAAAAGAAAAACAGCAATAAGAAAACGCGAGATTTTTGTGTCTAATCCACATATCGATGCAAACAAGAGCGGAATGCAAGCTCAAAGTAGCACGTTCTATGGCTCAATGCCGGCACTTCCAAAATATTTCACTAAACTTGAACAAAACAACACTGTTTGTATAAGCTGCGTGTTGTGTTGAGCATACGCACGGAATGAAAATGGCGGCTGCGCCAGCCTGTGTTTTTAGGAGCTCTAGGCAGTGCCCCAGCGGCAGGCCAATCGGCTAGCGATCGCGCCGGCTCGGAACTACGTGGCATGACGACCGCGCTGGGTGTTGGCTCGGGCCTGTCTTTCCCATTGGCCGCGGTTCACGAGATATGACGACATAAACAATGAGATGCGCGAAAAACTGCTGCTTTTTGCGACAATGCTGCTCAGTTTCTCCTAAACCATTGGACCGATTTCAACCAAATTTGGTACACACATTCCTTACCGTGAGGTAACAATTGCTGCATGGTTAAGAATCACATACGGCACATGGTTCAAAAGATATTACGTCATTACCAATAGAAATCGCAAAAAATGCCATATAATGCGGCGAGACTTTCGAAATACCCTGTATGAGAATGATAGTACTTAACGACTTGAAACAAACTTAAAACATAATTTCAAACCTTTATTAAACTTTTTCTCGATGGCAACCATAGTAAAATGATGAAAGGAAAAAAGTTTCTCGCTCACTACTTTTCCGCTGTTCATGGACTAAAACTACGGCATTCGGTATGACTTTACAATTTATAATTTGTACACAACAAATAATAGCCGCATGAAATATTACAGACAAGATACACACATACATTTGAGTGTTCCTTCTAAATTACATCACAGTAAGACACGTAGTTCATGAGATATGAGCACATTAACGTTAACGTTCCGCTCTTCATGGACTAAAACTCCGCAATTCGGTATTTTTCAGACAGTATACACACATATAGTTGAGTGTACCTTCTAAATTGTATCACAGTACGACACGTAGTCCATTCTCTATGAGAACATAAACAATAGCGTTCATAGAAAACAGCCCTATCACGCTCCAAGTTTTAATCTATTTCTTCTTTACTAATCATTGTATTACAAGAGATTTTACAGACATACAGCCCTTAAACAAATGAATATATGCCTGAAAAATGGCAGGAATGAAGAGATAAATACCCGGGCAACGCCGGGTTTTCAGCTAGTTCCCTTATAAATACGAGTCAAATTGTCAAGGCTCTCCAACACAGGAATAGCACCCCAGCAAAGATCGTTAACGGGAAATCCTGTCTTAACGTCCTTTACAGAGGTATTATTCCGCTGTTGGAGATCCTTAGCAATTTGACACGTATTTATTAGGGGACATGAGGCAGGGTTGAAGTTTATTTAGTGGAGGGGGGCGTGCTTTAAGATCACCGACAACGCTGTAGTTGTATCCATTAAGTCTCTGCGGATATATTGTCGTGAGGGAAAGATGGAATTGTTAGATTTTTTGTACTATTTAACGACCAACTTCACGGTATTAAAACGCAACTCATCATACAGATCCTTTTTTGCAAATTATTTGGGGGAGTTGTTTACGCGTCCTCCAGAGCATTGGGGAGTACCGGGTGTGAGACGAAATTTAAGAAATACTAAAGAATGCGTTGTCGAGAGAACTCCACGGTAACAATACGGGGTATTTCCCCTTTTCTTAATGAGAAGACGACCTGGAGACTCCAGCGCCTGGATGCTGCGAACACTCCCTTAAAAAAAATAATAATAATAAATAGTTATAAACCAAATGAACCCATGTGTCCTTTCCTTCATTTGGATGAGGTTTTTTTTTCCAATTTTTGGTGGTAATATAGGTGACAGGAGAAAATACCTGAACTGGCATAGCTTAGGGGAATCACAAATACAAAAAAGGACAAAAGAAAGAAGAAAAAAATAAAAAAGAGGGGTGAAAGAAAGATAAAAATGGTGTTTATGGTGCCTGGCTAGTAAGCAGGAGGTCCCGGGTCGAATTCCGGCCGCGACGTAAATCTTAATTCAATGCCTCGACTTCAGTTCAACATCTTTAATAAATATCGAGACACAATATGTCTATGCACATTATTTATTTTATAGCAATGCTGATTGTAACACCGACACTCTCAAACGCGTTACATTTTCCGGCGTTGCTGCAGTCCGAGCACAGGTAGTGTTTTTTTTTTTTTTTTTTTTTTTTTTTTTTTTTTTTTTTTTTTTTTTTTTTTTTTTTAATTTTGAGTACTGTACCTGCCTTTCTAAACTCTTGACACCCATAATAGAGTAGTTTCTCTACCCGCGATACGATCATCTCGGCCAAGTTTGACTCGTCTCTTAAACGCTCGCTGAGTACTAATCACATAACCAATGTTGGTAATAAATTTCTCCAAAACAAAAACCGGATGCTCACAAAACCACGTCATAGAGCAAACTGAAGAAGGCACGTACACACACTCCATATCCATCCGATCCTCACTGCAACTTGCATGCCTGCTACATCAAATGCGGGACGTTTTATTGCCGGACCTTGTAGTTCGTAAAGCTAGGGACCGATTATCTTAGGAATTTGGTCCCTCAGGATCACAGACATTTTAACATTTACATGCATTAGAAACACACAAAACAGACTTTTGAATCAGAGCAGGATTTTAATTCCATCGAAAGGCTTGCAGCAGACATGCAGCTAGTCCTCATATGAGACTATCCTGCTCTGCTCTGACTCCGTTCGGTTGAAGTGAATGTCGAGCGTAAATACTCGTACGTTGGATGCAGCGGGGTTCTGGGAAATAAGAACGGAATTTGAATTTTGCGCCATTTTGCCATATGGCGGTTGACAGCCGTCGTTTTTTCATGTTTGTTATCTGCAATACTTCCCATTAGTAGCCTGATCAGTCTTACGTATTAAGCATCGTTGTTTGTGGAACTGTGGATCCTCCTTGATGCAAAACAAAATGTTCAAATGTTTGTAATTCTTTGGGACCATCTTAATTTGGTCATAAGTCCCTAGACTTACACACTAATTAAACTAATAATAATAATAATAAATATAAACTAATAATTGATGCATAAATCTGCATATTCTCACGCGGTGGCCGCTCATTATTTACGACGTCATATCTGCTGAGCTATGTGTGTACTCTTTTGTTGTTGGGTCAGGAACCGCCGTAGGCGTACGGTGAACATTTTACCAAAGTTTCACTGCAATCTAATGAATAGTTGATGAACACATAGACGGCATACAGACAAACATTCATTTTTATATAGATATGTTGTAAAATTGTATAATTTTTCAGGTATATATTCATTTGTATAAGTGCTATATGTCTGTAAAATCTGTATAAATAAAAAAATTGTATAAACATCTGACGACAATAGACACATCCATGCCCGAGAGAGGATTCGAAACTCCGACGCGGGAAACCTCGCGATCCTAACGTGGCACCCCAGACCGTTCGGCTACTTGTTATTTTCACACCCAAACTAGTTTCGGCGGAAATCCAGCCATCTTCATTGGGTTTTGCATTTAATGTAAAATAATGCAAAACAGACTCATTTACAAAACTGTGAAGCATATTGTGGTACAAGGTATACACTTCTTTTTCACTGTTATATTGTATAAACATTGATTTCCGTACCTTTCATCATTTCGCTATTTTACACTTCCATGCTGCCTTTATGCGGTGTACAGTATGTCATCTGCAACAGTATGAGCGGCTGTTATTAGTGAGAGGTAATGTGAAAACATTATTTCAGTGAGTTTACGCCTCGGTTTTGTTTTTTGCTGTTATTGCAGTTTGTGAGGGTAGCGATATTAGGCTGTGGCAATATGAAATCGTACTAAACGTTCGTTGGTTGGTCCTCTGGATGGATTTGATAGACGATCTCGCGTCATAGGGAAACATATTCTGCCTGTGACATTTGTTTGAAATTGACGCCATTTTGCGTGTGTCGCGACTCGCGAGATGTGTCGTATGTCGCGAGATTGTTTCCCATTTGTGACGCGAGTTTTGATAGTTTTGATGTTCCTTTTCGTCATGCAACAGATGACAATTGAGCAACGTACCCACGCGATAAAGAGTTATTACAAAAACAGTGAAAAGTCTCACGGCAACCGTACTTGCATTATATGTGACACTATGATGTATTGCTGCTCCAAAGTAATTGAGACCACTGGTACTATTTCAAACGTTAAGAAAACGTGACGATCGCGTTCTGTTCGAACAAAAGAAAACATTGCCGTCTGTGTTGCAGTGAGAAAGCCGGTTCGCCGACGATCGAATTTAGTTCACGGCAGGAAATCCTTTCAAAAGATCTGAAAATGCATGTGAACAAGATTCAACTATCACAAGAGTTGAAGCCTGTAGATCACGGACAGAGGCATCGATTCTCTCAATGGGTATTGAGAAAAACACAAAAAAATGTTTTTTTTCCTTCAGATTATACACACTTTCACCTCAGTGTGTACATCAGTAAGCAGAACTGCATAATTTGGTTTAACGGAAGTCCACGAGTAACTGTGCAAATCTACGCATCCACAACGCACGACCGTGTGCTGTGGGTTCCGAGCCCGGGCTCGTATTATTATTATAATTACATATATGGCGTCTGTTCCAAAAGAACAGACGTCACTTCTGATCCTGAAGTTGTTATTCTTTTATATTCACAGAATATGTTACATCGACTTCCAGCTTTGCCCATTCGCAGTTGATGTCATATATGTTGTGAATATGAAAGAATAACAACTGCAGGATCAGAAATGACGTATGTTCTTTCGGAACAGACGCCACATGTATATACATAATATTCCGGTGACGGGCAATGATGCCGGCCGCGGTGGCCGAGGGGACTGAGGCGCTCCAGTCACGGTCTGCACGGCCACTATGGTCGGGGGTTCGAATCCCCCCTCGGGCATGGATATTTGTGCCGTCTTTAGTATAAGGTAGTTCGTAAGTAGTTTGTAAGTTTAGGGACTGATGACCCCGTAGTTAAGTCCCATAAGCTTAACAAACATTTGAACATTTTTTTTTGAACGGGCAATGATCCTTTCGTTAGTGGGGAGGGGTGGAGAAGTTTGGGGCCCTTACTCTTAAGGGAATCAGTTTCTGAAACTACGAGTTTGAGTACTGTGGGCAGGGTAGAGCTAGGAATTTATGTCTGACGGGAGGCGTGCTTAGGTAGTCCTTGCAGGCGCGGTGATCGCTGTGTCCCAACTGCCTAGAAAGCGGGAGACCGGCTACGAATCCTCGCTGGGTACACATTTTCAGCTTTGCCCAATCGCAGTTTATTTTGTTGCTACTGTTAAAATTATTATTGTTATTATCTTCTTGAAAATGGTGGTGATGCCGTCACTGTGGTCGACGACCATTACCGAATCACCTTTCTGATTGGTTTTACCCTCTTATTGATGAAAATGACTACTTTTGGTTCTAGTAAGATGGTGAGACATTTCGCACGTCCCGTGAAACGATTGCTGTGTTGAATGAAAAGTTTCCTAAAAAAAATCTCTCTTTGCGTGGCAGTCTGAAATGGCCTGCCAGATTACACGCCTTGTGACTTTTTATGTGGGGATCTGTGAAAGCAAATTTGCATGTGAAAAAAAAAATTACACCAGTTGACGAATGAAACTACAAGCGTTTATACGGCATCCGACCAGATATTTGTGAAGGCGTCAGCCACAATTTTTTTTATCGAAATTTGTTCACAATAGCGAATTTTTTACAACTCCACTGTATGAGGTATAGATGTCCTACCAGAATGTTCAAATATTTGTAAAGCTTATGGGACTTAACTGTGGGGTCATCAGACCCTAAACTTACAAACTACTTATGAACTAGCTTATACTAAAGACAACACAAACATCCATACATGAGGGAGGATTGGAACCTCCGTCGGGGAACGGCCTCGCACATCGGAGCATAGCGCTGCAATGCGCTCGGTCACTTCACCGCGCTAGATGTATCAAATGATGGCAGATGAAACTGTGTCGGACAGGGACTGTAACCCGAATTTCCTGCTTCCGCGAGTGCTCACATTAACATTACGTCATCCAACACTTTTCCAGGATCGACCCAAACGTCCATTTGCCACAGTATATACAATGCAGTCAAGTACATTCACCCCATACCGCTTCCCGCCCTATACTGTACTCCCACACAGGGAGAATGGAAACAACAAGGCATTATCTCATTTTGTTATCGTTGTTGACTCGTTTAGGCATTTTTAATTATACGGGAATGATCTACACCCACTGTATGAGGTGTAGATGTTCTACTAAATGTCAGTGTAGCACATGGAGGTTGGTCGGTTCTGAAAACGTGTTCGGATAGCCAGCGTAATGGTTAACGCAACCGCTCGCGAAAAGTGGGAAACCCGGGTTCGAGTCCTGTTGCGTCATGGATTTTCATCTGCCACTATTTGGTAGAACATCTACACCTCACACGGTGGAGTTGTAAAAAAAAATCGCTAATGCGAATAAATTCCGATAACATTACATCGAACACTGTAGATCGTTACTATATACCGGGTGAGTCACCTGACATACCGCTGGATATATTTCGTAAACCACATCAAATGCTGACGAACCGATTCCACAGACCGAACGTGAGAAGAGGGGCTAGTGTAATTGGTTAATACAAACCATAAAAAATGCACGGAAGTATGTTTTTTTAACACAAACCTACGTTTTTTTAAATGGTTCCCCGTTAGTTTTGTTAGCACATCTGAACATATAAACAAATACGTAATCAGTGCCGTTTGTTGCACTGTAAAATGTTAATTACATCCGGAGATATTGTAACCTAAAGTTGACGCAGGAAAACCTCCGACGTTCAGTTGCGTGTTGTAACAAACACGGGCCACGGTCGACGAGCAGCATCTGCAGGAACATGTTTACGATGACGACCGTGTTTACGAGTGTGGCTGTAGTGCACTGTTGTGGTTTGGTCTAGCTGTCGCAGTGTCCGCATGTAGCGCTTGCTGCTATTGTTATTCTGCATTCGTCTTTATACGCAGACTAACTGTAGTACAATGTGTTACGAGACGTCTGTGATAGTGTAGTGTTGTAGGAATGTGACCATGGTGTGTTCGAACTCTGAAAAGGCGGAGATGATACTCATCTTTGGCGAGTGTCGACAAAATGCAGCTGAAGCCTGCAGGGTGTATGCAGAACGGTACCCGGACAGAGAGCATCCAACGTGCCGCACATTTCAAAACATCTACCGCCAACTGTATGCAACAGGTATGGTCGTAGCACGCAAACGGGTCCGTAACAGGACCGTCACAGGAGAAGCAGGTGCAGTTGCTGTGTTAGCTGCTGTTGCCGTGAACCCACACAGGAGTACACGGGACATTGCGAGAGCCGGTGGACTGAGTCAAAGTAGTGTCATGCGCATACTGCATCGTCACCGCTTTCACCCGTTTCGTGTGTCGCTACATCAGCAATTACATGATGATTTTAATCATCGAGTGCAATTCTGTCAATGGGCATTAACAGAGAATGCGTTGCAGTTCTACCTGTTTACCGATGAGGCGGGTTTCACAAACCATGGGGCAGTGAATCTACGGAACACGCATTACTGGTCCGTGGACAATCCTCGCTGGCTCCGACAGGTAGAGCGATAGCGACCGTGGACTGTAAATGTATGGTGCGGAATCATTGGCGACCACCTCATTGGTTCTCACTTCATTGCAGGGGCCCAAACAGCTGCAACATACATCGCGTTTCTACATAATAATCTGCCAACGTTCCTCGAAAATGTCCCACTGGAAACGCGATGATGGTGCACCTGCACATTCCGCATTTAACACTAGGCTGACCCTTGAAAGGATCAAATGTTCAAATGTTTGTAGAGTCTATGGGACTTAACTACGGGGTCATCAGTCCCTAAACTTACAAACTACTTATGAACTACTTACAACTAAGGACGGCACAAATATCCATGCCCGAGGGGGGATTCGAACCCCCGACCGTAGTGACCGTGCGGACCGTGACTGGAGCGCCTCAATCCCCTCGGCCACTTGAAAGGATGTTCGACGGGCGTTTCATAGGACGTGGAGGACGCATAAATTGGGCAACCCGTTCTCCTGATCTTACACCTCTGGACTTCTTTCTGTGGGCTACGTTAAAGGAGAACGTGTACCGTGATGTGCCTATAACCCCAGAGGATATGAAACAATGTATTGTGGCAGCCTGCGGCGACATTACACCAGATGTACTGCGGCGTGTACGACATTCATTACGCCATAGATTGCAATTGTGTGCAGCAACTGATGGCCACCACTTTGAACATCTATTGGCCTGACCTGTCGGGACACACTCTATTCCACTCCGTAATTGAAAACGGAAACTACGTGTGTACGTGTACCTCACCCCCTCATGGTAATGTACTTGTGCATCAGTGAAAAAGACCAATATAGGTGTTAGCATGTGGACGTAATGTGCTGTTCTAGACTCTTCTGTACCTAAGATAAATCACCGTTCCGTTTGAATCCCTACTCAATTCGGTGCTCTCCAATACACACGATCGAACAGTGGAGGAGTGGTACTCAAGCGTCAACTTTAGGTTACAATATCTCCGGATGTAATTAACATTTTACAATGCAACAAACGCCACTGATTACGTATTTATTTATATGTTCCGGTGTGCTAACAAAACTAACGGGGTTCCATTTGAAAAAACGTAGGTTTGTATTAAAAAACATACTTCCGTGCATTTTTTTATGGTTTGTATTAACCAATTACACTAGCCCCTCTCCTCACGTTCGGTCTGTGGAATCGGTTCGTCAGTATTTGATGTGGTTTACGAAATATATCCAGCGGTAATGTTAGGTGACTCACTCTGGATAAATAATATTCGTCCCTACTTCCCACACACCCTGTATCACCACTCATTGTATACTTGACAATTTTTGTATGACAATTTCATATTGTCGCGTTGAAATGAAAGCAGGCTTGACTTCGAAGGCAGTGTTGTCAACTGATCACAGCACTTATACTGAAAGCAGGTTTATTGCGAACTGAAACATACACGCAGCACTAACTGCCTTTCGGGAAGAGTGCTCTGCTATGTATACACAGACAGACTGTATCAGAAATTAGAAAGATAGTTAACATAAGAAATGTGTAGAAATTACAAGTAAACATAAGTAAAATGTAGAACATTCTGGAAATGATAATTACAGAGAAATAAATTTTTGCCAGTGGGCGGGATTGAACCGAAGACCTTCAGCACCGCAATCGGTGATGCTGTCCATTGCGCCACGCCCACAGTCGGTTAACTTGGGGTTTCGCGGCATTGCTCCCTCTCCTGGAAAAACAGCGACCCGCTGTTATGTTCCCTTTGGAGCCAGCTGCAATGTTCTGGATCTTGATCTTGTCATGGGTCCTCTGTATGGCAGTTTTGGAGAATCCTTCCCTTACTGACTACAGACGTTCCTGTCGTGGCTTCATCAGTATCATTACCGTCCTTAGAGTCCTTGAACAAGAAGCCATTTTCGCCTATCTGCTCTTCAGGATCGTAGTAAGGCTTCATGCGCAGGACGTGAACAATGTCTCTTCGTTTTTGACGTTTCGACGACGGCTCATAATCATCAACTTCGTATGTGACGTCCGACAGGCGGTTTATGACACGATACGGACTAAAGTATCGCTTCAATAACTTTTCTGACAGTCCAACTTCCGTACAGGGGTAAAACTCCATACCAGATCACCAGGGCTGTACACAACAGGTCGGTGCTTGTCATTATACTGCTGACGGTCCTTCTCCTGGGCGTCCAGTGTCCGTATGCGAACCATCTGTCTTGCTTCTTCGACCCTCATAATGAGCTGTTTCACATAGTTATCCTGAGTGTCGTCCGGCTGGAACGGGAAACAGCGTATCCATTGTCGCTCCGCTTCACGGCCATGGAACAGGAAAAACGGCGTGAAGCCTGTGATATCTTGCCTTGCTGTATTATAAGCAAATGTCATGACTGGCAGTATTGTATCCCAATCCTTCTGCTCAACATCTACAGCATATCTGCTAACGTCTTGTTAAAACGTTCTGTAAGACCATTCGTCTGAGGATGGTATGCAGTTGTCATTCTGTGGACAATGTCGCAACGTGACATTACCTCTGATACTAGTTTTAATTGGAATACCTTTCCACGATCAGATATCATTACAAATGGTGCTCCATGCTTCAAAATAACGTCTTCTACTAGGAATTTTGCTATCTCTGGAGCTTCTGCAGTCGGCACAGATTTGATGACAGTGTAGCGTGTGAGGTAGTCAATGCAGACTATTATCCATCGGTTACCGGTTGTCAACTTCGGGAACCTACCTAAAAGGTCGATTACAATTCGGTGTAATGGAACTGCTGCAGGTGGAATTGGTACGCGATGCCCTGGAGGTAATTGCGGAACATGCGTCTGTCACTGGCACTCTTTCCAATGACTCACATAGTGCTTCAAAGATTGGTAGAGACCATTCCAGTAATACCTGCGTCTGATACTGTCTAGGGTCTTCACGAATCCCAGATGACCAGATATTGGAGCATCGAGGAAATACTTGAGAACACCGCTAAAAACGTATTCATTGTACAAAAGCGTGTAATCAGAATAATTACAGGAGCCCACCCAAGAGCATCCTGCAGACATTTATTTAGGGATCTAGGGATCTTCACTGTAGCTTCACAATATATATATTCACTCATGAAATTTGTCATTAGCAATCCGACCCAATTCAAAAGTAATTGCAGTGTGCATAGCTACAACACTAGGAGAAGGACTGATATTCACTATTCCAGATTAAATCTAACTTTGGCTCAGAAAGGGGTGAATTATGCTGCCACAAAAGTCTGACAGATAGTCAATTAGTATTTAAAAAGAAATTAAAGGAATTTCTGAATGGCAACTCCTCCTACAATGTAGATGAATTTTTAGATAAAACTTTTTTAAAAAATAAAAAGAAATAGAACAAAAATGTAATAAAAATCCTTAAGATATTGATTGTCAAATGTAGACAACATTTACTAAACTGACACGTTGCACATCACTACGAAATGTCATATATATGATCTATGGAACAAGTATTAATCTAATTTAATCTAATCTGCAGATATAGTTCCCTTTTTGGTTATAAGATATTTTTATTCCTTTAGTAAGCCATGGTTTTTTTGCATGGTTTCTTACAATTAAATTTAACTAATTTCTTGGGGAAACAGTTATCAAATACCCTTATAAATGTATCGTGAAATAAATTATATTTTAAATTAACATCATGTTCCTTATAAACATCATCCCAGTCTAACAGCCGTAGACTTTCTTTGAAATTTCTAGTAGTTAAGTCATTAATCGAGCGCACAATTCTGGAGGACTGTTTCGAATTACTGAATAGAGCTATGTCATATACTGTTACTAGCTGTGCACCATGATCAGAAAGACCATTCTCAACAGGACAATCATTTATGTTGTTAAACTTATCTTGGTCTATAAAAAAGTTATCTATCAATGTACTGCTGTCCTTTACTACCTGAGTAGGAAAATCAATAACGGATGTCAGATTGAAGGAGCCAAGTAAGACTTCCAGGTCTTTCTTCCTATTACACTCTTTCAGTGAATCTACGTTGAAATCATCACAAATAATAATTTGCTTCCCCCTATCTGACAGATAGCACAACAAGGTATCCAAGTTTTCCATAAATAACTGAAACTTCTTATTGTCAACGGCGGGATCATCACATTGTCAACGGCAAATAACTTCCCAAAACATTCTGTATTACGTGTATCCGACGGCACAACTTCCTCAATTTGCAGCTCAGATCAAAAACAGTCGATGATAGCTTGGGATGCCTGAATAAAGTCCCATCCGAAGATGACATAACTATATTCCGTTAAAACGACAAATTCAAACGGCTGGGTCCTGTTGTTGATGGTTATTCTTGCGATACAAGTTCCTGCTGGCTGGACGTACTTTCCATTTGCGACCTTCAGCACAGTTGTCCCGTATCAAAGAATATTGTCGTCTTTAGTGTGCGGCGGTAATTATCCGACAATACAGAGAAAGAAGCTCCTGAATCAACAAGTGCCCGGACAGGTTGGCCGTCGATGATATTTCCCGACATCTAAGTGACTGTCATCCATGGAGGATTTTCATCTGCGGCGGCCTCACCTCCATAGATGGTCACCTCTCTTAGTTTTCCTGGGCGCGGAGGCTAGGGGAGCGGCTGGTACCTCTGTACGGCAACGGTGAACGCCTGCGGAGCGTCGGGGAGCGTCCTTGTCCAGGGTACGGCGATGGCTTCTTCCCATAGATCGACTGAACTCATCAGAAGGTGATGGCCTGGGATAGAACTGCCCTGAAGGCTGACATCTTGCGGCAAAACTATCATCGAATACTCGCCTACTCTCTCTGCAGTAGCGTACGACATGTCCAGGGTGCCCACAGTGGAAACACACTGGTGTGTTGTTTTTTGTCCTTCAGACGTCTGTTCTTTTGCGGGGCATCATATGTGAAGGGGGGGTTAGTTGTGGCCACGTCGGCCGGTTCATAGGCTGTCGTTTGGCGGCTGCAACGTAAGTCCTAGCAGGGCGACTCCCTTCTTCACGTCAGGTGTGATTAGTGGGGCATACAGAAGATAATGTCTGAAATACTTCTTTCTCAGCGGCGTCGGGTACCTCATGACTTACATCCATGGCCATAATCTGATGCTCGCTCGGTCTAATATTCCCAGCTGCCATAAACTGTTGTAATTCTTCTCTCGCAATATGTTGTATGAGAGAAACAACGGCTATAGGGACTACATTGGGGAGTCTATCATACTTATTTCGCCCAACCCTCCTTTGTTGCATCTCCTCAATCAGCTGGCACCACTTGATGAACTCTTCTGTTGTAGCGACGTCTTTTATCAGAAGAACTTGGTACATGTCTTCTGAAATGTCCATCAGGTGTGTGATTTTGTCGGCCTCAGTCATATCCAGGTTAACTATGTTGCATAGGGCCGAAACATTATTTCTGTATGTACGACTACGTCGGCTCACCACGTCATTGGGGCCTGGTTTTTCAGTTGTTCTTCTGCCGATCGGATTTGTCACTAGCGGTCTCCAAACATCCTAAGTTTCGTCTGGAACGTTTCCCAGTCAGCTTCTCTTTCTTGTTTTCAATCCACTGCTGGGCTGTTCCATCCAGGTAGAAATAAACGTTAGCCAAGCACATTGTATGATCCCACCTGTTGTGCTTGGCGACTCGGTCAAACCCTTTGAGCCATTTGTTGGGGTCCTGTCCAGCATCTCCAGAGATCACCGACGGGTGTCTGATGTACAGCTAGCTTACCACTGGTTTCGTGTCCATGGGTCTGAAGATAATACGGACTTTCGGAAGGATGTACATGGTATATCCTTTGTATTTCAGTTCTAATCCATGTAAGTGACGGCTTTTACGATGCCCAGTCGGAGCCACAGTGATGCAGGATACCCGGCGCCTCCACCAAACAATGTCGCGTTGAAATTTAAGTAGGCTTGTCTTTGAAGCAGGATTGTCAACTGAACACAGCACTTATACTGAAAGCAGGTTTATTGCAAACTGAAACATGCATGCAGCACTGACTGCCTTTCGGGCAGAGTGCTCTGCTATTTATACACATACAGAATGTACCAGAAATTAGAAGAATAGTTAACATGAGAAACATGTAGAACATTCTAGAAATGGTAATTACAAAGAAATAAATTTTTGCCAGTGGACGGAATTGAACTAGCGACCCTCAGCACCGCAATTGGTGATGCTATCCATTGCGCCACACTGGCAGTCGGTTAACTTTGGGGCTTGCAGCAATATGAGTCCCTAATTGAAGTTTTAACCATTCTCTAGGCTTTCCTAAATAATTTGAACATCCCCAATTTCCTATTGGGTTTTATCTATCGTTCAAAGCTCTTGTTGACTATTGTGTGACTCAACATTAGTAATAGATGTAAAACAGAAGTAATCAAGTGGTTTTTTTTATTATTCTTTTTTTTTCCTTCTTTAAAAACTTGTAAATTTTCCTCCAAGGCTGCTAAGGTGGCATTTGTACTTAACATTTTATTGAGCGCCCTGCCTTGTTCTAAAATGTCTACTCGTTCCATAGTACTTGAGATTTCTTTCTTTACTGTATCAAATTCTGTCTGAATTTTGTTTAAGATGCTCATCTGTCTTCCTACATACCACATACAACACAGTAATCAGAAACTTCTTTGCATATTAATTCCTGGAATAAATTGGTGATAGTATTCTCTAAGATAGTAAGCATAATGACAACATGGGAGAAAATTCTAATTAATCTCATTTTACATTTATATCGGCTCTAAGTTTATTATTACTAGTCTCCCAAAGTGCAACTGATTCCGATTTACATGATCTACGAGAGATAAGTAATATTTCAAAGTTATTATCGAGACTTTCTCATTGTTTGGCAATTAACTGCCCGGTCTACTGTTTTGGTATTCATATTTAAAAATCAGTTATACAGGACATTCAATCTGCCGATTTCCTTCAGTTTTACTTTAAACCAAAGGTATTCATTCATATATTTGTCTTCAAGTTTCAGAATTCAGTTAACTCTCTCTTTCCTTTATTTATACTCAAATGCAATATCCTTCTGTCTTTGTTGTAAATAATTTAATCAGTTTGTTTTATAAAACCTTCAGTTCTAATTAAGGTACGCAGTTCATTTTGGCCAAAGGATGCTCAGCAGATCAAGATCTTTGAGATTTTAAACACTTGCGTTGATTGATTCCATGTTTCCCAAAAAAATTTTGTCATTCCAGCAAGTGAATGTGACAAATAGATCATATTTCCCAAACTTTCTCACTATTGCCATGGCATCCTGGTAATTCTTAGACAACCAATGAACGAAGAAGGCGGAACAACTATCTGACCAGCTCAAAATTTTCTGTTTAGCTGTTACATGTGCTGCGTCTGCTAACTCTACACATGTTGAATGGTTCACACACACACACACACACACACACACACACACACACATGCACACACGCACACACAAATTAAAGCTTTCGCAACCTAGTTGCTTCTTCAGGCAGAAGGGAAGGAGAGGGAAAAGGAAATGATGAGGGTTTTAAGGGAGGGGGTAAGGAGCCATTCCAATCCCAGGAGAGAAAAAAAGAAGGTAAACAAATACATCCACACCCACACATATACACAAACGCAAACACACCTAGGCAGACATACTATAGAAAGCAAAGAAGTTGGACAGAGATATCACTTGAAGCAGAGGCTCTGTCCAGAAAGCCGAAGTAAAAATGTTAAAGACAGTGGGCGGGAATTTGAATTTAGCGGAGGTAGAGACCAGGTGGGCAACGGTAAGAGAAAATATGCTGAAGGGCGATAGCACCCAAGTGATTTACCAACTGACATGTCTGCACTGTGAAGCATTCTATGTGAGAATGACCAGCAACAAACTGTTCGTCGCATGAACGGTCACAGGCGGGTTATCTGGATACTTCCCACTGACACCAATCCTTCAAAACTCCGGAGATGGGAACTTGCCCTTCAGCATATTCTCTCTACCCGTTGCCCACCTGGTCTCAATCTCCACTAAATTCAAATTCCCGCCCACCATCTTTAACATCTTTGCCTCCGCTCTCTGGACAGAGCCTCTGCCTCAAGTGGTATCTCTGTCCAACTTCTTTGCTCACTACAATATGTCTGCCTAGGTGTGTGCGCGCGTGTGTGTGTGTATTCGTTTACCTTCCTTCCCCCCCCCCCCCCCAAGGTAAGTCTTTCCTCTCCCGGGATTGAAATGGCTCCTTACCCACTCCCTTAAAACCCTCTCCATTTCCTTTTCGCTCTCCTTCCCTCCTGCCTGAAGAAGCAACTACGTTGCGAAAGCTTGCATTTATGTGTGTGTGTGTTTTATTTATGATACTATCACTACCTGTGCTCCCCCACTTTAGGTATTCTTATGGGTCATCTAGTATACTACTAATTAAATTATCACTCATTTTAAATTGTAAGTCACTACATTTTCTACCCTCATCAACTCTATATACACAGTGAATAGTGTACAACTGAAACATAATTTGCTGCCGAAACCGTAACTGAATATTCGGCTGAAACAAACCAAAAGTTACATAACTTAAAATGTTGGTAAATTTACATTATACCACAAATCACTAGTCTTCCAGTATTTTGCAAAATCTCCTCTCTGTACTAAGCCTTCTTGAGTGTGTGTAAGCCCAACCAGGAGTCCATAGACGTAGAAGATGACATAGGAGGCATACCGATTTATGTCCGGCACTTGTGAATATTAAGCCAACCACTCATTAAGTTGGACTTGTGAGACAGAGCATACAAATACCTCGTATGTTTTCCCTCACAGTTCTCATAACACTTTGCACTTCTAGAGAAAGTACAAGGGCAGAATATCTTGAAATATACTAAGTTTTTGCGAGTATGTATTCTTCTCAAAATAAAGTCAGGGATTTCAGTTACGATACATTCATTCCTGATGACACTGTAATACAGGAACAACAATTACACTTTACCCTAACAATGATATGTAGGCAAAATTGTGGAGCATGATAGACTCAAATTAGGTCCTGATGCCAACAGACTTGACTCACGCGCAGCTATGGCCTTGTATATAAGAGGGTTGGAACTTAAATATTGGTATCACTGCTGTGGAGACACTATGCAATGGAATGGAATGTACTATTGTAGCTGATAACACGTTACTGACATACCTACCTTACCTCCAAGTAAATGGACTCGCCCATCACATGTCACCAGCTTGCGTAAGGCTCCTAATGAATTATTTTCAACTCACATTTGTTGGTGTTGAACATATTTCAAACAAACAAACACACACACACACACACAAAGACAGACACACACACACACACACACACACACACACACACACACAGAGAGAGAGAGAGAGAGAGAGAGAGAGAGAGAGAGAGAGAGAGAGAGAGAGAGAGAGAGAGAGATCCCATTCACATAAAATTAAGTAGTAGACCTAACCTTAAACCACAAGAAAGCAGAGCAAAGATTTCAACAACAAACAGTTTTGTATACAAGTGCCATGCATATGGTTGCAGATGACACACTGTAAGCAAACACCTACAGACTGATGAAGGAAAACCAACCAATCGAACATGTAAAACAAGTGTGTGTGTGTGTGTGTGTGTGTGTGTGTGTGTGTTGTTCTACATAATTATAATTAACAAGATGAACTTATAATAAATATAAAAGCTAAAAAATTTGCTGTTGTTCACTTTAAAGCAATAAATATGACCCACTGAAGATGCTATAGCTGTAGTGAAACATGTACGGGCATTTAAAAAAAAAAAGTTTTGTTCAAGGCAGATCCTTAACCAAAAACAACTAACCTAAATATTTTATAAGGAAAACACAGACCAAAAAAGGGCTTTAACATCAAGATAATGGTTCTATATGACTAAACTCATACTTACAAATTTCATTTTTCGACTTTTCGAACATTTCAGAATATCGTGCGTCGTGTTGAACGCGAGTAGCAGCTGCTACTAGGTGGTGCACAGCAGATGAACACACGGCTCCAACGTGCTGTCTCCCACTTTGCCAGCCTCTATCTTGCTGTTACTTTTTCAGTGTTGTAATGCGGATGTGCGTAAATTACAGTTTCTAATTCCTCACACACAATGGCCATCACAATGCATGGTAAAAACACTAATCATTTCTTGTCTTGCAAAACTTTTTTTCTTCTTTATTTATTCCAATTTAGCATATTTCGGCACTAAATAGTGTGTGACTGGACAGATTGATTCTTGTTGTCCTTAATAACAACTTATTTGCTGGTTTTTCAAATATTTCTTTCAGAATCTTCATTTAGTCTCTTTATGGTCCGTGTTGTTTGCCTTCACTGCATTTGCCAAATGTTGTTTTTATAGGGTTGGGTTCATGATTTTTGAGTTTCCAATGGGGAGGAACAGCCGTTAAAATACTATTGGTTCTGTCTCATTGATCAAATACTCTTCTTTCGTCGGTCATCATAAATTCGTGAAGCTACAGGGATCCTGCTGCACAATGCCGTTGAATTGTGCACCAGCTACAAGTCACAAAACACTACAGTAGAACCTCGTTTTTACGCTTTTCAGGGGACTTCAGTGAAATGGTGTAAAATACAGGAAAATGTAAAATGCAGGAAATAATGTTTTAAATGGTAAAATATGCTTACTGGATCAGCCTTGCTTTTTCATAGTTTATGTGTGATATATGTACATAATAGATATCTAAATACTCGCCAGGGAGTTGATTATACAATAAAGGTTATCCAAATTTTTACTATTTTAAGCACCAGCAAAAACTGGTAATTTTATGGGAAGTGAAATTTTTATTCATTATAATCGAGGACGCCGCTATTTTATGTGCCAGGCAGAACTGGTAATTTTATGGGAAGTGGAAATTTTAGACGTAATTTCAGTCATTATAATCAAGGATGCCGCTATTTTAAGCGCCAGGCAAACTGGTAATTTTATGGGAAGTAGAAATTTTTTACGTAATTTCATTCATTATGATCGAGGACGCCACTGCTGGGCTATAACACATCTTCAAAATTACCTGAACCGCTTCGATAGATATCGTTTGGACACCGCTGTCAGGCTATGTAACACATCTTCAAAATTACTGCCTTTTACCAGACTGCATCCAGAGTCGAGTCTGGCATTGCCTGCTCACTGACCAACAGTTGAAGATGTCTGCACAATGGAGGCATCTTGGGCAGATGTCCAGGTGGTGGAGTAGGAGGAGAAGATGGCACCACAGAATTAATTATTTACATAGTAAAACTCTTACAGTTCCATTAGATTTGTATTTTTCGATGTTTCACACGACAATATTCAAGAATTAATTTGTGTTCTCGAGTACAAACATATGCATAAGTATTTTTATGGCGTTTGCATGGGATCGGCATCTCTCACTATTATCGCTTTTTTGAGGTTGTGGGTATTATGATACCCAAATGTGACAGATAAAATTCTTTATTAACCAGAAAAAATGTATCACAAAAAACAACGCAACTATTTATTCTCACTTCAACAAAGCAACTGGTTCCGATTGTTTGAGTAGTCGCCAGCCGCTCTGGCAAAGAAGCTGGCGGAAAGACGTACTAAACTGCCACAAATCAGCGTTATTCTCTAACAAACCGTTCTGTTTGTCTGAGTACATGCCAGGCGCTCTGCCAAAGAAGCTGGTGAAAAGAAGAACTACAGTGCCACAAATCGGCGCGTCTTTCAGTCAACAACGAAATGCGAAATATACGTTTGAATAAACGCACAGTGTCAAGAAACTCGAATGCGAATAATTTTTAAGCGCTATACTTTAAGGGGAAAGTCATACTAGTGTCAATGTATGTACATTACGTCATTTTTCTTCACGAACATGCTTTCACAAAGTGTAAAATGCAGGAAAAGCGTAAATATGTTAATACAAAAATGAGGGTGAATTAACATTGTAAACATAGGAAATTTGATGGGACCGACAAAAAATGGTGTAAATGGCGGGAAAACGTAAAAACCGAGAATTTAAAAACGAGGTTTTACTGTATAAGGAAAAAGTGCAGCTGAAGCGATGGTAGCACTTGAAGTGGTCAGTAAGTTAGTTCCAGATGAATGGTACAACACAAATTGAGAAGTTGCTAAACTTAATGCTGTGACTTCCATATTTACAAGTCACCAAAAGCGGTGCCGAGTTTTGTACTACATGTATGAAAATGTCATTAATTACAATTAACTACTTCTGTTAATGATGCAACCTGACGTTCTCAAGTTCGAAAGAAGCCGATTGCGATTACATTCGAGTACCGACTGGGTACTTTAACAGTGCATGAGGGTTGAGGGTTTTTTTATGTATCAACCTGTATATCCTTAAGTATGTGGTGTGGTAACATTGACACAGCATCATTTATACACAGACATATTAAATTATTTAGAGCTACGTGTTCAATTTTAAAAACAGAAGGTAAGTTACAAAATATTTGGGTATAAAGGCCTATAATTTTTGTGAAACTGAAGTACAAGACACTTATTATTCTTACATTATTCTCTTAGTTCTCAGCATCCTATCGAAATGAGATTTCCAGATTATACACTTCTCAAAACAATAAAGGGATCAGGTGAGGCGTATTACACAATATACATACAGTAACATTTAATTAATATAATGCTTACAATCAGTGGCATATATAAGGGGGCCTAAAGAATCTGCCCCCCCCCCTCTCTCTCTCTCCAAAATAGCAAATAAAAAGTATGGTACCTGAATTATTGTAATGAGTGAATGGTCTGCTGTGGTAGGTCGTACTTCGCTGTGTTGGTGACAAAACTGAGGTATTAGTGGTGTGAAATTCGTTTCAAACAGCTATATTTTTTATGATTTAATGTCAACAATAGAAAAGCATCTCAGTCAAGCAAAAGGAGCTTCAGTGCAACTTATCCTCTGAATGTGAGCAGCAATACTGATACAAAATTTTATTTGGTGTGTAATTAAAATTACTTACCTTTACTTTAATCTTGCGCACACTCCCTTGAAAATATGCTATATTCACCACTGGTTAAAATTGTTATTTGTGTGTGATACACTACGATATTACACTGTCTTTTTACTTGACGTTTACTGAAAAAAGTGTCAAACCGCGATTTGATGGATTACAATAGAAGAAGGTGTTTTTTCTTTTTTTTTGGGGGGGGGGGGGGATGGAGGGGGGTCTGCAGAGATGCATTTCACAATTGTAATGCACCAAGCCAACCCCATGAACCACCGACACTGTCGATGTGATGTGCCTTGCATGCCTCAACAACACGAACAGCTGTACCGTTGGTGCAACCACAGTGAAGGGGTATCTGTGGAGAGGCCAGACAAACTTGTGGTTCCTGAAGAGGGGCAGCAGCCTATTCAGTAGTTACAGAGGCAACAGTCTGGATGATTGAACTAGCCTTGTAATATCAGCTAATGTGACTTTGCCACATAGTTACTGCGAACGGCTGAAAGCAAGAGGAAACTACAGCCATTACTTTTCCCAAGGACATGCAGCCAGGTAAAATAGTCCCTCATTCAGATCTCCAAGCGGAGACTACTCCAGAGGATGTGGTCATCGGGAAGGCAACACTGGCATTCTACAGATCGGAGTGTGAAATGTTAGATCCCTTAATCAGGAAGGGAGTTTAGAAAATCTAAAAAGAGATATGGATAGATATAGTAAGGATTAGTAAAGTTTGGTGGAAAGGGGACCATGAATTCTGCTCAGGTGAGTACAGGATTATAAATACAAGATCAGTTAGGCGTATTACAGGAGTAGGTCTGATAATGAATAAGAGAATAAGAATGCCGGTAAACTACTATGAGCAATGCAGTGATCGCATAATTGTAGTCAAGGTAGATATGAAGCCAACACTGACCACAATAGCTTAGGTTTATACGCCCACTAGCTCTGCCGATGATGAGATTAAAGAAATGTATGAGGTGGTAAAGGAAATTATTCAGACAATGGATAGGAAAACTTAATTGTTATGGGAGATCAGAATTCAGTAGTAGGAAAAGGAAGGGAACGAAAAATAGTAGTTGAATGTGGACTGGGCAAAAGGAATGAAAGAGGAAGCCACCTGGTAGAATTTTTGCACGGAACATAATTTAACCATAGCACACACCTGGTTTAACGTATTTTATCCCACTTTTCCATTTTTGGAACAAAACTTTGTAAGTTTTCTGTGCACAAGGATATTAGCTTTTGGTAAGTTTGCCACACTGCTGGCCTTCTACATGCTCCTTGCTTTTACACAAAACTGCTAGTTGTGCTGCAATCATCTGCATAGCAACATTGTTGGTTCTGTAGTACTTGCTATTTACGTAAAAATGACTACAAGGAAAGGGTATGGAAGTTTTAATACATTTGACAGTGGATAATGATATTACAGTTCCTAAATATGACTATATATATATACAAGAATAATAGTGTGTGTGCGCGTGTGTGTGTGTGCGTGCGCGCACGCGTTATTTGTTCATATCTGTTCTCAACAATGGGTTATAATGCATAATAGGTGTGTGTGTGTCCATTTTTTGGAACAGTGGGATTGAATGGGTGCACTTGCATTTTAGGTTAACTGCCAATGGAATTATAGCATTATTAGATGATCTTTCTGATGCTGATTTGTACATAAATCCCCGATGAATCACGGCGGTCAGATGAAGATTCAGGTGACTAGTGTGAAAGTGATATAAATCATTTAAGAGGCAAATAGCTAAAATCTGTTGCAGAAGCAAAACTTACAAAATGTTGTGATGGAGAAATTGTTTCCCAAGAGGTAAATATTAAACAGTACAATGAATTGAAGATTTTTATTAGGGAATATGTTTATTAGAATTTTGTAATTTAATTATCTGTAGGTAAAGGTAAAGCAGTCAACAATCCGAAGATTGGTTTGAACACCACAGTGCTTTACTAGGCATGGTCCTGTTTGGAGGTGGTATGCCGTTGCCTTCCTCCGACCTTCGAACTGACTTACCCAGGCAGTTATAGGGGGACCTACAGTTTAACGTGGGTTCCGAACCACGGTGCTACTCGGTGTTTTTTCACATGAGCAACCTGCCAGAGGTGAAAGAAGTGGAAAGTGACAGATAAAAATCCTAGGACCCGACGGGGATCGAACCCACGACGATTTGGATTTGTAGTCTGGCACTCTACCACTGTGCTACGGAGCCGCACTAATTATCTGTAACTATATAAATATAATTTATGGTTCGTAGAATGATGTTTTATATTACAGATAGGTCCTAAGGACTCTGTAATGTTCAACTTCTGGTGCTGCCCATATTGACAGTGTTCAGTCCAGAATGTTTTACATCATATACTATGCCTGTTACCGGCAGAAGAAAGAGGGCCGATAGGATATGGACTAATAATGATAAAAATTAAGTACAGATGAAGATGGGGACACTTCCAGAATTTGTAACAGAAGAAACATCACTGTACAGCTATTTGAACTGTTTTATGATGACATTATTGTGGGCTTGCTAGCCAATCACACAAATATTTACGCTCATCGTCAGAGAAATACAACATTCAATGTATCGAGTGCAGAAATAAAAGTATTATTGGCCATATTTCTTCTGATAGGTTACAACCCTTTACCAAGATATAGAAAGTACTGGGAAATGAACGAGGATTGCCATAATCTAGCTGTGTCAAAAGCATTGTCAAGGGGAAGATTTGAAAGAATTGAGAGGAAAAATTCCTAGCAGGAAAGTAGATAAAGATTACTTACCAGGCGAAGGAGCACAGGTAGTGATAGTAACACAAATAAAACACACACACACACACACACACACACACACACACACACACACACAAATTCGCTAGCTTTCGCAGCCTAGCTGCTTCTTCAGACAGAAGGGAAGGAGAGAGAGAAAAGGAGGGTAAACAAATACACACCCACCCACACATATATACAAACGCAAACACACCTAGGCAGACATACTGTAGAAAGCCAATAATATATTGGCCTAGGTGTGTTTGCGTTTGTGTATATGTGTGGGTGTGTAGTTGTTTACCCCCCCCCCCCCCCCAAAGGTATGTCTTTCCTCTCCCGGGATTGGAATGGCTCCTTACCCACTCCCTTAAAACCCTCGTCATTTCCTTTTCCCTCTCCTTCCCTTCTGCCTGAAGAAGCAGCTAGGCTGCAAAAGCTAGCGATTTTGTGTGTGTGTGTGTGTGTGTGTGTGTGTGTGTGTGTGTGTGTGTGTGTGTGTGTGTGTTTTATTTATTTGTGTTACTATCACTACCTGTGCTCCTTCACCTGGTAATTAATCTTCATCTACACTTCTGATACCAGCTTATCCAAAGATGACAGATTTACAAAAGTGAGCCCCCTTTGGAAACTCTTGAATGATAGGTGGCTAAGAGCTTTCAATAATGAAAGACTGAAAAGTACTGATGAGGTTATGATTACATATTATGGCAGACATGGAACAAAACAAGATTTGACAGGTAAACCGATTACGTCTGGTTATAAAGTATGGTGTCTTCGCACAAGACTAGCGTACCTAGTTCAAGCTGCAACAGGAAACACAAGACCTGAGCTCGGTGTAGGTGGTTCAGTTGTGTTAGTATCAAAACTTCCATTTGAGAATGAACAGATGTACGATTTCTTTTTTGATAACTTTTTTACTTCATTGCCACTTTTGGATGCACTAAAAGAAAAAGGCTGCACTGGAACAGGAACAATTCACTCAAATACAACAGAGGGTGCTCCTCTGCAAGACCTTCACAAAATAAATAAAGCTCCAAAAGGAACGTATGACCAAGTAACAGACGCGTCTGTGTGAATGTATGGGTGTGTGTGTATTTGTTCACCTTCCTTTTCTTCCCCCAAGGTAAGTCTTTCCTCTCCTGGGATTGGAATGGCTCCTTACCCCCTTCCTTAAAACCCTCATTTCCTTTTCCCTCTCCTTCCCTTCTGCCTGAAGAAGCAACTGGGTTGCGAAAGCTTGCGTTTGTATGTCTGTATGTATTTATTTATTTATTTATTTGTGACGCTATCACACCTTTGCTCCTTCGCCTGGTGAGTAATCTTCGTCTATTTTTTATATGAAATACTAAATTTAATTGATTAAAGGAGAAAATACAAAAATGCAGTAAATGAAACAGGCAAAATGGACTACAGACGACTAAGAAATGAGATTGATAGGAAGTGTAAAATAGCTAAGCAGGAGTGGCTAGAAGGCAAGTGCAAGTCTAAAGAAAAATGTATAAATAGGGGGGGAAATAGATATCATCTGCAGGAAAATAAGAGACATTTGGAGTCTAGAAAGCCATATGAATATAAAGAACTCTGATGGTACCAGTTCTCAGCAAAGAAGGGAAAGCTGAAAGGTGGAAAGAATATATAGAGGGCTCTAAAAAGGAAATGAACTTCGAGACAATATTATCGAAAGGGAAGAGGAAGTAGATAAAATAGAAGATACTATAATGAGAGCAGCATTTGACAGTGCACTTAAAGAGCTAAGTCAAAACAAGGCCACTGGAGTGGATGACATTCCCTCAGAACTACTGAAGTCTTTGGGAGAGCCAGCCATGACAAAACTATTTCACCCGTTAAGATGTATCAGACAGACAGGCAAAATACCCCAAGACTTTAAGAAAAATGTGATAATCCACATTCCAAAGAGAGCAGGTGCAGACATTAAAGAACCATCAGTTTAAATAGGTCATGGTTACCAAATTTTAACATGAATTATTTACAGAAGGATGGAAAAGCTGGTTGAAGCCGACCTTGGGGAAGATCAGTTTGGATTCATGAGAAATGTAGGAATACGGGAGGCAATATTTACTTTATTACTTATCTTAGAAGGTAGATTAAGGAAAGGCAAACCTACATTTCTAGTTTTCGTAGATTTGGAGGACTGATTGGAATACACTCTTTCAAATTCTGAAGTCAGCAAGGGTAAAATATAGGCAACTGAAGGTTATTTACAACTTTTACATTAACCAATCAGCTGTTATTAGTGATGAAGGGCATGAAAGTGATGCAGTTGTTTGGGAGGGAGCAGTGGTGGTGGTGCAGCCTATGTGTACACTGGTTCAGTGAACACCCAGAAAAAAGCTCATCATCATCATCATCATCATTCTTTGTTTCATTCTTCTTTCAGATCATTTTATATGCATATTCAAATCATTTTTACTACATGAGAAACATTTTACGTCGTGGAGACACCACTAATACAAGTCTTAGCACGGCCTCCTAATACAGGTGGTAGGGACCGCAGCATTGCAATGCGCATGTGTGACCGAGGTTCAAATTCTCATCTGAATCTCCTGAAGGCGGCATACCGTCGCTCCTGCAGCAGGGAGGGGCAAGGAGAAATGCCATGTGGTTAGTGGCATCACGCTGCGGTGACAATGGTAGTGGGTTCTAGCCCGAGTGCAAACAAAATTTTTTTTAATGCAATCATATTTTTAGCAGATATGGCAAGAACAATTATGTTTGTATTGTTACTCGCCACATAACTTTGGACATTTTTTGCGAATGTGTCACGATTTTGAGGGTAAATGTTGCACCAAATTGTACCTCTCGACGCCAAATGGGATGTCAAAACATCAATGCGCCAAGAGGGCATGTGTGGGGGATGGCACTACTATCAAGTTTCGTTCCCGGGGAGTCAGAAATATCATAGATCTGGCACTGAAAGAAGTTATCTGGAGCACCTGCCACCACTGGAAAGGAGTAAGACAGGGTAGTAGCCTTTATCCAATATTATTCAATTTGTACATTGAGAAAGTTGTGAAGGAAAGCAGATAGAAATTTGAAGAAGGAATTAGTATTCAGGGTGAATAAAATAAAAAACGTTGTGTTTTGCTGATGACATTGTAGTTCTGTCAGACAGCAAAGGATCAGAAAGAGCAATTGAACGGAATGGCCAGTTTGTTGAAAGGAGTGTAGAAGATGAAGATTAACAAGAGCAAAACAAGGGTAATGGGATACAGTCTTAAAAAATAAGGTGATGCTGAAGGAATTAAGATTAGGTAAAGAAACAATAAAAATGGTAGAGTTTTGTTACTTGGGCAGTAAAACAACATAAGATGGTCGCATACAAAAGGATATAAAATGCAGACTGGCGCTATTGGTGGGCCTGATGTGATGGACAGATTTGTAGATTGTGCCATCATAGAAGAAGTGGTCCACGTCCCACAAGGTGACTCTTCTTCACTGAGGAAGAGCAGGTGAAACAGAAGGGAGAGAAGATGTGGTACTGAAGATTTGCTTGAAAAACCTTTCCTCTGAAGAAAGAGTTGTGCGTTATAAAGGTATGAAGAATGAGTGAGTAGTCTGGAGGATGTTGGGAGATGTAGTGTTCGATAGTGACAAGACTGAGCATGATAGTAGTTGGTGTAAAAAGAAACGATGTCAACAGTGATGATTTAAGATCCAGGAGGTAAAAGGACATGAATGGTGGAGTGTTGGGAAAAGAAGTTGAATATTTGATGTGGGAGGTTAGATTTTGGACAGTTGATTATGCTGGTAATTGTCAGAAATATGGGTGATACTGGAACTACTCCATTCAATCTGTTTCTTGGGTATGGTGTGAAGATTTACATATGAGTACAGATGGAATAGCTGATCACCCTATACTCTTTGTTTGGGGGTGGGTCATTTTTCTGTTAAGACTCTACTGAATCCTTCAACATTTTGAGCAAGGGAATTTTTGTCAATGAAGATGCTCTGTCCATGGATGGCAAGACAATATGTTTGAGGCTTTTTGGTGTGGAAGAGATAACATTTGAAAATGCACTTATTGTCGATAGCAATTAGCTTGATTTGGTCAGAGAAATGGGCAGAGCCATTAGAGAGGTGGCGAACAACATCCAGGAAAGCTGAAAAGGAAACGATGAAGCAATGGGAGTGAAGTGTCGAAGCTGTGGAAGGATAAGGATGCTGCTCTGGCCTTTGGTCCAGAAAGTAGTACTTTCAGAAAGCTCAATGGTGTCCTCTAAACGGCCCATAAAGAGCCTGGCATAAAAGATGTGTGATGTGTGTTCCTAGAGCCAGGCCACAGATTGATTGTATATGTTATCTTCAAGAGAATAGTCCCATAAGACTTTAATTAGCTCAATGCATAAAGCTTGATACGGTGGCTTTGCAATCGCAGACATGTTGGAGAAGTATCACTGGGTGGCATTTATTTATGCCAACTTCTGTCAAATTTGCTTTCTTTGTGATGGTAGTAACCTGTTAGGGTTGAACAGCTTACTTTTAGTCATTAATACTGGAACCAGGACATATTAAAGGTCTCTATGTTACAACTTAAAATAAAGTTATCCGATATTTGTAAAAGAAACACTCCAATATCCAATTTTACTTTAGCTTGGTTCCTGATTTCGTATCAATTTAGGTGTTTTAAAACACTCATTACTGACTGTCTTGGAAATGCAGTTCAGTAGAAACTATATGATAATGTTCAGCATCTATTAAGTCTCTTAAACACCTTTCTTACCCACAGCAATGTCTTTTAGCTTAAATTCTCTCATCTTTATTCAGTTTCTGATTGTCCACAATACTTTTAGGAAGCTGCTTGTGTTTGTCATATAATTTATTCATGCCACCTCACTAACAGTCAGCCAGACTATTGACTGTTACTGTCTATCCATTCTATTATCATCATCATCATCATCATCATCATCATCATCATCCAATGTAACATTTGTGTTTCTGAATTGTTTTCAATTGCAGTAAAACACGAAGAGACCTAAATAAGCTAATGTTTACGTTGTTTGAATTTTTATTGCACTGTGGTAATGAGGAAAATATATCAATACAAAAGAGTAGCCCAAAGCAAGTTAATTATGGCACTGTGACAAACACAAGGAGAAACTGCCTGACAAGCCACACACTTCCACATTCCTTTACTTATGACAGGTCTGATATCTGTTGGTTACTTCCGGCCAATGTAAAAGTCCTTCACATATTCTTATTGTTTAATCAGGGGAACCAACACATGAGCTGAAATTCTCAACCACTGAAAATATCCTAAATTTCAGGTACCTGTACTGATTTAATGTTATCTGAGTAAAATACGAATAAAACACAAATAATAAAATAGTCAGAACGAAACTTTCACTCTGCAGCATAGTGTGCACTGATATGAAACTTCTTGGCAGATTAAAATTGTGTGTCGGAACCAGGACTCGAACCCGGGATCTTTGCCTTTCGCAGGCAAGCGCTCTACCGACTGAGCTATCCTGACACCTCACAATCCGTCCGCACAACTTTAATTCTGCCAGTATTGTGAGGATGGATCGCGATGTGTGTCAGGATAGCTCAGTCAATGGAGTGCTCGCCCCCGCAAAACGCAAAGGTCCCAGGTTCGAGTCCCGGTTCTGACAAACAATTTTAATCTGCCAGGAAGTTTCAACAACAAAATAATTTTATTCCACAGAATACACAGCTGGAAAAATGGAGACTTGTGTGGTTAATTTTTAGGATACAAATATTTATTACATCTAACAGGAGTTGGCTACAGAGAGAAAAATCAATTAAGTACAAAGATGTGACTGGAAAGAAACTAGGCCTATTTATCTCTCTACCCACCCATCACTGCCACCACCTCCTCCTACCCAGTGCTGATTTCACAAAGCACAATCACCCATTTTCACAGGTTCCAGAAATAAGAACATTTTAATAATCAATTACTTTTATTTACTTTCATTTTCTTTTTACTGCTTTTACACATGTAATTGGAACAACCATTCTGCTGGCAGTGAGATCAGTAGTCGACATGTTATCCGAGCCATGCCAACAATGTTGCGTCGAAGTATTAACACAGTAGACAGTCTAAAATTAGTGTTTAAAAATGAAAATAAGGTAGATTAAAATGAGTTGCAGGTAAAGAAAGATTCTCAATATTCATGTAACAACAATTCTATTTTTTTTTTTTTTAAATGCTCTGTTCTTTGTAGGAATCATCATATGCAACATTACCATTTAAAGCTGATTTACACAAATAATTAAATTATATCTATATATATATATAATTTCTTTACAGACACAAAGAAAAATATATACAGCTTTCTACATCTGGCAGTAAATCATTAGCTGATTTTCTGAAGGAAAAGAAAAAATGAAACAACAGAAACTGACATAGCAAACCTTTTCTTTCAGGGCCTGTTTCACTTCAGCAAATAAATAAATAAAAAAATAACTGTTTTATCAATATGTTAGAAATTTTAAGTCTTTAAGCATTGCATGTATAACACACATCTCAGGTATACTACCACAAATACATTAAGAACAATCATTGTTTCAGATTTTGTTATTCACCAAGTAAATGATGGCAAAAGTGAGTAATTTTCAACGACTAGTGCAGAGTGCTTCAGTTAAAGCAAAATTATAATGAAATTTTACACTATTTCTTCATTCACTCATAATTTATTCACAAAGGACTATGTTGTCATTTCTGTAGGTGAAGTTCGCTTTTAGCCTATTTACAATTAATTTTATAGACTACAAATGTGTGACAAAATGTGTTATCATCCATTTAAACAGTGATCACATGTTAACTTCAATCAATACTGAAAGTTTCACACACACACACACACACACACACACACACACACACACACACACACACAAATTAGTTGGACCTCAAGTAAACAAGAATAATTTGCCACAAATGCACTAAGTTTCGAGGACTACTGTTTATCAATGTGTTTGAGCAAATACTTTATAATTTGAGATTACTTCTTCTACATTCACAGTTACACATTGGAACATCAGCTAACTGAGGTAAGTATTTAAATTATTGTGTCCATTCTTTTTCTCCTCTCAACTGTGGTGTGCAACTTACTTATCATTTCTGAAAACAAACTAGTGGCACTCGAGTAGTCCAAATTCTCAGCTGCCAAAAAGATTTTCCATTATCAGATTCTGTATATAAATATTTACATTTGCTTCTTTTTTCCTTCTACTTTCACACTTTTGGATGTCTATGTACAACAAATATTTTCACCACACAAAAAACACATATGATAAAAAAGTTCACAGCAATTTATTTACATAATACAGCAGCAAAATACTGTCTGTATTGCATTCAGAGTAACCACAACTATTCACAGAATTCTATATAAATACCGCATCACTATTTACACTAAAACATCCAATGGGAGACAATGCACTCAGTATCTACTTCCGAGTTAGTACAATGCTGCCTGGCAAGCTGAATGGTCCCACACGAGAATGTATGTCAACAGCTCTCACAGCAAAGTGATATTTGTGTCCTTCGACGAACTGAAAAGAAACAGAACTGACTATGACAAATTATCAACACAAATTATTTTAAGCAATAACAGTTAATTTGAAAGGAAAAACTGAAATGTAATTTGTTTTCAAAACGTGAAAAGCTACACTAAAATTTGAAGTTTGTGCTAATATTGGGGAACCAAGTTGAAACGAGCAGGTAAGACAATGATTTTACTTTTCAAATACACTTGTTTCTTTGTTGACATTTACTTCTGTTCAGAATGTAATAAAATTACAGGACTAAAAATATGCTCATTAGTCATCGAGTGCTTAGTACATGTATCACATATTTTAATTTATAGACTAAGGACATAGCTGTCCCTTGCAATTTACGACTTCTTGACAATATTAGGACAGTAGTCAACCACATAATTACCTAGTATTAGATATTGAACAGAAAGAATGTAAAAGCAGGAAGGGAAAGACTAACAGCTACTACTTTAAGGTGAGTGTGCAAGGGAATGATGTGATATGGATGTCATCCCTTATGAGCACGATGATAAGCTGGAGTCCCTGTTTTTGGGGAGGTGGAGGTCTAAAGGAAATTAGGCGAAATATGAGGGGTTGAGATGATTGTTAAGGTGTAATTTCCTTTCCTGAAGGCAGAAAGTCATCACAGAGTAACATCACAAGAGAAGCTGTAGTTCAGTCCTATTGGACCAGACGTCACAAATGTACCATTGAAGAATCACCGTAACTTAGATGTATCAAATTGGCAGTCATCCCAATACTGTGGAGTAACATATTGCAAATGCTCACAAATGCCGATGTCAGAGGCAGGAGGATCTTGGTCGTTTAATTCAACAATAGTGTCAGAATGCGCTTATGTTGGCCTCCTGATCAAATGGTGGTACGCCCTGGTGACACTTTGGATATCCGGGGGACAGCATCATTAGATGAGACTGTCGAAGAGGAATGCCGATGACAAGAAGGGAAGTATCTTTTCACTTTGTTTGATTTCTTTGATCCATGGCGAGTCTCAGGTGAAGATCCAGATGGTTGTTGGCAAGGTGTGCGCAGAAAGTCATCAAATGAACAGTCCTTGGATTTACATATGTCCATCTGCAGGGTAAGTGACTTCATTGGTTGGGGCAGAGGTTTGGTGGAGTGGCACGAACCCTTAGCAGATAAAGAAAATGCTATCTTGAGGATAGGTGTTGTCACAACTTCAGCAGTGAATTGAATGTCACAGACTTGCACAGGCATGTCTCCCTTGGTCGAGATGTAGCAACAACTGTGCTGTAAGTGACAAAAGGGGGTACAATAGGTTTCTAATTGGCATACAACCTTCAGGTAACTCATGTTGTTGGAGATCAATGTACTTAATTAAGAATGTATTATCTCTGATTTTCTGTGTTTTGTAAACTCCTTTTGTTTTATATGTTCTGCGATATGGTAAATAAAGTGTTTTGTTGTATTGAAAAACCGCTTTACTACTACTGTCATTCGCTACATTATTTTTGGTACCGAAACCCGGAAAGAATCCACAATTGATGCGCAACATCCAAGAATTTTTTACTCACTTCATGCGCCAATATCACGAAGGGTTCACTGCAATGATTTGTCACGCTAGACGTCAAAATCATCTGCCGACCAATGCATGCATACAGAGCTAAGTTCAACTGGATTATCACATTGTATATATCTTAGTACAATTTGTAGAAGCAGTTAATTACATTGTTGTGCACTTGACTGGTATTGTTGCTGTTCTGTTGGCGCTTGAGAACTGATAAATATCACATCTTGTACTACATCTGTAGCTTGTTTATGACCAGTGCTGCCATCTGTTGATTGTTTATAGAACTACATTGACAAGCGCACACAATTACAATTAGCTCACAATGTCAGATACAGACTGTGCACACTGCTGACATGTCCAAATGCGACAAATACATAGAAGCAGCCAAACGCACTATTTTGTGGACGCAGGGGGAATAGAAGGGAAACATGTGAATTCTATGGAGCATACTACCATCAATAATAAACAACCTACTATGACAGTCACTTCAGTTGCTTCACCATCTAATATCAGACGTCCCACTATAAAGCTTGAGATGTTTTCTGGAGATGTTGAGAACTGGGCTCGTTTTTGGGAGCAGTTTCAGCAATCTATTGATCAAGATCCTACGATATCCACCATTCTTGAACACATATTTTTGCGATGTTGATTAGAAGGCGAACCAAAGTATTGAGTAGATGGTATCACTGTGATATGTGACACGTACGAAGAAACTAAAAAAATACTTACAGCTCGCTATGGTGATAAAAACAGAATTATACAAGCTCACGTGGATTACATGGAATCTATTAAACCCACACACTTCCCGACTCCAGAATCACTTAATTCTAAATTTATCGATTGTAACCGCAGAATACAAGCCTTGTGAGCGCTCTGAGAAGATAAAAATACTTATGGTTGGGGTAACAAATATTCTCAGGGCTTTTCCTGATGATATCTGATGACTATGGCTTATTCATGTCAAGCAAATGGGCCTCTCAGAAGGGGACATACTCTGACTCGTGGAATTTATAGGAACGGAAATAGACGCAGCACTTGCTACACAGAAGATCCGCGGTGACAACAACATATCATACACACCCACGGCTGCAGCACTTCATGTACACACTAATCAGAAACAAATACAACCAAAGAGTAATAAATATTATGGCACATTTTGCATCTTTTGTGAAAATATGGCCATTGGGCCCAATAACAGACATCACACAACAAAAACTGCAAAGTAGTAACAGATGTTTTTTATGCTTAAACAGAAGGCAAAGTCTTAGATTGTGCGAAGAGGGGTAGAGTATTTTGTACTAATGGTAAAAAACAACATCATAAGTCAATATGAGTCACAAGTACCGGTACAACGTGTAAGAGCTCTGCACCACAGAACAATGTCATTCTGTTAGTAAAATAGATGCAACTACATCCACTTTTACATTCTTCCAAACAGCTCAGGTGCGCATAGTAGGCCCAACAGGACAAAGTAAACATATTCGATGTGTGCTTGACAACGGCAGCCAAGCACCCTTCATAGCAAAATCATTGAAAGAAGATTTGAAACTGCCTTTTTTAAATCAACGACAACTTTATGTCTGCACGTTCGGATCTCATGTGAGCTCCTCGCACCGGCACTTCAAATAGTAAACCCTTTATTACATTATATAAACAAACTTTCTTGCAAGTATTTTGATGCCTTATTATGTACAAATATCACAAATACATTACGGAAATGCAAGGGTGACCCAAAAAACATATTTTACTGTTTAAAACATTTCCAGCATTTTACTTTTTCCCACATTTTACACCATTTTCATTAAGTCCCTTGAAAAGTGTAAAAATGGTGTTCTACTGTATCATAATTTTGTTATGGACACAATTTCCACACACAAAAATTTAATCTTATGATGTTCTGTAAGCTTATGTGAAACAATGACGCAGCAGTAGTTTCACTGTTGGGACTCCTAATTTCAGCCTATGGGAGGCAGGCAAGTTCAGACAGGTTCCATATCGCCTACCAATGCAATGGATGTAACACGCGAGGATAAATATGTGGCTTCGAAATTTTGCTTTTGTCTCAAGAAAGCTTCATCTGAAGCCTAGCAATGTTACAGGGGGGATATGGAGAGCCTGTTCTTTCCCACAGCACAGCTCAAAGGTGGTTCAAAATGTTTAGAGAGGAGAGACAGACAATTTCAAAGGAGGGTCATTCCATGGCTCCCACATGACCCTCATGGATTTTGATGAAATTTTGTATGAACATTCACACATGTTCTCAATGAACAGTGTTAAAGTTTCAGTTTCAAAAATTCAATACTTCCGGAGATACAGTCACTTGTTTAAGACCATAACACAGCTTCCAATAGTGCGTCCTTGAATTTTCAGCAACTTTGAGATGATATATCTCTGGGAGTTTTTGCATGAAAGAAACAAAACTTGCCCATCTTATACAACTTTTAGAGCTCTTTAAAGTAAAATATTAAGAACAGGATTTCTGAGCAATTTTCATATAGAAAATTTTGGGCAAAGTTGGGCGAAAAAATTGCTGGTTAAAAAAAGTGCGAACTTTGGTTTTTTATATCTCCAGAAGTAATTGTGGGATGTACATGAAACTTTGCACACCACAACTCACCAACAGAAGGTCTTAGAATATAAAGTTTCATTCTCCTAATGCTTCCCATTATTTCACAAATCTAGGGTAAAGTTGACGATTTTTCAAAAAGTGCTAAAAATGGGTATTTTTAATCAAATTTTTCAAAAAAGTGTTTTCTCCAAACTCCTTTAAACTATGCTCATTAGAAAGAGCATATTCTAAACTATCTAGAAAAGTGGATTTGGTTTTACAATGCAAGCATATAAGGCCCTAAAAAGTAGCATAATCCTAGAGGCGCACTGGAAGTTTGAACCCATTTTTCTGGCACTCAAATTATACCTAAAATCTTTTATTATGTCTAATAAATATTTGTTAATGCCTGGGATAAGTGAAATAAGAAGTCCTGATGAATAGGATGTAGCTAAAGTCCGAATAGTAAAAGAATAAAAATAGAAACAATGTTATTTCTTAACTGTCCCCCATCCCACCTCTCTCTCTCTCTCTCTCTCTCTCTCCCCCCCCCCTCACTCTCTCTCTCTCTCTCTCTCTCTCTCTCTCTCTCTCTCTCTCTCCTCTCTCTCTCTCTCTCCTCTCTCTCTCTCTCTCTCTCTCTCACTCACACACACACACACACACAAACACTCACAAAATTATAATTTAGAATGAATGTAAATTGTAAAATTTATTTGCACAATCATCTAATTTTTATTAGCATTTTTAATGAACACCACCAGCTTACTGAAGGAAAATAAGTATATAAATGAGTTGTTGTGGTTTAACCACTGCTAGATTCATTTCACCTGTGGAAACCAGTATCTCCATCACCATAGGGGCTACGCTCGAGCATCAACAGCTATGGGTGAGTTTCTTTACACAGGTTTCCAAGCCTGATGAATGTCAACACAGACGAATTTACTGACGGAGCTGGAATAACTGCAATAATGTGGTGTGATGGAACCCAGCATTTGTCACTCATTGGTGGTCAATACAATGAATCTGCTGGACCGTGAGGGTGCATAAAGTTTATTAATGCACCCCTTTGCTCAGTGGAAGTCTCACAGATATTCCCAATCCAGCAAAAAGTTTCTTAGATTCATGCAACATATTGTCCAGTTTGGAGAGCAGACATTAATATGTCTTCTTTAGTTCTCTGACCCATTGTAGCTAGAAAAGATGATCAATCCTTTGAAACTCTGCTGGCCTGAATTATTGTTTCATCAATAGTTAAAAAGTGACGATTTTCTCTAGTGCCTGTTACAGTTTGTCCAAGTTTAAACCTCACTTCTTGTGACAATCCCCCCCCCCCCCATTTCATCTTTACTAACGAAAACAAATGTGATTTGATTAATGTTTTCAGAGAAGAAATGAAACAGGTCTAGGTGAGTAAGTTTGAGCACTGGAGCCATCACTGAAATTATGAATGTGAGATATCTGTGCAAACTGTGCTTTTATATATATTTGATGAGCTCCCTGACAAAAACATTAACTGTACCTGTGTCATGCCACAAACAAGAACTGATAATGCAGAAACTTAAAGATTCCACTTTCTCATTTTGATGAAAGTAGATAACAAATGGATGAATTGTTGCTTTCCAGTGGAAGCTTTGCACAGCATCCTGAATAATAAAACAATAATTTTCAAAAAAATCCATTAGGACAACAAGCTTTTTGTTTTCCAGATAACATTTAAGGCCTTTAAGGTGCAGTTATTCCAGCTCCAACAGTAAATTTGTCTGTCTGACAATACACCATTCCTCTTGATATTCATCAGAAAATTATTGTAGCATAGGGTAAGGTGGTACAAATTCGATATAGGTACAATTCCGATCAACATAAGTTTTCAGTCTCGTATTGTTGCTAGCACTTGCCTTTGTGTGGCGTTGCAGTGTAGCAGGTTTCTACAGCTCCTCCTGTCTTTTTTAAGAATACAACACTCTGTGTTAAGGAGACATAAATTTTTTCCTGTAAAGATGTACTTGTAGCTACTTCGTCGAACGTGCTCTTATAAATGTTCCAGTTTCCACGTGCTTGTAAACTCGTTATTGTGCAACGTTTGGTACAGTGAAGTATGCACTGGTGCCCGAAGGAAAAAGTGCTTTTTATGTGGGAAAAGTCAGTGATCAAAATTGTACGAGGAAGTGATCATAATCGTACCTAGTGTGGTACATTTTCTATCGATTTTTCTCAATTCTGTAATCTTTTTTTGTGTTCATAACAACATATGTAATTGTCTAATATTTGTGTTACATATTCATTAAACATTCAAGAACAAGTGCCATAGTTGAAATTATTTCTTTTCTCAATATATTTGCAGTTACAATTACATTTGTCTGAAATGATTGAAATTGAACCACCATACCCTATCAAAAATTGAAATAGGTTAGAGGAAACTAAGCAACCTATGAGTGGCTTCTAATTTTACCCAGGACACTTCAATAATTTTATTATCAGGCTTGGAAACCTGTGTAAAGAAATGCTTATCACGCTTGGGATATCCTGTGGTAAAGGAACCCACCCGTGGCTGTTGTTGCCCCTGTGGCGATGGGGATGCTGGTTTTCTCAGGTGAAATGAATCTAGCAGTGGTTAAACAATAGCAACTCATTTATACATTTCTTTTCCATCAGTAAGCTAGTGTTTGTTCATTAAACAGGCTACTAATAATTAGATAATGATTATGGAAATAAATTTTATGAATTAAATTCAGTTTGTGTGTGTGTGTGTGTGTGTGTGTGTGAGAGAGAGAGAGAGAGAGAGAGAGGAGAGAGAGAGAGAGAGAGAGAGAGAGAGAGAGAGAGGTGGGATGGGAGGACAGTTAAGAAATAACATTGTTTCTATTTTTATTCTTTTACTATTCGGACTTTAGCTACATCCTATTCATCAGGACTTCTTATTTCACTTATCCCAGGCATTAACAAATATTTATTAGACATAATAAAAGATTTTAGATATAATTTGAGTGCCAGAAAAATGGGTTCAAACTTCCAGTGCACCTCTAGGATTATGCTACTTTTTAGGGCCTTATATGCTTGCATTGTAAAACCAAATCCACTTTTCTAGATAGTTTAGAATATGCTCTTTCTAATGAGCATAGTTTAAAGGAGTTTGGAGAAAACACTTTTTTGAAAAATTTGATTAAAAATACCCATTTTTAGCACTTTTTGAAAAATCGTCAACTTTACCCTAGATTTGTGAAATAATGGGAAGCATTAGGAGAATGAAACTTTATATTCTAAGACCTTCTGTTGGTGAGTTGTGGTGTGCAAAGTTTCATGTACAACCCACAATTACTTCTGGAGATATAAAAAAACCAAAGTTCGCACTTTTTTTAACCAGCAATTTTTTCGCCCAACTTTGCCCAAAATTTTCTATATGAAAATTGCTCAGAAATCCTGTTCTTAATATTTTACTTTAAAGAGCTCTAAAAGTTGTATAAGATGGGCAAGTTTTGTTTCTTTCATGCAAAAACTCCCAGAGATATATCATCTCAAAGTTGCTGAAAATTCAAGGACGCACTATTGGAAGCTGTGCTATGGTCTTAAACAAGTGACTGTATTTCCGGAATTATTGAATTTTTGAAACAAACTTTACCACTGTTCATTGAGAACATGTGTGAATGTTCATACAAAATTTCATCAAAATCCATGAGGGTCATGTGGGAACTTTTCTCAATATTAGACCACTTGGCACGGAATGGCCCAGGAGCAAGGTTGACATGGTGCTCCAGTTATTGCTCTCAAGGAACAAAACAACACTGCTGCTGTCACTGTGAAAGAGGATTGACAAATTACGCTAATATCACTGTCTGAATTATTGGCCGTCACCCACACATTGGTGACAGAAACATGACACAAGAGAAGTATTTGTGGACAATGGGTTCCAAAACTGTTGATTCCTGAACAAAAGGACATTCACATGCTGGCCCGCATACCGTTAACGATGTTAGAGGAAGATCCAAAGTTTCTTTCAAATGGAATTACAGCTGATGAAACTTTGTTACATCATCTTGATCCTGAGAGCAAAGTGCAAACCTCTGAGTGGTTGCTTCAGCTGGGGAAGTTATAGTCTTTTCATTTTTTGATTTTCACGGAATGGTTTATCAGGATGTCGTACCTAGACACAAATCAGTAACTGAATAATACAACAGGGATGTACTGAAAACATTGCAAGTCCATTTCAGGAGCAGAAGAGCATATTTCCATAAAGCAGGCTGCATGTTACTCCACAATAATGTGCAGTCACATATTACCAATGTTGTTGCTGAACATCTTGCATAAATCAACACGAAGTGCATCCCTCACTCTCTCTATAGTCTGGATTTAGCCCCGTGCAACTTTTCTATTCCCTAACTTGAAGAAACGCCTTCCTGGAAGGTATTACCCATCACCAAAAGCATTGGTGAAGGCAGACACGATTTTGAAGGACCTCTCAAAAAAAAAAAAAAAATAAAAAAAATAAAAAATAAAAAAAAAAAAATAAAAAAAAAAAAATAAATAAATAAATAAAATAAATAAATGGTTTCCAGCATATATTTTAGGACTGCCAGAAACGCTGGCATCAAAATTATGAGGATGAGTAAAGGTATGTTGACAAAATATATATTGAATGGCCCTCATATAAAGAGACTTCCAATTATTTGTTCTTATCTGAATTTTAGTCTGTACAATACTCACATGCCTATAAAGCTAATGTTTCAAAAACTTTACAAGGCAATTAATGTTTTAATGATAACCAATTTTCTGTTAGTTTGAAACTAAAGCTTATAGTCAGCTTAACATGCGAAGAGCCTTTATAAAGGCCAATACAACACAAGTCATGCTTTCTACACATCCTATTCAAAATTACATTAATTACAACTAACAGAAAATGCATGTCAGAAACATAGATACCTGAGTCAATGTGCAAGCCATTGGTAATGGTAACGCCTTGACATCTCCAACTTTTTTCCAATGAGCTGTACTTGGAGGTGAAGAACTCTCCTGATACGCGTACAGTTGGTAACTGGCAATGGCTGCATATTCATTTGTCACTGGCATATTCCAAGACAGAACAATACCTGTATGGCATTAAAACAGTAATTAACATCACACAGTTGCAATTTCAAAGGAATTTAGGAATAATAGGTTACATCTATATCTTATTAGAAAGAAAATTATAGAGCGAAACTTTCCCAGTGGGATAAACAAAAATAAAAATAGAAAAGAGATGACTTACCAAAAGGACCGGCTCGTCGAGAGAAACAAATAAAAAACAAATAAAATCACACACAAACACACATACAAGCTTTCGCCACCACTGGCAGCTTCTTCAGGAAAAAGAGGGAAAAAGGGGAGGAAAAGGGAAGGATATGGGTTTTAAGGAAGTGGAAAAGGAGTCATTCCAATCCCAGGAGTGGTGTGTCTAGGTGTGTTTGCGTTTCGATATGTCTGAGTGTGTGTGTATTTGTTTACCTTCCTCTTTGTCCCCTAAGGTAAGTCCTTCCACTCCTGGGATTGGAATGACTCCTTTTCCACTTCCTTAAAACCCATATCCTTCCCTTTTCCTCCCCTTTTTCCCTCTTTTTCCTGAAGAAGCTGCCAGTGGTGGCGAAAGCTTGTATGTGTGTTTGTGTGTGATTTTATTTGTTTTTTATTTGTTTCTCTCGACGAGCCGGTCCTTTTGGTAAGTCATCTCTTTTCTATTTTTATTTTTATTAGAAAGAAAAATACATGAAAGTTGTTAAACATATTTTTCACCGATTTGTTTTCCTTTATTCCAATTTTCTATCATAGTTGCACTTTTTTACAATGTTACATTACTTGAATTGACTAGCTGAGGGCATTTTCAAACCAGCCTTACTCAAAAGTGCTAATAAAAGTGGATACTGCATTATTTTCTTTGACATTATTACCAAAACTGCTTCAGCTTCTTATTTCACCATTACTAACATGGCTCAAATAAGAAATTTAAGCATTTTCAGTGATAATGAAAAATAAAATAAGACTTTGTCCTGTATTTTTAGCACTTCTGAATAAAGCTGGTTTGAAAATGGCCAAAACTAGACACCTCAAGTAACAGAACATTGTACAAAGTGTAACTTTTAGCACTTATGTATAAGGCTAGATTGAAAATGGCCAACAATGTCCCAAACAGAAAATCCGAATAAAGGAAAACAAGTTAGTTGTTGAAGTTTGTAAAGATCAGCATTGGTCACTGTCCAGTCTTCTCTCATTACCGCATTGTACGCACTCCGCAGAAAATCTGGTGTTTGTGGAGACAATTCATATGACACAGGCTGTGTAGCAGTCATTGAAGTGAGCCACATCATGCAGGGCTGCATTCTCTGCAACAGAATGGTCCACCCGCCTCCTGCCTACAGTTTGACAATTGCTGTTCATTCAGAAAGACAGCTCGTTACTGGTCATATTCACGCTGGGGCCGAACGGCCATCGTCAAACTGTAGCCAGGAGACAGTTGGCCTTCCCTTACCACAGGGATTGTATCCCTGTGGATCCCAATGCAGAACCTGCCCAATCCACCCATCCATCCATCACTTCAGTCCTGGCACCAGCTTATCCTACCCCATCATAGGTTGGGTCACATGTGAAAACATTTATGTGATTTACTGACACTGCTTCAATCATTGCACAGCATTTTACATTGGCATGACAACAAGCTAGCTGTCCATCAGGATGAATGGCTGCTCTCAAACTGTTGCAAAAAGCACAATGGACCACCCTGTGACACAGGATGTGGCTGAACATAACACACTAGATTTCAATGGCTGCTTTTATGCCTGGGTCATCTGGACACACCCCTACACCACCAGCACCAGCTCTTCTGAATAGGGCAGATGTGAGTTGTCACTTCAACACATTCTAAGGTCTCACTACCTACCTGGCCTCAACCTAAGATAACTTGTCATCCCTACTTCGTACACCTAAATCCAACCCCCCACCCCATTCATTAACCCATATCTCTCAAATTCAAATCTTTGTTGCAACTGAGTGTCGTCCCTTAGAATATCCAATAAAATTACTTAATATTTTCCTTATTATTTTTTGCATTTCAAATGTCCCCCCCTCCTTACACACACACACACACACACACACACACACACACACACAAACCTCCCTTTTAATCTCTCCCACCTCTTCCCTTCATGGCATACCATGCTGTATCACGTATTACCGCCTGTCGGAACCTCTACAGTCCATCATGAAATGAGAAAGTTTCCATCCCCACACTTCCTCCCTCACTACAAGATGCCTGTAGCGCTGGAGCAGATGGAGATGGTGGTCATGTGTGCAAGTTATGTCCGAGTGATTGTGCAAATGTATGTTTATTTTTGTGATGAAGGCTGTGGGCAGAAATCTGAGTAGTGTGAATTTAAATGCAAAGTTGTGCTCATTGTGAGGAAGAGCACCTGAAGAACTAAATTTATTTTGTGAAACCAGCCTTGTCTTGAATGTAGAAGTTTAACCTATTTATTGAAATAAAAGTGTCACAAGGAAACTGTAATAAATGCTAATGAAACAGATGACTGAATGTACTGAGCACACATCTACTTAGAATAGCCATCAAATGTTAGCTGGTGGTACAAAGATTGTGAAACTAATGCAATATTGTGCTAAAAAAAAAAAAAAAAGTTGCATTTACCACGTGGAAACTGAAGACGTGTTGGGAGACTGAGGTCTTATTGACCACCTCACAAAATTCACCAACCACTGTTCCAGCTTTAGCCCCCCCCCCCTTTTTCTTTTCATGTAATGTTTTCTGTTACATCTCCCTGTATCACTTAGAGATGCTAAGTTTCAAAAGAAGCTATCCATAATGGGGAAGGTGTTGGTGAACCAGGGCCCTGCATCGAAATTTATTTAAAAAATTTAGCGCAAAAATATTTGTTGCTTAGCTGTAGTGTTGAAAAATAATTGTTAAATCCACAAGAAGGCGCCTACTAAAAATAAATACGTCTCTGGCAGAGTATACAATTACATTGAACTTTACATTCATTTGCATATGTCCGAAACAGACTATGAAAGTGAGAGACTTCAGTGGTACTCAATAACTGATTTTCACTCGCTAATGAACATTAGTACATTAAATTCCAACCCAACTACAAGTTTATGTACCCATAGTACTGAAGTTATTGCGGCAACACTTCAATGTTTGCATATGTTATACTGTTGGGAATTGTGTTGTTTCAGAAACCATACTAGTTCATAAAATAATCCTACAAAAAGAAGTGTTGCCAAACTACTAAAATCAAATATCAAATTCCGTAATTTTAGCACAGGCCCCCATAACACCTTAACTTTTGGCTAGAAATTGTGATAATTGAGGACAAGTCTTAATACTTAGCATGTCTGCATCACCATCCCAGTCCTTATTTGCCTCCAGTACTTTCTCCTCAAACTTTCCATCTTCATTCCAGAGAACATACTCAGGTTCGCACGAATAAAGCAAGTTGGAGAATATACTTCAAAGGAGTATACTCTCAGTGTGAATAAAAGGGCGGGGAAAGTTGCTCACAACATTCTCCAATTTCGTATGAATAAAAGTAGAAGTTTCTCACAACCAGAGATTTCTGAAGTGAGCTCTCTAGCATAATTCATGCCGAGTAACTGCTATTAAAGTTACGTTTTTACTGTGGTTTATAATACAAATGACAATTTGTGTTGTTTACAAGGCAAAAAGAGTTCCTGTACACATAGGCTAGTGTTAAGAAATACGAAAGGAACTAAAAAGTTTATGCAAATAAAAACATTTTGTATTTATTATAGTGACGAGAGTGATGAGTTTTTTCATTACAGACATAAGAAAGGAAATAGAAGTGGATTCAAATGTGTGTTTTACCCGTTTGTTGGAGTGCTTATTTACAGTTGTAAACAGCTACATAGCAAAATAATATTTATGTTTTTAAATAGGCACTATTAATAATGCCTTATGTCATTAATTTCTAATAAAGTGCTGACTTCACAGTTGGCATTACAAACTAAATATTGCTGCAATACCAGGTACTGAAGTATTTTTGTACTGATCTTGGTCATTCTACCCAAATCGGTTGGTCTATTTAAGATCAGTTCTCTGCTTTCATAATCTTAACTTCTGTTATATTAGACGTAAGTACACGACAGTAAAATTAATAACTATGTTTGGTTGTGTGGCCATCTTCCACAGCAGCTATTAAAATTAATTATAATAGGCAATCTGTCTTATGCTGACTGCAATTAAAGACATGTTTTACACCAAACACATTTTGCTTTTTATTTTAAAAGCATCTTCTGTGCTCTGTAAATGATACAAAGGTTTGTACTGTTTGGTTTGTGTACATAGATTTTAAAAGTTTTTAAAAATTTTGTGTGTTATTAAATTGATATTCTGTCTACACTCAGTGTTGTCTCTTCTTTACACATCCCGCTGCTGTTTCTCGGACTTTGTCTGGCGTTGGTTGGTTCCTGAAGTGTGTTTTCCAGCAGTTTATACATGGCACTTTCCACCTGTTTTTCTGACATTTCTTCCGTTTTATTTGTTGTCACTTCACTTATTTGAAACTGGGTACTATTTGGATGTGTGTGTGTGTGTGTGTGTGTGTGTGTGTGTGTGTGTGTGTGTCTGTCTGTCTGTCTGTGTGTAGGGGGGGGGGGCAGGGTTGTGCATAGTGGTTTTTGAGAGGGGGGTGTTGCTTTCAGAATGTTTATTTTTACATTAGTGTCAATAAGCTTGAATAGTGTGTTGTTTGCTAGATTGGTTTAGTCATTTATGAGATGTTTCTTTTCTGTTATTGTTTTCTGGATATGGTAGTTTTCTTGAAGGGGTGAGAAGGTGTTTCTTATTGTTGTTTATTCTTACGATTTCCATATCTGTGTCTCCGGTGGTGCTTTTATGTTGGTTTTGGTGTAAGTGCTCTGCAAACGTTCTGGGACTCATTTTATACTTCCAAGCTCGTACATTTTCTTTATATCTAGTGACTTTTTTTTTTGCCAATGTGTCTTCCATCACTGTTGCATTTCAGTTGGTATATTCCTGCTTTTCTTCAAAAATATTTTCCAAAATATATGGAAAATAAAGATCCACACAGAAAATCAAGAATATACCAACTGAAATGCAACACCTGATGTAAGCTACATTGATCAGACTAAAAGAACATTTGACATTAGATATGGAGAATATGTACAAGTCTGGAAGTGTAAAACAAGTCACTCAACGTTTGCAGAACACTTACACCAGAACCAACATAAAATCACCACCAGAGACACAGACATGAGATTTAAGAATAAACAACAACAAGAAACACCTTCTCACCCTTCAAGGAAACTACCACACCCAAAACAATAACAGAAAAGAAACATCTCATCAATGATCAAACCAATCTAGCAAACAACACATTTTTCAGGCTTATTGACCACTAACCTACAAATAAACATTCTGAAAGAAACTCCTCCCCCCCTCATCCCAATTAAACCTGCATTTCTTATCTGAACAAGATCTCAGACATCCTGTTCTCTGAAATTAAAAATCTCTCTCTCTCTCTCTCTCTCTCTCTCTCTCTCTCTCTCTCTCTCTCTCTCTCTCTCTCTCTCTCTCTCTCTCTCTCTCACACACACACACACACACACACACACACACAAATAATATTATGTTGGCAACAGTCACAGACCACACAAAAAACAAATAAACAGGCAGAAAAAACATAGCGATAAGCAAAACTAAAACCATTCCACTAGAAACATGTGATATGCAAAGGGTACACAGTTTCAAATAAGTGAAGTGATAGCAAATGAAACAGAAGTAACACCACAAAACAGGCGATAAGTGCCATACATAACCAGAAAACTCACTTCAGGAACCAACCAACTCCAGCCAACATGTTGGAGAAACAACAGTGAGATGTAAAGAAGAGAACACTACAAGTAGATAGATCATCCATTTAAAAACACACAGGCCTAAGGTGCACAAAGTTTTTAAAAACTGTTTTTAATCTATGTATACAAAACAAACTACAAACCTTTGTATCATTTACAGACCACAGAAAATGCTTTTAAAATAAAATGCAAAAAGTGTCTGGTGTAAAACAAATATCTTTAATTGCAGTCAGCATAAGATAGATTACCTATTATAGTCAATCAAAATTAATAACTAATTACATACCTAGCCGATTTTGGAAGGGATGGCGATTGGCCAATGAGGAAGCAGCTAAGGGACATAACTGGTGGGGAGTGTGTGTTAGGGAGGGAGGAGGTGAATGAAGGGGTGCACAGAAAGAAAAGAGGACTCCATATCTAGTCTCGGCAGGAGGACCCTCCTGGATGGTAGAAGTGATTCGATTGGGAATAATGTTAAAATTTGCGAAGTGAATGGTCTCTTCTCGGGGCTTTAAATGTGGCAAAAACAAGTGAATTATAGTGCAGATGTGTTTATGCTTTTATAAAAGAACTTACAAGTGTAGAAATGGTGTTCGGGTAACAAACTACAGTATTTTGAACTCTTTACAATTTCATGTCAAGTGCTTGTGAAATATACAGAGTTTCTGTGTTTCGTAAAGTTACGATTACTTAGTAGGGGGAAAGTGCTACCAGTTTCTTATCACATACAATGCAACCGTTCAACCATTTAATTCAGTTTATCATTAATAATTCATCTGACAAATTCCAATAAGGAACCAATTTGACTGAATAAACCTTATTCAATTAGACTCTGACTTTGCATACATCATTTGCAAAAGTTTGAATAAAACTATTTTTATTAATGAATCAGTTATTTTATGTAATGTCTCTGCATACAGTGTTTTTAACAACAGGATCACCGGTAAAAGATAATATCTGCAACTGAGGTAGTTGCTGGGGCACGAAAGCAGACATCTACGGTTTGACCCCAAGGTAACATCGGGCCAAACTTCTATATCCGAACTGTACATAGCCCAATACATAGGTTCTTACAGCATATAGTCACACTTTCCTTAATCTTAGCTGTGATAAATGCGGCAAAACACGGAAAACGCATACCATATTTACGCGAATAAAGGATTTTGGCATTAGATTATTTTAAAAAAATAATCTCCAATATAGGCCGCATGTTTTTTATTATTATTATTATTATTATTATTATTATTATTATTAGTTTCTTTTCAATTTATTTTTTGTCTAATCAAACTATCATACTCAGAAACACAATTTTAACGAAATCATGATCTCTTCAACAACTTCAAAACAAATATGAACAACTGCAAATCAACGAATAAAAAAGCAAGATGACAGGCCGATAGCCGTGCAGTGCTCCAAGTGAGGGAGGACAAACCAAGACGTGTTACTGGGAGTTTGAAGTGTTGTATAGCGTAACGTGTGTTGCGGAAATATCGAGTTTTTTCTGAGTTCAGTACAAGAGAAAAGAATTTGTGTGTGTGTGTGTGTGTGTGTGTGTGTGTGTGTGTGTGTGTGTGTGTGATCTTTTAGCTTGTGAGTGATATTGGGAAAAGAAAGCATGAGCATATTCTATTTGGTACAAGTTCCACTGCCATATGTAAGCTTCAGGTTGCCCAGTAACAGTAAGAAATGTGGGACATAAATTTGACGTTTATGAAAAAATGTTCATCACTAGTGAGGACAAACTATTAAATTGTTCGAAGAGTCGTCATGCGTTTTGAGAGACTTGCTTGACTTTGTAATTACAAAACAGAAACTGTGGTTTTGTTGTTACAACAGATATGATTCAGTTGCAAGGCTGAAAAATAGCCTCGAGTTCCGTGTACATCACTTCTTGGAAATTACCCTATTGAATGTGAAAGTAGTGAATCTGGTTGTAGTAAAAAATATTATTTTAAAATGTAGCATTTCAACTCAACATCGGTATTACCTACACAAATCAGCTGTTCCTCTATCATAACCTCTCATCACTGCTTGCGGTAGACTTCACCAATGTAAAATGTCACGGTAAGAACTCCCGCAACACACACTAAATTTTTATCGCAAATATTAGCTTCATTGACCACATTAAATTAAATTCATTTCTGTGCTTAAGATGTCTGTGTATTATGTACTGCTTTTGTTTAAGGCCACACGACATGTTAAGAACACCAAGGTCTGCAATGGTTGGCTGCAGTACAGAATGAAACCATTCAATTTATATTGAAACGTAGACTTTCACGAATTACCACACCATTTCCATGAACATGTACGTGTGCATAAACATAGATGCAGTTCTATGGAAGAGTTTCTGTGCCATTTTTTGAAGACTATCTATTATGTTTCTCAAACCAAAATAAACATGAGCATCTAATTTTTGAAACTAATGACTTAAGGGAAAGGGGAGGGGGCGAAGGGGGAAGGCTGGAATCTCAATTAAAGGCCGCACCTCAACGTTGGAAGCCAAAATTTGGGGAAAAAAGTGTGGCCTATATTCGAGCAAATACAGTATTTAAAAAAAAATTTCTTTAAAGTACTCACCTTGGTGCCTACTCTGTTTTGATATTTTCAATTCAGGTCTAGGAGGCATCTTCTTTAAGTCTGGATTATTTAGATTAAGGATTGGTGCCACTGGAAGAGGTGCAGGATGCTGCAAAAAAAAAAAAAAAAAAAAAAAAAAAAGAAAGTACTGTAGTATCATTTAACTAAAGTTGAAAGTACTAATAGTGTTAAAACCAATGTTAGAAGAATAAATAAAACCAAAAAAGAAGACTGCATTGTAAGCCAAAAACCGATCAACTAAATAAAAGTAAACTTGTAGAACATACATTGGTATTAAGAATCAATGGCAGAATCAGTCAATGATTATGAATTAAAATGACATTACATTTGTGATATTTAATATCAAGAACAACACAGCTCATTTTATACTGAATGTGCTTACATTGCAATATTGAAGATCTCTTAACTAGGTAGTACTTCAATCTGCGAGGTCTGCCACAAATTTAATAAATTAAAATAGTGTCATGCAATCATTAATTAACATCATCAAAAATGGGACCACCTCAGAATTTCTAGCAAAAAATATCATATTATTTTAATGTTTTGTTTAGTTACAAACATATGCAATTATGAACAAAAGGTCTCCAGAAATTATGAACCTCTGATTAAAATTTGTTAGGTATATGGGAACTGTAAAATTCCATACTTGGGTGCTGTCCATATGGTGGGGAAAAAGGAAAAAATATTGCAGTTGGTTTTTCCTGAAGAAAGTTTATCAAAAATTGTTACAAAGTATATAGCAACTTCAAACTATTCTTTTAATAGTTGCAGAAGGAAGGAAGATTAGTGTTTAATGCCCCTTCGACAGCGTGGTCATTTAGAGACGGAGCTTAGCTCTGATTGTTTGGGTAAGGATGCAGAAGGAAATCGGCCGTGCCCTTTGAAAGGAACCAATCCGGCATTTGCCTGGAGTGATTTAGGGAAATCACGGGTAACCTAAATGTGGAAGGCCGGAGGCAGATTTGAATGCGAGTCCAGTGTGTTACCATTGCGCAACCTTGCTCGGTAATAGAAATAATTGCAGAATAAGGCACTATTTCCAGTTGATCACCGATAGCATGATAAAGCTTCCCTAAATACTCCTTAACCTTTACCCAGTCTAAAAACAAACATTCTTCACTCAATATTTGCTACAGCATCTACCTCATTCTTATTAATAATCCTGTGAAATTTATCAAGCTACTGAAACATTCACACATAGCTTTAACGACAATTTAAGCACTCTGAAGCAGAATCTGCTAAGACCCTGTTTCTTGAATTTACTAGGGAACTAACTCAAGTTTTAAAGAGTAGATCATATACTAAAATATCAATACAAATGAATTTTTGTAGTGAAACAGTTTGGAGGTACACAACATTTTATTTTACCCCTGCTGACTTCAGAATTTGAATGAGTGTATTCCAATACATGCTGTCAAAAGTGTTCTCCAAATCTACAATTCTAGAAGTGTGTATTTGCCTTTCCTTTATCTTCTAAGGTAAGTCATAAGGTGAATATTGCCTCCTGCGTTCCCTCATCTTAGGGCCATTGCTTTTTCTTGTGTACATTAATGATCTCTCATCAGTTACACTACCAGAAGCAGAGTTCGTTTTGTTTGCAGATGATACAAGTATTACAATAAATAGTAAGTCAAGTATATTGATAGAAAAGTCTGCTAATGATATTTTCATGAACATTAATAAATGGTTTAAAGCCAACTCATTGTCATTAAACTTTGAAAAGACGCACTACATGCAGTTCAGAACATGTAATGATATTTTCATGAACATTAATAAATGGTTTAAAGCCAACTCATTGTCATTAAACTTTGAAAAGACGCACTACATGCAGTTCAGAACATGTAAGAGATTTCCTGACAGCATATGCATTAAATATGAAGAAGAGCAGATAGAAGAGGTTGACAGAATTAAATTCCTGGGATTACAGCTTGATAATAAACTTAGTTGGGAGGAGCACACCACAGAACTGCAGAAACGACTCAACAAATCTGTATTTTCAATACGAGTGTTATCAGGCACAGGAGACATAAAAGTAACAAAGCTTGCATACTTTGCTTACTTTCATTCCTTAATGGCATATGGTATAATATTTTGGGGTAACTCTTCAAGTCAGTCAAAAGTCTTCAGAGTCCAAAAACGTGTAATACGTATTATTTGTGGAGTAAATTCACGGACGTCTTGTAGAAGCCTCTTCAAAGAACTGGGTATATTAACTACTGCCTCTCAGTATATTTATTCGTTAATGAAATTTGTCATAAATAATATATCCCTTTTCCCAACAAACAGCTCAGTTCATACATACAATACTAGAAATAAAAATGATCTACACAAGGATTTAAAAGCACTTACTTTAGTTCAAAAAGGGGTCCACTACTCAGGAACACACATTTTCAATAATTTACCACCAAGTATAAAAAATTTAGCTACAAATAAAGATCATTTTAAGAGGAACCTAAAAGACTTTCTAGTGGCCAACTCCTTCTACTTCATTAGTGAATTTCTAAATTGTACCAAATGATGCATGCACTCATACTATATTAGTATTATTATATTATCAGCAAAAAAAAAAAAAAAAAAAAAAAAAAAAAAACACCCTTAAAAAATTATGTATCTGTATTTATATTATTAGTATTACTTGTTATTCAACTTGTAAATTTTGTTTCTTGACATGTTCCACATCCACGAGGATCCCCTCAATATGGATCTACGGAACAAATAAATAATCTAATCATCTAATCTAATCTCATTGCTCCTAAATCCAAACTGATCTTCCCGAAGGTCAGCTCCTACCAGACTTTCCATTTTTCTGTAAATAATTCCTATTAAAATTTTGAACCATGACATTTTGAACTAATGGTTCTGTAATTTTCACATCTGTCAGCACCGGCTTTCTTTGGAATGGGGGTTATTACATTTTTCTTTAATGTCAGTGTATTTCATTTGTCTCGTAGATCTTACACACGAGGTGAAATAGTTTTGTCTGCTTCTTCAAATTTTTCTCTCAGTATATCATCTTCTATTTCATCTTCATCTACTTCCTCTGCCCTTTCTAATATATTGCCTCCAAGTTCAGTTCCTTTGTACAGCCCCTCTACACAGTTTATATTCTTTCCAGGTTTCAGCTTTCCCTTCTTTCCTCCGAAGTGGTTTTCCAGCTCTGTTTTTGATATTCTTACAGCTGCTTTTCTTGTTTCCAAATGTCTCTTAGGTCTTTTTTATCTATCTGTATGGACCTCTGCTGCCTTCACTGTGTCATCCCTCAACGCTACCCATTCATCATTGAAAAATAGCTCAAACATTGCTGTACCTGAAGCCAATAAAGTTTAGGAAAAGTTAGTTTATGGATGCACGATGAACAGCTTGTCCCCAGCACCATGTAATTTACTCCCTAATGTATTAACAAATGTCCTACAATCCCGCACCAACCCCTTATCGGGGTTTTCTGCACATTCCTTTCACTTCCTAGTCTGCAGAGAACGTAGTCATTCCTATAATACGACCTAAGTTTCACCTTTATACAATATCACCATCTGCTAAGTAGTATTATGATCGAAACTTATATTTTCTGAAATTTCCACCTGAAATTAAAGCTAATGTTTGATACTAGTAGACCACTAATGGCCATGAATGCCCTTCTTTACTGTGCTAATCTATTTTTACCCCCCCCCCCCCCAACTTTGCTTAGCATTCAGTCATCCAGATTAGTCACTAAGGCTAATTATATTTACTTCACTATATTAGAGTACTTCAATCAGTGACCACTGCTGTTGTGTTATTTATTAATTGAAAGTCAGTAAAAGCTTGTAGCACACAAACTGGCTTACATACTGGCAGTGGTGCCATTGAAAGTGCAAAGCTGCTACCTCTTGGCTCTTCTGTGATTGCTATGATAGATTTTTACAAATTATATGCTTATGTAAGACTCCCCGTTTTTATTGCCCAAACATGTTTTGGCACTTATTGTGCCATCTTCTGTGGGTTTTTGTCTTTTCTTTTCTTTTCTAGAATAACATGTTACAGGTTTTTTTTAATTATAGGGTCATTTGACTGACTTGTTTGATTTGACAGTTATGTTCGATATATTAGGCCTAATTTTGTTTACAATACTTACATAATGTCATTCGCAGGATTTGTGTGCTGTTTTAATTCATCACCAAACATAATCACACATCCCAAACAAGAAACAGCAACACCACAGCACGAAAGTAAGAAAGCCACTATACAGCCACATATAACTATTTTTCATTATAACATCCAGGTGAGAGTACAAAAAAATCAATTAGTTTTCAAAATAAAGTTTTGTTGTTTGCAGCCAACAAACTGTGAAAACTTGTCATTTCTGTATTAAAGCAGCATGCAAATCCTGCGAATGACATTACATTATGTATTGTAAACAAAATTAGGCCTAATATATCAGACAATTTTTAGTGTTACAAAATAAACTACATTGCCCTTCTGGATCGACTCGATGTTATCAGTGCATTAATTTGCATACGAACAGCCTAGCAATGCAGTAGCTACTGCGAGGATCTGTCTTTGTTGCAGATTTGACAAGCAGTCTATCACTGTACAGTGGATGCTAGGAGAAAATAGAGAGTGTTCACAGAATAGGCAATATATAAACTCTGTTTTGTGTATAAACTCTGTGTCTATTATCTTTTGTTTCAATTATTGCTGTTGAAATGTTAATGTTGGAAGGTCTGTAGAAGCAGACGTTGAAAACAACTCTCGGTAAGTTAATTGGCACAAAAGTTGTTGTCAACATACCACAGAGATACGATTTAATGGAACAATCTGTTGTGAATTTGGAAGTGCACAAAACTAATGATAGACTAAAGAAAAAATGTAGTAAATTTCACAGCGCCTCTTGTAAATTCAGTAATCTTGATAGGGACCTGCACACAACTCAAGGAATGCACTTGAATAAAAGAGGCAAAATGACTGTCAGTAAATTAATTATCGATGAAATAAGACAAAATCCTCAGCAAAGTGTTATTAATACGTGCTTTGCCATGGAATGGCCCATACCACCCAATCTGACAAAGCACTCTGCAAAAAAAACAAAAATGCCACAACTCCACCAAATCCAAATAAAACCGAAATGGAAGGGCAAAAACTTGTAGCTAGTAACAACAAACCACACTCAGAACCGAGATGTCAGAAATAGTCACGTAAATAGGAATCAGGGAAACTTTAAATGCTTGCAGGACATCCTAGTAGTGTGAAGACTTTCACCAGTGTCCAGCAGCACAAACTTGGGTTCAAATTAATTCACCAAAATTTTCAAAGTCTTAGCAATACGCAAAATGAGATGGACACAATTGCAGGGATTGATAACCCAGATGTCTTAGTTATAACTGAACACTGGTATACAGAAGAGATAATTAGTGTTTCCCAGCCTCTTTCCATGACATTCTGTACTGCCTTCAGTAGGAAAATGAAAAAATGTGCTGTTGAACATTCTCAGTTCGTAATGATGATTTATATATTAACTTTTCCCAAGTTCGCATCACGAGCTTTGTAGGCCACATAAAAGGCAGTAATAATTAAGTAACCAATTATCACTTCTGCTTTCAACTTTGTCAAGGAAAATATGTTTAACTGTATCAAATGTTTCTGCATTTAAATATAAACTAATTACTTTAGGTATTAAAATAACTAGGTGTAAAGTAGATCTGAACATTACAAAATGTCTATATTAACAGTGAACAATTCAATATGCCAAAAATGTACGTTATTATCGGGACTACTAAACATGACGATTACCATTTTTAAAACTTTTAAAACAGTGGTATTCTGCAAATACGTTAATCGTTATTGCACACACCTGAGCATGTTGAGGTAAGGACCGTGACTGAGGAGAACTTGTTAAAATCTGTGCAGGACGAATTTGTGGTCGGCTCGGTGAACCTTGTGCTACTGGTGGTTGCAAACCTGTAGGACGTGCAGCAGTTGTAACCTGCTGACCCACTGCTCCCGACCCTATGAAACAAAATTTAACAATAATTACAGACATCACAATTTACTTTCCATCAACCCTAGGTAAATCTAACTATTTCAATAATGGAGGATAGATAACAACTCACCGTAAAGAAGCTCACTGAGCTACTGATAGACACAAAAATAGATAATCATATTCACACAACTTAAAGTTTCAGCCACGGCCTTTGTCAGAAAAAGAAACACGTAAATTCACGCAATCACTCACTCACACACACACACACACACACACACACACACACACACACACACACACACACACACACACACACACACACCCTAGACCGCGAGTGAGTTGGGGAAACCCCACACAAACGGCACTTATTGAGGGAGAGGAGTGGGGAGATGACGCAACAAAAGGATGCCGAGTGGGAGGGGCGGGAAGGAGGAACAAGAGTTTGTGTCATAGATCCAGCACTGAAAAACAGCTGAAAACTTGTAACAAAACGTATATTATAAACTTCGTTTTCAGGCCAGATATGACTAAACATTAAAAAATATTAAGAAAATTCAATTTTGTCATAATTTTAAACTCGAGTTAAATACCTTTGTGAACCTTCCAGGTGTTGTTCCTGTCGCCCTTCTTCCTTATTAGCCAAGATTTATTTATTCGCAATATCATTGCATAGGCAAACATTTCTCTTTGTCTACATTACAATATATTATTCAATATTTCATTACTATTATTCTCTAAAAATTGTGACAATATAACAAATGTGATTCTTAAGTTTCTCCCGGCGTATTTGATGATCAAAATATCCACGGGTGTACTGCCGGTCTATAGTGTCCAACGGGCACAATATTTCGGCGATCATACATGTCGCCATCATCAGGTGAACTGACGGACTGAGCTCCTGGAAACGCGCCGGCACGGAGGTCCGCACGCTACGGCTGCTTCGAGCAGCCGTAGCGTGCGGACCTCCGTGCCGGCGCGTTTCCAGGAGCTCAGTCCGTCAGTTCACCTGATGATGGCGACATGTATGATCGCCGAAATATTGTGCCCGTTGGACACTATAGACCGGCAGTACACCCGTGGATATTTTGATCAATATAACAAATATTTAAGTCAGTGAGGAAGTCCTAGTGTCAAAAACAGTTTGTGGACCTGAAAAAAGTATTAACCTGCTGGATACCATCATTGGCAACTAATTTTTTTTCATAGTATTTAAAATACTTTGTGCATAAAAAAAGGATTTTTAGATACTTATTTGCATCAATATTTTTTGTTATAATTACTTTTTTCAACACCTTTATCAAATGTGACACACACTGTCTTAAGAATAGGGTTGTGTCCGAGTGGTTCAGCTGAATCAATTATTCGCCGAATCTAGCACACTGGCTTCAGATTCGAGATTGAATGCATAATGGGCGAATACTACCAAGTCCCGAATCCAGAGTGTTATATGGAAACCTTCAGTTACGAATGTTTTAGTTTACTTCACATAACAGGGCGCTTTTGTTAGCGTTATTTACTTTATTTTTCATAGATCAGCTGAAAGACGTGACGTCATAAAACAAAATGATCTCACTTTGAATTTATTCAAATGAAACAACTACGAAACTTATGCAGTTGGGTGGCTATTGTGAAAACAATCTACCGTGTTTACCTGAATCTAAGCCACACTTTTTCTTTTTTTTTTTTGAGTTTTTGGGGTCCAAGAAACCAACTGTGGTTTAAATAGAGTACAAAGCTAGGAGCTGCCACAAGTAACTTTTACCATCTAATATAAGCAGTGCTACACAGGCTTGCTTGCAGGTGCAAATATAACTACTGGCACTAAAACTTTTGTGCTAAAAAAAAGGGGGGGGGGGACTAGTCTAATTTCCTTTTTATTTTCGACTATTTAATTTTAATACACAATTCAATGAAGGAATTTGAACTTCAGTATTGCTCAACTTCAAATGTAGCAGCCTTTCAAATATTAGAAGCAACAAAAATAAATTTCTTTACGTAAATACCAACAATACATAAGGATTTAGCATTCTAGCATTAGTTGCCTCATTCCGATTTCACACATTGTTTCGTCGAATTTTGTGAAGTTCTTTAGTATGTGAACCGTAAAGAAGCACTAGGATTTCAAGAAAAAAGTTATGTATCATATGGGGGAAAAAAGTTCCAAATCAGATTGCCTAACAGACATTTAAACATGCACTAGATTGTATGAGGGATGATGCTTTGTATGAAGGAACTGAATAACAAGGAATCAAGAGATAGTAATCCAGAATTACCATACCGGTATCTAATCGCTGTTACAAACATTTTGTAAAATTTTAATTATTAGTCTAATAAAATCGTTTTATATTTCCGCATTTAGTGTCAAAGTTATTTCCATTTTTATTTAGTATGAATTTAGTGTTGCTATAATAGCCATACACTTTAAGTCTTATCTAAAAGCTACTACGAAAAGCCTATTAGAGGCAAGGTATTGTTCCTATGAATCATTGTAAATTCCACATTCTCTTCATCTTCCATGTTAGCTGTTACCACATTTAAATTCCGTCCACCTAACAAACACGAAAGACAACAGCGAACAGGGAGAATATATGTTTCAGTTTAATGTTTACATTTGTATTATTCTTATGCTAAACGGGAAGTCAGAAATGAAGCACGGCAGGCAACTGACTTATAGTACCAATTTTTAAATCTTCTACAAATATAAATTCTTTGCAGGGAAGTTATTTGATCTTATATGTTTGAAAGAATAAATAACTCTACAAAATAACTTTGCTTAACCCTGAGGAATTAAGTACTTTTCACAGTTCTGAAATGTCTTCGTGGCAATAATGAGTACACACACATAGAATAAACACATTTCTCTGTGTCTAAATGTACTGTCTATCACCCATGGAATGCCTGACATGTCACTATAAAATAATTTAACATTTCCACTTCCTATTTTTTAAGAATCTATTTTTCCAACTACCAAAATATGTATTCATCTTTTCAGGTTTTATGTTTGACTCTTCCCCTTTGAAAAAAGAAAAAAAAATCCAATCCTTTCCTTTCTACGACTTCCATTATGCAATTATTTTTTATTTCATCAAAATGAAACAGTTTGTAACAGAGTGAAGAAAGTTTTTTATTATCTTTTACAGCATCTAAACAACATATATATCTGCAAAATGTTTCATACAAATTTCTTTTAAGGGGAGGGGGAAAGTATTAAAAATCCTAAAGATTTAAAATAAAAATCTAAATGGAATTTTAATTTCTTGAATTTTATTGCAATGCTGTCATTTGAGATCCAACTAAGGAGGCTTTATCTTCCTCACTGGCTGTGATAGAGTAGTAATTCTTTCTAAATACTTTTATTTGACTTGACAGATTATTTGGTTTCGAGATTCGGAAGATTCGATTCAGGTTTGGAATTCAGCATATGTTTTATTTAAGATTCGATATTTAGATTTGAATCAGTAAAATTGGGGTTGGATCCATTCCTACTTAGGAATAGTGTCATTTTCTACATACCACTAAAAATTTTCTTAAATATGACAAAATATAGTACCGAAAATGGAAAATTTACCAGAAAATTACACTGATTTAGGGAATAACAACATAGACATTTTCCTGTCTCTAGCTATGATAGATTGGGAACAGTGCTGGCTGTTAATTATGTGTAAACATTTTGCCCCTTTTCCTTAAGAGCAATGGGGATAGTCAAAGGAATAAGACTCAAGTGAGGATGACATTTTTTGGATTCCTTGTGCTGAAGACTAATTACTGTATTTACATTCAGATCACTGGTAAAGCACAAACAGTTTTTCCAATGATTACCATGAACTCAAAGAACACAGCAGAACAATCTAAAAACATGAAGTTCATGGCCAACTGCACACGACAGTTTTGTTTTTCTTCTTTTAATACATATTGACATACCTTCAGCACTTTAGGTTTACACGCCTTAGAACACTTCCTCAGATTTCGATATGTTTCAATACTTTAAACCAGGCATTGCCAAACACCCTCCTGCCAACGGAAAGGCCTTTGCTGTGCCCCTGCACTGCACACTGCACAGACAGCGGCGTGCGGGGCACTAGCGACACACGGTCGTGGCAGACGGGTGAACTACAGTGTACTCCGCCTGCAGGCGCGCCTGCGTAGTGAAATGTATGTACTCACCTACAAGTGGCGACACGGACACCACTGCTCCATTTTTAACATAAACAGCTGGGGCTTGATTCTTTTGTCCACTAGTTACAGTTACCACAGCATTCGCCACACCCTGTAAACAGAAGTCTTCAATCCTTAAAAATGATACCTAGTTTCAAATACTTTAAACATAATTAAGGGACAAGTAAGAAACAATATTTTGAAATAGCAAAGAACATACACACTATAAATAAGTTAAGTCTATATAGTCTAGCCTTCATTATGTGCTCTCCTCCTCAAACAGAACTGCAGGATGATTACGTAAATTAATTACTAATCAGAATCTAAACAGTATTGTGGTTTTGATTTACCTAAACATTAGTAATTTAACCTGGGCACTCAAGCGGGGCATGCACGGGTGCAGTGTTGTGCACGAGTTTATTTTATTTTCCTCCCCTCATCTGCCTCCCCACTCCATTCGTAAGCTGCATCTCATTCCTCCCATCTAATATGTACATGCTCTGCACACTCGTGCTGTATCCATCCCCACCATCGTGACACAACCTTCCTATCCACCCTCCTCTCCCCTCCCCTATTTCCACACCAGAGAGTGTGATTCGAAGTGTGGCAGCTGGAGGTAATGGTTGTACTACTGTGTTGTGCGAATGTTCTATTTTCTGAAGAAGGCTACAGCTGATAGCTGTACTGCTGTATATGTGTGTCTTTTTTGTGTGCCTGTCGCAGCTCGTCGTCACTTCTTTGCGGCGAGTTGTAAAATGTCGTTATTACTACTGTTAATTCTAAGCTGATATTTCCATTATTAGAAGATATCACACATTAAGATATGCCAAAATCGAAATTTTTCATCAAATATTTTTTTTCCCCTTAAAATTATTTGATAATATTTTACAAATGCTGGAACAGTGCCTTTCAGCATCTGCAGATCTTGGGGTGGGGGAAAGCAGGAAATAAAATGGCATGCTAACAAATTTGGCCTTTAATCACTATTTTAGGAGCACATAATTTTATATCTAATCAATTTCATATGTTTTTAATTAGTAATGTTTCTTGAGCATTATTTATTTACTTATAACAATTTACAAATGCCTGCTTTACCTCCCCTATATTTCCACAAAGAGCCCAAGATTAGAATCAATTGTTTCTTCTTATGTTCATAACCCACTATAGACTGTATGGCAGAGGGTACTTCCAATACAACCATTTATCAAGGTTTCTTCCTGATCACAGGAAGAATTATTTCTTCAATGGTTGCGTGTATTCCATAATTGACATGAATCTTGCCTTCACAATCCATACGGAAGCATCATATAGGAAGTTGTAATATAAGCCTACATATTCATCATTTTCTTGATTTGCAGCTCTTATTTTTCCGTGTTTGCAGTAAAAATTACTGGGTATGAGGTCCACCTGATGTGCAAAACACTGTTTTTATTTAGCACCCAAACTAGTTTCAGCATCTCTGTGCCATCATCAGTGGGCTTTCAATTCATTTCATGCTGTGAAAAACAAATTACATTTATTTTACTATTGTGCTAGTTGTAAATTTAGGCCTAAATTTACAACTAGCAAAATTCCTTAAGACACAGAAATTGCCTCCCCTGGTTTTGGTATAGATTCATAGATGATATCTTTTTGGTCTGGACTAATGGTGAAGAAACCCTTCTGAACTTCCTTCACAACTTTAACTCGTTCTCCAACCTACAATTCACCTGGTCCTTCTCTAAAACTCAAGCCTTCATTGATGTTGACCTTCACCTTGCCGAGTCCCACATCCACACCTCAGTCCATATTAAACCCACAAACAAGCAACAGTACCTCCACTTTGACAGCTGCCATCCCTTCCATATTAAACAATCCCTTCCCTACAGCATGGGCATCCTTGGGGAAACAAATCTGCTCCAGTAACAAATCACTCACCACCTACAACAACAATCTATCCTATGCTTTCCTCTTCCACAACTACCCTACAGACCTCTTCCGCAAGATCTCCCGAGCTGTCCATTCCTCTCCTTCCGACAACAATGTTCCTAACCCCAGACCACCCAGAAGCACTCCCTTAGTCACCCAGAACCATCCTGGCCTGGAATGCCTCAACAAATTCCTCCAACAGGGCTATGACTTTCTCAAGTCGTACCCTGAGATGAGATCATCATTCCAAACTGTTCTTCCCACACCACCCACAACAGCCTTCCACTGTCCTCCCAACCTCTGCAACATCCTTGTCCACATCCCAAAACTACCCTCCATACATAATGGTTCCTATTCCTGCAACGGATCCCGCTGAAAAACCTGTCCAATGGATCCTCCCACTACCAAATACTCCAGCCCCACGACAAGAAGAACCTCCCCAATTCAAGGCAGGGCCACATGGGAGACAACACACATCATATATAAAATGGCATGTGTCCACTGTGCAGCCTTTTATGTTGGTATGACTGCTAACAAATTGGCTGAGCGGATGAATGGTCACAGACGGACTGTTTGCCTGGGAGACACCCAATATCCTGTGGCAGAACATGCCCTCCAGCATGAATCCAGGGACCTTGGCAAGTGTTGCAAAACACGTGCCATTTGGATACTACCAACTAACACCAGTCCCCCCCCCCCCCCCCCGTGTGTGTGTGTGTGTGTGTGTGTGTGTGTGTGCGCGCGCGCACGCGCGCCCGTCTTTCCCTATTAATCAAAAACGTTTTAGACAACCCCCCTCCTACACTCCTCAGCATCATTCATTTCACTCATCTGCTCTCCTCTTTACTGCTTCATCTTTCCTCTTTGACTATATATATCGTCTCTGGCTTGGCTTAGTACTAATATGCAGTATCTCTCACTTCCACACTCCTCAAACACCACCTCATGACCTAGGTCGTGAATTACCTTTCCCTTCCGTTCCCATCCTTTTTTCTTCCCTTCTCTACCACCTGAAGAAGGAACTGTGTTCCGAAAGCTTGTCCTTTTCCGTCCTTTCTTCTTCTTCTTCTTCTTCTTCTTCTTCTTCTTCATTTGTGTCACTATCAGTGTTACAGCACAAAGGTAAGTACTGGCCAGCCAATCTCTCCTTTTGAAAAATAATTTATTATCTCTGAGGAGAATTTCCATCATTCATTGAATAAAACATAGTATGCCTGTTGTATGTGTGTGGAAGGGGGCTGTCAGTTAAAACTTTATCAGATAAAAGTCTAATCATGGATAGTAAAACTGGATTGTATACAAAAATTGTGATAGTGGTAACCCATCTTTTACCAATAATGTAATTGATCCCTTCAACAAATAACTGCTCTTTACTTGGAACAAAGCAAAGGTCACACCCACATATGAAGATAATAACAGAAATGTTCTGTATGACTACCTTCCAATATCACTAACATCCATTTGTTAAAAATCTTGGGACAAATTCTTATCTCGTGTAAGACAGTCCCCCCCCCCCCCCTCCTGGCCAACCTGCAGATTCCAAAACATCAGTCATTTGAAACCCTACAAAGCCGCAGCACAGTATGTAACATCTGTGTCTTAAGATCTTTTGAGAGCAATATATGGCTGCCTTCAACATGGCAGTGCCCAGTTAGTGGATATAGTTTCACTTGGCTGCTGATGGTTTTTCTTTTTTTCTCTCTCTCTTTCTTCAGAAGTTGAGTACCAGTGATTAGTGCCAACAGAGGCTATAAACACAGGTCCATATTTGGTCACCCTGCCAGTCTGGCTGAACTGGATGGCCTAGCAATTTCATCACAGGAGGTACCCTCACACAACTGTGTATGGGGCGACTGAAAATATTTGGTGCTTCTACTAAGAAGAATACTATCAAGACTAAAGGAATAGTATTTCAGGCTATATTTGACAACCCTTCTGTTTTTCTAGAACTTCATAAAAAATTAAGAAAAATAGGCGTTCCTAGTATAAATGTAACAACTTTTACAATTGAACTTCACACACTAAATATTTATGTGTGAACTACCTATGACGAGGAACATGTGATGCCATATTGAGTTTCAAATAACTTGCCTCCATTAAGTAAATGCCACTAAAATTTAACATAAATATTGATGTTCATTTGGGTAAAATTAATTGTGCAGCATGTAGCACTAAACTTTTCAGTGCCATTGCTGATTTTTAGTATCATACATAATATGCAGGCTTCACATTTGAAAATTCTTAATGAATTCACCCAATGAAGGAAGATATGATATTCCCAAGTGAGTCAGTCTCAAAATAATTTTTACAAACTTGCACTTTAATGCATTACTTCTTCACAAAAACATAGTTTCATATAAAGTAAATGGATGAGACATTACATATTTTAAAAATATGTAATAATGAAGATGAGTACAAACCTGTGACGGGGAGCTTGCTAAAAGAACAGGTCGCTGTTGCAGCTGATTTGAAGTCGGCACAAGATAGGTTAACCGAGGCACAGTGCTGTTGGTTGTAACTCCCTAAAATAAAAAAAAGAACACCACACACCCTTAATACATATCAAATGAACTATTTCAAGAACTAGCCTATAAAAAGCCACCCTAGCTACATTAGATGTGGTAAGGTAGTGCTACTGCACACTGGGAAATCAAAAGGGATTTTTCTGGATGGATGGGGGAGGAGAGGGGACATTATTATTAGGGTTGTGTCAGAGTGGTTCGGCCGAATCCATTATTCGCCGAATCTAGCACACTGGCTTCGGATTCGAGATTCGGCGCATAATGGCCGAATACTACCGAATCCAGAATCCAAAGTGTTATATGGAAACTTTCAGTTACGAATGTACATTACGCCATGTAATCTTCTGTGTTAGCTGTTACCATATTTATATTCCGTCCGCCTAACAAACCAGAAAGACAACGGCAAACACGGAAGAATATACGTATCACGTTAATGTTACATTTGTATTATTCTGATGCTGATTGGGAATACTTAGAAATGAAGCACGGCAAGTGACTTCTAGTAGTGATTTTTAAATCTTGTAAGAATAAATATTCTGTGCAGACTAGTTACGTGATCTTAAATGTTTGAAAGAATAAATAAATCTGCAAAATACCCTTGCTTAACCCTCTGGAATGCACAATCTTTTCGCAGTTATGAAATGTCTTCGTGGCAATAACAAGTACACATATATCGAATAAACGCGGTTTTCTGTGTGTTTGAATGTTCTGTCCGTCACTCCTGAAATACCTGATATGTCACTATAAAATTATTTAACATTTACACATCCTAATTTTTAAGAATCTATTATTTAACTTCCAAAATATCTACTCATCTTTTCAGGTGTTATTTTTTAGTCTTCCCCTTTGAAAAAAGAAAAACCTTTCGTAATCCTTTCCTTTAATTTTTTTATTTCAAAATGAAACATTTTGTAATAGAGTGAAGACAGTTTCTTATAATCTTTTAGGCCATCTTGACAACATATATATCGAAATGTTTCATACAAATTTCTTTTAAGGGTAAAGGGTATTAAAAAATCTTTAAGATTTAAAATAAAAATCTAAATGACATTTTAATTTATTAAATTTTACTGTTAATATTGTGTTTTGGGATTCACCCCAGAAGGCTTTATCTTCATCACTGGCTGTGATAGAGTAGTAATTCTTTTTAAATATATGTACTTGAGTTGACAGATTATTTGGGTTCGAGATTCGGAAGATTCGATCCGGGTTCGGTATTCAGCGCATGTTTTATTTAAGATTCGGTATTCGGATTCAATTCTGTAAAATTAGGGTTCGACCCATCCCTAATTATTATACCATTACATTGATTCCAGTCAGGGAAAACAACTTTTATAAAAGTAAATTACTATGTCAGATTTCCTTAATTTTTATAAAAGTCAAATTTTAACTGATTTTGTAGAAATGTAGGATAAGTACATCAATGATATTTTACACTGGAAAACTATTTTGTTATGTAATAGTGTTCAAAGTTTGATGTTGAACATACCCATAATCAATAAGATAGTATGAAGGCAAACATACAACTATTTACAGAGCTATTTTTACAGCTACTTTGCCTCAATTTATGTAGCACTGTCAGCCAATGGTTTATAAAATTAAACCAGTATTTTGGGAGAGCTTAAGGCATGCTGTTTCTAATGAGACTGGTTATGAAGCTTTAATAGAAAACACTATTTCACGTTTTCAGAAAAAAGTCTTGTTCTTTCAGACATTATTTGTAGACAACAGAAAGCACATAACAGGATCTGAACATCACATGGCATCAGCCAGGATTTTCTGCACAAATAGGGCATATTACCAAAACCCAAGCAGAGCTGGACACTGTTAATCAAAAATTTACCTTCGTTAATCATTAATCCATTACTAAAAAAGTTAATGTCGTTAAAAGTTAAAGTGTTACTTTCCGGACAATTAAATGGAAGTTAACATTAATAGTTCACTCGTAAAAGTACTGTGCATCCACACAAAAACTCGCCTTCAGTCTCCAAAGTTATATATTTGCAGTTGTACTATTAAAGTGAGCAATTAAATAAAACATATTACCTATCTGACATTTAAAAAAAATATATTTTGGGTGGGCAACTTTAAGTAGGACTGAGTATAAATAAAAACTAGTGTTACTCTGACACTATCTTGGTACTCAGCTGTGAGTGTAGAAAAAATGAAGACTAATCACCATGTTGTAAAGTTACAAAACCGCCTTCACTAAAGTCATTCGCTTTGGTGGAAAAAGATTATGTTCTGTGAGATGATTAGTCTTCTTGTACATAACGAAGATTTTGACATTTGTTTATGATCTCATACGGCTGCCAGGACATAATGTCTTTAAGAAACATTAACATATTGAAATTCTAAACTGTTGGGCAAGTTTGGGAGTCTAAACACATTTTCCCCTTAGGAAAAAGACATTCCACTGCAGCACATGAAGGTAATATATTTTATAAAATCATCTATTAAAACACGTATAAAAATAGAAATCAAATAACTTACCCAAAGCACAGGCTTGTAGATAGACACAAAAACACAAATAAAAACAGACAAGATTCGGCTTTCGCAACCATTGGCAGCTTCATCAGGAAAAGAGGAAGGAAGGAGGGGAGGAAAAAGTGAAGGATTCAGGTTTTAATGGAGTAGAAGAGGTGTCATTTCAATCCCGGGAGTGGAAGGGCTTACCTTAGCGCGTTGCATGTGGATGTGTGTGGATGTGTACGTGCGCGCTTGTTTACCTGTCCTTTTTCCCCCTAAGGTAAGTCCTTCCACTCCCAGGATCGGAATGACTCCTCTTCCACTCCCTTAAAACCTGAATCCTTCCATTTTCCCCTCCTTCCTTGCTCTTTTCCTGATGAAGCGGTCAAAGGTTGTGATAGCTCAAAACTTGTGTTTGTGTTTGTTTTAATTTGTGTTTTTGTGTCTATCTACGAGCCTGTGCTTTGGGTAAGTTACCTGCTTTACATTTTTACACATATTTCTCCCACCAGGAAGGTTTCCTTCTATAATGTTAGTTTCCTCTATTAAAATATCCCCCCCCCCCCCCCCAGAAATACCACCATCTTAAATGATTATTTTGATTTCATGTCCAGCAACATTTTCATTAGACTCTGTGCTTTACTTGTTAAAACGTATTTGGCCTGTGGTTTCCTTAGATCGAATGACAAAATTTTAAAATCTTGCACAGAAGATGTGTTATAAACAAACAAAACACATCTGGTGTAAGATATTTATTTAATTGCAGCCATCACTAATATTAAAATTATACAATAATTTCCTGATTAAGTGTGTCAGCCATATCTCTATTCTCGCAGCTACCATTATCAATTGTATCGCAGTATGCAATTTAAATTTTTTCCTGTCAACTACAATAACAAAGTTCAATGAGAAAATTGACCAGATATTCCACAAGTTAGAACAATTTTTTAGTATGTCATCACTGAACTTACTATTAATCAACAAGGACATAAGACAAACATTAATTTTCATTGAGACGTTCTCATTCGCCATTGTTATTGCTGATGTCAATAAGAAGTGGGTACAAAAATAATGGATTAACGGACTTTGACCAAGTTAATAGAAGTTAAAGAGTCCATTAATGTTTTTTTAATTATCTTTAAAGTTAATCCATTACTCATAAAGTTAACTTCGTTAATTAACAATTAACAGACTTGTGCCCAGGTCTGAATAAGTGCAACTGTAGTGCTTTGTGCAAGATAATAGGCCATATTGTGCATGACTGTAACATCAGAGTGTACCAAGGATTTAAAAAAAAAAAAAAAAAAAACAGACCTATACGGCATGATGGATACTGAAATTTCCTGGCTGGGTTGCTTCAACATTAATATATAAGGACAATGTTCACTACAACTTCTTATTGATTTAGTTAAATTTTCACTTTAATGTTCCTTTATTGGTGTTTTACTGTACTTTCAACTCTACATCTTACTGTTCAAGTTATTTTCTCTTTCACTGGCTCTTCTGACTGCATAATGTTACCAAGTGTTTTACTATTTCCACTGCAAATCATACTGCCACTTCCAGTTCATTTTCTACCTCCTGACAATTCTTACTCTTTCTGAAAGGAAAATGGTGATTATACTTCTGTAAAAGGATATTACCGTAGCCAATATATTGGCACCAGCAGCTACAGCAGTTGCAGTCACTGGTTGCGGAAGTATTCTGATGGAACTTGTAGGTGTCAGTGTTGTAGATGCTGGGACTGTATTGACAGTCGTCATTACTGCTGTTGTCCTTGCTTGTGCTGAAATAAGAAGATTCTTCCATCATTATTCTAGAGCTCAGTGGACAATAACAATACACAATGTATACTTACCTGCATTTGAAAAGGATATCAAATATAAAGGGTGTTTATAAGTGAATATTTGGGTTTAATACTTTATAATATTTATTAAACTTACAGTTATAAATGATATTTCAAATGAAAGAGCAACTCCAACAGTTTTATTTGGCACCAATACGCATGCGCAGCACGCAATGTTTCCGCCACAATCCGCTAGACAGCAGTATAGCGAAGATGGCGACTAGTGAAGGGAAAGCGTTTTGTGTTTCACAGTTTGCATAGACCGAATTTGTTGTTACTGTTCGATTGTGATCCTCCAATGATAACATTCATAGATGGTATCATCAGTTTCAAGATATTGGCTGCCTTTGTAAAGGGAAGAGCATGGGACAACCAAGAGTTAGTGAAAAGGCTGTTGAGCGAGTCAGAGTCGTTCATTCGTAGCCCAAAGAAATCAGTCCAGAAGGCTAGCCATGAATTACAAGTTCCTGTATAGCATCTTTGGAAAGTTTTAAGAAAACACGTACAACTACAACCTAAAGCCGACAGATCACGGATTATGTGCCAACTTCGCAAACAACATGTTGTTTCATGACGATGACAACTTTGTGGATCATGTTGTCTTCAGTGATGACTTGACCTAATACCTTAGTGTACATGTTAACATTCACGATGTGGTCATCTGGGGCTCAGAAAATCCTCTCAGGATGGTATAAATGCAACAAGATTCCCCTAAAGTGACTGTGTTTTGTGCTTTATTCTGGCAGAAAGTTTATGGGCCTTTCTTTTGGAGAACCTACTGGCACATCTAACCTTGATACACTAGAGCAATAGTTCTTCCCTCGGTTGGAAAGAATTGAGCCAGAGAACTTCATTTTCCAACAATGATGGTGTGCCAACTCACTGGCATAGCGAAGTATGAGATTGGTTGAACGTCACTTTACCCAAGCTCTGGATAGGCCGCAAGGAGCCCAATGACAGTGCTTGCTTTGCATGGCCGCCACATTCACCCGACCTAACGCAATGCAATATTTTCCTTTGGGGCTCCACGTGTATGTGCCTCTGCTACCAACTGACCTCACTGAATTAAAAAACCGGAATGAAGCAGCTGTTGCTATAATCACTGAAGACACACTTAGCAATGTTTCGGAGGACCTTGTGTGTGCCGTGTGACAAATGGTGGTCACAATGAACATTTATAAGGTTCTTGGAAAAATTGTGAGTTGCTCTTTCACTTCACATACAGTAGAACCCTGATTTTACACTTTTAAAGAGACTTAATGAAAATGGTGTAAAATACAGGAAAACATAAAATGCCGGGAAATAATGTTTTAAATGGTAAAATATGCTTACTGAATCACCACTGCATTTTTTTAAGCACCAGGCAGAACTGTAACTGGTAACTTTATAGGAAGTACAAATTTTTGATGTAATTTCATTCATCATAGTGCACTTTGTCAGCAAGCCTTTAACTGGCATTAATTATTTATGTATTGAAATTGCACAAGTTCCATACTTTTTGTATTTTTCAATGTTTTGCACACTGATATCAAAAAATTTATTCGCATTATCAAGTTCAAATATATGCATAAATATTTTTGTTACATTAGCAGAGTCGGCATCTCACACATTTTTGAGGTTATAATATAGGTCTACTGCAACCCTTCAATGTGCAGAAAAATGTACAGTACACATTCAAACCACCAGTCTCATTGTTAATAAAACTTCACAAAAATACTTACTTACATATTTGCATTAAACAATAAGAATAAATTATATAAACGCGTCATGCAAAGCTTGAGAAACTAGCAGTTGCTTAAGGCGTAAACAAAGCTAAGCCGACTATTGGCGCGGTGGCTGATGTGATCCCATCAGCCTCTGCATCATAATTAAACTACTGGTGCGTACTGCAAACAACAAAATGCGAGATATACATTTGAATAAACAAGAGTGTCAAGAAACTCGACTGCGTAATGTTTATTAACACCACACTTGAAGGCGAAGCCATGCCAGCACCAAATAATGTCAAATACATCATTTTTTAAATTCATGGACATGGTTTCAGAAAGGTAAAATGCAGGAAAAGTGTAGGTACATTAACCAAAAAACGGGGGCGAATTAATATTGTGAACATAGTAAATTTGATGGGACCGACAAAAAATGGCAGGTAAACGTAAAAACAGGGTTTCATTGTGTCATTTGTAATTGCAAGTTTGATATTTTAAAATTTAGAAAGTGTTAAAACCCCAAGATTCATTTATAAACACCCTATATTTAGCAATACAATAACACCAAGAAAATGTATCAACAACAACCCCAAGAGAAGCTATGAGCAATAACCCGAAGAGAATCAATAAATGGACACCAGCTGAGTGAAGAAAATGTGGAAGACCAACTAGTAAATAGATACAATAAAGATGTGATATGTGATGAATTCAAGGATCATTCAGGCAGAATTGTCTCTCTCTATCCCCCCCCCCCCAAATGTTCTGTATCCTGTTCTTTCTCTCTACCCCCTCTGTTCCCTCATTTTCACTTTCCCTCACCCATCCCTTCACTACATCTGAATTCCCACTTTGCTTTTTTTGTGAAACTACTGATACATCTATCAAACTTTCCTATATTTTACATATTCTTTCTTTTTATTTCCCTGCAAAGGCATAGTCGGGTCGCTGATACACGTTGCTTCAAGGTCACTCCACGAGTGTTTTGAAGTTGCCAGTATGACTGAAAAACAAATGACGAACTCTAGACACTGCATCTTCTGAACCAATCACAGCACAGCACAGCAACAAATGCCGGTTCTGTCATCATCACTATCACATTGCCGCATTCTATGAAAGCTTTCTGTGTTTGTGTGCTATTGTCTGCTTTTGTATTGTGTGTGATTTTACTGCTTTGCGTACATTTTTTATTTACTAAAAATGTCACTGAAATGACGTCTTCAACCAAATGACAATTTGTTGCATTACGGAGTGCCGTTAAATAGCCAGGCAATGGAATTAATCAGAAGAACATGTGAGTTCTATGAACAAGAGAGAGAGAGTTTATTTCTGCTCATGGGGTACCATTGATTCCGGCTGATAAAGTCTCAGAGTGTACCTCTAAAGCTCTAGGAATGAGTCAAACAACGATAATAAGGAAAGGTGTGCTGTTTCAAGAACTACAAGACAGTGAAGCAAACCATGTGCAAAAGAGAACCCCGGTGAAGAAAACAGTATTTTTTAACTACGCCCTGTTACAAATCCTGATTTGTTTCAAACTGATGCAGTCCGTCATCATATTTACGACTATTATAATATCCCACCGTAGCGAAGTTGCTAATTTCGTTAAAAGCATTTTATCTTTTCTTGGGGGAGGGGGGACATCTCTGAAAACTGTGTTAAGAGGTATGCGCTTCTGCTTCAAAAAGTTAAATGGACGACGACTGTTACTTGAAAAACAGCATGTTATTGCAGCTAGAAGTATATTCTTGCATAAAATTAAAGGCAATGATATCCATTCCATTTTATTGTTAGATGAAACCTGGGTCAGCTCTCAATACTCAATAAGCTGTTGATAATTGCTGGACAGACAATACTCCCAACAGCAGTGATCACAGGAAGTGGTGCCAGATTAATTGTAGCACATGCAGGCTCTTCAAATGGATTTGTGAATGACGGACTTTTTGTCTTTTCAATCAAGAAAAACAGGTGATTACCACTAGGAAATGGACCAACGTTTCCTTAAGTGGTTTAAAAAATTGTTGTTACAGTTTAGTGTCCCAACAGTGTTTGTAATGGACAGTGTCATAATAGACAAAACTCCAACAACTAGTGACCGGAAATAAACTATGGAACAGTGGTTGCTAGCAAGAGAGACTGCTGCATATATGAGTATGACAAAGCTGCTGTTGTATTCACTTGTGAAGCAAAATAAGCCTGTGACACCTACGTATGTAGTAGACAAAGTTGCAAGAGAACAGGGTCATACGGTAATTAGACTACCACCGTATAACTGCCATCTCAACCCGATTGAATTGGTTTGGAGTCTTGTCAAGACATACTAAAAAAAAGGACAAGTCTTTTACTATAATGGAAGTGGAAAGACTTTTACTTGAAGGAATTGCTACTGTTGATGCCACCTTATGGAGAAAAAGTAGAGCATGTTGGTAAATGTATTAAAGAAGCACAGACTATAGATGGCATAATAAATGAACATGAACAATTAATGATTTCCCTCAACGATGTTGATGCTGATGATGACGACGATAACGATGACGGTGGCACTGATTCGTATGTCAGTGATGATGGAGAACTTGATGGAATTGTGCCACTGACTTAATAAACCGGTGAGTGTAAATTTATGCACAATCAATTCTTTCAATCTGCATCACAGAATGCAACTGTTTCTTTATTTCATATTACGATTGTTTGTTACGTGTTCTTCGTTATGAGTAGCTTTACATTATTGTACGACATTTTACGTGCATCTATTACGTTAACAATTCAGAATCACATCTCAGACACTGGCCTTAAGTCAGACTATTGTTTTATGTATTTCACAGTTTCATATATTAACAAATGGTAGTTCTTTGTAGGTGAACTGTCTGCTGTCAAACACATTCTGTGTTATACTTCCGTATAGTTTAATATGCGACCGTTCCTATTCATAGTGTTGGGCAACATTTCCAGTACATATTTCGGATGTTCTGAGCTATCAGCTGTTGCTGTAGTTGTCTGTTGCATACCTATTGCAACCTCGCAGTCGCAGTATAGCCAACTATACGTGAACTACACACAAACTGTCAAGTGTCATGTTTCAGTGGCCCAACTATAGGTTGAGTCAAAAAGTGGGTCTTCAAATGAATGAATAAATGAAGACACACACACACACACACACACACACACACACACACACACCTTAAAACAAAACTCACCTGTCCGTCCACGATCTCCATCATCGGTTAGATCTATTACTTGTCGTGAATTTTTGTTAACAGACCCAACAGGACTGTTACCTGCAGCACTTGCTACTTTTGAACGTGTCATTTGTTGGGTACGTGAACTGTTTGCTGTGGTTGGGCTAGTGGTAGATGTATTGGTGTTGACACTGACTGACTGCTGCCTAGGCATTAAAGTCTGAAATGAGAATATACAGCAGATATCAATACATTTATAAAGACATAACAACCTTATAAAGTCATCAATAACACTAACCTTATAAAGTCATCAATAACACTACCTCCCCTCCCCAAAATAAATGGGGATGGGGGGGGGCAGAAGTTTTAGATTAATTTATAGTTCAGAATACACTTAAAAAAAATTTTACCACCACTTTTGGTATACGATTCCAACTTACCTTTAAGCCACTATTTGGTTTTGCTGGTACACGATTTCCTGCTGCTGGTGTATTTGTCTGACTGTTCATACTTGTTGCTGTTCTAGAGTACTGAGGTGAGGATGTAGTTCCACGTGTAGAAACTGAGGCACTTTGTGATGTGGGTGCAGTGGAAATATTTGAACCAAGAGGTGACTGGGGGCTGGGCCGCTGTGTTGTGTTCTACAAAAACAAAAATTGTTGAGTTACATCCTCCAAACCTTCCATTTCAAAACCAATTATAGGCTACATTAACCCTAGGATGCATGGTGCCGAAAACGCACATGAATGCATATACAGGACCTCTGAGGCCCAGCCCTATTTTAAAATTTTCGTCTTTTCATAAAATCATTATTTGGAGTTTTATTTATTTCTGTCAAATTTATTGCCATATTGAAGGATTCCTAAGATACAGTAACAGGATCTGGAGAGCCTGATTAACATTTTATTAATTAAAAATAAAAAAACCTAAGAGTGAATTTTCATTAGTTACATCCATTTACATACAACATATACAAAATTTTATTTATTCTTCTGTAAGTTACAGTTTTCATTTTATAACATTTATTACAACCAATTTCTTCAATTAAAACATACTCATTATTCAACCACTCCCATGAACCACAGACATTGCCGATGTGGGGTGGCTTGTGTGGCTCAACGATACAAATAGCCGTATCGTAGGTGCAACCACAGCGGAGGGGTATCTGTGGAGAGGCAAGACAAATGTGTGGTTCCTGAAGAGGGGCAACAGCCCTGCAGGATTGACTGAGCTGGCCTTGTAACATCAGCTAATGTGGCTTTGCCACACAGTTACTGCAAACGGCTGAAAGCAACGGGAAACTACAGCTGTTACTTTTCCCGAGGACATGTAGCTCTACTGTATGACCACATGATGATGGCATCCTCTCGGGTAAAATATTCCGGAGATAAAATAGTCCCCCATTCCAATCTCCGGGGGGGGGGGGGGGGAACTACTCAGGAGGATGTGATCATCAGGAAAGACAATACTGGCATTCTACGGGTCGGAGCACGGAATGTTAGATCCCTTAATCGGGTAGGGAAGTTAGAAAATTTAAAAAGAGAAATGGATAGGTTGAAGTTACATATAGGGGGGGGGGGGGGGGGGGAATTAGTGAAATTCGGTGGAAAGAGGAACCAGGATTTCTGGTCAGATGAGTACAGGATTATAAATACAAAATCAGTTGGGGGTATTACAGGAGTAGGTCTGATAATGAATAAGACAATAGGAATGCGGTTAACTACTATGAACAACACAGTGATCGCATTATCATAGTCAAGATAGATACGAAGCCAACACCGTCCACAGTAGTACAGGTTTATATGCCAACTAGCTCTGCCGATGAGGAGGAGATTGAACAAATATATGAGTAGCTAAAGGAAATTATTCAGACAATTAAGGGAGAGGAAAACTTAATTGTGATGGGGGACTGGAATTCGCTAGTATGGCAAGGGAGTGAAGGAAAGACAGTAGGTGAATATGGTATCAGCAAAAGGAATGAAAGAGGAGATCGCCTGGTAGAATTTTGCACAGAACATAATTTAATCATAACAAACACTTGGTTTAAGAATCATGAAAAGAAGTTGTATACATGGAAGAGACCAGGTGACACTGGAAGGTACCAGATAGATTTTATAATGGTAAGACACAGATTTCGAAACCAGGTTTTAAATTATAGGACATACCCAGGGGCAGATATAGACTCTGCCCATAACTTATTGATCATGAACTGTAGGCTGAAACTGAAAAAAACTGCAAAAAGGCAGGAAAATATGGAGATGGGACCTGGATAAATTGAAGTAGGTGAATGTGGCCTGGGCAAAAGGAATGAAAGAGGAAGCCACCTGATAGAATTTTGCATGGCACATAATTTAGTTATAACACACACCTGGTTTAAGACTCACAAAAGAAGGTTGTATGTGTGGAAGAGACTAGGAGACATCGGGAGATACCAGATAGATTTTATAATGGTAAGACACAGATATCGGAACCAGGTTTTAAATTGTAAGACATACCCAGGGGCAGATATCAACTCCGACAATAACTTATTGGTCATGAATTGCAGGCTGAAACTGAAAAAAATGAAGGAACCTGAGGTTCTTGAGAATATCAGAGGAAACTTTAGGCAACAATTGACAGAAACATGGGAAAATAAAACAGTAGAGGAAGAATGGGTAGCAAAGAGAGATGAAATAGTGAAGGCCGCGGAGGACAAAATAGGTACGAAGGCAAGACCTACAAAAATCCTTGGGTATCACAGGACATACTAACTTCAATCAATGAAAATAGAAAATATAAAAATGCAGTAAATGAAACAGGCAAAATGGAGTACAGGCGACTAAGAAATGAGATTGACAGGAAGTGCAAAATAGCTAAGCAGGAGTTGTTAGAAGGCAAATGCAAGGATGTAGAAGAAAGTATAAATGGGGCAAAACTAGATACAGTCTACAGGAAAATAAGAGATATTTGGAGATAAAAAAAAAGTCTTTATGAATATCAAAAACACAGATGGAAAAGCAGTTCTCAGCAAAGAAGGGAAAGCTGCAAGGTGGAAAGAGTATATAGAGAGGCTCTATGAAGGAAATGAACTTACGAGGCAATATTGTAGGAAGGGGAGAAGAAGTAGATGAAAATGAAATAGGAGATACTATACTGAGAGATGAATTTGATAGAGCACTGAAAGACCCAAGTCGAAACAAGGCCCCTGGAGTAGATGACATTCCCTCAGAGCTACTGAAGTCTCTGGGAGAACCAGCCATCACAGAACCGTTTCACCTGGTGCGTAAGATGTATGAGACAGGCGAAGTACCCACAGACATTAAGAAAAATGTTATAATCCCCGTTCCCAAGAAAGCAGGTGTAGAAAGGCGTGAAAACTACAGAACCATTAGTTTAATAAGTCATGGTGCAAAATATTAACACGAATTATTTAGAGAAGGATGGAAAAGCTGGTAGAAGCCAACATCGGGGAAGATCAGATAGGGTTCAGGAGAAATGTAGGAACCCAGGAGGCAATCCTCACTTTATGGCATCTTGGAAGATAGATGAAGGAAAGTCAAACCTACATTTCTAGCTTTTGTAGATTTGGAGAAGGCTTTTGACAATGTTGATTGGAATAAACTCTCTGAAGTTCTGAAGCAAACAGGAGTAAAATATAGAGAGACAGTGATTGATAGAGTTGAAGGGCATGAAAGGGATGCAATGGTTGGAAAGGGAGTAAAGACAGGATTGTAGCCTTTCTCCAATGTTATTCAATTTTTACACTGAATAAGCTATAAAGGAAAGCAAGGAGAAATTTGGAGAAGGTGTGGCGGCCACCACTCCGCACTGCAACTCACTGACGGATTCACGGTGCAGTGATTAGTGAAAATATTAGTAAAAAGTGAAAAAGATGCCCACCAAAGCGATCAAAATTGTGTCCTTAGTTTTATTTGCACGCCTGTGTATCCTGCACGCTTGGCCAGCAAGGAATTTCGGCAACCTAGCTTCCCTTCCAAGCCCAAATGTTAATTATCTTGCCATGTGTTTTTATTGTAGTAGTTAACAGATATAAAAAATAGAAAACGGATGACTTACCAAAAGGACCTGCTTGTCAATAGGCACAAATAAAATCACACACAAACAAACATACAAGCTATCGCAACCGTTGGTCGCCTCGTCTGACGAGGCGACCAACGGTTGCGGAAGCTTGTATGTATGTGTGTGTGTGTGTGTGTGTGTGTGTGTGTGTGTGCGCGCGCGCGATTTTATTTGTGCCTATCGACGAGCCGGTCCTTTGGAAAGTCATCCGTTTTCTATTTTTTATATTTGTTTATCACACCAGGAAAGTTTCCTTCTATAATTATTGTAGTAGTTAGTTAGTAAATAAATTTGTTAACTGTACCTGACTGTTTTTGTATAACCCTCACTATGTCAGATACCAATAATGGATTCTAGTTGGTGAAGTTTATTGCTTTGCCACAAAGGAATTAAAGTTCAGGGTGAAGAATTAAAAACATTGTGATTTGCCGACAACATAGCGTTCTTAAAAAAGAGAAATTTGTTAACATCGAATATTGATTTAAGCCTAAGGAAGTCGTTTCTTAAGGCATTTGTGTGGAGTGTTGCCTTGCATGCGAGTGAAACATGGACGATAAACAGTGCGGACAGGAAGAGGATAGAGGCTTTTGAAATGTGGTGCTACAGAAGAATGCTGAAGATTATGTGGGTGGATCGCGGAACTAATGAGGAGGTACTGAACGGAATTGGGGAGAAAAGGAATTTCTGGCATACCTTGACTAAAAGAAGGGATCGATTAGTAGGACACATTCTTAGACATCAAGGAATTGTGAATTTAGTGTTGGAGGGAAGACCAAGAGATGGATTTAGTAAGCAGATTCAGACAGATGTAGGTCGTCGTTCTTATGTGGAGTTCAAGAGGCTTGCTCAGGATAGGGTATTGTGGAGAGCTCGGGACTGAAGACCACCACCACCACCACCACCACCACCACCACAACAACAACAACAACAACATTATTGACAAAACTAGCTTATATGCCCGTGCTTCGTAACAATTGTTAAAGAGAGATCTGTATATATCACTTTTTTTTGGGGTGTGGTTCCGGACATAGGTCGGTGAAAACTGAATCCTTGTTGGATAACTCTGTCCAATAAACTCAGTTCTCCTAGCCAAGATGTCAAATTTAAGTAGAAGTCATAGTTGAAAGCAATAAATGTTCATTCAGGTTTTCATACAAAAAGTGAAATTAATTTAAGCCTGTACTTCAGAACGACGTAAATTCAGTGTTAGGTTCTGTTCATAAAGTGAAGACTGTTTGGTGTAAGCTTCTGAAAACACGGCTATCATTGAGATGAGAAGTACCAACAATGATAACAGCGCCATGTGTTGGTTCTATGGTGTAGTACTTAACTGTATCTCTCATAGTAAGTGTACGCTGAAGTATCAGTATGTTGCAGTGTTGCACTGGGGACAATGTATTAATTTTGTATGCAGTGCTCCCTATTATCGAAAAGTCAACAAATTCTGAAAGTCTGGTAATTCAATCAACAGAGCAATTCAAGTCTTTTTAAATAAGACATCACTGTGCGATAAAGTAAGCCTGAGTAGACATAGAAGGAATGGTGTGCAATCCGGCACAAATTTTCACGTGTTGCAGATTGTTTGTCTACCTTACAAGAGCAGCAGACATCGGAAAATTTAGCGATTTGCGAAGTATATACATGGATATATTTAGCTCTGCTGCAGATCACCGCCAACGTTTGTTCCCTTGGAACAGGCATAATAATGAATATTATTTCATGTTATGTTGTTGCACTGCGCAAAGGAGGTGGGGCTTCTTTACAGCCAATGCGGTACAAACCAATCATAAGAGCAAATAAATGCGTGGAAAAAGTGGAGTTGTCTCAATATCACGTGGTAATTCCAGTTTAATGTTGAGAAGATGCACAGAACGCATTGTTCACTCCATAGATATTTCTACTCTTTGTACAATCTAGTGGCTATACCCATCGAAAGAGGCACTACTTTTCTTTCCTTGACATTGAAAAGCATATGGGATACAGCTAGGCAGAAATTTTTTTATTTGTTCCTACCGGGGTTAAATTTTACTTGCAGTGGCAGCAGTTTAGTTTGCTATCATTAGCAACGAACTATTCGCTTTAGGAGGAGGATTAATTTACTGACCAGAACAGCATAAATTATTATTTCATAGTGAACATAAAGAAATGTTACCCTCATTCTACGCGACTGATTTTTTGAAAAAGCATTCAGCGGCCGTTGCCAACATCAGCACACAACGCCGCCACCATAAGTAAAATTTTACCCCTTCTTGTAGTGTATTACACCATAGGTATGAGAATGAAAAATACACAGCAAAGCTATAATTAGTTATTTGTTGTACAGTAGTAAGAAACTAGCGTCGCCTCACATTGTCGTTTCTTGTGCTATGGCATTCTCAAGGTATTCCTAAAGAGAAAGCACTCAAAATGTAATGAGAATCAGAAATGAAAGTACATAAATTCAATTTTCCTTGTAAAGAATTCTTATGTAAATTAGAGCATCGATAGATGGGAAGGAATGTTGTTACATTTTAATTTCAAATGTTTACTGTGAAAGATGTCCAAGACGTTTTAGGGGAATTTCACAGGTGATAAGCAATATTATTGAGCTGAGGTTCTGAAAGCACAGTACGTCGTCATTTATGCTTCTTGTCCCATTTCATGAAATTTATTCACTAATTTGTGTATTGCATCACAACTCTAAATTCTAACTGGAAATTTCTGTTCAAACAGCCTGTGGACAATAAGAGGCGACTCTGTACGCACATACAAATTGTAGATAAACACTCGTTGTGACAGGGAATAATTGGGTCTTGCTATCATTGTGTGTGCAGACTTGACTGTCGCACTCATTGTTGCTTCGTTGGGTGAAAAGGCACGCAGTGCAGGCAAGGCACTCAAGGTTGCCTACTTGCCCCTAGGACCATTAGCAGGGAGATGCTGAACCCATTCAAAAGGCCAGTGCGGCAGCAGATGGACACCACGGCATCGCCTCCCAGTACCTGCGACACCCTGTATTTGTAAAACTTGTGGAGAATGTAACACCTAAAAGTCAGCCCAGCCCCCCCCCCCCCCTTGAGTGTGAAGTGCTGACTCACTAAGAATTACAAAAATTTTATACATGTGTGCCGCTGGATGATGAATAATTTTATACAAGTTTCATTATTGTTTTGTGCGACGAGTATGAAGAAGTTGCAGTAAAAGTAAATTTCAAGAAAATCTGAGTTGGTGTTATATTTTAACCCTCGAGCGGTCGCGCTGGCGCACTGAGTGCGCCATAGTTAAATGAACATGGTTTTCGTTATGTTGGTAACAATGGAGACGTTTGAAACTCTAGCTATTCCTCCACTGTTATCCTCACTATTGTTGTGTGCAGTCTGGTAATTGTCGGTGGTCAAGAAAATTCTTAACAGGAGAATTCGTGAAGCGTTGTCATAACTGGCGCACTCAGTGCGCCGTGCGACTGGTCATGTAAGTGTTTTTTTACTTTCTCAAACGCAGTGTTGTATTTCAGTTACGTTATTCCTATGGTCCGTGTTCATGAGAAGGGGAAGGGACAAAACAACTATGTGGATGAAAGTAGTTAGCATAGCCACAACCAAAGGCAGAAGCCGGCCGCGGTGGCCGAGTGGACTGAGGCGCTCAGTCACGGTCTGCACGGCTACTACGGTCAGGGGTTCGAATCCCCCCCTCGGGCATGGATATTTGTGCCGTCCTTAGGATAAGCTAGTTGATAAGTAGTTTGTAGGTTTAGGGACTAATGACCCCTTAGTTAAGTCCCATAAGCTACACAAACATTTTTGAAAAGGCCGAAGTAAAAATATTGTAAAAACATTTCCAGGACCAAAGGCTATTGCTTGCGATGTAACAACAGAGATTTCTGGATTCAGTAAGATAACAACATGGAAATGATTGAGATAATTGTACATTACACAAACAAATACATTCAGATCATACCTGATTATCAACGAGAGAGAGAGATAAAAAAGAAACGACGAGAACTGAAATTCTGGCATTACTTAGTTTACTTTATCTTTTCGGAATACAGAAAGCTAATCATACAAATGTAATAGAGATGTGGAATACTGATGGATCAGGAATCGAAATTGCAAGAGCTGTGGTGAGCTATAGGCGATTCCTGTTCCTGCTATGTTGTTTTCGTTTTGATGATAAAACAACTAGAGCAGAGAGAAGAAAATTTGATAAGTTGGCTGCAGTACGCTTCATTTTGGAAGACTTTGTCATCAATTGTAAAAGTACGCACAATCTTAGTGAGTTTGTAACCATTGATGAAAAACTTCAAGCTTTTCGGGGACGTTGTGGATTTGTACAATATATTCCCAACAAACCTGCCAAATATGGCCTCACGATTTTCGCACTTTGTGACGCGAAAACATTTTTTACACGCAACCTCGAGGTATATTGTGTAAAGCAACCTGAAAGACCTTACGCAGTCTCCAATTCAGCCTCAGGAAAAGCTTATATGTATTGTGAGACTGAGAAAAAATAAACGAGAAATTCCCTTTGAATTTTTGCCTAGGAAAGATCGAGCACCAGGTTCGTCCCTTTTCGGGTATAATAAAGACATGACATTGGTTTCGTATGTGGCAAAGAAGAACAAGGCGGTTCTGTTGCTGTAAACTATGCATGATTCAGATACTATGGATGAAGATTCATGTAAGCCTGATATTGCATTAGATTATAATGCCACGAAGGGGGGCGTTGATACAGTCGACCAGATGTGCGGCACATATTCTGTGGCTCGTATTACGAGAAGATGGCCCTTGGTAATCTTTTTCGTTCTAATGGACATCAGCGCCCAGATCCTATTTTGTTCAAATGGACAAAATCATAAGGTGTCAAGGATTTTTCTAAAGAACTTGGCTTATGATCTCATGAAAGCACATCTAGTAGATAGGGCCAAAATTCCAAGCCTTCCTAAGGATATTTCGCTGTTCCTTCAAAGGTACCAGACATCATCTGAGCAACTTGTGCAGCCTTCTTCTAACAAACGAGAACGGTGTATTATTTGTGGAAGAGCCAAGAATGTTGACACAACAATAAAGTGTGATTCATGTAAGAGTTTTGTTTGCAGGAAGCATGTGATTATTAGTTACTCATGTGAAAAGCGTCATGTTGCAACTACAGACTCAGAAGACTAGAGATATGATCCTTGACCTCTCTCAAATTACTTAGTTGAGCTGTCTGTAAGCTGTTACAACAACATTTCAGAAGACATTCAGTGCGAACATATTTGTTTTCAAAGCTGATAGTAAAACAATCTTTTGTCAGTTAAATTGTATGATTTAAATTCTTGGATTTTCGTCTACGTTTATAATAAGTGCCAATAACTGTCACATTAAATAATGAACCTTTTTTTTTGCAATGAAAGTGATAAGTATTATATACATATTTCTTGATTAGACATGTAGTATTTGGAGTGTCGAAATAAATTCGTATTAATTAGCCAAAAATGTGTAATATTTCGATACTATTAATACCTGAGTGAGTGATAGTACATCTACCTTTTAGAAAATTAACTATAAACATTTGTACTGTCGAGAGTTCATGTGAAAAGTGTAACAGAACTGAGTCAACGTACGTGGCGCACTCAGTGCGCCGCACGACTGCTCCTGCACTACGAAAATGCGCGACTGCTCGAGGGTTAAATAACAATTTGTATTTCCACAGTCAGGTTAACACAATTAGAGAACATCTCTTATGACTTAATGAAGCAATTTACCTCTTATAAAATCAGTTAATTGTGACGATCATCAGTCTATGGTAATATTTGTTTAGCTCACCCGTCAGTTATTATTGCAGAGTGAGTAATGATCAAGTCACTGTGATTATGTTCGACAGTTTGAAATAATTTTGTAGAAACTAGCATGAGGTGATCATCACATACGGGACTAAAAATCTACAACAAAACTTTGTGATAAAGGACACATGCTGTCATTCACATATGAACAGATACAAGTACAAGAAATTCATGCCAAGACCAAACTCAAGAGTATAATATAAACACAATACAGCATACAAAATGTTGTTAACATCCTACTCTTAGCACTTTATACAATTTTTCAGATTTTATTCTATTTATTAGTCTCTCTTAATGTGAGCACAGAAAACTTACCACTGATGAAGCTTGCTGTTCCATCCTTTTTCTCTTGTGGAGAAGGGCTCTTGAAGGGTCAGAAGATATATCCTAAAAGCACAAAAAATTAAGAAATCAATATCCACTATGTTTCGCATGCTTCTTTATCAAAAACCAAATTATGGACAATTAAACATTCACAATAAAAAAATAAATAGAATACAGATAAAAAAGAGAGGTTCTTAGTTATATAAAGACACAACTGCAGAACAATCATTGGAAGCATTTACTTCTATGAAGTAATGAAGTAGACACTGGGAACAATTTTAAGTGAACCATCATATAACATTGTTGATAAGGGAGATGAAAGACAGAGAGAGCCATTGGAAGTCTCCTTAGGAAGCATAGTCCATCAATAATGGGAGCAACTTACAATTCATTCGTTTAACCATTACTTGGATATAGCCAGACAGGAATGGACTTGAGGTCTGGGGCACCATGCTACATGTAATAAAACTGCTCACCCCTTAAAAATTAATGTTTCTGCCACATCTAACTTTGTAACATTAATTCCTACTTTACAATAGCATCTTTATAAGAGTCTGAGTGTCATATCTGTAAGCGCAGTGTTTTGAAAAGACATTGCGCGGGGTCTCACAGTTGAGATCTGGCGGGAGCAGCAAGGCGATGTCTCACCGCAGGTTTATAAAAACTTTATACATGTTTTGATGAATAATGAATTATTTTATAAAAAAAGTTTAATATTAGTTTTGTGTGATGTGTACAAAGAAGTTCAAGTAAAAGTACATTTCAAGTAAATCTGAGTTGGTGTCATTTAAAGTGTAACCACGTGTAATTCCACAGTCAAGGTGACCCAAGTAGAGAAAATCTCCTAAAATTTAACAAAGCCAATTATATCTATAAAATTATTTAATGGTGATGACCGTCGGCCTGTGATAATATTTGTTCAGCTTAACCTTCCGTTATTACCGCAGATTGAACAATGTTCAAGTCCATGTGATCAGCATTGTGGCTATGTTTTAAGTTACTTCAAAGAGATCAGCAAGAAGCGGTTGTCACATACGGATTGTACAGCTGCTCCTGTTGGAGGTTCGTGTGTGTGTGTGTGTGTGTGTGTGTGTGTGTGTGTGTGTGTGTGTGTGTATACGCGCGTGCGTGCTCTAGAAACTGATGACCTTAGCAGTTTGATCCCTTAGGATTATGAACACATGAACTACTTTCATATTACTCATCAATGAGGAAGCCATACCGGATAGGATTTATAGAGAAGATCCAAAGGAGAACAGTAGCTTCATTACAGGTTTATTTAGTGAGCAGGACAGTGTCACATTGTAGCAGATGCCTCAAGAGATGCTGCATCAGTATGGGTTCCTGTCAAAAGTTCCAGGAGCGCAAGTTTCTTTGAGCGTCAACTATACATTGCTTCCTTCCACGTATAACTCGTAAACAGAACACAGTTATGAAATTAATAGTCCAGACAGAGGACTACATGCCGTCTTTTTCCTACAAACTATTAGCAACTGGAATAACAAGAAGAGGAAGTGACAAAGGCACACAAAGTACCCTGTCACACTGCGAGGCTGCTAGCAGAGTATGGTTGTAAATGCAGAAATAAAATGAAAATTTTTGGTAATAAATATGTAATGTTGTGTCCAAAATTAGATCATCTCTAGGCTATCACGCCTGGCAAGTTCCCTAACGATCAGTTCCAAAGATATCAATACTTTATTAATCTTTATAGTGTTTATAAAAAAGCAATACACATACTTACATGGACTTGAAGTCCTACTGATCTAGTCACTTTCACAGGAATCACCGGCCTATCTTTCCTTGTCTTCAGATCATTCTGGTATCTTTTCATTACCAACTCCATGTCTCTAACCTAAATAGTAGAAAGGATATATTAAATAAGTAGAAATTTATAGTATTGTTTTCAATGACAGTGCAAATCTTTTTACAATAGCTGTTCATAGCAGTCATAAATTCATCAACAAACAACAACAACATCAATAATAATAATAATAATAATAATAATAATAATGCTAAACAGTGATGCATGATTGAAAACCATGAGGTTGCAGCTTTAACAAACACATTTTTATTAACAAGTAAATACAAGCACTAGAATGAAAAAGTGAACACACAACTCTTTGAATTCTCTCTGTTAGTAAAATAATGTCAGGCTTACATTGCTGAAAGTGGCAAATCAGACAGTATAAAATATACCACCACAGTATACAAAAACAGTGAACCACAGATACAAAATTCTGGAGTGATATGGGTACACAATTAAAATTATTTTAACAATTATTTTACAATCTTTTCCTGGCTTTGGTTTTTGCAAAATCATCAATAAGGTCTGTTAAATCTAGACTAGATGCAGCCTTGTTTTCGATTGCTATGAGTGCCAAATGTCCGAGTCGAGCTTGAGCCATCCTGTACCTCAGATGCGTTTTGATAATTTTTAATTTGCTAAATGACCTTTCGGCTCCTGCAGAAGAATAAAACTAAATACTTCCGTAACCTGACATTCTAATAATGCATATTTTGTTATGATTTCCTTACATAATTGACGAACTGTCTATGTTGGGGTCAATTTCGGCAGGAGAAATTAAAAGTCAAAATTCATCCATTCAACTAAAATATTATGTACAGTATAATGTCTATCGTCCAAAGTAATTTGGGGACATGGATATTCGAACTGTACATTTCTGTTCGCCAATAAGAAGTACTGCACAGTAAATGTATTTATACTGTATTTGGAGGAGCGCGATCCTTCACATTGCACGCCGCAACACTTTGAAGACGCAGCTGCTGCTGTGAGCAGCTCTGATGCTGCCGTGACTTCTGCCGACTGAAGTGTGCCGATTGTTGGACACATTGACTGGCAGCTTCGCTTGTCGGCAGCGCCGCATAGTGGCGTCTCGCGAAGGCCCAATTAGAAGCATTGTTCCGCCAACCGGTGGCCCAGTGCGGCTACTGTGGGAAACTTGGTTTGAGGGAAGGGGATATGATGGACGATAGGGTGGGAGGGTAAAAAAAAATTAAATAAATAATTCGACCCTCTACTGTAACTTTTTTTCAATCGCCGTTCACGAAGGCCGAGAGGCCCCTGGAGCTCGGGGGCCCCGGGGCACTGCCCTGCCTAGCCCTATGATAGCTACGCCACTGCTAACCCATCCCCACCACCATGACGTAACCTTCCTAACCCCTTCCCTTCCCAATTCGCTGCAGAGCGTGATTCGAAGTGCGGCAGCCGGAGGTGATGGTCGTATGACTGTGTTGTGTGCCTGTATGATTGCGTGAGTGTTCTATTTTGTGATGAAGGCCATGGCCAGTAGCTGAAAATGTTGTATGTGTGTGTCAAAAGACATTTCCCCCAAAGCAAATGACTCTTGTGAAGGCTATTTTAACTATGGTATGTGATTAGACATTATTTATTTGCACTCTCTGCCACGATAAAGTGGCAGAGTAATACTAGGTTATATTTCTACTCCTAGCCCTATTTAAACTTGCAAATCCAAAATGTTTTTCTTAAATATCAGGTAGGGTAATATGGTTTTTTAATTGCCGTATTTCAATAATATAACAACATAAATTTTTGTAGCTGTACAATACTGTTACGAGTTAATGATTGATGTTAACTTCCGTTAAATTGTCCACAGAGTAACACGTTAACTTTTAATGAAGTTCACTTTTTTAGTAATGGATCAATATTAACGAAGTTAACTTTTTGATTAACGGTGCCCAGCTCTGAAAAAAATCATGTTTTGAAAATATAACTGGGCAGGTAAAAAATGTGCCCTCAAAGTGATTGACTTGGGTCAGGAAGACCTGGGCATACTGGGCAGGACAGTAAGAAAAAGTTTCTTACTTCTACCATACTTACCATTTAGTCATTTTGTGACTATTGCAACGAATATTTGGCACTCATAGCAATTGAAAACAAGGCTGCATCTAGTCTAGATTTAACAGACCTTATTGATGATTTTGCAAAAACCAAAGCCAGGAAAAGATTGTAAAATAATTGTTAAAATAATTTTAATTGTGTACCCATATTATTACTATAATGTAATGCAGTCACGAAAACGCTTACCGATAATTACCGATCAGGAAACATATCTTTGCCAACATCTGCAATCTAACAGTTTGAAGCATTATATTAGTCCAGTAGGTATTCTTTCATTCTGACTTTGGTGCGTGAGGAAACACGAACGAAATTCCCACGACTTGAAAAAGTCACATATTTTGTTCTCTGAGCCCGCAGTGTGGAATATGTCTTTGACTGACATGTTCAATACTACAATAATTATAAATTATTTTAACACTGCTTTAAGAATGAAACTTTCACTCTGCAGCGGAGTGTGCGATGATATGTTTCAACACTCCTTTAAACTTTATTAACTCACTTTATTAACTGAGTTAATAAAGTTTAAAGCAGTGTTAAAATAATTTATAGTTATTGTGGTATTGAACATGCCACTCATTAAGTTCGCGATACACAGTGAGGCGCGAAAAATAATTATGAATTTTTTTCAAGGACTAATAGTATTCATGTTACAAGAAATAGAAAACTTGGAGAGTGCGCATTTTCCACAAAATGCGTTGCGCTAGGAAACAGGCATTCCCCCCCCCCCCCCAACAAATACCTTAATACTGAAAGAAATACCGAACAGGATCTACATATCTTTCTACAAATTACCTCGCAATATTATCTGCTGCAAGACACGTAATAATTTACTTAGTAGTATTTAGGTTTGCCTTATTATGTCTTCTAGTGGGCGGTAAGGAGCTGATGATGAAGTAGTTTTGCATCTGTACAGTATTAGTGTAAAGAGGACCCCAATGTCATTTTTGCCCCGGGGCCCTTGGTGACATAGCTACACCACTGTGGGTTAGATGGAAATAACGAGATGCAGCTTAGAGATGGAGTGGGGAGGTGGGTGAGGGGAGAAAATAAAATAAAATAAATATATGATACGAATATTATAGATGAAAAACTCCTAGCAGGAAAAATTATATATAAAAAACAGATGATGAATACTCACCAGGCGAAGGAGCACAGGTGTGACAGCAGCACAAAAAAATAGAACACACACACACACACACACACACACACACACAAACACTAGCTTTTGCAGCCTAGCTGCTTCATCAGGCAGAAGGGAAGGAGAGGGAAAAGGAAATGATGAGGGTTTAACTGACGAAGCAGCTAGGCTGCGAAAGCTAGCGTTTGTGTGTGTGTGTGTTCTATTTTTTTGTGCTGCTGTCACACCTCTGCTCCTTCGCCTGGTGAGTAATCATATATATATATATATATATATATATATATATATATATATATATATATATAAATGGTATAAAATAAAGATTTTTGACTTACCTAAAGTACAGGCTGATCGATAGGAACACTAAACACACACAAAAACACACAACCATTCGAGCTTTCGCCACCAGTGGTGGCTTCTTCGGGAAAAAGAGGGAGGAAGGAGAGGAGAAAGGGAAGGATACGGGTTTTAAGGAAGTGGAAAAGGAGCCATTCCAATCCCAGGAGTGGAAGGACTTCCTTTAGGGGACAAAAAGGAAGGTAAACAAATACACACACACTCACACATATCCACATCCAAACACACTTAGGCAGACATTTGTAGAAACCAAAGAAGTTGGACAGAGATGCCACTTCAGGCAGAGGCTCTGTCCACAGAACCGAGGCAAAGATGTTAAAGATGGCGGGCGGGAATTAGAATTTAGCGGAGGTTGAGACCAGGCGGGCAACGGGAAGAGAGAATGTGTTGAAGGGCAAGTTCCCATCTCCGGAGTTCTGAAAGATTGGTGTTGGTGGGAAGTATCCAGATAACCCGGCCGGTGTAACACTGTGCCAAGATGTGCTGGCCGTGCACCAAGGCATGTTTAGCCACAGGGTGATCCTCATTACCAACAAACACTGTCTGCCTGTGACCGTTCATGCGAATGGACAGTTTGTTGCTGGTCATTCCCACATAGAACGCTTCACAGTGCAGGCATGTCAGTTGGTAAATCACGTGGGTACTATCGCAAGTGGCTCTGCCCTTGATCGTGTACACCTTCCGGGTTACGGGACTGGAGTAAGTGGTGGTGGTGGAAGGGTGCATAGGGCAGGTTTTACAACGGGGGCGGTTACAAGGGTAGGAGCCAGAGGGTAGGGAAGGTGGTTTGGGGATTTCATATGGATGGACTAGGAGGTTACGGAGGTTAGGTGGGCGGCGGAAAGACACTCTTGGTGGAGTGGGAAGGATGTCATGAAGGATGGATCTCATTTCGGGGCAGGATTTAAGGAAGTCGTATCCTTGCTGGAGAGCCACATTCAGAGTCCGCTCCAGTCCCGGAAAGTATCCGGTGACTCCATTAACCTCATGACCCCACCGACACCCCGCACCCCCACCTTCTACCTACCCCCCAAGATCCACAAACCCAATCATCCCGGCCGCCCCATTGTGGCCGGTTACCAAGCCCCTACTGAACGAATCTCTGCCTACATAGACCAACACCTTCAACCCATCATGTGCAGTCTCCCATCCTTCATCAAAGATACCAACCACTTCCTCGATCGCCTGAAATCCTTGCCTAGCCAGTTACCTCCAGATACCATCCTTGTAACCATTGATGCCACTTCCTTGTACACAAACATCCCACATGCCCAGGGCCTTCCTGCGATGGAGTATTTCCTTTCACGCCGACCACCCAATTCCCCACCTAAAACCTCTTTCCTTAATACCCTAGCCAGCTTCATCCTAACCCACAACTTCTTCACTTTTGAGGGCCAAACATACCAACAACTAAAGGGAACAGCCATGGGAACCAGGATGGCCCCCTCGTACGCCAACTTATTTATGGGACGCTTAGAGGAAGCCTTCCTGGACACCCAGGCCTGTCAACCCAAAGTTTGGTATAGATTCATTGACGACATCTTTATGATTTGGACTCACAGTGAAGAAGAACTCCAGAATTTCCTCTTCAACCTCAACTCCTTTGGTCCCATCAAATTCACCTGGTCCTATTCCAAATCCCATGCCACTTTCCTTGATGTCGACCTCCATCTGTCCAACGGCCAACTTCACACATCCGTCCACATCAAACCAACCAACAAACAACAGTACCTACACTATGACAGCTGCCATCCATTCCACATCAAACGTTCCCTTCCCTACAGCTTAGGTCTTCGTGGCAAACGAGTCTGCTCCAGTCCCGAATCCCTGAACCAGTACACCAACAACCTAATATCAGCTTTCACATCCTGCGGCTATCCTCCTGATCTGGTACAGAAACAAATTTCCAGAGCCACTTCCTCTTCCCCCCAAATTCAGAACCTTCCACAGAAGAACCCCAGAAGTGCCCCTCTTGTCACCGGATACTTTCCGGGACTGGAGCGGACTCTGAATGTGGCTCTCCAGCAAGGATACGACTTCCTTAAATCCTGCCCCGAAATGAGATCCATCCTTCATGACATCCTTCCCACTCCACCAAGAGTGTCTTTCCGCCGCCCACCTAACCTCCGTAACCTCCTAGTCCATCCATATGAAATCCCCAAACCACCTTCCCTACCCTCTGGCTCCTACCCTTGTAACCGCCCCCGTTGTAAAACCTGCCCTATGCACCCTTCCACCACCACTTACTCCAGTCCCGTAACCCGGAAGGTGTACACGATCAAGGGCAGAGCCACTTGCGATAGTACCCACGTGATTTACCAACTGACATGCCTGCACTGTGAAGCGTTCTATGTGGGAATGACCAGCAACAAACTGTCCATTCGCATGAACGGTCACAGGCAGACAGTGTTTGTTGGTAATGAGGATCACCCTGTGGCTAAACATGCCTTGGTGCACGGCCAGCACATCTTGGCACAGTGTTACACCATCTGGGTTATCTGGATACTTCCCACCAACACCAATCTTTCAGAACTCCGGAGATGGGAACTTGCCCTTCAACACATTCTCTCTTCCCGTTGCCCGCCTGGTCTCAACCTCCGCTAAATTCTAATTCCCGCCCGCCATCTTTAACATCTTTGCCTCGGTTCTGTGGACAGAGCCTCTGCCTGAAGTGGCATCTCTGTCCAACTTCTTTGGTTTCTACAAATGTCTGCCTAAGTGTGTTTGGATGTGGATATGTGTGAGTGTGTGTGTATTTGTTTACCTTCCTTTTTGTCCCCTAAGGTAAGTCCTTCCACTCCTGGGATTGGAATGGCTCCTTTTCCACTTCCTTAAAACCCGTATCCTTCCCTTTCTCCTCTCCTTCCTCCCTCTTTTTCCCGAAGAAGCCACCACTGGTGGCGAAAGCTCGAATGGTTGTGTGTTTTTGTGTGTGTTTAGTGTTCCTATCGACCAGCCTGTACTTTAGGTAAGTCAAAAATCTTAATTTTATACTTACCAAAAGGACCGGTTCGTCGATAGAAACAAATAAAATCACACACAAACACACATACAAGCTTTCGCCACCACTGGCAGCTTCTTCAGGAAAAAGAGGAAAAAAGGGGAGGAAAATACACACACACTCAGACATATCGAAACACAAACACACCTAGACAGACATTTGTAGAATATTGTTGTAGTTGCGCAAACAGATTTGTGATTTTCTGTTATAAACATTATAGTTTGTAATAACAATACAGTAATGAGGACAGTTTACAACTCACCGCAAAGAGGTGATGCCGAGATGTGACAGGCGTGTGCGCGTGTGAGTGTGAGTGTGTGTGTGTGTGTGTGTGTGTGTGTGTGTGCACGCGCGCCTGTCATGTCTCGACATCACCTCTTTGCGGTGAGCTGTAAACTGTCCTCATTACTGTATTGTTATTACAAACTATAATGTTTATAACAGAAAATCACAAATCTGTTTGCCCAACTACGACAATATTCTACAAATGTATGCAGATAATGTCTATAAAGAAATCAGAGCTGGGCACAAGTCTGTTAATCATTAATTAATGAAGTTAACTTGAACCACTTCAGCTATTGGCTATGCCCTTCTTCAGAAAATAGTACCTTCTTGCAACCACACAGGCCCACAGCACAGTCATAAATCATTACCTCCAGCTGCCACACTTCGAATTACGTTATGCAGTGTGGAAATTGGAGGGGGGGTGGGGTGTAGAATGGTTGTGTCATGATGGTGGGGATGGATACAGTAGGACCTTGCAGAGCATATATGTATTATAGTCCAGTCATTTGGTGTCCAAAAAGGAAAGTTTGCAGGAATTTTGAAAATTGGTATACTTATAGACTTTGATGAGCTCTTTTCGAATTTTCACTTTGCCACCTCGTATCTTTGCTGCTCACACCACTATATTAGAAAAATGACACCCAAAAACAGGTTTTACAATGAAAATATGTATGGAAGAAATTAAACTAGAGAAAATTTCCTGCAATTTATGTCCTAATTTTATTTTATTTTATTTCTTTTTATTTATTTATTTATTTATTTTTATTTTTTTATTTTTTTATTTATTTTTTTTTTTTATTTTTTTTTTTTTTTGTATATTGAATAGTTTCTGCGTACGAGTGCAACAAAGGCCACTAAATGAAAAATATTTTACTTAGTGGTGAAAACAGTCTGCTGTTGCCTGCCTGTGTACATGGCCTGTCTCAGGTATAGCAGGATTTCCCTTCTTGACCCTGAGGACTTCTGGATCCATTCCACATACAAGTGCCACAAAGTCTACTTAATGAAAAATATATAACTGTGCGGTGAAAACCCAGCTTTCTGCGACCTACTTGAGGCTACACGGCCTGTCACAGATATATCGGGATTTCCTTCCTTTACCCTGGGTACATTTGGATCCATTACACGAAATGTCTGCCAACCGAGCTCAAATGTTCTCCCTGAAAATCAGTACAAGTGCTTCATTCTACAGTGTTGTTCGCATTTTCAGTACCATAGATCCTGAAGAAGGAGACTGTTTTATCTGTGAAAATCCATTGCAAGAAAGTGAGGCGAGTAAAGTGATGGAGAAAGGATTTGAGACATTTTGTAATTCAAGTGCTATAAGGATACTTTACAATTAGATAATCTGAAAATTTTTTAGTGTGGTACATGGTCATATATGACGATTGAACAATCATTGATGAAGACAATGAAAGGCCTAGGTGGTCTGACTCAGGCAAGGAATCAAGGCTAGCATGCTTTCCAAGTGAACTTTAGAGGAATGGTGTTCCTGCACAATGTTTGTGACGGAGTTGAACAATTTTGCAACATAGCTTGCTCCACGTCTGAGCAGCATGTCAAAATGACAAACTCGCAGATTAATCTTGACAATGGCGACATACAAAAGCTAACGGATTCGTTGTGCCTGCATTTTCCTTTCATAGAAGTAAAGAAACTCGTGTCAATAAGCACTGGAATTATTGGAGAGGAGAAAATAAACTGTCACATGGCTGAAGAAATTGGTAGCACTGGAATTTCAATCATCATCCGAGGAGATTTCTATAACATGAAATTCAAATGGAATGATAGAGTGAAAGCACTTGGTGTTATGAATACAGGCATCCACATAAATGACATTATGCCGATTAATCCGTTGTTCACTTTTCAAAGAATTTACAATGCAAAAAAAATCTGATGAGGAACTTTAAATTTTCCTTACATACGAACTTGCGCCGTTTCCGTTATCTGTTTTCAATCGCGAAGGCATGCACAAGTACATTAAATCTTTTCTATATAAGGCATTTGAGGAATATTATGGAGATATAAATTTTGGAAACTCCATGTATATCATCGGCGGAGGATTCTTACTGTACAGAGTCGTTTGCAATAATTATGTTGCATTTGTTAAATCCAAATATACACCCAATTTCATCATCATATTCAATGGCTATCCAGAAGATGCAGCATAACATAGTACCAAATATGTAGAGCGATCCCGATCACGGAAACGTTGTTCAGTAGATACGCTTTTTGACAAGACAATGATTCCAACTGTGTCCCAAGACAACTTTCTGGGCAACAATACAGACAAGAACCACCTCATCAGAATGTTGAAAACCAAATTTGAAGCTGCAAACTTCGTGATTAAGCAAACAACGGAAAATACAGATACACTAATAATCAACACGGCAATCAGCATTTTATTTGAATTTTATTCCGTAATAGTTGTCTGTGAAGATGTTGATCGTCTTAATCTTTTGACGGCTCTTGCCCCGCGTTCAAACATATATATATATTCTCAAAGCAGGAAAAGGAACAACTTTGCAACAAATATATTCAACAGAAAGTATCATAGATAAAACAGTTGCAGATAACTTACTATTCTTGCATGCCTTCAGTGGCTGTGATACAACATCAGAACTCTTAAATAAAGGAATAATGAAATGTGTCAATCATCTCAGAGGAAAAAATAAATAAATAAATAAATAAATAAATAAAATAGAAAAACAGATTTAAATGGGCTTGTTCGCGTATTTAAAAATCCAAAATAACAACCCGCAAATCTTTGCTGAAGCTGGAGAACACTTCGCCCCTGCATTATATGGTTACAGTGACAAAAGTATGTCGATTAACAACTATAGATATAAATGCTTCACAAAATCGGAATTCAAGGGTAAATTTAATCTTGCATTGCTGCTACCCGGCAAAAGCAGCAGCACGACAACATTTGTTTCCAACCAATCACCAAGTTCAGCGGTGGTATGGAGTGGGAAAAAATGTAGAACGATGGGGATGGAAAAAAAGCAAGAATGGGCTAATTGCTGTCACTACATTTGAGTCCCCAGCTCCAGAGAAATTATTGAAACTTCTTGCAACTGCAGAAAGGGATATCAGGGACCTTGTGGATGCTGGATTAAAATGCTCTGTCATTTGTTTGAATTGCAGTGGCATCTGTCATAATACCGAAGTTTCAAAACAGGATAGTAACGAAGAGGAAGGAACGGAGACTGAACTTCAGCAAATCTATGACAAAAACGAGGAAACAGGTGATAATGTCGAAGAAGAGAACCCTGTTGTGGGTCGAGCATAAGAACTTTCTATCCATGATATTTTGCTCGATTATGTACATGAAGAACTTACAGAACTTGGTCCAATAGTGATAGTGTGGCGAAGGAGAATGCACTAAATTTAATGATCAGTGCATCATCTGTGGACTAGGCCTACTGGAGATACCACAAAAAACGCGCCAGTTACTCTACCTCATGGTGGGGTGAAATGAATGTTTTCGTGAATACGAGTGTTGCAGTAGACTTTGTGGCACTCTTAATCTGAAACTATTCATTAAATAATAATAAAGGATTATAACATAAATTGTAGGAAACTTTTTTTTAGTTCAATTATCTCATAACTATTTTCATCGTAAAATGCGTCGGAAAGGAGATATTGTCAAAAAACTGTTTTTGGGCACCATTTTTCCAACATGGCGACGCGAGCAGCAAAGATATAGGGTGGCAAAGTGAAAATTTGAAAAGAGCACTTAAAAATCTATAAGTATAGGAATTTTCAAAACTCCTGAAAAACTTTCCACGTAAAACTACCAAATGACTGGACTATTAGATGGGAGATGCAGCTTAGGGGGAGTGGGGAAGTGGCTGAGTGGAGGACACACACACACACACACACACACACACACACACACACACACACATCAAAATAGGAGAGGTTTAGGATAGAGAGGTAGGAACTATTGGGTGTAGAATAAAGGGAAGTTATCGTAGGTTGAGGACTGTATAATTTCGGGATCGGAGAGTGTACTGTAGGGATAACTCCTATCTGTGAAGTTCAGAAAAGCTGGTGGTGGATGGGAGGATCCAGATGGCCCGGGTTGTGAAGCAGCCATTTAAATCAAGCATGTGCTCCACCACATGTTGTGCCACAGGGTGGGCCACCTAGGTTTGGCCACATCTTGGTTATGGCCATTTATCCTAGTGGACAGCTGGTTAATGGTCATGCCAATATAGAAAGCTACGCAGTGATTGCAGGACAGTAAATTACATGCTTACCTTCCAACCTTCAAAAAGTAAAAAACAGGAGATACAGTATAAAAATCGGGAGGTTCTTAAAAAAAAAAAAAAAAAAAAAAAGGGGGGGGGGGGGGGACACGTTCTATCATAAACTGCGGCGCACTGTACTATAAACTTAAGATAACTGATTTTAGCCTTTTCCCATCGTCTAGCAATGCTACATAATGGCTACAAAAAACACTTGCATTAATCCAAATGTTGATTAAATCCTTATTTGTAGCCAGTTCAGGTAGTGATTCATTTTTTGATTAAAACAAAAAAGTTTACAGCTTTATCTTTTGTGCTGTAGTGCTACCTAAGAACATTTTATGGAACAAGTGACCGACATGGTCATCAGATTTAATTGGTAAAACATACTCTAAAATAAAAAACAATGTAAATAAGCACTCAGCATGTATCACATGATCACTTTCATCTTTCTCAGCAATTTGAGTCTTATCTTTACTCACACACTTTTCATTTTGTATGCATGTATTCCGGTACATCGCTTTTTCCACCATGCAATGTGGAAATATCACATCGAGAAAGAGTACAAAACGCAAATAATGTTCCGAATACTGCTTAAAAAAGGGATTATATTTTTTTTTGCCATACTGAAACACATACCACCGAACTGAAATCCCTTAATCATGTAAAATAGTTGTTTACATGTAAGTTGTTCAAAACGTTTGTAGAGCTTATGGGGCTTAGCTACAGGGTCATCAGTCCCTAAACTTACTAACTACTTATGAATTAGCTTATAATGAAGACGGCACAAACGCCCATGTCCAGGGGGATTCGAATCCTCAACAGGGAACGACCTCTCGCATCATAATATAGTGCCTCAATGCACTCGGCTGCTCCGCCGCGGCACACAAAAGTTACCCTTTTCGCAATTGGCATATGAAACTGATGTTCCTAACTAACCACTTAAAAGGTTTTCATCGATTAAAAGATCACTTATGTACAATGACAAAACATCACATTCAAAAAGAGCACAACATCGAAACACTACATGTGTATTTGCAAATACACGGCAAGGGCAAAAATAATCATTATGCAACTCCTAATTTCTATGAATTTCGATACGTATTTAGATAAAACTGAAATGAACAAAGGACTTTTGACCCTTAGCCAATAAACAAATCTTGGGCTTCAGGATAAAAGCTAAAACTCAGGAAAAATAATGACAAAATCAGGAGGCGGGAGGAAAAGTGAAAAATCAGGAGGCTCTTGTCAAAATCTGGAGAGTTGGCAGATATGTACATGTCTGCTTTCACAGCCCGGCCTCTGATAGGGCAGGATAAGCCTGTGACTGGACTGGAATAGAATGTGCTGGGTGGGTGGACTGGACAGGTCTGGCAGCAGGACCGTCCATAGGGATATGATCCCTTTGGCTGTAAGCAGGGTTTCAGGATGGCATAGGGACGGACTAGGATGTCGCGGAGTGGGAGTGGGAAGGATTTTTGGCAGGATGTCTCACGACAACAGAAAATCAAAACCTTGGTGATGAATGCAATTTAGTTGTTTGAGTCCAGCAAAGTACCGGGTCCCAAGCGGAGTGCTCTTTTGTGGATGGTTAATTGTGGTAGAGGGAGGATTTGGGATGTGTGGCAATATGGCACAGGAGATCTGTTTACGGACTAGATCTGTGAGGTAGTTTGTCTGTGAAGGCCTTTTGAGACCTTCAGCATATTCAGAAAGGTAATTTTTGTCACTGCACATATGCCATCCACAAGTAGTCAGGCTTGTAGGGGGGGGGGGATTTTTTTATGTAGAAGGGATGGTAACTGTCAAAGTTTAGGTACCGTTGGTAGTTGGTGGACGGAAGTGTGGAGGGAACCACCAGTGAAGTGGAGGTTGACAGCCAGGAAAGTGGCATGGTGGTCTGGGGAAGACCAGGTGAAGTGGATGGGGGAGGAGGAGTTGAGGTTTTGAAGGAAGGATCATGAAAATATCATCATCAAACCTGAACCAGGCCAGAGGTTTGGGATGCTATGGAGGATTCCTCAAGACAGTCCATAAACAGGTTGGCATGTGGGTGCCCATGGCTGTTCCTTGGATTTGATGGTAAACTTTCCCTTCAAAGGAAAAGTAGTTGTTAGTAAGGATCAAGTTGGTAAGGGTTACGAGGAATGAGGCATTGGGCTTGAATTCAAAGGGACGATGGGAGAGGTAGTGTTCAAGAGAGGCAAGGACATGGGCATGTGGGATTTTGGTGTATAGAGAGGTGACAACCACTGTGGGATGTTGGTGTATAGAGAGGTGGCAACCACTGTGGCAAGTAGGGATCCAGGAGGTAAAGGGGTGGTATGATGGAGAGTTGGTGAAGGAAGTGGTTGATATCCTTGATATGGTAGGATAGATTTTGGACAATTGGTTGAAGGTGTTGGTCAACAAGGGCTGAAATTTTTTCAGTAGGAGCTCAGTAACCAGCCACAATTGGGCGTGAAGAATTATTTGGTTTGTGAATTTTGGAGAGCACACAGAAGGTGTGTGTGCGGGGTGCTGTTGGAGTGAGGAGGGAGATGGATTCAGGCAAAGCTTCTGGGAGGGGCCATAGGATTTTAATAGGAATTGGAGATCTTGTTGGATTTCAAGGATGGGGTCATTCCAGCACAACTTGTAGGTGGAAGAGTCAGAGAGTTGGTGGAGTCCTTCTGCCAGGTAGTCACTGTGATCCATAATTACAGTGGAGGACAATTACATTGGGATTGGTTTTGAGGTTGTGGATGGCTCTCCTTTCTTCTGCTGAAAGGTTCGAGTTCTTAGGAAAGGGCTTGGAGAAAGATAATGAGGCCAAGTTGGAGGTGAAATATTCTTGGAGGGTAACCAAGGGGTCGTTAAGTGGGAGTGCAGGGGGGATCTCTTTTGGATGGTGGTATGAACTGTGAAAGACAGGGTGCGATATTGGGATTAGTTTGGCTACAGACAAAGGGAATTGTGGCATTTTAAGGATCAGGAAAAGGAGAGTTATTTTTGACTAGACTCACATGATTGAATTGGGGCGTAGGGCTGAAAGTGAGACCTTTGGATAAAACAATAACTTTAGTGGGGTTGAGGTTCTTTGAGGACAGGTTAACCACAGTGTTCTGGAGTTGTCTTGGCATTGAATGTTGTGGCGTGCTCAAGTTCGAAGGGAGTCTGGATGGATGAGGTAGGGTCAAGAGAAGAGCTAAGCAAGGTCTGTGTGCTATTAGGGGTTCACGAGGAGGAACATTATAGGTCAGATATGGATTGGATATAGGTGCTCCAAGGTGGCAATATGATGTAAGCAGGCTGGACAACTGACCTGACCTGTTAAGAGGGATCCTACATTTTTCCATCCAAGAGTGGACATCAAGAAATGTGCATATAAAATCACCAGATGTCTCAAACTCAGGTTTAAGCTTTCCATTTGGCACCAAATCAGAGGACCACAGTCGGTTCTGTGAATGATGCTACAAATCAATAGCACCACTTCTACCCTGCAGCTTCTAGCTGCTTCTTCAACAAATCCACCAGCCACCTGTAGGAACCAAATATGGCCTCTGGACCCAGGCAGCAAGAGTCATTGGTGCCAAGATGAGCAACGATTTGCAGACAGGAAACCTACTGCTGTCCTATCACTGCCAGCAATGCCTTCTCCAAGTCTCAGAGGAGAACCTCTAACACCGGCCTTCTTTCCTGATCCAATGATAAGCAAAGCTACCCTGTGCACTTCTCCAGACAACTCTGAAAGATCAGCCACCCACCGCAACAGGCAATGTAGCCCATGCTGGCTTAGAGGTATTATCAGCAATGAGCAACACTTTAAACCTTTTGCTGAGGCATAAGAGGGCAGTCTTACATTCAGTTTTCAGTTTTGCGTCCTGTGTCCAGACGTTCGCAACTCTGTCACAGTTTGTGAATCACTGTCAGATAAATGCCTACCGGTAGAGATGTGGCAACCTGAAGGCACATCAGCATTATACATCCAGGTGTCACAATAAATACCAGAAGTAACCCAGCAATTCCCTTGGGTGTTACGGTGACACTGCAGCTAAGAGTAACAGCCTGATGCCTATCAACTATGACCAATAAAGCTTCCAACAGATTAAAAAAGTGGCCAATTCCTCCTGAATTCAAACACAACTAGATGTGTCTAGTATGTTTCCTGAATGTATCATTTGTAACAAAAACGCGAGAATAAAAACAAACAAAAACCAAATTTAAGAACTGATTAGTAGAAAAATTTAAATTACATAATTAAGTACTTTGGAGATGTAGCACAAGAAGCTGCTAGGATGAGACAAGAATTCAAAGTGTTGTGAATTTATTAAAATAAATGTTGAAATTCAATCTCCACCCCTACTGTGCTTCTGACAGGACAGGACATACTGAAATATACTTTACTTGTACTGAAGACAAAAATTCAAAAAAGTAGGTACCTATTCCTTACATACAGGGTGTTTTAAAATGTGATGGTAAAAGTTCAGGAAGGCTCTCCTGATGACAAAAAAGAAAAGAAAATGCATAATTACAGAGTTATTTGAGAATATCATTCTACACAATAATGCTTAAAAGGTCTGTACACCAGAAGAAACTGTACTTTTCTCATTGCAAGTGTTATAAAAGTCAATTGTGAATGAACATGGTAAAGTGCTGAATACTGCATACACAGAGATGAAGTACAGTAATTACCCACTGAATTTAGCTCTAGGTGTACCTGTGGTTATAACTGTGGTGACACACAAATACTAGCTAAGGTTTGTACGGAATTGTTCGTAATATCCTGTGTCCACGGTTCGCAGTATTTCGAAATGTAAACCGACTAAAAGCTCCTGACAATACACTGCAGGCACACTACACATTCCAGGAACACTAAACATTTCCCAGATTACTTCACCTGAAGCCATTTGATGTAAATCATTGCTGTCTCTGTGAATAAGGCAGTTTCAACCGGTAATGTAAGTAGACGTACCACTATCTAATGTTTTTATGATTAGAAGCTTTGTTTTACAACTCTGTAGGTGAATGATGATTTAATTATTAACATTGCTTTGGTATTAAAATTATTTTATTGTCTCCCAGGTCTGCACAAAGGAAAGGACTAACGCCAAAGGAAATTGAGCGTCTTCTGCTGCAATCATCTGACGAAGAACATTATGCTGATTTCAGCGATGAGGAAGCAGAAATAATTGAAACAGCAGATCATTCCAGCAAATCAGAAGAGTCTTGCGATGACGGAAATGAAGTGAAAGGAATGCCACATGATGACTGCCATTTTTATATTGGTAAGGACCAAGAAACTTTGTGGATAAATAATCTGTTAGCTCTACCAGGGAAAAGAAAACATAAGAATATAATCAAAGTCCTACGTGGCCTGAAACGCAACGGTAGAGAAGCTAAACCTGAAATTGAAAGTTTTCTCAAATTTTTTGTTCCTGAGATAATTGAATATGTCTTTGCAAACACAGACAAGTACATAAACAACAAGACATCATCTGTGAATTACTGAAGGGCTAGAGATTCCAAAACTACTTCTGCTTCTGAAATAATGGCTCTTTTAGGAACACGGTTTCTCATTGCTGTACAAAAAGAAGGGCACACAGATGTATTAGAAATTTGGCATCAAATGGAACAGGAAAGATTATTCTAACAGCAGCATTTAGCTACAACAAGTGCTTTCGATTCTTGCTCCAGTCACTCAGAATTGAAGATACTTCTACAAGAAAAGAACGACTAGCAAATGATAAACTTGCTGCCATCCGCAATCTCCACTCAGCATTTCTGAACAACTGCAGATATAACTACAGTCCAGGGGAGCTCACAACCATAGACGAAATGCTTCTCCCATTTTGCGGACGTTGTGGTTTTGTTAAGTACATACCCAATAAGCCCACTAAGTATGGACTGAAGTTGTATGTATTGTGCAGTAACAAGACATTTTATACTTTTAATTTTGAAGTATACTGCGGCAGACAGAATCCTGGACCATATGTTGCATCTAACCAGACAATGGATATTGTGAAGATATTGGTTGAGCCAATCAAGGGAACTCACAGGAATGTAACTATGGACAACTACTACAGTAGTTTCTCTGCAGCCAATCATCTTTTAGAAAATGGGGTAATGTTCATTGGAACATTAGACAAGAACAAGAAATTTCGAGAAATTGGAAATTGTGTTTTTGGATTTCAAGATGACTTCTGTCTCATTTTGTGCCAAACAAAAAGGAACAAGGCTGTGCTTTCCCTGCTGTCAATGCATGAAACTGCTGAAATCGACACCATTATAGGCAAGTCTATTGTAAAGTTGGACTACAATGCAACAAAAGGTGGAGTTGATACTGTGGATTATATGTGTACATCCTACTCTACAGAAAGGACAACAAGATGGCCCTTAACATTCTTTTTCGGTATCTGCATATTGCTGGGATAAATTCCCAGGTCTTGTTTTTTGTAAACAATCCAGAGAAAAGATTCAGAAGAAAAACCTACCTCACAAACATGGCCTTGGCTCTGATGGACTGACATTTGAAAGAAAGGGCTCAGCTCGCTACTGTACCAAGAGATATTCAAAAATTGCTGTCACCTCATCAATCAATTCCCACCAATCACAATGAGGCTAAAAGAAGGTGTGGAAGGTGCCATCTTCGTGGTGGTAAAAAAAATAATAAAACTACTGTCACTTGCAACAGCTACAAAAGATTCGTTTGCAAGCAATATTACCACAATTTTGTCACATGTGATGATTGCAGAACTTCTCTGGAGGAAGAAAGTGTATGATTCTTGATATGTATTTACTGACTGCCTTATTCTTTATTATTACCACAAAGTTTTTATACATATTACACTTTTTTGTAAAACTTTCTTTAACAATTGTAACCCAACGAATCATATCTGTGGTTATAATCTATTTAGAATTTGTTATTAAAGTAATGCTTAGGAAATATCCTGGAAACTTATGTCAGATATTCTGTAAAAACTTTAATTTTCCCCATGCACCTTGGATATTTGAATACAGATCATATTAAAAGTTGCTGTTAAGTATGACATTATAAACAATACATAATTAATTCCACCAAAAATTACACAAAAACTGCTTTTTTAAGTATTTAAATGTAGGCGGCACTGAGTGCCACCCGCACCCGCTGATGTAACAATCTTAAGCACGCCTGCCACAGGGTTAGGCTTGGAAAAGAATGTGCCACACATGACGATGTGGTGACATTTACATGAATATATGCTGTATCCATACTATCTATTGAGTATGAGCCTCTTTATTATCTCCCCAAGAGTAACATTCTCCCAGCAAGGTGTTACAGCTCCCAAATTTTCAGTTATTTTAATTCACAGATGAAGCAACATTCGCAAGGGACAATTACGGTTCTTTAAGGAATATTTCCATTTTTCAGACACTGAATTATAAATTAAATTAGACTGTGTAACCCAAGCAAAAAATTAATTATTCTTTCTAATCCAGATCATTTCCCCTGTAGATTTAAAATTATTATGCTATTGCATTGTGGTTTTAACATTTCATGTAAAATTTTGCCACCAACATGCAGCCTGAACATAAAAAGTTAACTTGCTCACATTGACAGAAAATGTCTTTTTACCTGCTTACACATTGCTAAACTCTTCTTTCGCCATATCTCCATTTGATTTTCAACAGCCTGCTGTTTTTGACGCATTACACCCAACTCGTGACGGTAGGCAAGAGCTTCACAGATTTTTTCTACAAAAAATTCTTCTAGTTCCTGTAAAAAAAAAAGGGGGGGGGGGAGGGTCACATTATAACTGAGACACTTATTTCTATCAGTACAATTTGCATAACACAAATGCATAAATGATTTACATACCACACTTTAAGCACCTTTAATGCTCTGAGGGTTAGGAAGAATAATTCCATGTCCTGACCTCATTTACTACTAAATTATTGGTAGCACTAGTAAACAACAATTGTTAATTTTACTCATGTCAGTCTCTCAAAATGGTATGTAGTTTGAGGGAGAAACAACCCACTGAATTTTCATGTGTAACTATTTAAAAGTACACAAAAACGCTATTTAACCAAGTCATTAAATTATTAAACTCTTCATCCTTGATATGTTTCAGATGCTTTGCTCAATCTGGTGGCAACGTCTTCAGTTAGATCACACAAATTGTTCAATGGTCACCCTAAAAACTTTCCGTTTTGTGTGTTCTGCCCAATTATTATTCGTTATAATCTCTTGTACGCAGCTCTAATGCTTACTTTGAAACACTGCTATACAATATTTTGCTGGCATAATTCTGAAAGTCAGAGGTATACTACTGTTAAGTGTAAAAATGACGATTTTGAGGTTTTATCACGTGACTTATTTAGGTCATACCTTCATAGGGGTAAAATACTGTGTGTGTGTGTGTGTGTGTGTGTGTGTGTGTGTGTGTGTGTGTGTGTGTGAAGTTTAAACAAATGCAGCATCACAATTTTGAAAGGTTAAGATACTGTGAGTGCAACACCATCACCCCTAAATATTTCATAAACCCCATAAAGACAAAAGTACATGCAGAACTTAGTGGGAAGGTATACAAAAAGGATAATTATAATTGTGTATTTGACAATTTAGAAATGACAAAACCCAAGCTACAGCAGATTCTGTGCTCTCCTGTAAAGTTAGTGAAATGTCACTTAAGATGGTTTCTCTCTGATGTCCAGAATTGTGGTGCTACGTATTATGTGAAGCAGACATTCCGAACAAGGTTGTTTACCTTCCTTTTTTCCCCCTAAGGTAAGTCCTTCCACTCCTGGGATTGGAACGACTCTTTTTCCACTTCCTTAAAACCCATATCCTTCCCTTTCTCCTCTCCTTTCTTCCTCTTTTCCTGACGAAGCAACAAACGGTTGCAAAAGCTTGAATGTTTGTGTGTTTTTATTTGTGTTTTATGTTTCTATCTATTTGTCTTAGCAGTCACTTACTGCACATAAAAGTACAAGATTAAGAAGCTATGCCTCTGTAGTCTTTCCCGGCGTATTAAATGATCAAATTCTTGACGGGTTTCCAGCCGGATCGTTCTGTCATCTGAACACAATATTTCTGCAGTCCAACTGGTCGCCATCATCAGGCGAGGAAGCTAAGTTGCCTCACCTGATGATGGCGGCCAGTTGGACCATAGAAATATTGTGTTCAGATGACAGAATAATCCGGCTGGAAAGCCGTGAAGAATTTGATCAAGCTATGCCTAAATTATTTAATTTTTGAAGCACTTCAGCTCTTCTGTTTCCATAATCTGCATCTACATACAACCCACTACATACTGCGTGGCGGAGGGTTTCTCTTCTCTTTGTGGTCCTTACGAAAAACATTTAACACTTCGAAGACCGACAGCTAAGAGAGACTCGGGGTCCAGTGGACCGGCCATTTTTACCACTGTTTGAAATGTAAGTGGTGTGTTTCTATTTAAGATAACTTAAAACAGAAAACATATTAAGAAAAAACAGCCTTAAGATTTATTTTAAATATTTATTACAATTACTCTAGTAGATGACAAAATTAATAACAAACAAACAAACAAAATGTTTGATTTTGGTTTAAAAATGTTGTATGTAAATTGGGAGGTAATTAGCTTATAAAATTTCTCACTCATAAAACATGTGACAGAACAATAAACAAGAAATGACAAATAGTAACATGAATGCTGAGTCTCATAGCTACAACAGTGCAGAGGGCCACAGAAGTTGCTGTGGTTAGTTGGTGTTTCTTTTGACATAGTTCCAAAATCAGAACACAGAGAGCCGCAGCAAGGGACATAGGCAGCTGTTACACACACACACACACACACACACACACACACACACACACACACACACACACGCACGCACAACCATTGTAGCCACCCTACTTCCGGACAGCTACTAGGCTGGGAGAAGCTTGCAACAGCTGCCTGACCTATACTCGGGTTTGATCGTGAAAGTGTTAATGTATTCAAACTCTACTGTATGAGTGCTGTTACCGTCACATGATACTATACCAAAATTTAAGGTAGTACACAATATAAGCAATCACAAAGTATGGTCCAGCTTCACATAAGAAACAAACATTGTTTGCTAATATGAACAATGTTTATTTTTCTTATGTGTAGCTGGGCCACATTTCTTAATGCTTATAGTGTGTGTTACATTAGTTTTTAGCATGGTGTCATGTGAAGTACTCATTAGCAAAGTTACCAGCACTCAAGAGTGCATGTTCAAAAACATAAAACATAAAATGTTTAAAATACATAAGAGGAATACAGCACAATTCTGTCACAGACATGGACACAACATGGCTGTAAAACTATCACAGACATAAAACAAGACTCCAACTGGAAAGCATGTCAACTATCTGAAGATGGATTTGTAAGAAAATCTGAAGCCAGTTTTGGTTTATTTAAATAATCATTTTATATCATACTAGTGACTGGTCACTCTTTTTAATTATAAACATAATGATAAATGAAGGTAGGAGGAATAAAAGCATGTATTAACACCTTCAGTCCTGAATTATTTTAAAAATACAATAAAACATTCTTGCACTTTTTCATATCTTATAAGACCCAGTGTATTGCATATTTGAGCAAAATTAAAAATTTTCACACTTGGTTTCCAAAATAAATAAGTCAAATTGGACACCAGGTCTGAAAAGCAGTTAAGGATGTGAAATAAGAAGTCAACAGTTCTATATTTCACTTCATATTTATTGTGGAACTTCTATCACAAAGTGGAATTTGTGCAAAATTCATAAATTAATTTTATCAATGATATCATGTCTGACACTCCGCAATGGGTCTGGCATGTTCACGGTTTTTCACTGTAGCACACCATTCTGGTGACAGATGGTGGCAAGAATCACAAAACTAAAAGTGACAGATGTCCAGTAAATAGGCCACTGACTCTTAAAAGTAAAGCGAACTCATTTAGTGTTCTAAAATTAATAAAAAGTCTGTGTGCAATATATTGGTCGCCATGTCTAAAAGGGTTAATGTCATTTTACTGAGAGGTAAACAATAAATTTGGTGCCAGAGGTGTCTAACAAGAAGTAATATAGGCATACAGAATATCTACACAAATCTAAATATTTGTGAAGGTAAATCATTGTTCATGAGTTTTTAATAAAGCAAGTAACATATGATTATCTGGTAAGCATTTTCCTACAAAATTTTATTAATGTGTGTGTGTGTGTGTGTGTGTGTGTGTGTGTGTGTGTGTGTGTGTGTGTAGGTTGTTACCTACGTAATAGTTATCCGACAGAAGATATTTGCTAATAACATTTTATTGAAGAAATGGAAACTGTGCGCCTTTAATGTTGTTTACAGGGCATAAGAGACTTTTAGGCTGGCGCATCTGAGCAGGAATTTTGGCCTGCAGCAGGGCAAAGTGGCGAAGAATGTGCAGTCTAAGTGAGAGTATGACACTTCAAAGAAGTTATAAATATTCATAATATAAACTCTTCGAGTTGTGTTTTTGTTTGGATTGTTTTAAGAGATGATTAGAATGGTTTCCAAGGGGGGAGAGGCTTGAACTCCTATCTGAAATGTATAATCAGTATCCTACCTGTGAATTAAAAACAAGTTTTCTTTCTTTAAAACAGTCGTCACTATATAAGTTTTACATTCTGTGGAAATTTCGCCTGCAAGAAAGACTGACGTCTGATGCCAAGGATTGGATCGAGGAAACCGACTAGTGGGTTCCTCAAAACTCATCCTTATAAGCAAATCCTAGGCGACCATCAGTGCAATTTTGAAGTAAATTTTGGAAGATATGAAATAATGGAGTCTTCTATGGTGTGGCATTTGTGAAAGATCTGGAAGCTGCAGCCTGGCTGGCATAGTATAAAACTGATACTCACAGAACAATAATTCTGCTACACACACACACACACACACACACACACACACACACAGACACAGACAGAGAGAGAGAGAGAGAGAGAGAGAGAGAGAGAGAGAGAGAGAGAGAGAGAGAGAGAGAGAGAGAGATACTGTGCTTATTGTGTTAAGGCATGATCTCTAGCCTTTTACCTTCAAAACAATTAAATCTTTGCAAATTATTACATTTATTCTGCTGTCATAAGCAGACGGTTCTTCTAATTTCAAGCTGTTCCCTCTCCACTTCATGATTGCCAATAACTATTATTAATAATTGCAGTTTCACAGCTTGTTAGACATAACAGTGTTGTCACACATACTTTGTGTGATCTATTCAGCAAACATTCAGGCTACGTTTAATACAAGGAACTTTCTACTTTATCACTTCTCACACAAGTAGTTTATAACATGTAACCACTAGAAATGTGTGTTGAATAAATTAATGTACAAACTATACTTACAGCTACAGTTAAATTCTTTAGATCTTTGGCTCTAATTTTTTCCAAAAATACTCGACGACTTCCTATCTCTCCAGTTACTATACCATTTGGAGCGACCGTTTGTTCAATTCTTTTCACAACTTTACCATATTCTTCACTTAATCGCATTCTTTTTGGATCCTCCTCGGCAGATGATTCCACGACAGGTCTTTTTGCAGGTTCAGAATTTGTTTGAGTTAATTTCTCAGGGCTATTGGCTGCAGAACTGTTGGCTAATGTAGCTCCACGTGTACGTTTTGATATTCTGTCTGGTACCACATCTTCAATGGAACGCTTCCGTCTGCGCCTCACAGCTGCATAGATAAAGAAACAAATTACACAAAGTACGATAGTACTGCTGAAACTTAAAAATCTTGTCTGAAATAAAATAAATCTGAACTATTTCAATGGTGTAAAATTTTATAGTGTGTGTGTGTGTGTGTGTGTGTGTGTGTGTGTGTGCACGCGCGCGAGTGCGCGCGCGCGCGCACACACACACGAACCACACTGTGCTTGAAGTAACATTAATGCAAGTGAGTCCAGAGCTAATGCCAAGAAATGAAATACTGGTTATATCCATAGCCAATTATACAGAATAACTTGTCTACTGGTTGTCTGAACAGTAAAAGCGCCCTTGCTTGGATATTCCACTTTGTATGAATGTTATATCATTTGAAGAATGTAGCATACAAGTAGGGGGAGGGGGTGAGAGGAGAGTAGTTAAGCCAATAGTCAGGGCATAAGAATTTTTCTGAGCAGTGTGCAGCGTGTTGGATATACAACAGGAGAGGGGATAAATGCAAACCTGTGCATGGGAAGTGTTTTCATTAACAGAAGTCATAACTTACTCCAACATTTGTTCAAAACAGAATAAACGAGTGAAAGTGAAAAATATTATGGGGAGATAATCAGAAAAGATATCTTTCAGACAAATCTTACTGAACATTTTCCAATAATAAATAGAAACAACAACTAGACTACGGTTTATGAAAATTAGAAAGAAGATAAAAAAGAACAGCCATAAAAATTAGAAATAAAAAACTTTTATTAAGAATAAAGTATTGTATTTACAAAGCTTGCAAGGCAAAAGATACAAGATAATTGGGAAGTACATAAAAAAGCAAGAGTACTGATAAAATAAGAAATAATACAGAGATAGAAATATAAATTAGATAATGTTAGATGGTCAATAGGAAGGTGAAAAAAGGAGCAAAATCTAAAAATTTATGATGAAACACTGAATAGTTTGACAAATATTTTTTCTTGCTTTACACTTCGTTAATTTGTTAAACGTAACTTAGTGTCACATAACCATTCACATGTTAAGTTGCTTGCTACAGTAAACAGCTATATCATGTTATTTAACATGAAACAAAGAACATAATGCATAACAGAACTTATAAAATGACAAAAAAAGAAAAAAAATGGGCCAATGGCAGAAAGGGGACGGGGGATTGGGAGGGGGTGGGGGGGGGTCTGTTGTCAATGTGCAGCCATCCACAAGGCACTACAAGTACCTGCAAAACAATAATGCACTGAACATGTGAGTCAAGAAATAGCTATAATAAGGACGGTTTACAACTCATCACACAGACTTTAACGATGAGCTGCAACAGGCACATCAAAAAAGGACACATACATACACGACTTGTGCTAACGGACATGGCATTATTCTGAACATAAAACATTCATGCAATCGCACAGGCACATTTCACAATCTCAAAACCGCATCTCTGGCTGGACTGGATTTGGAGTGCGGCAGCTGGAGTTGACTGTTGTGTGACTGAAGTGTGACTGTGTGACGTCTATATTCTGAAGGAGGCCATGGCCAATTTGTGTGCCTTTTTGTATTTGCCTTTTGCAGCTTGTCGTTATGTCTTTGCGGTGAGTTGTAAACTGTCCTTATTACATTGTGTAATTTTAATTGGATTACAGTAGTCTTGTGATGCATGCAACATCATTCCATGCCGCATATATGTTGAGCCTACGATAATAAACTAAAATACTATCAAAAGGTATGCAGGTGTGTATTTCTGCCAACTACTGTACAGATTAGATTCTAAAATTATCATGCTTAAAAAACAGAATTAATGAATGTGGAACAGCTCAAAATAAACACAATTATTTAGCTGCCATTAAAGGTGGGCTTGTATACATTGTGCCATAGGAGCTTATTATACTGTACTCCATATGTAAAAAGGCTACAAATTCCAGACAAACTGAAGAAAGGACTATAACTTCATAGATGTCATTTAATATGCTTCCAACTGCAAATTTAAGCCATGTCAAACCTCACCTCTACACAGTGGCATTCTACATCCATGCACTACTCTACGTGTGGCACAAAGTTATTGTCGCTAAAATACATTAAGACTGAACAGTCAATGTTTGGCAGACAGCTCATCCATAATTCAATTAATTCCTTCTGTATTTGCCATGAAAAAATTAACATTTTCAATTCCAATGAACGAAATATATTTTCAAGAGGTGGTGATACAAAAACATAAAAAGAGGGGATAAAATAGTTCATATTAGCCAAAAAATAGAATCATTACTATCAGATCACAAATTTATGAATTTGTCACTTTCATTAAAGTGACTGTAAATGTGTCTTGTTTCAAAGATTCACAATGCACATAGTGCAATGTGATTAGGGGATAATCTGATATCTCTACTTGTGATATTTAACTTTTACTTTCCTTGCCATTGAATTAAAAAGTTATTCTATATTCTGGGAAGTATTTAACTTCACGAAACGCCTGAAGGATCAGACATTGGGGACTACAGCTAACAAGAATACAAGACATTTATTTGCAATTGCAAATATGTCAGTATAAGCTGTACAATTAATTTGTGACATGACAAATTTGTGCCAGACAGATTCAAAACAGGATTTTCCACTTTTCCTGAGCAGTCACATTAACCATTCACTACCTGTGAACAACTCTTTGAGACCAACCCAAACTTCCAAAAACCACACACTGTCCACCATTCATTGTGTTCAAGCATTCCATTATAAAGAGAGACATTTATTACAGATGTCACTTGCAGAGCCCATGTTTAATGATTCAACTAATGAAAATGTTCATTAGATGTGCAAAAAGCAGAAAATTCATATTTTAATCCTGGTCCAGCACCAATTTTCATAACACCAACAAATTGTACAGCTGATAATGATTCATATTCACAATTGTGAATACATTTCTGTCTGGACATTTGAATTGATTACACAGTTAAACATTGACACTGCACATTGTACAGTATTTTCTGACAAACTCATTTCTGTAAACAGATTTGACATAGCAGTAGTGTTTCAAAAGCTACATCAAGAGCCCTCCTTTGCACAGGGTAACTAGTTTGGCGATGAGGCAAACTTTCTTGTAGTGGTGAAGTCAACCGTCACAACCACAGATACTGAAGTGACCACAATCCTCATTGCATGAAACCTTCAAAGGTAGTTGGTGAAGTAAAGGTTATGGTGTGGTGTGGTGTGAAATATGGGCTACCATCGTGCCCAAAGGGGAGGGGGGGGGGGGGAATTCAAGCCCCCGACGGGCAACGGCCTCGCGCATCGTAGTATAGCGCCTCAATGCGCTCAGCCGCTTTGCCGTGGCAAGATGGAGTCCCAACGCACTACGGAGCAATTGTTTGTCAGTGATTTGATGCTCAATTTCCTTGCCATTGAATTGACCAATATGGTTCTGACCACCCAGGTTACCTGATCTAACACCACTTGACTTTTATTTATGGAGCCATCTAAAGCAAATCATATGCAGAGAAAACGAGAAACGGCAACATCTCGAACAAAGCATTGAAGAAGCAAGTGCATCATTTTTGCCAGTGCACAATAATTGGATACAGCACCTTCAAATGTGTGTTGTGCAAGAGTGATAGCCTGCTGAACACACGAAATGACTGTACCTCCAAACAAAATGTGTCAATCATAACTGCTACATAGAATCTGTTTACACAGAATTGTCAGAAAATGCTTACTTTGATATCACACACAACCCCCTTTCAATTACAAAGAATTAAGATTCAAAATTGACACCATCTTGAAATTGCCCATGTCCATACATACCATAAAAATACACCACCTCAATCATACCTTACAAAAAAATACAAGTTTCCCGGTTTCTAATGAATTCTTGAAATAAAAGGGTGCACTGCAACTTTTGAGTCACTCTATTGTAAAATTTGTAATAAATTTCTCTCTTCCTCTGTGAATAATGTAATTGAATGTACAAGCACTCAAGGGTAGTCGAGAATATGTGGCATATATAGTTTGGGTCAGTCCGGGAGGCACTCACATACAGTATAACAGTTAACCTGACTGCTTGTGAAAAGTGGGACATCAGGTTTGTATCCTGGTCCAGCACCAATTTTCATATGACACCAATATATTGTACAGCTGATGTTGATTCATAAGAGCAACTTTAGATATCGTGCTTTCTTATATAACTTGGCTGTTCTAATGGCCATACAAATTAGCGCTACTCTGAGCTAAACCAAAAAATTTTACTGGCAATCATAGCTCCAATAGGAACCAAGACCCCCAAAATTTGCAAATCTGCACCTGGCCTTTTCAAGGAAGTTTATTATAGCACCAACATGCTGTAATGATAAAGGTTCAGTGACTGACTTATGTTCTGTGTTATGTACCGGGCAATTACAGATGAAAAAGAGTTCTTCAATTTGAGCCACCATGTGAAAAATCACGTACAAAAATGTTGCTTTCTGTAATGGATTAGGAATGAGATGTGGGCAGAAAATGTCAAAAGAAAGAACAGCACAAGGTTGCTTTCATAAATAACTGCCATTAATGCAGTCTAACACAAATTATTTACAGACGAATGGAAAAACTTGTGGAATCCAACCGTGGGGAAGATCAGTTTGAATTTAGGAAAAATTTATGAACACAGGAGGCAATACTCACATTATGACTTATCTTAGAAGATAAGCTAAGGAAAGGCAAACCTAAGTTTTTAGCATTTGTAGATTTGGATAAAGCTTTTGACAATTTCATCTGGAATAAACTCTTTCAAATTCTGAAGGTAACAGGAGTAAAATATAGGGAGTGAAGAGTTATATTCAACTTATGCAAAAACCAGACAGTGGTTATTAGAGTCTAAGGGCATGAAAGGGATGTAGAAGTTGGGAAGGGAGTAAGGGTTGTAGCCTTTCCCCAATGTTGTTCAATCTGTACATTGAGCAAGCAGTGAAGGAATGCTAGGAGATATTTGGAGAGGGGGTTTAGGGAGAAGAAATAAAAACTTTGCAGTTTACCAATGACAGAGTAATTCTGTCAGACTGCAAAGGATTGCTAAGAGCAATTGAATGGAATGGACAGTGTCTTGAAAAGAGGGTTTAAGACAAACATCAACAAGAGTAAAACAAAGATAATGGACTGTAGTGTCAGATAGTTAGGTGATGCCGAAGGAATTAGATTAGGTAATGAGACAATAAATGTAGTATATGAGTTTTGTTATTTGGGTAGCAAGATAACTTCTGATGGCCAATGTAAAGAAGATACAAAATGCAGAATGGCATTTCTGAAGAAGCGAAATTTGTTAACATCCAATATTAATTTAAATGTTAGGAAGTCCTTTCTGAAAGTATTTGTCTGAAGTGTAGCATGGTATGGGAGTGAAACGTGGACAATAAAGAGTTCAGACAAAAAGGTGATAGAAGTTTTCGAAATGTGGTTCTACAGACGAATCCAAAAGATTAGATGGGTAGATCACGTAACTAATGGGGAGGTGCTCAACAGAATTGGGGAGAAAAGGAGTTTCTGGCTAAGAGAATGGATATGTTGGTGGGACACATTCTGAGACATCAAGGAATCGTCATCTTAACATTAGAGGAAAGTTTGTGGGATAAAAATCTTAGAGGGAGACTGACGGACAAATACAGTAAGCAGATTCAAAAGGATGTAGGACGACGACGACAACGTAGTCTATTCTATATTAGCACCAGAGACTAAGTGAACAGTGTACTGTGCCAAATTTGCACTAGTGAGAAAAATTTTTGGACTTAATAAAGAGTGCATTTTTCTGTTGTTTAACAGTTAAAAAAGAATATTTTTATTGTTTATAACCACAAAAAATTTCCTTCAATTCAACAGAGCATTGTTGGGAGAGTGTAGTTACCTTTTCAAGAGTATTTAATGCTGGACGATATACTGAAATACCATGGGTAAACTGGAATTACCGTACAGAATTATTTTCTTGGTCATTCAATGATATTACAATACATAAAACATGTAATGGGTTTATCTACTGCTATTCCCAAGCAGCAAATACTGACAAGTATTTAATTATTATACTAAAAAGAAGTGGTATAAAGCTATGTGAAAAGTCTGACTTCAGATCTGTTTATGTGGACTGTTACTACTATTTTCTTTCTGTATTTAAGTTAAAACTGCATTTTAGAATGCAAAAATAACTGGATGTGATAATTCTGTTTGTTGAAAGTTCTCAGCATAATAACAGTATGAACATAATTGACTCTAGGACTATGTGTGCGACACAAGAACTATGAAGATTAAAACTAATTTTATAACACAGTCAAACAAATGTGTGCCCTAATGAGACCTACTGACACTGACACCTACAAGAGAAAAATTAAGCAAAGATTTTATGACAGTTGTTTAAACAGAGAGAGGCATTACTTAGGAATGTTATTACTACTACTTTGGGACCATGTAAAACTTCATGTTTACTATATTATGTGAACATTACTACTCTCGGTAGTATTTATTCTAAATAACATTATAAAATTTCCTTCAGTTTGCCCCTTTTAAGAAACAAATAAGAATTTTTTTTTAATTAAGCACTTGTTGAGGAGGACTCTGTTGTAATATGACTGTTTGTAGTAATTGGAAATTTCCCTAAAGAAAAGAGAGGAAACAAAAGCATCTGACAAAGTCAATATAAATCTTTCTTCTGGTCACAAAATATGTAAAAAATCACATGAAAGGTCTGGGCTGTACAGAGAATACTGCAGCGGTTCCCAACCAAATCACTAAAGCATAGCCTTTGTTTGGCAGCGAGGAGACAGGCTTTATCATGCAACACATCTGCTGTGTATCATCACACAAAAATAAATCAAAGCCATTTACACAAGTTCTGGTCTGGTCATAATAACCTCAGCTTTCAACTTCAGGGGCCCTCTGATTGTGATTCCACACTCTAATAACTCTGGCAATTTGCAGTGCAATGAAGACACCAACCAAAAACTGCCAATTCCCATAAAGTCAAAATGCACAGGAATCATGTTGCACAATTAACCCTGCTCCCACACTGCCAATCTTATGAAGGGTACACTTCAGCAATTTGTTTCTCAAACACCACCCTCTGCACAGATCAGATCTTTCACGCCCTAATTTTTACATCTTTGGTGACCTGAACAAAGTCAAGCATGGACTTTAGTCAGATGAGGTGGTACAGGAGTGGATGCAGTTGTGGATCCACAAATTGCCAACTACTTTCTATGGAACAGGAATTTATTATCCCATCTTCCATTGGGGTGAATGTCTTAATATGTGTGATCACTTTAATGCCCCATTGTCACAGGTGTTTGTAAATGGTACCAGGTGGTGGTGATCAGCCAACAAATTAACAAAGCACTCACCTTAAATGATTGATCACACAGTGTACTAAGCAAAGAGTACAAGTTTACTTACACCAGTAACTATTCTGATACCTACTACTTACTTGCAAAGGTCTGAAATGTTACAGCATGTTTCAAAAGGAATGTGGATATTACAGAGTATTAGTTTGTCCAAACTACTGATCACTACACTTTGGCTCAGATATTGGAGAAATGAATACACAGTCTAGTTTATATTAATAGCTGCTAGCTGTCTTCCATCTTGCTTGGTAGGCATAATATGTTTAAAATGGCTACTCAGCAGCTGAATTCATTTTATGTTCTCGAGTACCAAATTGATCCTCCAAATGGGTGGCACATTCATTTTTCCCCAAGATGGGGCAATCCCTCATTGGAGTCACCAATACCTGAATGAAACTTTACCGAACCACTGGATTGGTCATCATGGAGCTTGCTATGTAGCATGTCTCAGCTGGACTCCACAGTCACCAGAGTTGACTACTACTTGTACCATAAAGTCAAAATGCACTTCTTTCTGTGAGGTTTCATTAAAGACACTGTATCTACCAATGTACCACCACTCCCAAAGAGCCTGGAAGAGTTCAACGGATCTGTACTGCCATAACATTAGTGACGAAGGACATGCTTGCCTGAATATGGAAGGAATTTGAGTGCTGATGTGGTATTGTTCGTGTCCATGATGTGAACATGTTGAACATCTGTAATCTTTACTTGAGAGGTTTGTAAATGTGTGTGTATTATTCTTATCTCTTAAAGTTTAATAAATATATGCACTGGAAATAGGAATATTCTTTTTGAAACACCCTATATGATAAAATATTAGGCAGCAATAAAAATTTTAAAAATAAAGGAAATGGAAAGTCTCAATGTAGTGAATAATAAATTTCCTCTAAACTTACAACTATGTTAACTATGCAAATGAGTTACAAATTCAGTAACTCAGTTATATTTCCTGTCCCCGCCCTCCCACCAAGACCCTTTCTTTTCTCAAAGGGAACTCCCCATCACATTATCCTCAGATTTAGTGATAAGTGTTCTGGATAGCCCTCAAAAACTGAACACTGATCAAATACAAAAACAGAAAGAAGGGTAAAAAAGGGAAGAAGAAGAGGAAGAAGAAGAAGCAAAATGGAAACATTGAACATTCCATGCCAAAGATGTGGAATGGCAGAATAATCAGTGCCACGGTATCAGACTGTGAAATCTCCCTTGTGCTCCACAATTTTTAATGTTTTACATTGTAAACCATTAATCGGGGCATTGACATGTCTTATTGTTACATGTACTTTGGTTGCAGAATATGACTTGTGGTATGAAAATATTACTGTCCCAAGAAAATGTGATCAGTAAAGTGAGCAGGTGAGATGCCGCAAACACTTCTCTCAGAAATGACACCAACAAATAAATATACATAAACTATATTTCAACAAAGGAATTCAAGTGTCAAAAACCTCCAGAACAGAATACAAAGGTAAAAATATATGGTGACTGTGTAGAAGAAATTATAGGTCCCTTCCTTACACCTTGCTGTTGCAAATTGACATTACATCATTACAAACAAAGACACAACTAAATACAGCTAACAGACATCAGTGACCACATATACAATTCATAACGTTGTGCTACACAGGGGATTGAACATGTGGGAGAACATGTATCTTTCTTTTTGCAGTTAAACACTTAGGCGACAGCTGAGGCTTTGTGTTTGTGTGCTATCTGTAAATGTTGTACACCTTTAGCATGGACCATTCACCGTTTCTATTTTGCTTCTTTTTTCACAATTCTATACACTTTTTTCTGTTTTTATTATTGACTTGTCTTTAGGTTTTAACGGGCTAAGCCATCTTATCAATAAATAAAGGGGAATACAATTAGGAGTTTCCTTTGTCAGTGACTTCTAAAACAAATGTGTGTGTCATGCTGTAAAAAGATGCACTTTTCAATTGTTCTGCACACCCACTTCAACCAACTACTGCCACCCAATGAAATTCACTCCACTTTTGGGCACTGCGTTATTAACATCATTTGACATTCACAATATAAATATTGGGTGCTTTGAAAGAAGAACACAACACAGTGACTTAATGATACATATTAGTGTCAGTAATTCTAAAATAGAGCAGAAGCTAAAAGCACAATGTTAAACTACTGCAGCTGTGAATTCCATGCAACATTGTGTACTTCACTAATTCAGTATCAAAAGATGTGTTTCTATATGACAATATGGAGCTGAAAGCGGTATATAAGAAATTAATTGCATTTTGTATAAAAAAACTGAATCAGGCCATGCCAACAAGAATAGTGCATGCAGGGTAGAAACATACAAATGCAACTCCTTCACCCCCAGAAGCTGTCATCCTTCTGTCCCTACCTTCTGTTATGCTTGGAGCTTCCTGAACATTCTCAGGCTGCACTTCTTGGTCTGCCACATGAACTGCTAAGGCAGATGTGTTGTCAGAAACCAGCATATCAGGTGGTGGCAAGTTATGCACATCCGACGAGAGTGGTGGTACTGAAGCCTCACAACCAGAGAAAGGGACACTCTCTCCCTCTTGCAAAGTAACAGTATCAACAGCATCTTTTAAAGCATTAGCAACATCCGATAATGTAAGCGGTTCTTCAATTTCGCAACTATTAACTGACGTGACAAAATTGTCATCAGAGGTCTTTTCTACAATACTCCTGTCAAGCTCGGTTTTGGTCATTTTTTCTTTATTGCTACCTCCTACACCATTTTCTGGCAATTTGGCATGGCTTTCCAGTTCACCTTCAGGTACTCTAGGTGTTAAACAGTCTTTTATTTCATTTGTATTTTTCTTTTCCACCTCTGAATTCTTATTTGGAATGTTGACTAGTTCCATGTTAGAATCCACATGTTTCTCTTTTTCCACAGATCCATTCACTTCCAACTGACCTCCTATTATCTCATTTGCTTCACTGTCCTTAACCATTGTATCAACAGGTGACTTGCTTCCTTTCATCTCCAGTTCACTCTCTCTGGGCCCTGGATCACCGGTTTGATTTGACGTTAGCACATTCTCATTATTATCTGCCATCTTATTGCATTCAGAGGAGGAACTTTCCTGTGTAAGAAACTTCTTTTCTTTACTTACCACTCCTTTACTGTCATCCACTGTACCATTACACACAACTCCCTTGCCATCAACACATGTATCATTATTGTTTTTGTTAATATTACTTTGAGCAATTTCATTTGGCATTTCCACACTTGTTTGCTTATCTTCCTCTTTGTTTTCACTAACATCTACGTTTTGCTGCATTAATTTCTTTTTCTCTTGTGAAAATTCAGTACATGTGAGAGTAGAATTGGCAGAAATATCAACATTGTTTTTTAAAGTAAGAGAGTTTTGAGATGCAGGTAATTTGGTGCCTTCTAAGAGTAATGCTGTCTCATTGTCTTTGAGATTATCATTCCCTTTCCCAGGAACAGGGACAGAGTTTGTGACAGTAACAGAGTTTTGAGATGTGGCTGTGTCGCCTTCATCCACAGACTCGCTATCTTTCATATCATCGCTACCTCCCCCTGGAAAGTTGACAGGGTTTGTTATCGTACCCAAGTTTTGAGATATAGTTAATTTACTTTCTTTCACAGTCACACCATCTTTCATATTGTCACTACCTGCCTCTAGCAAATTGGCAGAGTTTGTAATAGTGACAGAGTTCTGAGATGTAGCTAATTTACTTTCTTCGACAGTCTCACTATCTTTCGTATCGTCACTGCCTTCCCCAGGAAAAGCATCAGAGTTCATTGTAGTAGCCAAGTTTTGAGAAGCAGCTAATTTACTTTCTTTCACAGCATCACTATCTTTTCCATCATCAGTCTCACTATTTTTCATATCACTCCCTTCCCCAGGAAAAGTTTCAGTGTTAGTTAAAGTCACAGAGTTTTCAGACACAGCTAATTTGCTTTCTGTGATGGTTTCTGTCTCACTGTCTATCCTACCATCACTCTCCCCCCTCTCATTTTCTACACTAACCTCACTCACATTTACACCATCATCAAGCTTTCTATCACTGTTGCTAACAGAAGACTCATTTTTCTCATAATTAGTATCTTCATCTGCAGTGCTTAACCCATTTAGTTCTCTTTCTGCTGGCAATACTTCTAATGTCTTTGTATTATCAACAGGTTCTACCAAAGAACTTGCACAGTCTTCATCTTTAGAAGTAAGATCTCCATCCTCATTATCCTCATCTTCATCATATCCACTAGCAGAATTACTCTCAGTATTTGCTCTGTCATTCTCCACAATTATAGGCCCTACTTTTTCAACAGAAGATGACTCATCCTCTGCTGTATTTGTTACATTTAAGTCCCCTGTAGTATTCTGCTCTGTTACCGATTCCTCTGAAAGAGATTGCTTATCTATGGAAGCATTTTGTGCTACACCAGTGGTCGCCTCACTTTCAGGAACTGTTTGCTCACACACTGTCGCAATGGTATTTCTTAAACAATCTTCTTCGGAACCAGTCTCACTATTACTACTAGACTCTTTTGCACTTATATGACTATCTTCTGTACTTAAACTACCACTTTCTTCTCCACTATGAGTAAGTCGATGTTCTGCAGTACATTCATCTAATTTCAATGAATTATTTGATTCAGTGTGAGGTTTCACATTACTATTACCTATTTCCTGCTTTGAAACAGAACAAGTACAAGAACTAGAACACACACCATCACAAGAACATTTCACAGTATCAGAATCACTGGCAATATCACAGCACCGCTCTGATTTTTCTGGTTCATCATGTTCTGCTGAATGAGAATCACCACTACCAGCAGATTCAGCATGCATGGTGCAATTTTCTTCCTCCTGGACACAAGTTGTATCTGGGCCATCATCATCTTCACTTTTAAGCACCTTCCCTGCAAATAAAAAAAGAACACAAACTTAAGATGCAAAGATACAGTACTGAGAAATGAAACAAGTTATGGGGTCTTGCTGGACTTTGGTTCCTCTCAGCATATAAAATGTATAACTAACAAGAATACAACCAAAAGACGTCAACAGCTACTGCTATTTCACCACATGAACACCCAGCCATTTTTCCAATGCACCAATGCAGCATGGGAGCACTGTAGAAACTTGCAGAGTACTCTTTCACTGCATTTATGACTCACAAATTATTGGGTATGCAAATGTTGACACATTTGAAGCTTTAGAAACAACACCTGGATGCATCCCAATGAGTAATTTGAAAGGCCTCATTAATATTAATTTCAGTTAAGTATTCCTTCCAGAAACTGAGGAGGGAGGTGTACCAATCATCTGACCGGATTTATTATTTGATAACTCAGTAGATAGCATCCACAAGAAGCGAAATTACAGTTTAATACATTGATAACACTAGAATCATCATAGACAAATCACAGGGATACAGGGACGATTGATGACACAAATTAAAGTTGAGGGCAGGAAAGTAAAAGCAGAAATGTTTAACTCCACTTTCAAATGTTTCTTTACAAAATAGACTCTCAGTACAATTCTCACCAACTAGAAAGATACATATGTTTATCTGCAATAACTCTGCAGGGTCTGATGGAATTTTCAGTTTAATTGCCTTCTCTTGTGCACTACGGAACATTATAAAAAAAACTGTCTGCGGTAGTTTTAAAGATGCTCTTATTACATCATCTACAGAAAGGGTAGCCAAAGTTATCAACAAAAATAATGTCCAATACCAGTAATATCTGTATGTTTTGGAACCCCAACTGAATATTGTGGAGCATTGCAAGCAGTGAAATACGTACATACAGGCACAACTCACCTCACATGACAACCTCTTCCCCCCACCCCCACCTCACCTCAAGGCACAAAAAAATAAATAAATAAATAAAAACATCATGGAGTTTAGTCTACCTGTATTAGATGTTGCTGAGGTAATCAGAATAAGAAAATGGACATCAACTAGAGTTTTGCTCCTTGGGTAGCAAAAGTTAACTGCTGATAAGAATGAAGAGGGTGTAAAAGGTTAGGTTAGGTTAGACTAGCAACTTCAAGAAAAGCTTTTCTAGAAAAAGATAAATATGTTAATGTTTAGGAGGTAAACATTGTTACATAATAATAATACAGAAAATTTTGTTTCATCGAGTTGCAGAAGAAAGGCAAGGAAAAGATGGATGCAATGAATGAATAGGTACTGAACTGATTTGGGAAAGAAACTTCATGGTCAGCAATACTCCAAAATAGAATGCACAAGTGTAGTGCAGGCAGTTTCTTTAGTAGAACCGTTGAATCTTCTAAGTGTTCTGCCAATGAAACAATCTTCAGTTTGCCTTCCCTACAATATAATCTGTGTGTTCTTTCCAATTTCAAGTTGTTCATAATTGTTATTCCTAGATATAATTAAGCAGTTTGATCAGTTAATCAGTGTTGTTCTGTAAATTCAATTACAAACCCAGTTACTGATTAAGAGAAATCTCTTTCTAGATATCTAAGCATTAAATATTAACATCTTTTGAAAGATACACACAGGTATACATTATTATTCCATATTTTGATATACATTTATATTTCTATTCTTCTGATTTCTGTACCGTGTACAAGGGTAATTCCTATCATTCTCATAGTTATCCCATGCTTAATAATAATTTACTTCTCATGTATTTGTATAAACAGTTCTGATTACCTCCTTCAAATCCATTTACAAGAGTGCCTTGTGTTGTCTGAACTCATTGTTAGAATAGTTACTAAAATGAGATTTACAATGTATTTTCATTTATGTAAATTCTAAAACATGCATGTACTTTTCATAACACATTTTGTTACTAAATCTGCACTAAATGTTATCTTTCATCATGGCTTTCTTCCTAATTTGATATTATTTCCTGCTTTTATGGCATTATATCTTGCTATCTAATATGGAGTTATTTTCCTTGCTAAGTAGGATTCTCAAATTATTCAAATACATCAAATGTTTATTTCACTTTCACAAGAAATTTCAAGGTCCAATTTTATTGTGACCAGCTTTAATTCCATTACTAGTAAGAGCATTCCCCAACACTGTTTGTTGTAATCATATTTCTCTTCCTACATATATGCAACTGCTATTAATTAATTTCTTAACTATGTGATTATTTCATGACAGTTATCTGAAAAGTGTCAGTTCATTCTGTAAATGGTTCATTTATTCTTATGATCAAATTTGTCTTCAATATACCAGTCTATCCTCTTTTCTGATTTAGCTATAATCAAAGCACTTTCCTATAAATGACAGAGATAATTCAGGTTTTCTTTCACCTACTATCCACCTATGTGAAGTATCTATACTGTTTGATACCAGTGCTTCATAATATGGTAATTTGTCTCAAACTCTTATTCATACGGACTACACTACTAATGAATTAACTTTTAGGGCCATTAGGACTAAGACATTTCACCTCTTTTGATAGTGCTTTTTTAGATTAGAAATGTTCAAACTGTAACATTATGTATTCTGAAACATATTTATTTATTTATTTATTTATGCCCGAGGAAATTTTTCATTTTCACTAACCTATTTTCATTGTAATCTATGAGAGTATGGCAAACTACCAATCATATGTTCAGATAATTTCAGAGCACACAACAGAACCTGTCAAATACATGAATACATTCATAATAAAGTAAGAACTCTTAACACTTTCGCTGCGGCTAATGCTTATAAACGTCCGCGCTCACTGTAGGATAGTGTCAGCCGCAACGAAAGTGTTAAACAACTCAATAGAAAAATAAAAATATTGTCACGAAGTAGGTGTACAAATAAGGAAATACATTAGGGTTGTACAAGTTTCCCAAAGTGAACTTTCCTGATTATTTGACAGTTTTAGAATTTTCCATGACCAATTTGGGGTAAGATTAAGTAAACAGTGGACGATGAAAAATTTAGGGACTTCTGTATTTCTGAATGCAAGAGTAACTTCGAACGAACAACACTTTGTCCTGTATTGCATGAATATCACAAACTTGAGTCATGAGTGGGTTGCACAATTATTTGTAAGCAATCTCCAATGTACAGTGATTGCATTCTCCAAGTTCCTTATGAAAGGACTGACATCTGTCACCTACTTTATTCACTACTGAAGCCTTGTGATGATTCTATTTTATATTCTAGTAATAGTTAAACGAAGAAATTTGTTACTGATGTTGCCAATCTTTGAAGAAGTTCAAAAACATAACAGGATAACATAACTTGATATTGGTGCAAGGTCTTTAAAGATGATATGAAACAAGTTGAGGTCATCACTATTCTTGTTGTGTATTAAATATTAATAGTAATTACAAATGCATTGTAGAGGAAGTTACCTGTCAAGAACTACTATTCTTGTCTTAACATTTTTGCTTATACAGGAGGAAATGCCGTATCATGTTTGAGCTTAATATATGTTACAATTCTGTAACACACAGACTGCAAATGTGTTTCAATGACAATGCTATAGTTTTAGGTAAGTGTGGCTTTCACTTCCTGCTAACTGGTGGGAAAAGTTTTTACTTAGAAGAATCTATGGCAGATCACATTTAATACAGGGTCTATTGGAATTATAATCTCCATGTATCATTTAATAATTGAGCCCTGGTGTTCATTTTAACTGTTCTCACTTGTTTATCATCACCACATACGATATCAGTCACCTCTGCAAACGTCCAATATGATACTGGGGCAATATGCCTCTACCTTCTTTTATAAAGGAACATTTGAAAATGAGTTCAGAATTTCTGTTATTATTGTGCTTTACTCAAATTTTCAGTTACCATGTTACCTACAAGTGTCTTTTGTTCTACTGACAGTGTTTATAAATAACTAGAATAGCTCTGGGTTTTTGATGTATCTTTCTATAATATGTTATTTATACTGGTCTTCATAAGTTTACCTATAAGCTATGAAGTGTAATTGTTCATAAGGAATACTAAATAATTAAGAGCTGGAACCTAATGTGTATGGTAATACATATTAAGAAGTTAATAAAGCTGCTGTTCCATATTATTTCAAAAATTATCACTATCTCTTGGAGAACCATGCATGTAATATAAAAACAACAAATACAGATTACACCTTTGTGGTTTGCAACTCTTATAAACTTTGTTGTTGGTTGTTATAAACTACAAGACACTATGGGGGTAAATACAGCATGATAGACAACTTATGTAAGTTACTGGCTTCCGCATTTACAAAGATGAAGTGCACAATAACCAATCAAAATTGTATGAATTATTTTCAGTATTTTATTCTTGAAGAAATGTAGTAGAACAGCCAGATCAGAAGACTTTGTTGCCCTAAATGTTGCAGATTTCTTAGTAACAAAAGAAAGTGTGTCCTGTCAACATTTGTTTTTAATGTAATATTAAGGGCAATTGTGCATCCCTTGCAAGATCAAGAAATAAAATTATATCTTACTTTTTTTTTAATGCAGTCAACCAACAGCTGTTTATTGCATTTAAAACTTGACTGGTTTCAGATATCCATCATCAGAGGAGTATAATTGAACAGGCTGATTGATAACTACATGGTTGACCCGATAAATTTAGCGTATGTGGCGACCATGGAAGCAAGATTAGAATTATGTGCACTGACATTTACGCGACCATTCTGCCTGAAGAAACCCAAATACATAGTACAATAAAAATTTCCATTGATTAGCACTTCTGTGGTTTGCAGACTCCAGTGACACATGAACACTGTTTTCTTCATAAACTTTCTAAATGCATACAGTAGTCAAATAACATTCATCAAAACAGGAGATAGTAATAATTTTGTAACATGTTAATAATTTAAACCACCACATGTGTAGCTGTAGCCATACTGTAATGAAGTTCCGTTCAACAACTTTTTATTACAGAATAGAACACTAATTAATTTGTATGATCATAATTTCCATTGATTGATGTGTTCTATCATCTTTGCCCACTTTTCTGAAATTTTAATAATTTATTATTTCAATACCGCTTCCATCTTTCAGGAAACATACAGCTGTTTTCGGCATCTGTAGAGTTACATTATACAAAGGTTTCTCTTAATCTATCGAAATTTATTATATTAAAATGAAGATCGAGGTCACCGTACAAATACCACAATTACAACACACCCGATGCTGTTATTTCGTTGGAACCAGCTTTCCAAAACACTCCATTTTTAATCTGAAATGATTATCAATGTCCTTAACTAAATGCTTCACTCTCTGTCAATAGTTACTGGCGATTACTCCATTAGTATTTAATTAACCCCCTTTCGAAGTGATAAAAAACGTGTTTGCACCGTTTTCGAACGCACACATTTGCTGGAAGACGATGAAATAATCTCAAGCGTAATATTCTATACAGTCCTGTTTGTCTTCTGCATTTAATTCGGTTTTCGTAGTGTTTAAGAAACGAATCTGAAGAATTACATGGCCTTGGACGTTGACTGAATATGCGATGTTCGTTTACATTTAAAATACGTTTAGTTCAATGAGAGCTCCCATTCAAACATTTGAAAGCTGCCTTACGCTACGTTCATGGATGGCACAACACGCGCGATCTGAGAGACTTGGCAACGCCGCAATGTTGCCACATGCAAGCATGCCCAATAGAAATTTTTTCCAATATCTGACGAAATAAAGTACGTTCATCAAAAATAGCAAAAGTATTTCGCTCCATCGGTAAGTTGTTCAAAACTAAAGGTGTAACCGGACTCCGGGCAAAGGAGTTACACGGGCATTCAACAAATCATTGTAACTAAGACATGGCAAGACTTTCAGTTGGTCCTGTCCACTGCTGTCACAATTGCTGTTAGAAAACTCAAGTTTGGTGTGGACACCCCAGTGCTTTACTAGTACTTCCTACGACTTTTGAATTTACCTTAACAAACCAGATATGATGGGACCTATAATGTAACCTATTAAGACGTCTCGCTACGGAGCGCGCCGCTGCTGGCCGCCGGAGGTTAGAGTCCTCCCTCGGCCTATTTGTTGTCCTTAGGATAAGTTAGTTTGTAAGCCTAGGGACTGATAATTACTCTGATCAAGTCCCATAGTTTTACAAACAGTTTGTAACCTTTTAAGATATGGGTCTTATGCAACCGGGGCAATTTAGAGATTGAACAAACACGTTTAACATTTCTTGTAAACAAACGCAAACAAGGAACATTTCCCCTCTGTTTTTCAAACTCAGTAGTAAATATCACAAACTTCCGGGTTGAGTCTTTGCTGCTGTTTGTATAAATGGTACGATGTTTTTGTGAACCTTTTTTCACTCTTAGTATCTTTTAGGGTGATCAACCGTCCCGGATTTTAACATATTTTTAAATGTCCCGAAATTGTTTCGTTTTATATTTGAACGAATTTGTCAAGTTGGATGTAAAACTCTGCTACAAGAGCATAGAACTCAGTGATATATATTATATTAGGTATTTATTATACGACTTTGGTTCTAGCTGCCCGGTTCGTACCGAGGAGGTTAAAACTTTCTTGGGTACGAATTTTCATAGTACGGCCATCTGGCTTCAACCAAGGCTTAAACTGAAGATAGTTTAACGATTGCCAACAGTAGGATCTTTGAAAGTGCACGGAAACTTATTATAGCCTCTCTGGAGAAGTATTCTTAAAGTACCTGCAAGTTTTTGTGATTTTCGAAATGGATTCGGCGTCGAATAAAGATGACTGTACCTAGCCATCATTTAAACCAACGAAGACAACAAACAAATTAAATGCGTATGTGCATATAATGCATGATGTTGAAATCAACATGCCGTAAAGCTAGACCTACTTACCTGTTGAGCGAAGTAATATCAGCAAAGCGTTTTGAAAATAACGATTTAACAGGATACTACAAAGGCTAAGGATATCAGAAAGCAGCCTGCTTATCCCTTCTTATGTTCAATGGGCCTATTTTATTATTCCAGTATAACTTACACAACAAAGAGGAGGAACATACATATGTCGATGTTATTGCTTCATTAACAGACGTACTCTTGGTAAAAAATGGGAAAACTGGCAGGATAATGCTATTGAAAATGTAAAAAAATAAAGTTTTAAAATTAGTTCAAAATGTAGTTGTCCTCAAAATCGTGGAATGCCTCTTGTTCACTGTCCTCATTCCTTCATTCAACAGTTGGTCACACTACTTCAGGTCTAAAATATTCGATGTATTTCTTGTGTTGAGTATCTTTCGACGCTAAGTTTCAATACGAAAATATCTTACGACAGGATAGTCTGCAATGTATAAAATTGGTTGTAAAAATTAGCCTCTTGCTTCAATACATCAATCACACTCAATCTTCGACCAAACCGTAAGTTTTTTGCACGAGAAAACGAGGGTATAATCCTACGCCCCCCCAAGTAAAGGTTGATGTGTCTCTTGAAATTTCTTATGTCAAATGAACTAAAAGGGGACTCTCAATGAAAGTACTTGGGCTCGAACAAACACATATACATCACAATCGTATGAGAGATAAAGATCCCTTACTGCACTAGTGACACTCGCGCATCTGCAAAACTCTGCAGTCGTCCGTTGGAGGCCTCTGCGTGTGCCTTGCCACATTGCACTTTGACCTGTCGGTTCGCCTGTAGGGACGGTGCAGTGTGCCTCCGAAGTTGCGTTTTGTGTCATTTGTGTGATGAAGCGTCAGATGGAGCGGCGATTGATAATCAATCCTGCTAAAGTATTGCGATTGGTTGAGATGAAGTTACGAAGAACCATTCTTCGTGAAGATGGTACTAGTGTAGAAGATGAATCATTCGCATGCTCTCTCGTATCTGTTATGGAGCAGAAATATGAGCATAAGTTACTGTTTCAACACTAACGCAATGATAATAGGGATGATAATGACGGACAACTCATTGCTAGCGGTAGTGCTACGGTAAGTGAGGGAAGAGGCGATGGAAGCAGTGTCAGTGAATACCAACAGTTTTCCTAGAAGAAGGTTAAAGTTGCAATCATCATCATCATGGCTTTTGACGACAATACGCTGGAGAACATGTGAGACGATTATTATATAAGTTATAGTTCAGATATCTGCATTACGTGTGGCGTCTACAATTACATCTACAGTGCTATCTAGAGCATGATTGCAAAGTTTTGCATAAAAACGACATCCACCAGCACACTGAGGCAGTGGCGTAACTGGGGGGGGGGGGGGGGGATGAGGGGGATAGAAACCCCCCACCCCGAAATGAAAGAAAATAAAAGACTGCTTTCCCAAACACTGCGCCCCTTTCATGCTCTTCATCTTTTACAACTGCTGTTTGGTTTTTGCACAAGTTGAATATAATTCTTTGTTCCCTATATGTTACCCTATCCCAACCCTCAGAATCTGAAGGAGTGTTATTCCAGCCAACATTGTCAAAAGCTTTCACCAAACCTATAAGTTATAAACAATGTATTTCCATTCCTTAATTAACCTTCCCTTCTAAGAGAAGTCGTGGGGGTCAGTACTGCCTCATTTGCTCCTGAAATTGCACTAGTTGATATGATGTATCAGCCAAGCCGTCCTCTGATGATTTATGTATAAATGGCAACTGGTGTAGTATCTAAAGATTTCTCTTACATCTGGGGTTGCGTCTGGTAGTCTACAGAGGATTCCAGTTTAGGCCGAGCCCTGATACTGAGTCTTGCCCTGACTTAACGCATGCAGTTTCTATTTCTTTCTAGGTAGATTCCCTTTCTTGAATATAACTAAAATCTGGCTGGGATAGCGTGAACGAGCTTTTCGCCAGGATAACAATGGCTATTTTAAAAACGTCAGTAACTGTATTCCACTGTTAGATCATATTTAATAAATATTTTCCTACCCCATCACTGAAGTGAGAACACAGAATAAATTTCTACATACAAATAAAATTATTTCCTACGTGCTAAGAGATATGATTTACTCCCTGTTTACCTGGCTTTCGAGCGACACAGAGTACTCTGCGACCGAGACGCCGCACGTCTAGTTGAATGGGGTCATTCAGACGTGGCGTCCCAGAGTCGCCGCGACTGAAAATACTATGCGACTCGACAGGCTGGTCGTCGAGCCTACTCGTCTCTTGGCTGCATTGGTACTTTCGGGCTATGCAACGGGCGAACAAATGTTTAATTATTCCTTCAGTAAAAAACCGTTTTAATTGCAATCAAGATGGTTTTTACTGTCAGGAATTGTTCTCTATCTTTTCTCGAGGTATACATGGGAGGGAAGCAATATAGACTGACTCACGGAAGAAAATCTGAAATGAACTATCACGTATGTTGTTAATCTTGTCAATGTTTGAAATCTATTAAAATTTCACATGCAGTAGACTAATAATCAAAAAGTAATTCTTATTATGAAACCAACTGAAAAGGTACAAAGTAATTTCTTCTAATCTCATATGAATTCCTAATCTCATAGAGATAGCCCTAAAATGTGTGTTTGTGAATTTAAAACTAAAGTGTTGAGTGCATGATATAACGGTAATAGAAATTAGATATTGCTGAGAAAAATCACTACAGTTCATATCATTTGTAGTGCAATAAAATCGTTAGTGACTTTGGTCTTGGCAGTACAGGAGACTGAAGTCTTGGAGCGTGTTATTGGTGTGGTATGCATTAATTAAAATCAGTCAACGATTTATTGCTCGTGACCTCTATCACCGAATTGCTGTGCACGCGTTGACTATACACTGATCAGCCAGAGTATAAGACCACCTACTTAAACGCTGGTATGTCCACCTTTGGCATAAATAAGCGATTCATGAAGTGCAATCAATGAGTCGCTAGAGGGACTTGACAATGAAGGTGTGTATATACATTGTCTGCGAACTCTGAACGATAGTTCTTGGGTGTCTGTGCTTTGCCTGAGCTCTACGGGACTGCAATGTTCCCCAGAGTATGAGTCCCCGCCAGCTTGTCTCCATCCTACAGCATGTGTGTCAAGAAGGTGCTGCTCTGGAAGACGAAGGGTTCGCTCCATTCCACAATATGTGATAGTTACATCTTAATACTGACTGTGCATATCGCCTTCAATAGCCTGGCAGATAGTTTATCGAACCGCTTTCGCAATATTTCTCTACTGTCCCACCCTCTAACAGCGCGTGGGAGAAAGGAACACCTGAATATTTCCCTATCCATCAAAACCTCATTTCACAATCTCGATTAAAGTCTCTTACACCATCATGGAAGTAGGGAGATAGTTTAGTAAGAAAAAGAAATTAACATTTACGATGGTTGGCTCCGAGAATGGTCCAACTCCAACCCACACCCAAATAATCTAATCAAAGATCCGATAGAACGCCAGGCCTAATTCGAGATACCAAGGAGATACAGGACATCACTCAACCGGTTCCGAAAAGGGCATGGAAACTGCCACTACTGGAGGTATGAATGGGGCGTGGTTGGTATACCTGACTGCGACTGTGGACGCAACAAACACTACAGCACATCGCCACTGAATGCCCTTTGAATTTCCTTAAGGCACCTTCCAAGAAATTCATTCGCTTAAGGGAGAAGCTGAAAGGACTGGACATACATCCCTAAGCAGCGCAGTGACGCCAACTACATGAGTCACCTTATCTAATCATAGAAATTATTTCATTGTTTGTGAATTGTATGTATTATCAGTATTTTATCTTTAAACTTTATGTACAGTACGCAAATATTTTACATTACATTTGTACTAGATGTAACTTTATGCTGTATTTAAAGCCATACGAAATAAAAGACGCTGGTCGTCACGTTACTACTTCCGTCTTAGATGCCGAAGTCGTGGAGTTGACATTGTCCCAAGTACGGGTCGTCGGCCGGACTCTTCGGCGCACTGGCACAGCATTGAAGTCGATGATAGTTCCGTCACAGTTCGCCTCCTGCAACCCAACCCCTCGGTTTCGCCAGTTGTTGAAGACACTTACCCCGGAACTTCTGGAACACGCGAGAAGTGTGCAGTTGTCGAAATGTCGGTAGCGATCCTCGGGCCGTCAGAGCCCTACGCCAAACTCTGGTGGATGGCGCGCCTTCCACAGTCTGCAGCTCACTGATATGACTAGCACCCTCGTCAGGAGATCCTCTATCACCTGGACACGTTTATATCGACAGGTGGTCATAATTCTATGACTAATCAGTACATCTAAGTACTGGCATCTCTCCTTTTCTTTCATTTATATTGTTTATCTTGTTTTTATCAACGTGTCTTAGTTCACAAAGCACCCGTCGGAACTATATTTAACACGTACCTTACCCACCCCCACCCCCCCAAAAAAAGAGGTAATGTGTGTTCACAATTAGCTGCATATAGTGGTATAAATGGTGTAGTGTGCATAAGTTTTCTAATTTCTAAGTGGGTATGAATTGTGTATAACTGTGACAGGACTTGGGTGCCAACCCGGTATTCACATGGGAGGTGGGAAACCTACAAAACCACATCCAGGCTGGCTTGCACATCGGACCTCGTCGTTAATCCGTTGGTCGGGTTCCAAAAGCGACTGGCGCTTCTTCTCGTCTCGGAAGCGAGCAAAAAACGTGTTCTGCTATCCGGGCGAGTCTCCACTCTGTTTTCTATCACTTCTAATTCAAAATTTGTAGCTGTTCATCCATAAACATTTTTACGAAGCAAATTTTTATGGAAAAAGCAGGAAAATATCTTTCAGGATGGTTTGCGTATCTGCAAATTTCTTCGCCAATTTGGATGGTACTAAATTTTGTTAATGGATCTTTGACAGCAGGGAGCTACGGCTTTCACCATTTCTCTCTTTTAGATGAAAAATGTTCAGATGTTTGTAATCACAAGTGTTACGATTTTCCAATTGCAACGTTGTCAGTTTAATTACTTCGTAAGTCTATGGACTGATGACCAAAGCAGTTTGGTCCAATAGGTTTACAAACATTTCTTCCAATCTTCACTTCCTACGAAAGTTTGTTCCGTCGTGAACCACTGATATAATTTCAAGCACTCAGATTTATTTTGGATGTTCTTTTTCCAAGGTTTCACTGCGCTTTTAGAATCATTTCTTACATTATGGATTACGCAGCAACCTTGACGATAGCATTGTCACTTGTGTGTGTTCAGAGAGTATGGTAGTCAACAGTGGCCGATGGCAGAAAAAGACCTCTACAGCGGCAGTTCTCGAGTTTCAAGTGAACATTTTAGTGTACTATAGCAGGAAACTTAAGTTATTAGATAAAAACGATAAATCGGTTAGAATACCAAGAATCACGTATAAGGACGAAGAAGTAAATTGAACCCAAGATGAAAAATGACCATTTTCTTACTTTTTCCTGATCGTTAGTGTGCGTCGCCTTCTAAGTCATTTTAATAACTATTCTTACTTCTCATTTCAGTTTGTACGTCTTTTTATTATGTCATATGTTGCTTTTTCTTATCAACATGAAAAAACTTGTTGCATGTCAATGAATCAATTTGAGTATGGTTGGTTCACTTTTTGTGATTATTTTATATTTTAGTTCTGCAGTGTTCAATCTGATTAACATTGATAAACAACTTGCATTTCTTTTAATGGATGTAGAAATTACAAAACATAGATACAAATCAAGAACGTTTCTTCACTTAAACTTGGGAGTGAGTTTGGTCCAAACTGTGTTCATGGATAAACACTATTGAGTGCTCATGGCTGAAGTATATAAAATATTTTTCCTAGTTCTTCAGAATATGAACAGAGGATATAATCATCTGGAGAACCACGTGACACTCTTCTTTTTCACTAACCAACACTAAGTTATCCCCTTTAAAACCTTACTTCCACTGTAATGCAATCACTGTGATTCATGGATAGGTTTTCCAGTTTTGTCACTGTAGGAGTTTCACTCAGGACAACCTACTTCACTTCCATTTCTTCATGTACATTTTTCTTTATCAGCGAAGACTGGAACTTACTTTGGATGGTCAAGTTTCTTATATAGGTTACAATCTTTTCGAATTGTTTACTAAATATCAAAACCTAATAGAGACAACAACAACAACAACAACAACAACAACAACACACACACACACACACACACACACACACACACAATACACTTTTCCAATATCTTTACATTACTCGAAGGTATTGCAGAAATTTATCTCCTAACCTACAACATGCAAGTAAACCTGTATATCCCTCGGAGATGTCCGCAGAAACTATTGTTATTTACACTAGACATTTGAAATTAAAATCAAATTATGTGCGGCTACATCTAGAAGAAACTAAATATCTTTCGAAATTTCCATTTTTCCAGAACATCTCTCACTCTTCTCAAGTAGCTTCAGAATTACCTTTCAAGTTCTTCCAATTGTTACAGAAACACTGATTTTCTATCAAAAACAAACCACCACACTCAATCAGCACAATATTAGGCAATATCACTTTATTTTAACGAACTACAGCTGTAAATATTATTTAATAAATTCATTCCAACTTTGTTGTAAGTTGGAAAACCAGGTTCGATTTCAGTCCGGTACTAATTTTCAAATATCAATTGATTGTTGATCCACCTGGTCACCTATTTTGGATCACACACGTTCTCATATTTACAGTTAAAATTAAAAACTGTGCGACGCCAAAATTGTTGCTCTACAGTAGACTAACCTATAATGAAATAAAGCCAACAATTTTTTGATACGGACTTTTTTTTTAAATGTTTAACTCTATTATACCAATATCTCTGTCTAAAGTATGCTTTCTAAAATTGTACTGCAATGTGACCACCATGTTTTCTAAAATAGATGGCAGCAAAAATTTTAAAAAAATTATCAAAGATAATTTTCACTCAGTTTTGAATTAATCATCGAGCTATCTTTGTCGTATCGACATATACGTGTAAGACGGGTGAAATAACTACAGACTGTGGAAATTCCACGTGAAAAGGCATCCGATGCGAGGCGTGAATGTAAGTTAAGGTTACTAATTTCTGACACGAAATATTTACGCTGCGCGGAAACTGCCGTGCGGCCTGAGGCGCCATGGCACGGATTGAGAGGCCGCCCCCGTCCAAGGTTCCAGTCTTCCCTCAGGCATGGCCTTGTGTGTTGTCCTCAACAGAAGTTAAAGTATTCGAAGTCTCTGCGGGTTTTCTGCCGGATAATAAAATCAAATTGATTCAATATTTCGACGGTACAGGTGTCCGCCATCTTGAGGAAACTGCTGCTGTTGAGTCCCGCTGAGTACTGGGGGAATACAGTATTCAGCGGGACTCAGCAGCAGCAGTTTCCTCAAGATGGCGGACACCTGTACCGTCGAAATATTGAATCAGTTTGATTTTATTATCCGGCAGAAAACCCGCAGAGACTTCGAAGATTTGTCACGCCGGGAAAGCCTACGAAGTTACAGTTTAAGTAGTTTGTAAGTACAGGGACCAATAATCTGACCAGTTTGGTCCCTTAGATTTGGAACATTGAAATTTTATCAGTAGATATCAGCTTTTGTAGATTTCTCTAAATCTTTAAGATGTTGACTGTAGTACACTCTTTCAAATTATAAGGTAGTTGGTGTAGAATACTGGGGAGAAATTTTGTGCTCAGCTTATACAGAAACCAGACGACTGTTATAAGAATCGCAAGGCATAAAAGAGAATCATTGATAAACACTGGGAATACGTCGAATTCTATTCTCAATGTTTACACATAGCAATCGATAAAGAAAACTTCTTTGGAATTGAAGTTCAAGAAGGAGTAATAAAAAAGCTTTTTTGATGTTTGCCAACATTGGAATTCTGTCACTGGCGGCAAAAGACGGAAGAGCACACGACGACAACGACGACGACATCGCCAGCCACCACTCTTAGAGAGTGCAGTTTAAACATGATACACCTCCTCTTATTAATATCACTATTGATTTGTCCACCTTATTAAAAAAATATTAATTTCAAAAATATCGATACACCAACACTTAAAACCATTGACCATACCCATTCCTGTGAATGGGATTTATCAAGATGGCGGCGGAAAGGCCTTGGTTTCAAAACCTATGAAAACCAACCGTAAAAGATACTTGGCATTTATCGCCACAAATACCAACTAGAAGAACAAGAATGCCCGTAAAATGAAACTCTGGAGAAAGACTGCAGAAAAAGTCAAATCTTACCGGTGTTTCTTTACACCTAACTGTGCCTCAAAGAATAATTTTGTTCAATTATAGTCTGCGTTTCCACACGGACGAGGGAGGGGGAGATCCAGCGTTTGTAAAAATTAAACGTTATAAATGATATTAAAATCCCCCGTTAATTAGAAAAACCACGTTAAGACAAAAAACTCATTTTTAGTGAGTCTTCACAAAGGGCATTTGAAAATGACTGTGCCGGCCGCGGTGGCCGAGGGGACTGAGGAGCTCCAGTCACGGTCTGCACGGCCACTACGGTCGGGGGTTCCAATCCCCCCTCGGGCCGTCCTTAGTCTTAGGTAGTTCATAAGTAGTTTGTAAGCTTAGAGACTGATGAACCCGTAGTTAAGTCCCATAAGTTCTACAAACATTTGAAAATGACTGCTATCAGTTGTTTTCGAAATACTGTAAGCTTACAATGCATTCATTAAAGTGTTACACTGACGTGATATTCAATGTTCCCTATAATTATGTTACCGTACCTGGCGGAATCGTATCACAGCAGATGCCTGCGTAAAGGCAGCTGAAGATAACTCAAGACGTCAAAATAACTGGATGGGTTACTGCCGAATGACCGACTTCGACTTGAAGCCCCCTTTTCTCTAAATTCACAGACCGACTATTATACACAGAGTATCATATACGCAATGAGGACACGTTCGTAATAATAGGACAAACGTCCACCAAAGGTTTATCGCTCGCGTTTGTCATTTCAGCGGCCTAAACATGAGTCGAAAACATTACAGGGCATACTCAATAATATTCAAGATTCAAAAGTATTTGTTAAATTTATAAGTATATACCAAGCAAGTAGTACCCAAGGTAGTAATATGGGCAGAGCCTTACTAAGACACAAACGTTTTTCAACTATTATCTGGTTATGATACATTACTGCGACATTAAGAACAAACTTATCTCCCGGCAATATTCTCGGCTCTACTCACCCGGAGAATACATTCTAGGAGGAGTCTAATCTACAAAGCTCGTATCCTCACTGTGAATTTCGACATTCCTTTGCACAAATAACATAAAACTGATAGGCGAACGCGGAAACGGCCGTAGCTTCACCCCTCGAAACATGGAATACTGCCACGAATGCAGAGAAACGGGCTACTGAGCGAGAGGGGCCGCGTCACGTGACAATATGGCCGCCGCGCAACATAACGTTATATCGCGCTGCCCCGTTAAATTACGAATCTCTCTCAACAGTCTGTCCTCGTGAGAAAGATACTACGACGTGCTGATGTACACACCTGCGCCTATGAAACATCCAAGCGAGTGACCTGTGTATACATTGATTACGTTTGCATGCAAACCTTACACACACACACACACACACACACACACACACACACACACATGTACGCACGCACGAAGAGGACGTACGCAAAGTAAATACGCGAACTGAGGTGGTCTACGAAGTAAATGGGAGAAGTATGAATCAATGCGACGAGGGCTATTTCTGGATATAGCCGGAGGCCAGCCATTGCAATCATTTTCTTTAACAGCCATCGTTACTGATGCGATAGGACACCCAAAAAAGTTTACGTCAACTGCCTCTAGCCGCGGAAGCATACGAAATTATACAATGTGTCCGGATATTTACTTTAAAAACTTCATCCAGAGGTGCTATGTGCACTCCTTTGTGCTATGACAAAACTCTTTGGTCTCCATACTTTGAAAGAAGACAAAGAGCAAGAAAGTTATGTAAGCATAGATTCTAAAATGCATGAAGCGATTGAGCAAAGACCAGTAGAAAAACTTCAAGGACTTGTAGAGGGAAATAAGTACAATATATTTTGGTAAGGAACTTAGGGCCAGAAGTATCGCCTAACAACACTGCGAGCACTATTTTAACTTATACACAGTTAAATCTACTGCAAACTCTTTGCTTTGTATGTTTTGGGAGGAGGTGATATGGACAAAAACAACGAAAAAGTCTAAATACAATACTTTAAAATCCCAGAAGTTTTTTAAATGTCAGCAATTCATTGCTGTACGACTTCCTTGACATTTGTAACGAATTTTTCCGACACCCAGTATTTTTTAGCAGTTGGAAAGTTGGGATACTGGAAGAGAGAATGGTAAAGGGAAGCCGGCCGCAGTGGCCGAGGGGACTGCAGCGCGCCAGTCACGGTCTCCACGGCCACTACGGGCGGGGGTTCGAATCCCCCCCTCGGGCATGGATATTTGTGCCGTCCTTAGTATTAGCTAGTTCATAAGTTGTTTGAAAGTTTAGGGACTGATGACCCCATAGTTAAGTCCCATAAGCTCTACAAACATTTGAACATTTTGGTAAAGGGAAGAAAAAACAACTCTGACTTTCCCAGCAGAGGGAGAAAAAACTAAGCCGTAAGAGCGATTTTAGGTTGGATTGGTAGTAAGTACTTCACTCAATCATCAACAATGAAGCTTGTATACGTGGCAAGTTCCAGGAGATATTTCAAGACATCAAAAATTGTCAAATCAGTTAACCTTTCCCAAGAGCAGACAACTAGCAGATATTAGGACCAGATTATAGCATATAAGAAAGGTCAACAGATAAAGAAATAGAATGCTGGGAAATTGAATACTTTAAAAAGTATTACAGGCACTATGTCGAAAATAATTTTGAATATATAAAGCAATATGCAAAATTAACTGTAAAGTTGAATATTGTTATAAATAAAATGTTGGATAAATATGATATAGACATTGGAAAAAATGTAAAGAACAAGGAATAACTAAGAGATGATCACAAGAAGGATGTTGGATAAAATGAATGTGCATAAGGAATAGAAACTGAAGGCAGGAGACAGTACATAAAACTTAAATTAACTGAACATGAGACTGACCACCCACAACCTCTATATGGTCGCCAGGCAGCAAAATCTCGCCCCAAATCCTGCAAGAGTTTCCTTCCTATGACTCTGCCATCGAAGGAAGCACCAGACAACCCATGCACAATACATGGTATTTGTAAACGAAACAAAAAGACTATCATAGCTACTGTTTCTTGGCAATTACGACTGGATAAGGAAATGAATTACCGGTACTGATAAACGGAAATTTAATGATAAGGGATTTTAATGATGGGAGGCAGACAATATGTTTAGAAGAGGAGGCAAGTTGTGGATGGGTTATGTGGAAATGTTATGTAATGCAGAGATGATTAACAGCAGGCTAGTTTTTGGAAGATATAGGTGAACAGAATGATAAAGAATAGGGGTTTGAGATATTTAAATGAACATTGGAGAAGGCACTTCAGGCGTTCTGGAAAAAAGAAAACACTGATTCTGAGATGCCCTTAGGTCCAAATTCAAAATCAATTTGAAGTGAGATAGTAAACAGAATTTATGACACAGAATTTGGCCCTAAAATGTGTGTTTCATGTGGTTTTAGGGCATTTATTAAAAAGTCAAATACAAACGATTGCAAAGACTATAATACAATTATTTATATCAGTGATGTCACAAAGGCTGTGATGTGTAGTAAGGACAACTTAAGGGAAATACTGGGGAACACTTCCGAATAAGAAAGGGTAAAAGAAAGATGGTATGGGTTGTGTGAGGATGATTGGGAGGAATAGTTATAGATATAAACAAGGGTGTGTATATTTTATTCATCTACATCTACATAGATACTATGCAAATTACATTTTAAGTGCTGGCAGAGGGTTCATTAACCACTTTCACAACCTTTCTCTACCGTTCCATTCTCTAATAGCGCGCGAGAAGAAAGAACACCTACATCGTTCTGTCTGTTTTTGATCTGATCTATTTTATTCCGATGATCATGTCTCCCTATGTAGATGGGTGCTAGCAAAATATTTTTACATTCAGAAGTGAAAGCCGATGATTGAAATTCCGCAAATGGATCTCGCCACAACGAATAACGTCTTTCTTTTAATGGTTTCCACCTCAAATCGCGCAACATTTCCGTGACGCTCCCCCCCCCCCCCCCCCCGTAACGTGATAAAACGAGCTGCCCTTCTCTGAATCTTCTCAATGGCTTCCGCCAATCCCAGCTGGTGAGTGTCCCACACTGGGCAACAGTACCCCGGAGAGGACGCACAAGTGTGATGTAGGCAGTCTCTTTGGTGGATCTGGTGCATCTTCGAAGTGCTCTGCCACGGAAACGTAACCTTTGGTTCGCCTTCCCCACAATATTTTGTGTGTGTTCTCCCAGTCCTCAGTTGTTCATAATTTTAACTCCTAGGTATTTGGTAGAATTCACGACCTTAAGGTTTGACTGATTTATCGTGTAACTGAAGTTCAGCAGATTTCTTTTAGTGGTCATGTGTATTACTTCACACTTTTCTTTATTTAGTGTTAATTGCCAATTTTCGCACCACGTAGAAATTTTGTCTTAATCGCTTTGCAGTTGCCTTTGATCCTCTGTTGACTTCACTAACCGATAAACGACAGCATCATCGGCGAACAGTGTAAGGGAGCTATTCAGATTGTCTCCTACATCGTTTATAAACAACGAAGAGTAGGGGACCTATAACGCTTCCCTGGGGAACGCCAGATATCACTTCTGCTTTACTCGATGACTTACCGTCAATTACTACGAACTGTGTTCTTTCTGATAGGAAATCGTGAATCCAACCGCACAATTGGGGAGATATTCCATAAGCACGCAATTTCATAAGAAGCCGCTTAAGGGGTACAGTGTCAAAAGCCTTCACGAAATCCAGAAATATGGAATAGATTTGAGATCCCTTGTCGATGGCACTTAACACTTCATGTGAATAAAGGACAAGCTGTGTTTCGCAAGATTTCGCTGAATCCATGTTGACTACTGGTTAATAGGTCGTTCTCTTCGAGGTAGTTCATAATATTCAAACAAAGTATATGTTCCAAAATCCTACTGCAAATCGACGTCAATGAGATTGGCCTGTAATTTTGGGGATCACTCCTATTGCCTTTCTTGAATATTGGAGTGACCTGGGCAACTTTCCAGTCGATGTCTTCAAGTTAAGTATAGATGTTTATAAGGTTGGAAAGTGATACACAAATCAGGGAGTGATAGTGTGGAATAAGGAGATGGAAGAGATTAGCATTAGAAGGGGTGTCGTCAAAGGATGGTCCAGCAAGAAGAACTACAACACGAATGAAAAGCAGGCAGACTCAAAAATAAAAAACTACAGCAGTTGTTCAGGACTATAACAGAAAACGGGAGAGGGATACAAGTGGCACGGAATGAAGATAAACATAAGAGACGAAAGTGATGAGCATAAGGAAGAAAAGAGTGTTAGTTAAGCATGAAACAGTGGCTATGCATAAGTAATGACTTAGAAAGAACAGAATATTTGAGGTATAATAGTAACCGATAGCTACAAAAAAAAAAAAAAAACCAACAGCTGAGAATAAGATTCACCTGTAAGTTATGAGCTGTCATACAGCAGTGAATTCACACCATTAGGAAAGAACGAACATACCAAACGAATGAATGAATAGGCTCAGAAGAGAACATGAAGATCCTCAGTTGAAACCCACCGTAGGTTGGATTCACTCAAGAGCATAAAAAAAAGAAAGAAAGGGGGAAAAAAGCTTAGTTCACAGTGTTTGAGAACATCTGGTAGATCGTTTCCAAATTGGGGAACTTCCAGACAGATTGAAGACTTCCAAATTACTTCAACTTATCCTAAGGAACACACTGGGCACCTCAGACAACACGGTATTCCTTACGCGGCAGACAATGAGTTAGCAACACTGGCGCAGCCTCATCTGCTGGTCACTGTTGGGTGTAAACCTGCGGTCACTCAACTGTTCTCAAAGCTATTTAAAGCTGTTTAGTGTTTACGGATTCACGCGTTCGAAGACTTGTGAATATCTAACTTAACACTAACTGTGAATAAATGTCTCAGAACAAACAGATTCCTGGAGCAAGTTCCTGAATCATCAGCGTCACAAAACAAGCAGGCCTACGAATAAATGCCTCGATTACAACGTGAAAACCGGCACAAGCTATATAAATAAGAAAAGTGAGTGACGAGCCATACGTAACATTCGGTTGTACTTTGAAAGCTCAGATGAGCCTACTGTTCAATGCGTAGTTTGTTCTGAAATCTTAAACTGTTTACTGTAAGAGAGGTTATGACGTCCACCAAGCAAGTTTCCTATTCCTAATCTACATAAAATATCTAGGAAAAAATTGCCCAACACTCTTAGGCTGTTTGCACATGATACAGTCATTTGACGTCGAATAAAGATATCAATACCAATTGCAAAATGATCTGGACAAAATATATGAACTGTGCAAAAAGTTGAACATACAAGAGTATCGAAATAAAACGGTCAAATTTCGATTACACGATAAATCGCACGAATTCCAAGTTATCAGTCCAAGTGAATACCTAGGAATAACGCTGGTTTAGCAAAATTAATGGGATACGTCCTCCAATCATGCCCGATCTCTGTTTGCCTGGCTTAGTGGGTCAACTTTACTTACACGGACTCGTGGTAGTCGCTCGAAGTCCCCAATACTGAGTTACGCTTCCTCTGTTGCCACTGTAGGATTTTGTGCCAGAAGTGACCTATTATGTCGCACAAATGTTCAGGGCGACATAAGCCCTGTCGCCACTTGCAATCTGACTCCACATGTGTGGATCAGATTTGGCAAGTTGGGTGCCAGCACATCAATTGCAACTCGTCACTTGTTCCTGGAAGCACGCCATCAGTCCTGGCCTTTTGCTTATTTCACGCAGGATTACTGGTCTCGGCGGCAGTCCATTGACCACTGCGTGGCGAGAAGAAATGTCTTTAATTTTGTGTTTTTGGCACAATTCACACTGTGGATCTCGGAATGCGGAATTCCCTAAATTTGCTGGTTATAATACCCCATGCGTGCTAGCTTGAACTACCATTCGGTTCGAAGTCTTCATCGCGTCGGAAACCTGTTCACATGACTCACCGAAATCCAAGTAACAGCTCTGCTATCTTGTGAACACGCTACTACCGCCATCGGTATATATACGTATCGCTGTCTCATGACTTATCACCTCTGTGTACGATTGCGAACAACTTTAATTGAAAATGCTATTAAAAATACGGTGGGGAAGGCTAAATAAAGACTACGCTCAGATGGCACAACGAGAATTCCGCTGCGCGATATCGTGTCCATACCAGATATGACTGAAAGAGGACATCGTAAAAGTACAAACGGAGCATTTCGGCTTGAATCGTCACTCAACAGGGAAGAGTGTGTCATACGATACTGACTTCGGGTATCAATCACTAGAACAGGACGTCTTGCATCGTGGCAAGATATACTCACGAAATTTCAGTTGCCGGCTTTTTCCTTCGAATGGGAAAATATTGTTTCGAGACCACCTGCGATGGGAGTAGTGATGAGCATTCTAAAATATGAAAAATCGGAGCTTGAATGGAAATATTTCTGCAGAGTAGTCATGTAAGTAAACATATGGTGAAATGAGGCCTCTTTGAAGGAAAGCAATTTTTGAAACCCACACAAAATGTTCACCAGAGAGGCTGAAAAACGATTTTATCTCGGCTCTTCTCGAATACGAGTTCAGCGTCTTAACCATTTTCTACCTAGTTCAGTATGCAAGTAGATTCCACTATCGTACTACCTCAGGACCAAGTATATATGGTGGTAAGTCGTTTCGCACGATCGGTTGGGAGACCCCGACGAGTACATACAGCCACCTGTATCATCTATCTTCTCAACGGAACTGTAAGCATATCACAAAAACAGGCCTGGAACTTCATCTCCAAGGCTGACTCTGCTTGAGCAAATCTTTGCTATCCGACACTAGTTTCAAGAAAATCCCGAGACAAACTTCGCTTGTGACGCTGCAGCGTCCTAATTGCAGCCTGTTTCCCGTATTCTATCTCCAGAGTTTGTCTCACACTCCAAACGGGCTGCCAGTGTTTTGCGTTTCTTTTCCCAATGATTAGTTTCTTTTACTTCTGTTTCTACTTAATTCTACAGTATTCTTTAGTGACTCTCTGAAACTCGTTGATTACAGAACAAATAGAGATCAGGCAGAACTTTATGACAACCTACCTTATAGCCGGTACGGATAACAAACGCGACGTGTCTTGGTATATAAGCAGTGGAGTCATGCAGGCAGTTGGAGGGGGCTGGCAACGCGTCCCCCCCCCTCCCGCACACAGAACAAAGCGCGCGCGTCCCGACCTCCCCCACCCTCCCAACCTTCTAATTGCCACGCTGTCCGGGTGGGGTAGATGCGAGAGGTGAGCTCTTAGATTTGGAAAATTGGGCGCCAGCACATAAACTGCAACCAACCACTGTGTTCCTGGAACCACGCTATGACAGTCCTGGCCTTGTAACATGGTGCATTACATTCTGCCCGACTGCCGTGGTTTTCATGAAGTAGTGTACGAAGCTCCTTAGCCGTCATCGTCCATTGCGCGAGCATCCCTTCACATACGGGAGCCCACCTTCCTTACAAGCATGATTGAGCCTCCGGCAACGTTTCTCCGTCCTGCAGTACAAGTGTCAAGACGCAGCCTCCCATCACGATTAAGAGGTATCGAGTATTCATCAGCCCGTAAAACGATCTGTCACTGCGACAATGTTCAGTGACGATAGTCACGTGCCCATTTCTGTCGTTGTTGCTAAAGTCTCTGTGTTAACACTGATACATGCATGTGTCGTCGGCTGGAGTGTTCCACGCACTGTGTCAATCCAGAAAAACTTTTAGTCTTCACAAGTCGGTGATAGACCCGCCACAGTCTTCGCGGCCTACGTCGTCAGATATTTGTAAGTAGGGGTGGTCGCCCAACCCCCGCTTTCGACTTGCATTTTGGCGGCTCCCCAGCACTGTTCCAACACCCGACAAGTCGTGCTGTATCCGAAATGAACCTGCCGAGCCTCTGGGCCTTCAAAATGTGCCCCCTGTCCAACTCTTAATAGTTCGAGCGCCTTCCCCATCGTCAACACTGACAATACGAACACAGACACTATAGTTTACCCGTAAATTCACGGCTGAGCATTGCTATTGGTTCGGGAAGTGGCTTTTGTGGGAAGAATCCTACGAAAGCCCTACTTAAGAATAAAAATTAGTACGCGCTTATTCGTCTAGGTGAATCGAGGGGTGATCTACCGTTACGGTTCCTTTGACCCATTAGTTTCAATCCAAGAGTAGCAGTTTTTACGATTTTTTTTCTTCAAATAGGATTTTGATTAAAGTAATTGCGATTCTGCCAGCCCACATCAAACGTCTGTGAGACGTGCGATGTAACTCCCTCCCTTAAGGAATCATCTTTTCTCTCCGTGTTTCTAGTTGAATTTGTGAGAAGAGAAATTTCCGGAAAATCGTGACTGTCTGGATCGATTGGTGAGACACATTCTGATGCATAAGCAATCGTCAATGTGTAGTCTAAGAAAACAGAGACCGAGAGACAAATACAATAAGCAGCTTCAACAGGGTGAAGGTTTACGTTCTTATTCAGAGATGCGAAGACAGCTGTTAATGTGGGCCGCAGTTTGCGTGACTTATTAGTCAGTACGATACAACCGCCAGTATGAAAATCTGAACGGACTGGTCATTATCAACGAGTTGTAAAACTAAATAAATCCAATTTAAAAATTAATTTGAAAGAATTTAAGTTTTCGACGACAATAAATTGATCCCTATTACGAGACAAAGTGATGATACAAACTCCAAAGTGGAAATGTATGATAAGCGAACGGAAAATGAACAAACTGCCGAAGTTGATGGAAGTTTAAAGCAGTCGAAATCACAAGGATTCCTATTTCGATGATGGGCGGAACTTCTTTAAATGCAGTAAGGCACAACTTCAAATTAATGTTAGAAGAAGGCTGTGCCAGTAACAACCCATAAATTATCTTGATAGGCATCATGTTGAGTAAGTATGCGATTTACTCCTTACAAGAAACGTTTTAGACGAGGCTCTACAGCGGCGTACATGATATTAATGTTCTCTAACTTTATAAAGTTTTAACCGGCGTAATTGCATTCATAACTTCAAAACTGGCAACGTAGCCAAAACAAATTTTTCTCGCTGGTTGGAAACAGGCGTCATATTTTCCATATTATTAGTGCGCTTCGGTTGCACAGTGGTAGAGTGCCACACTACAAATCCAAAGGTCGCGGGTTCGATCCCCGCCAGATCCTAGGATTTTTATCTGTCACTTTCCACTTATTTCACCTCTGGCAGTATTGCTCATGTGAAAAATACCAAGTAGCACCGTGGTTCGGAACCCACGTTAAACTGTAGGTCCCCCTATAACTGGCTGGGTAAGTCAGTTCGAAGGTCGGAGGAAGGCAACGGCATACCACCTCCAAACAGGACCATGCCTAGTAAAGCACCGTGGTGTTCAAACCAATCTTCGGATTGTTGACTGCTTTACCTTTACATAAAAAATAGTTCTCGATGTTAAGAAATTATTTCAGAAGGCAGATGTCTGGAAGAAAAGTTATAGAAAAGATATATTGTGAACTGTGGGTAGTGCTGTGTGTGACGAATAAATGCCCAGATCTTTTCAAAGGTCCCAGTTTTTTTTTTTTTTTTTTTTATTCTTGGTCTTTTATGATTGCTATAGCTGAGGATTAATAATTTTTTTTAATTTATTTTTGAGATAGTGAACTTCACTTTTTCGGATCCACTTCCCTACTTTCTTTTCATTATTGTACTCATTTCATTTCGTTTCGATACGTTTGAAAATAGGTTTTGTGACAGCGAGTTCAATAAACAACTAATAATGTTAATACAACGTTAAAGAATTCAATGGTGACCTTCAGGAGCTGTACCCAACTTGAATTTGTTGCACGCGAATACGTTGGACAACGGCAGCAAGGTAAGCTGCGCACAGTATGGAGTCCATTTTAAAGTCGAGTGAGACTACACTTCGCATCCATTGATTCGGTCGTTGGTGCTTGGCTCTGTTTTGTGTTGATGACGAAGAAAAAAATCATCGTAGTACAACTAAGTGCTAAAAGACAAGCCCACTGTAACAAACTGCGCCAGTCACGCTCGGGAAGCCACCTACTCACGCCAGAAATAAACTAAACTAATGTCACTCCTACTGATCGCAGGTAGCTGAATCCAGGTATCCGACAGTATTCTGTGCGATGCCTCGCTAACTGCTGTGACAGGTAGGCAGTACTTGAGTGCACACGTTGGCTGATATCTTCAGCCGCATTACGTAACAGAGCGTAGCGGAAAAAGCCTGCTCAGTTATCCAACATGGCTGCCAATGGATAAACCGAGCCGCTGAAACACGACTGTCATTCGGGAGATCAAAATTTAAATCCTCACCCCTACCTAGAGGCGGATGTCGAGGTGATTCTTTTGAAAGAGATCGGCCGATTTATCTCCCACTCCTTGTCGGGCCACATCTTCGCCTGGCTCTAGATTCACTGATAACACAAATGACGGATTCAACATTTAGTATTGCAAATAATTTTATCTTTTATACATGGTAGGGCTAGTTTTGAGACAATGTCAATTATGGCCAATACAGGTCTGGATGTTCTTTTTTAATTAGACAAATCATAAAAGTAACGGTAGCGCAATGCACGTAAGCTGGTTAACGAACGCCAGCAGCGTAACTTTCAGCCCGAGCAGGTTGGTTCGGAATAGAATGTTCGAGGTGGGCAAGGGGGGGGGGGGGGGAGGTCGTCCTTCGCAGAATTTCGTACGACTGGGTCTAAGATGAGATCTGAAGTTCCTGAACCCCAGACTGCGCTCCAATATTTGTAGTCGCACATCAAAACTGTGCGAATTTTCATACAAAGAGAACAGGTGACGTTGTCGATGTTCAGCCATATGTTGGGTGTGAAGTTCCGTTGAATCATCGCTATGATTCAAGAACAACGGTGTAAGAGTCAGCAACGTATTTTACCTTTCTCCGATAGGCAACAATAGTACACAATAAAATCGGGTTAAACGGCACCAAACGGACACAATACCAAAAGCTTTGTCTTGTTTAATTATCTAAAGCCCTAAGCGACATCCGAATGGACAACAGCATTTCCCAGTGCTACTGAAAAATGTATTGATGAAAACTGAAGATTCCGTTTCAATCCCAAAAAGACACAAATTGATTTTTGCAGCTATAAAAACAGAACACCAACAATCCTTTAGTTAATTACCAAAGCAGCACACTAACCTCAAACGTATGTAAAAGCTGAGGTGCTATCACCATCGTGACTCCGTAAACATTCGACAAAATGGAAGTTCAGGGTTTAACATCCCGTCGCCACCGCGGCCATTAAAGCCTAAGCAAAACCTCGGGTAATGATTGGACGGAAAGTATAACGGCGATGAAATAATAATAAAATAAATAAATCTCGTGATATCTTCTCGAACCACCGACATACCTCGTACTCACGAAGATGTGAGTGAATCTTAAGCCTGCACCAACGGGGTCTCTGAACAGGATAAATGTGACGATTCGAGAACCATAACCATCCTTGATACGGGTTCCTATACCGCGGCGGAGCGGCCGAGCTCATTGAGGCGCTATGCTACGATGCGCGAGGTCGGTTCCCCTCGGGGGTTCGAATCCCCCCCTCGGGCATGGATGTTTGTGCCGCCTTTAGTACAAGCTAGTTCAAAAGTAGTCTAAGTTTAGGGACTGGTGACCCCGCAGTTTAGTCCCTTAAGCTCTACCAACATTTGAACATTTCTGGGTTCCCTTCTGGTCCTGAAGATAATGCGTCAACGACTCATGCCAAGTGGTAAATAACATTGCACACTGCAGATGGATTTAAAATTCAGTAATACCAAGTTTTGACAGCCCGCGAAGGCTGGTTGCTGTTGCAGCAGGGGAGGGAGGATGGGGTGGGTGGGGGGACCTTGACATTCTCGGCACAAACTAATCGATCGTCACATACTGGGAGGGGTATGCGCTCATGCAGAACCATAGGGACCCTTTCCTATCGATGTACCAGTGGCGATTACCAAACGGCACACAGAGTGTGTGCTGCCCGGAATCGAATGTGGACTATTAATGGTGGCGGCGAGCACGCGGCGGTGCCGCTGGCAGCGCGGCGCGCGGCGGCCGCAGACGTGGCAACAGCGCGCCGCCGCCCGCCCAGCCTGCCCGCCTGGGCCGCGCTCGGCGCTCGGCGCTCGCGCTGGTCGCCGCTCGACGCGTCGCCGTCGACGCCTGCACGACGGACGGCTGCAAGACGCCGTCCTATCCGTCGCTCAGGTCGCACTCCTACTGTCTCGGGGTCCCGTCCGCGCGTCTTCCGAAAAAAATTACTCCCACACGTGAACGACATACGCTGAAACGTGGCCGTGTCTCGAACACGATCCCATGATGACGACGAGGATCTTGTTCTTCGCGGTATTCATTTGACAATATTTTCGTCAATTCCTAATCCCATCGCAATAGCAGTCCGCGTGAGAGTCAACACTTAAGAAAGTTTTGGTTTCGTAAACTTTTACGTATCGGCAGCGATGACGTCAGAAAAGCTACAGGACAGATTTAGAAAAGTTATTCTAGATCCCGTAAAGCATTCTTGTTAGAAAAGTTATGACGAATTAGGTAAAAATAAAGGAATATCAATTGCCAGAATTTGAACGCTGTTCCTCATGGCGTTATGGTGACTATGCACACCACAAATGTTTGTATAGCTTATGAGACTTAACTACGGGCTCATCACTCCCTAAGCTTACAAACTACTTATGAACTACCTAACAATAAGGACGGCACAAATATCCATGCCCGAGGGGGGATTCGAACCCCCGACCGTGTGGCCGTGCAGACCGTGACTGGAGCGCCTCAGCCCCCTCGGCCACCGCGGCCGCATGCACACAACAACAGCGGCTAATTAACAGTGCCTCTCTCACTCGATCGCTTCTCTTAAGTACGAGGCTAACGATAGTTGGAATTTGTATGTTTGCCAATTCTTCACGCCTTAGATCCAATTCCATGAACTTCAATGTCTTAGCCTCACGCAGGAGAAATTAAAAAGGAAAATAAAAAAAGAAAAGCAAATGATAAACTCACTCAAGTAGTTCTACTGGGCTAGCCACTTTATTGGTCCAACTCTTCGTTTTCGGCATTCCATCTGTTCCCGCAGAATCGTTTCTTCTTTCCTGGAAGCCCTCCCTCATCAAGCAGCCTACTGTCATCTGTCCTGCAGTGTGCGTCTATAGCCATCGCTTGACTACCCCTTTGTAGCTCGCCTCCCCCCTCCCTCCGTGTAATGCCCCCCCCCCGCCACCGTTAAGTACAATTCATGTTAGCAAGGAGCGCAGACGCCAACAGCTGATGCAGCAGTTACAGAAAGCTACTCGGCTTGCGTATAAGGATGGTACTTGATACCTTCACAAAACAATTTGCATCAGTTTTGCAAACTTTTAAGATGTTTTACCAAGCGGACAGAAGTCAGTTCCATTTAAACTGATACTAGTTAAAGAGTGGAAGCTATTAATTTAAAACTACAAACACAAGCGGAGTATGTCTATACATTCAACCTCTTAACCGAACATATACACCGTTCGCAAACCTCTACACTAATCCTACAGAATACAAGTTCTGGCAGACTATGGACTATGGAAAACTAGAAGGGATTTTAAAAAAAAACGTAACTCAGTTAAGATAATATTTTGTTGCTTGCCGATTATGAATTGCCTACGAGTTTTTTTGTATGTTTTCTGTCTGTGAAACTTACACGAGATGAAATACCGTAATATAATCGCCTAGGCCTTAATACTTCCTGGATGTCTGTCACAAGCAATGTTTGCTACGTCAAGACAACTGATCGCTCGGAGTCGAAGGTTATCTCTGAGGTTTGTTTCATATTGAACAACGCTTATAGCATGCAGATACATGTTATTAGTAGAAAATGGTGCGCTCTCAAAAGACTTCAAAGTCTGCACAGCTTTCAATATGTTCCAACATTGAGTGAAAATGGTGATATGAGTTGCTCTAAAGCATGATGGCACGAAAGAAGAAACCAGCATAATTATCTTCCAAATACAATTACCGAGAATAAATTATAGCTCAATAGGAGCAAGATTGAAAGAATAAGATCAGTAAGTACAAACTTAATATTATTGTGTCAGCAAAACAAAGCTGAATACATATATACATCCAGTCTACGTAATTTACCTTATTTTTTATATATAATGTAACTAAACATATAAGTCAGTATGAAATTGCATTCATTTCCTATAAATATATAAGAGATCAAATACTAAATATCAACAAATGTAAGCTCAAGTGACTTTTACAACCCCCCACCACTTTTTTTTTTCCTTTTCTTCTATGCCAGCTCTCGTGGTAAACTCCAGACTTTCACATGTCTTGATGGTCACACTAATTCCATCGTTTTCAGAAAAATCCAAAATAGAAGACACGGAGTCGTAGTCTGTTTAATCCTACTTAAACAGTGAACGATCTAAATTTCGCGCCCATACCAAAAATGCTACCAATATCAGATTACATCAGCTCCATATACGAGGGGGAGTTGGAAAAATAAGTTTTCCCTGTCGACTGTGCGCATAATTGTGTATGAAAGGAAAAAATACAATGAAATTAAAGGTAAAAAAAATCTTGATTTTTCTACATAATTTGCAAATACATTGAGACATTTGTCAAACCGCTTTATAAGCTTCAAAAAGCCGTCCAGGAAAAAATCAGGATGTTGCATATTACGGAAGATGCGTTGAACAGCTAAGGGCGAAAGACGACGCAGCAGGTGAAAGCGCATGCAAGAAGCCGATACGCCATTGGGTAGCGGTCGCCCATGAATATGGCAACGACGTTCTGTTTGGGATTGTGACGGTGGATGAATACAAGTGTCCGCCATTACATGTCCGAATCGAAGGCCGCATCCATGGAGTGGAAACATACGTCATCACCTGTCCGAAGTAAGTTCAAAAGCACTCTGTCTGCAGAAGTGCTTCCTTCCGTTATCTGATACGCCCAAGATGTTTTGTTGCTGAACTCTTCGGAGGATGGAACCATCAATGCTTCGTGGTACTGTGCCACTCTGTCAAAACTGAAAGAGGCGATTCGGAAAAAGCGCCCTGGCCTTCTCAGATCTGGCTGTTCTGCTGTTCGATGACAAAGCGAGACCACACTCGGCGACGGCAACGCAAAACCATATTTTGCAACTCTTGGTTGGGAGCACCAACAAGATCCTCACCTCGCACCAAGTGACTTCCATCAGTTTCTAGAAGACTCGGCGGAAGGGCAAATGTCTCACTGTACTAGGAAATTCAGCAGTAGAAAAATAATTTCCAACTCCTCGTAGCATAATGTTGACGCTTCCGTACCACATGAAGCGTCTGTAGGGAATGTACCGTGAAACTTTAGATCTATAATTTCACCATATGCAACGGCAATAATTAAATATTCAATGTTTTGAATAACGTTGCATAGAGCTGTCGACCCTACAAATAATATCGAGAGGAAGTTGATACCTCTTCTCAATGAGGCAGGCTTGCCACGTAGCGTCATTAAGGGTCTTAAAACACGAGCATCGCAGACACCCACGGCTATATAGCTTTCCTAAGGTGGGGAGATCTCTTAACTAATGAGGTAGTGAACGGAATTGGGGAGAAAAGGAAATTCTGACATACCCTGACTAAAAGAGGCACCTACTGGAAGGACACATTCTTAGACATCAAGGCATCTTGAATTTAGCCTTGGAGGGAAGTATGTGGGTAGCACAACTGTCTCATTCGTGAGGACGGTGTATCAAATCCACCCTCGGCCATTCTGTTTAGGGTTTTCCGTGATTTCCTTAAATCACTCGACGCAAATTCCGGGATGGTTCCTTTGAAAGGACGCAGCCGATTTCCTTCCTCAAGCTTGATATCTGTCGACGGCACGTTCAACCATTACCTTCCTTTTCTTGTGGAAATATGAGATGTACCTTCAAACAAGATGGGAAGTATTCTTTGTCCTGTTGAAGACCATCTATGTCTCTGAAAGCCGGGTGCCTGTCGCACCCCACATTACGTTGGGGAAACTATCAAGACAGTGAGAGATTGCAGGCATAAACAGCAAAGTAGCTGTTGCCGCCGAGCACTGTCAAGAATATATGACGAAGCAATCAAATGTTAGAAAACCTAAGAGCTACGCACGGATTGCCGCGTGACCTGACGCTTCCGCCGGAGGTTCGAGACCTCCCTCGGGTTAAATTTAAGTAGTGTGCGAGTCTATGAAGCGATGACCCTAGCACTTCGGTTCCTTGGTTAAACTTTGAATTGTCTGAAAACCTAATAAACAGGAGCGAAAGTGCGATTCAAAAATGGGTTAGAATGCGGTACTTTATTAAAATCTCCTCGTCATCAGAGTTGGGAAAAACAAAATTTAAGTTTCATAGAATATCAGTGCGAGCCATGGAGAGCAAAAGATTATCACAGAGCACGCGCGGTGAAGGTCGGGAATCAAACTGTGGTGGTACAAATAGCGCGAAGGGTGCAACAACAGAAAATCTGAATGCCCGGTCATTCGTCACGGAATAGTTTCCGGCGCGGGAAGGGGTAAAACTTGGCAAGGACAACCAGAGAGCACAACGTACTAAGTTGTAAAAGTTACGCAAACAGCTGTGCCTTGACCAGTATGAACACAACCAACAGTTCGCTGAAAAAATAAGAACTTACAATATTTGCCATTTGGAGTAGTTATTTTAATATGAGACAGAAGAGTATTGTGGTAGTACAGACTAGATTTTAGGGAGCAGAATTATCTTGTTTTCCTCTGAAGGTCAGAAATGCCCCACTCTTTGGAAGGTAGGAAGGAAGGAAGGAAAAGTACGGTTTAGTGTTCCACGGATTATAAAAACGAATCCAAGATAAGACGGGACTCCGGACATGTAATATTCCAAGTGACAAACCCGCCTTTTGCTTTACTCCATTTAAGGAGACACTGAATGACCGGCCAGTGATTTGGGCACCTGTGCCTCCGAAGAAGAGCACTACCTACTGTCCAACAGATCGGAAAAATGTGCTTGATAGTGAGGTGTCACGAACTACCTGTTGTGTGGATTACGGAGAGGAACAGCAGGCCAACATAGTTGTGTACGACTGCGAAGTGGCGAAAGTCGGCGGTGGTGGCTGCCGGGCCTAGCTGCCTGCTGCTTCCTGGCCACCTGCATACCTGCCGGGCTCCCCACAGGTGCGCTGCGCCAACGTCTCTGAGCAACAGGAGGCGGCTGCTCTTCTGCTACAAAGTAACGCCTCTGCACATGTCCAAGGTTTTTTAATTTTGTGCACTACCAGTACACGAACCAGTTGCAGCAGATTGTCTCCGTGACGTCTGTGAAACTTATGACTGATTCGAGTGTTACACAAATATGTAATTAGTCTGTGAAACACAATTCAACAAGGTACACGACACATGTCTAGAAGGTTGTTAAGCGAATCTCCCGAACATTAACTATTAAATACTTCTACTTATTCTAAATAAAAGCAGTGGCAATCAATTTCACCCATTACCTTGTGTAATTACTGCACTGTATTCTGTGGGTGTACGAGGGGATCGACTGTTTTATCAGCCTGACCCATCTGACTACGGAAGAAAGAAATAAGCACTGTAGCAATTTCTTTGGTCTCTCATCACGATGTGGGCGAGCATTTGGCGTAAATAGGCAAGTGTGAATCTCAAAGTTTTGGTCTGGCCAAGGGCGCGTGAACTGATGGCCGCTTTCGAAAGACACAGATTCCAGTACCTGTCCGGCAAAAACTTTGTTTCACAGAAAGAAAGCCCCCATCTTTAGTACAGCAGCAGAAGTTGGAAAATTTCACAATTGCGAATTTATATGTGAACATTTTCTTCTAACCCACTATCTATGATCATTCAGAACTAAACCGCTCTTACGTCTGACGAAGCAGAAAGTGACGACACTTAAAACAACTCACGATATCATCCATTATTCTAAATTCATTGTAAAGTGAATACATGGCAGGTATTACTTCACTCTTCCTTTCAGTAAGAAAAATGGCAAGTCACTATAAGCTAGATGATCACATAAAACTACGCGAATTGAAGGTGTTAGTATGCCGCTCCACCCCCATGAACCACAGACATTGCCGAGGTGGGGTGGCTTGCGTGCCTCAACAATGCAGATAGCCGTACCGTAGGTGCAACCACAGCGGAGGGGTATCTGTGGAGAGGCCAGACAAACGTGTGGTTCCTGAAGAGGGGCAGCAGCCTTTTCAGTAGTTACAGGGGCGACAGTCTGGATGATTGATTGAGCTGGCCTTGTAACATCAGCTAATGTGGCTTTGCCACACGGTTACTGCGAACGGCTGAAAGCAAGGGGAAACTACAGCCGTTACTTTTCCCGAGGACATGCAGCTCTACTGTATGAAAATATGATGATGGCATCCTCTCGGGTAAAATATTCCGGAGGTAAAATAGTCCCCCATTCGGATCTCCGGGCGGGGACTACTCAGGAGGATGTTATCATCAGGAACGACAATACTGGCATTCTGCGGATCGGAGCGTGGAATGTTAGATCCCTTAATCGGGTAGGAAAATTAGAAAATTTAAAAAGGGAAATGGATAGGTTAAAGTTAGATATAGTGGGGATTAGTGAAGTTCGGTGGCAGGATGAACAGGATTTCTGGTCAGGTGAGTACAGGATTATAAATACAAAATCAGTTGGGGGTATCACAGGAGTAGGACTGATAATGAATAAGAAAATAGGAATGCGGGTAAACTACTATGAGCAGCACAGTGATCGCATTATCATTGTCAAGATAGATACGAAGTCAACATCGACAACAGTAGTACAGGTTTATATGCCAACTAGCTCTGCCAATGATGAGGATATAGAAGAAATATATGAGGAGCTAAAGGAAATTATTCAGACAGTTAAGGGAGAGGAAAACTTAATCGTGATGGGAGACTGGAATTCGGTAGTAGGAAAAGGAAGAGAAGGAAAAATAGTAGGTGAATATGGACTGGGCAGAAGGAATGAAAGAGGAAGTCGCCTGGTAGAATTTTGCACGGAACATAATTTAATCATAACAAACACGTGGTTTAAGAATCACAAAAGAAGGTTGTATACTTGGAAGAGACCAGGAGACACTGGAAGGTATCAGATAGATTTTATAATGGTAAAACATAGATTCCGGAATCAGGTTATAAACTGCAAGACATACCCAGGGGCAGATATAGACTCTGACCATAACTTGTTAGTCATGAACTGTAGGCTGAAACTGAAAAAACTGCAGAAAGGTAGGAAAGTAAGGAGATGGGACCTAGATAAATTGAAGGAAAGTGACGTTCTGGTGAATTTCAGTGGGAAATTTAGGCAACAATTGACAGAAACAGGGGGAAATAAAACAGTAGAAGAGGAATGGGTAGCATTGAGAGATGAAATAGTTAAGGCAGCAGAGGACAAAATAGGTAGAAAGGCAAGACCTACAAAAAATCCTTGGATAACACAGGAAATACTAAATTTAATTGATGAAAGGAGAAAATATAAAAATGCAGTAAATGAAACAGGCAAAATGGAGTACAGACGACTAAGAAATGAGATTGACAGGAAGTGCAAAATGGCTAAGCAGGAGTGGCTAGAAGCCAAATGCAAATCTGTAGAAGAATGTTTAAGAAGGGGAAAAGTAGATACCGCCTACAGGAAAATCAGAGAGACATTTGGGGACAAGAAAAGCAATTATACAAATATCAAGAACTCAGATGGGAAACCAGTTCTCAGCAAAGAAGGAAAGCTGAAAGGTGGAAAGAGTACATAGAGCAGCTCTACAAAGGAAATGAACTGAGAGACGATGTTGTAGGAAGAGAAGAGGAAGTAGATCAAGATGAAATAGGAGATATTATACTGAGAGATGAATTTCACAGAGCCCTGAAAGAACTAGGTCGGAACAAGGCCCCAGGAGTAGATGACACACCCTCAGAGGTACTAAAGTCTCTGGGAGAGCCAGCCATGACAAAACTATTTGAACTGGTGTGTAGGATGTATGAGACAGGCGAAGTACCCTCGGACTTTAAGAAAAATGTAATAATCCCCATTCCAAAGAAATCAGGTGCAGACAGGTGTGAAAATTACAGAACCATCAGTTTGATAAGTCATGGTTGCAAAATTTTAACACGAATTATCTACAGGAGAATGGAAAAGCTGGTAGAAGCTGACCTAGGGGAAGATCAGTTTGGATTCAGGAGGAACGTAGGAACCCGGGAGGCAATACTTACCTTACGTCTTATCTTAGAAGATAGGTTAAGGAAAGGCAAATCTACATTTTTAGCCTTTGTAGATTTGGAGAAAGCGTTTGACTATGTTGACTGGACTGCACTCTTTCAAATTCTGAAGTCAGCAGGGGTAAAATACAGGGAAAGGAGAGTTATCTACAACTTGTACAAAAGCCAGACCGCAGTTATTAGACTCGAAGGGCATGAAAGGGAAGCATCAGTTGGGAAGGGAGTAAGACAGGGTTGTAGCCTTTCTCCGATGTTATTCAATTTGTACATTGAGCACGCGATGAAGGAAAGCAAGGAAAATTTTGGAATAGGGATTAAAGTTCAGGGGGAAGAAATAAAAACATTGCGTTTTGCGGATGACATTGTAATTCTGTCAGAGACAGCGAACGACCTGGAAGAGCAGTTGAATGGAATGGACAGTGTGTTGAAGAGAGCGTACAAAATGAACATTAACAAGAGCAAAACAAAAATAATGGAATGCGGCCTTAGAAAATCAGGCGATGCTGAAGGAATTAAATTAGGTAACGAAACAATGAAGGTGGTAGATGAGTTTTGTTACTTGGGTAGTAGAATAACATGCGATGGTCGCAGTAGAGAGGATATAAAATGCAGAATGGCAATGGGAAGAAAAGCATTTTTGAAAAAGAGAAATTTGCTAACATCGAATATTAATTTAAGTGTAAGGAAGTCTTTTCTGAAGGCATTTGTGTGGAGTGTTGCCTTGTACGGGAGTGAAACATGGACGATAAGCAGTGCGGACAGGAAGAGAATAGAGGCTTTTGAAATGTGGTGCTACAGAAGAATGCTGAAGATTAGGTGGGTAGATCACATAACTAATGAAGAGGTACTGAACAGAATTGGCGAGAAAAGGAGTTTTTGACATACCCTGACTAAAAGAAGGGATCGCTTGGTAGGACACATTCTTAGACATCGAGGAATCGTAAATTTAGCATTGGAGGGAAGTGTGTGGGGTAAAAATCGCAGAGGGAGGCCAAGAGACGCGTATAGTAAGCAGATTCAAATAGATGTGGGTTGCCGTTCTTATGAGGAGATGAAAAGGCTTGCTCAGGATAGAGTAGGGTGGAGAGCTGCATCAAACCAGTCTCCGGACTGAAGACCATAACAACATAACAACAGTATGCCGCTATGGCAATTTCGTCTAAAAATAATAAAAGAATCGCTCTCTATGGGAATGGTGAAAATATTCCATAATATCAGTACTGTGTACTTTTCCGCCGTGCGCTTCTGTAATATGCCGATGCAGAACCGGAAAGAAGGTTTAGCGTTTTACGACAGTGGCAGAAACACTGAGGGACAGACCATCATCACAGAATACGACCAAATATTTGTAAGGGCACTTTTTCGTACAACTGCTACTGTTACGAGGTGCTAAGTCGGTTGAAAAATTTATTAATCGCATAATATTGTGACAGTTCTCACTGCGAACAATCTTAGGTATGTGTTCGGTATGCAATATCCAAAAAAATGGGCTCTCTACCCCTACTCTACAAACAGCATATCAAAAGATAACTTAATACGACTTCTCAGCTACCACAACAGAGGGTGTTACGTCACGTAATCAGATGAGCTACAGATAAAATGGGTACCGTTTTTTAAAAAAAAAAAAAACAACGCAAATTCAGTATTCTAGTTTGTGTTCAGACATTTACGTAGCTTTCAGTTTCGTTTCGTATCAGTTGAATTCAAATGTTCAAATGTTTGTATAGTCTATGGGACTTAACTACGGGGTCATCAGTCCCTAAACTTACAAACTACTTATGAACTACTTACGAACTAGGACGGCACAAATATCCATGCCCGAGGGGGGATTCGAACCCCGGACCGTAGTGGCCGTGCTGACCGTGACTGGAGCGCCTCAGTCACCTCGGCCACCGCGGCCGGCTCAGTTGAATTCCTTTGTACTAAAATGATATAGTGGGTAGTAATGAGGTGCACTGCTACGTGGTCCAAATTTCACAATGCCTTATGCACATTAACCAATACATTAAAGGCATAGATAAACGGCCATTGGAAGAAGCATGTGCACATATCTCCAGAGTGTACGAATGTTGTGAAACGGTTCCATACGATATGTATACTGCGAACACAGGGTAATCTCAATTCATATTAGGATGTCTGCCAGATTTTTTGCCTTGTTTACATTCTTCATCCAGTGAAAATATTACCATAGCAAATAACATTTTCTCCCACTTTTTGCTTCTTCTGCTAATAATTTATTTACTGTATGACTAATTAAAGTGTTATTTTCGCACCTGCGTTCTTTCGAATTTTAATTATTACATTATTCTTGCATATTTTCTTGCCTCATACACATTATACGCCAGATGGAATAAGTTTGCCATGGCTGGCTCTCCCAAGGATATCAGCAGTTCTGATTGGAATCTCTTACTCCACGGGCCTTGTTTCGACTTAGATCTTTCACTGCTCCGTCAAATACTTCTCGCAGTATCTTATTTTTGCCTTTTCATGCTTCCTGCTACCTTTACCTCTTTAAATTACTGCCATAAATTTCATTTCCCTTGTACAGCCTCTCTATATATTCCTTCCACCACGACTCCCTCTTCTTTGCTTAGTACTGGGTTTCCATCTGAGCTATTGATAGTCACACAATTGATATATCTTTCGTCAATTAAATTTAGCATATCTTAATATCCCAAGATTTGCACTATGTCTTACCTGTTTAAAATTAAAACCAGTCAATGTTACACTGACTGAAGCCGGCCATGAATTAAACAATTTGTGATCATTATATTAAGCTCGTAGTTGAATATGCTTTCTAAAACATGTCTTATTTGTTTGGTCGTATGTAGCCTTCCTTTCATTTCTCCAAACTAGCCATTTGTCTTCGTCTGTTTTACTTTCCACTATTTCAGTCAATCTTTGCCTAATGCTCCTTCTAAATCTCAGGTTCCAACAATTTAGCCATCTCATGACTTTCCCACCTTCGCCCGATTTCTTCGGGTTTTAATTAACAGTCCCTAACCAACGATATATGGCCCGAGTCTATATCTGCCCTTGAATATGCCTCCATGGTTTAAAATCTGAATCCAAGCTCTTTGTCTAACCATAATACAATCAGACTTTCCCGATAACCTGGTCTCTTCAACATATACAGCCTTCTTTCATCAATCTTTAACCAAGGTTCTGTGATAAATTATGCTCTGTGCAAAATCTTACCATGAGGCTCCTCCTTTCGTTGCTTTTCCCAGGCCACATTCACCCTTCACTGTCTGATTAACTTATCACGCCTTTTCTCCAATCAAGCTAACCATTACTGGTAGATTTATCTGACACAAACTTATACAATGTTGTGAGTGTTAGCTTATGTCCGACTTGATTACGATAATGCGTTCACTGTGTCATTCATAGATGCTTACACACATTCCTATTTTCTAATTATTTTACTTTTCAATTATCCCCTACTGATCCACCCTGCCTCACTATTAGGGGATCTAGAATTCCATGCTGCGAACCGGCGGCTGCCAGTTTTGTTTTGCCTTATGACATATTCCTGGGTAGTCCCCGTCCGGAGATACAAATGGGAAAAATATTTCACCGAAGAGGATGCCATCGTGGATCCATTCAACAGAGCTACATGTCCTCGGAAAAACACAAGACAGCCGATCGTGGCAAACTCTGTAGTTCATGGCGACGGCATCAATGATAGCTTACAAGGAGAAAGAAATACATAAGGTAAAGGAAGAAAGAGAGAAAGCTTAGGTTTTAACATACCATCATTAGAGTCGGCGTCAGGTAAAGCGGGGCATTCTCTTGATACAGGTATTTTCCTTATATGTTTTGTTTAACACAATGAAACTGCATCTGTTACGAAGGGCAACGTGCCATTTAGTATTTTGGTTTGTTGGAAAATACTTGTTGACATCCTCAGATATTGTTGACCTAGCTGCAAGTGGTGTGGTAAGTCAAGAGAGAAAAAGTTCGGCAGAAGTGTCCACTACTGTGGATAATGAGAACACTTCAAGGTGCAAGAAATCAAATTTTCTTAGGAATATTGCAAATTCGTTACACATTGCACGTTGTTTTCGATCGTTAATAAGAAAACTAAGTTTGGAAAAATTCTTCGTAGCTTGATTTTTTTGCACTTGAACGTAGTCAGTCGCCAATGGAAATTTAATGTGAATAGAATTAGCTTCACGTTCATCTGAATGTTTCCTTCGTTTCGGCGTATCACGAAATTACCTACCTTAAAATACTGCCTTCGAAATTCAAGCCAGAAGATATAAAAATAAGAGAGATCAGATGAAGTAACTGCAAATACGCTGATGATCCCAGGACTCACTATAAGACACCCTTTCCAGATAAGTCGAGGAAGAAGAATAAATACCATACGAAGACCATTGCCAGGAACATCAGGTAAGGAAATTCTGCTCTTTAATATATGGTGATTCAAACAGAGTTAAAATTTCTATATATTTACAATACACCACAAATCACTAGTTGTTCCACATTCTTCAAGATCCCCTCCCTGTATTGTACTGTACTTATTGAGTGTGTGTAAGCCTAACCAAGAGTCCGTAGAACATGACATAAAACAACTGCGGGTACATTCTATTTTCACAGAAAAATGCGCTCCACCATTATAACGCGAAGTAAATTGTGAAAAGACTTTAAAAACCTTTGGGCTGACAATATTAATTACGATTTAAAAATTGTTTTAAAAAAAGGTCATCTTTCTAAACGTGTATTCTTTTCAACGTCGATTTTCTTTTTCACGGGTAAATTTCGATAGTTCGAGGTGATCCCGGTCCAGTTCACCTCGAACTAACGAGACTACTGTATACCTACCACAAGTTCCACAGTCGTGCATACCTTTATGTACGAAGATAGTCTTTAGGCACACAACAAACGGGCCAGATACTACGAAATGCAAAAGCTACAACATGACTGCCACAACACAAAATACGCAGAATGTAATAAATCTGTTTGCTTCCATAAGTAGCCTTTACGATTTTGTTCTTGAGAACGCTAGCTTTATGTTGCCTTCTTCACTTTCGTGTTTTTGCAATCGACAAAACTTTACATATCTCGATTTTGGCATTCCTGAGTAAATAGCAGCCTCAATCAATGACGCAGGAAGTATTTCTATATATAAAGTCACCGTTCCGACCAACAGTCGGATTGTTGTCAGCATACATTTACACAAACAGAATAGGAAAATGTGTGTACCACATGATCAATGTTTCTTAAATCCATATTAATTATTTTAAAAAGCTCTTCTCTTTCAAGGAATAAAGCATAACAATACGGTATCACATTCCATTACGTACAGTACTAAGTTAAATTGTTACTAACATAGCATAAGTGTCACTATACGATTGCTAATATTGTACTTAACAACAAAATACCCACAATTTTTACGCGGAAGGAGAGGCTCCTAGCAGTTAAAATGGCGCACCGTCAACAAAGGTAAAGCTTTAGTGTTGACTGAACCCAACCAGAAAGCGTCATCATGTTCAAGAAAGATTCCGCTGATTTCTGGCCGAAACCAGAACCGAATATTGGGTCGGTCCTTAGTTTGAAGCAACACGTCAAGGCAGAACGTTTGTATCGATGTGCTTCCATGTTATATTGGTATTGAGACTGTGGCTGGTCTAGTTTTACTTTCAAATTACTAACTTATCCACCAACAGCAGTAAAGTTTATGTTATGACCAGTTTCGGTATTACACTAATACCATCTTCAGGCTCTATACAAATGAAATTACAAATCAGTGTTGTATATCATCATGTTCTACACATGTCATAAAATGTAAAGAACAAATCACCCAACAGTCAGCATTGAAGCAATATATTAAGGTCTAATGCATGATATAAGAAAAATGGGCTATTAAAATAAAATGATATTTATAAATAATACAAGAATCAAAGTATCTGAAAATTATTACTCCTAGAAGCAATGGTGTTGATTGTATGCAATAAATAACATTTACTCAGACTGTGTGTCCCAAGATATCTTAGGCAGTTATAGATATGTATAAAAATATTTAAAATGATGTAACAAGGTGAAATATAAGAAATAGTGGTGTAGGGGATTATCACTGGTATAGACAGTAGTTGAAACTAACGATAAAATACATCATTTATGGCAGTAAAAAAGGTAAAGCAGTCAACAATCCGAAGATTGGTTTGAACACAAGAGTGCTTTACTAGGCATGGTCCTGTTTGGAGGTGGTATGCCGTTGCCTTCCTCTTATGGCAGTATGTAGTATTAAATTAATGAGTGGTCAATGTAGTAAAAATTGAGAGGTATACGTCAATGACTAATGAACATTAATAACGTAAGTAATCCAACAACGGATTCGTGAGAACATGTAGAAATATAGCGCGGAAAGTAATCAGCATTAAAATAAAATGTGAGAACCTCAAATACTACTATAGCTGTGGGCGTCTAACAATCGGCGACACTTCATTGTGTCCAGAGATAACGATGAATTTGATCTTATCATCATGTAACATAAATGGCTTAGACCACAAATCACTGTAAAATCGATCGAAATTGAAATTTGAATGACTTTTTTCTTCGATACATTAGCCTTACTAGATTTAAGATCAATGTGTAAGAATTTCTTAGTATGTTTTCCCCACATATTTTGCTTAACTACCAATCCTCTTATTACGTGTATATTGCAATTTTAAGGTTATTTTGTCTTTATTACTATTATACATCTATGGTCAATTCATCACATTAGTCGCAGATATGGCGTTATGTATGCACATATCGACAACTTAATTCAACTGTTTGTTGACTACTATAAATCCAACTAATCGTGGTACGACATAATTTAATGACTATCTTTGACCATTTCATACATAGTTGACTTCGACTGACACTTTATCCTATGTTCCACGGTTTTACTTCGACTCCGTCCACACATACTTTATTGCCTACCTTAATCGTGAAGGCATTCTGCCTAGATATGACTTTCTATTTTATATGAAGAAGAATATTTATATACTTAATATTGTATACTTCGCTATGTCGAGGAGGAAAAAAATCGGTCCTTTGAAACAAACCATCCCGGGTTTTGCGTGGAGTGATTTAGCGAAAAATCGGAAAACCTAAATCTGGATGACTGGACGTGGATTTGAATCAAAATCCTCCCGAATGCGAGTCCAATGTGTTCCCACTGCGGCCACCTCGTTTGGTATAGACATCAATCTCAAAGTCCAACAAGCTGTATTCGCGCTCGTTAGTCACAATTACGTCTTAATTCAGGCGATCCCTGCATCACTCTTATTTAGATGTCTCTAGGAGCAATTCCGAAAAATCTCTTCATAAATTGCCGACAAACTGTCCATTTTCGAATCAATTCCTCACGTATATCTCACTACAATATGACAAAACCGGTAACAGACGTAGGTAGCAAACTTTTAGATTGATATTAAAAATAATTTTGTTTCTGAAACTTATTTAGTTCACCTAAAGCACTTCTTGTACAATATCCTCTCTGCGATCGTTACAAAACGATATTTTGTTTGTCCTCGCACGGTATTTTGTTTGTCTTCACATATCTTTACACAGTCCTGGTGGCTTAGCCCTACAGACATTTTCATCGTCTCCAACCTTGATCAGAGAAAAAAAAATTAAACTAAATACTGCAAGACAAATCAATAGTCTTATTCTCCCGAGGACATGCAGCTCTACTGTATGAATATATATCATCCTCTTGGGTAAAATATTATGAAGATAAAATAGTCCCCCATTCGGATGTCCGGACGGGGACTCAGGAGGATGTAGTCAACAAGAAAAACGAAACAGGCGTTCTAGCGATCGGAGCGTGGGATGTTCTAACCCTCAGTCTGATAGGTAAGTTGGAGAGTTTGAGAAGAGAAATTGATGGGTGAAAGTTAAAATATGTTGGGGATTAGTGACGTTCAGTGGCAGGATGAACAGGATTTTTGGTCAAGTGATTACAGGGTTATAAATACAAAAACCTTTAGTGGTAGCGCAGGAGTAGGTCTGATAATGAATAAGACAATAGGAATGCGGGTAAGTTACTATGGAACAGCATAGTGAACGCATTATCGTAACAAGCATAGACACGAAGCCAACACCGATCACAGTAGTAAAGTTTATATGCCAACTAACTCTGCCGATGATGAGATCGAAGAAATGTATGAGGAGATAAAAGAAATTATTCAGACAGTAGAGGAGAGGAAAACTTGATTGAGATGGGGGAACTCTGTAGTAGGAAAGGGAAGAGAAGGATAACTTTTAGGTGAATATTGCCTGGGGAAAAGGATTGAAAGACGAGATCGCCTGGTACAAATTTGTGCAGAGCACAATTTAATCATCACAAACACTTGATTTAATCATCATGAAAGAAGGTTATATACGTGGAAGAGACCAAGAGACACTGGGAGGTACCAGATTGAATTTTACAATGGTAAGGCAAAGGTTTAGAAATCAGGTTGCAAACTGAAAGACATTTCTAGGGGTAGATATAGACTCTGACCAAAACTTACTGGTTATGAACTGCAGATTAAAAATTTAAGAGACTGCAAAAAAGTAGTTAAGGAGATGAAATCTTGACAAATTTAAGGAACCAGGTGACGGAGTTTTAGGGGAAGCATTAGGCAAGGATTGTCGGACACGGGGGGGGGGGGGGGGGAGAAGTAATACAGTGGAAGAAGAATGGGTAGCTCAGAGAGAGAGAGAGAGAGAGAGAGAGAGAGAGAGAGAGAGAGAGAGAGAGAGAGAGAGAGAGAGAGTAGTGACTGCAGGATGATATCAGCGGAAGGACAAAGCCTAATAGAAATCCTTGGATGACACATGAGATACTGAACTTAATTCATGAAAGGACAAAATATAAAATTGCATCTAGTGAAACAGGCAAAAGGGAAGACAGACGTCTGCAAAATGAGGTTGACGCTAAATGTAGACTGGCTAAGCAGGAGTGGACTGAGGAGAAATGCAAGACCATAGATGAATGAGCAACTAGGGAAACGATAGATACCGCCTACAGGAAAATAAAAGACATTTGGAGACAAGAAAAGCAGCGGTATGACTATCAAGATCTCAGCTGAAAAACCAGTACTAACCCAAGAAGGGAATGCTGACAGGTATGAGGAAGATATAGACGACCTGTGCAAAGGAAATAAACTTTAAGGCAATATTGTAGAAATGGAAGACGAAGTAGAGGAAGATGAGATAGGAGATATACTGCGAGAAGAATTTGACAGAGCACTAAAAGATTTGAATATAAACAAGGCCCCTAGAGTAGATGATGATCCGTCTGAACTGGTATTATCGTTAGGAGAGCCAGTCATGAGTAAATTGTTGCACCTGGTATGCAACATTTATGAGACGGGAGAAATACCATCAGAGTTCAAGAAGAATATAGTGATTCCAATACCTAAGAAAGCAAGTGCAGAAAAATGTGAAAATTGCAAAATACTAACACGAATTATTTACAGACGAATGTAAATGACGATGGAATCCGACTTCGTGGAAGATATGTTTGGATTTAGGAGAAATGTAGGAACACGTTAGGCAATACATTACGACTTATCTTGGAAGACAGGTTAAGGAAAGGGAAACCTACTTTTTTATCATTGATGGATCTGGAGAAAGCTTTTGAGAATGTTGAGTGGAATATACTCTCTCAAATTCTGAAGGTAGCAGGAGTAAAACATAGGAAGCGAAGAGTTATATTCAACTTGTACAAAAACAGACAGGGTCGCAGTGGTTGGGGAGAGAATTAGACAGGGTTGTAGCCTTTCTCCAATGTTGTTCAATCTATACGCTGAGCAAGCTGTGAAGGAATGCATGGAGTAATTTGTAGAGGGTATTACAGTCCAGGGGGAGAAAATAAAAATCTTTCGGTTTGCTGATGACATAGTAATTCTGTCAGATACAGCAAAAGACCTAGATCAGTTAAATGGAATGGACAGTGCCTTTAAGGGAAGATAAGATGAACATTAACAAGAGTAAAACTAGGGTAATGGAATATAGTGTCAGAAAATCAGGCGATGCTGAAGGAATTTGATTAAGTAATGAGATAATAAAAGTAGTACATGAGTTTTGTTATTTGGGTAGCAAGATAACTTCTGATGGCCGAAGTGAAGAAGATATAAAATGCGGAAAGGCTATGAGAAGAAAAGCGTTTCTGAAGAAGCGAAATTTGTTAACATCCAATATTAGTTTAAATGTTAGGAAGTCCATTCTAAAAGCATTTTTTTGTATGGGAATGAAACGTGGACGATAAGGAGTTCAGACAAAAAGATGATAGAAGCTTTCAAAATGTGGCGCTACAGACGAATGATGATCACGTAACTAATGAGGAAGTGCTCAACAGAATTGGGGAGAAAAGGAGTTTCTGGCATACCCTGACTAAGAGAAGGGATAGATTGGTGTGATACGTTCCGAGACATCAAGGAATCGTCAACTTAGCAGTAGAAATAAGTCTGTGGGATAAAAATCGTAGAGTTAGACCGAGGGACGAATACAGGAAGCAGATTCAAAAGGATGTAGGTCGTTCGTATTCCCAGATGGTGAGACTTGTACCGGACAGGGTAGCTTGGAGAGCCGCAACAGACCATCCTGTGGACTGAAGAGAAAAACAAAAAACAATATACTGAAAGTAAGTCAATTATGCAAAATATTAGAAAGGCTGTTTCCGTCTCTCGGGTCTACAACTTGTCAGATGATTTACAACCAGCCTAATAAGAAAACTTCAGTCATAAAAGACAAATTATTTACACTGGAATCCTTATGACACTTTGAAACTTGATGTAGTTAGAAAAGCAGCTAATCTGAATGTCCCTGGAAACTGGTCCAACGAAATACAGCGACTAAGAACCAAAGAAGGCCGGCCCATGTACACTCCCATGCCACCTACATCACAAATGGCTGGACTACAAATGAAGCTACCTTTATGTGTAATAAGTGTAATGCTTTTCCATAGGACAACTTGCAGTTACGTTGGACTTCGATAGATACACTCACATCGACGCCCAAGAGAAGTATCTGAAAATAGGAACACGTCAAAGGTATTATACCTCTGTCTACATCCAACTGGAATATGACTACAAACAATACAGTAGACTTAAACCTGTCCCGTTATTTCTTTCCACTGTGCATATAAAGGTTGAATCATGTACCCATGTCCAGGTTAAAGAGTTAAAATATTAATGCTATATAATTATTCTGACAGAAGAAAGCTTTACAGAGCAATGAACTCAGTATTGATTTAGATGTAACTAGTTTCTGGGCATTTAAACTCTACTTGACCACACAAGATGTACATTATGCCGTACTTTTCTCATCTGTAAGTAACATAACAGATTGATCGTTATCGAATCATTTACATAATCGGTAAGGAAAGAAATTATGGTATGGTATTCTGATGAAAGCGAAGTCGATAGACGTAAAGCACAGTGATCGGATCTGGCAGGAAATGTTATTGTCAGATGCGTCCAAGAGCGATTTCGTTTTAAGATTCGGATTATGGGTCTGCCAAAGATGACTGCCTGCTATACATGAGCGAATAGCTTTACTCCGCAACTACATAACGGTCAAATGACACCGTTAAATATGTCGTGTATTGGTCTCTGTAGCCTCAGTTTCGAAAGTAGCATCAAACGAAGAGAGTCGTCACACACTGACCTGCAGTATCCAATGATTGCATTCTGTCTGCTTTCAGAGTGAATCCTTCACGACCCAGTTACAGCGCCTCTTACTATCGATCACGCGACCAAGTCAAGTGTCGTCATTCTACACCGATAACTCAGATAAGACAAAACAACGCAGAATTTGCTACAGAACTGCTTCAGTTCTTCATGTTGTGATAGTGAGAGTGCATGGTAAGTTTATTTTTCACGATATAATGCAAATGCGTATCAAGTACGTCTGTGGAAATTACGCGAAAGAAATATGGCGTCAGGGATAGAACTAAACGGCTGCGGCCCCCCTCCCCAGGCCAAGCAGTTGGGCGAGTCCAAACGGGCGATGCGCGCCGACTGGAGGGGAGGCCGCCTGCGACCCGCCAACTTCCTTCACTGCCCCAGACTTCGTTCACTTCCTGTCTGTTCACATACACTGAGAATTACCTTCGACCATTCTACATTTATGGTTGCAATTATTTTGTTGATTCACCGTGTTGTGTGTGTTCCGTTGTTATTAATATGATTCTTTTTATCGCTGATAATTTCACATTCTTGGTACCCGATAATAAGCCAAAATCTCTTACGAAAAAAGGGGAGATGATTCTTTTATTACTAAACGACGATCGCTGCTAACTGATTCATACGATTTATCGATAAACGCACAAACATCAGTTATAAACAATTGCGAATCATTCTTATAAACAAAATAAAAAATGAATGTGAAGAGAGCGTTATTTACAATATGGAGAAGTTCCAGTCCGGTGCTCAGAAAGTGTAACTCTGTAAACGGCAAAAAGAGCTTAAATCGACTTCCGTTCATCTACGGTTGTAGAGACCCAACGTCAAAATGAAAATTACATCATTCACTGGAACGAATCCAAAACAAGAAATTACATAAAGGTTATGTAATCGCCTTTTGTGATGGTACAGTTTTTTATACTTACCATTACCAGTTTCGGATCACTTAACTCCTGATATGGTGTACAGTACATAGCATTGTGGCGGTCGGTATGTTTTGACTTTTATCAACGTTAGAACATCACAGCGCTTTTCTCGGAGGAATCCTCGTGGTGGTATCGCCCATTCGTTCGATATCTGAACCAACCTAAATCCACCTAATTGTATGTAAACCTACAGTTAAATAGTGGAAAGGAAATGAGCATTTTTCACATCAAAATGCATTCCAGTTATGAAAAAATTGGAAACGTTGCATCAAAAATCCTCGGTCACTGGGGATCGAATACTATCGCTTGAATCTATATACTACTACAAAAGAATTGAGACATCAAGCCATGCAATCCAGAAGTATTATTCATTGCTCCCATGGTAATTTTAACTGGTATACAACTAAGAGCAACCACGGAAGTGTATCTACAAATTATGTGAAATAGTGCCATTACATGATACTTCTGGAAGCACATATCCTACCTACATCTTCCAATTTTCGAAATGTTTCTTCATCTTAAGTGCTCCTTGTCAATCCCGATGTAATCAAGAACCTGCCCTGGTCTCTCATTTGTTCGAACCTTCTGTACGACCATCTCCTCCCACCATTAATTCCCACGGTCTCTGTCACTTCCTCGCTCTTTCGGCGCGACTTCCCTCTGTCCACCTCACGATCCCTCTATCTTGCTTGCCAACTATCACGGTGGTAAGTCAAATAGTGTCAAATGTTTGTAGAACTTATGGGACTTAACTAAGAGTTCATCAGTTCCTAAGCTTACAAACTACTTATGAACTAGCTAACACTAAGAACGGCACAAATATCCATGCCCGAGGGGGGATTCGAACCCCCGACCGTAGTGGCCGTGCAGACCGTGACTGGAGCGCCTCAGTCCCCTCGGCCACCGCGGCCGGCCAAATAGTATCAAAGTTTACAGTAACGTACCCTGATCAATACACCGCACGGAGGCTTACGAAAGAAAGCTTATGTATTATTACAGGGTATAAGCTACCGCGATTCAAAATTATAAACAAACTTTTTCAGCAGTTAAAGCGTGAAATGTTACTGACAAACTTTCGCGTAACTGTTGATAATCTACAGTGTCCAATATTAGCAATCTTACAGTCTACTGTTGTTTAACTGCCTAAACTATGGTGTACTCTACGAGAAAACTAGCATGATTGCAACAATTACGGTTTTACAGTAAAATCAGATAGTTTCGAAACTCTGTAGGGAAAAATTGCAGCTGAAGCGATACTAGCGGTCCAAGCGGCCGGTAGGGAGTAACAGAGGAATGGCGTGATACAAACTGACAAGTTGTCATTTTTAATGCTGTTACTTTCATACTTCCTGGTCACTGAACGTTCCTGTGAACTTTCTAATACAAATATGAAAAAAATCATTAAAGTAATATCACTGCTTCTGTTAATGGAAGCCTATAAAAAATTCTCAGTGCAGTGTAATTCATACAATTCACAATACATAGCTGAATCGTATGCATATCTCAGTGCAGTGTAATTCATACAATTCACAATACATAGCTGAATCGTATGCATATCGTCCAAGCACTTTGCAGAAATAAATTGCAACCTGATGTGCTTAAGTATAAAACGACTGATCATTATTATGTTGACGTTCTCAGTGCCTATTGTCAGATGCACGAGATTTGTTTTATAGTGCATTTCAGACATTGTTATATTTTCAAAACTACATACGATTTTTACATTATAGCTGACTATATTCTACATCGCTTTATAAACGCAGATTTCACCTTGTCCTTGCTTCTGTGCCTTACGTGCATCTATCATTTTTTTAAGCTACTTGGCAAGTATCAAACATCTTCAAGAATGAAGTGCTAATATTAACAGCTTATATATGGACATTATTTATTTGTAACTACACATTCCCTTTATCAAACTAGTAGGTAACCGCCAAAATAGCTGTATATAGGCCTACAATTTTAGTGAAACTGTGGTACGAAACTAAGCAGGCTCTAATGAAATAGTTGATTAACTGCTACTGGAAGCATTCAGGCATTACTTTTATGCAGCAGTAATATGAAATAGTGGTCTAGTATTTGAGATTCCGATTAAGAGCAGAAGTTTGGACATGAATGAAATGTTAAAGATTTACTTCTATGCCTAAAAGTATAACCAACCACCGTAAATGAACACTCGTCATTCCTAATATTCTTACTTCTGAGCATCTTATGCAAATGAGATATTTCCGAATTATCAGTCTCTACAATTTATAGTGCCACAAAAGCTCCCAAATAAGGTGTTTTGAATGTGCTGCTTCACTCACAATACAAATTCATTACTCAATCGTTTCGCGGCCTGTGTATACCACCCAGCCGCTTGGCGGCGCTGCAGTCGCGAAGTTGAAGAAATTCACTGGGAGTTTCGTGACTTATGTTAGACTCTGGTTAAATGAGAACTTTACACTAATTGTTGCCTAAGAGACCAACTTACGATCCTCCCCCGCCCCCAAACACACACAAATAAAAATAACTCCCACCATTAACTTTTGTTCTCAGCCGCGTCACGAGAACGTAGAACCAAGACGAGTGTTTTAGATTCAATAAAGTGTTTAGCAGTGGGAAAAATAATGTAGTGTCTCGACGGCGTAATCGTACGCATACTAATGCTGCTGAATCAGTCTTAAGACTCAAGGACGTACAACTTCGTAAAGTCGAAAATTTTATGTAGCCTTATATCCCACAGTGGTAAACAACTTTACTCATTAAACTGTAAATTACAGTTTTCCCAGTCTCAATCACAGAATACAAATTCTCATTAACGGTTTCTAAAAGAGTCCAGTTTCAATGTGTAGTTCACAAAGAACGCGTAAATCAAAAAATGATGCCTGTAGTCTGAGCACATATCTTTTGGGAACTCCATTTTCCGGTAACTGTCATCACTTTGACACGCTACGTCAGTGTATTGCACGAACAAATGAAGCATGCAAATTGAAAGACTTCATTAATAATTTATTCAAACCGATTACAGTTTCTTGATCCCTATTTGTTTGAATGCAAAGGGCCGTACCTCCTCGACCTCGAGTCGAGTATTAAGGCGAAAGAAATACTGAATTATAAGCATGTAAAAATTGACATACACAGGGTGTATATAATGTATATATTCCCTAACAGGAGCCGTGATACTTACTTCATACCAAGAAAACATGGATCAGTCAGTAAAATGACTAAAACAAAATATCAGTTTCAGTTCAAAAGTCTCTTGACGTCTAAGGTTGATTTAAAAATGATTTTGATCAAAGTATTTCTGTTCTATGCTGATAAGTTTAGCGTGGAAACCCAATAACTAAATCCTTTATTATATCTTCCAACCTATAAACACATGGCAACTGGCTCTTTCTTCGAATTTTAAAGAACATATATTAACTTCTTAAGCTCAACATACACTAGCGAGAATAACTGCCCATTTAGTTTCTCTTATTTCGCGATAGCGATACTAGCTAAAAATAGCTTTAAATGGCGATCATATTCTTTACGTACACGCAAAACAAATTTACAAAGATATCGCTAACAGAAGAATGAAACAGTACGCTAAAATTTCCAGCACCTCAAATATTACAAACAGAAATGGTTTGTATGTACAAAGGCAGGCATATGCACATGTACAAAGTTACTTAGAAGACGTATCACAACAACCATGAAATAAGCTGGTGAGGTTGTGAAGTCGATATTTTACCTTTAACGGCAATAGTTCTAGTTGTGGATCAGCTTTTGAGAATGCCGGCCACTCAAGCTGGCGAAACATCACAGAAACTGTTCGCCCGAAGTCAGAGACAAAAGCCAACACGCAATACGTCAGAGACAGAATATTTTAAAACTTCCAACAATCACCAATTCTTCTAGAAATGCTATCAAGACATATTTGGGAAATTTTGCATGGTGAGTGATATTTGCCATCAGAAATACGTGCAAAGAAATGCAACTTAATATTTACTCGAACCCATTTCAACGCTGCATATTTTGAGTTAATGATAAAAATCTAAAAACTAAGGCACCAACAGAAAATTTATGTCTCAACAAGTTTTGTAATTCACTTACCTTAAGCGCTGTGGTTTATTGAGAATAAAGAGAGAGAAAGATTTTCTTTTACCTTTTACTTTCATGTCGCCTGAAGAACGGCCCAGATACGAACGCATTACATCACGGAAGATCCACATAGTGCACTACTAACTACACATACCGCTACATTATTTGAACAGCATCAGAAATATCGTTCTAGCCCATTTAGACTATCCTGTGTTTACATGGGATGCTTGGCGGCCATTGGTTGACGGAAATGACGACAGCGCCAAAGCACTCCGACTATAGAAGATATGAAACTTCGAAAAGCCAACAATGCTCAACTACACAATGAACACGTATTTCCGAACTTTTAGTTTCAGAGGCATAGCACGACTGTGGATTATCGAGTACAGCACAACACGAAGGTTATGATTATTAAAAGTTATTAATGACCCGCAGAAGAATTTAAAGATACATAATCGACAATCTTGTGAGGAGTTATATTGTTTCAAGTCATAAAAACAATTCAGAGGTCAGTATTAGTATCATAGCAAATAATCTCGTAGTGAGAAAGAAATGTGTTGAACTACTGAAGACATTAGATGGTGCGTAAGATTTAAGTTCGGAATAATTTTACTTAAAACTAAATTAGTTGATTTAAACTTGTTTTATTATGTTGCTCATGTACTTTATGTTTTATGTTTCAGTATATCTTGAGACAACTACGAAGGCTGTTGCTACTTGCCGGTACATTAAATTCAATCACTGAAGAGAAAAAAGGCTGCCAACATGTTTCATTCATCTGATATTGAGTTTGTGGTATTAAATGTACCTTTATTTTTTCATCTAAAGCTTGTGTAAGGGGCTACATTGTTTTTTTATAATCCAGATTTTCCATTTCGGTATTTCATTATCTTACGTATTTTCTCTACATTAGCCTACGTTCTATCTTATGAATAACACTAACTACACTGTTTTATTAAAAAAAAAAGGAATTCGCAGTTGTTAGTATTTTCATGCTTAAGCTCAAATAAGTCAATGCTCATCTTCACGGCCGTTCCCGCCGGAAGTTTGAGTGGGCATGGGTGAGTGTGCTGTTCTATATGTAAATTAGTTTAATGAGTTTGTAAGTCTAGGGACTGATGACCATAGCAGTTTGGTCTACTAAGTTTATAAACATTTGAACATTTGCCCTCCTTCACTATTCAAAACTCTTATTGATGAATTCAAGACCATTTCTAAATCTACATTTACCTATATATTCTGCAATCAATATAAGATGCGTGGCAGGGGCTACAACATACCATTATACCCATTTCCTATTCCAAGTAGATGAGGTAAAAATGTCTATATGCGTCTGTACGAGCCCTAATTTCCCTTATCTTTGTGGTCTTTAAGTAAAATGTAAATTGTCAAAAATAAAATCGTTCTGTAGTCAACTTCATTGCCGGTCCTCTAAATTTCCTCAACAGTGTTTCTCGAAATTAACGACGCCTTCCCTTCAGCGATTCCAATTTCATTTTCCGAGTAACTATTAACACTCGCGCCGTGATGGAACTTTTCAAATCTAGCAACCAGTGAACTGCTTCCATGTCTTTCTTGAAACCTATCTGATGGAGATCACAAACAAGTTATACTCAAGACAGGGTGTGGAGGGGAGAGGGGGGGAGGTCGCACAAGGGTTTTATGCAAAATCCAAACTCTCCGATAAACTGAAGTCGATTATCCGCCTTCTCGTTCCATTTCGTAAAGTTCTGCAACGTTGCGCCTAGGTATTTAAACAACGCGACTGTCGAGCAGCACACCACCAATGCTGTATTCGAACATTATTGTATGTATGTATGTTTGTTAAGCTTATGGGACTTAACTACGGGGTCATCAGTCCCTAAACTTACAAACTACTTATGAACTACTTACGAACTAGGACGGCACAAATATCCATGCCCGAGGGGGGATTCGAACCCCCGACCGTAGTGACCGTGCTGACCGTGACTGGAGCGCCTCAGTCACCTCGGCCACCGCGGCCGGCGAACATTATTAGGCTTACTTTTCTACTCATCTGCATCACCGTACATTTTTCTACATTTAGAGCTAGCTGCCATTCCACACACCAAATAAATATTTTGTTAAAGTTATCCCTCATCCCACTACAGTCCTTACCTGTCACACAACCACTACGTCAGCAACAGATCTGTACCCAGAGACTGGAAAATTTATGTCAGTTCAATATTCAAGAACGGCAATAGGTGTGATCTACAAAATTCCAGGCCTATATCACTGACGTCCGTTTGCAGTAGGATTTTGGAACATATACTATACTCATACAGCCGGCCGCGGTGGCCGAGAGGACTGAGGCGCTCCAGTCACGGTCTGCACGGCCACTACGGTCGGGGGATCGAATCCCCCTCGGTCATGGATATTTGTGCCGTCCTTAGTAGTAGTTAGTTCACAAGTAGTTTGTAAGTTTAGGGACTGATGATCACGTAGTTAAGTCCCATAAGCTATACAAACATTTGAGTTTTTATACTCATACATTATGAGCTTACCTCGAAGAGAATTACTTATTGACCCATAGTCAACACGGATTCAGAAGTAATGATGTAATCTGTGCTAATGACAACAGATCTCGAATTGATTCTACATTTCTAGATTGCTGTAAGTTATTTGACTCTGTAGCTCACAAGTGACTTCCTATCAAATTGCGTGCTTATGGAATATTTCAACAGTTTTGTTATTTGATCCACGATTTCCTGTCAAAAAAAGACACAGTATGAAGAAACACTCAAAAAGCCATCTAGTAAAACAGATGTGATACCTGGCATAATTCAGGAGACAATCAGAACAGCTCTCTTAGACTTCATCAGCTAATAAAGTCACCAGAAGATCAAAAGCAAATGCAAACTGATTTAGGTGTAAAAACTGGCAATTGACCTGCCAAAATAATGGTATTACGAGGCCATGCACGTAAGTACTAAAAGATCTGTTAAACAACATTTACATGATAAATCAGTCAAATCTAAAGCCCATAAATTCAACTAAATATCTAGAAATTACAATTACAAAAGGTTGTTCCCAATAGTCAAGTAGGATTCTCAGTCACATATGTAATAGCTCTCTGAAGCAGGGTATTTTCACCCACTGACTGAAATATGCTATCATAGCCATTACATGCAAAAAGGGAATTAATCTACCACCCAATCTCAATTCTGGGCGCTCTTTCCAAACTTCTCGAAAAAAATAATATATTCAAGAGTAGCTTCACACATTTCAAAAAAACGTACTGGTACTAACAAAATGTCAGTTTGGTCTTCAGAAAGGCTTTCAACAGTAAATGCTATGTACACTTACTGCTCAAATATTAAATGCTTTGAACAACCAGATATCACCTGTTGGGATGTTTTGTGAGCTCTCAAAGGCTTGACTGTGCAAATTTTCTAGATAAGCTGAAGTATTGTGTTACGAGTGAGACACTGCATCAAGAGTTTAAGTTTTACTTGAATGGAAGACTGCAGAAAATTTAAGTAAGTAGTTCATAGAATGCAGAAAACCAGCTTTTTCTTCAAACTGACGAGCTGTGAAGAATGTGGCCCGATAGGGCTCGGTGTTGGGTCCTTTTCTGTTCTTAAAAATCAAAGTGATTTTCTGCAAATGAATTCTCATTAAATTTCGATGAAACACAGTACATACTGTTCTACACAGTAAATGACGTTGTTGTGGTCTTCAGTGCAGAGACTGGTTTGATGCAGCTCTTCACCCTACTCTATTATGAGTGAGCATCTTCATCTCCACATAAGAACAGTAACCGACATCTGTTTTGCTTACTATACTCATCTCTTTGTCTCCTCTGCGTTTCTTACCCCAAACACTTCCCTCCAATGCTAAATTCACGATTCCTAGATGTCTAAGAATGTGTCCTAGCAATCGATCCCTTCTTTTAGTTAAGGTATCCCCAATTCTGTTCAGTACCTCATTAGTTACGCGACCCACTTCAGCATTCTTCTGTAGCACTACATTTCAAAGGCCTCTATCCTCTTCCTGTCCGCACTGTTCATTGTCCATGCCTTCAGAAAGGACTTACGCTTCAATCAATATTCGATGTTAAATTCCCCTTTTTCAAAAACGCTTTTCTACCCATTGCCATTCTGCATTTTATATCCTCAGTACTGCGACCATCATTTTTTATTTTACTGCCCAAGTAACAAAACTCATCCACCACCTTTATTGTTTCGTTACCTACTCTAATATCTTCAGCATCGCTTGATTTTCTTAGACTACCTGGCAGAGGGTTCATCGAATCACCGTTATACTATTTATTTCCCATTCCATTCTCGAACAGCGCTCGGAAAGAAATAACACCTGAATCTCTCCCTTCGAGCTCTGATTTCTCGTATTTTATTCCGATCATTTCTACCTATGTAAGTGGGAGTCAACAATGTGTTTTCGCATTTGGAGGAGAATGTTGGTGATAGGAGTTCGTAAGTAGCCCATGCGGCAGCGATAAGCGTCGTTGTTGTAATGATTTCCATCCCAGGTCCTGTATCATTTCCGTAACGCTGTCTCTCCTGTATCGTGACAGTACAAAACGAGCTGCCCTTCTTTGGACTCTTTCGATGTCCTCCGTCAAACCCACCTGATAAGGATCCCACACTGGGCAGCAATACTCCAAAAATGGACGGACAAGCGTAATGTATGCAGTTTCTTTTGTAGTTCTGTTGCATCTTTTAAGGGTTCTGCCAATGAAACGCAGTCTCTGGTTCGCCTTTCCCACGACATTATCTACTTGTTCTTTCCCATTTAAGTCTGAAGTAATAGTAATTCCTAGGTATTTAGTGGAGCTTACGGCCTTCACTTTTGATTGATTTATATTGTAAACAAAGTTTAACGGATTTCTTTTCGTACTCATGTGGATCACTTCACACTTCTCAATATTTAGAGTCAATTGCCAATTTTTTCACCATAGTGATATCTTATTCAGATCGTTCTGCAGTTGGTTTTGATCTTCAGATGATTTTCCTAGACGGTAAATGACGGCGTCATCTGCAAACAACCTAAGAGAGCTACTTAGATTTTCCCCTAAATCGTTTATGTAAATAAGGAACAGCATAGGACCAATAACACTACCCTGTGAAACGCTCGATATCACCACTGTTTTAGTCGATGCCTTACCATCGTTTACTACGAACTGTGTCCTCGCTGACAGGATACAATCACCATCTGGTTTTTGTACCTATATTTTACTCCTGCTTGCTTCAGAACTTTAAAGAGTTTATTCTAATTAACATAGTCAAAAGTTCTCAAAATCTACAAAAGCTAGAAATGTATTTTTTTCTTTCCTTAATCTATCTTCCACGATAAGCCGGAAAGTAAGTATTGCCTCTTGTATTCCTACATTCCTTCTGAACCTAAATTGATCTTCCCTTTGGTCAGCTTCTACCAGCTTTTCCATCCTTCTCTAAATAATTCGTGTTAAAATTTTGCAACCATGACTTATTAAACTGATGGTTCTGCAATTTTCACACCTGCCTGCTCCTGCTTTCTTTGGAATGGAGATTATTACATTTTTCTTAAAGTCTGAGGGTATTTCCCTTGTCTTATACATCTTACACACCAGGTGAAACAGTTCTGTCATGGCTACTTCAACAGCTCTGAGAGAACGTCATTTACTCAAGGGGCCTTGTTTCGACTTAAGTCTTTCAGTCTCTGTCAAATTCATCTCTCAGTGTAGCATCTCCTATTTCATCCTCATCTATTTCTTCTTCCCTTCCTACGACATTGCCTCTAAGTTCATTTCCTTTGTACAGTCTCTCTATATACTGTTTCCGCCTTTCAGCTTTCCTTTCTTTGCTGAGAACTGGTTTTCCGTCTGTGTTCTTGATAGTCATAGAGCAGTTTTTCTTGTCTCCAAATATCTCTTATTTTCCTGTAGGCTGTTTAACAAGTAACGTGTATGAGTACAACAAATCTTCATCACGATATTTCATTTTGCTTGAGACTCCAGAATTCTCGCTATCAAAGCAAACATTCCAGTTGGTACTTTGCGATAATGGGATGCAGCTGGACGGGTCCAAATTCAGTATCTTGGCAGAGAATAGTTTAAATGCTTCATTAAGTTCTACGGAAAAACTAGTTACAGCACCAACGGCAGATACGGCGATGGAGTGATTATTATGATTCTTACACCAGCTACTACCGAAGACGCTCAACGCTGCCCCTCCCCAACCCAAGAAACTACCAGAGTTATTGTGCTTACCTTGATAAAAAAAACCATCCTCAACCGGTCCAAGTAACTTCCAAAGCAAAACCGCGGAGCCGCCACTGATTAAATGTTCAAATGTTTGTACAGCTACTGGACCAAACTGGAGTCACTACTACTTTCACACACACACACACACACACACACACACACACACACACACACACACACACACGCGCGCGCGCGCGCGCGCGCGCACGCGCGCGCAATGGAGGACTATCCTACGGCGGGAACGGCCGCCCAGTCGGTAGCATGACGCCTTAGATCACGCGGCCATTGCGCGGCGCTACTGGTTACAGATGGCCAGTTTTAACATCCGCAGTACAGCGTGAAGTCAGATGGGCCTGTTTAGAGTACAATGTTTTCCTGAGCGGGTGAGAACAAGTAAACGTTATCAAGACGTCAAGAGGTTAGGACGACATACAAGAGTATGTTTTGAGTAGTTTTAAACAGGAGAACGTGGAGAAATCCTGGGCTTTCACGCGCAATTGATACAGTAGCGAAAACCCAATATGTAGATTTATTCATAAATTATCATTCAAGGCCGTGTCTCGACATCAGAAGACACTGTAACCTAGAATCCAAACGCGGAAAAAGTAGCCGAACTTTTAAGTTTCCACAAGTACCAGAACTCTAATCTGATTTCGGGAGATAAATAGTATGAAGTCTATTTGTTTCTTCTCGTCGGCAGCATTTTTACGACTTTCGCCGTCATCTTTTAATGGGTGATGACATACAATTATTTCCCGTTATATTACAGGAGATAATTTATCAATGCATATCAGTGACTCACTTTTAATGTTATATATTTAGATATATGTCCACACTTTATTTCAGATTCCTTTTTCAACTGGTAAGTTATACCAGGTATAATTATGTTAGTGACTAGTTCAAGATGCAGAAGTGACTCATTGCAGCAAGAGCATCCTATAGATTACCAAGATTCCTGAAGATATGGTATGTGAAACTAACAAACACGACGGAAGTACGGAAGATGTGCATCTCAATCCATATTTTCGATGGGTAAACTTTGTCGTCATGAAGCTTAACGTACTGAGGTTAAATTGGGTTCATACTCAGATTGTCCAGATCCATGATTATGCGGAGAATAATAAAATTGTTGAGTTTTGGCACTGTAGTTAGGCAGCTGTCCGCTCGGGAAGGGAGAGGGGACAGGAAGAGTTTCTTCGCCTGCATTGCTCGAGGTCAATGCCTCTGCCACGCATGCGCAGTTGTCACTAATCGCAACAGGCGCGGGGGCGTCATCGACCTACAGAACGATGCCATTGGCAGGTGATCATCGCTGAAATTTCACTCTTTCAAGCTACCTGATAGAAGTAACGAATTGTCACCTATATGTAAAATGATTTGGTATCTTTCTACGACACATTAACAGCTGGTTCTAAAACGTTTTTCAAGGGCCAGATGTGAAGATTATAAAACTTTTAAGTCTGTTCATTCAAAAACGTTAACACCTTACAGGTGAGAATTTTTACTTCAAAACGAAGTCAGTTCTAGAAGTCACGTTGGATGTTTAGTGAGACGCCTTTTAGTACACTTTGAAACAAAGTACTTTTTAAGTTTTAAATCTACACCTCTTTGTAGACGAGGCCTGTCTTGTCGATCATTTATAAACAAGTCTTTGCCGCGAATGACAATCGTCCCTTAAATGACTAATAGTAATTGTTGGGAAGAAATAGGTGAGTTCAGTCTCTGAGTTTGTCACAGTGTCATCTGTTCACTACTTCTGACTCTTTATACCCAGTACCATTCTGCAGTGAAAATTCTTAATCTCAATGGTTGCAATTAAACATACATCAGTCACCATAAATTTTCCACGACAGCTCTATTTTTAGCTCTGTCGCTATTATGTAGGAAGACTCGTTTTATCCAGTAAACTGTAACCAGCAATCTGTACCGACGAGAAAGTCTCTAAAAGTCCATTCTTTATTCATCCCTACCTCTTGACTTTCAAAATAATACCTACATACACAAATCATCCTTCAGTAAAACTGTGCTCAGACTTTTACCGATTGGACGTCCTTCATCTCCTCCGTCCTAATACTTCTTTATTTGCTTTGAACTTCTTCCTTTCTTTATATACGTTTAGCCTTCCAAATCATCAACTTCTTGTTCCTCTGTTTCCTTCTAACTTGCCTTCCATGATTCTCTAGAATTCCAAATTATTACATGTTTCATGTGTCTCATCAAAGATCATATCCTCTTCTATGTTATTCTCATGAAGTTCCTCTCCTTCCTACCCTATAAAACACCTCGTACCTCATTCTACTGTTTCATTTCACTTCTCCATTCTTCTCCATAACTATATGTCAGAACATTCTAAATACTTTTGTTCTTTCTGTCTGAGTGTCCAAGTTTCAGAATCATAACATTTGGCGAATCTCTTCCCAAGGCTGATGGGGATGCTTCTTTCAGTCAACAAATCTATCACTCCCGCGAAAGTTCTCTCCAATGGAGATTCTGCGTGTGATTCATTAATATGTAGCTCTATTTTCTGATTTTCATCACTTACCAATGTTTAGTTTCATTCCTGAGGGGAGATTTACTGAAAGAGAGGGAGATACCTATACATAAAAAATACTTGCTTCGTTTAGTCGTCAGTACTAACAAAACGTAGTTTAATGGTTCTTTCAAGCCGTGTTCAGGAAGTACGTTTAGCGAATATCATGACTCCAAAATCAAATGTTTATTCTGAGACCGAAGTTCGAAACAGGCTAATATGTGGGCTAGTATACTTCTATGGTGTAAGTAACACGAATTATTTGACCGCGAAATCAGCGGTTCTTCTGCGGACGGTGAAGAACTTCCAAATAAATATTAAAATGGCCAATTTGACGACAAGAACATCGCCGAAATCTGTAAGTACTGTAACCAAAAGATACACAATTTAATTTTACTTGGCTGCCTTTTCCACACTTTTTTTAGAGTTGGTTCCATAAAGAAGATTTTCACACCTACATGACATAACCACTTTTATTTCTTTGAAAATTTTAGAACCACCACGAATTTGATACAACTTTTTGATATATGTTAATTCTGGGCTGCTTTAACCAAAATTCAACATTTTCGAAAGACATTGTACTTCATGTCGTACGATCAAAACGGTGAAAAAACGTGTTCTGGTGAAGTTTAATGACTAGCCAGCAACAACAAAAGTTTTTTTGAGTTGTCATCGGTTACTGATGTTCAGTGCGATATCTTCAATGTTTTTTAGTCCTCTTGGAAAACTTGGTATAAATATAAACGCTTTATTATTAACTGAACATTCGACAACAGCCATATCAATCATTTGACAATACTGTATTAAAATCTCTCTCTTTCTTAATGCAAAGTTTGGTTCAATATTATCTACACGTTAAAAATCTCGAAACCAATTTTGCAGTTAAGAATGCAAACACTTTTGTTTTTGGTTAAGAGCAGACGCCATGTGATTTACATTAGGCATATAGATGTCAGAATAATACGAACAACTTTTTGACACTTCATGGCAGATTAAAATTGTGTGCCGGAACCGGGACTCTAACCTGGGACCTTTACCTTTCGCGGGCAACAGCTCTAACGACTGAGCTATCCCGACAAGACTCACGATGCCGCCTCACTACTTTCTAAAGTATCTTATACGGTACTGCAGTGCTCAAGCTATCTCCACACCAGATTCCATCACAATAGATTCAGTGGTTTATATAATGATATATAACCAAATCTGTTCAGCCATTCTTGAGTTTTAGTGAGACTAGCGAACAGCAATTCATTTTTATCTTTGACATTTCATATTCAGATCGTGTCAAGCGAACTTTACTCTTTCAAAGTATATTCCTGAACGCACGCAACACAACAACCATGTAATTATTTCACATGATCTAAATCTAAATTTCCCTCGCAATTTTCCCATATCTTATCACCTTTTAGACTTTCCCTGAACTTCCAGGAATGTGACATGAAGATTATCCTGGACACGTGTGTGTGATTTGCCAATTCTTTCCGCCCACTATCGAGCCGATACTTAGACTATCCGATTATGCCTTTATAAAGCTACTGGGTCTAAAATACATATGATTTAAATGAATATGGTTTATATTAAGAGGTGATACGAAGTTCACTGGGTCATCTAGTGTATATACGGCTGTCATAGAATGGACCAGTTCGACTTGGGTTTTGGGGAGTTGAAGAAAACTCATAGTTCTATGGACCGTAAAAAGAAAGCAAGTTGGTAATACTGGAAATAAAATCAGCTGTTTCTTAGAAAGCCTGATACTGAAACAAAAACTTACTTTGGACAAATCACGGTAAAACATGATTCGACGGATAAACAGTAAACAGTGTTGGGGGAATATCAAAGGTACGTGGATAAAACCACATAGGACGACACTGACCGACGGTATCACAAGACAAATGAATTCCAACCAGTAAACTATTCGGAAGACAGCGCAGAATAGAAGACATTGGCGCGCTTTACGTTGTGACGTCACGGACAGTCGGAATCCAGTAAGCGCGGGGAGGGAGGAGGGAGGAGAAACGGGAAGAGAGCTTCGTCAGTGCATAAGCCCCAGAACACAGGAGGGGAAAATCTGATGGGCGTTGTCAGCTGCCATCGGATGAGTCACGTTGTTGTGGTCTTCAGTCCGGAGACTGGTTTGATACAGCTCTCCACCCTACTCTATCCTAAACAAGCCACCTCAACTACGAATAAGAACAACTCACATCCATGTGAACCTGTTTTCTGTATTCGTCTCTCAGTCGCCCTCTGATTTCTACCTCCGCCCCTCACACTTCCCTCCAATACTGAACTGACGATTCTTTGGCGAGTTTAGATCCAGATAATGTGTAATACAAAGGGCTGTAGCCACTTAAAAGATTTTCCATTTTCCTTTATACTGAAATGTTTCCATGTGTCCTGGTCTTAATCAGCTTAATACGACGATATATCCCTAAAGAATTCATCAATAGAACGTTCCGGAGCCATCATAACTAGAAAGGTCTGAAGATAAATCCCAAATCTGCACTGCAAAATATTTGCTTTACAGCTGTATTTGGAACGACATAAATTGCGAACGGATTTGTTGAAAGTAGACAATCAATTAAAATTTGGCATACTTGGAAATAACCAAATGTAAGATACACGGTGCTATTCATTTGCTTGAAAAAGATGGGTGGGGGGGGGGGGGCAACTACTACGTTATTGGAGAGATACAATGCGGAATGCTAATGGTAAGAAAAGAGTTTCTGAAAAAGAGCTTTACAGCTTTCACTCAACATTCATAGTGTTTCCACTAATGAGGTAGTATTTCATAACCTTCCAGAACGGTTCTTCATATTTCCCCATTTTATCTTCTGGTACTTCCCTGCATACAGTCATTTGCAGAAAATATTCGTCCTTTATTGTTAATTTACGGTAAGAAGCAGATACCCAACTACAAAATCTGGGTCTCTTGGGGCTTTTGAGCGTCTTTGTGACTTAAGAGCATTATTACTCTTTATCTCTTTTCCTAGAGTATTTCTTGATATTTGTATACCGGAGTTTCTCCATCACTCCTGAAGATATTCTTCGCTTTTTTTCCCTTCTTTTTTACTGCAACTACTTCACCCTCATCAAACACACTCGTGTTCCCAATTTGATGATGACACACTCACATATGAACATTTTTTCTCTATTAAGGGTTCCTCCATAATAGCACAAGAAGAAAACTCAATGTTGCTTCCATATGGTGGCAAACATCTATCTGTATGTGCAGCGTTCTTGATGCTGGAGACAAATGTTTAAATGTTTGTTAAGCTTAAGGGACTTAACTACGGGGTCATCAGTCCCTAAACTTACAAACTACTTATGAACTACCTACAACCAAGGACGGCACAAATATCCATGCCCGAGGGGGGATTCGAACCCCCGACCGTAGTGGCCGTGCAGACCGTGACTGAAGCCCCTCAGTCCCCTCGGCCACAGCGGCCGGCTGCTGGAAACACTCCAAAAATAGAGGAACACCATTAATACATCAGTCTAATTACACGTGGCACTTCGTTACTTCCTCCAAGCGATGATCGTCAAACTACAAGAAAATCTGTCTCAAATCCGCATTACCTATTCTTCAATTACGATGACTGTTAGTGGTTAGCAACGAATATTACGGCAAAAATCGCTAAAAATCGGCAGCTTCTGTTTAGACCGGCACACCAAAGTTAATTCTTCAGTTAAGTAAAAAGATGCTAGAAACAAAACAATTTAGATAGTTTCATCTAAATTGTTTTGTTTCTAGCATCTTTTTACTTACCTGAAGAATTAACTTTGGTGTGCCGGTCTAAACAGAAGCTGCCGATTTTTAGCGATTTTTGCCGTAATTTCTCGGCGGTGCTCGTTCAGTAGCTTGATTGGTGTAATGATTTATTCAACGTTCGTATGGAATGATGTTCTCGTGGTCTTCAGTTCGGAGACTCGTTTGATGCAGCTGTCCACCCTACTCTATCCCGAGCAACCCTCTTAATCTCCTCATAAGAACGAAAGCCCATATCTATTTTAACCTGCTTGCCTTATTCGCCTCTTGGATTTTTCTTTAGTCAATATGTGTCGGAAGTTCCTTTCTCCCCAGTTGTATTCAGTAGCTCATTATTTCCGCGGAGCTACCCAACTAATTTTCACCATTCGTCTGTAACACCAGATTTCGAAAGCTGCGTTCCTTTTCCTTTCGGAACTATTTATAGTCCATGCATCACTCCATATATCTTTAGAAAAGACTTCCAAACACTTAAATTGATATTCGAGGTTAACAAATTTCTCTTTTTCAGAAACTCTTTTCTTACCATTAGCATTCCGCATTGTATCTCTCCAATAACGTAGTAGTTGCCCCCCCCCCACCCATCTTTTTCAAGCAAATGAATAGCACCGTGTATCTTACATTTGGTTATTTCCAAGTATGCCAAATTTTAATTGATTGTCTACTTTCAACAAATCCGTTCGCAATTTATGTCGTTCCAAATATACTGTGACCAACGAATCAAACCAAAACATTAGCATAATATATTAAATGTATGGCCGCAGCGGAGTGGCCGAGCGCATTGAGGCGCTATGCTCAGATACACGAGGCCTTTCCCCGTCGGGGTTTCGAATCCCCCTCGGGCATGGATGTTTGTTTTGTCTTTAGTATAAGGTAGTTTATAAGTAGTTAGGAAGTTTACGTACTGATGACCTTGCAGTTAAGTCCCACAAGCTTAACAAACATTTACATGTATGTTTGTAATTAAAAAGTACATGATAATTAGCTGTACTGATCCAAAATTTAACCAATATGTGCATGTTGGCTTGTGACATCAAGAAATGAGTGTTTTCGGAAAGTTCAATGTCACTCTAATTTACAGTTCACCATGCTTACACATATCTGTCTTCCACGTTAGCATCAGGATGACGACGTACTTTCATTTTAAGCGCCCTTGAAATCTCGCCCAGAATTGCGCTTAGTTACAGAATCGGTATGAATTAACCACTTGAACCACTGGCCGCTTCAGCATACAGATGCCGAGTTTCCGTAAGAATAAACTGTGCCGCGAAGGAATTTAGGCATTTAACTTAAGTCGCCATCGTAATCGTAGAGATGGATCAGAAATTCAAAGGGAGGCTGAACGGGGATATAACGTGGACTTTTATTTTGGGGGGGGGGGGGGGGATACAAGCAATTTGCTTTAGAAATACGGGTTCGGGCGTTAAGTACCGTGTTTCTTTCAAGTGTGAGACTAGAGTCTCAATGATTCGCTTTCTACCGTGTATGTTGAGACGAAGATATGACCGCAACGTTAGGGATCCGGCCGCCTACAGTTTGTATGAGGTTAAGATGAATCTGTTTGCTTGGCGTATTAGGTGAGGAAACCAGTGGCCTACCTGCTTCCAGTGGGCCGGACATGGGCATTTCCAGATACGGGAAGACGGACGCCGGCTCAACAATTCGCCTGCTAACAGCTCGTGTTTCAGAAGCAGCCACGTCTCGGATATGAAGACTTACAAAATTTACAAATTCAGTAATAAACCACAGTTCCATTGTTAACCAAACCTGAACTCATCTACGATCTCTGAAAAATGAGGTGCAACCAGTGAAACAATACTATTTTCAATGTATTCAAAACCATGAGTCAATATTTACAGTGGCAAAATTTCCATAACTGACATTAAAATCACATGATTCAAAACGCTTCAACAGATTTCAATAAACATTGTTTCCAATGACAGCATTACCTATCGCTATCACCTCCAACACTTTCCTATCTGTATTTATTTAACCGACTGACTTATTACGTTTCTAAATATGTCTTAAGCAAATGTCAGAATGATCTCCACAACCACACTAGCTGAATGCAGCAGGAATTGCTCATATTTCGATACTCATGTTCAAAATGTTCAAATGTTTGTTAAGCTTATGGGACTTAACTACGGGGTCATCAGTCCCTAAACTTACAAACTACTTATGAACTACTTACGAACTAGGACGGCACAAATATCCATGCCCGAGGGGGGATTCGAACCCCCGACCGTAGTGGCCGTGCTGACCGTGACTGGAGCGCCTCAGTCACCTCGGCCACCGCGGCCGGCGATACTCATGCATTTATCTAATGTCTTGATTAGTTTTTAATATTTCTGAAGTCAAGGCTCTTTGGTAAATGATTAAAATTAATTTAAAACCAGTATAGATAGCATTTTTTGTTTTGTTTCAATCTTATCGTTTCCATACCATGCTGCAAATAAGATGGTCAACTGCACTGCATGTAGACGCGTTTTAGATTAATTTCTATGTTCTAATATCTATTTCACTATTTCTGTCAGTGATTTTGTATGTTAATTACAGTAGGTATTAAGCAATTTATGGAGGGATTCATAGCGTGACTTATTAGAATCTAGGTCTGTAGGAAGGCAGACTTGCCTAAGATTTACGGTTGATAATCGATGGTGAAAGTGATGTGATTCACAAATTGTCGATTGTGCGCTGATTATGTGTGTAACCAATTTACTCCGATCTGGTCTACTTCGGTTAGAAGGCGACACAAGTAAAATCGCAATTGCCTTTCTTGTCTGTGATTTGGATTCGAATACAATCAGTAGTAAATTCACATAGCGTCAGTCAATTTACCTTTGAGCTTGCCAATATGCATTGCCATCTCACATGCGGAACTCATGAGTTTGAATACCATCACGGTTTCTTGCTTCCAGAAATGAGAAAAATGATAATGCAAATGTGTTAACAGGCACATCAATCGCTAGACACTACACTGTTGTGTTAAGCTAGTGCACATTCTGCTTGTTCAAGCTTGCCATAAGCTGCCTATCAACACAGGCCAATTGCAGTAGCAACTACTAGAGAGAGAGAGAGAGAGAGAGAGAGAGAGAGAGAGAGAGAGAGAGAGAGAGAGAGAGAGAGAGGGGGGGGGGGGGGGGGGGGCTGGTCGGGCCGAGTATATTTCCCTTGTGTGTTCAATGAGATGCAGCATACGAAACAGCAACCAAAATTCAGGTGGTGACACATGAGGAATGTTTGTAGAGTTGTGGCAGATCTGTCAATGATAAACCATGAATGACAAGTTGAGTGGAAAACCACGATCACTGCTTGCTTCAGTCATTCTTAAGAGAATGATTCATTTTTGTCGATTTTTTCTTCAAAGTATACTCTGAAGGGGGGAAAATGTGAAGTTTTCTGAACTAAGATCACCATTTGAACTTAACTAGCACTTTTTTCATCTTTCTTCATCCTGTCTTTTCACTCATGGACATTACTACTTTGTGCGTTTTATAATCCAAAGCGATGTATATGAACTGTTGCATCATAAGTTGAGTGTTGAGTTCCGCCGTTGGGGAAGTGCAATCAGGACATTAGGATCCTCAGGCCTTGTATCTCCACCAAGGCATAAACCCCAAAAAATGTGCACCGTTATACACCGAGAAACAGGTCAGTTCCGTATCACTCTTAACAAATATTTTGTGGGTTACTATTCTCTGTCTCACCCTATCATAATAAATAATGATTTTTGGCGATATCATTAAGAGTTTTGCAGGAGAAATCAGAGAACGAAAGTTAAGATTTGGTGTTCACTTTTCGCTCGCGGTTTCTGACAGGGATTAGGTAGGGGGGGGCGATATAATTTAAATCACGTACGTTATTTACGGTCATTTTTCTGTGTGACCAGTCCAGCTGTTAAAGGAATTTGAAACCTCTTATGTTCATATTAAATAATTGCAGATGCAAATAATCTTAAGTCTATTTACAAATACTAAATATCTTTAGTTCCATCAAATAAATGTTATAAATTATATAGAAATATAGAAATATGTAGGTTAACTTAATAATGATTTTTGACTGTTTCTCCTACATAGTAAATCAATATTTTCTTATCACTTTTTTGTATTCCTTTATAAAACGAAAAGGAAGACTACTTATCACACGACAGAGATCATTACCATTGCATTAGTGATTTCCTGTGATCTACTCCTTAGACCAAGGACATTAAACATAAAATAAACATTCTATGTAGTTTTATCTACAGCAAGTAGCCGAATTCCACGATGATCATATACTACCTTGAAATACAGATTTCCACGCTCCGATGGCCGAGCTTGGAAGTTCATTGTAGCGTTGGTGAATTTTTAACATCGTCGAGCAACTGAGGAAAAAGGAGAACCGGACATGGACTATACCTGGTATATCGTTGTTTGCTGAAAATCAAAGTACCAAGCCTAGGCAAGAATGCTCAACCGCTCTAAGCAAACAACTGGAAACATTTGCTAACTGCGAATTTACTTCTCACTGATAAACCTGCGAAACAGCTGAAAGCGCAACTTTTTCAGTCAGAATAGCCAAGAAAGTTCAAGGCAATACCTCAATGCGGGCTAAGCCAAATCATGTATGGAAGTTTGGCGTTTTTGGAATTATCAGGCAACTTACTGAGTTAAGGCCAACATTCAGCTTTCTATTATACATGTAGGAAAATTGAATACGTCAGAGATCCTAGAGTGGAGTGAAAGCCTATGAAGTAACTACATATCGATACACCAGAGATGAATGTGATACACAAATGATACTCCATTGAAACAACTGAGAATCTGTCACACCAAGGAGGTCACACGTATTCACAATTATATGTCATGAGAATACATCCTCCTCTATATCCAATGTAGTAACACAGTTTGTGTCCAGTCAAAAACGACAACTAAGCTTGTTCATTGGCGGAGCTGAAATGCACAATAATGGTAAGGTACGCAATTCATTTTTTCGGATGTAACAAAAACCACTTTCGTAGTGCATGGAGAACAGTTGCTAAACGACGTGTTTGTCTAAGCGTTGTCACAACAGTGCTTTCAAAATAAAAACGTCCGGGGAGTTGCTAAAACCGAAGACTTTTAAAATTTTGAAAAGATGTTTGTTGTGCCACTGTAATTACAATAGATACATGTGAACCACTTTAAGCATTCCTGTTTATAGAAGTAAAATCCTTGACAGCTCATTCACCGCTTTCTTCATCTGAGATAGTTTTACTTTTGCGTATGTGATTATGACGAATAATACGTGGAGCCTGAAGTAACTGTATTACTCCACCTGTCGGGAACATACACTCTTAATTGTAACAGTGTTTACTCCATATCATATCGGACAATGTTTTCCCTCTTTTGGACGAAATTTCTGGACACTATATCGGTAAACAATTTACTACAGATGTTAGTTATCGGTGTGCCACCACTAGTCAAGTACGTAGTGCATATTACAGAAATGAGCACGTGCGCAATTGCAGTGTATTGAGTACACTTTGACGGCCAACAAGTAGACAGTAGATCTGGTCAACTTCATCACCAGGGCCATCGGACTTTCAATAATAAATTCAACTGATAAGTCATTTGCTCCAAAAACGCTGCACAATTATTCAACATAATTATAAGATCATATTAACATAAATGAAATTTAACTACACATTGCGCTTACGTGCAGAGCTTTCCTCTAAATAGTACCTTGAGAGAATTGTGATAGCCATTTGTTTCAACCTCCATGTTCCACAGTAGTATAAAAAAGTCCATTATTCTGTTATGTCAACGTTGTCTTTATGTTACTGTGCCAGCCTAAATGCCCCATTGCATAGAAAATTCACTGATCTCTCGAATTATTTAGAACGGATCCTTACACTTCTGTTCCCTTTGTAACTGTCTATCCAATAGACAGTTTCATGAAATGCATTTCCACGTTCTACGGTACGCTTGTAGCGTACTTTCACAAGAACCACAAGTTCACAGCTACAAGATATCTGCTGGCCGTACAATATTTTTGATCTGCACATCTTGCTCACTAAGGCACGGCAGAATGTATTTGTAGGGTCAATATGTAAAGCGAACATTAATATAAAACTACATAGGCACTCCAGATTCGCCACCGCTCTCGAAGATGTTCACGTGAACATGTTTGCAGACTACTTATTGATATCTCAGGTACGTACAGAATACTTAAGTTTTCGGCACGACATAAGTTGGTCATCGGTGTGGCTTCTGTCGAGGGGCGGTCTACACACACTGGTAGAGTTAAATTTTCCACTTTTTCCTCAGTTCATACATAGTTCGGTCCTGCCTTTTGACTGACGGGTCAATATTTTTGCAAAATGAAAGTAATTTAACGTGATGCTGAAGGTATTACAGCAAACCTTATGTTATAAAAGACGACAGGTGGTTCGACTATTTGTGGTAAAGTGTACACGAAGAGGCACTTTATGTCTGCATTTCAAAGTATTCTATCTAAAAGTGTTTCTGAAGCAATACATCAGTGTTCTTGTGTTTCCATAAATGAGCACGAGACTAAAAGTTTCTTATGCGCTGTGTGTGTTATGGACAGGTTGTACATAAAGGTCAAAAACCTGTGTACATACGAACACTTATTTGAGATCGTTCCATTATAGTTGTCTTGTTTTTACCAATCAGTAAGTCCAAAATGACATTGTAGTTTCTCTGGGGCGCAGCAATTACATTGTTAGGGGTGTAATAAGGGGGAGGTTGGTGAACTAGCCCCTCACCGAGCAACGTCAGCGGACCACTTTCTTCCAGGCACGTTGAAACGGCTGGATAGCTACGCTGCAGATATTTCCTTCCGGAGCTCCGCTGTTGCCTGTCCAGCAGGCAGTGCAGTGCCTAGTTAGCGGTGGGTGGCGGCTAGCTAGGACGCTGGCAACACTGCCCCCCCCCCTGCTCTTATCACTCCATTGGAATATACTGACGCGCACCCTTTGGACCGGATCTATAAAACAGAACGTAAATTACTAAGAAGCATAGCCGGACTTCCCCCTCAAACATCCAACGACGACGTATACTACATTACAAACACAGTACCCCTCGAGACGCGCCTGACAAAACTAACAGCAAACTACAGAAAACACATACTGACAAAGCGACCTGACATGGAAGACTTTCTGACCAGTTGAAAGACGCCCCATCTACAAATAGACACTTCCAGTGCGTACAGTAGCCAAAACACCACCAGACATTACCCCTTACTCGTCCCCACCATGCTCCCACTAACACACAACACCCAACTATCATCACACCTCGACGTTAGGGAATAACACCAACAATGTCAAGCAAAACACTCCACATTTACACGAACACCACACACAGTCATCACCCCAAAATAGACGATACTAGAAGAATGTGGAGTTCAGAAAGAAGGCACAACTGTACACTACACAACACGCACCACCCTGAATCTTTATATTCACCAAATGAAACAACCTCACAACTTTATTCTCATCACTAATCTCCAATACACACAGAAGCAACATCAACATCGCACACTCAACAAAATCTAAACCTTATAGTATATATATCTTATATTATCTATGTAAATTGCAACTTCCATCTTGTTACGTTATCTCATCTTTCTGTTCTAACCTTTCAAAAATTTGTAAAACCATATACCAATATGATTTTGTAGCACTTTTGCAAACGAAATGATGTAAAAATTGTAAATAAAATAAAATGTAAACCTCAGGCTGATAAAGAGCAGAATGCATGCTCTAAGAACGCCCGCTCTCCCCCATATGGGGAGAGAATGAAAAGTCCTAAAAAAAAAAAAGCAGCCCGTATTTACATCTCTAATACCCATTTTCTTAATCAGTTTCAATTGTTCCGAATCCTATCAATGGAGTTATGCGTAGAACAAACATTGCCTGCAACTCAGCTGATTGATTAATCATTCGCCACTTGAGGACACCAATGAGAAGCCATCATATGTCAATGAAACTTCGTGGTGCCATCTGTAAGAGCACGCGGAAGAAACTCTTATTCCGCACGTTTTGCGTACTACACGTACGTTCCAGTTAACAAACGTTGATCAGTGTGACGACCTGCATTCACGACGTCCTTCAACCGCAGTAGAAATTGCTCCGCTGCTGCCACCGCCGCCAGAAACCTATCCTCTCCCTCAAGAAATCACACAACAAAAAATCAATGCAAATCTCTCAGTCCGAAAGTAATTTCTATAGGATTGGATAGCCATATGGTAAATAATTTTTCATCTACACAGTCCGAAACGCAGCGGAATTTCACTATTAGCAGAGGTGGAAAAAAGTTGCGTTATTATATTCTGTTTGTTGCCACGGTTAAACGTTCAAATCCTCACGCTATAGTACTGTGGAACCAAAAGAAAATGAGCCGTTGATAAAGTGTAATATCGTGAATGCAACGCAGTCAGGCCTCCCGTAGCCCTCTCGATCAGCCTGACAGCCAGTAGCTTCGTTCGAGTGGCGCTGCTGACGGTCAGGAACAGTTTGAGGCGTACGAGTGGCACTTCTGACTCTTGCTGACGAAATCTGACTAGCCAATCTGGTGTTCGAGTGGCGGAGCTGATAGTTGGCGACCGAAAGTTTTAGTCAGCGGATTTTCGTCAAACTGTTTTCTGACTAACTCCAAAGCGTTTAACAAGCCTCGGTCAAAAGACAAGCCTGCACATTTACGAAGAGGTTTGTGTTCCAAGTCTTCCATTTTCTCTTGATTGAGGCTGAGTTTGTATATTAGACAGGCATTCTTTCAACTTATGTGGCCTTCTAATACAGTACGTCCCCTTTTTATTACACCCATACATACTATAAATGAAAGGTGTGGAAATTTTCATAGCACGAATTTAAAGATGAATGCGTATGTTTTTACAGTTTGGATTGTGATATATTCGCCTGAAAATGAAGTAAAAATAGTCCTACTGAGATTTTCTGTGCCATCTGTAAATGAAGTGATTGACACATAAGAATAATATAGTTCACAACAGGCATTAGCAGTGATAGATTTTTATAACCGACATATGTGCCACTATAGCGTCTCACAATTACTGTTCCGTGTTTCTCCTTGTGGTTATATATTATAGAAATATATTAGTGCCAATGTGGGCGTTTCTAACGAAATGTGTAACTTCTGGGAAAATCATGTACGATGATAATTCTTGCACAACACCTGCAAATTTTTGTATGTTTCATTTTTTAAATTTTATTGTCACTCATAATAATGGGACAAAATGCATATGAAGTTGTATGTTACCAAATATTCCTTTCACACACAACTACCCTAATTTACCTCATTTTTGTATGAGGTTTTGTCAGGTTAAATTGGCTACATTATTTATAAATGGAGAGACATGTTTACGTATATTTTGCGTTTTGTCGAAGTTTATGATCAGAATTTAATCCACAATGTATTTCTAATGACGGAATGCACACGGTTCGTCGCCGGTCCGCCACCTCACGTCAACGTGAGCTGTCTCAAGAAGAATGTTTTGATGGAATGGTCGTCTGGTAACATCGCGACTCGCAAGTTAACCTAGTTTCGTCACATGAATTTTATATTCGACAGATACACGGTTTGCAGGCAAATGTGTCTTGTTAATCTTTATTATTATACTTTGGTTTAACGGTAAATTGCAAATGTTTCATGACGACTTAAATAGTTTTCTCAATTGAGAAATGCATAACATATCGCCAGTCATAACCTCACTTTCAACATTGGTAAAGACTAGAGAGAAAAGATGCCAACTAGCGCTATGGGTGGCCAATATGCGAAACAGGTGAAATAAGCGTTCGAGTTGGCTTCGGAGTTGGCAACTGTCAAAAAGCGCGCATGCGCAGTAGAGGCCTTCCAAATCGTCAGCAACTGTCAGGAACTATCAGCTTTTGGGCCACTCGAACGAACCTAGTGGCGGACTAATGGACGGGGGTGGTGGGAGGGGGGGGGGGAGTGGAGATGGCCTCTCGTTTTGGGGGCGCCACAGAGTAACATATACAGAGAAGCACCCCCCCCCCCCCCCCCCCCCCATAAACCACTGTCCTACGCTCCCCTCGTAGTTCCGTAAGATGCTAGCAGGTGTCAGGCGGTACCCTGGCTTAGTACCGGTAGACCACACTAGAGGCACTTCTGAGGGTGCCTCTCGCACATCAGAGGGTAGCGTGGAGGGGAGGCTGAGGGGAGAGCTCGTGCCGCCTGCCACGAGGCCACGGCTGTGTCCGGCTTGCTGGCGTTAGAGGGGAGGTGGTGGTGGTGGGGACAGCCGCTACCTGCCGCCTGCTCTGGCCAATTTAAAGTGCTGCTTCTGACCGCATCGCGATCATGGGACATCTTACAGAACTGCTGGAAACCCTCCCCCCCCCCACCCCCCCCCCCCCGCACCCCTGAGCGTGTGACCGAGCCCTTACGTAGGTTTCCCGTCTGTATATATTTGTCTGTGGCCCTGCACATCTCTAATGCTATTTTTTGTATACTGTCCCATGCCTCTCGCCCTGAGGGGCCTCCAAATCCCAAAATGATTTTTATAGTAATACATGCACTTTTAAGTGGACGGGGGAAGGGGCTTCGTTTTGCCGCCGCCCCGGGCCTCCGACAGCCTTAGTCCGACACTGCTGACAGCTGAAACATTTCGTTGCCCGCCGAAAACTAACTTCCTCACGATGCTCCACTTTATCAGCAGACACCACCATTTTCGTTTGGGTCTTATGGCGCTGTACGACAGTTCTCTTGCGTGAGATCTTTCGACGAGTACCTCAACTGCTGACATTTACCTGCAAACAAAAGATTAATTGCGTAATTTCTATTTTTGAGATTTTTATTATAACCTGAGTACCATATTACACATAATCGCCCAGTTTCGTTACTTTGTATTTGCAATTAACTGCTAACATATGCACTTAATTATTTAGGCAAAGTAATGTACCAACTAATTTATGATGTTGACAGTAGAAAATAGCCAGTTTCTATCCTTCGGAATGATTCATCTTGATCTCTTTTAGTTCCTAGTATTTGTGAAGCTTTTATTCCAAGCTGCTTCCTACAGCTAATGTCATATCATAGCGAATCAAACGATGCTGCCATTATAACTTCTCCACTTGCCATACACGCCTACAACAGTGGAAATACGTCAACTGTAACACATTATCAGCTTTCATTTCTCGCTGCAGTTGCTATTCTTCGTCGTCTTTCCGTTTGTTTCTCAATTTTTCGGACACATGAAACCCGCTCTGGTTATTGCCATAACCACGTTACGTTATGCTATGTGATCTGTCCAGTTGTCTTTGCCCTCTTGGTTAATGCCTTTCGAGGATCACAGGTAGTTTCATTTTACTCATTTCTTCTTCAACTGTATAGTTTCTTGAGATCACTCTCGGTCGCTGCATATAAAAATTTAAGACATTCTTTTGCAACATCAAACCATTAGTAATCAGCTGCACAAGTGTGAACATGAATATTAGATACATTTTTACTATTCCAATAATTTAAAATTACTGCTTGAAATCTGTCTGCCACCAAAAACTTATACATACAAGCAATTATAATAAGAGATTCTAAATTACAAAAAATTTTCGTTAAAGGAAAAGCAAAATATCTAAATGGGTCAATCAGTGACGCCGCTGTCACAAAACTATAAAGTCCTTGCGCCTCTTGGTCTAAATTTTCAGTTTCCAGGATCAATACATCTGCAGGAATGGCTGGTGAATCATCTAACATCACAGTGACGACTCTTCATGATGAACTTGTTTAACAATGGTGTCAGCCGGCTTTTTAGACCAGTATAATACTTACTTGTTACAATATTCATAGATGGTGAGGTACCCCATGCCTCTAAGCACATCGCAGAAAAAACGTGAAAGTTCTCTTGCGACCAACATTGTAACAGTACAAGCTTTCAGCAGTACCCAGCAAGCCAGCTGTTGGCTTCAAAATACTTTCTGTATTAAAAGTCACAGGAATTCACACGATACGCACGGATAATCATTTCACAGTAAATCATTTTCATTGAGCCTCAATCCATAAGAGTAAACACCGAATGAAACATCTTTTTGTATCTATTCGTGCGAAAATGTAAGGTTTTCACTGAAGTCTGGCGAATATAAAGAATTAGACCCCAATTAACCCAGATATCTCCCGTGCGATCGACGATGGAAGAAAATCTATTTCTCAGATCAGCCCTTTCCAAAGCCCTCTCTGATCAAATGTGCTACGTCTGATCTCTCTCTCTCTCTCTCTCTCTCTCTCTCTCTCTCTCTCTCTCTCTCTCTCTCTCGTGGTGTGTGTGTGTGTGTGTGTGTGTGTGTGTGTAGGGGTGCCGTAATCCGGTTCATCACCTGTCACACCCAATGCGCTTGAAGTCCACGAGGCATCAATAACCGTATTTTACTGTAACTTTGCCTTGGTAACGAATGCTCGCTACGCACAAGTTCTATACCACGTAAGTGGGCATCATTCTACTGCAAGTAACCGCACTGTCCCAAACTTAGCTGTGGCAGTAAGACACCTGATTGGAACAGCAAACACTTTACAGGAATAGAGGTATTTTTAATGTATTCCTCTCAAATATGAAAGAAGACCAGAATCCTGAGTAATAAAACAGAAGTAAATTTTCATTTACTATAAAATGGCAACAGTGTTTCAAAGTAGAACATAAGGAGAAGAGAGGCAGCAAACATATGTAAAAAAAGTTGTTTCGCCCAAAGCTCCATTTTTAAAATATTCATCATTTCCACGGCGTTTGTACTTTAACTATCTGATTAATTTAGAGAAAAGTAAGTTGTAATATTTAGCAGCGCTAAGAGCAAAATGGTTTAAAACACACATTAAACAAGATGACAAATCTGACAGGGAAACTTTAAACATCTCATTTAAGCAGTTTTTGTCTATTAAATTGCGTTCATGTGCAGTTAGTACTTGTGTTCGACCAAGTACAGTAAGTCACCAAAGAATGAGAAAACCAAGAAAAGTAAGGAAAAATTATAATTCCATTTACACAATTTTACGTTTACTTTCGACTTGAAATCAGGATATGGGTAATTTTGGTTAACAGAAGTAGTTCGTTCGTTCAAAAAGTCACCACTTACAAGTTCAAAAATAAACTATTTCCTATGCTTGTTCGGGCCTAAAGTATAAAAGTGCTAGCATTCCCAAGCTTGGCTTCAGATAATTTCCAGCACAGTCTGGTTCAGAGGCATACATTTCTGACCTGACAAAGTAGCCGATTGAAACAAAATATATAGTCATACCTGTACAACATCTTGGCGATAATTAGCCATTTGCATCTGGAAGAGATCTTTTATGTTGTTCTGTAATATCTTTCCTTAATCGAATTGCTTGCACACGCTTGGCCTACCAAAATTTGGAACTACCCAAGAGATTATGATCAAGCTGAAATTATACTTACGATACGTTCCGAAAAGAACCGTTAAATACTTCCTGACACTGAAAGTGTCTTGGGGAACTGGCCTCTAATAATTTTTTTTTTTTTTTTTTTTTTTTTTTTTTTCATATTTCGGGGGCAGCTGATCGACAGAAAAGCTGACATGGATGACTTCTGCTAGTTTTCTTACTCTTCGACGAAAAGGTAGGAAAGGAAGGATGTTTATGTACAACGTCCTGCCGACAACGTGAACACTTAGGCAGAGAAAAACATTATTATTATTATTATTTTAAGAATAGGTAAAGAAATCAGTTGTCCCTTTGCAAGGAATCATCCCAACATTTGACTGGAACGATCGAGGAAGATCGCGAAAAACCAAAAGCTGGATGGACGGAGCGGATTCGAACCTCCATCCACCCGAATGCAAGTCCAGTATGACCGCACCACCACGCTCAGTGAAGGTTCATGAAACCCGTCCCACATCCTCTGATGCACTAGCATTTCAAACAAACAGGATGCAAGAAGGAATGGTCCAACTTCAGCCTCAGAACTGTTTCTTTGTGAATTATGACGACTCTTCCAATTGGAGAGACGTATGTACGGCCAGTGGGGCAGTATAGGGTTTTCGAATTTACTACCAGATTTTAGGTGTCAAAAGGATAATAACTCAACGAACTCTTGATTTAATATGAAATGTTCTGTTGGGATTTCCGGCGAACTATTCATCAACTTCATTCTAACTCATCTCGCATTCTCGCCAAGCCGACAAAGCAGCGGCAGTGAGTGGGCCCCCAAGCAGCGCCCAGGCAACAAGCTATACTGGTATGTTGACGCCGCCGAGACCTGCCACGTTGCCATATCGGACCAAGCATCGCACAGTTTCCGCTGAAACGAGGCCAGCGCTGCCACATCTGCAGGAACAACGTTCCAATACGGATCGCGAAACATACTTCATGCAGCCAGCACGTAATGAGCTACCTGCCTCACCAATTGCCTTGAAACTAATTCCTACCAAAGCTGTGTACCCCAACTTTGCAGAGAAATGGTTAGAGCAGGGGAAACAGCGGAACATTCGCTGCGACCGCCAATCAAGTATCACAGCTCCCCCCTCCCATCCACCCCCCCTACCAAACACACATATATACCTCTCGGAGCCGCAAATTCTTTTATTATTGCGGAGAAAGAAAAGCAGCAAATCACAAATTTTATTAATGTATCTCGTAACAGTTATTTCTGATGACAAAAATGGCGGAAGACGCCATGTACATAGTAAAGTGCATTCTGGCTTTACATTCCGTGTTTGCACACAACTAACGGTTTCTTATTGTTGCTGTAGTCCAAAGCAATATTAAATAACTCATTTCTGTACATCAGGCTGAACGATCGCAGCACTACGTCTTTCCCACAAAATGAAGAAAGAAAGGAAGAATAGGGTTTTAACGTCCCGTCAACTTCGGGGTCATCAGAGACTAACACACGCTAGATTATTTTCAAAGGTTGGGGAAGGAAATCGGACGTGCCCTTTATAAAGAGTCACCCCGGCCTTTGGATGCGGTGATTTGGGGAAATCACGTAAACCCTGTATCAGGATGGGCGGAAGCGGGTTTGAACCGCCATCCTCCCGAATAAGAGTCCACATTTATCATGATAACTAATTTTGCACTGAAAGTGCGGAAGAATGGGCAAAATTTTCCTAAAGGCATCGGTCAAAACTACAAATATATTGTTACTACGGACTTTCAAGTAACTGTGAGTGTAGTTCACAAATACACAACAAAAACACAACTACTTTAGTCCAAAATGAACACAAAATTGAAAACTACTTACCGTAATGCAAATGAAATTCTCCAACAATAAGCTTTAGGTCAAAAGTAGCTGAGTGACAGCTCTTAGTAGTTTTCAGGTCGATTTATAAGAATCGTGGATGGTGGTAGGGTGTTCAAGCACATCCTCAGCATGACGTCGCATGATTTTCAACTGACAATACAGAAGGGTCAATCAAATTATTTAGACTTTCGCGGCCACCTTGCACTAACACGTTATTCAGAATAATAGCCAGCAATCAGTCTATGGATTGACAGGTAAGAAAACATGTCATTTACCGATTTTTGTCTACGAAACAAACCATTTTATGGCCACAAATGTCAAATCAGATCTCTGATCTTTAAAGGAAATTTAGGACCCGAAAGTGAACTTCGATCAATTATAGCTGCATTACGCCGACGACTTTAAGCGTCTTTCATCACACACAGACATCTCACCGTTCAGTATTTCCTGAAAATTTTCCACCATTGAGGTTGGTTGTCCCCCCCCCCCCCCCCCCCCCCCGCCCCCACGCAGTTTCGCCTTTTTGCAAAACTCCCATACACACAATTATCCACTTGCAGAAACTATCTTTCTTTTGCTATTATCTTGGATCCATCTGCTAACACGCAGATTACCTCAAAACGTTAAACGTTAAAAAATTTGTCTTTATTTTCTTCCACTCCTCTTCGTTAAGCATCGTTTACGCCCAGTAGATTTAATTCTCTAAGCTGGTGTGTTTCCATGATGAACTATACACCACTTCTTAAACTGATAACCATCATGTATATACATGATATTTTCGTTCTAGTAAATGTAAATAAACGCCACCTAAACGAAACCTAGAAACTAAAATTTGATGAACATTATTCAAGGCAATATAACAAGATGTAATAATTGGAGAACTGCTTTCCTTTCCCGAATCCATATACATACTCTGCAGCACACTAAGTGCAAGACGAATACGACTGCACATTCATGAAAAAACTTGAAGTACAATACTTTATACATTACGCTGTGCAGTATTATTCACACTGGTTGCGCAAATGAGTTCATCCGTTCGTCTCAAGAAAATGGCACGAGTCCTTGTCCTCGCTAGGGACATACATCTGGACTTTCCGATGACATACTCATCACGCGTCTCGACGGATCAGAGGTGAAGTGTCAAACTGCAAACCCAATAGTCGCAGGTTCCACTGACAGACACTTCCGGGACTAATGCTCTTTATCAGCAATGTTTGTAAATGTGAAAAATGACGAGTTACACTGTCGCTCGGAACCAACACTTAAAGGTTTCTACCTGTATAAATTGCCGAGTAGTTCAGTTCAAATTTCTGGATGTATCTGCATACAAAATCCTCGTCAAAACCAACTTCCAGGTTGATGACAGTCTGACTTACGAAAACCTCAATCATCCAATATGCCACTATTTCTCAAACAACGGTCATCGGCTTGAAACGATAAAATATGATAAGTATAAATTAAGTATTGTCTCAAACGAGTTACCCAACAACATATTTGAATTCTGTGCAATGATGTCGAGTACCTACGAAAATAGTAAAACTTTCTCTGCCCTTTTCGTATCCATGCAGCAAAGCAAATATAAAAAAACTACTGATTTTACTTACATTTGGATGAAAAAATCGCCGTTTTGCATCCCTAATAGGTAATGCCTAGCAAATGATATAAAACGTTATAAAATCTGCAGACCACGTTTTAGATATACTAAAACGTTAAAACTAATCCTTTATAAGAAGTTTCATATACATGACTGACTACAATTTATCGACTGCAACAGTAATCCTAATTGAAATTAATGTAGCACTACTGTGGTAGTACGCCAATATGTCTGCAGCAAAGTCACCAGAAATGATGCGAAAGACATAATATGGAAGATCATTGCTGGCAGCTATTTCCTGAAGTTACAAAGTGATGTTAATGGATATGCAGGCTGCAATTCAAGACTATCCAGCCAAATAAGTTGGAAATTGTTAAATCTTCACATTGTGTGACTTGTGTAGAAGAGAATTAGTTCGCACATAGCTGGATTGCAACAATTTGGATTCCTCCAAATTCACCTACTCGATCCGCACATGAAATCTTTGAGAACCATGGATCATTCAGTGTCACACATGGTAAATGTTTTCATCAGGATATCTGTGGACAACTGAGAGCAGCTATGTAGTTAAATATAACTAGAAGCTTCAGTGCGTCATTCCAATGTTCTGTAGAATCCCATGGTTACAACCATAAATTCAAGAATCGAATGAACTTTACGAAAGTGGGAAAACAAATGTAATACATCCATAAAGCGTGAAAATAAACAAATTGTGGAGTTGTATGACTTCCACCTGAGACCAGGTGGGCGGAACAAAGAATAAACTGAAGACTATAAACCATAAACCAAACCATTGATTCTATGAAATTGAAAGGCGGAACGCGGCGGGAGAAAAAGAAAGTGCAGAGGAAAACGGCGTTTTCAAATCCAAAAACATAATTTACAGAAGTGTGTTCCATACTAGTATGTATGTTTGAAATGTATAATTATCCACATTCATATTAATTACAATAGCAAGATAGTAGTTAATGCTATAATGAAACCACAGTCAATGACACTTGCCTTAAAACAACTGCACGGATATACAAAAGACAGGTGTCGCTTATAATTAAAATCATTCTCACTATGAAATAGGATTCATGTGTCATTTTTGCAAGAGGAACCTTCACAGGAAGCAACGGATCCAGTCCTGTTACCATTGCCAGATTACTTGTTCTCATTCATTCCAAATGCGTTTGCATTATTTAATTATAAAAGCGACAATACATAGAAAACAAACTACCAAGTGAAACAACTGTGGATACGACAGATATTCTGCGTGAAAAATAAAATTGAAGAAATTACGAACCATTTTATAAACGTGAAAGACCGGAACATTACGCCACGGAGCGAGAGGGATCGCCCTGTCAAACACTACTTTTATGTTCCATCACCTGACTCAGAGTGACACAAATGTATTAGGGAAAAACCTTACTCACCTGAGATTTCATCGTCTTGATCTTTAACTATTGGGCTCGAGGCGTCTGGTTCTTCAGCGTCGCCTTCCTCCTGCTGCTGCTGTTCCCCCTCCTCCTCCTCCTCATCACCGCCACCATCACTTTGACCATCACACTTCGGTTCAGCGTCTTTAATCTCGCCTTTGGTGTCATCATGATCCTCAGTCTGAGACGACACTTTGTTGCGGCACTCCTGATCCATTTCTTCGAATGGGCTACTAGCTCTGGGAGACATCTCGCCTTCATCTTCACTCTCGGTAATACGCAGTTTCAAACTTGCTTCGGAACCCCCATCATCAAACAAGTAATTTTCTTTTTCGCTTGACGAGTCGTTGTCGCCGACGGGCGTTCTACACGAAATTCTTTCCAAGTCATCTGACGAAGCACCATCACCATTACTTAGCGACAACGGTTCTAAAGTTTTCTTTAAATCTATCTGTGCCTCGCCGTTACCATTGAGTATGTCCAAAACTGGCGATGACCGATCTCCCTTAATCTTTGATTTGCTTGACGACAAATCGCAAGAATCCGAAGAAACTGGCACGAGCAACGCACCAGCAGATTGATCCGACTTTTCACCATCTCGCGAACATTCCACTACAGGAGATTCACTTGCGCTTTCAAACATGCTTGTTAGTTTCATAGCTTCTCTTCAGTGTAAATGTATCATTTCCCTTGTAAATAGGTCGAGCCCTGGAAAAGAAATGGAATTCATTGCCATATACCATAAAAATCTCACACCTACATTAGTACTTCGAGGTGGACGGGATGAAGGAGACAGGTCGTTGAGGGAGTATTAGCGATGAGGTGGACAGGCTGAGAAAGAGAGGAGAGGGATCGGCAGAAACAAATAACACTGGAGGCGGCGGGGAAATCACTCTGGTGGCCATTACACACATGGTCAAAACTATTTTCAGATCCTATATACATTACCTGTGTCATCCATTAGAGGGTAGGAAAAATCAAACGACCAAAAAATCAATCAATAGCCAATAGCCTACTCTTTAGGCCCTTTAGGAGTCCATTAATTAAAATATTTTAAGACTAATTTCTGCAATGAATGGTAAAATCTGACCAGCAGATAGTTATCATTCATTAATCAGTTTGCTCCGTTGTACAGTGGTAGAGTGACAGACTACAAGTCCGAAGGTCCCGAGTTCGATCCCCGCTAGGTCCTAGGATTTTTATCTGCCAATTTCCACTTCTTTCGCCTCTGGCAGTGTTGCTGATGTGAAAAATACCGAGTAGCACCGTGGTTCGGAACCCACGTTAAACAGTAGGTCCCCCTATAACTGGCTGGGTAAGTCAGTTCGAAGGTCGGAGGAAGGCAACGGCATACCACCTCCAAACAGGACCATGCCTAGTAAAGCACTGTTGTGTTCAAACCAATCTTCGGATTGTTGACTGCTTTACCTTCTTTTAATCAGTTTGAAAGAATGGTTAACGGCGTTAATAACGAGAAAAATTAAAATTACAGTTAAAAAAATATCATGCCTACTGTTTCTATACCATGACAACACCCAGAGACAATCTTAACGACTGATCTTCAGAAGATGACGGACAGAACCGCGGACACATGGTCGTGAAAAAGATTTTACCAGTTCGACGTCCAACTGGCGTGTTGCCACGTCGCTACTGCGCAAACCGAACGCCCATTGTACACTTGCGATCAAGATTGCTCCTTCAGATATCAAATTACGCTTCCACCCTATATGGTTGACATTAGTATATTAGTGTAAACAACGGCTAATATTGTTATGATAAACAGTAGAAGGGCACTAACCTAACAGAACTAGGTATCATATCACATTCTGCACACCGAAGTATTCGAAACTACTGAAAATATATTTCGGTTTAGTGACTTGTGCATTGAAATTTCGATACTGACACTGAAAACAGCCGCAGCTGCGGTTTCTAAACGCTGCCTATCGCCCGACTGAAGTTCACAGGGCTCTGCAACTGTGACGTAGCGTGCTGCGAGGCAATTCCAACATGGCGGATGGCCTTGACAAAATACGAAGTTTCCCTAAATAAAATTCTTAGCAGAGTTAAAAATCAACCTATACAAATTATAAAGCCTACATATCGAACTAGAAGGGAAATCTAACAGTAAAAAAGGGGCAGGAATAATTGCCCCTTTTCAGTGCTTCCAATTAAAATAAGACTTATTGCACAGAACTCAATATACATGCTACTTTAGAATCCAAGCTTTTATTAGCTTGGATAGTACAGCAATCACGTTTCGTAAGAAACAACCCCGCAAAAATTCACATCTCTCCAATACATAATGGTGAAGATATATTAATTACTAAAACTCATCTGGAATTTACTACCATAACTAGGTCTAACAACTTCGTTACTCTAACAACGTTTGCTAGTCAGTTTACAGACCATTCCTCCCCATGCTAAATGCTTCCACAAGCATGTTAAAGTATCACATAGTAACATGAAGCAGGCAGTTAAAGAATTTTACCGGTCGTTCCATCTAATAAGAATTTTGAGGCTTTGACGATTACTTCACGATAAAATTTCGTAAAACAACTGCCGTCAGGTGCATGCGACAGCAATGGTGATATTTTGTATTATGTTCCTAACAAGTTCCATGCAGACAAATTTTGAATTAAATCGACTGAAGGGATGGAAGTAGTGTCACTCGAGGCCAGTGGCGAATATAGCATATAATTTCCGGGAGGAGGAGGAGGGGGGGGGAGGGGACGCGGGTAAGAGTACAAATGTTTTGCCATCCTAACTGATGCCTAAGAAGAAAAAGTTGTTGGATGTTCCGATACATTCATGCTTGGTTATGGAGTTCCCACAAGAGGCATACTGTACAATCATTGACATGATTTCTAAAAGGAAAATAAATAAATTGACGCCGTATTCGGGGCGGGGTGGGGTGGGGGGAAGGATTACATATGCCACTGCTTCAGACCAAAACTTAACACTTGTCATCTTCTGGACTGCTTCAATGGTACTCACTTTAAATTCATTGTGTATAAAATTGGCGTGCCAATGAAAATAAATTCCTACCTAGTTAAAAATTGAAGTTAGACAAACATTTTGGAAGTAATATTACTCCTAGGCAAGCCACTATAGTCGTTGATCTATCATCACTACACTGTGGATCCAATTATAAGGTCTAGCTTTCATTGATGGCTTGGTCCACCTTTGCCAACTAACATCACCAGCGGTTACAGATAGCTTCAAAGGCAGTTCAACCATGACCACCTCTCTCTCTCTCTCTCTCTCTCCAATATTGCTGATAATTGCCAGTTTCGTAAATGCTTTGTATATACTAACGAAGTCTGTGCTTTTACATTTTGGGGACTTTTTCTCTCTTCTTTGTAGTTCTCTATTACGACTTTGATACCTTTTCCAGGCAACAAGTCCCAACTCAAATTGTGATGGTTCTAACAAATTTTCAACCCAAAACAATACCTTTCAAAACTTTCATTCCATGTAGCCTACTTTACAACACACTATTTCGTCCCTCGGCATAATTAAAGAAAATCGGTTGACGTAGTCTTAAAACGAGAGGGCGTACATAGCTGTACGCCCTTGCGTGTCCTAAGACCTTAATAAGTCTCCTTTGGGCAGCTTTATGCCACTGTTGATGAAAATAAGTCTTTATTCTAACCGCGGCCGCTGTATGGCCAGAATTACATGTGTGTACTATGTTTCGCTATATCAAAAATTTCAGACATCATCATCCGAGTCATAGGTCAAGCAAAAAATGACGAATGGTGGATATCCGACTGTTGCCTTTCTTCAGGAACCACCACAGCATTCAGTTGTTAATGGAAACCAGTGCAAACCCTAATTAGGACGGTTCAATTACGCAGATCTGAGCCCTACTACACTAACAATATTTCAATGGCTGCAACCCTCCTCTCTAAATATACCTTCTTTATGAAGCAATTAGCGTGGCTTCCAGCAGTGAAAAAGGGGGAACAGTTTCTTTGACAACCCATAGTCTTTTTGCGGTAATTTTTCGATACAAATGTGTCCGGATACAAGCACTGCGCACAAAATCAATCTCACTGCGAAAGCATTTATCGGCCAGTCCTGCTGGCGTTCAGGTGCTGCCCGGGCTAGCCGTAAGCGCTGTTGCCACGTCTTGCAACTACAGTTTTCCTGAGACACAAACCGTTATAAAGTGGTAATCAGCCACAGTAGACTTTAGGAACCTGCAGTCGTGACTCCTCCTTTTCACAGGTACAGCACCTAACGAAGACTACGCTAAAAGTAGGCTACAATTGGAAACTTTGCTATGTAATATATAGATTCAATCTAAGCACATATCTTTGAAACGTAAAGAAACCCATATCTTCAAACTAGGTCAGTAGAAAAATGCAGTAACGGAAGGTAATCAATTACCTAGGATACTGCTTTACTCGATATCGCATGGCCTACCGAATGTCTTACCGCAACAAAACCTGGGAGTGTCTTAACTGCACACCGAGGGCCTCATTTTTGAGTGAGGAATATCTGTTCATTTTAAAGTGATAGTTAACAATTGCCAGCGATGAGAAATGATTTATTGATTTTTGTGTCATCGAAAATGCACTTAATGCGCATGCGCGAATAGTGATTGTGCTGGGGAAAGTGCTACACCAAAACTAGGCAAACTGGAGAATGTAAGCTTTATGCCATTTGAAAAGAATCTCTTGGAGACTTCTGAGGTTTGTTTACTGTGTGCCATCTGAGATGACTAGGAATTCCTAGTAAATATACCTCGTTCTGAAATATCTAACTTACACGAGACGTACATACACTATTGTCACGGGCCGTATTCAGAGTTTTGTTTTGGAGGGGATCAGACAATGCAAACTAAATTTTGACACATTCTAGCTTCCGAACCAATATAACAATTTCGGAAGGGGAGGAGGGGGGGAATGGCCCCCTCATCTTCCCCGGCTACAGCCAAACTCACCAGATACAACTACATACAGTGATAACAAATAATTTTGGTGTGCGAAGCAAAGGATGCTTATGAGTGTATAGACATTTTACACATTTTTGTACAACGATAAAGTGCTATTATCACACTCTTAAACCAGGCTCAAAATCCAGTGAGATGTGAACGCCACTTTGGACCACAGAGTATCACAATTTGTAACATTTCCAGCGCGAAACGCATCACACGTCTGTAGATACACCGCTGCTACGTGGCACACAACCACATCAACAAATCTGGGAAATAAAACACTCTTGTTTACATCAGTGATGGGTTAAATGTTTTCCCCAAAAACAACGTAGCCACTAAGAGCCAAACAATTTATTTCACCTCAGAACTACAATTCACGCTTTTCAAATGAACCAATAAAATATAAACGCCACATACGTTAATCAGGCTCTGATTCATACTTTTACTTACGTGATGATAATATGACAAGGTCGAAACAACTAGTTACTATGCTTTTTTACTAAAAAGCCACAGTTGATGCCAACCGATGGCGTGAAACAGCACTACTGAACGTATATAAATTGTAGTGGGCGTGAGACTCCAATTCAACCAAACAAATAACAACAAATAATATTTCGTAGGCACATAAACATTGCCCATCTTCCCAAATCACGGAGGATCAGTGACCCCCGTACACTCATGTTTAGGCATTGGCTTAATAACATGCGACTATTTCCATTGTCAGAGAACGAAATCACGAAACATTACGGGCACAATAACACACAAACGTTGTTCGTACAGCGAGATCAACATAAATATTATACCTAAATAACGGCCACTCTCAACGAACTCGTTATTTACACCTTTCGTGAACAGATGACTAAAACCCATTATATTTTGCGTTCACTGCACAACGATGATTACAATGGGCATGTTTATTGTTAAGGACAAGAGTAGGTTCCACTTCTCAAGCCCTTCACAGTCTACGAACTACTTAATACAACAAAATCTCACTCACCAAAGTATCTCTGTGTACACCGCCTGTGTTTTCCCAGTGCATATGGCTCGCGTGCGCATGCGCACAGGAATCGCACCGCCGACGCTGACTGCGGCGCTATCTCTTGGGCGTACGGGTAACTACGTGAAGCTCTATTGATATTTAGTTCCCAGTTAAAACTCCGCTGAATTTTGAAAGTAATTCTAGAAAAACTTGTTTTTCCGCGAAACAACTCTACCACTCTAAAGGAATATTTCCATCACCTATTACATACATTGCTGTGGAAGACACTGGGACGGACCCAGCCAAATGGTAGCACATCTGCTTTCTAGCCCATTTACGACTGAAGCGCAAAAGATGGTGATGAATGTCAGGGCACATTATTTTTTTTTTTTTAAGTGACTCAATAAAAATATGTTTAGTCTCGATTGAGAACGATGATAAGTACCGTACATTAACGGTACGCTAATACGATGCCTTTGATAGGAACGTATTTGCTGCTGTAGACGAAATGAGCATGTCAGCGTAGTCGAACCTAGATGTATAGAGCCCTTGCCGTATTCTTACTAGAAATCAAGAGAACCATCTACCAAAAAGTTATATTTTTTTACTACTGCAATTAAAAAACGATTTTCATTCAACCTGTAGAAATACACGTCCTACTATGATGAATTAATATTTGTTTCGTTACAAAAGAATGTTAATACTTCTTGAGATATTTCTTATTTGCAATTACGTTTTGAAATATTTCTTATTTGAAATTATGTTTCATGGATTATTGTATACTGTGACACCTAACATTCTTTTACAGCAGCTACCGATAATAAATGTAAATTTTGTATCTTGTTTTGTACAAAAGTTGGTTATCTGTTCAGCGTATAATCTACACGGGCTTTTTCCCCTTTGATTGAATTTGTATGTCAATACGACGATTGCTAAAGAGTATAGGCCTATTAAAACGAGAAACTAAATTCCAATTTTCGTTGTTCCAGCTTCAAAATTACCTTAACAGCATTTTTTTTTCCAAAATAACTTCTATCCCCTACTTAGCCCCGTTATCAGTGGAATTTCGAAGTCCCTTCTTAAATTATGCCTAGAGGATAAGATAAACACCCTCTTCCACATTTCAAGTTTTTATTCTTAGCGGTTTGGACAGGGCGATTGCGATTGTAACTCTGTGAGTAAATCAGGACTTTTCTTTTATATATAGGCTTATAGATGATTAGATGTTAAAGGAAATGTACCCTAAAGTATGACGGTGTGTTACTTTCAAAATTTGATTTTATTAATCACTAAGTTTAGTAAAGTACTTGACCCTTTTATGTAGGATTGAAAGATGATCAAAATATAGTCATTGGAAATATCGGCATGTTTATGTGCCATATTATAATCTCAACACGTACACAAATTCTGCAACAATCCTTTCAATAATGTCCCGTATACTTCCCGGATGTGAAATACCTGAATTATTGGAACGTAGTCAGTTCACAGAAAATATTTCAATATGGAACAGTTCCAACAATCATTCTTTGTGCTTCCATAGGCGCTATGAAGATTTACGTTGGTGCAAAAGTTTGTTTTCATAACTGTGGCATGACTGTTAGTAATTAGTTTTGTTGAAGCCACATCTATTTCGCAAGTTATTCAGTTTCTATACTAGTCATTTAATTAACACATATTGCACCTTTTCTGCGTCCTTTGCGACCCTTTGAAACTGCATTGCAGACATGATATCTAGTTTCAGACACTGGTAGCAGCTACTATTTTTCCTAGTTTCTTAAATTATTCAATAAAACAACATGTTTTTTTGGGTGAAACCTCATATTCAGGCTAAAAAGGCAGTAGGCCTACAGAAGAGAATACGAAGACATTAAAGTTGTTCTTTACGGCATAACGCATAGAAGGTCTGAACGTTATGCTTACAGTCTTGAAATGAGCCGTGGCCAACTTTGTTTATGTGAAATTACTATCTTCTTAAGGTGAATTTTAATTACGTTACATCTATTAGTATAGTTCATCGGATCTGGTTAACAACTACTTATAAACTTCATCACAATCAACACTTTAGTAGAAATGACTACAAAGTACAATATAAACACATCAAAAACATCTCAATAGTAGATTTAATTGTGAAATTGTGTTTTAAGAGCTTTTGCATGAGTGTATACAAGCTTCAAGGAGTCATACTGAACACACTATAAGAAGAAATCCATCGTGGAGTGTTTCTAGATTACCAGTGCAGTCTGAGTATAATGTTTGTCCCTCAGAATATGTTGCTTTATATTTTAAGTAAGTCAATTATAAATTGTAGCGGTCTCTAAAAATATTTTCATATGTTTAGATACAGGTTTAATTAACAATGAATACAACTTTGAGTTGCATTTGGTAGTTGAATGCGTCACTAGCGTGTCACGTTTTAACAGTAGTTTGTCTCATAAACTGGTAATATCTTAACTACGCGAAAACATTACTTTCCACCGCCATGCATGGTTGAAACGTAGCCGTGTAATGACTTGAGATTATAAATAAATTATCATCTGGTTCAAGGATAGTTTATAATTTATTGAATACAAAATCGATGTGAGGGGTGCCAGCCCCAAGTTCAGATGTCCCTGCGAATAGTTTGTACTTCCTGGGAGGGAATGCAGCCGTGTGATGCCTTGCAGTATAAATTTCCAAGCAGCGTTGCTGTAATCTTTATACTGTTTACCTGATAATACATCAATTTGCAGAATATTACACGTTTATCTCGTGTGTTTCATTCAAAATGAATACAACATTCTGTCTACAACAGACGGAACAGTCAGTGAATACAGTTACCAACAAATCAACGGATGTTTTTTAATTTCCTTACTGCACAATCGATGTGGGGACTGCAAGTTCCAGCTTCAGAGATGGTTTAAAGAGTGGATAAGTGTAGCCAGCAGCTAATTTATTTATAACATGAAAGTTATAGGTCCACCCGGGTAGCCGTGCACGTTGAAGCAGCTTTATCGAGGATGGGGTGGTGCGTTGGACCTTGATCGAATCCATCGGATAGATTGACGAAGATGAAAATGAATGGAGGATAGGTTGACGATGAGGGTCTTTGTGCTAGCCATCTCGTTGTGGTTTTTAGACGGTTCCCCACATGCCACTAGTTGACTACCGGACTGGTAGGTACGTTCCACGACGGATCAAAATTATTTAAATATTTTGAAAGCCATCTCAAACATGGCTTTTACGTCTGAAAACTTGATCATTGAATTTACACTGGAAAAGTACAGGGTATACTGGTACCATATTGTTAGGAGGAGGGAAAGAGAGACTAGGAGACTGACAACTTTCGATGTCTAGAATCCTTCAAACTATAATCAGCAGTAGAATTCGACAGATTACTTTATCTTGCTCCAACCTATTTCGTCTGAAGAGAATCAAGTAATAATATTATCATAGAAAACATAACATCTGCTTCCAGAATGAAACCTTCACTCTGCAGCGGAGCACGGCCACTACGGTCGGGGGTTCGAATCCCCCCTCGGGCATGGATATTTGTGCCGTCCTTAGTTGTAGCTAGTTCATAAGTAGTTTGTAAGTTTAGGGACTGATGTCCCCGTAGTTAAGTCCAATAGACTCTACAAACATTTGAACATTTGCGCTGATATGAAACTTCCTGGCAGATTAAAATTGTGTGCCGGAACCGGGACTCGAACCTGGGACCTTTGTCTTTCGCGGGCAAGCGCTCTACCGACTGAGCTATCCCGACACGACTCAAGATGCTGCCTCACAACTTTACTTCCGCCAGTACCTCGCCTCCTACTTTCCAAACTTCACAGACGTTCTCCTGCGAAACTTGGAGGACTAGCACTCCTGGAAGAAAGGATATGGTGGAGACATGGCTTAGCCACAGCCTAAGGGATATTTCCAGAATGAAACTTTCACTCTGCAGCGGAGTGTGCGCTGATATGAAACTTCATGGCAGATTAAAATTGTGCGCCGGAACCGGGACTCGAACCTGGGACCTTTGCCTTTCGCGGGCAAGGCGAGGTACTGGCGGAAGTAAAGTTGTGAGGCGGCATCGTGAGTCGTGTCGGGATAGCTCAGTCGGTAGAGCGCTTGACCGCGAAAGGCAAAGATCCCAGGTTCGAGTCCCGGTTCCGGCACACAATTTCAATCTGCCAGGAAGTTTCATAACATCTGCTGTTAGTTTATTCTTTGCTGTGCGCGCAAGGACGGCCACTTCTGTACTGTGCACGATCCAATGTGTGGCTTCCTGAGGCGCGAGAGCAGTCAGTGTTTACGTTCCCACTCTGCAACTGCAATACGCCGTCAGTGCGGGGTCGTGTCCCAACGTGGACCTCCACCCCATGAGCCTACCTCAGCGATCAAACCCACGACTTCCTGTCAACTAAGCAGTTGCCCTAAGCTCTATCAACCCCAGGCACACCTGCAAGGACTACTCAAACCCTTAACAGTCCCGACGCAAACTTCCACATGCTTTGCTTTCACTTTCAGAGACATCAGCGAAAGTACACCCATAATGTTCTAACAGTAGTGTATTATACAGGGTGAGTCACCTAACATTACCGTTGGATATATTTCGTAAACCACATCAAATACTGACGAACCGATTCCACAGACCGAACGTGAGGAGAGGGGCTAGTGTAATTGGTTAATACAATCCATAAAAAAATGCACGGAAGTATGTGTTAAAAAACAAACCTACGTTTTTTAAATGGAACCCCGTTAGTTTTGTTAGCACATCTGAACATATAAACAAATACGTAATCAGTGCCGTTTGTTTCATTGTAAAATGTTAACTATATCCGGAGATAGTGTAACCTAAAGTTGACGCTTGAGTACCACTCATCCGCTGTTCGATCGTTTGTATCGGAGAGCACCGAATTAAGTAGAGATCCAAAGGGAACGGTGATTTACCTTAGGTACAGAAGAGTCTAGAACAGCATGTTACGTCCACATGCTAACATCTTTATTGGTCTTTTTCACTGATGCACAAGTACATTACCATGAGGGGTGAGGTACACGTACACACGTGGTTTCCATTTTCAATTACGGAGTGGAATAGAGTGTGTCCCGACAGGTCAGGCCAATAGATATTCAAAGTGGTGGCTATCAGTTGCTGCACACAATTGCAATCTATGGCGTAATGAATGTCGTACACGCCGCAGTACATCTGGTGTAATGTCGCCGCAGGCTGCCACAATACGTTGATCCTCTGGGGTTGTAGGCACAACACGGTACACGTTCTCCTTTAACCCTTTGGGTGGCTTTTACTCATTTTTTAGAATATCTTAAGTTATCTCAGCTGTTACAGAGTCTGATTTGGGTCAGGATTACAAATATGACACTCAAAAAATTTTAGCACATTCCATTTTTCCTAAGAAAAGGTGGGACACATACGTCCCACTAATTGTAAATTCACTGAGAAAAACTTTTGAAGTCAAATGAGTTTTAGAAAGCCCAATTGTTGTTTGTAAACTTCTAAGAAACATAAAATAGCAAATATACCTACTTCGGACATTTTCGGTAGCGAGAAAACGACGAAAACCGATTTAAGGCACAATAAACAATGGTACGGCGCGAAAATTCACGCGGCAGCCCATATAAACAGTCACAGCCTTCTACACTGTAAGAATTTCAGTGCCTCGATTTTTTTCCGCGTTCTGAGGGGCCACCAACAGACGGCACACTATGCAGAATTACGCAACTCGCCACCTTGTGGTACAAATAAGGTCCGAAGTTAGTGGGGCGTATATGTCCCAACAACCACGAAAGGGTTAACGTAACCCACAGAAAGAAGTCCAGAGGTGTAAGATCAGGAGATCGGGTTGGCCAACTTATGCGTTCTCCACGTCCTATGAAACGCCCGTCGAACAGCCTGTCAAGGGTCAGCCTAGTGTTAATTGCGGAATGTGCAGGTGCACCATCGTGCTGATACCACATACGTCGACGCGTTTCCAATGGGACATTTTCGAACAACGTTGGCAGATCATTCTGTAGAAACGAGATGTATGTTGCAGTTGTTTGGGCCCCTGCAATGAAGTGAGGACCAACTGAACGTCGGAGGCTTCAAGCGTCAACTTTAGGTTACAATATCTCCGTATGTAATTGACATTTTACAATGAAACAAACGGCACTGATTATGTATTTGTTTATATGTTCAGATGTGCTAACAAAACTGACGGGGTTCAATTAAAAAAACATAGGTTTGTGTTAAAAACACACTTCCGTGCATTTTTTTATGGTTTGTATTAACCAATTACACTAGCCCCTCTCCTCACGTTCGGTCTGTGGAATCGGTTCGTCAGTATTTGATGTGGTTTACGAAATATATCCAGCGGTAATGTTAGGTGGCTCACCCTGTATTCTAGAGAATCACGCTCCCTTTCTTACATAACGGTTCCTCATCAAAACATTTTCTAATCCGAATTCCAAAATTTTAAACATGGCTGCAGTTCAGCAACGGTGGAACACGATCCAAAAGTGAACAAACTTTCAGCCGACCAGTTGCAAAAAAATGGATTACATGCATAAACCTTGACCCGGTTTCGGCAAAAAGTAATTTTGCCTTCTTCAGAAGTATTACATTTAGCTCACATTAAAATAGTTGTCAAGTCTATTTTTAAGATATGAGGGCTATCATTTTTCTATAGTTTTAAACTATTTTGGTTTTTGTCGCTTACAGCACCATCTTCTAAGCAAAGAAAATTATGTTAAACACAAGTTTCCACTTTTTCTCCGCACAATCAGAATTCCTTCGAGCCGAAACAGTTTTATTACAATCTTTCGACACCCGGTTTGTAGTTTTACAGACACTTTCGAAAGTAGTTTTTAAATGCCTTACTCTATACAGCTCCTCTGGCTTCTTCCTACAGCGGCCGTGTGCGGAGCGATCGCCTTTGAGAACCAACAACTAACGACCAGTTCCCACGCTCGCTCATGGAAACGCACTTCTGAAACGCGAACTCTTTAGAAACTTATCACGTGGAGTGAACAGCTTCATTGAACACTAAGGATCACTGACTGCTACTAAATTTCCATGCTATGAGAGCGGTTTTCAATTTCAGCCTAGGTTGCACAGTAGTAGAGTGACAGACTACAAATCCAAAAGTCGCGTGTTCGATCCCCGTCAGGTTCTAGGATTTTTATCTCTCACTTTCCACTTCTTTCAACGCTAGCAGTATTGCTCGTGTGAAATATACCGATTACCACCATGGTTCGGAACCCACGTTAAACTGTAGGTCCCCCTATAACTGACTGGGTAAGTCAGTTCGAAGGTCGGAGGAAGGCAACGGCATACCACCTCCAAACAGGACCATGCCTAGTAAAGCACTGCGGTGTTCAAACCAATCTTCGGATTGTTGACTACTTTACCTTTTAAGTTCCGAAACTTCTCGAAGAAACTATGACAATCAGCCTATTCGTCCTCGGGAACAGAAAACAAACATTTCCATCGGAAACCTCCAGCTCTCACAAAGAGCAAACTGCACATATTTTTCTCTCTTCCGAGCTTTTCAAAGGGTGCTTCCAACTCAGAAATCACGGACCTCTTACAAATGGCAGTCAACATGCCGCGGCGGAGCGGCCGCGCGCATTGAGGCGCTATGCTACGATGCGCGAGGCCGTTCCCCGTCGGGGGTTTGAATCCCCCCCCCCCCTCGGGCACGGATGTTTGTGCCCGTCTTTAGTATAAGGTAGTTCATAAATAGAATGAAACTTTCATTCTGCAGCGGAGTGTGCGCTGATATGAAACTTCCTGGCAGATTAAAATTGTTTACCGGAACCGGGACTCGAACCTGGGACCTTTGCCTTTCGCGTGCAAGCGCTCTACCGGGACTGCTAGTCTTGCATGTTTCGCAGGAGAGCTTGTGTGAAGTTTGGAAAGTAGGAGGCGAGGTACTGGCGGAAGTAAAGTTGTGAGGCGGCATCGTGAGTCGTGTCGGGATAGCTCAGTTGATAGAGCGCTTGCCCGCGAAAGGCAAAGGACCCAGGTTCGAGTCCCGGTTCCGACACACAATTTTAATCTGCCAGGAAGTTTCATATCAGCGCACACTCCGCTGCAGAGTGAAAAGTTTCATTCTGGAAACATCATCTAGGCTGTGTCTAAGCCATGTCTCCACCATATCCTTTCTTCCAGGAGTGCTGATCTTGCATGTTTCGCAGAAGAGCTTCTTTGAAGTTCGGAAAGTAGGAGGCGAGGTACTGGCGGAAGTTTAGTTCATAAGTAGTTTGAAAGTTTAGGGACTGATGATCCCGCAGTTAAGTCCCTTAAGCTTAACCAACATTTGAGGAATCAACACCGAAGTCAGAAAGTCACTTATTACATTGAATAGTCAAAGAACTGGCACACCTGCCTAATACGGTGTACGGGCTAACTTGGTGCAACAAGCGGCAGTGCCATAACACGACGTGGCATATCTGAAGAAGTTCAAATTCAAATGTTTGTAAAGCTTATGGGCCTTAACTTTGGGGCCATCAGTCCCTAAACTCACAAACTACTCAAGAAATAATTTATACTAAAGACAACACAGACATCCATGCCCGAGGAGGTGGGGGATTCGAACCCCCGACGGGGAACGGCCTCGCGCATCGGAGCATAGCGCCTCAATGCGCTCGACCGTTCTGCCGCGGCTCTGAAGTAGTGTTGGAAGGAATTGACTCCACGCATCCTGCGGGCAGTCCATAAATACGTAAGAGTGCGAGGAGGTGGAGATCTCTACTGAACAGCACATTTCAAGGCGCCCCATTTACGCTCAATAATGTTCATGTCTGGCTGGCTGGTGCCCAGCAGATGTGTTTAAATTCAAAAAGAGGTTCTGCATCGACTCTCTAGCAATTCTGAGCGTATGGGGTGTCGCACTATGTTGCTGAAACTGTCGAAGTCCAACCACAATGGACATGAAAATCAGCCAGGGTGCATATGTACGTGTCACCTGTCAGAGTCGTATCCAGACGTATCAGAGGTTCCTAATTGCTCCAACGCGCCCCACACCATTTCAAAGCCTCCACCATCTTGAACGAAACTCTGCTGACATACAGGGTCCGTGGATTCATGAGGTTGTCACCTTACTCGTGGAAGAATAGCCAAATATCCCTCAAGAGCTGATTGACAACCTCTTACTCTCCATGCCATGCATGTGTGCAATTGTACTGGCTTTCCGAGATGAACACACACCATATTAGATGTAGCTCCGTAGTAATGTGGAGAGGTGGATAACGGCTGGTTGAAATTATGTTCCAAACATGTTTAAAATATACAAACCAACAGCCGTAACAATCATGATTTTATTATCTGGTAACCAGTTCCAGCACCTCATTATTGCCAGCTTCAGGCCACCAAGATATCAAGGATGAAAATGTGCTCTGTATGGCTGTATTAAACTGGATTCGCAGCTTCCATGTGGATGCCTGTGTACCATCCACACACAACGTGTGAGAATCTTACTTCTTTTACTCAAGGTATGTCAGAAATTCCTTTTCTCCCCAATTCTGTTCAGTACCACCTCATTAGTTATGCGATCCACCCACCTAATCTTCAGCATTCTTCTGTAACACAACATTTCAAAAGCCGCTATCCTCTTCCTGTCCGCACTGTTTATCGTCCATGTTTCACTCTCGTACAAGAACACACTCCACACAAATGCCTTCAGAAAGGACTTCCTTACGCTCAAATTAATATTGGATATTAACAAATCCCTCTTTTTCGAAAACGCTTTTCTTCCCATTGCCATTCTGCATTTTATATGCTCTGCATTGCGACCATATGTGATTTTACTGCGTAAGTAACAAAACTCATTTATCACCTTTATTGATTCGTTACCTAATTTAATTCCTTCAGCATTGTCTGATTTTCTAAGATTGCATTCCATTACCATTATTTTGTTCTTTTTAATGTTCATCTTATATCCTCCTTTAAACACACTGTCCATTTCGTTCAATTGCTCCTCCAGGTCATTTACTGTCTCTGACAGAATTACAATATCATCAGCAAAACGCAATGTTTTTATTTCTTCACCCTGAACTTTAATTCGTTCTCCAAATTTCTCCCTGCTTTCCTTTATAGCTTGCTCAATGTACAAATTGAATAACATTGGGGAAAGGCTACAACCCTGTCTTACACCGTTCCCAACCTCTGCATCCCTTTCATGCCCTTTAACTCTGATAACTGCTGTTTGGTTCTTCTGCACGTTTTAAATAACCCTCCGTACACTAATTTTGCTGACTTTATAATTTGAAAGAGTGTATTACAATCAACATTGTCAAAAGCTTACTCCAAATCTACAAAAGCTAGAAATGTAGGTTTGCCTTCCCTTAGTCTATCTTCTAGGATAAGCCGTAAAGTGAGTATTGCCTCCCGTTTACCTAAATTTCTCCTGAAACCAAACTGATCTTTCCCGAGGTCAACTTCTACCAGCTTCTCCATCCTTCTGTAAATAATTCGTGTTAAAATTTTGCAACCATGACTTATTAAACTGATGGTTCTGTAATTTTCCCACTTGTCTGCACCTGCCTTCTTTGGAACGGGGATTATTACATTCTTTTTAAAGTCTGAGGGTATTTCCCCTGTCTCATACATGTTACGCACCAGGTGAAATAGTTTTGCCATGGCTGGCTCTCCCAGAGACTTCAGTAGTGCAGGAGGATCTAGATTGCGAATTCTTGAAAGATAATTCAACACTGTGACAAAACACAACAAATATATTAAATATAGCGATGTAACCTTAACAAAAATGACTGTGTAATCGGAAGTAGTTGTTAATCCCATTCCTTCTTTCAACAGGTGCCATTCTGGAGACACCACTGGCTACACTAACATTCATTTCGTAGGATTCGAGGAAGCCCGGCACAGACACTCAAGGCAGGACAACAGTTTTCTGTTCTGATTTCAAAGGAAGCAAGACTCCGTCTCTGAGCTACACAACAGCTTAGAATATGAGCATACAGATGGGCCCGGGTAATTATGTGTGGCACCAACCTAGTGTATAGTAAAGCAGCTCATTACGTTTCCACGTGTGCTGCGACATTTTATCCCCCGTACACTGGCGACCGCGCATCCCGCCGTTTTGAGAACCCACGCCGACAACCTCGTTCGTCCTATTGCAATTTAACCGCATCTCCCAGGCCATAACACAGTCACTGAGGTCTACTCATCCTCCCAGCTATAACCTATGCTACCTGTCACTTCAGAAATGTTCTTCCATTAACTGGTTTTCGAGCTACTGAACACTCATTTTCAAATGGTGGGTATTTACAGACATTTCACATGTTATACTATCTGACGCGGTAACGTTTAAGTATAGCAGGTTAAAATACTTACATACATGTGTTGAAACCACTTGGCTTAACAATTTCTGTAAATATTATAATCGGAAGATGACCAGTCAGCGGGTCAAACGCTAGATAACGAAACAATAATGTTTTTAAAAGCCATTATAAATCAGTCTCAATACTAATTTGAAACGTACACTTGAATCTTCATAAGAGCTCGGAGCAGTGAGAGAGCACATCACGGCGATTTTGAAACTGCATACTAGTGATTCATTCGGTCAGTCAGTAACGGACATGGGAAGGAAGTGGTTTCTATGCGGTAAGATAACTACGTACGATTACTGGATGTTAAAACTAATTTTTATTGACTGTTGAAAATTTGGCGAGGAAAGCAAAACTTAATTGAAGTTCAACACGTTCGCCACAAAGTAAGGTGAGAGGCAAACGATATTAAAGTTTTCTCGATATTATTTGCGGATCTGTCAGAAGGTAAAGTTTGAGAAGACCTAGTTTGTGGAGTGTCTATTTTGATTACTGAACAAAAAAGGCTAAAGGAAAGTTTTCGAAGAGTATTTTAGTAAGGAAAGAAGAAGTATAATCCAACAATGTGGTCGAAAAACACCGTGACGGCAAAACTAATATCAGATTAGATTAGTACTTGTTCCATAGATAATGAATACGACACTTCGTAATGATGTGGAACGTGTCAGGTCAATAATGAAAGGTGTCTTTACAAATTATTACTTTGTACTACATATTACATGACACAATTTTTAATTTTTATTTACTAATTTATATCTAAAAATTCATCTATAGTGTAGAAGGAGTTGCCATGCAGAAATTCTTTTAATTTATTTTTACATGCTTGTTGGCTATCTGTCAGGCTTTTGATGCTGTTTGGTAGGTGACCAAAGACTTTTGTGTTAAACTGTAGGTCCCCCTATAACTGGCTGGGTAAGTCAGTTCGAAGGTCGGAGGAAGGCAACGGCATACCACCTCCAAACAGGACCATGCCTAGTAAAGCACTGTGGTGTTCAAACCAATCTTCGGATTGTTGACTGCTTTACCTTTATATATATATATATATATATATATATATATATATATATATATATATATATATATATATATATATATATATATACTGTGAAGATCCCTAGCTCTTTAAATAAATGTCTGCAGGATGATCTTGGATGGGCTCCGGCAATTATTCTGATCACAAGCTTTTGTGCAATGAATACTTTTTTACTCAATGATGAATTACCCCAGAAAATGATGCCTTACGAAAGCAGAAAATGAAAATAGGCATAGTAAGCTAATATACTGCGATGTACATCACTAAAATTTGCAATTACCCTAATAGCATAAGTTGCCGAACTCAAACGTTTCAACATATCTTTAACCCCTTCCATTTCAACCCCTCATCTATGCTTACATCTAAAATTTTTGAATATTCTACCTTTTCTACAGATTTCTGATCAAAGTCTATATTTATTTATGGTGTCAATCCATTTACTGTATGGGACTGTATGTACTATGTTTTATCAAAATTTAATGACAGTCCATTTGCTGAGAACCACTTAATGATTTTCTTAAAGACGTCGTTTACAATTTCAAAGTTTTTATAAAGTTTTGTTGGCATTGTTGTTGCTCTGTTGGAAGGTAGTAAGACTGTGAAGACCTATTGTTAAAAAAAAATCCCAGAAGAGGGTCACCCTAACCGTTGATTTTCCTAGTAACGGCTTCTTCAGAATACGATACAGTACCATACACAGAAAATTTTATGTCAACTGACTCTCCGCAGAAGTCTAGGCAATGATAGCATACAAAACAGAGTGAACAGCTTATACAGTTGGAAAAATAAAGCGAGTTATCTTACTGGACCTTCCATTGTTGTTATCTTACAGGTACTGTACTTCTGAAGCTTGGTGCTGGTAGTAAACACAGCAATACAGAAGATGGTGAATATGAATTGGAAGAACTTAAAACATTGTGGATTGTCAGACTACTAACGTATTTTGAACATAATTTCAATCCTTTTCTAAACTTTTTTTCTTGCTTAGACGTAACGTCAAATATTTAGCGCATTCACTCATTTATACAACAATCAGAAGTTTAATCTGTATTATGCAGGGAATTCGTTTATTTAAAGAATATGTGATTTACTGTTATTTAAGTAATGCCACAATCCCAACAGGGCCTAGTGTTTTGTTTTCTACTGTAGCTTTAATTGTTTACCAGTAGTGAGGCTGCTTGTTCTGATTATTCTCGAATATGAATGTGTGGAACAGCCAGCCACTGGTAATAAATCATCTTCATGCCTAAATACCTTTTTAAATTTGATATTTAATGTTTCGGCTATTTACATATTGTAATCCTTTCCCTACCAGCCTGATAAAGAAGAAATTAGGTTGGAGGTTTGCATCTATTCTTTGATTTTACATATAGCGAGTTTTCTGAGATTTTATTAGTTTTAGTTTGCTCTCAATAAAGCAGTAAGCTTTGCCAGAAACACGAAACACTATTGAAATGGTTTATTTTCTCGACTGACAATTTTTTTCATGGTAAGTCAAATTACCATTTTAGGAAATGCAAAGGTATTGCTTGAGGCTACTTCAGGAAATTACGGTGGATGAAAAACCAACTGATTGTGAGAGCCAGCTGGGATATTTCCGATAGAGCAATCCTAGTGTGCCCGCCTTGGTCGGTTCTTAGTCGACCCATCATACGATGCAAACATACAGCAAGGTAAGGGGAAGTACCAATACTACTTTTTCCGAATAATTCTTCATAATTAAAATCTAGCTGTCCGAAGATGGCCATCGACTTTCCGAATGAAAAAAAAAAAAAAAAAAAAAAAAAAAAAAAATTCTTTGATGAAATACCATAAGTGTTAGTTATAGTTTTAATTGCTCTGCGATTCATGACTGTAATGGTTTCAACAATGTACAGTTTCACGAATTGTGCATATCATCTGAATTGCGATATATTGGCATGCTAAGTGCTAGACTTTCTAGAGTAATTTTTTTGCTGAGGAAATGTTAGATCAGCATACTTTGCATTTTTTCAGAGCATCATCTCTTATGGAATTATATTTTGGGGGGAATAGCAGACATGCTCACGATATTCTTATGCTACAAAAAAGAGTAATATAATAATAATTTCGTATGGCTCATTGGCCTGGTGCCAATTGGACGCCACTTCGGCGACTTGCGTGTCCCTATGCTACAAAAAAGAGTAATATAATAATAATTTCGTATGGCTCATTGGCCTGGTGCCAATTGGACGCCACTTCGGCGACTTGCGTGTCCCTAGCGTACCCCAGTTATGCTACAAAAAAGAGTAATATAATAATAATTTCGTATGGCTCATTGGCCTGGTGCCAATTGGACGCCACTTCGGCGACTTGCGTGTCCCTAGCCTACCCCAGTTATCCAACCGGGGAAAGGGGACCTACGTGGAATCCGAACCACGTGTCGTTTCTGGCGACTCCTCACATCGTGAAGGATGGGTTAAAGTGCAGACTGAAAAAATCCGAGGTCCGACCGGGATTTGAACCCGGGACCCTTCGGTTTCCAGCCGAGCACTTTACCCCAAGACCACCGAGCCGGACACAAAAAAAGAGTGGTGTGGGTTATCACAGGCTCAGGCAAATGGGAACATGCTAAACCATAAATCATAAAATTATGTTGTCTTACAGTTGTTAATTTATATATATATATCATGTTTTAATTTTCATAAAAAATAATTTATCCAGCAGATTGTTGTACAAAAAGTTTACGGCTTACTTTTTACTTACTTTCTAGCTTAGTTCGTTACTTACATTCTACCATGTCTAATATTGATAATATAAGGATACCACTTATCAAAATCACAGCTGCCAATATCAAATGTAATTAATAAATTGTTACACTCACGTAAATATAATTTATGTAGTAAACATCAATCAAAATTTACCGAAGCCAAGCCTTCGTCGAAAGCCCAACGTGTTGTGTTGTAAGCAAAAAAATGATTCCACCGAATTTTTGAAATTACCGATGTCATATGATACCCAACATCGACAGATAACATTGATTTTAACCCAATGATCTCTATACTAGAGATCACTGTTTTAAACACTAGCAGCGTCATTTCTCGCTAAAACGAAGCGTTATTTTTGCATTGCTCAAAATCCCTCCTTAAGAAAAGTTGATGCAGTTTTTTGGAAGAAACGCCCATCGAAGTAGTGCGTCTATATACATATCAAAAATAAAAACAAAAAATATACTATATCAGACGAAATTTCTGGACCAGTAACAAACGGGTGGAAGGGATATGTACGCGTTTCCAGTAACAAGTGATCACCCGAGTGGACGTACAGGGATCTCGAAGTAATATAAACATATTTGCATGGAATTGAGAGCGTAGCTTGATAACCTCGCCATTGGCAGAAACAGGCCAATGCGTATTGATCTTTCCTCTGGCCAGTACAAGCAGCCCTGGTTATTCTGCTACCAAAACAGACTTGCATTGTAACAAGCCAGCTGTTGCTACCAACGTTCTTGATAGCTGACTTGTTTCGGGTTAAAAGATACGGCAGTTGCTCATATTTTTAATACATCAACCAGTGTCAGAAAATTCTGCTAATGCTACATTTTAAGGTTTTTCTTGAGCAAACAATCTTCTCTGAATTTGATATTTATAAGAAGGAACTCGTGTTTCAATTTTTCAGTGTTTTACTCGTCTACAATTCAAGTTTTGAGGCTCACATTTTGCGCGGTTTCTCATTAGAAAGCCAATGTTTGCATTTTCTCGAGTTAGATTATGCCTATACGAGTCGTCTTATATAAATGTAAAACATTTAGAAATTACATAGTCTGCAGCTACGAATGTGATCGTACTACATAATTTGACTTTGAGCACTCCAGAAATTCTCTTGCTCGCCATCACAGAATCACTGAATTTCTTCTACGACAAGTGAATTTCATCTGTACTTTCTAATTACGTTCAAAGACATTCAGTAGTGAACATGCACAATTGGAGACATTAATAAGTATGCTTGAAAGGGGAGAAATTTCAATTGAAAGAACCATTGTTGATGAACATGAGTCTTATTTTCTAATTTCCACGCGAATGTTGAATGTTATATACAGTTCTTTGGTGTTGGATGTTGGTGTTGAATATTACGTACAGTTGTTTGGTGTAGGAGACTTGCCATAACAGCATTGAGAAATAGTATACGACGGTTATGTTACGTTGATGCAGTGGACAGCCCGCCAAAAACTGAACACATATCAAGCGAAAATAGGAAGAAGTTGAAGGGAAGTACGAAAAAATAATATAAACATGAACGGGTGACTGCAAGATATTTAACAATTGATAGCCATGTTACACAGTGTTATCGTGGTCCTGTTGTATAGTATTCCATTGTGAAGCGGGAGGTCTCGTTTTCCAATCTCCCCTAGTATTTAAATTTTTTTTTGGTTTGCACAAAATTGTGAGCTGTACCTCCGGTCATTATTATAAAAACTACCTCTGACTACAACTGCCAGCAGTTTTGGGAAGCCACAAGGAAAGAGACTTTCCTTATAGAAAAAGTGGGAACCTCAGACAATACAATAAGGGACCAACCTCCAGTGCACGACTATATTAAGTATTCAACGCTATGATCAGAGAAGAATGTTAAATGTACGTATTTTCAAATGAATAAATAAATATTACATCTTTTGACAATTCGACTGATATGTACTGTTTTCCGGTTGGAAAAATATGGTCACCCTGACCTGTAATAATAATAATAATAATAATAATATGAATTTTATTGTCATTGAACTTTTGCAAGCAATAGACAAAGTCAATATTAATAATAATACATAAGTTAACTGAAATTTCAAATAGATTCGCATTTAAAACATTCATTAACAGAATACAAGGGATAATCGTAGGCGCTGCCTCCAAACTGTATTTATCAAACTAAGCGAGGACAGAAGCCAACAACTGGAAACATATATGAAATAAAAATTATAGACTGCAGTTAGTACATCGCGAACCAGTCTCCAATGGCTATAACAGTTTTTTTAAGTCACAGCTTTGGCTGTCAATAGGCTTTTAAACGATAATCAATAAAAATAATTGCTGAACGAAATGCAATGCAGTTTCCATTAAATAACTATTACACCCATGTAGTGATTGGTTCTCTATGTACTTTTTTCCGTTCGTAAGCTGGTAGGAACACAGTAGAGTTGGGCAACACGATTCCTTTTAAGGAATCGATTCTTGCGATTCAATCCCACATTGTGAATCGATTCCTACGATCCGTTCACGATTCTTTAGTTTGAACCGGCACGATTCTTACTTCTACATCTTGCTCACAGATGGCAATACACAATAGGCAATACATGTCTGTGTCATGGATGTTGGAATCTTAACCTTTTGCATCTGTTCCTACCATTCGTTCACGATTCTTTCTGGTCTGCGACGGCACGAATCTTACAGAATGCCGAAATGGTGACAATATGGGAATCGGATTTTTTAATATTTATGGTGCGTAAAGTTCAGAATTAAAATAATAATGAGGCAAAGCCATTCGATTCAGCTCTCAAAAATTCTCGAGAAAATAGTCTTTGAAGTTTTGCTAACAGTTATAAATACATATTACGCTACCAACTATTTCTGCTGTCATCATAGCTCATTTAGTAGCGTTGTAGGTTTAGTGAAAGTAGATCACTTATTTCGAATCCTGCTGTAACCTTATAAATTTTTTTTTCGTTCTGTTTGAATACTTCGGCCTTTTAAATATAAATATAATTAAATTTATGGTAATTAACACACATATAAGCATTATAAAATATTTATTATGTAAAATCAATTAGTTTAAGGAAACACGTCTATAAAAATAAACATTAAAAAAATCCGTCCCTAAATATTAATACAAGAAATTCGCATTTATTAAAACGTTTCTTTTTTGTAAAATCTGTTTCTTACAGGAAAGCTGATAACGTAAAAACCAAAATGGTAAAAAAGATTTTTGAGATGGCTTTAAAAACATTTAAAATCGCGTTTTTATATAAAAATAATATCTTTGTAAAATTGAGTTTTTACAAAAACTACTACTATGTAGATGAACTCGAAAAGCCTAAACCTCTCTAAACACAAAATACGATCCAAATCGTTACAGCCGTTTCCGAGATACGCGAAATATAAATGTGTAAAGATTCCTCGTTTAAATACATAATATGTAAACTGTTCAAAATACGTATATTCGTATGTATTGGCCGCTGCGTATTGTAATTCACTAATAGGCTAATAATTAACGGCTCACGATCTGTGCTTCCTTTGTTCACACGCTTTCTGGCTTTCGTAATTATTCGGCAGGATTCGGCACTTGCTTTCGATGATGAATCGTTGGAACTTAGAATCGTCACGAGACAGACGATTCTTTTGAACGACGATTCGTCCGAATCACGATTCGATTCTTACGATTCTTTATTTGTATTCGTTCAAATGTACGACTCATTCACGAATCGCCACAACTCTAGAACAGTCTAACGTATACAGTTACGACACTCACTGCTGTGAAAGTTGGTTACCAACTGACAGTTGCAACGATACTAGCGCTCCTAGTGGTGGGCAAGACGCCGAAGTAGTGCTGTTTGTTTATAATTATTTTTGTACGTAATTAACGAAACAGTATAATTTTTGCGCTACAACTATTCGTAAAATATCGAGGGACATACCTCAACGGAAATTAATGTAAAACTGACGAATTTAACTGATACAGTGGTATTAAGAACAATTTCGTCATGAACAAATAAATATGTGTATATTTGCAGCTTATTCCGCTGAAAGCAAGTAGAGTATAAACATAAGAGAATCAGAAATTTCTATTGTGGTCTATTCCTACAAGGACAAGTAGTTCTTTGACGTGCATCGATACGGTGTGGAGTCTCATGATTCGCACATTTTACACCTCACTCGTCTTTCTTATACGCGCATGTTCTTTTGACTGTAATGACTTTAGCAAGGAAAGCCAATGTTTGGTGATTCTTGCCGTTTGTGGTTCAGCTGCTGCAACAATTGTGGAATTGGGTTCTTCTTTGTTGAAAAACAGTTGATCGCTTTTGTCGTTTTATTGTCACGTCTGTGACGGTTTTCCTTCAACTACATTTGTGGTGGCTGATTTGGTACGTTATTGCATTCTATATACTTTTCCTACGTTCCACCCTTACCGAGTTTCCTGAAATTGTTGGGAAGAAAGCTTAACTTTCCTGAGTAGAAAAGCGACGTCCCTCTGCTAAAGGGCGGTCTTCTGGTGTTTCCTAGCAAGTTTTTATTTTTAATAGAAAATGAAATTATTCATTTAAAGTTTGTACGTTGCAAGATAATCGTAAATAAACTGTCCTTAATGTACCGTCTCGTACTTGTCAGGGAGCTTAGGAAACCTAAGAAAGACAAGTGAGGAGCTATTTTTGAATTACCACCTGTTTCTATGACACTTCATACATTCCATAATGTGGGACGTATGTTGAAATTAATATAATATCGTATTCACAACTGTAGCTTGCCGGCCGCTTGGAGCGCTGCTGATAAAGCGTATAACAAAAATCTGTGGAAGTGTCGTGACTGTATATGTTAGTCTGGTAGCAATATGTATTCACTAGAAATACTATACCCTTATCAACAGTGTTTTGTTCACTATTGACACTCAAATCTGTCGCGACAACATCTCTCGCGATCTGATCTCTTACACGCATTTACAGTAACTTTTTTAGAATAAAACCCGGAGGTTGCAACTCTTTTAGATTTACAGATTTTGAGATATATGAGGAGCTGAAGATTCTAACCTGGCGGACTTGGCAGAAGAGCAAAATAAATGGGGTAGCTATGCCTTACGCAAAACTACTCAGCTTCAACTAATTTCTAGTGACACACAACTGTCAAATTTCGATTAATTTACAATATTATCACTCGCAAACATACATATTATTGGAAATACCAGAATTAAAATGTTTAAACAAAATTTCGCGGTCCCTTGCTGCCTGCGTGGCGAACACTGCATGTCCCTTGCAAGGGCAAAGCGTGTCACAAGTTCTTCAGGGAAGGGCGGGTGTCGTTAGCCGGTGATGCACGGTCTGGGGCACCGTCCAGCTTGTTGGGGCGCTCATTTCCCAGAACCGTCGAGTGACAGTAAAGTCGTAGCCGCCGTGGTCTCCAGCGGAAATATCCATGGTCACCACCACAAAAAACTATACACTACTGGCCATTAAAATTGCTACACCAAGAAGAAATGAACATGATAAACGGGTATTCATTGGGCAAATATATTATACTAGAACTGACATGAAATTACATTTTCACGCAATTTGGGTACATAGATCCTGAGAAATCAGTAACCACAACAACCATCTCTGGCCGTAATAACGGCCTTGATACGCCCGGGCATTGACTCAAACAGACCTTGGATGGCGTGTACAGGTACAGATGCCCATGCAGCTTCAACACGATACCACAGTTCATCAAGAGTAGTGACTGGCGTATTGTGATGAGCCAGTTGCTCGGTCACTATTGACCAGACGTTTTCAGCTGGTGAGAGATCTGGAGAATGTGCTGGCCAGGGCAGCAGTCGAACATTTTCCGTATCCAGAAAGGCCCGTACAGGACCTGCAACATGCGGTCGTGCCTTATCCTGCTGAAATGTAGAGTTCGCAGGGATCGAATGAAGGGTAGAGCCACGGGTCGTAACACATCTGAAATGTAACGGCCGGTTTTCAAAGTTCCGTCGTTGTTGTTGTGGTCTTCAGTCCGGAGACTGGTTTGATGCAGCTCTCCACAATACCCTATCCTGAGCAAGCCTCTTCATCTCCACATAAGAACGGCAACCTACATCTGTCTGAATCTGCTTACTGTACCCATCTCTTGGTCTTCCTCTGCGATTTTTACCCCACACACTTCCCTCTAATGCGAACAATAAGTGACCGAGATGTGTAACCAGTGGCACCCCATACCGTCACGTCGTATGGCGATGACGAGTACATGTTTCCAATGTGCGTTCACCGCGATGTCGCCAAACACGGATTCGACCATCATGGTGCTGGTTCATCCGAAAAAATGACGTGTTGCCATTCGTGCACCCAGGTTCGTCGTTCGTACACCATCGTAGGCGCTCCTGTCTGTGATGCAGCGTCAAACACCCCGTTTACATGGCCTCCCAAACCGGATTTCGTAAACCGATTTCCCAATTCCGCTTTTGCTTGGTCATGTAAACAATCCAAAATCGATTCTGGAAATCCACTTCTGTAAAGCGGTTTTCCAGTTCCGCAATCGATTTTCGTGCTCATGTAAACGCAACCGATTTTGAAACGTTCTTGGTTTGTCAGATTGTGTTTTCTTATTAAGAATTTTCGGCATATATGGACAGACTGACATTTTCTACCATGAAATAAAAGTATAAATGTTACAGTGAGCATGAATACGTGTATGTAAGTAAAGAGAAATAGCAATTGTGCTGACTAAATAAGGAACTGAATCAGCTGTTTTTCAGCCGCCATTTCATGTGGGTTAGGAAATCCGATTCAGGCTATGCCATGTAAACACGACAGCGGAAAACGGTTTACGAAAATCGGTTTTCGTCTTACGGAAGATGTGTTACTTTTAAACGTACTGATCGGTAACCGCAGCCATGACTGCGAGCAGATAGTGCACGCTGCTACAAACGTCGTCGAACTGTTCATGCAGATGGTTGTTGTTTTGAAAACGTCCCCATCTGTCGACTCAGGGATCGTGACGTGGCTGCACGATCTGTTACAGCCCTGCAGATAAGATGCCTGTCATCTGGACGGCTAGTGATACGAGGCCGTTGGCATCCAGCACGGCGTTCCGTATTGCCCTCCTGAACCCACCGATTCCATATTCTGCTTACAGTCATTGGATCGCGACCAACGCGAGCAGCAATTTCGCGATACGATAAACCGCAATCGCGATAGGCTACAGTCCGACCTTTATCAAAGACGGAAACGTGATGGTACGCATTTCTCCTCCTTACACGAGGCATCACAGCGACTTTTCACCAGGCAACGCCGGTCAACTGCTGTTTATGTATGAGAAATCGGTTGGAAACTTTCCTCATGTCAGCAAGTTGTAGGTGTAGCCACCGGCGCCAACCTTGTGTGAATGCTCTAAAAAGCTAATCATTTGCATATCATAGCATCTTCTTCCTGTCGGTTAAATTTCGCGTCTGTAGCACGTCATCTTCGTGGTGTAGCAATTTTAATGGCCAAGAGTGCAAGAAAGAGTACACTGTCGTTTTTTGACCGATACCGCCCCCTTGTGATTCACTTCCTGCAGTATGGGACACTAGGGAAAGGCCAGCCAGCGTTACTCGCAAACCTTCACCAAGCGATCAAATCAAAACGGTCAGGCAGTCTCACCATGGGGTCCTTCTGCCCCTCGACAGTGCAAATTCTCATACGGCCAACACAGTCGCGACTCTCCTGCAGAAATTCAAATGGAAGGTTCTCGGCCACCTTCCAAACAGTCCAATTTTGGTGCCCTTAAAAACGCTCTGAAGGGCAAATGATTCGACTCGGACGACGAGCTCCAGCTGTATGTGCTGAACTGTTGCACGTTGCAGCCCCTGGAATTTTATGAGACAGCCGTTCACCGCCTTGTGCCACATGAGACAAGTGTCTCAATAGCCGGGGTCAGTATTTCTAACACAGAGATACTTTCATAATAAAATCTTTAAAAACAAAGCATTCTAGTGGTTACGATGAAATATCAACAAAGTTAATTAAATCGTGTTCTTGTACATTTAGCATAATTTTAAGTTATTTGTGTAACCAGTCTATTATAACGGGAACATTTCCTGATTGGCTAAAATATGCGGATATTAAACCTCTATTCAAGAAGGGGGATAAAGAGACACCATCAAACTACAGACCCATTTCACTTTTGCCAGCATTCTCAAAAATTCTAGCAAAGGCAATGTACAAGCAGTTTCTCAACCTGAAATGGCATATTGGCTAGAACACAGTTTGGATTTCTGAAAGGTTCCGATATCGAGAAGGCTATTTACACGTACAGTGAGAATGTTCTTAATTCATTAGATAATAAATTGCAAGCAGCAGGTATTTTCTGTGATTTGTCAAAGGCATTTGATTGTGTGAACCATAACATCCTTTTAAGTAAATTAGAATTCTATGGGGTCATGGGAAATTCTGCAAAATGGTTCAAGTCGTACCTCGCTAACAGGAAACAAAGGGTGTCAGTGCAAGTGACTAGTGAATTAAGCAAACAGTCATCATCGGATTGCGAAGAAATTACATGTGGCGTCCCACAAGGATCCATCTTAGGGCCATTGCTTTTTCTTGTGTACATTAATGACCTCTCATCAGTTACACTACCAGAAGCAGAGTTCATTTTGTTTGCAGATGATCCAAGTAGTGAAATAAAAAGTACGTCAAGCATAGTTATAGAGAGGTCTGCTAATGATACTTTCATGAACATTAATAAATGGTTTAAAGCCAACTCATTCTCATTAAACTTTGAAAAGACTCACTACATGCAGTTCAGAACATGTAAGAGATTTCCCACCAGCATATGCATTAAGTATGAAGAAGAGCAGATAGAAGAGTTTGACACTATTAAATTCCTGGGATTACAGCTTGATAATAAATTTAGTTAGGAGGAGCACACCACAGAACTGCGGAAACGACTCAACAAATCTGTATTTTCAATACGAGTGTTATCAGACATAGGAGACATAAAAATAACAAAGCTTGCATACTTTGCCTACTTTCATTCCCTAATGTCATATGGTATAATATTTTGGGGTAACTCTTCAAGTCAGTCAAAAGTCTTCAGAGTCCAAAAACGTGTAATACGTATTATTTGTGGAGTAAATTCCTGGACGTCCTGTAGAAGCCTCTTCAAATAACTGGGTATATTAACTACTGCCTCTCAGTATATTTATTCCTTAATGAAATTTGTCATAAATAATATAACCCTTTTCCCAACAAACAGCTCAGTTCATACATACAATACTAGGAATAAAAATGATCTACACAAGGACTTAAAAGCACTTACTTTAGTTCAAAAAGGGGTCCACTACTCAGGAACACACATTTTCAATAATTTACCATCAAGTATAAAAAATTTAGCTAGAAATAAAGATCAGCTTAAGAGGAACCTAAAAGACTTTCTAGTGGCCAACTCCTTCTACTTCATTAGTGAATTTCTAAATTGTACCAAATGATGCATGTACTCATACTATATTAGTATTATTATATTATCAGCTATATATATTTTAAAAAAGAAAAAAAACCTTAAAATGTATGTATCTGTATTTATGTTATTAGTATTATCTATTATTCAGCTTGTAAATTTTGTTTCTTGACATGTTCCACATTCACGAGGATCTCCTCAATATGGATCACGGAACGAAAAACTAATCTAATTTAATCAATTACATACAGAATGTCCCATATATCGTCAACACCTGCAAGGCTACTGCAACATCCTCTTCCCGTCCCCACCAGCCATCTGCCTGGACGCAGCCCCGAATCCTCCCGAAACCAGGTAAGTAAGCAGGTAACGGGTCGGAATACTCCCAAACAGAGCATTGTCTGCTAATGAGCTCAGCTCAGGGGCGCCCCTGGCTTCAGAAGTTTTGTTGAAATTGTTTCTATTGAATGCATGTCGTGGAGTGTTTATCAGCACTGCGCCCTATCAGCTGTTGCTATTTCAGTTGCTAAAGAGCTGAACTAAAATAAGAAGAGCACAATCATGAAGAAATGCCTCATAACAAAATTCAGAGGCAAGAAATCATTTCTCACCTAAAGAGGAAAGCCATAAAAGATAATTTTAAAGAGATCGCCAAAAATATTTTATCATTAGTTAAAATGAGAAGATACGAAAAATATAACTAAGAGAGATGTCAACAATTTTCGTAAATCTATTTACAAAGCTGGGCGCAAAATTCTGCCAAAACTGCCCACGAATGCTACACGAGTTCATAATGTTATCAACACGCTGAATGTGGAAATCACAGACGGGACAAAATTTTTATTACAAAATAAGACTGAGAGAAAAATGAGCATATTTTGTGATCTGCAAACCTTATAACATTAACGTAGTTGAATCTATGTTGATGGTACATTCAAGTGCTGTCAGCTGTTGACAATACTTGGGTTAGTTACTGGCCATTCCATTCCATTGGTCTTCTTTTTATTGAACGACAAGAAAACTTCGTCTTATCAGTATGTATTTCAAAGCATTGTTGATAAATTTTGTGATATAGGTTTGAAGTTTCCGCCATCAACAATGTTTTCTGACTTTGAAGAGAGCATAATGAAGGCTGGAAGTGAGGTCTTGCCTGATATTCGCATTTAAGGATGCAAATTTCATTTAACACAGAGCTGGTGGCGAAAGATACAAACATTGGGGCTTGCACATGACTACTAAGCAAAACATGAATTTGATAGGTTTCTGTCGAACATATTTGGTTGGCCTGTGCTGGCTCCTCATATGGCTGGCGACTGTGTTGTTGACGATTTCATGGCAGACATGTCTGCATCGGAAAAATTGCAAGCCTCTTGTGACTATTTAATAGAAACTTACATACAAGAGAATGCACTCTTTCTTCCATCCATGTGGGCAGAACCAAGTTATAACAGTCAACTCTGCTCCTGCAGGCATGACATTTACTAATTTCTTGAAGTGCTGAAACTAATTCACCTAAAACTAAGTATCGAAATAAGATAAAACTTTTAAACATACAATACACGCGAAATTCTTTTACAGCTTCCATTGGAACTACATACGCTTTGCCTTCTTGGAGTGTTCATAACGTTTAGAGCTGCTACCTGCTTGAAACAGAGGGATTCGGTCCCGTCGTTTTTCATACCCTTGTGTGCTTGGGAGGATAGGGTACCATTTTTCTGACCGCGCCCCCTTGCTCTGTCATACAGTGCTCCAGCAACACCTACCAAACATACGCACTCTGCTTTCGCACACACACTGAGATTGCATATTCTGCGTATGCCTTCGACGACTTACAGCACAAAAACACTCCACAACCATGACAGTCTCTTTCTCGTTTTAAATGTTCGCCGTTATTAATACTTGCAACACGGTTAGGTGGCTATCGAATATCTGAATAATTGATTCCAAACCGAGTGAGAAAGGTCCGTAACACCTGTAAGGCAAGTCACAGACACATCACACCGGGTCCACACTACTTCTGCGTTGCTGAAATGCTGACCGCACTAATAAGGGGCTAAACAACTTCGCTGGGCAGTGCCTGACGATGGAACAGGTCTTCGATTTCGATCCCTTATTTTTTCAACTCTGTTCATATTTGTTAGAATGAAAAATGGATTACGGCATCGTGGAGATAAACAGGATGATTTTTTTCCACCTTGTACAATGGGGATTGATCGAGGAGAGGATACGGAACAGAAAAGGTCTAATAAACTGCTAATGTGTGGTTGCAGAGACTTCTCTCTAAATAAGCACAGTACCATGAAGCCGCACCTAACATTATGCGTTGAAAATGGTTTTCAAGTGCTTGTACGCATACGTATTCATGATGCCTTTCATATGCGAGCTCTTAAAATTGCAGTGGTGACAACGCTGTATGGATACGCTGCTCCAGTGTCTCCACACCTGGAATGGGCTCTACAGACTCGATACCATTGATATGGCCCCATAACCAGAAATTGTAGGGCTTGAGATCCGGAGAGTCAGCAGGCCAACTCGACCTCCTCGTCCGATCCATCGACCAGGGAAGAAATGTTTGACACGCTTCCGGACGTTAACGGTAAAGTGGACTGGAGCGCCATCATGTAGCAGCCGTATAGCCCTCCGAATCATCTGTGGCACATTATGACCACCAGTACCAGCCTCTAGGACAGGGATGCTCAACCCATCGATCGCGATCGACCAGTCGATCGCTATGGTTTTACGAGTCGATCTTTCAAAACGTATGTCTGATATGTGCTGACCTCCAAAATACCAGTTTGTTGACAATGAATGTTCAAAATGTTAAAATGTTTGTAAATCTATCGGACCAAACTGCGTCGTCATCAGTCCGTAGCTTACAAACTACTTAAACCTAGGTAAACTAACCTAAGGACAACACACACACCCATGCCCCAGGGAGGACTCGATTAGACTGTACTCGAACCTCCACGGCGAGCAACCGCGCGCTCCGCAGCGAGACGCTTTAGACCGCTCGGCTACTCCACCGCGGCGACAATGAATGTTTCGTGCTGTATTTGTAGGCGGTACATCTGACAACGCCGGCTCCGCCCCCTTTGGTCTCCTTGTGCATATCACCGCCTTAACGTTCGCTGCAGGCAACAATCCTTCCTCTTTCAGAATACAGAATCACCGCAAGCCGGATCGGCAGCGTTCACCTGCCGGCGCATTGGTGTTGCTAATTGTTATCAATGAAATTACCCACCCAGGATCGTCATATCACCCGATTTGTCTTGAAAGTGCCCTCTGCTTCAAAAGTAATTGCCAAAAATTCTTACATACCATAAAAATGATCATAAATTACATGAAAAATTAAAAATCAAGTATTTTACTTACCTATTATGAGCTTCTTGGAGCTGAGCGACGCTGTACACAATATTTCCTCGTCATTTCGAAAGAAACACGTCATATTCCCTCTTTTTAAGCAATCAGTGCTACATTTATGTGTTGCAGGTAAATTACGTGAGGCAAGAAATTGAGGAGGATGCAGATTTTCTATAGATTTTGCACTAGCACTTGCTTTGCGCAGCCACTTATGCATTTAGTGAAATAAAAGCGCTGTCGCTTAATAACTGCACTATTACTGACCACAAGTACTAACCGCACCAGAACATTCAATCTACAAGTCCGGCAAAGCTGTGAGACACTGCTGTCACAAGCTGAATAAGCAGGTTTACAACTTTACAAGTTGCGACACAAACTACAGAAGCAATAGCAGAGAAACTGGGAAATTCCCTGGCTCACTGCACAATAAAACAAACGCCAGAATTCCGATGTCCTCACACCGCGTCTTTAACTATATTCAAAAAAGGTAAAGACCATCTTCAGGATTGCAACTCCATTGATGTCGTGGAGCTCGGTAGGTGCATCACTGGAAGGCTTCCAGGCCAAACAGGAATTAACTGATGAAATTGTAAATGATATCTTCCAGAAAGTTATTAAGTGGTTCTCTACAAATGGACTCTCATTAAACTTTGATAAAACCCAGTATATACAGTTTCATACAGTAAATGGCATGACACCATTAATAAATTTAGACTTTGAACATAAATCTGTAGCTAAGGTAGAATATTCAAAATTTTTAGGTGTTTGCATTGACGAGGGACTGAATTGGAAGAAACATATTGAAGATCTCCTGAAACGTCTGAGTTCAGCTACTTATGCTATCAGAGTAATTACAAAATTTAGTGATATAAATCTCAGTAAATTAGCTTACTACGCCTATTTTCATTCACTGCTTTCATATGCGATCATATTCTGGGGCAATTCAACATTGAGTAAAAAAGTATTCATTGCACAAAAGCGTGTAATCAGAATAATTGCTGGAGCCCACCCAAGAGCATCCTGCAGACATTTATTTAGGGATCTAGGGATACTCACTGTAGCTTCACAATATATATATCCACTCATGAAATTTGTTATTAACAATCCGACCCAATTTAAAAGTAATAGCAGTGTGCATAGCTACAACACTAGGAGAAAGGATAATATTCACTATTCAAGGTTAAATCTAACTTTGGCTCAGAAAGGGGTGAATTATGCTGCCACAAAAGTATTTGGTCACTTACCAAGTAGCATCAAAAGTCTGACAGATAGCCAACTAGTATTTAAAAAGAAATTAAAGGAATTTCTGAATGGCAACTCCTTCTACAATGTAGATGAATTTTTAGATAAAACTTAAAAAAAATAAAAAATAAAAATAAAAAAATAAAATAAAAATAAACAAAAAAAATCCTTAAAATATTGATTTTCAAGTATAGACAACATTTACTAAACTGACACGTTCCACATCATTACGAAATGTCGTATATATGATCTATGGAACAAGTATTAATCTAATATAATCTAATGGAGTTGCATTCCTGAAGGTGGTCCAAGAAAAGGTTGGGTCGGTTGGGTTGTTTGTTTGGGATAGAGAGACTAAACTACTGAGGTTATCAGTCCCCCGGTGGGGAGGGGAAGGAGTGAGGATAGGAAGGGAGGGGAGGGGGAAAGGAAATGCAGTCCGGGAAGTAAAGAAGGAAGGAAGGCTGCATTAGCTCAGGGCCCCCTACTCACGAAAGAACCGTGAGCCCCCTGGGGGGCCCAAGAAAAGGACCGTAACTAGTAGATTAAATAAAAATTATGCACTCTAGGGTGTTTTTTATATATAAATTTAAGTAAAAGAGTGCTGTTATCCCAAAAAATGAAACAAAAATGTTTCCAAAAATATGTGATAGTCAGTCTTTCTTTTCCACCTTCAAAAACAACTCAGAAATAATATCAGACACACGCCTTTCTCACGACCAACTGCAACAAGAAAAGTGGAATTAATGGCAGAAAATAAAAAGATCTACTGATAACAGATTTGCAATCCTACTTGTGTTTCTTATTGCAGGTAGACGAGTCAGTAGATGATTTTGACCTTGAAAGACTCTACACGAGAAGATTTTTACAATGCATTCAGATCTTTCATTTCTGATTTGACAATACAGAAACTTGCGTCCATTACTAGTGACGGAGAGTGTAGCATGGTAGGAAAACACAAAGGATTTGTTATCTTGTGTACGAACAACGACTCTTTTCCACCTTTCTTTATCTATCATTGTATCGTGCATCAGCAAGTGCTTTGTGGACAAGTTTTGAAAATAGCACATGTTATTAGTATTGTCACAAAAATTGTGAATTCAATTCACTCACAGCCACTACAGAGAAGAAAATTTAGAGTGCTATTAGAGAATTATCAGGAACACACATTAATGAACGTCACTGGTAGAACTACGTACATGTCAGTACCTCTTAAAACAGCATGCTGTTAATGTCTTATACTGTAAGACAACAAAAAGTAACGAATTTTGATGTATTTATTTTTAATTTTTTAGAATGGCCATAATCTAAACCGCCTCTTGGTAATGAGCGTGACAAAATAGGTTAATATTTCTCGGGTTAAGTCGGTAGATCTCTGTATAGACTACATTTCTCATAGTAGATCTCAAGCCTAGAAAGGTTGAGCACCGCTGCTCTAGGAGGAAACTATGCATAATGTTAACAGTGGTTGCGTAGTCGCGAATTAGCCAGCAGTCTCTGTAACAAAGTATTATTGAATGAATGGCCATTTGCATGGAAAAAATGTATTTCTGAACATAAGTTCATTAGAACTTTTTTTCTGTATCCTCTCCTTGCTCAATCCCCAGAGTTTGTACACGATGGAAAAATCATGCATTTTACATCCTAAAAAACATTAACAGAGTTGAATAGAAATGAGGGATCGACATCTAAGACCTGTGCCACTGCCTAGCATACTTGTCTTGTGTTAACTTTGAATCTATTAAAAATATTAAACTTTTTGGAAGTTTCTGTAGGAATGGTGAAGATCATTTCTTGGATAAAACCTTTTTTTAATTTTTTCACGTAACATAGCAGCTATTCTACTATTTATAGAAGCTATTTCTACACCTCTAACTAAACACAACGTTGTATTCTGATGATCCCACTAGATGCACTGCGCCGGGCGCAGTGGCCGAGCGGTCTGCGGCGCGCCAGTCACGGTCTGCACGGGCGCTGCGGTCTGGGGTTCGAATCCCCCCTCGGGCATGGATATTTGTGCCGCCCTTAGTGTTAGCTAGTTCATAAGTAGTTTGTAAGTTTAGGGAATGATGACCCCGTAGTTAAGTCCCATAAGCTATACAAACATTTATTTCAGATGTACTGCAGAATGCAGCACAGCAGCTGATCTGAAATTTAAGATACGCAGGACCATCTCAAATAGAGTACATTTTAAATACTTTTCGAGATGGGCCAAGCAATGTACATACAAATCTTTGCTTCCAGTTAGGTAATACCATGTTTTAGTGAGGGTAGTGTATAGAATCGGTGAGTGATGATCAAATGTTTGTATAGTTTATGGGACTTAACTACGGGGTCATCAGTCCCTAAACTTACAAACTACTTATGAACTAGCTAATACTAAGGACAGCACAAATATCCATGCCCGAGGGGGGATTCGAACCCCCGACCGTAGTGGCCGTGCAGACCGTGACTGGAGCGCCTCAGTCCCCTCGGCCACCACGGCCGGCGGTGAGTGATGATACCAAGACATTTATATTTGAAGACAAATCAATCTCACATAACCGGTATAAACAGGCAACACTAACCGCGATTAGTTTGTAGCGCGACTGCCATTTACTATTTATATTAAATAGCAGCGACAGCAGTGAAAGCGGAACTCACTGTCGTCAAAAACGTGGTTGGTAATTTAAGCAAACAGGGACAACAAGCGTTGACTCAGAACAAACAGTCATTATGAAAGACTAGCTGCAAGTACCCGGCTTTGCCCGGGTTTAAAATAAGGTTTTCTGTAGAAGCGTACAAAACCGTTTATTTGCATGTAATAAAAGGGTACATCTATGCTGAAGCAATGTGATGAACAACACTTTTGGCAGTTCCATTTGGAGTATGTTCAAAAAGATTTTCGTCTTTGCCCACTCTGGAGCAGGCCACATATAACTGTCCATGAGAGAAGCATGGTGTCTGCAAATCGACAACAAATGTATAGAGATTCCAATTGAAGTCTGTAAGGAAAGTTACTCTCCCCCATGCACCGAACGAAATTTTATGTAGACAGTAACCTTCATCTTGTTTTCAAGGTCAGGTGTACAAAATTTCATCAAGATCAGAGCAAAACTGTGGATTTTGCGAAATCCATAAGTACTCTCCACTATGCATTGAACGAAATTTTATGTTGACAGTGGCCTTCCTCTTGTTTTGAAGGTCAATAGTGTAAAATATCATCAAGATCAGTGCGAAGATATAGATTTACATGGACACATTGAAAACCCACTTTCAGTTTTTCTCAAATTTTCCGGTTGGTTTTCCAAAAATGGAACGAAACCTGTTTAAGAACCTTCCCCATGTAATTTTGTGTACGTGCACGTTATTTGGTTGTCTGGATCTTGAGTTATACGAGAACAGACAGACAACAAACGCGTCTTATAAGTGTAGAGATATTGAATCTCAAGTCAAACGCCAGGTTGCAGAACTTCACAGTAACCGTGGACGAATGAAGCGTGACACCGATCAGATGACAAAGCGGTTCGCCATGAGAACCAAACAAAGTGCATCAGACTGAGGCGGACGGAGGAGCCGCTTCAGGCTGACAGTAATTCCACACAAGGGCGTTCGGAGGGCCGTCCAACCAGAACCACCACCGAAAGAGGATACAGCTGGCCGAGGGCGACATGTAATTACATGTTTGTCTTCAAACACTTCCTCCCTGTTCAGAGTTTCCAGACTTACAAGGAGAGCTATAATTCGCTACATCCGCTGAAGCGTGGATTGCGCAGTTCGACAGAACAATTCCGCCCATCTGGTCACTTGCGTGTAGGCTTGAATTTATCTGTGGATACTGGTGGCAGACATCTGTGTCTCATACCAGTAATTCAAAAGGCATGCATTCCTCAATACGAACTGGTCTAGTACCGCCCAGGAGAGGCTAAGGAAAGAAATCGTCAACACAAATGAACTTGAACCTTCAAAATGCAACAACATGCTGAAATTCTTTGACCGCCCGTACACACAGCAGGTAATTTTGCGGCATTGCATCACAAAATTCCCAGGTGACACACAGGATAAGCTAGTGGGAAGGTGCCCGGAGTCTGTGGAAACCTTCTGAAGTACTCTCGTTGAAGTGGATTACACCAAGGAAATTAGAAGTCGGCGTGAGACAAATAGCGGCGATAACCACCAAAGGACGAGAGAACACGATAACAGGTGGAGGGGGGAATAAGGTGAAAATGACCATTTCTCCAGAGGTAAAGGACAAAAGAACGACAATTAGCAAAACTGGGGAAACTCGTTTAACCAGGCAATGCCTCGTCCAATGAGCCATCGGGCCTTAATGCCAACAGCAACTGGAGAAACCTGAGCGGCAATGCAAACTGGTAGACACCTCGATGCTCACGGCCAGTGGAAATCGTAGAGATCCGCGCCCCAAACCCTGCAAACATTGCAACACACGGACAGCCCAGAAATTTACGGGTTGCCTCAGTGGCACAGGAGAGATGCTCCAGCAGGAGAAGGAAACCCCACAAAGAACAGACGTACACCTAACTCTCAGCGTCACAGTAGGTGACACTCTGCTGACTGCCATATTGGAAGCGGGAGCCAAATTACCACTGTATCGGAAGACGCATACACAAATTGTGTGGCGAAGCGTTACTGGCCTACCTTCACCATGCAAAAGACCAAAGTGAAAGAAACGCTCGCAGAAAAGCACATCGAGTTTTCTATGCAAACTCGAATGACGCTCTATTGCCAAGGGCATGAGGAAGAATTTATTTAACCTTCTTGTGGTTCATTCGCTGTCCATAGACTTAATTATCGCGATGGATGCACTTACCCAATACCAGGCTGTTCTTCAGTAGCTGACTAAGGGAGGGGGCGCAGGGGGAGGAACGCGCTGGGCCTCTCGCCTTGGGGGCCCTCCAAATGCCTCGAATCACAGAGTAACATATACAGAGAAGAAACCCCTCTAAACCACTGTCCTACGCTCCCCTCGTAGTTCCGTAAGATGCTAGCAGGTGTCAGGCGGTACCCTGGCTTAGTACCGGTAGACCACACTAGAGGCACTTCTGAGGGTGCCTCTCGCACGTCAGAGGGTAGCGTGGAGGGGAGGCTGAGGGGAGAGCTCGTGCCGCCTGCCACGAGGCCACGGCTGTGTCCGGCTTGCTGGCGTTTGAGGGGAGGTGGTGGTGGGGACAGCCGCTACCTGCCGCCTGCTCTGGTCAGTTTAAAGGGCTGCTTCTGACCGCAGCGCCATCATGGGGCATCTTACGGAACTGCTTCAGCACCCCCGCCCCGCACTCCTGAGCGTGGTGCCGGGCCCTTAGGCTGGTATTACACTATCAAATTATTTGTCAAAGAATTCGACAAAGAAAAATTGGACGTAGTGTAATGGGAACATCGTCCAATATTTCATCCAATCTAAGGCCTCGGCCTAGATTTCATCAAAGAAATGAGAAATGTGACCGCTTGGAGCGCTAGTAGTATACAGCTTCGTTGCCACTACAGCTGTTTTATTTGGAGGTTAAATATCTGACATTACTTGGACATAACGTTCGTATTCGTAAACATGGCTAGTAGTGGAATGTTTGTGTAGTGTTTTCTAGCAACAACAAAATTTTAAAAAATCAGATGGGGCGTTGTATAACAGGTGACAAGGACAATTCACTGTCCGTCACGTCAATTCGCGTAGCCCAATACCCTGCAACGAAAGTAAGGTTCAGTTACAATCCGTGATGTAAAAAAGTCATTATATACTATCGGAATTAAAGAAGTAATACCTCTAAATCTTAATACGGCCGAAGCACATTTTGAATATATGATTTTGGTAACGTGGTGTGCTAAGTTCTGGGAAATGAAACAACTTTCAAAACATCGACATCTGTTCGCAAGCGAATCTATGTACATATAAATACGTCAGCCAATTTTTGTAAGGAAATAAATAGAGCCTATTTACTTTATCAGCAATGTTTCCCCCCTTACATTGTTAATAACGTCATAAACAATTTAGATTACCGGTATCCTCTTTGTCAGTGCTCACATTTTCCATTTAAAACGTTATTTAATGAAACTTGCTTTATCAACTTAACAATTTTATTCGTATACACTGAGTCAGCCTTTTTGTTACTCTATTGTAAACTGTGAAGGATGAAGAGCGACAAAATAATTAGCAGTGAACGGCCTGGCTGTTCTGCCGTCGGCATAAAAAAGGAAAATCCTCCCGGTCCCGTAACAAATTTTATTTATCTCGCTCTGACACCCACGGTTTCATCCAAGTGCGTTTCTTTTTCTTTTTTCCCTCCTTCTCTTCTAAATGCTGACACAACGTAACTGTAGTATAAACAATAGCTGAGCATTACACCGCCATTTTGAAGCAAATTTGACAAAATATTGGATGATAGTGTAATACCCCCTTTTGCGTTTCATCCAATTTCTTTGTCAAAAATATGACCAATATTTCATCCAATTTTTTCGTCCAATTCTTTGTCCAATAATTTGATGGTGTAATACCGGCCTTACAGAGGTTTCCCATCTGTATATATTTGTCTGTGTTCGAATGCGCGTTACGCCCCCCCCCCCTTTTGAGTGCCCTTTTCGTTCTTGGGCTTACAAATCTCTAAAGCTACTTCTTTTAGACTGCCCCTTGCCTCTCTACCAGGGGGACCTTCAAATCTCAAAATTACTTTGTTATAGTGATACATGTATTTCAAAGGGGCTGGGAGTGGGGGACTCATTTTGTTTTGCCGCCGCCCTGAAGCTCCGACAGCCTTAGTCCGCCACTGCTGTTCTTGATATTGGAAGGGGTGAGCTATTCCTTCAAAAACGTGGAACAATAAAGATTATATTTGAAGAGCAGGCTACACCTGTGTAGTGTTTGAGTATCGCCCAGTGCACGGAAGAAATCAGAACAAATGAGGAGTCACCTCATGACTCTCTGTCTCAAGATATCATGCAGGAAGTGGTACAGATAATGAAAGGTAGGATTGCAACCATAATAGATGTGTTTGCGCCAATCAAGGAATAGCTAACTGATGTACTTGCCCACAACGCGCAAGTATTTCTACCAAAAACAGGAGCAATACGTAATTTTGAGTACGCATTTCAGGTCCTGGGCTATCGAAAATTCTTAGTTCCCCCGTACTCCATTCTTATAGTGTATCAGGAGAGGGTGGCCCATGAAGTAGAATGCATGCTGGAGTAAGGGATAATAGAATCAGTCACTTCCACATACAATTCCCCACAAAGGATTGTAGAGCAATGTGACAGTTCGGTGCGTTTAACGTTGGACTCATGACTGATAAATATAGTGGTAGAGTCAGAACGTATGGAGGAATTACTGCAAAATTTTCATAGGGTCAAAGTCTTTACGTCATTGGATCCCAGATACAGCTCCTGGCAGATCAAACACCACCCAGCCTGCTGACAGTATACTGCTTTCCTGACCTTTTGACACTGCTACCAATTCAAGCACCTGCCCTTCGGGATTAATGTGTCCACTGCCACATTTATCCGAGGACTAAACAGTATCCTCTCAGAAAACACGACACAACGCATAACCATCCTTGTGGATGACCAGCTGATAGCTGAACCTATATGGGAAGAACGTAATACTGTGTTAGGGGAGCTCCTTGACACATTCCGCATAGTCAACACCAGTAAGTCTCGCATAGGCCTGCCAGAGGTCAAGCTCCTCGATCACATAATCACAGGGGAAGGTATCGCACCTGACCCAGACAAATTGGAAGCACTGAAGCAGTTCGCAAGGCTGGCCTCAAAAAGAGCGCTTAGAACTTTCTTAGGAATAATTAACTTTTTTTAAACACTTCATTCACCTGGACAAACTAGCAACACCTGTCCTCTGTAGGCTAATGGGAAAGAATACTGCATGGCTGTGGGATGAGGAAGCAGAGAAGAGGCGTTAATTAATGCCCCAACCTGGCAGAGGATTTTTGCATGGCGACTGATAGCTCCTACACTGGACTCAGCATCATGATCTTCCAGGAAAACATGGAAGGGAACAATAAGTAAGGTACATAAGACAATCACATTCAGAAGCAGGGTGCTCACCAAATGCGAATGAAACTACTCAGCAATGGAACTAGATGCTCTTAACAGTTGTTTGGGCATTCGAAAAATTCAGTTTCCTCCTATACAGAAGAATAATTCGAGTATACAAGGACCACAAGGCCCTCGAGTTCGTGATGTCAGCTTGGCTGAGGAACAAATGTTTGACTCGGTGGGTGTGAGCTCTTCAAGAGTAAGACTTCATTCCAATGTCATTGCCAACGCACTCTGAAGGTCGCCTACAGGAGGAAGAACTACCAGTAGAAGAGGAGTACTTTTTGCTCTTCTATATGAAGCAGGTCGCCTTCGAAAATGACCTCACAGCGACACTTAATAACATGACTAGGAAGCAAGACAAGGACCCCGAGCTACGAGACTTCTGTCAGTTTTATTACATGAGAAAAGGCATCCTTTACCATAACGGCCGAGACCAGGACGGGTCATGGAGAATATGTATTCCGAATGAACTTATTAAAAAGCTTATCTGGAATACACATTTGAGGTATGCACACTTTGGGACGTGAAAATGCTTCCTAAAGCTACGGATTGTGTGCTACTTCAAAAACATTGAAAAAAATATGATGAGAGTATTTTCCATATGCAAGTAGTGTCAAAAGGCGAAACACACCACAGTCACCATGAAAGGGCTCCTGCATCCAATCATATAAATGGATTCAGGCATCATGCGGCGGTAGATCCACTGGGACTGTTGCCATGTACTACACACGGGTACTGTTACGTCTTCATAGCCATCAAACTGACCTCTAAGTATGTTACCCTAACGGTCCAGCGTAAAGCAACTGGTCTGACCGTCAGTAAGGCATTAAAACAGGACTTTCTGACAGAGGTTGGGCATGTTGAAAACATTATCTCCGACAGTGGCCCACAGTTTAGATCAGCAATTTGGAAATCAACATTACGGCGCCACCGCATAAAGCCCATATTTGCTTCCGCCAGACACCCTCAGTCGAATCTGCCAGAACGAGTGATGAAGGACCTGGGAAACCTTTACCAACAGTCTGTGCAAAAGGCATGCCACATGGGATGTCTTTTAGAGATTTGCAAGAAGTCATTAATGAGTTACCCCACGGTGTGACAAAAGTGTCTCCCATCACTACCTTAAAACACGTCTGGCAGAAATCCGTGATGCACGAAGTGGTGGAATATTCACTCAGCAAAAGGCCTCTGTTTAGGAGGGCAAGTGTTGATTTAACGCTGAGGCAACTATGAATAGCTATTCAAAAGCGGAAAGAAAAGTGGGACCAAAGGATCCAAACTAGGGCCTTTCAGGTTGGCGAAAAGGTATAACTGAAAAATTTCCGTCTGTCAAACTGATAAAAGAAGCTGTGCCATTAATTTTATCCAGATTATCCAGCTTTACCTCGGTTTAAAATAAGGTTTTCTGTAGAAGCGTACAAAACCGTTTATTTGCATGTAATAAAAGGGTATAGACCTATTTATGTTAATTAAAGTACTCGCCCCCATGCACCGAACCAAATTTTATGTAGACAGTAATCTTCATCTTACTTTCAAGGTCCAGTGTAAAAAATTTCATCAAAATCGGAGAAAAACTGTGCATTTTGGCGAAATCCATAAGTACCCTCCACCATGCACTGAACGAAATTTTATGTAGACAGTGTTCTACCTCTTGTTTTGAATGTCAATTGTGCAAAATTTCATCAAGATCAGTGCGAAGATATAGATTTACACGGACACATTGAAAACGCACTTTCGCTTTTTCTCAAATTTTCCAGTTGGTTTTCCAAAAACGGAACAATACCTGTTTAAGAACCTTCCCCATGTGCACCAAATATAACGTTATTTGGTTGTCTGGATCTCGAGTTATAAGAGAACAGACAGACAGACAACAAATGCGTCTTATAAGTACAGATATATGGGGCCGCTACAATGAGGAGAATGGCACACTTCAGTGCATCAGAGCTTGAGACAATCAAAATGGGCAAAGGGTGAAGTCGTCCACATGAGTACGAAACGAAATCCGTTAAACTTTGTTTACAAGATAAATCAACCAAACTGAAGGCCGTAAACTCCACAAAATACCTAGGAATTACTATTACTTCAGACTTAAACTGGAAAGAACACGTAGATAATGTCGTGAGAAAGGCGAACCAGAGACTGCGTTTTATTGACAGAACCCTTAAAAGACGCAACAGAACTACAAACGAAACTGCATACACTACCCTTGTCCGTCCATTTTTGGAGTATTGCTGCCCAGTGTGGAATCCTTATCAGGTGGGCTTGACGGAGGACATCGAAAGAGTCCAAAGAAGGGCAGTTAGTTTTGTATAGCCACGATACAGGGGAGACAGCGTTATGGAAATCATACAGGATCTGGGATGGGAATCATTACAACGGCGCTTATCGCTGCGGCGTGGGCTACCTACGAAACTCCAATCGCCAACATTCTCCTTCGAATGCGAAAATATATTATTGACTCCCACTTACATAGGAAGAAATGATCATCAGAATAAAATACGAGGAATCAGAGCTCGAACGGAGAGATGCAGGTGTTGTTTCTGCCCGCGCGCTATTCGAGAATGGAATGGGAGATAAATAGTGTAATGGTGGTTCGATGAACTCTCTTCCAGGCACTTAAATGTGATTTGCATAGTATCCCATGTAGATGTCACTTGGGGTACAACCACAGTCTAAAATAAACAGTCACGACACTCCTGCAAATTTATGTTGTACACTGCGAAAGCAGCGCTCTAAGCGGTCGGAATGCTACATTTCTGAATACGATTTTTGACGAGTGCGAATAGTATCGTTTATATTGATTTTAACATACTTTTTACATTGGGGAACGTATGTAGTGTGATAAAATAGGTAATAACTTAAAAATATCTCCGCCTTCGTCTTTCTCAGGTTTCCTAAGATCACTGATAAGATACGAAACGATACATTGTAGCATAGTTTATTTACAATTATCTCGTAACCTACAGGCTTTAACTGAATAATTTCATTTACTATTAAAAATAGAAAATTGAATAAGAACACCAAAAGACTTGCCCTTTGGCAGAAAGACGCCGCTTTTGCGCTCAAGAACGTTAACGTTTCTTCTGTATAATTCCAGTAAAATCCGTGAGAGTGGGAGGTAGGAAGCGAATATAGAATGCAATAACTAGAGAATTTAATATAGCCGCGGTGTAGTAGCCGAGCGGTCTAAAGCGTCTCGCTGCGGAGCGCGCGGATGCTCGCCGTGGAGGTTCGAGTCCTCCCTGGGGCATGGGTGTGTGTGTTGTCCTTAGGTTAGTTTACCTAGGTTTAAGTAGTTTGTAAGCTACGGACTGATGACCGCGCTGTTTGGTCCGATGGGTTTACAAACATTTGAACATTTTTGAATTTAATATACCAAATCAGACACCACAACTGTAGCTGAAGCACAAACGTCACAGGTTTTGCAAGAAAACGAAAATAGCAATCAAACTGATTTCAACAAAGAACAATCTAATTCCACAATCGTTGCTACAGCTGAACCACAAACGGCAAGAATCTTCAAGCCATTGTCTTCTTAACCTAAAGTAATCACACTCAAAAGAATATGCGCTTACAAGAAAGACGAGTAACGCCTAAAAATGTGTGAAACATTAAACTCCATACCGAATTGATACGTGTAAAAAAAACTCCTTGTCATAGTACGAACAGACTATAATAGATATTTATATTTCTCTTACGTTCATGTTCTACTTACTTTAAGCAGAATAAGCTGCAAATGTACACATATTCGTAAGTATTTGTTTATCACGAAGTTCTTCGTTATACCACTGAATCAGGTAAGTTCGGCTGCTTTTACATTAATTTCGGTATTATGTATGTCTCTTGGTATTTAACTAATGCTTGTAACTCAAACATTATACTATCTACTTCCTTAATAACGTACATAAATAATTACAAGCAAAGATGACGCTTTTGGCGGCTAGCCCACCGCTAGGAGCGCTAGTGTCATTGCAACTGTCAGTTGGTAACAACTTTAACAGCAGTGAGTGTCGCGACTGTATATGTTACCCTGTGGTACAACCAACCTGCCACGTCACGCCCTTCGTAGAGTAAGATATTTTAAATTTTTGTTATTGTTGTTGTGTACTAGTTCTGTGTAGGATAAAAATAATTTTAAGGTGTTGCTATTTTTATGTATTTTTCTTTTAATATAGCATTTCTTGGTTTTGTTCTTCTCATTTTTTTTGGATTAGTTTTGTATGTGATCTCCATGAGGAGTTGAGGTTGTTAGACCGTGTTGTCACGATTGGCAGCATGTCAAAATCGCTCTTTGGTTTCTTATTGTTCCACCTCCCACCCTACGTTTGCTGTTCATGACTTTAACAAGCAATCCAGCCACACTGACATACCTCTCTGGTGTCTCCCTCTCTCTGGATTCGAGGTGTACCTGGGGCGCATAGCGCACACCCCATTGTCGTCTTTGAGAGACTGTATCGCTAGAGTTAGTTTCGACGCGTCACAGGTGTTGTAGAAAGAGGAGGAGACGAGTCTCTGTGTATCGGAGACGACGACTGTCATGGGGAGATGAGGAAAAGCAGAAGAGCCACGTCAGGGAGCACAATAAGGGGGATAGCCACTAATCTCTCTGCTTAGCCTGATTACAGCGAAGCTGACAGACCAGAGGAGAGCCATGAGCTACATGAGGTGCAGATCTCAAACCACGGGTATCCTACGTAACAGGAACTGCATCAGCGGTACCAAACATTAAGGCAAGTGCTGCCATCTGCCAGTAGCAGACGCTGTAATATAATGGTGCTGCGCTGCCAAACGCCACCGACCCATCAACAGCGGATATGTTAGGAGCTGGAGCCCCGCCTTCCATATACACTACACAACTCCTCACAGGGAAGACAACCATTCAAATAGGGTGAAGGCATTAGTTTTATACCGTCATGACGTTAATTCATAATACTTTAATAGATTTCTTTGGGGCCCCGGTATTAGATCATAGTAGTGTTTGGCCAGTGTTAGATTATAATTAACAACAATCAATATGAAATCACGTTTTTTTTTCTTTTATTCTGTATAAGTGTATGTAACTGCATGTGGTTGTCTTTGAGTGACCACAGCCAAAGACTAAAGTTGCAAAAGATTAGATTCGGGTGCAATGTGGATATGAATACTTCTATAGCATCAAGTAATTAATAAGATATAATGCCGAATGTGTCGGTTACAGTAGAAAGAAAGAATTTATCAACATTCGGAGGATTATAAATACTGCAACAACAGTAAGTGACTGACGCAAAGGGCGTACATATCCGAGGTCTACGAGAAAGACAGGCCGCGGCGCGCATGTCATATCACGTGATCAAGTGAGGCCTGTGCCGACGCGATCGCTACACAGGCCTCACTTGATCACGTGATATGACGTGCGCGATCACATCATCTCTCCTTTGACAAAACATATGCCAGTCCTCAGCAGTAAGGCAGTGGAAATGTGAAAGACAATTTCTGATAGTTTTCATTGACATTAACTTGTATAACATCTGTATAAGAGTAAATTTCAACGCCATTCCCAAGGAAATGTGTGTGTTTGTGTGTGTGTGTGTAGAACGCTTCTACGATTTTGGAGACTAATGAATAGAAGTGTGTCACACCTAGCGATGAGCAAATGACATATACGAGTAGTAGAGCTATGCCGAATCTTGCACACTAATTGGTGCTTCGTATGTACAGTTATGTACACGAACTATATTCACAATGTTACAAGCCAAATCCGTATATATGATGTCATCGTGCTTCTCCCCTCTTCAAGCCACACTTCTTTCTTGGAAATTGGACAATCAGTGAGCTTCCGAAGCAACAACGTTTGCAACAAATTAAATTATTTAAAATACTTATAAGCCACCTCCCCTTGAGCAAATCAGAAAGCTTCTAAACCAAAAGCACACATCTTTCAGTCTTCTTCAATCACAGCTAAGAATTTTGCCAACCCTTAAAACGAAAAAGTTTATCACAGCTTCCTGTATTAAGTATGATACCTTTCTTGGTGGCGATTGTGTATTATTTACACATCACTGCCTACACTTTCACCAGCAAAAAGTTATGCTCATCAATAAATTTCATCTCTCTCTCTGTATGTCATCTGTAAAAATTCGTTTGCTTCAGAACTTTAATTTATTTATTTAATTATGTTCTTTTATTCTGAAGTCAGACACTAAAGCCACAGTACTTCCTTTCACACTCAATATTGCTAAGTCTATGATGTAATGCCCTCACAGATAATCATTTCTAGAAACGTATAAGAATTCTGTAATAAATATAGAGTCTGTACTCTCCAGTTCCAGGGGGAGGTAAATGCCCCCTCTTGCCTCTGCAGGAATAAATACAGAATGTAGGAAACATTACAGTGAATCATGCATACCATTTATTTATATCAGATGGTGGGGAAGATGAGATGGACAGGGACTGAGAGGATGGAGGAGGGAGGAGGAAGAGGAGGATGAGGAGGAGGTGGTATCTATAGGAGGGATAAGAGATGGACAGAGAGCCACAAATAACCGTGCAATCATTTACCTTCCTTTCAGGCGCTTTTTATAATTTGATATTCGGTCAAGCAAAACTGTTTCTATAATGTGAATAAGTGAGTTGTGAGCGACTTGAGTTCTGTCGGCTTTTCCTATTGAACTGGTCTTTTTCTGTTTTGTGTGATTTGCTGGAATGCAAGTGGCTTGTGTTGGGAAGTTCCAAGATATACCTTTTGTGATGGTACATAAGTGTGTTTAGTAATTTTGGCATTAAGATATTTTTTAAATAATTAACCATTTAACTGTGGACAACACAGCAGGGAGTTAGTAATGGAATAATTTTAATTCCAAAGAAAGTAGCTACTACCATATATGAATATTACCAAAATGCTTGTTTTTAACAAGTCATGAAATCGAAATATTGAAATAAATTCAATGACGAAGTTGAGAATTTGTACTGGACTGGGATTCGAACCCGGATATCCTGCTTTGGGACAGTGTGGCCTTAACCAATTAGGTTATCCAGGCAAGCTTCCCTTCGAACCCAAACTGTCAACTTAAGGCACAATACGATCGTAGTGCCTGCTGCGCATTGTATGATTGCAATAAGTCTTGGTTGCAAAATAATGAGGTGGAGGCAATACTGAGTTTACGGTTTTTTTTAAGTTGTTTGCAGCTTTTGTAGTCATAAACAAACCTGCTGGCAATGTTGACTGGAATACAGTCTTTGAAATTCTGGAAGTATCAAGGGCAAAATACAGGAAGTAAAAGGTTGTATACAATCTGTACTGAAACTAGACAGTAATCATATAAAGGGCACCACAGCAAAGCAGTGACTGAGAAGGCAGTGTTCTATTCCTGACGTTATTCAACTTGTACATTGAACAAACAATGGAAGAAACCGATATAAATTGGAGAATGTACTTAATTCTACAGAGAAGAAATTAAAAAAAAAAGGTTTCAGGTTTCCCAATAACACTAATTATGTGAAAGATAGCAAAATACTGAGAAGTACAGATGAACAGACTGGACAATGTAATAATGGCGAATTACATCAGGTGATGTTAAAGTTCAGACTGGTGTTGGCATAGGAAGTGAATACATATTTAAATCTCAAGAAGTCTTCTTTGAAGTCTTAAAAGTAATCTTGTATGGATCTGTAACATGGTCGATATTTATTTTAGCTAAGATGAGAGTAGAAACTTTCCAAATATGGTGTTGCAGAAGAATGCTGAAGATTAGATGGGTATCACACGTAATGTAGGGAAGGTGCTGAATCGAATTGCGGAGAAAAGAAATATGTATAACTTAACTAAAAGAAAGTATCAGTTGATAGAACACATTCTAAGCCATCAAGGGATAGTCAATTTAGGGTTTGAGGTAAATATGGACGGTAAAATTTGCAGAGAGACCCAGAAACAGGTAACATAAACAGGTTCAAACAGATGTGTGGTGCAATAGAAAGTGAAGAGGCTTGCTCACGATAGTGTCGAGAGCTTTGAAGGCCTCAACTGTTGTCTAATTCAGGATATTAAGTACATTTTTTTAAATTTTAATAGTATCATTACTTCAGTCACCATTATCAGAGTAATGACAGTCAAATGACCTTCATGACCTCAAAAGTATCCCACAAGCTCTCAGAATAATGATCCTGATCATGACAGCATGTCAACTGATCCTTGTAACCCCCAGTATTTCCCAATACTACTCACCATATATTCGGTGAAATGGTAGGTATCATATTGATCCTTGTTGCCCACAATATATTTTTTTCCAATTGGCAAAGATTATTCCATACACAGCGAAGTAAAAATGTATGAAAAAATGCAGGACAACTTCCTCATACTTCAGCAAAGATATAGGGGCCTTATGTTAATTGAGGTGCAAATATTTATAATGTACACTACCCACTGATGAAATTTTTCTAGAGAAGCAAAAAACTATTACCTACTAACTATTCAAAAAACTTTAGTACTATTTATTTCTGTGTTGACAGATCTCACATTGGCACAATAAATATTTTATTGCCGGCCGCGGTGGCCGAGGGGACTGAGGCGCTTCAGTCACGGTCTGCACGGTCAATACGGTCGGGGATTCGAATCCCCCCTCGGGCATGGATATTTGTGCCGTCTGTAGTCGTAGCTAGTTCATAAGTAGTTTGTAAGTTTAGGGACTGATGGCCCCGTAGTCAAGTCCCATAAGCTCTACAAACATTTGAACATTTTTTTAAATATTTTATTAGTGAGGTTAGAAATTCCAATTATGTTTTGGACATTATAAATTTTATCTATTATAGAGGACATGACAGATATCGATGGGTTTAAAGTATTTTACCTTAATTAAGTCACTGTAAATCAAATTTCTAGAAATGTTTACTTACCTTAGACATTGTTAATTCACATTTATTATATTACCAGCTGCAAGTACCCGGCTTTGCCCAGGTTTAAAATAAAGTTTTCTGTAGAAGCGTACAAAAATGCGTCGAAGTCTGTAAGTAAAGTACTCCCCATGCACCGAACAAAATGTTATGTAGACAGTAACCTTTATCTTATTTTCAAAGTCACGTGTACAAAATTTCATCAAGATCGGAGCAAAACTGTGGATTTTGACGAAATCCATAAGTATCCTCACTGAACGAAATTTTATGTAGACAGTGCCCTTCCTCTTGTTTTGAAGGTCAATTGTGCAAAATTTCATGAAGATCAGTGCGAAGATATAGATTTACACGGACAAAATGAAAACGCACTTGCACTTTTTCCTCAAATTTACCGGTTGGTTTTCCAAAAAAAACGGAACAATACCTGTTTAAGAACCTTCCCCATGTAATTTTGTGTACGTGTACCAAATTTCACGTTATTTCGTTGTCTGGATCTTGAGTCATAAGAGAACAGAGAGGCAGACAACAAATGCCTCTTATAAGTATAGAGACTTACATCAAGACATGATCAATTATTACAGACTTTTAAAAACTGGTAAAACGCAATAAGTTTTAATAGGCAGAAAAGTACCAATATTTCATCCAATAAATTCAATACATTTTTTTTCCATTCCAGGTTATTCATTTAAACAATGACATTCAATATGTTAACAAGTGAAATTGCTGCATGGAATCTCTATTCTATCTTTCACGTGATCAGGCCTCGTGGACTGCACGCTGCTACAAGTTTCCGTCTCCAATGCTTATCTGTTATCCGCCACCTGTCCACATCTATTGCTGCTTGCTTCAGGTCTTTATGGAGGCCATCCCTCCAACGTTTCCTTGCGCTTCCTGGGGGGTCTCCTTCCTGCAGGAATGAAATGCAGGAGCTTCTGAGGCCACCTCCCGTCTTCCATCCGGGCCACATGACTGGTCCACTGCATACGCTTGGCTTTTATGGTTTCTGCTAGGCTGGGCTGTTGGTATAATTCCTGAAGCTCTTGGTTGTGTCTGATCCTCTATTCCCTGTGTCTGCATCCAAAACCGGACCGTAGACCTTTCGAAGAACTTTTCTCTCAAAAACAAGGAGCTTGCGGAAGTCTTGATTTTGAATACTCCATGTTTCACAGCCATATTGCACAACAGGCTGGATCAGGATTTTGTACAGTCGGATTTTAACTGTCTGGATAAACATTTGGAGCGAAGCAGTTGCACTAGGGTATGGTAGGATCGGTTACCAGCTTGAATTTTGGCGTTGATCTCAACTTCACAAGAAGAGTTCCACGTATTCTCTTGGAGGATATGTCTTTCACCTGCAGTAACTGTAGATGTGCAGGTACTCTGTCCCGGCTTCATTGATGAGTAGCCCAAATTTGCTGGCGGCCTCCTTTAGTGCTGCGGTCATTTGTTTCAACTCTTCTTCAGAGCTAGAGAGTAGACAGATGTCATCTGCATAGGCCAAGTATGCCAGTCTGTTTCCCTCAATTTCAATCCCTTCATTCTTTTGGAAGGTTTCACGTAAAATGTTCTCGAGGGCAAAATTGAACAGAATAGGGGACAGCCCATCTCCTTGCCTATGTCCTGTCACAATTTCAAATCCCTCAGTTATACGATTTCCCATTTTCACTTTAGCTTGTGTGTCGCTCAGATCCTTATCAGATTGATGAGTTTCTCTGCCATCCCAAACTGTCTTAATCATCTGAACAGGCCCTTACGATGTATGCAATCATAGGCTTTCTTGAAATCTACAAATAAAATATGCAGTTCTTTACTATATTCACCCAGTTTTTCTGTGATCTGCCAGAGAGTGAAGATGTGATCTGCTGTTGACCGTCCTGGGCGGAAACCTCCCTCGTATTCTCCAGTCACTGATTCTGCCACTGGCTGAATTCTGTGCATGAGGCAATTGGACAGGATCTTATAGCAGACGTTAAGCAGGACGATTCTGCGATAGTTGTCACATTTCAGCATTTCACTCTTCTTCTGAATTGGACAGATCAGAGCTGATTTCCATTCTGCTGGTAGTTCTTCTTTGGTCCATATTGTTTGTATTAGTCGGTGTATTCTCTCTGCAAGTTTCTCCCCTCCTGCCAGGATCATTTCAGCCTGAATTCCATCTTCACCTGGACTCTTATTCTTCTTAAGGAGTTTGATTCTGGTTTTGATCTCATGCAGCGTAGGTGGGGGTACTCTGCATTGGCTGTAATTGGGGACTGGAAATCAAACTGCAGTTCAGGTTCATCACAGTTTAACAGCTGTTAAAAATATTCTTTCCATCTCGCAGCTATATCGCTGTCGTTCGTCAGGATCTTGTCACGGGAATCCTTCACAAATTTCTGGTTGGCCTGGTGACCTTTTCTTAGGCACTTCACCTTTTGAAACATTTTCCTGGTCTTGTGTCCTCTGAAGTCCGTTTCTGCTTCAATGATGATATCCTTAATGTAATTCCTCTTTGCTCTTCTCAGCGTTGCTTCAACATCTACATCTACATACATACTCCGCAATTCACCGTAAGGTGCGTGGCGGAGGGTACATTGTACCACTACTAGGCATTTCCTTTCCTATTCCACTCCCAAATTGAACGAGGAAAAAAAGAATGCCTATATGCCTCCGTACGAGCCCTAATTTCTCTTATCTTGTCTTTGTGATCTTTACGCGAAATATAAGTAGGCGGCAGCAAGATCATACTACACTCAGCTTCAAATTCCGGCCCTCTAAATTTACTTAACAGAAATTCACGAAAAGAACGTCGTCTTTCTTCCAGCGATCCCCAATTGAGTTGCCGGAGCATTTCCGTGACACTCGCGCATTGGTCGAACCTACCGGTAATAAATCTAGCTGCTCGCCTCTGAACCGCCTCTATGTCTTCCTTCAAACCGATCTGCTGCGGGTCCCAAATACTTGAGCAATACTCAAGACGTGGTCGTACAAGCGTTTTATACGCGGTCTCCTTTACAGGTGAAGTACATCTTCCCAAAATTCTCCCAATAAACCGAAGTCGGCTGTCCGCCTTACTCACAACTGTCCTTACATGCTCGTTCCGTTTCATATCGCTTTGCAATGTTACGCCTAGATATTTGAACGACGCGACAGCATCAAGAAGCTCACTACTAATGCTGTATTCGAACATTATAGAATTGTTTTTTCTACTCATGCGCATCACCTTACATTTTTCTACATTGAGAGCTAGCTGCCATTCTTCACACCAACTAGAAATTTTGTCTAAGTCATCCTGTATGCTATTACAGTCAGTTACAGAGGACACCCTCCCATACACCACAGCATCATCTGCAAACAGCCGCAAATTACAACTTACTCTGTCCATCAGATCATTTATATAGATAGAAAGTAATAGCGGTCCTATCACACTCCCCTGGGGCACGCCTGACGATACACTCGTCTCTGATGAACACTCGCCGTCGAGAACAAGGTACTGCGTTCTATTACTTAGGAAGTCTTCAGCCAGTCACAAATCTGTGAACCTATTCCATAAGCTCGTACCGTCGTTAACAGTCTGCAGTGTGGCGCCGCGTCGAACGCCTTTTTGAAGTCGAGGAAAACACAATCCGCCTGTTGCCCTTCGTCCATGGCTCGCAAGATGTCATGTGAGAAAAGGGCAAGCTGAGTTTCACATGAACGATGTCTCCTAAACCCGTGCTGATTCATGGAAAGAAGCTTTTCCGTTTCAAGGAAATTTACTATATTCGAACTGAGAATATGCTCCAAAATTCTACATGAAACTGATGTCAACGATATTGGTCTGTAATTGTATGGGTCATTTCTCTTTCCTTTCTTATACACGGGAGTCACCTGCGCTTTTTTCCAATCAGTAGGAATGTTGCGCTGAATTAAAGATTCGCTATAAATGCAAACTAAGTAGGGGGCCAACGCCGCAGAATAGTCTTGTGTAGTATTACGAACCTCCTCAAACTGCGCTTTGGCCTGTGCGAGATATGCCTCCTTCAGCCACTTGCTTCTGGCTTCCTTTCTTCGCTATAGGGCCTCTTCGCATTCCTTTCCAAACCATATCTTCTTGCCAACCGCATTTCACTTAATTGTTTCCTTTGCCGTATCTGTGATTGGGTTCTGGATGTTTTCCCACATTAGTTCAAGGTCTTCATTCCCATCCATTTCACTTAGTGCTTCAAAGCGGTTGTTAAGTTGTACTTGATATTTGGTCTTAATTTTCTCATCTTTTAGTTTTTCCACATATCGTTCAACTCTTTTTAACTTAGTCCCAGTTCTTCCTTCACACTGTGCATGTAAAAGGCCTCTTACCAGAAAATGGTCACTCTCACCTTCAGCACCCCGTGCTGTCTTAACATCTAATATCCATCTCTTAGATCAATGACAACATGGTCTATTTGATTGATAGTTCTCCCATCTGGTGACACCCAGGTTCCCTTATGTATGTTTTTTCGCTGGAAATTTGTGCTGGATATGAACATCCCTGATGACGTGGCGAAGTTGATGAACCTCACCCCATTATCGTTGCTTAGATCATGTAGACTGTGCCTTCCAGTTGTATCTTGGAATACTCGTTCTTTCCCAACTTTAGCATTCGTATCACCAAGGAGAATCCTCAGGTGCCAATTTGGTATAGAGTTCATGACTGCCTCTAGCTGTGCATAGAACACTTCTTTCACTTCAGTTTCACTCTCTTCCGTGGGAGCATGGCAGTTTACAAAAGTTACCTTAAGATGTTTTACGTCAACTGTTAGAACAGAGATTCTTGGGTTGACTGACACAAACTATGTAACATTAGTGCCCAAGGTCTTACTCACGCAAAAACCAGTACCTAACATATGACCTCGTTCACAAACTCCATATAAAATGGTAGAGTTTTCAACATCGATGCTGCCAGAGTCCTCCCATCGGATTTCTTGCAGTGCAACTACATCTAGTTTGTATCTCTGAATTTCTTAGACATCACTGATTGCAGCTCCTGAATATCTATTGCCCATTAAAAATGAAGTTGTTCTTCTTCTCTGAATAGTACCAGGCAGTACGCAAGGAATCCAGAATACGACTGCCGTGGGCGTGTACAGCGCAACTCTTCGCAGTCCAGTGGTGCCTGTGTTGTTGACCTGGCTTATTCTGTTGATCTACAGTAATTGTATTTGCTAGCACCGTTTCTATTAGTTTCGTTTTTTTAATGATGAGAATTATAAGTGAACAACGTGCAGCTGTAACATTTTGTCTTGTAGTCTGTAAATATGCAGCTGAAACTGTTTTAATGTTGAAAACAGCGTACCACCATGATACTTTCAAAAAAACGCAAGTGTTTCAGTTCTTTGCTCGATTTAAAAATGGCCACTATCTATGGCCGACAAACCTCGTTCTGGACGTCCATCAACTGCCAGAATCGACGAAAATATTGAAAAAGTTCGAGAGATTGTGTTCACAGACCGTCTACAGACAATTGATCCACTTTCAGAGATTAGTAGGTTACCTTGGAGCTCGAGTCAGACAATTTTAATGGGAGTCAGGAGACTGCATTACCACTGCAAGACGTTGGGTTGGTTTGTTCGGTTCAGATAGGTGGACTAAACTGCTAAGGTTATCAGTCCCCCGGTGGGGAAAGGAATGAGTGAGGATAGGAAAGGAAGGGAGAGGGAAAGGAAATGCAGTCCGGAAAGTAAAGACGGAAGGAAGACTGCATTAGCTCGGGGCCCCGTGCTCGCCATGCACGTACTCACGAAAGAACCGCGAGCCCCCTTGGGGGACTGCAACAAACATCTGCACACACAGCCATCTGTGATAGATGGATTTTGGATTTAAAAGACCTGCCCAAAGCACATTACTTGCCTGACCTGGCTCCTTATTTTCTCTTGTGAAAAGGGGCAAGAAAGGACTTCGACAGTGGTCAGGTGATTGGGTATCACTTCAGTTCAGAAGTCTGCACACAAGATTTCCTCACTCCTTAATAGCCCTAAGTACAGTGTTTCTGATATGATAGTGAAGTGGAAACGTGAAGGGACATGTACAGGTCGACCTCGTCTGTTGACTGTCAGAGACCACCGACAGTTGAAGAGGCTCGAATAGTGTAATAGGCAGGCATCTGTCCAGACCATCACATAGGAATTACAAAGTGTATCAGGAACCACTTTTCAAGTATTTCAACAATCAGGCAGGAGGTGAGAAAACGTGGATTTCATGATCGAGCGGCCTGCCCATAAGCCACACACAACGCAGGTCAATGCAAAACTACACCTCGCTTGGTGTAAGCAGTGTAAATATTGGACGATTGAACAGCAGAAAAACGCGGTGTGGAGTGACAAATCATGGTTCACAATGTGGGTGTGGGTATGGCGAATGCTCGGTGAATGTCATCTACCAACATGTGTAGCGCCAATAGTAGAATTCGGAGGCGGTGGTATGGTGTGCTCGTGCCACTATCACAGCACAGGCCTACATCGATATTTTAAGCACCTTCTTGCTTCCCACTGTTGAAGAGCAAATCGGGGATAGCGACTGTATATTTCAAGACGATCAAGCACCTGTTCATAATGCACGGCCTTTGGCGGAGTGGTTATAGAACAATAACGTCTCTGTAATGGTGTGACCAGCAGAGAGTTGTGACTTGAATGCTATAGAACACTTTTGGGACGTTTAACAACGCAGACCTCATGCCAGGCCTCACTGACCTACATCAATAACTCTTGTCACTGCAGCACTCCGTGAAGGAAGGGTTGCCATTCCCCAAGAAAACTAGCCATATCTGATTGAACCTATGCCTGTGAGAGTGGAATCTGAAGTCTAGCATTACTGATGGTAGGCGCCACAAACTTGTAAGTTATTTTTATCTACGTGTCCAGATACTTTTCATCACATAGCGTATATAGCATTTAAAAACATAGTTTTTTTTTTTTTTTTTTTTTTTTTTGTACCCCGCTCTTACGCTGAATTTTAAACTGAGTATTTTGTTCACAACTTCCCTTATATCTTGCTTGATAATGCTAGTACGAGTCTTTCAATTGTACTGAAAGAAACGTCCTTCCCAAACAGGCTCGAGGGCCCAGCAGGTACTGACCGGCCGCCATGTCATCCTCCTCGCAAAGGCGTCCCAGGATGCGGTATGGAGGGGGGGGGGAGTGGTCAGCGCCCCACACTCCCGACCATTGTGTCGATTTTACAGACCGGAGCCGCCACTTTGCAGTCAGGTAGCGCCTCGGTTGATTACTCACCTGTTACCCAAGCCCGACAGAGCTTAACTTCAGTGATCTAGCAACTTGCAACAAACTTTAACATAATTTCAAACCTGTATTGCACCATTTCTCGCTGACAACCATAGCAAAATTATGAAAGGAAACAGTTACTCACTTACTACTTTTCCACTCTTCATGGACTAAAATAAGGGCATACATTATGATCTTACAATTTATAATTTCTACACTACGAATTGTAGAAAATTTTACAGACGGTATATACACATATAGTTGAATGTACCTTTTAAATTGTATCACAGTACAACACGTAGTTCATGAGATATGAGCACATGAACAGTAACGTTCATGGAAAACTGTCCAATCACGCACCAAGTTCTAATCTACTATTTCTTTACTACTGATTGTATTCCCAAGAGATGTTACAGACATACAGAATTTACACAAATTAATATATATCCGAAATATTATACAATTTTACAACATATAATTCAATAAATATGAGATCGTACGAATTTTATATGTCATTTGTATTTTGACTACTATCTTTTTTTGTTTCGATACTGCACTTAGAATTTTGTACATTATGCAAGACCTCTTAATATAAACCAAATCAATTTAAATCATGTATTTTAGACCTAGTAACTTTATAAAGGCATCATCAGATAGTCAGTATCGGCTCAATAGTGGGCGGAAAGAGTGGGCAAATCACGCACACATGTCCAGGATAATTATATTAGATTAAATTTAGATTTAAAACATGTAAAATAATGACTTGGTTGATGTGTTGGATGCGTTCAGAAACATAGCTTTTCCAGGAAATAATTATCGTTCGATAATTCGCTTTATATACTTCAAATCAAAAAATATCTTCAATTACACACTTTCTGAAGCTCAGACGCCATGTGATTACATTAGGCCTAAAGATTTCAGAATAATACGAACAACCTTTTGACACTTCCTGGCAGATTAAAATTGTGCGCCGGAACCGGGACTCGAACCTGGGACCTTTGCCATTCGCGGGCATGAGTTTTAACGACTGAGCTATCCCGACACGATTCACGATGCTGCCTCACAACTTTCTAAAGTATCTTATCCGGTACATCAGCGCACAAGCTATCTCCACACCAGATTTAATCACAATAGATTGAGTGGTTATTTAATGATATATAGCCAGATCGGTTCAGCCGTTCTCGAGTTTTAGAGAGACTAATGAACAGTAATTCATTTTTATCTTTGACAGTTCATATACGGGTTCAGACCGTGTAAAGCGAACTTCACTCTTTCAAAGAATATTTCTGAACGCACCAAATACAACAAGCAAGTAATTCTTTCACATGATTTAAATCTAAATTTTCCTCGCAATTTTTCCATATTGTATCACCGTTCAAACTTTCCCTGAACTTCCACGAATGTGACATGTTCAAATGTTTGTTAAGCTTATGGGACTTAACTACGGGGTTATCAGTCCCTAAACTTACAAACTACTTATCTACTAACTTATACTAAGGAGGCACAAATATCCATGCCCGAGGGGGGATTCGAACCCCCGACCGTAGTGGCCGTGCAGACCGTGACTGGAGCGCCTCAGTCCCCGCGGCCGGCAATGTGACATGAACATTATCCTGGACATGTGTGCGTGATTTACCCATTCTTTGCGCCCACTATCGAGCCGATAGACTATCTGATGATGCCTTTATAAAGCTACTGGGTCTATAATACATATGATTTAAATTAATATGGCTTTTATTAAGAGGTAAGTGATACGAAGTTCACCGGGTCATGTAGTCATCTAGTCGACCCGGTAATGCTTTACAGTTGCTAATATGTACGTACTCTTACTTTGAGCGTCAAATGTGCAAAATTTTAGCGCAATCATACAAATGATGTCGATATGGTAAAGAGAAGACCTCTTTCAGTTTTCCACAAATTTTCCTATTTTCTGGCCAACTATTCCAAACTCTTACTTCACTCAAACCTTCCTCTCGCTCTGAACGTCGAATGCGCAAAATTTTATCGCAATCAGACGAATGCTATTGATATCGCATTTAAAAAAGCTCTTTCAGTTTCCAGCTAATTTTTAAATTTTCCTGTTAACTTTCCCAAATTTTTAGTTCATAAGAACGTTCATCTTTCGTTGAACGTCAAATGATCAAAATTATATCGCAATCAGATTAACGGTTCTCAACTTATTGTGTTGAGTACATTTAGAAACGCAGTGAAAAAGGAACTTGCTTTGAATTTTGTGACTTTCGTTTTTAACTGTCCCTATTTTTTTTACTAAAAACTTTTCCAAGACAAAGAAAAAAAAAAAGAAAAAAATACCCCTCTTCGTCATACGAATAGTCAGTTATAGTGCTGAATTCAATCAAAAACACATTGAAAAATACACTTTCAGTTTTCTCAAATTTTCCAATTTTCCGGTAGATTTTCCAAAAAATTTATTTCATACAAACCTTGTACTGTCAAGCCGTACTCAAATGATGCTCTTACAACAATGTGGCAACTGATTTTTATTCGTAAAAAAAAGTCGCTTTCGGTTTTTCCTAAATTTTCCTACTTTTTGGGCGACTTATCCCAATTTTTATCCAGCGCCGGTCAGTTGTAAATGCGATCACACTCGACTCTGCCCATCTAAAAGATACAGGTACGGAGGTAGTCCTGCTTAAAAACCTGAAGCAACTGTAGACAGCTCTTTCACGGTCAACCACTGCTCGTGGGATCTGGAGGCAAAAGTCTGCTGCCGCTACACAGTGGAGTGGAACGCAATGAAGCTTCGACGCTTGAGGTCATGTGACCAGCCTTCGGCTTAATTTAATCCTTCATCTGGGGTGAGAGGTGGTGAGCTAGACTTTGTTTCTGAGAAGGGAACCTAATCGTTGTCGGAATGCTGATGTGCATGGTCTATTCATTTATCAGGAAGAGGTTAGTAACACACTTATCAAGAAAAGGTTATCTGACACGCAGGGAGCATCATCAGCTTGTCTAGCCGCGGTATCAGTTTAGTGCAGAGCGACTGCGCGGCCGAGAACAAGCATCATTAGCTCATTAGGAGACTGATGGGAAAAGGAAACGGTCAATCTCAGTTGAAGACACTATCTTGCTTAGGTTATTTACGAAATCCACGAAAGACTCAATATGATCATCAGAGGAAGATGGAACTACGATTATCAAAAGGCCAGACACATTGTCTGAAAGAAAGAGTAAATGTAAATTTATTTGTTACAGCAAGTGGTATATATAACAAACGCATCCGCAACATTTCGCATTTACATCAACTGAAGAAAGTTTTTCGAGGCCACAGTAACTCCAGCAGGATAGCGAACCAACCGCTACACTATTTAAATTAGCCATCAATTTGATGAGAACTTTCTGTAGAATGGTCCAATTCAAGAAAAAACAGTCGAAATTACGTGACATTGTGTGTTACATTTAAAAGTTTCTTCGTACCTTGCATCTTTATTTCAATCGAAGGATGTTCGTTTGGTGAACATAATTTTCCAGGAATATAAATCATATTTATCAAAATCATGAAAATACGAAAACAGTCATTATTAATGCGGTGTTGCCCACCCTTACTGTACAGTAAAACTGTTGTTTGCTGCAGAATGGCATTGTATAATTCGTGAACAGCTTCCTGGGGAATTCCGTTTCATTCATCTAAAGGTAAAATGACTTGAAAGGGCAGGGGAGGCGCAGAAGTTACCCACAGTCTTCTGAAATTATAGCAGAAGATTAGAGGAAGTTGAGGTATAGCCTGTCGTCTTAAAAGACGGATCAATTATCTACTCTGTTTTATAACATTAGGTCGCCTAGTATTGGAATGTAGTCAAATTGCATGCTGGGGGGATTAGAAAAAGAGACAATAAAAATAGGAGATAAGTTTTGTAAATTTGGAGTAAACAACTAATGATGGTCAGAGTAGAGAAAGAATGCTGACGATTAGATGGGTAGATCGTGGAATTAGTAAGGAGGTACTGACAAGAATTGGGGAGAAAAGAAATTTATGGCATAACTTCATAAAAAGAATAAACATGTTGACAGGATGCATTCTGACACATCAAGGAATCGTTAGTGAAGTGTGATGGATGAGAAATGCATGGGAATACAACGAGACGAGTACAGTAAGCAGTTTCAAATGGACTGCGTTGCCATTTTTATTTGGAGATGAAGAGGTTTGTACGGAATAGAGATACATCAAACCAATCTTCAAAATGAAGACGTCATCAACAAAACTTCAATATAATCAATGGATTAATTTATTCTTATTAAGTAAGAGCAACGGAATACCATGAAACTGTAGCCTTCACTACAACGGATTCAACTTCATTTTTAATGGCATCACAGAATAGGGAGTATACAAAAAGGAAACTCCCACTGCAGTCTGTCGTCCAAAATTTAATGCGCATGCGTGGAGTCGGCCATCTTGAAAGATAGTAATCGCGTGGTCACTCCCTGTTCTATGGCGTGGTAATGCACCGTCTTTGAAGCGAGAGGGGACTTACTTTGTTTTGTTAATTGTGTACTGTAAATGCTTGAAACTAAACAAGTATTTGGTGCAGTGCAGTGAAGAGATAGAAATATGTGTCAATAGTTGGAGCTGTTCTGCTTTCATGACGAGCAGCAATAAAAGAAATGGCAGCCGATGGTGTTTCGCAAATTGCCGCAATAATTCTAATACAAATAAGGTTATAAGCTTCTTCACCTTCCCAAAAGATGTTGAACGTCGCTATATATTTAGTAAAAGTTAAATGTTATCAATTTCCAATCAGAGCAATGTATGCATAATCATTAAGAGTAGTCCTGCTTCTTCTCTTCACGATATCTCTCGCTCTTGCTGTAGCAATTCAACAGCATCGAAATCTTGAAGTACATTAATACACTACTGGCCATTAAAATTGCTACACGAAGAAGAAATGCAGATGATAAACGTGTATTCATTGGACAAATATACTAGAATTGACATGCGATTACATTTTCACGCAGTTTGGGTGCATAGATCCTGAAAAAAACATTACCCAGAACAACTCCCTCTGACCATAATAACGAACTTGATACGCCTAGGCATTGAGTCAAGTGGAGCTTGGATGGTGTTTACAGGTACAGATACCCGTGCAGCTTCAACACGATTCCACAATTCATCAAGAGTAGTGACTGGCGTATCGTGATGAGCCAGTTGCTCGGCTACCATTGACCAAACGTTTACAATTGGTGAGAGATCTGGAGAATGTGCTGCCCAGGACAGCAGTCGAACATTTTCCGTATCCAGAAATGCCCGTACAGGACCTGCAACATGAGGTAGTGCATTATCTTGATGAAATGTAGGGTTTCGCAGGGATCGAATGAAGGGTAGAGCCATGAGTCGTAACACATCTGAAATGTAACGGCCATTGTTAAAAGTGCCGTCGATGCGAACAAGAGGTGACCGGGACGTGTAACCAAAGGCACCCCATAACATCACGCCGGGTGATATGCCAGTATGGCGATGACGAATACACGCTTCCAATGTGCGTTCACCGCGATGTCGCCAAACACGGTTGCGACAATCGTGATGCTGTAAAGAGAAACTGGATTCATCCGAAAAAAATGACGTTTTGCCATTCGTGAACCCAGGATCGTCGTTGCGTACACCATCGCAGGCGCTCCTGTCTGTGATGCAGCGTCAGTGGTAAGCGCAGGCATGGTCTACGAGCTGGTAGTCCATGCTGGTGCAAACGTCGTCGAACTGTTCGTGCAGATGGTTGTTGTCTTGCAAACGTCCTCATCTGTTGACTCAGGGATCGAGACGTGGCTGCGTTTCGTATTGCTCTCCTGAACCCACCGAGTGTGTATTCTGATAACAGTCTTTGGATCGCGACCTACGCGAGCAGCAATGTCGCGATACGGTAAACCGCAATCGCGATAGGCTACAATCCGATCTTCCTCAAAGTCGAAAACGTGATGGTACGCATTTCTCCACCAAAAATGTCAAATGTTTGTAGAACTTATGGGACATAACTACGGGGTTATCAGTCCCTAAGCTTACAAACTACTTATGAACTACCTAAGACTAAGGACGGCACAAATATCCATGCCCGAGGGGAATTCGAACCCCCGACCGTAGTGGCCGTGGAGATCGTGACTGGAGCGCCTCAGTCCCCTCGGCCACCGCGGCCGGCCATTTCTCCACCTTACACGAGGCATCACAACAACGTTTCACCAGGCAACGCCGGTCAACTGCTGTTTGTGTAAGAGAAATAGGTTGGAAACTTTCCTCATGTCAGCACGTTATAGGTGTCGCCAACGGCGCCAACCTTGTGAGAATACTCTTAAAAGCTAATCATTTGCATATCACAGTATCTTCTTTTGTCAGTTAAATTTCGCGTCTGTAGCACGTCATCTTCGTGGTGTAGCAATTTGGTTAAATTCTACGACGCTTCTCGCCGGGATGCAGTGGTTATGTTGGTACCAATGGTAATGACGGCAACTCAGATGACCAATAAATGTTTTTTCGTGACAACTTCAATTAAAACGAAAATAATTTTTTTCTGATCGGACAAGGGTACATACAAGAACCTGTCAACTATAGAGCAGGTACAGTACAGTACATTCACTCTGTAGCGCGTGAAAAATATTAACAGAATTCTACACTTCATTCTTTATCTGTTGCCAACATAAGCACTGGAGCCCTGCGAGAAGCGTCGTAAAATTTTACCAGCAATTTTTATAATTTTAACGTTGCAGGGAATAATATAAAATAAAAGTCAAAGAATAGCTCGTATGTAGCGGGACTTCAATATTTTGCGCGTGCGTTCCTTTTTCTATTGCTCACATGGGCGAGATATTTCAGGAATTTTTAAGCTCATCTACCTGCTCACTTTCAGATACTTTGATGCAAACGGTAAAATTTTACTTACGGCAGCGGGGGCGTAGTATGCTAATGTTATCAACGCCCGTTGAATGCTCTTCGGATATTCAAACAAATAGACTAAGGGGAATAATCTTGCTGTATGGTTGGCAGTACTTGTATCTCTCTCTGGTTGGTAAAGTAATTATCCTCATAAAACGAACATTATGTTGCCAGCATTAAAACATTACTCCTACACTGCCGTAAGTAACTGAACCAGTCAAATCGATGACACTCATCCCGCCTGCCTCCTCCCCTTGTTACACGCTGCGTACTCTGGTAAAAGTTTACTTACGGCAGTGGAGGCGTAAGTGTGCTAATGTTGGCAACGAATGCTCTTCGGATACTCAAACAAATAATATAAGGGGATTAATTATTTTATGCTGTTCCTGCTCTATGGTTGACAGGTACTTCTATGTGCCCTTCCGCTACCTGTCCTTCATTTGTGTGTAATTTAAGTTTTATATATGACCAGACATCATTACTTCTGTGTAATCACAAAAAAATGTTCAAATGTTTGTAAAGTCTATGGGACTTAACTACGGGGTCATCAGTCCCTAAACTTACAAACTACTTATGAACTACTTACGCACTAGGACGGCACAAATATCCATGCCCGAGGGGGGATTCGAACCCCCGACCGTAGTGGCCGTGCAGACCGTGACTGAAGCGCCTTAGTCCCCTCGGCCACCGCGGCCGGCTGTGTAATCACATTTTACTGCTAAGTCTGATTCCATATTCTGTGCAAATTTATTCGTATCAAATAAAACCTGGCAGTTATACAGTCACTTTCCTGTTTATTACTAATTTCCTAAACATAATTTCGAGTTACTTGGGATTTTTCTAGAGATAATACAGTTTCGTAGTTGTATTAAAATTTAGGTTTTTTTTATTTTTTATTTTTTTTTTTAGTTGTATTAAAACTAGGTGCAAGAACAGGCGCAAAATAAGGAGAGCATAATGAATTTAAGCCATTTTCTTTCCTTTCCTTTCGTAAAAGTCGTTGAGAATAGCTGCAGTTCGTAAAAAGTCCATTTCCAGCCATAGTACTAAGTGGCTATAGTTCGCGTTTATTATCTTTCAATATGGCGTCGAGCTCAAGGCTTGGCCACATACAGATCAAAGGCACCGCCCCCAGCTTTCCCTTCTGCATAGGCGTACTCCATATTCTGTGGTGGCACGGTATTGGTAGTTCTCTGCATCAGCTTCTCCAGACTTTGGTCATGGTGTAAACATACTAAGCATGTTTTCTACGAACCTTCACTCAGGCTGATGCCTTTAAAGACTGGACAAAGTGAGGGTTAATTCAGACGAATCAGTGGCGGTATATCCGCAGGAAAACGTGCTCAGGTGTCAGGCAATATGCTACTCCATAAGTTTCAATTTTTCACCAAGCGAAGTGGCGCGTTGGTAACACACTGAACTCACATTCGAGATGACGGTGGTTCAAAACTACCTGCGGCCATCCATATTTAGGTTTCCCGTGATTTCCCTATATCACTCCATGCAAATGTCGGGATAGTTGCTTAGAAAGGACACGACTGATTTCTTTCCCCATCCTTAAAACACACACACACACACACACACACACACACACAAAAAAAGAAAAAAAAAAATCTGAGTATGAGCACCGTCTCGAATGACCATGCTGTCGACGGGACATTAATCGTTTATCTTCCTTCCAAGTTTCAGTTCGTGCGGTAAACCGTGAATAAAGGAGGAAGAACATGTCACCACGACGTTTCAATAACTTATTCGTGGGCAGTATCCACATAATAGGAGTGTATGATGCATCACTATACAATGTAATATACAGGTGAAAAGACTTTTTATATATGCACCAAAGCTGCTTTTATTTGAAATGCTGACTAGTTTCGGGCTTTGCCCATTTTCTTAAGCCACATTCATGTATATTTTTATTTGAATGAAAATAAAAATATATATGAATGTGGCTTAAGAAAATGGGCAAAGCCCGAAACAAGTCAGCATTTCAAATAAAAGGAGCTTTGGTGCATATATAAAAATGTCTTTTCTACAATATTTAAGAGCTGCAAAACGCAACATATCAAAAACATTTGATACAAGTGAAACTGGGGCAAAGTATGGGAAAACATAAGGACAATGGGAAACTGGTGCCCCCTATGGTGATCAGTGGCTGCCCATGTATGGGTGTTGCACACTGAGAAGAGGCTACAGAGCAAGAGGCCAGAAGTCAATACACGCGGAACATTAAAGGAAGCATTCACATTTTGGGATCACATACCAACCTGCAAGTTCACATTGTGGCGGGATTTGTAGACAAATTGGTCATGACTTTCCAATCCTTTATTAGTAATAAGCAATCGTATTGATCTGTCTAAATCGCAAACTGTTCCACTGTCAATCATGACATCAGTAATAAAAAGACGAAAAATAAACTGTTTGGTTCACACTTATTACAAATATTACGTAAAAATGATTTTCAATAGTGGTGTACAGCAATCAGTGAGAATAAATATTCCTTCAGTAAAAAAAAAAAAAAAAAAAAAAAAAAAAAAAAACGCTTTGATTCTGCAATCAAGACGGTTTTTAACTGAAGGGATAAATATTACGTAATGTGTAAATAAACGTCCTTTGACTAATTAAACTTATTTCTTCGTTGCATGCCGAATCAAAGATATTATTTTTTAAATGCAGTAAAGTATAAAAAAACTCCAAAATGGAAGAACTTCTTTTGAAATGTCTATTAGCCGTTTAAACTCACAATCTGTAGACCTACTTTTATGTTTATGGGATAATGCTACGCTGGTAAGTATAATTGTGAAAACATCTTTGGATAAGCATGGAATATTATGTTACGCAGTTAACTTAATTCGATGCAGCTAATTTCTATTTATACACATGGATGTTAGGAACATCGATATCTTCGAGTACCTTCGCTCAAATCTCATTGCCGACAGCTCAACCGTTGCAGAAATAAAAAAAAAGTGCGTTAGAAGTGCATGTCTTAAATGGCGGACATTGAAGGGTATGGTTTGTAATAAGAAGATTCTGAACCGGCTTGAAATATACCGCAATGTAATCCGCCCAGTTGCCTGGTTCAACATGGAATATTGGCCCATTAACGATAGAAGCTGCACAACAGCTTGTAGTAACGAAAACCAAATTTGGTTAAAAGTTCGTTGTTTTTATTGTTATGGTGCAGTTAGACTACTATGCATTGCTGGGTAGTTATATCGTTCAATTAAGATTTTGTATTTTGTAATTACGTCTGACCAATCACTTCTTAGTGAAATAATTGCATCTGATGAAACAGACTCTGGTTGGCCGACATACTACATATAGACCTCGATATTTAGATATCTGCATGGTGCAAAATATGGCAATTGGCCCTTAATAATGAGGAGTGTGAAGTCATCCACATGACCATTGAAAGAAACCCGTTAAATTTCATTTACGTGATAAATCAGTCAAAACTGCAGGCCGTAAATTCAACTAAATACCAGAGACTAACAATTACAAAGAACTTAAATTGGAAAGAAGACATGGTAAATATTGTAGTGAAAGCGTTGACAGAACACTTAGAAGATGGAACAGTTCTAATAAAGAAACTACCTACACCACACTTGTGCGTCCTATTTTGGAGTATTGCTGCGCAATGTGGGATCCCCACCAAGTGGGACTGACAGACGATTTAAGTTCAATTTTTTTATTGATCCTGTTAATCGCAATTTAGTACATTATCTGTACATACGATATAGGACATGTCAGTAGATAAAGTACAGAGAAGGGCAGATCGTTTTGTACTATCGCGCTACTTACATAGGTACAAAAGATCATCAGAATAAAATACGAGAAATCAAAACTCTAACGGAGAGATTCAGATGTTCTTTCTTCCCGCGCGCTTTTCGAGAATGGAATGGGAGACAAATAGTATAAAGATAGCTCGATGGACTCTCTGCCAGGCACTTAAACGTGATTTGCAGAGTATCCCATATAGATATAGATAAATCAGATCTAAAACGGAAAGATTTAGATGTTCCTTTTTTCCGCGGTTTTTTAGAAAATGGAACCGTAGAGAAACGTCATAAAAGCCCTCTTCCATGCACTTCTGTTTGACTTGCAGAGTATTTATGTAGATGTAGACGATTATGCTTCTAGAACCTGACCAAGCACTACAGTGTGGGGCAAACGGCGTGGAATAATAAGAAAAATACAATTTTCTCTCTTGGTTGAGCTACTGACGAAGCAGATACTGCTCATACACATTTTATGCCTGAAAGATAAATTAAGTTGTACTAAACGTTCCAGATATTACAACCAATGTCACAATAGGAAACTGGCATAACAAAAAATTGTTATATTAGAAAAAATGGAAAATTAACGAAATCATGTATCCAGTTAAAAGGTTCAGTTAAGAAATACGAAACGCTATGTGGAAATAATGAGAAAGCGAGTAAATAAAAGTATTGATTTACATAAAATACGCACCTTGCAAATCTTTGTTTATGCCGAACTCCAGTTATCTTCCATATGACTTCGTAATAAATGATAACTTGCTAAGGACGGTTAATAACAATATTTTATAGTTTTTTGTAATACACGGCAATTACATGTATCGATGATTATGTTTTGTTTCTTGACAACAGAAGTAGAACGTTCAAAGAACATAATTCCATTGTTGGAATCACAGACATACATTATTAGACTGGCAAACTTGCCTTTGTGGCTGAAGTTTGATGCCGCCATCTTGCCTCACCTAACGTCAAAAGGTTTCCGTACGGTACCTACTACTATGATCTTCTGACACGATACGACGTTGTAAGCTTTACTAGTTGCTTTGAACATTATTTGCATTTGAGCTAACACTTCCGCATTTTCGAATTGTGTTATGAGAACATATTATGTACGGTTAAACATTAACAACTAGGCAAAGACTTCCTACCATTTTGTTGTGTTGCCAACATAATCATCAGAGGTCGGTGGGATGATAGGTAAAATTTTACCGTTACATACATTTAAAGCAGAAATAGCTATCTAAAAAACACTAACAAGACTAAAACTGTGTGTTATCCACGACAAATAACACATTTATATCGGTCATACTATTAAAAGAAAAGCCGAAGTTGATCGAAACTGGAAACAGATTAATAAAAACAGAAAACGCGACTCATTGGTGTGTGCATCAAAGCAAACTATCGATTTCGTAAGAACTCTCAACAGAATAAGGGTACGTGTTATTCACTATGACAACACTTTTATAATGACCATACTACTGAAAGAAAATCCGAAGTTGAATGAAATTGGTAAGAGATTAATAATAATAGCAAATCAATGCACTCATTACTGTATGTGATGAAGCTTAAAAAATTTCAGTCATATACAAAACACGAATTTCCTACATGTCAAAACTCTAAGGACAGCATAGTTACGTCAGTTGATCCGCATTTTTACGACTGTTTTCTGTAATAACACACACGACTGCTCGCACGTTATATTACAGAAATATGGCGGCGAGACTTCACTGACACCAATGATACAATAAACGGTACTGCCAGTCTATTAATATATGTCTGTGGTCGAAATATCATCTTCTACACATCAGTCACAGAAGAAGTGTGAAATATTTTGTGATGCCCTTCAATCCATATACTTTAGTTTTCTTGCTACACATATTTGTTTAGGTGCAGCGTATATATTTACAGTGCTGTATTGACGTTTCGTTACTGTGGGACTATGTTGTTTTATTATTATTTTTTTAATAATACGCTTACTAATCATTGAACCAGTCTCATAACGTTATAAAGATACAACGGCATAAATACAACAATTAAAAGACAACTTGCTCCCCAAACCGTTTGACAACAACCTATCGAACTCGGAAGCGAGTACATTGTCATGTGTCTTAGCTGGAGATGTCGGATCGATTCGCTGGTAACACACAACGAACACACGAGAGTTTTAAAGTATTAGTTTCCTGTCCTCAGTTTTTACGAACGCGAAGAAAATCGTTTTGTCTGTGATTAGAGCCCATTTAACGCTGCAATGAGAGGCTGACTGAAAGCATGTAAATCTAATGAAATTTCGTCTTTAGACACAGAATACGAAACCGGAACGTTACAAATCCGTTTGTCAGCTGTCGCCACCTCGCTCCTTATTAATAATCGTTGAAAAAATCTGACGCGATTTGGGAGATCATAAGGCACTCTGTTGTGTCCGCTGATGGTTGTAACATGATGCGCTGTATATGATATGAGTTCGAAGTATGTCAGACTACGCGAGTAAGCTTTAACAAGAAATAATCAATAATCAATCTCCTCCAACAGTGCTAGAATTACAAGTATACAACTGTAATGCAATGACATTGTATACGGAGCAGTGCAACGTTGCTGCATGTACAGCGAGTGGGAGCTTGCCACGCCAGGCGAAGGGTCTTTGATGCGACGTTGCCAGTTCGCACGACTGCCGAGCGCTGACCTACGCTGCAGCTGCTTCGCCAAGAATTTGTACGAGCAACTTGTCGCGTTGCGTAGCGGCATAGATAACGGTATGGGATGACTCAGTGACATTTTACATATAAATATCCCCATGGCTGTTTAAGATTCGATGTAACTAAATTTTGAAACGGATGAACATGACAATGCGAGTGAGTATTACAAACTGTCGTTCCATTATGGTACTACAGTATGCCATCCGTGCGACTGAATTTTCTTGTTTCTTATCTTCGTTTCTTCCGATTCTTACTGAGTTCTGTAAGTTTAGATCCTTTACCAATAATTCTTAATGTTGTTCGTTGTTTAGTTTGTTGTAATTGCTACCATTTTAATATCTAGAAGAGTTATCGTTTTTTGAGTCTGCGAAATATTTGCGACGGAATTGACGGGCCAGGTTATATCTTTAGTAGGATGATCCATAATTCCAACTTCCATAAAAAACTTGGTCCACCTTACAAGTGTGTCTCTCCAGGCTACACAGATTGTTGGATTCATCGTACTACCTCGGTTATTGTTTTGAATGTACTTGTCAACTGATTTAAAGCAAACGTGCACTTTCACCTATATAAACATGGCGTTATTTTCTTTGGGTGATGTTACCAACATTATCGAAACAAACGTCCATCTATCACATTTTCAGAACCGTTGTCACAATGAACTATGTACAAACTACAACTAAAGAGTCCATCAACTATATAGGCCTACTCCTATGGTTTTCTCTGTTTACTTGCTGCAAAATGTACGCTTTGCACACGAAATTACTGCAAAATGTACGCTTTGCACACGAAGTTGACTATCCATATGTACAGGAGTGACAACACTTTGGACTGCTAATAGGCTTTTCAATTTGGTCAGCTTATTAAAACCGTAGTCAAATCTGTTTATGGAAACAGACTTTAAATACTATTTCAACAGCAACATTTCTGCAGTAGCAACTAGTGAGTTCCCCTACGTTTCTAACATCAACGAAAACACAGAATTCCAGAACCTCACCTGTTTGATTTGGTACGTTTTCCTTTTGTTGAATGGTCGCTTATCAACATAACTTTTGTATTTTATTATTAGATGTGCCATCATAGCGGCCTTCATGTTAATAGGTATTACTTTTAGCCTATAATTGTTGGCAGTAATACTATTGACAGCGGTACTATATGAATAAAATTGAGACTTATTTATTCACATGGCAAAATAAGCGCCGTATATGTGTGTGTGTGTGGGGGGGGGGGGGGGGGAGGAAATCGGAATACTAATTTATTTTTCTTTACATATGTAGTTTTTCCGGAATCTTTCAATTTTTTGGAATACTTATCCCAATTTTTCTTCCACACAAACCTTGTCCCGACAATTACGAATGTAAACTAAACCAACCCGATTCTGTCAAGCCGTTCTCAAGTAATGATATTTCATGCATGCAGAAATTTTATTTTTACTAATATGAACATTTTGAGAATAGGTTGCAGCTCACTGCCGCAGACAGGAACATAAATGACAGGCAGACAACTTACCTTTCAGCGACAGCGTTGATCAGAACAGAGCGTACGTGTATTTCATAGAGGCACAGTTCACGCACACAAGAGAACCGTCTCCGTCTGTGGCCAAACCTATGTTGTGTGAATCTGTCTTTCCTACGTGCTTGTCTGCAGCTCTGAAACCTATCCGAATTATTTACATACAAATAACAATTAATTACTTTTAGTATAAACTAGAGAACGACTTAACAAAATTAACTGGGTTTATTTTGTTATGTTCGTAATTGTATGGAAAAGATTTATGTTGAAGAAAAATTTGGAAAAGGATGCCAGAAAATTTGAAGATTCGGGAAAAGGTAATCTTTTTCTATGGGATTTTTGTATCAATTGAAAACCATAATTCACGATTCAAACGATGAATATGCATGATTTTTTCTTCTTGTTCACTTTTCGTGGAACAGTTCTCGGGGGAAAAATCAGACAATTACGAATAAAAATCGTAAAATTTGGACAAACTGAAATAATAATGTTTTGAATGCCCTCTCGATCATAAACTGAAATAATAATGTTTTGAATGCCCTCTCGATCATAACTGATGACAGGAATGACATATTTAGCAGATCACCATATTTGCCACATATGTGTTACACGAATAAGTTTAAGACACCGTATGGTTCACGGCAGCGATTATCTTGCAATAAGCTTGTTTGACCGATCACCATGAAAGTTGTCAGATATTTGTAATTTCACATAGATATGGGGGAGGAGGGGGAGATTGACGGAGAAGTGGTGGGGATGAGATTGGGGCAGGGCGGGGATGAAATTGGGAGAGAAAGGAGGGAGTAGATGCTTGATGGATGAGGCGATGGTCAGGTGAGAGGAAGAAATGAAAAGAGCAATTTAAGATTTATTCCGATCTTGATGAAATTTGGGATGCTTCTCCTTCAAAACATGTGAACATCACGTGTCTGTATTATACATGTGTATTTGAACTATCAATGTGATCGGTGAAAAGTTGTCGAAGGTGCCTTCAGCCCTGTACCGTAAGAAATGTAATGCAGACAATTTTTATATTATGTAACAAAGAAATCTTGGTTGCTGGTGACTTTAATATTCTTTTGCAGTCCTCCAGTAATTATTTACTGCCGTCAGTAACATTATCTTTCAATCTATCTCAAACTGTAAACTTTCCAACTAGGATAACTAAATCCTCTAGGACAGCCATTGACAATATTTTTATAGACAAATCAAAGGGACAAAATCATACCATAAAACCAATAATCAATGGCCTATCAGATCATGAAGTGCAGCTCCTTGTTTCAGTTATTGATTCTAAGCAGATTATGAACACTGCTTAATCTCCATACAGGAGAGTAGTCAACCAACCAACAATTGAGTATTTCTTTTAAGTAAATTAGAATTCAGTGCTGTCCCAGGCATTGCTGCAAAATGGTTCAAGTCTTACCTTGTTAACAGGAAACAAAGGGTGTCAGTGCAAGGGACTAGTTGATTAAGCTATCAGCATCATCGGATTGGGAAGAAATTACTTGTGGTGTCCCACAAGGATCCATCTTAGGGCCATTGGTTTTTCTCGTGTACGTTAATGACCTCTCATCAGTTACACTTCCACAAGCGGAGTGCATGTTGTTTGCAGGTGATACAAGTATTGCAACAAATAGCATGTCGATCAGTTCTATAAAAATCTGCTAATGACATTTTCATGAACATTAATAAATGGTTTAAAGCCAACTCATTGACATTAAACTTTGAAAAGGCTCACTACATGCAGATCAGAACATGTAAGAGGCTTCCATCCAGCGTTTGCATAAACTATGAAGAACTGCAGATAGATGAGGTTGACAGTATTAAATTCCTGGGATTACAGCTTGATAATTAATTTAGTTGGGAGGAGCACACCATAGGACTGGAGAAACGAATTAACAAATCTGTATTTGCAGTATGATTGGTATCAGACATAAGAGATATAAAAATAAAAAAGATTGTATTCTTTATTTACTTTCAATCCAAAATGTCATATGGGATAATATTTTGTGGTAACTCTTCAAGTTAAGCGAAAGTTTTCAAAGTCCAAAAGTGTGTAATACGTATTATTTGTGGAGTTACTTCGCGAATATCCTACAGAAGCCTCTTCAAAGAACTGTGTGTACCAACTGCTGCCTCTCAGTATATTTACTCCTTAATGAAATTTGTCACAACTATAGCCATTTTCCCAACAAACAGCTCAGTTCAAACCTACAATACTAGGAACAAAAATGATCTACACAAGGACTTAAAAGCACTTACTTTAGTTCACAAAGAGGTCCACTACTCAGGAACACACATTTCCAATAATTTATCTGCAACAATAAAAAACCAGCTGCAAACAAAGATCAGTTTAACAGGAACCTTAAAGACTTTCTAGCGGCCAATTCCTTATATCCCACTGACGAATTTTTAAATAGAACCAAATTATGTATGTATCAGTAGTCTTACTATTAATATTATTACATTATCGGCTTTAAAAAAATGGCATGTCGCACATCCATGGATCTATGGAGGGAACAATTAATCTAATCTAAGACAGTGATGCTCGTACAGGATGAAGAAAAATTGTGTCACCGAAATCATTAATGTCGTGTAGGTGGAAAACTTAACATTTTTCAACTTGGGGAACTAGGCCGCGAGATAGCCCTGTTGACCGGCAGGGCTATGTTTCTCAGCACCTTACGCCAATGGCAACACGGCAGTCTCGTGGCCATTGGGGGCGTGGGGCGCCAAGTTTCCGTAGTTTCAAAATGGTGCGTTTTTTACCTGCACAATATTCGTAATTTTGGTTCCCACTGGCATCAGCTATTCGGGGTTAAAATTTCGTGTCACAATTTTTCCCCCCATGAACCACAGACATTGCCGAGGTGGGGTGGCTTGCGTGCCTCAACGATGCAGATAGCCGTACCGTAGGTGCAACCACAGCGGAGGGGTATCTGTGGAGAGGCCAGACAAACGTGTGGTTCCTGAAGAGGGGCAGCAGCCTTTTTAGTAGTTACAGGGGCAACAGTCTGGACGATTGACTGAGCTGGCCTTGTAACATCAGCTAATGTGGCTTTGCCACACAGCTACTGCGAACGGCTGAAAGCAAGGGGAAACTACAGCCGTTACTTTTCCCGAGGACATGCAGCTCTACTGTATGAACATATGATGATGGCATCCTCTCGGGTAAAATATTCCGGAGGTAAAATAGTCCCCCATTCGGATCTCCGGGCGGGGACTACTCAGGAGGATGTTGTCATCAGGAAAGACAATACTGGCATTCTACGGATCGGAGCGTGGAATGTTAGATCCCTTAATCGGGTAGGAAAATTAGAAAATTTAAAAAGGGAAATGGATAGGTTGAAGTTAGATATAGTGGGGATTAGTGAAGTTCGGTGGCAGGATGAACAGGATTTCTGGTCAGGTGAGTACAGGATTATAAATACAAAATCAGTTGGGGGTATCACAGGAGTAGGACTGATAATGAATAAGAAAATAGGAATGCGGGTAAACTACTATGAGCAGCACAGTGATCGCGTTATCATTGTCAAGATAGATACGAAGCCAACACCAACAACAGTAGTACAGGTTTATATGCCAACTAGCTCTGCCGATGATGAGGAGATCGAAGAAATATATGAGGAGCTAGAGGAAATTATTCAGACAGTTAAGGGAGAAGAAAACTTAATTGTTATGGGAGACTGGAATTCGGTAGTAGGAAAAGGAAGAGAAGGAAAAATAGTAGGTGGATATGGACTGGGCAGGAGGAATGAAAGAGGAAGTCGACTGGTAGAATTTTGCACGGAACATGATTTAATCGTAACAAACACATGGTTTAAGAATCACAAAAGAAGGTTGTATACGTGGAAGAAACCAGGAGACACAGGAAGGTATCAGATAGATTTTATAATGGTAAGACATAGATTCCGGAACCAGGTCCTAAACTGCAAGACATACCCAGGGGCAGATATAGACTCTGACCATAACTTGTTAGTCATGAACTGTAGGCTGAAACTGAAAAAACTGCAGAAAGGTAGGAAAATAAGGAGATGGGACTTAGATAAATTGAAGGAAAGTGAAGTTCTGGAGAATTTCAGAGGGAGATTTAGGCAACAATTGACAGAAACAGGGGGGAAATAAAACAGTAGAAGAGGAATGGGTAGCATTGAGAGACGAAATAGTGAGAGCAGCAGAGGACAAAATAGGTAGAAAGGCAAGACCTACAAAAAATCCTTGGATATCACAGGAAATACTAAATTTAATAGATGAAAGGAGAAAATATAAAAATGCAGTAAATGAAACAGGCAAAATGGAGTACAGACGACTAAGAAATGAGATTGACAGGAAGTGCAAAATGGCTAAGCAGGAGTGGCTAGAAGCCAAATGCAAATCCGTAGAAGAATGTATAAGAAGGGGAAAAGTAGATACCGCCTACAGGAAAATAAAGGAGACGTTTGGGGACAGGAAGGGCAGCTCTACGAATATCAAGAACTCGGATGGGAAACCAGTTCTCAGCAAAGAAGGGAAAGCTGAAAGGTGGAAAGAGTACATAGAGCAGCTCTACAAAGGAAATGAACTTAGAGACGATGTTGTAGGAAGGGAAGAGGAAGTAGATGAAGATGAAATAGGAAATACTATACTGAGAGATGAATTTGACAGAGCCTTGAAAGACCTAGGTCGGAACAAGGCCGCAGGAGTAGATGACATACCCGCAGAGCTATTAAAGTCTCTGGGAAAGCCAGCCATGACAAGACTATTTGAACTGGTGTGTAGGATGTATGAGACAGGCGAAATACCGTCAGACTTTAAGAAAAATGTAATAATCCCCATTCCAAAAAAATCAGGCGCAGACAGGTGTGAAAATTATAGAACCATCAGTTTGATAAGTCATGGTTGCAAAATTTTAACACGAATTATCTACAGGAGAATGGAAAAGCTGGTAGAAGCTGACCTCGGGGAAGATCAGTTTGGATTCAGGAGGAACGTAGGAACCCGGGAGGCAATACTCACTTTACGTCTTATCTTAGAAGATAGATTAAGGAAAGGCAAACCTACATTTTTAGCTTTTGTAGATTTGGAGAAAGCTTTTGACAATGTTGACTGGAATACACTCTTTCAAATTCTGAAGTCAGCAGGGGTAAAATACAGGGAAAGGAGAGTTATTTACAACTTGTACAAAAGCCAGATCGCAGTTATTAGACTCGAAGGGCATAAAAGGGAAGCATCAGTTGGGAAGGGAGTAAGACAGGGTTGTAGCCTTTCTCCGATGTTATTCAATTTGTACATCGAGCAAGCGGTGAAGGAAAGCAAGGAAAAATTTGGAATAGGGATTAAAGTTCAGGGGGAAGAAATAAAAACATTGCGTTTTGCTGATGACATTGTAATTCTATCAGAGACAGCAAAGGACCTGGAAGAGCAGTTGAATGGAATGGACAGTGTGTTGAAGAGAGCGTATAAAATGAACATTAACAAGAGCAAAACAAAAATAATGGAATGCGGTCTTAGAAAATCAGGCGATGCTGAAGGAATTAGATTAGGTAACGAAACAATGAAGGTGGTAGATGAGTTTTGTTACTTGGGTAGTAAAATAACATGCGATGGTCGTAGTACAGAGGATACAAAACGCAGAATGGCAATGGGAAGAAAAGCATTTTTGAAAAAGAGAAATTTGCTAACATCGAATATTAATTTAAGTGTAAGGAAGTCTTTTCTGAAGGCATTTGTGTGGAGTGTTGCCTTGTATGGGAGTGAAACATGGACGATAAGCATTGCGGACAGGAAGAGGATAGAGGCTTTTGAAATGTGGTGCTACAGAAGAATGCTGAAGATTAGGTGGGTAGATCGCATAACTAATGAAGAGGTACTGAACCGAATTGGTGAGAAAAGGAATTTTTGGCATACCCTGACTAAAAGAAGGGATCGCTTGGTAGGACACATTCTTAGACATCGGGGAATCGTAAACTTAGCATTGGAGGGAAGTGTGTGGGGTAAAAATCGCAGAGGGAGACCAAGATACGCGTATAGTAAGCAGATTCAAATAGATGTGGGTTGCCGTTCTTATGAGGAGATGAAAAGGCTTGCTCAGGATAGAGTAGGGTGGAGAGCTGCATCAAACCAGTCTCCGGACTGAAGACCATAACAACAACAGGGGGAGACAGAGAGGGGAGCAGATTTGGGTGGGATACGGGAAGGAGGAGATGAACAGACGTAGACCAGGAGAGAGACGGACAGAAGAGCGGAGGACAGGTACCAACTCAAGACTCGAGTAAATAAATACACACGGGACTACGGGTTTTCAGCTAGTACCGGTATACGATCTGTACGGTGTCTGTTCTTCCGAGCTTGTGCAAAAGACATCAAACTGCTATCACTCTACTATTGAAATCGTAGTTCGTGAGTCTTTGGTCAAAATGCGAATCCAATGTAAAGCGTGTGGTGGGAAAAAATATATATTTATATATAATATAAATACAAATTAACAGTTTTGCGTTTTTCTTTACTTACACTGTAAAATGTTGATTCTTGTCAATTTCCTTGATTCCAGGTCAACAGAAAGTGCTCCGTATGTTTTGATCGGCGAGTTTGCGAGTGTCAGAGTAGTGGTATGTGACAGAAAGAGCAGTGTTTGATTACATCGACGGCCGCGCGGTCTGAGGTGTTGTTTCATGGAGGTTCGAGTCCTCCCTCGGACATGGGTGTGTGTGTTGCCCTTAGTATAAGTTAGTTTAATAGTGTGTAAGTCTAGCGACCGATAACCCTAGCACCAAGGTCACTTAGTTACAGAAACATTTAACTTTGATTACACTACGTAAATTCTGAAGAATCTATAGACCTTAATATCTGACATACATTTTAACTTTTACAATTTCTGAGAAAAGTGAGTCTTGAACAGTCGAACAGACAGACAAAAGGATAAATTGACAAGAAATCCTATAAGTGTTCTGTTTTTATCGACTGGGGTACGGATCCATAAAAAAAAACGCAGGCTGTGCATAGACGCATCTGAGACAATACAAATTAAAAACTGTAGCAGCCACAAATACAAATAAAATTATTTGAAATGATCATTATTATTAATAAAAATGTAATTTAATACTACGCCTAGGGCAGCTTGTTCCCTCTCCTCGCCCTTATACCCATCATTGATTCCTAACAAACAACAAAATGCCTGGACCCCAATGTTGTAGCATGCCGCTAGACGAACCGAAACAAAATGGCGCAACCAATTGATAAAGGAGAGTCTTCTTTTCACGCAAGTTGAGACGAGATGTAGCTCTGACGTAAATAAGCTCACTCCACCCACGGCCGACTAGCAACGGCTCACTTCTCTGCATGAGCTGTTATATAGTTCTTTGTAGTCGTAACGCGAACCTCGAACATAAATTTAAGTTAAATGTATGTAGATATAAAATATCGGAAGTTTTGCGTTGTGTCTGTTAACGAAGGAAGCACGTAAGAATTTAAAATTGCAGGCTTAGCTACGAACGATAACGATGGCCACCGATATGTCACAAAGCAAGTGCTGGCGGAGATATTGACGGAACACGCGCACCGCAAATTTGGCTATTATGTTTTAAAACTTTCAGTATGCATTTAAAAATGTTCACAAATTGTCATCCTTAATTCAGGCAGGCCGAACACGATCTCAGCAGGGGTCTAACAGCCAAAAATGCAACACGAAATCATCATCAGCGTCAACCAGTAATGCAACAACAGGGGTAAAATGTTGGGAGCGAAGACTTATATTCAACTTACACAAAAACCAGACAGCGGTTATTAGAGTAGAAAGGCAAGAAAGGGCCGCAGAGGTTGGGAAGGGAGTAAGACAGGATTGTAGCCTTTCCCCAATTTTGTTCAATCTGTACATTGAGCAGGCAGTGAAGGAAAGCAAAGAGAAGTTTGGAGAGGGAATTAAAGTTCAGGGAGAAGAAATAAAACATTGCGGTTTGTCGATGACATAGTAATTCTGTCAGAGACCGCAAAGAATCTCGACGAGCAATTGAATGGAATGGACAGTGTCTTGAAAACAAGGTATAAGATGAACATCAACAATAGTAAAACAAGGATAATGGAATGTAGCGTCAGAAAGTCAGGCGATGCTGAAGGAATTAGATTAGGTACTGAGGCAATAAAAGTAGTAGATGAGTTTTGTTATTTGCGTAGCAAGGTAACTTCTGATGGCAGAAGATGAGAAGATATAAAATGCAGAATGGCTGTGGGAAGAAAAGCGTTTCTGAAGAAACGAAATTTTTTGACATGCAGTATTTAAATGTTAGGAAGTCCTTTCTGAAAGCATTTGCCTGGAGTGTAGCATTGTTTGGGAGTGAAACGTGGACGATCAGGAGTTCAGACAAAAAGATGATAGAAGCTTTTGAAATGTGGTGCTACAGACGAATGATGAACATTGGATGGGTAGATCACGTAACTAATGAGGAGGTACTTAACCGAATTGGGGAGAAAAGGAGTTTCTGGCATATCCCGACAACAGAAGGGATAGATTGGTGAGACACATTCTGAGATATCAAGGAATCGTTAACAAAGCATTAGAGGGAAGTGTTTGGGGTAAAAATCGTAGAGGGAGATCCAGGGACGAATACAGTAAGCAGATTGAAAAGGATGTATTTTGCCAAACGTATTCTCAGATGAAGAGACATGCACAGGACACGGTAGCGTGGACAGCTGCATCAAACCAGTCTGCGGATTGAAGACCTCAACAACAACATAATTAAAGAGATTTAACAACTGACTTGCTTATTATACAGGGGTGCACACACAAGTCTGGTGCAGTAGGAGAATTGTCTGCCCTGGAGCAAATTTGTAGGTATAAATACCTATCATCACAAACACTTCCCATCTTGAAGCTCATTGTGACGTGTTTATGATGATGGTTATTTATACCTGCAGATGTGCTCCAGGCTACACAATTCTCATACTGCACCACTGTGTAATAAGTCAGTCAATTGTTAAATTTCTTTAATTATATGAATCTGTTTAAAAAAAAAAAATTCCATATTGTTACCACCCATGTTTGATCTTGACACGCCCACATCTTGACAGCCCCACAGGCACGTTATGGTGAGTCTTCGGGGTCTAAACGCATTGTGTACAAATAAAACAATTTTTGTAACTGAAGGTGAGTTCGTTTTATTATTCAGAAATAAAAACCTTTTCCTTTAAAAGATACATACACTAACGAGGCAACTTTCATGGTGTTCAATCCAACGGTATCTGTCGTAAGGCGCTCCCCACCATACATCAAGCATTCCGCGGTTGCTCACGGTCATCCTGCATCAATAAGTCTCGACTTCTGTGAGACCGTACTAAGTATACTCACCCACTTAACCACAATCCCCCTTATGTACCCATGACGTAACTTCTGATGATGTCTCCTAAATTTAGATCAACTATTGACTCATCTGAGAGGGCAGCTCGTTTGATGTCACATGAATATGGGGCAGAAGTTGCGTATGTATGGGAATGTGATAAGGCGGGTTAGGCTTAGTCAGCAAGCTCTCAGACAAATAGAACCTTGTTGATCAAATTTGTACATGTAAGTACATTTGCATCATATTACTGTTGAAGGGGAGCAGCGGTGTACAGTTCTAAAGGGATAGTTTGTAATGTTACAGAAGGAAATTATGGCGTATTTCCAAGATAAGTTGACTAGGATACTGCAGTAATACAGTGGGTCATTCCACGTCAAGTGCCCCAACTGAGACGAATCTCCCAGCTCGACCATCTTCAGTTTTCAAGTTTTGATGAAATTTGTACAGTATGTACCTGAGGACCCGACACGAACGTATGCAAAGCTTCGGGCTCACCTGTAATTTCGTTCACGTACTAGAACAATTTTTGTGAAGACCACTTTTACCGACTCCGAAAAGTCGCGCTATCTTCAAGTTTAGCATTCCACTGTTCCTAATATAGAAGAGTAAGACCCTTGGTAACTGGTATAGTGGTACAACATTTTGTTCCCAACACACAAATGAAGCAGATATAGAGTTCAGAAAGCAATTCATTTGGCATAATCTCAGTTCAACATGGGCAACAAATCATGTCACGAAAAATTTGCCCCATAGTTTAACGGGGCATAAGTAGTGGAGAAACTGCGGTGTGGACCTGGTCTTTTGCAAAACTACTGTATGTTTTGATGTTAAGTATATCAAAAATTTGGACCTGGCTTCAGTGTTTAATTACTCTGCTACCAATGACGAATATATCAAAGTATACCCGTGTTCAAAGTCATGTATCTCAAAATGGACACCTACCACATTATATTCATTAACCCTTATGCGGTCGCGCGGCTTTTCGTAACGTTAATAGTCGCGTGGTGTGTTGCTAACACCCCGAATAAAATTATCTATAATGACATTGTCGTGCAACATGTCATTGATATGAATATGTTTACTTCACAAATGGCTATTTAGAATGTTATCTCCTGCTACATCATCGTTTTATGTAATACTAGCTGAACCCCTGCTGCTTCGCATGCGTAGGCTGGTTGGTCTGCACCAGTTCTTTTTAATCCTGATCAAGACTCCATATCCTAAGTTTCGTAGTTATAGCTCGAAATTTGAGTAAACAGCAACATATCTTTGAAAATCAATTTTTGCATCCCGTATTTCACCCCCTTATTAGTCTAATTTCCAAATATACCGAAACACATGTCTTTTAAATTCGAACCCCTAATCCAAATCCGAAAATTTGTAGTTCTAACTTCAAAATTGCCTAAATAGCAACAGATTTTCGAAAAACATCCCCTCTCCAATTTAACCCCGTTGATGGTTGAATTTCCAAAAATACCGAAACACGTATTTTTTAACGTCTAACCAACTATACAAATATCAGTTTTTGCAGCTCTACCTCCAAAATTGTATCAACAGCAACGTGTTTTCAAAATAATTTTTGATCCTCTATTTAACCCTGTTACTTGTTGAATTTCCAAAAATACTAAAAATCATGGATTTTTAATCCTGACCAAGATTCCATATCCGACGTTTCGTAGTTGTAGCTTAAAATTGGAGTTAACAGCAACATATTTTTGAAAATCAATTTTTGGCGTCACCTATTTTACCCCCTTATTTCTCGAATTTCAAAAAATGCCGAAACACGTGTCTTTTAAATTCGAACCCTGAATTAAAATCCGAAATTATGTAGTTCTAGCTTCAAAATTACCTAAATAGATACGTATTTTCAAATAAACGTTTCATCCCCTATTTCACCCCCTTACGGATGGAATATCGAAAAATCGCTTCTTAAATGACGCCTACAGAGTAAGATCAACACCCTCCACAAATTTTAATTTTCTATCTTCAGTGGTTTGGGCTGGGCGATGATGAATCAGTCAGTCAGTCAACCGGGACACTTCCTTTTATATATAGAGATTACTTTAGTATTAAATTGGTTTATATGAAACATATGCAATAATCCCCATTTTCTTACAATATTTTAATTACCTATTTCTCTTATTCTTCATACTATATTACAGATATAAGACATTATACATATAATTACAAAATTTTCAGTCAACTCATACAATAATTACTGACACAGCTTGACATGAATAATTCAAATACTTCTGAACGCAGCTCAGCCATCAAGTTCTCTAAGCTGTGGTCTGTCTCGAATATCATCGATTCTCGAACAACGCAAAAAGAAACGAAAGCGCCGTAAACTCATTTTTGCATTAAATATTGCTATTCCAAAACCATTTGTGTCCCGTAAGTGTTCCAGATATTGGTGTCCTGCCCCGTAATGGTCAGCCAGTAGACAGAAGACCCAGAAGACATTTGATTCCATCCTCATTTGTTGCTTTGGCATCACGTTATCTTGTGAAATTTGATGCACTGTGTTGTATGTCAATATTTGTCCACGATGTAATCATACTAATTATTATGTCATTTACAAATATTGAAAAACCGTCCACGGCAGTTTTCACAGATTTTGCGGATAGTTTTCACACCAGGGAGATGAATAACAAGGTCTACATTTATAATCCTTACGTTGCGACTAGGACTATTTTTTATCAATTTTGTAATCCTATCCTTTCCAATAAAAAAAAATCATGCTTGCTTTCATTATCCGATGCACTTGCTTGCGGCTCGACTTCCAGGTTGTCTGCATCCTCCGTTTCCGTGTCACTGTGATGAGAGAGAACTTCACAGCTGTCTGTTTCCTCTTCATCCCCTTCTCCTCCTTCAAAAGTTTCGTCTAAGACTCTTGCAGAAGCTTCCGCAATCTTTATTGTTCTATTTCCTAACGATCCATAGCTGTTTTAGCTGCACAGAGTGACAAAATACGAACAGCTGCTACGGAATACAACTGTGCGCTTTCTCGCAGCACTGCGACATAAAGAGTCGCGCGGGGTGCCCCAAACCAAATTGTTGCCCGTTTTCTTGGAACTTCTACTTGGCGCTTCTACTGTAGATTCTATTGCTACTCAAAACTTTCATATTACGTCCTAGAAAGGTACCAGAGAACGTGACGTTATACTCCTATCCATTATTTAATAATCCATTGACAAAGATGACTGGGGTGTTCTGAACACCCCGCGCGACCGCTTAAGGGTTAACACCATTCAACAGAGCACATTTCTTTCTTATTTTTATTTTGGTGTCTCTTTGGGTAAGGTGCAAATATTTCGCCTAAAATATGAAATTTTGTTGATTTTGTCTTTTTCGTATACCGGCCCGACGAGTTGGAGAGCCCGCCACAGAACACACGTACTTGGCTGGTGGCCGCTAGGCGCCGTGATGGCGGCCACTGGCCTACCACACAGGCCGATCACAACTCGCGACCACACTATATAGGGCGCAGAGCCAATGAAGAAATGAAACTGTTAAATAAAGAAAATATGTGAACCCTTTGGCACCCATAGAGCGAAATGCTCTCACGTTGCCCGCCCGTGCCCTTCAGGCTCGGGAATGAAAAGTATATATATATATATATATATATATATATATATATATATATATATATATATATAAAGCAGTCAACAATCCGAAGATTGGTTTGAACACCACAGTGCTTTACTAGGCATGGTCCTATTTGGAGGTGGTATGCCGTTGCCTTCCTCCGACCTTCGAGCATGACTTACCCAGCCAGTTATAGGGGGACCTACAGTTTAACGTGGGTTCCGAACCACGGTGCTACTCGGTATTTTTTCACATGAGCAATACTGCCAGAGGTGAAAGAAGTGGAAAGTGACAGATAAAAATCCTAGAACCTGGCGGGGATTGAACCCGCGACCTTCGGATTTGTAGTCTGGCACTCTACCGAACGCTTCTCATTCGTGTCTCGATTGCGATTTTGTATTGTCCGTTGCTACATCGTTGTTTCTCCTGGTTGTTCCTCGGTCCCGTCTTGGTTTCGATTTGTTTCATTCTTTGTACTGGCAATTCCGCCTTGTGTCATCGATATTTGTCACCACCATTTTTCTCGTTACGTGGTGTCTGTTGCATTGCAGCGACACTCCGCCAACGCACTTGGTCTGTTTGTTGCTCCTGATCTGGTCCGACTTCGGTCTAAATAGCGTTCATTGTTTAAATATTCATTTTGTTGAAACTTCCTGGCAGATTAAAATTGTGTGCCGCAACCGGGACTCGAACATGGGAATTTTACCTTTCGCGGGCAATTGCTCTACCGACTGAGCTATTCCGACACGACTCAGGATGCCGCCTCAGAACTTTACTTCCGCCAGTACCTCGCCTCCTACTTTCCAAACTTCACAGAAGCTCTCCTGCGAAACCTGCAAGACTAGCACTCCCGGAAGAAAGGATATGGTGGAGACATGGCTTAGCCACAGCCTAAGGGATGTTTCCGGAATGAAACTTTCACTCTGCAGCGGAGTGCTAGTCTTGCATGTTTCGCAGGAGAGCTTCTGTGAAGTTTGGAAAGTAGGAGGCGAGATACTGGCGGAAGTAAAGTTGTGAGGAGGCATCGTGAGTCGTGTCGGGATAGCTCAGTCGGTAGAGCAATTGCCCGCGAAAGGTAAAATTCCCATGTTCGAGTCCCGGTTGCGGCACACAATTTTAATCTGCCAGGAAGTTTCATATTAGCGCACACCCCGCTGCGGAGTGAAAGTTCCATTCTGGGTTCATTTTGTTGTTTATTTGGTGATTTTAAAACTGTTTGTGATAGGTTAGTTGCTAAATTTAGCCCTTTAACTGTACTAGAAACTGCTACATAATTTTTGTGAAGCTGAATGTTTATTAATTTTATTTCTTTTCTTTACTTAGGACTCGACAGTTTGATTATAGCCTCTGAAGCTTATCAAATTGTTGCTAAAATGGAAAAACACGATCAAGTTAATATAGGCAGTTTTGGAAATACTGATTCCCCATGCCATTTAACGACATGCAGTGCCACAAAAGGACTAAAAGCTGTAAAGGAACTTTTCTTAGAAGAGTAGTTTACACTTTACTGAAAATGCTCAAATATGCTTCCATGATGAAGCTTTACTCCTACAAAGATTTGAATTTTTGCAAAGATCATGCTGAAGATTTCTAAAAATGTTCAAATGTTTGTGAATCTATCGGACCAAACTTCGTGGTCATCAGTCCGTAGCTTACAAACTACTTAAACCTAGGTTAGCTAACCTAAGGACAACACACACACCCATGCCCCAGGGAGGACTCGAACCTCCACGGCGATCAACCGCGCGCTCCGCAGCGAGACGCTTTAGACCGCTCGGCCACTCCACCGCGGCTGAAGATTTCTGTATTATGGCTTGGGAACAACAAAAATATCCAAACAATGCTTGGGAACCTGTTGGACACCCACAATCAGGCTTGGGAACCTCCAGTAAAGAAACTCACACGTAACTGACCTTGCATGGCTATCGGGCATGGCCCCTAGGCGATGGAGCTACGAGTCACTGAGTCTGGTAGTGGCATAGCCACCATGAACCAACGCAAGAATCTTTCTCGAATTACAAAATAGTCTATAGTTTAGGCGAAATATTTGCACCTTACACAAAGAGACACCAAAATGAAAATACGTCTCTTAACAGAATGAAATGTACTTTGTTGAATGATGTCAATGAAAATAATGTGGTAGGTGTCCATGTTGAGATACATGACTTTGAACACGGGTATATTTTGGCACATTCGTGGTTTTTAGCATATTCACAGGATCGTAGCACAGTAATTAAACACACAAGCCACGTCCAAATTAGTGATATATTAAACACCCAGACAGACAGTGGTTTGACCAAAGACCACGTCTGTAGCGCAGTTTCTCTACTACTTATGCCTCGTTAACCTATGGGGCAAATTTCTCGCTTTGTTGCCCACTTTGACCTGAAATTATGCCAAATGCTTTGCTTTCTGAACTCTATCTCGATCGTTTGTGTGTTGAGCACAAAAAGTTATACCACTATACTAAGAACCAAGAGTCTTCCCTTTTTTTTATATTAGGAACAGTGGAATGCAATCCTTGAAGATTTCTTCACGTCTTTTCGGTGTCGGTAAAGGTGGTATTCACAAAAATTGTTCTAGTACGTGAACCAAGTTACACATGATCCTGAAACTGTGCATACGTTCATGTCGGGCCCGCAGGTATATACTGTACAAATTTCATCAAAATTGAAGACGGTCGACCTGGGAGCACTTGGACACTTCACATGGAATTACCCCGGTGTAACAACACCTCACTGTCTACACTCAAATTTCTCTAATTTTTAATTCTTCCCCACTCTCCAGTTTTCACTCAAATTTCTCCAATTCTTCCCCAGTTCCAGTTTTTAGAATATAAATTGGAGAATATAATCTTTTTTACTTATTTCGTATCCCAGGCTCTTGACTCTGTGAATAAGGCACTACGAATGGTTAGGAAATAAACCTTACAACACAAGTGACGTTTTTTAGGCCTTTGTATATATAAAATTTTAAAGTGGAAGGTACACAGATGTACATTTCATAGAAATAAGTTTGATTGTTAGCTTTTCAATGTGTTTTATGTGGTTCCACTTACCTAAGCACATTACAAACAATGTATTGCAGTTACTTTGAAATAATTATTTAAATGTTCAAATGTTTGTAATCCTATGAGACCAAACTACGTTGGTCATCAGTCCATAGTCTTACAAACTACTTAAACTAAGTTAAACTAACCTAAGAACAACACACACATCTATGCCCGAGGTAGGATTCGAACCTCCGACGCAGGAGGCCGCGCGATCCGTAACGTGGCGCTCCAGAGCGCTCGGCTACACCCACGTGGCGAAATAATTATTAAGTATGCCATAATCTTCTGGGGAAATACAATCAACAACATTAGATTTCTAAAGCTTCAAAAAATGTCATCGGAAACGTTTGTGGCCTAGCAGAGAGAGCTCCCTATTTAAAAATTTAGAAGTACATACCTCCCATTCTCTGCACTTTCTTGGAATTTTGATTATCATCTACAGTAATTCCCATACATTTAAAAATTATCATATTAAACACAATTATAGCACATATCGCAAAGAAACTTTCAAAATTCCTATACACGCTAAAAATTAGAGTCAGGAAAATATAGAATAAGGAACTCGGATCACTGAAACGACGGCTGTGCAACCTCGACAAGTTATGCTGTTCTGCAGAATAGTTTTTGGAAGACTATTGACAATTTGAACAAAAAAATAAGTTTAAAATGATATTACAATTCTTTGTGATTCTTTTTATTATTTGCATTAGGGCATTGACCACTCTGTATTTTTCTGCATAACGTTTCGCCTTCCAGAGCTAGGGGCATCACCAGAAGCTTCTTGTTTTCTCCTGTTGACGAAACGTTGAGCAGAGTAATAATGCCTTGGACCATAGTCCGTTAATGATAGTTGATACCGACGCAAAGCTGTATTGGATGATATTGTTGTTGCAAGAACATTTAAAAACATTTTGGTACAAAACATTAACCTATCTTTTACTTGTTATTTACTTGGTCCTGGTCCTCGTTTACAATCACAAATGGTTCTGCAGTAATTTCTACAAACGAATGTCAGACTTCATTCAATTTTTTTGAATTTCCTTTTAATCTATTGGATTTTTATAAAATACTAGCTGTAAACCCGGCGTTGCCCGGGTGTTTATTTATCCTACACTCTCAGTCCACCTCCCCTTCCCCCTCTCTCTACATCCATCTCTTTCTCTCCCATCTCCCTGTTCGTTTCCACCTTTTCCTCTCTCGGCAAAGTTTTCTGCAAACTACCCTCTGTCATGTACCATACAAACATTTATGTACCCAGTGATCTTCCTCTTGGTTTAAAGGTCATGTGTGAAAAAAAATCATTAAGATTCGAGAAAAACTATGCATTTTGTAAAATTCTGTAAGTTAAGTACTCTCCACCATGCACCGAACAAAATTTTATACAGACAGTGACATTCGTCTTGTTTTTAAGGTAGAGTGTGCAAAATTTTTATCAATATTGGAACAAAACTATAGATTTCTATGCAATAGAAACGCAGGGTCACATTGTGAAACGCACTTTGTTGTTCTCAAATAGACCAGTTTTATTTCATACAACCCTTTTTCTGAGAATAACGAAAACACCAAAAAGGAAATCGGTCGAGCCGTTCCCAATTTATGTCGCGACCAAGGTATTTAGGGATACATTTTTATGTTGCAAGCACCGTATGAAACTTGAGGTAGACGGTGACCTTTCTCTTGTTTTGAAGGTCAAGCGTGCGACATGTCTTGAAGATCGGAATGAATCTGCAGATTTCGTGAGTCTGTAGGAGAAGTATGCTCCCCATGCACCTATCACAAAATACTTCTTAGTTGACGTTTTCTTCCTCTTAACTACATTCCTTAGCCAAATTTCCACTACATAGGTGAAGTAGTTTTCGAGATTTCGTGTTTAATCAGTGAGTGAGTGTCCTTTTGCTTTTATATAGATAGAGATTAAGAAAACAAATTGCTTAATTTTGGATGCAAGCTAATTAAGGGAGACTTGAAGACAAAAATAAATAGTGACATGCAAATCTGTAATGGTAACTTTATTTGATACAAGGTCATGCCTAATGAGACAGTTTTATGGCATCTACGGCGAATCGTTGTGAGTGGTAGAATTCTTTTCGTTTCATCATTGTGTGTGTGTGGGGGGGGGGGGGGAGGGGGATGGCGGGGGGTCAGTTACAAAACGCTTTATAAATTACATGCAAACTTTGTTGCACGTTCCTAACTACTCCCATTTTCCAATAATTGACGCTTAAATCGGCGTATTCTCACACGGTGGTCTCTCATTATTTATGACGTCATATCTCCTGAGCTATGTGTCGTGCTCTTTTGTTTTTGGGTCAGGAACCTTCGTTGGTGTACGGTGAACAGTTCACCAGAGTTTCATTGCAATCGCATGAACGGTTTACGAGCACATACAGACAAACATTATTTTTATATATATAGAAAACCAATTATGCTTCTTTTTCAATTTGACCTGTCAACGGTAGACTATCAGAAGGCTGACGATTTGAACATTGTACGGTTTAAATCAGACAAATTGCATTTCCATTTGCGTATACACAATGCCTTACAGCGCCTACTACTAAAATTTATTGATCATGTTCGTGACACATTCTTGCTGACTAAACGAATTCGTGTGAAGTGCGCAGTCTTCTTTGCATCATCTCTGACTGTTTCGTTAGTTCTATTGTGTCAGAGTGGAGAAATACTTAAGGATTAAAGAAATAGTAATTTCATAACCTACTTGGTGCGGAAATAACTTCCTTTTGACTGTCCAAGTAAAATGTCTCTACCGTGTACTTTTGTCAGAGATAAATTTATGCTGCAACACAACCAAAATCGTCCCGGTTAGATATTCCTAGATATTGAAAGATTGTATTCCAGTCAGTACTGTCAAAAGCTTTCTTCAAATCTACAAAAGCTAGAAATTTAGATTTGCCTCTCCTTAATCCAGTTCTAAGGTGAGTATTGCCTCCCGTGTTCCTACATTTCCCCTGAATCCGAACTGATCTTCTCCGAGGTAAGCATCTACCACCTTTTCCATCCTTCTGTAAATAATTCGAGTTAAAATTGACTTATTAAACTGATAGTTCTGTAATTTTCACACCTGTCTGTGCCTGATTTCTTTGGAATGGGGCCTATTACATTTTTGTTGAAGTGTGAGGGTATTTCGCCTGTCTCACACATCTTACGCACCAGGTGAAATACTTTTATCATGATTGGCTCTCTCAGAGACTTCAGTAGCTCTGAGGGAATATCATCTACTCTAGGGGCTTTGTTTCGACTTACGTCTTTCAGTGCAATAGGATCTATTTCATTTTCATCTGTTTCCTCTTTCCTTCCTACAATATTGTCTCGAAGCTCATTTCCTTTGTGGAGCACCTCCATACGTTCTTTCCGCCGCGGCGGAGCGGCCGAGCGCATTGAGGCGCTGTGCTGCGATGCACGAGACGGTTCCCCGTCGGGGGTTCGAATCCCCCCTCGGGCATCGATGTTTGTGCTGTCTTTATTATAAGGTAGTCCATAAATAGTTTGTAGGTTTAGGGACTGATGACCCCGCAGTTAAGTCCTATAAGCCTTATAAACACGTGAACTTTTTTTTCCCACCTTTCCGCTTTCCCTTCTTTGCTGAGAACTGGTTTTCCATCTGAGTTCTTGATATTCATATAGCTGCTTTTCTGTTTCCAAATGTCTCTTTTTACTTTCCTGTAGGCGGTATTGCCGCGACGGATTAGCCGTGCTCGTTGAGGCGCCGTGCTGCGGTGCGCGCGGCCGTTCGCCGTTTAAAACCTGGTTCCAAAAGCTATGTCTTACCATTATAAAATCTATCTGGTCTCTTCCATGTATACAACCGTCTTTCATGATTCTTAAACCAAATGTTTGTTATGATTAAATTAAGACATTCACCTAATTTTCCTTCCCGTCCTTTTTCTACTACGTACAGAATTTCAATCCCCCTTCAAAATCGAGTTTTCCTCTCCCATAACTGTCTGAATAATTTCCTTTGACTTCTGATTCATTTCTTTGATCTCCTCATCATCCGCAGAGCTAGTTGGCATACACACCTGTACTGCGGTGGTCGCTGTTGGCTTCACATCTGTTTCGACTTTAATAATGTGATCGATATGCTGTTTATAGTAGTTTACCTGCATTCCTATTTTTTATTCATTATTAGACGTATTCCTGTAATCTCCCAACTGACTTTGTATTTATAACCCTGTACTCACCTGACCAGAAATTCCGTTCATCTTTCCATAGAACTTCACTAATATCCCTATAATTAACTTCAACTTCTACATTTCCCTATATACATTGTATAACTTCCCGATTACGGGATCTAACATTCCAGGCTCCGACCCGTAAATGCCAGTGTTGTCTTTCCTTATGATAACATCCTCCTGAGTAGGCTCCGTACGTAGATCTGAATGGGGGACTGTTTTACCTCCGGAGCATGCAACTCTTGAAGCTGTTTCGTCTGGCGTCTCTCACTGTGGTTGCACCTACGGTACGGCTATCTGTTTAGTTGAGGCACGCAAGCCACCCCACTTCGGCAATGTCTGTAGTTCATGGAGGTAGATTCAAAATTAAGAAATAAAAAATTAGTGAATCTCTTTAAATTTTTGGTACTAACTGTTGCAAGTGACCAGAAAGTTACCCTTTCAGAAAAGTAAGCGAAGTAACGAAGCCAATGAACAATATTATTAATATCATCAACGTAGCAGTTGTGTCATGCACGGAATGCATATATTACTGCAAATGGATCGTTGTACATGAATGTCTAAAGAATTTTATTTCACTAAACGTGGTTACTTGCTTGTGCCATTTCTACCATGATAATGCCTGATCGGTACGGAAATCAGAAGTTGGTAACAGTTTATTTCAAAGTTTTCGTATCATTATTTATCATTATTCGAGATTCTAATGCGTGATAGTGGAGGTAATATCATAGCTGTAGACATGAAAGCATCGACTTCTTTCACCACCCTTAATGGATACGTACACATATGAAGTTTATTTTGTGCACATCTCTGACAAAGCGGCTACGAATTACATTGGCCTCCTTGTATAATTAATATTAACAACAGGTATTTTAGTTTTTGTGTTTATGTATTTAACGTTGTAACTGCGCGGGCGTCATAAACCTTATAGTAGAAAAACAAAGAGAATTTGCGTTTCACGGAATATCAATGCAGGCGATGAAAAACAGAAGAGCATCAAGGGGCTTGCACAGACAGTCTGTGGGGGCTTGTTGGACATCGGTAGAGGCCAGTGATCTGTATATATCTTGGATGTATAATTCTGGTTTCTGAGGATAGAACTTCAGCGTGCTCAAAAAATGTGCAAATGTTTGTAAATCTATCGGACCAAACTGCGTAGTCAGTCCGTAGCTTACAAACTACTTAAACCTAGGTAAACTAACCTAAGGACAAACACACACAACCATGCCCGAGGGAGGACTCGAACCTCCACGGCGAGCAACAGCGCGCTCCGCAGCGAGGCACTTTAGACCGCTCGGCTACTCCACCGCGACCTTCATCGTGTGCCTTTTCGACCATAGTTACTAGTAGACCAGGCATGATATGACTCTTTTTTTTTGGCACCAACATCTCTAATGTTAAAGCACGTGTCTGTTGGCAAAACATCGGTCGTCTCCTGCTGTGCTCACGATTATACGGAGCTTTTTGTGAATGGAAGTATATTAAGTTTCACGTGTAGGTATTATCAGTTTAAAATAATTTCATTTCTTGAACACTGTTGAACTGTTCTTTATATTCAGCCAATGTTTGCGAACAGTCGCGTGGTTCTACTTGTTACCAGTTCATGTGTATAGCTTTTTACTGTTTGTCCGGTCTACTTGTACCTATGGTCGAAGGCGTGCTTGCACATTCATATGTTTTGTGCATCATTTTAGCATTGCCCGCCATGCAAAGCTTCAAAATCGATTTTCTCGAGAAATTTTGAGAGTTGCATCGAATGCCTTTGGCTGGTTGTTACTTAAGTTCTGAACTTCACGTAGCATAAATATAGAGAAATTCTAAAATCCGACACCCATGTGGTCTCATTGTAAGACTCACACCCGTGAAAAAACTGCACTGCAGCACAAAATGAAATGGAAGAGGCGTTAACATCCACTACATGGCCATCAACCAGCACAGCAAAGACTTGTGTCTAGAAACAGCTTCCTCCATAACACAGAAGCACTCTCTGACACACCACACCAGAAGAGATGGCAGGCCAGATGCCGTCATCTGGAGGAGTGGCTGATTCCACAAGAGGCTCTTCTCCCAGAGAGACGATCCACATGGAAATCACTGAGCCACCCGCGTTCCTGTGCCACAAGATGGAAGAGCAATCGCCATAGATGGGTTTTCCTGGTGGATTCTGTCAGTGTGACTGTGGGGCTGCCGTGCAGACATCGTACATTGCTACAATGCACATTGCTTCTGACCGTGTGTACAATGGAAGACCTCATAAGTGCTACTCAAAATGCAATGGACGTTGCTGATTTTGGGGGTCAACTGTATAGTTAAAAATTATCCAATGCTTGTATATACAGTCTATGTCAATATCTATTTGTGTTATTTTGTGACTGGTTTAAGTCATGAAATGCAATGTATGTAGAAATGAAATGTAGTAATGTTTGTTATAATTTTTTTATTTGCTTCTGACACGATAAATAAATAAATCACAGATGTGGCGCAACCAAACGCTTTCATCATTAAGTACGTGAACATCAGATATCACTGTGTCCTCGGTGGCGGAGTGGTCAACGCGTCTGCCTAGTAAGCAGGAGATCCCCGGTTCGAATCCCGGCCGGGCACAAATTTTCATTCGCCGCGCATTGGTATAACATCTAATCCTAGTACAGTGAAGCCATAAGTGATCGCAAATTGCAATTTATTTCATTAAAGATTACTGAAAATGTCCCGCAAAATGGCAAAAGGGTCTCTCAACGCGCATTCCAGTAATTTTAAAATTGTTGGTCTAAGAGCACAGGCCAAAACTATATGTGTACGGCATGCTGTGTCGTACTGTTTGCAAGTTAAGTTCACAATGCATCATCTACAATTACATGAGAGTCTTCTTACATTAAAATGAAAGATAAAAAGCGACACACATCATCTATTTCAAAATGATAAATTCGCTAGCAGTGGAATTTGTTCTTGTTTTAAGCTGGTACTGCATTTGGTGATAGGATAACTTATTAAACAATTTTTGTCATATTTTCTTTGCCTTCTGAAGTACGTTTCAGTAAGTATAACGGAATATTTTTGGGTACTCAAGGTGGCAAACCTGGTATAATATTATCACGTCTGTATAAACGTATTTAAAATCTGACATGCAAATACAGTATCAGCATTCATTTTACTTCCTTCAGGAATAAAAAGGTGGTGAAATTCTGAAAATGTAACAACGAAGGGTGTGAGCATTGTATGTAGAAAGGCGCAATTAAACTCTGCACTTCATCGAAAGAACTTGTGTAATAGTGTAGTTCAAATGGTTTTAAAAAGTAGTTTTTACTAAATTTAATTTGAGTTTATTCCAAAACACAGTTCTTTTGGCGGAGTAAGCTACTTATCAAAATGCGTGGAGCACGATGCACTAAGTGCTGGAACAAAGAAAAGTAGTACAGACAACGAAGGTGATCAGAAAAACGAAACGGAGGAAGAATATTTAAAAATTGTTAGACTCTAAAATTCAAAATAGGAGCTTAAAAATATTTATGAACTAAAAATGAAAAAGTTTGAAAATTAAGAATAAAATATCACTCATGTTAGACACGTTACTATAAAAGTAAATGAGTAGGTCTATCTGCTCGCCTAAATTTCTTTGCTAATTTCAGATTAATGGCACAATGAGTCACGTGATCTCAGTCCTCCTTCACATCCTAGAAATGTCCCGCATTGAGTTTTGAAGAAGTTGGCCGCCTTATGTTCTGGTTAACATTTCGTAGCTGCCATACAATATGGCAAGAAACGAAATATGAACAGCTATGGTTGGCATCCTTTGACAGCTGAAGTTCAACATCCATTTAGTACGGAAATAAATAGCTATTAAGAAACAATAAACGATTTTCGTACCTGCGGTGAAGTTCGTAATTCACAGAATATAATCTTTTCTACTATTTACTTCTCTTATTCGCGGAATTTGCTAGCCACGATCACCCACTGCCACGCACTTTAAGCAGGAAATTCTTGTGCACCTAAACAAGTCGCGGAAAAAAGTATAAGGTAACGGAAGCCGATTTCTGGAATGTTCTTACTGTTGGTAACATTTTGAATTCAATACGCGTACACAATATTAGGAGAAAAATGAATATATATTAATAACAGGTGTAGATACCAGTAAATTTTTTCAATTATGATGGACACACAGACGATTAACTAACCATGTAACAGGGAGTGAATGATTTAAAATGAATAAATGTTTGAATATTTTAAATCTTTCTCCGACCATATTTTAACTCTTTGAATTCTCTCTCGTGGAAGTATGAACAGAAACACCATTTAGTGGCTACCTACTGAATATGTGAGAATTTAGCGGTATTGCCTGAAGGTTGCAAGAGGGTGTTCATGGTCTGAGTTATAGAGGGGGAGGAGTGGGGGTAGCAGAGAAAAATAATGCACACGATAAATTGCGAAGAATTTTTTTACATTCCTTAATACATGGCTCTGGGAACACTTGGTATTGTTCAATATCAATCATGTGTTCAGGGATTCTTCCGACTGATACTAAATTAAAGTCTATTGAATCTTCCGTCGGTTCTTGATGGAACATAGACATATTAAACAACTGTGTACACTGTGTATTTGTTCCACAATAATATTTACTTTTGTTGTGAACTAGCTTTCGGCTTCTTAGGCCATCTTAAGACAACTTAAGTAGTCTGAAGATGGCCTAATAAGCCGAAAGCTAGTTCACAAAAAAGTAAATATTATTGTGGAACAAATACACATTGTACACAGTTGTTTAAATTAATGTCTGTTTGCCGGGGCAGGATACACGCTAAGTTATAGAATCGGTGTATTGGGTATGATTAAAGGCTGGGGGAAGGCTCTGGGAGATGCAACTATCATCACATCTCCCGCGCTGCGTGCGCCCTTCGAAGTAGGATAAATTACAAGTACGTACAGTTAAGAAGTCGCACCCCTGACTTAACGTGATTACATATATGTAATTCCAAGGCAGATGTTTTAACTGTATGTCTTGTATTTGGTTGAAACTTCAGTTTTATTTCGAGTCGGTGAATGCATCTACATCTACATGGGATACTCTGCAAATCACATTTAAGTGCCTGGCAGAGGGTTCATCGAACCACAGTTATAGTATTTATCTCCCATTTCATTCTCGAATAGCGGGCGGGAAGAAAGAACACCTGAATCTCCCTGTTCGAGCTGTGATTTCTCGTATTTTATTCTGATGATCATTTCTACCTATGTAGGTGGGAGTCAACAATATATTTTCGCATTCGGAGAAGAATGTTGGCGATTGGGGTTTCGTAAGTAGCCCACGCCGCAGCGATAAGCGCCGTTGTTGTAATGATCCCCATCCCAGATCCTGTATCATTTCCGTAACGCTGTCTCCCCTGTATCGTGACAATACGAAACAAGCTGCCCTTCTTTGGACTCTTTCGATGTCCTCCGTCAAACCCACCGGATAAAGATCCCACACTGGGCTGCAATACTCCAAAAATGGACGGACAAGCGTAGTGTATGCAGCTTCTTTAGTAGTTCTGTTGCATGCTGTAAGAGTTCTGCCAATAAAACGCAGTCTCTGGTTCGCCTTTCCCACGATATTATCTCCGTGTTCTTTCCAGTTTAAGTCTGAAGTAATAGTGATTCCTAGGTATTTTGTGGAGTTTACGGCCTTCACATTTGATTGATTTATGTTGTAAACAAAGTTTAACAGATTTCTTTTCGTACTCATGTAGACGACTTCACACTTCTCATTATTTACAGTCAATTTCCAATTTTTACACCATACTGATATCTTATTCAGATCGTTCTGCAGCTGGTTTTGATCTTCAGATGATATTACTAGGCGGTAAATGACGGCGTTATCTGTAAACAACCTAAGAGAGCTACTTAGATTTTTCCCTAAATCTTTTGTGTAAATAAGGAGCAACAGACGACCAATAACACTACCCTGTGGAACGACCGATATCACCTCTGTTTTAGTCGATGCCTTACCATCGATTACTAGGAACTGTGTCCTCTCTGACAGGAAATCCCCTATCCAATCGCAAATTTGGGGCGATATTCCATAACCACGCAATTTGATTAAAAGCCGTTTGTGAGGTACGGTGTCAAAAGCCTTCTGGAAATCAAGAAATACGGAATCGATTTGCGAACCTTTGTCGATAGCACCCATCACTTCGTGTGAATAAAGAGCTAGTTGTGTTTCGCATGAACGATATTTTCTAAATCCGTGTTGACCTTGGGTCAATAGATCGTTCTGTTCGAGATAATTCATAATATTTGAATACAGGATATGTTCCAAAATCCTGCTGCAAACTGACGTCAATGAAATAGGCCTGTAGTTTAGTGGGTTACTCCTACTGCCTTTCTTGTATATAGGTGTGACCTGTGTAACTTTCCAATCGTTTGGTACAGATCCTTTTATGAGAGAGCGGTTGTATATGGCTGTTAAGTAAGGGGCTATCGCTTCAGCATAATCAGATAGAAATCTGATGGGTATACAATGCGGACCAGAAGACTTGTTTTTGTTAAGTGATTTTAGTTGCTTCACAACTCAGATGATGTCGACTTCTACGTTACTCATTACGGTCTCTGTTCGTAATTCGAAATCTGGAATATTGGTTTTGTCTTCTTTGGTGAATGAGTTTCTAAAAGCTATGTTTAGTAACTCTGCTTTAGTAGCGCTGTCATCGGCAGGATCGTCATTACTATCACGTAGTGAGGGTATTGTTTGTGTTTTGCCCCTAGTATATTTAACATATGACCAAAATCTCTTTGGATTTTCAGTCAAATTTCGAGAAAGCGTTTCTTTGTGATAAGTATTGTAGGCAGTTGTGGAGATAGCCTGTGGAAGATATGCCTAATTTTCGAGAAGTATATCAGTTTTGCAGGCTTATGGCAGAGTTATATCCTATATAATGAAAAAGAGTTTGAACAGTAAGGGACACATTTATATTCACTTATTATGGAAATAAATGTTTGCGTTCGTGTTTAAACAGTCTTTTGCAATATAAAGTGAATAGGACAGCAATATGCCTGCAAAACAGACACTTTGCTCATGAATTCATAGTCTTATTGCTCAAAGACTAGGCATTTGTGTTAACCACTGTGTTTACCAACTCGAAATGAGTTTGATATGTGAGTTTCACCAAAATACAACACACACAGATTGGGCAACATAAGGTAACGCATCACTGTAGACCAGTGGTTCCCAGTCTTTTTTTGCGGTGCGATCCACAATCTTTTTGGACAAATATCGCGACCGGGGTTTGCTGTTGTGTTTAGTCTTGGTATTAATAACACTTTCTATATCTGGATTGGATTTGTTAGTTTAGGCGTAAACCGTTGATCATGCAAAGTTTATTTTTATGTAAAAAAAAAAGGAAATGCACGCTTGCTTAACTAAGTAGTTGTGGATGCTATTAATTTCTTCGAGCTCTATTTGTAAAAGCTCGATGCTCCCCGCCCTCGCTCGATATGGGACGATCCAGTCGTAATCAACTCGCACATAGTCAAGTGAAATAAATAGTAAATAGAGATATGGTACAGGGTGGAATGCTACGCTTCCATTGTTAGTATAGACCTGAGTATGTTATTAGCCACTTTGGTTTTTGTACATAATTTCTCAAATTATAAAACTTTCCTCCGGAAATCAATTTTCATACTTTTTCCGGCGGTAAGACATTTCACTTAAGATATTTTTGAATTCGTCTGGCGACCCACCTGAACAGACTCACTACTGTTATAGGCTGCTGTTTAAGGTGCATGGAGTATGCGCTTCGCACTTGAGCTGTCAATAGCGCTGCCAAGGGGTCTTCTTTCGCCACCTCGACTAAATTAATGCCCCCAGGTTACAAACTGCCAAGAGGTAAAATACATTCGGAATTTCTCATCCGTAAAAGACGACCTTTGAACGAATTGGATAGTGCATTGAAAAGACGTAAACAGAAAACGAGCAGCAAAAGTAAAACAATGATAATAGAATTACTTGAAGAAATACGGCAAGCAGCCGCATTTTATACAGACAATGAGAGAATAAAATTCAAATGTGGGTCCCAAGCGACAATACTGATCGTATAACTAATATGGAGGTACTGAATAGAATTGGGCAGAAAAACAATTCATGGTACAACATTTTTTAAAAGATGGGTCAAGGTGATAGGAGCCATTCTGAGACATTAAGGAATCATCAGCCTGGTAATAAGAGGTAGAGTGGGGGGTTCAGGCATCCGCGGGGGAGGGGGGGGGCGAGAGGGGCGTCATCCCCCTCCACTCCTGGAGATTTTAGCGAGTACATTTCTAGAAGTAAGTGGATAACAATCAGATCTAATAAAATTTTGGTCAGCTATACAATTTTGTTCTTGTGCCATCACATGTATCGAAATTGAACAACTTATTTATACATAAACCAGCAAGTCTATAATCTTTCCCTCCCCCACCTAGATAAATTACTGAAGACATCCATGGTGAGAGATGCAAATGAATATAGATTAATATATAGAATATAAAAAGGCATTTATTACATTTGGAAATTTTCATGGGGGTTAAGAACATATGTGTGCTTTAATCCTGGTAAATTCACACATATGGATAGCTCTGAGCAAAGAAATGGCCGATAATAATCAAAGAAATGTGACAAGAGACACGGTTCAAGATGAAGTATGTTCCCATTATTATTATTATTTTATCGAGAAAGGAGTATTTTATTAAGAAAGGCACTTGCTGAAAACTGAATCTCCAGATAAGAAAAACGGAAAGATGAAAAAACACGTATATTAAATCGTGCAAGCCGCTAGTGCATAGCAAAGACAGGCATGTGAGATTGGTATACTCATAGTAACAAAAGTTTGATACGAGCAGTTTCACAACTACGTCAATATACGAATTCAGTTCATGATTTAAAGCACGTTAGAATTTAACACCTAGGGCTTATATGCAGTTCGTCTGAAAAAATGATGGACTTTACAAGTCCATCGTAACTATAAATGAGAGATTTATTCGTCAATGTAAAACATTCTGCTTACGTATTAATGGATGACGTGATCATAATTGATCATAATCATAATTGATTTAGGCCTATTAATTGCCCTGTACTGGTAAAACACAATTACATTCTGGGTTTATTACATGCTATCTTGTAATGAACATCATGCACTGTTACCCTGTAGGCCTAAATTTTTAGACGGTTTTCTATATCTGCAACTTATTTCATCAATGAACGAACATATGCGGGTTGTATAATAAGATACAGTAGAGTTTACACTTTGGCTTCATAGTTATATTTAAAATCAAGGATGCATGAAAGAAATACATCTCCTTGTTTCCCTTAATTACTGTTTAGCAAGGTCATGAGAAGAAACAGGCTATACCTAGGTAGGCCTAATAAAAGACTAGTGTACAAGATCTCTATAACTGCATAATATGAACTATTGCTTGCCGAGGAAGAGAAATGGGGCCATTTTTAATACGCTACTTGCATATAACAGCGAATTCGATTCCAAGAAGTGAACAAATTAGAAATTTTGAGCAAAGATAAACGTTAATTACTCAGTACTTACTCTGCGATATTTGGTAGACAGAATTGAACGACTCTGCTTTAACACGGAAGTAAGCGTAGTAATGCCAAACCTTTAGCCTATTCTCCACTGTCTAGATTCCAACACGTAATTTATGCACAGCTTTTAGTTTACATACAGATCGCTTGTTTGACACAGTGCTTCGTACGTATTACACAAACCAAGCTGAGAGGATATTTACTGGTATACGAAACTAGCAAGAGTGAATGAAATACTACGTATGCATCGACGAGTATCGCTTCTAAATCCTATGCTCATACATTGACAAATCATGGGATTTATAATTATGTATTGAATTCAACAGGTAATATTGTGAAGAGATGGCACTTGTGATATAACCTCCTTACTGGAATAGCGGTATATATCGAACTTATAAAAGCGAACAGATCTTTCTAATCTTGAATTTCCGTAGAATCATGTCGGTTACGACGGATCATTTATGCACTTTATTAGTTACCGCTTTCTAAAATAGAATGTGGAAAGAGAACAAGAAAACTGCTATTTGTATTGTTTCTAGTTATAAGAGAAACATAACGTGGAAACTGAGGATTGTGGACGCAAGTTGCCTACTGCTGTGCTTTGCGGCCACCTATCGGTCACTCCAGGAATTTCTAATCGACGCCATCTTGTTTTCGTATTCATCGACTGTAAGTTTCCGCGCAACTCTACCAGATGTCTCCCATGTTACATTTTCGATAAAACCCTGTATCCAGGGCGTTAATTTTCGGCGGAGAGCCTATAATTTTCCAAAGGAATACTCGTATCACCGAGCAAACAAGACATACGTGCGTTCAATGTACGATTTTTACTGTCGCAAATATTAAAGCATTCAATTAGACTCACAAAACTGTTTATAGGTTTTAGACAAACGCAACTTAAAAAGTAGGCTACATCTCATATCAAACGTTAAATAACAGTAACACAGGTAGTACTGGTTTTGATCGACACAAGACTGTCCCAGCTATAAAGAAAAATAATTTATTTTCCTTCATTTTGATCAAGTATTTGTTGAGATTTTCCTTGGTTGCAAGGTCAATGATGGAAACTGAATTACCCCATAAAAATACACCGTAGACATGAGAACGGGTGGGGGAGCAAAATTCCGGAGTAATTTATTTACTTTCCTGTGAAGATACAAACTTGCTGAGTTCGAGGGGTTCACTCGTTTCTTCTACTATGAATCAGGCTTACATCTTGCTGTAGTTTGGAAAAGTGTTAAGCAAATATATCAATGATCTACGAATGTGTCATTGAGTACCATGTTGTTATAAACAGGTTGTTGTTGTTATGGTCTTCAGCCGGAAACTCAAATGTTTGTAGAGCTTATGGGACTTAACTACGGGATCATCAGTCCCTAAACCTACAAACTACTTATGAACTAGCTAAGACTAAGGACGGCGCAAATATCCATGCCCAAGGGGGGATTCGAACCCCCGACCGTAGTGGCCGTGCGGACCGTGATTGGCGCGCCGCAGAGCGCTCGGCCACCGCGGCCGGCAGTCCGGAGACTGGTTTGATGGAGCTCTCCACCCTACTCTATCCTGAGCAAGCCTTTTCATCATCATAAGAACGGCAACCCACATCCATTTGAATCTGCTTACTATACGAGTCTCTTGGTCTCCCTCTGCGATTTTTACCCCACACACTTCCCTCCAACGCTAAATTTACCAAGTCCTACCAAGCGATCCCTTCTTTTAGTCAGGGTATGCCAAAAATTCCTTTTCTCACCAATTCTGTTCAGTACCTCTTCATTAGTTATGCGAGCTACCCACCTAATCTTCGGCATTCTTCTGTAGCACCACATTTCAAAGGCCTCTAATCTCTTCCTGTCCGCACTACTTATCGTCCATGTTTCACTCCCGTACAAGGCAACACTCCACACAAATGCCTTCAGAAAAGAAATCCTTACACTTAAATTAATATTCGATGTTAGCAAATTTATCTTTTTCAAAAATGCTTTTCTTCCCATTGCCATTCTGCATTTTATATCCTCTGTACTGCGACCATCGCATGTTACTTTACTACCCAAGTAACAAAACACATCTACCACCTTCATTGTTTCGTTACCTAATCTAATTCCTTCAGCATCGCCTGATTTTCTAAGACAGCATTCCATTATTTTTGTTTTGCTAACAACTAATTAATATCAAAAGTCGTAAATATGCAGATACTTTTACATACCCGTATTCTACACCTTGGGAACAATTTTTTCCTCTAATTTTGAAAAAGAGATCTTTCATAACTAGGTACTTTCTTCTGAAACACCTTCAAACAGTTAAATATGTTGTAAACGGCGATAACGATCAGCCATTGATATACATACGCTATTTTTATTACTATTCCTTTTCAGACACACACATACACACAAACACACACACACACACACACACAAGAATACATGCAATTTCCGACCATAGCTTTCTTTTCCACAGGTGCTGAAACAAATTCTTTCTTAACACGCTTACCATTAATTTGCCCAGTCCTTTCTTGATGAACTTGGAGGAGTTGATAGGCGAGTGCTATTGTTATTGTCGGTCTGAGGCAAGGTGTTTAGTCGTCACGAGCTGAATGACCTCTCAGCCAGTCGAAAAGATACCTATTTCTTCAAGAAGTGGTTGAAGAAGCTTGAAGTTCGAATCGTCTCATTTCAGAAACGGATCAAGAATTTCAAACAAAGCAGTACCTTTCCTGAAACGAAGTAGTTCTTCATGAATAGATAACTTTCTTAGAATAATCTTTGACTTCTCAAACGCTGCATTTAAAATTTGGTTTTTGTAGAGTGTGGCAGTTCTTTGCATAATCCAAACACTTTCATAATGACTCTCAAAAAAATAATCTCAAAATTTTCGAACCGCTTCGTGTAATTCAGCAGCACTGACTTTCATCTGTAATTGAGCTCACGTGCACCCTTAGTAATTCGATCATTGTAAATCTAGTAACGTGGTCACAGTTTCCCTGAAATATTTGAAAGATTTTTACCCTTACAACTCATACAGTCGGACACTCTGATGTGGATATAACAATACTTTGGCTGGTCCTGAAGATTCTACAACATCGAAACAATGGGCGCATAGAAACTCAGTTTGTATTGAGACTGTAAGAACACTGTCTTCGTTGCCAGCAATTCTACTTTGGATTCCGGACTACTATATAAATTTGGAAAAAAAAAAGAAAATACTGGGAGAGCCTCGAGGTCGACGCAACGTACTCAGAAAATGAACTGTTACTAGCCGTGTATACCCGTCGCTGAATCTGCGGTTATTGTGTAAAACCGAGACTTTTTTTTCTTGCTGCGGATATTGTTTCCAGTGTTTTGTTTGGTGTCGTTGACACCCATCGAAGTCTCGTGTCTTTACAGTCGGATCGTTCATTTCTCTTAAATCATTCTTGCTCTCCCCGAGAATTACCGTGTTGTTTCCAGATCGTTTCATGACCTCTGTTTACTGTTCTATTCAGGGAGCTGAGTGAACTGATAAAAGGCAGCTGAAAGTGCTCCTGTCAGAGAGAGAGGGGGGGGGGCGGTGCGTCTGTCGTAGCAAGCAACCCTAACTGGAAATGCGTATTTCCTAAACTTCATTAAGATGCAGTGTTTATTGCATGACAAGAATGATCGAATGTTGATGACATAATGGGATGTGTCATGTCATACGGCAAGCCATACGTCGTGACACTGTGCTTAAAATAGGGCACCTGTATGTAGACGGGCATGAGCATCAACTTCTGTTGTAGTAGCAGCTCGCCATTTTTGTTCGAAGCGGCGATAGCGTGTGCATATGAAAGGCGGCGTTTGTTTTGCTGTTATTGTTTTGAAAACTCGCTTGCTTCATTTCAAATATGCGAATGAAAGAGCAAATAAAGATGTGGATTATCAATTAATGTTGTTGTAAGAATTATTTTAAAATGGTTTAAAAAACGCAAAAAACACAGACGTTTGAAGCAATATGCTGTTCTCAGCATCGGAGGTGAAGAGAAACTCATAGTACCGGTGTCTGCTGGAAAAGAAAAAAATTCGTTATTATGTTCGTTTTGATTAACTGTTTGTCATACTGCATGAGACACACATTGCTGAAGGTCATGGCGACCGAACACGGATGATTGTGGAACTGAGTCGTAAGTACACGAATGTGACTGTTGAATCAATTGTTACTTATTTGAGGTTATGTGAACCATGTCAGAAAAAGCAAAAAACATTGAAAACGGGTGTTGTAGTTAAATCTGTTATATACAGTGAAATGAATTTGCGATGTCAAATTGACTTAATTGACATACAGGCAAACACAGACAATAAGTCGAAGTTCATACATGTGTACCAAGATCATTCGACGAAATTCGTTATCCTCCGCACACTAACTTTAAAAAGGACTGATAAAGTAGTTTGTCATCTTTTGGACATTTTTTACCACATTTGGTGCCCACGTAGCCTTCATTCTGATAATGGTAGAGAATTTTGTAACCAAGTCATTCAAAGTTTATGTGGGTTGTGGAGTGATAGAAAAATAGTCCATGGGAAGCTGAGACACAGTCAGTCTCAGGGATCCATCGAAAGAGCAAATCAAGATATCCCAAATATGTTATCAACTTGTGTGGAAACAAATGAAACTTCAAAATGGTCTGAAGGGCTGAGAGGTTTGTGCAAGCAATGAAAATAGGGCTTATCATGAAGGGATCAGATGTTCATGGATCAAGGATACAAACTTTATTTAACTTCTGTAATAATATACAAGATCACCACTCAATTTTATTTTAAAACAATTATCATGACCTTTCACCCAGATACAAGCACCCTCTTGCTCATTAATTTTTCGATGATTCCTAGTCCTCAATGTAAAGGGCATGCTAGAGGTGAAATAAGACTTCTCAACGTCACGGTTGTACACTTCAGCAACTTGAAATGTACGAAAAGCAATCACATCTCTGTTATTAAAACTCTCCAATCCAGAAACTGCCTTAACAGTACTACTATCGTACCGTACTATAGCAACAGTTATCCATCCATTGACTAGGTGAATCTTTCTGAGTAATTGTCAAGTTCAGAACACCTCCACAAAAAACAGACGGTCCCTGAAGAAAAACGTGTCCTCCAAGACCAGATGACAAATTAATTTCCACATCATCAATTCCCTTGAAGACAGCAAGGCGCGAACGCCTGAATCTCCTCCTATAAAATGAAAATGGGCATTGCGACCTTAGTTGTTCCACGTGATTTAATAAAAAAATATAAACACTGATGAAGGCTTGGAAACAATGTCAAACAGCACTTCCACTAACTCACAGGAAATTGAAAATGACGGCCGAGGAATTGATGTCAGTGAATTAAGAACTCGAACAGAGATAGAAAGTGCAGGTGAAGAAGCACCAGAGAGACAGGATTTGAAGAGACTGCGGGTTGTGACAAGACGCTGACAACTTCCAATAGTGTTCGTCAAGCGAAACAGATCCGAGAAGCTGCAAAAGAAGGTCTTCAATTGCAGGTAAAGAAAATGAAAGTACCCTCATGTTACAAAATTTCAAAACTTTCAGTTGGACAGATTGTGAGAATTAAAATACCGGATGTAGACAGTGCAGAAATTGATGAAAAATTAATTATAGCAGTAGTGATCAATATTCAGAATGGCGAATTTTATCAACTTGGTATCAAGGCTGGTACACTGAAGTCATATTACACTAGCAAAATTTTATCAACGCCGAAGAAGCAGGAAGAGAAGAAATTACTCTACGGGAAGTGGTTGCCAAACAATCTTTTGTTGGAGGATAAGGGTTCAAAAAGTGTAATTGCTTAAAAAGTTGTTCAACTAAAAATGTTCATGTAAATCGTCTTTCATGTTACGTAATTCAAAATGCCACAATAGGAACAAAAATTAACGTTCACAAGGTAACATTTTTGTGTGACTATAACGTTTTTGACTAAAATGGAATATTGGTCTTTATAATCACATTGGAATGCAAGAATTTATAAAATACATAAATTTTCAATAAATACAAACTATTACACTAAATTGCTAAGTCGATCTTTTTAATGAATACGGTTTTACCAGTTGGATGGGAAAAACCTAAGATTTACCGATGTCTTTTGGTAAAAGCTCGAAATCTACGCATACAATGAGAAACTTCGGAATTTACCACACCGCGATGGTAAATGTTAGGTTTTACCGATAATTCTAGGATTTTCCTATTATCTTACTTTTCCGTTAATATATATACAACAAAGTCAAACAAGCCACAAAGACGCTCGAGAATTATTATTATTATTATTTTTTTTAACTTATGGGACTTAACTACGAGGTCATCAGTCCCTAAGCTTACAAACTACTTATAAACTTGCTAAGACTAAGGACGGCACAAATATCCATGCCCGAGGGGGGATTCGAACCCCCGACCGTAGTAGCCGAGCAGACCGTGACTGGAGCGCCTCAGTCTCCTCGGCCACCGCGGCCGGCAGAATCCCTTCTCTGCCAAGATTTTCTTTTCTCCCCAATTCTGTTCAGCACTTCCTCATTAGTTACCAAGTCTAACCATCCAATCTTCAACATTCGTCTGTAGCAACACATTTCGAAAACTTCTATTGTCTGAAATCCTTATCGTCTACGTTGCACTCCCGTACAATGCTACAGTTCAGACAAATTCATTCGAAATTGACTTCCTAACATTGAAATTAATTTTAGATATCAACAAATTCCGCTTCTTCAGAAATGCGGCCGAGCGAAGTGGCCGCATGGTTTAAGACATCATGGTACGGACTGGGCGGCCATTCCTGCCGGAGGTTCGAGTCCTCTCTCGGGCATGGGTGTGTGTGTTGTCCTTAGTGTAAGTTTAAGTAGTTTGTTAGTCTAAGGACTGATGATCACAGCATTTTGGTCCAATAGGTTTACAAACATTTGAACATTTTCAGAAATGCTTTCCTTCCCACAGTCATTCTACATCTACATCTATACGAGACACTCTGCAAATCACATTTAAGTGCCTGGCAGAGGGTTCATCGAATCACCATTATACTATTTATCTTCCATTCCATTCTCGAATAGCGCGCGGGAAGAAAGAACACCTGAATCTTTCCGTTCGAGTTCTGATTTCTCGTATTTTATTCTGATGATCATTTCTACCTATCTATGTAAGTGGGAGTCAACAATATATTTTCGTATTCGGAAGAGAATGTTGGCGATTGGAGTTTCGTAAGTAGACTACGCCGCAGCGATAAGCGCCGTTGTTGTAATGATTTCCATCCCAGATCCTGTATCATTTCAGCAACGCTGTCTCTCCTGTATCGTGACAATACGAAACGAACTGCCCTTCTTTGGACTCTTCCGATGGACCTGATAAGGATCCCACACTGGGCAGCAATACTCCAAAAATGGACGGACAAGCGTAGTGTATGCAGTTTCTTTTGTAGTTCTGTTGCATGTTTTAAGGTTTCTGCCAACAAAACGCAGTCTCTGGTTCGCCTTCCCCACGACATTATCTACTTCTTTCCAGTTTAAGTCTGAAGTAATAGCAATTCCTAGGTATTTTGTGGAGTTTTCGGCCTTCACTTTCGATTGATTTATCTTGTAAACAAAGTTTAACGGATTTCTTTTCGTACCCATGTGGACGACTGCACACTTCTCATTATTTAGAGTCAATTGCCAATTTTTACACCATACTGATATCTTATTCAGATGGTTCTGTAGTTGGTTTTGTATCTTCTTTACATCGACTATCATAAGTTATTTTGCAACCCATATAACAAAACTCATGTATTGCTTTTATTGTCTTGTTACATAATCTAATTCCTTGGGCATCGTATGATTTTTTCAATATATTTCATTCTCCTTGTTTCGCCCTTGTTTATGTTCATCCTGTAACTTCCTTCCATTCCGTTCAATTGCTCTTCCAGGTCCTTTGCTGTCTCTGACAGAATTACTATGTCATCGGCAAACCGCAGTGTTTTTATTTCTTCTCCTGAACTTTAATTCCTTCTTCAAATTTGTCCCTGCTTTCCTTTACAGATTGGTTAATGTACATATTGAATACCATGGGGAAAGGCTACAACCCTCTATTACTCCATTCCAAATCACAGCTTCCCTTTCATGCCCTACGACTCTTATAATTGCTATCTGTTTTTGTACAAGTTGAATATAAGTTTTCGTTCCCTATATTTTACCCTCGATACCTTCATAATTTGAAAGAGTATAGTCCAGTCAACATTATCAAATGTTTTCTCCAAATCTACAAAACCTATCTTCTAGGATACGTTGCAATGCGAGTATTGCCTCACCTGTACCTGTGGTAGTGGATTTTTAAAGAAAATTTCGCCTACAGTTGCCAGCAGTAGCTGCTTTATTCAAGCACAACCGAGTTGTGACCTGGGGCCGCACCATCAGGTGCAGGTAGCAAAACATGGTAGACTGCATGGCACGGAAGTTAATTAAAACCTCATATTCTTGGGACGGATCGTCTGGAAATAAAACCAGGGCGGCAGAAATATGCTCGTCAGCAAGTAAACTCGTCATGGAGCGAGACCGATGATCAGCCATGATAGTGATACGTCTCGACATGACGTTGTGCATGTCACCTGATGTAACTTCAGATGTTACAAGGATGACGATGTGTCGCATGTTGCGAAAGCGCGCGATGTGCCAAGATTTTACCTGCAACTTGCCGCGTAAGATAATCTAACATCCTGACATGATATATTACACCACAGGACACGATGTGACAAGCCTTTCATGGGGATCCATATGTTATTGTTGTTGTTGTTGTGGTCTTCAGTCCGCAGACTGGTTTGATGCAGCTCTCCACGCTACCCTGTCCTGTGCAAGTCTCTTCATCTGAGAATACGTTCGGCAACCTACATCCTTTTGAATCTACCTACTATATTCGTCCCTCGGTCTCCCTCTACAATTTTTACCCCACACGCTTCCTTCTAATGCCAAGTTAACAATTCCTTGATGTCTCAGAATGTGTCCAACCAATCTATCCCTTCTCTTAGTCAGTATATGCCAGAAATTCCTTTTCTCCCCGATTCGGTTAAGCACCTCCTCATTAGTTACGTGATATACCCATCTAAGTTTCATTATTCGTCTGTAGCACCACATTTCAAAAGTTTCTATCATCGTTTTATCTGAACTCCTTATCGTCCACGTTTCACTCTCATACAATGCTACACTCCAGACAAATGCTATCAGAAAGGACTTCCTAACATTTAAATTAATATTGGATGTTAACAAGTTTCGCTCCTTTAGAAACGCTTTTCTTCTCATAGCCATTCTGCATTTTATATCTTCTTTACTTCGGCCATCAGAAGTTATATTGCTACCCAAATAACAAAATTCATCTACTACTTTTTTGGTCTCATTACCTAATCTAATTCCTTCAGCATCGCCTGATTTTCTGACATTACATTCCGTTACCTTCGTTTTACTCTTGTTAATGTTCATCTTATATCTTCCTTTCAAGACACTGTCCATTCCATTCAATTGCTCTTCTAGATCTTTTGCAGTCTCTGACAGAATTACTGTGTCATCAGCAAACCGCGAAGTTTTTATTTCTTCTCCCTGCACTTTAATGCCCTCTCCAAAATTATTCTTCCATTCCTTCACTGCCTGCTCAATGTACAGATTGAACAACATCGTGGAAAGGCTACAACCCTGTCTTACTCCCTTCCCAACCTCAGCGTCCCTTTCTTGCCCTTCGACTCTAATAACCGCTGTCTGGTTTTTGTATAGGTTGAATATAACACTTCGCTCCATATATTTTACCCCTGATAACTTCAGAATTTGTAAGAGTGTATTCCAGTTGACATTGTCAAAAGCTTTCTCCATATCGACAAACGCTAAAAACGCAGGTTTCCCTTTCCTTAGCCTATCTTCTAAGATAAGTCGTAATGTGAGTATTGCCTCCCGTGTTCCTACGTTTGTCCTAAATCCAGACTGATCTTCCCCGAGGTCGGATTCCAAAAGTTTTTCCATTCTTCTGCAAGTAATTCAGGTTAGTATTTTGCAACCATGACTTATTAAACTGATAGTTCTGAAATTTTCACACTTGTCTGCACTAGCTTTCTTTCGAATTGGAGTTACAACATTCTTCTTGAAGTCGGAGAGTATTCCCCCTGTCTCATACATCTTGCATACCAGGTGGAACAATTTTTTCATGACTGTCTCTCCTAACGACATCAGCAGTTCAGACGAAATATCATCTACTGCAGAGGCCTTGTTTCGACTCAAGTCCTTCAGAACTCTGTCAAATTCTTCTCGCAGTATCATATCCCCTATCTCATCTTCCTCCACTTCTTCTTCTTCCATTTCTAGAATACTGCCTTCAAGTTTATTTCCTTTTTATAGGCCCTCTATATATTCCTTTCACAGTTCAGCTTTTCCCTCTTTGCTTAGTACTGGTTTTCCGCCTGAGTTCTTGATATTCATACAGCTGCTTTTCTTGTCTCCAAATATCTCTTTTATTTTCCTGTAGGCGGTATCTATCTTTCCCCTAGTTATACATTCTTCTATGGTTCTGCATTTGTCCTCTAGCCACTCCTGCTTAGCAAGTCTGCACTTCCTGTCAATCTCATTTTTCAGACGTTTGTACTCCCTTTTTCCTGTTTCACTTGCTGAATTTTTATATGTTCTCCTCTTATAAATTAAGTTCAGTGTATCCTATGTTATCCAGGGATTTCTATTAGGCCTTGTCCTTCTGCCTATATGGTCCTCTGCAGCCTTCACTACACTATCTCTCAGAGCTACCCATTCTTCTTCTACTGTATTACTTTCCCCCGTTTCAGCGAATCCTTGTCTAATGCTCTCTCTGAAACTCTCAACCACCTTTGGTTTCTTCAATTTGTCCAGGTTCCATCTCCTAACTTTTCTACCTTTCTGTAGTCTCTTAAGTTTTAATCTGCAGTTCATAACCAAGAAGTTATGGTCAGAGTCTATATCTGCCCCTGGATATGTCTTACAGTTTAGAACCTGGTTTCTAATTCTATTACTTACCATTATAAGGTCAATCTGGTACCTTTCAGTGTCTCCTGGTCCCTTTCACGTATACAGCCTTCTTTTATGATGATTAAACAATGTGTTGGTGATCATTACATTGTGCTCTGCGCAAAATTCTACCAAGCGAACTCCTCTTTCATTCCTTTGTCCCAGCCCATATTCACCTACTACATTTCCTTCTCTTCCATTTCCTACTACCGAGTTGCAGTCCCCCATCAAAATCAAGTTTTCGTCTCCCTTAACTTGCTGGATGATTTCTTTTATCTCCTCATACATATTTTCGATATCCTCCTCATCTGTCGTGCTATTTGGCATATAAACTTGCACTACTGTGCCAGAATGAAACTTCACTCTGCAGCGGAGTGTGCGCTGATATGAAACTTCCTGGCAGATTAAAATTGTATGCCGGAACCGGGACTGGAACCTGGGACCTTTGCCTTTCGCGGGCAAGCGCACTACCGACTGTGCTATCCCGACACGACTCACGATGCCGCCTCACAACTTTACTTCTGCCAGTACCTCGCCTCCTACTTTCCAAACTTCACAGAAGCTCTCCTGCAAACACGCAAGACTAGCACTCCTGGAAGAAAGGATATGGTGGAGACATGGCTTAGCCACAGCCTAAGGGATGTTTCCAGAATGAAACTCCACTCTGCAGCGGAGTGTGCGCTGATATGAAACTTCCTGGCTGATTGCAGAGTGAAGTTTCACTCTGGAAACATCCCTTAGGCTGTGGCTAAGCCATGTCTCCACCATATCCTTTCTTCCAGGAGTGCTAGTCTTGCGTGTTTGCAGGAGAGCTTCTGTGAAGTTTGGAAAGTAGGAGGCGAGGTACTGGCAGAAGTAAAGTTGTGAGGCGGCATCGTGAGTCGTGTCGGGATAGCACAGTCGGTAGTGCGCTTGCCCGCGAAAGGCAAAGGTCCCAGGTTCCAGTCCCGGTTCTGGCATACAATTTTAATCTGCCAGGAAGTTTCTTGCACTACTGTGGTTTGTGTTGGCTTCGTGTCTATTTTTGCTACGATAATGCGTTCACTACGCTGTTCATAGTAAGTTACCCGCATTCCAATTTCCTTATTCATTATCAGACCTACTCCTGCGTTACCACCAACTGATTTTGTATTGATAACCCTGTACTCACCTGACCAGAAATCCTGTTCATCCTGCCACCGAACTTCACTAATTCCTACCATATCTAACTTTAACCTATCCATTTCTCTTTTCAAATTTTCTAGCTTACCTACGCGATTAAGGGTTAGAATATTCCACGCTCCAACCCGTAGAATGTTTTTCTTGATGACGACATCCTCCTGAATAGTCACCACCCGGAGATCCGAATGGGGGACTATTTTACCTGCGGAATATTTTACCCAAGAAGACGCCATCATCATATAGTCATACAGTAGAGCTGCATATCCTCAGGAGAAGTAACGACTGTAGTTTCACCTTGCTTTCAGCCGTTCGCAGTAACTGCATGGCAAAGCCATGTTAGCTGATGTTACAAGGCCAGCTAAGTCAATCATCCAGACTGTTGCTCCTGTAACTACTGAAAAGGCTGCTGCCCCTCTTCAGGAACCACACGTTTGTCTGGCCTCTCCACATATACCCCTCCACTGTGATTGCACCTATGGTACGGCTATCTGCATCGTTGAGGCACGCAAGCCACCCTACCTCGGCCATGTCTGTGGTTCATGGGGGTGGTATCGATATGTACCTTAATGTAAATATGATACACATGTGACGTGATGTGGTATGTAGGACACAACCTATCGTGATAGGAAACATTATTTAACGCCTTCAGTCCTGAATTATTTTAAAAATAGAACAAAACTTATTCTTGTACCTTTACATGTCTATAAGACGCTATCTAGTGCATATTTGAACAAAATAAAAAAAGTTCATACTTGGTTTCCAAAATTGAAAAATAAAGTCAAATAAATTGAACACCGGGTCTGGAAAGCAGTTAAGAATGTGAAATAAGAACACAACATTTATGTAAGTCACTCCATAGTTATTGTGGAACTTATATCGGAAAGTGGATTTGTGCAAAATTCATAAATTAAAATATAAAATAATTTCAATTACTAAGAATATGTCTCACGCATTCCGCAGTGGGTCCGCCGTGTTCACTATTGTTCACTGTAGCACGCCATTCTGTTGACAGATGGCAGCATCAAGCACCAAACTATAAGCGGCAGATGTCCAGTAAACAGTACTTTCTCTCAAAGTAAAGCGAAATCGTATTGTGTTCAAAATTAATGAAAATTCGGTGTCCAATATATTGGACGCCAGGTCTGAAAGGGTTAACATGCAGCATGGGTGATAATAAACATAAAAAGAAACCTCGAATATGTCAATATTTTGATTTAAATGTTTTCAAAGTTGTCAGATAATTCCAGAAAATAGTTCTCTCTTACACTATTGAGCCTCTCCAGCCTTTTATTGTGCTGTTACTGGAGAGTTCTGCATTGAAGTCCCCAACTTTTATTCTACCATAGTTGAGAACCTAGTTGTTGCAGTTGACACGAGTTGCGAATTAGGTCATGGAAATTTCTTAGTGAAAAATTAAATAAACGCCATCTTTACGATGTTTTACTGTACATTTAATTACAAGATTACTGCAATTAAAGTATAAACAACGAAACCATAATTAATGACAAAATACTGTCAACTTCTAAATCCATCATTGTTCTGACTTCGAAAAAGTCTTAACTCGTGCTAAATTTAGCTCGACTTTTAAGCATTGTATACCGATAACGAAGAGTGATTATTGAATGAAAAACAAATTCGTTTTAACTTTAACCATTTATCTATGTACGTGTAAATTTTGAACTGATTCGTACACTGCATAGGCATTTTAAGCGAAGATTGACACCCTTTAAAAAGCTTTCAGAAAACCAGTTTCTTGCACGTAAAATCCGAGTGGTGGACAGAAAAATGGCACTATTAGTTTCAGTCCGGCTAACATCTATTGCAAAAGTAATTAAACGTTTCACACACTTTTCATGTGGGCCAGTTGCGGATTGTAGTTCCAAATTTGATTAGACTTTCTAAAATAGTTGCATTAAGACAGCTATTCTAATGGCTATAGAAATAGGCTAAAACGCTTGTAGCCACATGTTCATAAGTAAAATAGCAATCCAGCATGAAGATACCCCCGTGCCCCAGTTGCATTTATTCGTGTAGGCGTTTCAAACACACTTGTCACATGGGAAACTCTGCATCGCATTCCCTTACAGTTAGTGGTATGTGGTGAGTGGAGAGCCCGTCAATAATAGAACACACATCATCCACGAGAACAGGAAGAACTGTAGAAAAAAAAGAAGCATAATAGAAACAGAGAAGTCTCCAAGCTAAAAATCAGCAACATCGAGGTAATTGGACAGACGATGGCATCGTGGTTCTGTTACATCTACCTTGTGCTTCTTTCTTTTTTATTTTTTATTTTTTTTATTTTGTTTGTCAACTGACCGCCCAATCGATGATATGTGTGTCCTTTTTCTGCAGTCTTGGCAGTTGTCAGGCTATGGATTGATGGCTGTAGCTCCATTCCAATGTGGAGAGTGGGGCAACGGCTGGTTGAAATTATGACGAAATTATATTAAAAAAAAAAAAAGGTTGATTCACCTAGCACTTGTACCGCAAATATTGCAGAAACGGAAAGTGCTACTGATGTGCGGTTTTCACAGAATCGATTGGTAGTCAGGGGCTCGTATTGTTAGCCAACAAAAATATTGTAATATTACTTAGAAAGTGTATTTTTATGCAAACATACAGTTTTTTTAATGGAACAATGGTTGTTTCTATCATGCATTAGAATTTTTGAAACCAGCTGTGTACAAAGAATTTTGAATGACATTTTTATCACGTTTAGTTTGGCAGCTACAACCATTCAAAGTTTTGGGGGCGGAGGCTACGAAAGCGTAGCTGACTGGCTGGTGGTCATGAGACAGTGGGCCGTGCCCCAGGGGCTAGCCGCTCGGCCAGTCAGTTACGCTATCGTAGCCTCCGCCCCCAAAACTTTGAACGGTTGTAGCTGCCAAACTAAACATGACAAAAATATAATTCAAAATTCTTTGTACACAGCTGGTTCAAAGATTCCAATGCATGATAGAAACAACCATTGTTCCATTAAAAGAACTGTATGTTTGCATAAAAAATACACTTTCTAAGTAATATTACAATCTGTTTGTTGGCTAAAAGTTGGAGCCCCTGACTACCAATCCATTCTGAGAAAACCGCACATCAATCGCACTTTCCGTTCCCGCAATATTTGCAGTGGAAGTGTTATGTGATTCACCCTGTATAAACCAACAGCCGTAACAATAATGATTTTATTATCTGGCTACCAGTTTCAACACCTGATTAGTACCATATTCAGGCCATCAATACATCCAGGATGAAAATGTGTTCTACATCGCTGAATTAAACTGCTTTCGCAGCTTCCAAGTGGATGTGTGTGCACCATCCACATAAAAGACAACAAATAGAATATGAGTCATGTTGTAAGAATATAAGATGGCGAGAGCAGGAGAAAAGCCGCATATACGTCTGCAAGAGACTGAATTCTACACTGCCCAAAAATTTTCTGGGTGAAAATTGCAACAGGATATTTCGAAGTTACACTGGACAGTAAATATTTCCAACACCTACCTATCTGTTACGGCAGTGTAGTCACTCATACCACCTCGAACGTACCCTAGAATCACCGCAAGCGTCCACTGAAGAGTGCTTGTTAACTTTTCAGTTCTTAATATAGAGCTACCATGCCATACCATGCCCTTACTCATATGGTAGCCATGACGAGACATATCTGCATTGTTCACTGCTAGCTTTAAATTTGGGCGTCATAGGATGTGGGCTCTGTGATGTTTGTGTACATCTGGGTACGATTACCCACCAATTGGCGCTCACCTAGTGAGAGTAAGTGTTCAAAATGTTCAAATGTTCAAATGTTTGTAAATCTTATGGGACTTAACTACAGGGTCATCAGTCTCTAAACTTACAAACTACCTAGGAACTACTTACGAATTAGGACGGCACAAATATCCATGCCCGAGGGGGAATTCGAACCCCCGACCGTAGAGGCCGTGCAGACCGTGACTGAAGCGCCTCAGTCCCCTCGGCCACCGCGGCCGGCAGAGTAAGTGTACGAAGAATGTCGGAAGAAGAGCGGTGGGTTAATGGCAGAGGGAGAAAAACGACAAGGGGAAACAAATCTCTGCAACAGTTTGGACGGGTATTAATGGCAATAGCGGCATCGTGTGAGGTCGTTACCATTTCATAGCCTAGGTTCGTCATAACGATTGTCAGTCTGGTGTAATGAGGGGTATCCTTACTGCAATCTCAGCACTTGCGAACCTTTAACGTACAGAATCGACATTTGAGTGGTCAGTTTCGTACGAAGTCTCCCAGTCAGTGTGTAACTATTGTATAGGGTTTGTTTGTGTCTTCAGGTTCATTTGGTTCTATGTTATGGTTCAAGAGTTCGCCAAACTATCACTTTATTTGTGTGCTTCATTAGCTTTCCACAGTTGGTTGAAGAGTTTTGGTCGGCTATATTTTCCACTAGTGGTTGCCGTCGTAGTTACCTAGATTCAGGATGAAAGGATTGCTTGATTATATAGTCGCGTGGCAAGTTTCTAGAACATATCCGGGAGTGTCTCCGGGCGGAATGCGTCGTGAACGTCCGCGGTGCGTACGTATCGTCGAGTATTGATTGCGATACACAGCGCCTTATTGTGTGGCCATCAGATGGCGCAGATGTACTGGAGGCTGCGTATCTCAAAACAGGAGCACAGGTCTACGCAGTCTCATGTACGCGGGTCTCGATACCCTTCCATACAGTTCACTTTGCCTGTTATACATGGGATATCGGTAACGAACTGTATGTGACCCGTCCAAATAAGTGTCCAGTCCAGCCAGACACGGAATTATTTGACTGTTTGTGGAAACGGAATGGCTGTTTATATACGTAGTATCATTTGTCTGCAGAACTGATGTTTGTAGAATTTTTTCGGTCTGCGTGTCAATAGAAAATACAGCACACTTGTCGACGTTACCTTAATACGCCGATTCCCAAACCAAGACGTGAGTTTTCAAGAGTATCCAAACGTTCTCTAAGATGATGGTGTTGATCTTCGTATAAATTGTCATATTTTGTGACGGTGAAATGTCGTTAATAAGAGGGCCCCCAGGATGCTGCCTTGAGGAACTCCGGCTTGGATATTGTACCGTGCTTATTGCTTGCCCTAAATGTCAGTACTGAAAATGTGAGATAAGGCATGGGCACGGCCTACGGTCAGTGGCGTAGCTACCATAGGGCTAGGCGGGGCAGTGCCCCGGGGCCCCCAAGCTCTAGGGGCCCCTCGGCCTCCGTTCGAAAAAGTTACAGTAAAGCGCGAATTTTTTATTTTACTTTTTTACTCACCCATCCTACCGTCCATCACCTCCTCCTCCCCTCAGTAGCCGCACTGGGCCACCGGGCGGCGGAACACTGCTTCTAGTGCGGCCCTCACACGACGCCACTCCTGAAGGATCGCGCGCCTCCGAATATTGTATAAATAATATATTTAGAAGTGTACAGTTCGATTATCCGAATAATCCGAACATCTATGTCCTCCAGTTACTTTGGATAATCGACATCCTTTTGTATACAATATTTTAGTAGAGTGAAGGATTTTCCTCGTTTAAATTTTTTGAAACCTGACCAACAAACCTTAAACGCACGAAGAGAAATCAAAAAATTATTCCCACCTCAGAATATAAACATAACAAGGTCGATTGCTTGTCCTCTAAGACATGGACCCTGCCACCGTTAGCGTGCTGTCGGTTGAAGTCAGAGTTGCCATGGCTGTCAATCTTTGCGAAATAACTGGCAATGACGCTGAATTACTATCAGTGTGTTTATTTACACGACGTGACCACATTTGAATATGAAGTATCTACAATTTATTACTACAGAATAGTGTTATTATGGTAACTCAACTGTTTGTGTAGTGAATTTCCCCAAGGGAGTGCTCCTTAATCATAGATCCCAATGAAGTCCTGTAAGCAACTACACTCTGAAATTCGTGCAAGAAGAAGAGAAAATATGGTTACTTTGTCATAATAGTGAACTGAGTATTCAAAACGCTGCCCTCTATGACAATGTCACGATAATAACCGAAGATGTCGACTTAGTTAATTTACTTAGGCCTATTACTTTTTCCTGGCCAGACACTAACGTATGCTTTATGAAGCCTGGTAGGGGCACGGCAACTTACTTTGCTGAAGCAACCCTAACGAATATTTCCCATATTTTCCTTCTTTGACTGGGCCATCAACGAAAATCGACACGGAGCAAAGAGCTAAGGCTGTGGTCATAGTGGCTCCGATATCGGTGGGTTTAACCGACGGCAGACATCGGCGGAAACGGCCGACCGTTTCAAATCAGTACTCCACTATGGGCACGATCACAGTGTACCCGATCTCATCGCCCGAACATAGAGACTTCGGACGACAGTCAGTGAAATTCAAATCAGTTCTCTTCGGTCAAATCGACCGACGTTCTCACCTGCTAGATATGGACAGTGAGGAACTGATATGCTTAGTGAAAGAAAGAAAGAGACTGTGGCACCCAGAAGACGATAAATATCACAATCTGGATATAATTCGGAGACTATGGTCTGATATTACAGTTTATTGGAAACTCCAAGTTAGTTAAATCCTTTATAAGAAATTTTAGGCGTAAATTATAATCTAAAAAATGTATTCAGTCTGGGACTGTGGCGTAACTTAATGTTTTTGTAGTGGCTCTGTTACGTTGTTTTGCACTGTGATAATCGGGTATTAGCTGTCCACAAATTATTCTTACTGGTTCTTGCGTTCTTTAACAAGGTAATGAGTCTGTTCTTTTCAGTGGTTTTTGCGTTAAAAATTATTGTTAATTTCACACTTGTCTTTCACAAATATATTGAGTGACAGTCATTGAAATTCAGTGTACCGTAACTTCATTTCGTTCATCATAATCAGATGTTTTTGGGTGGCCTATAACTGTGTTCATCATGATTTTAAATACTGAAAAACTGCATCCGTTATGTATTTTTATGTTCAGCACAACGCATTTCGAGAATTTTTCTCGCTGTTAGTGCATTTGTTTACATAAATACATCGTGATGTTTCCATGTGTGATTTTATGTAGCTTTTGCACAGATGTCATCTTTTTGAAATTAGGCCTACTGTAATGAGGGAAATCGTAGCATAGGCCTACATAATAAAATCTTGGCAACTTTTTTACATACTGACTACTACGTCTGTCTATACTTTCAGGTATTATGTCTGCTCCATTAAACTGGGCGTCACAACACAAAAATAGTTACTTACACTGGTTTTTGTACTCAGGTAGGCTACAGTAGGCCTAAGTCACGATTATTATGTTGCATTTTCTGAGTAATGGAAGAGGCACAATATCTTTAAGCAGACAGAAAAAGTTATGGTTTGTAACATTAGGATAAAACACACACCTCAATATTTATTCTGTCCGATTGTACCCCAACTTTAGTAGCTAAACTAAAAGAGACAACTGCAATGCAATTGTGTCAGGAAATCACACATTGAAACGTCGAAAAAGTACTCATGTAAACAAATGCACTAGAAATGCGAATAAATCCTCGAAATTCGTTATGATAAGCAATAAAATTCCGCAACTGGTATGGTTTTTCATTATTTAAAGCATGGAGGTTAACTGGTGTGTGTCTGCACAACTTCAAATAAATTAAGCAAAACTGAAATATTGCTTGTCAATGACACCACGAAATATCACAAGTATGTAACAGAAATTTCTCCTTTGTCTGAGAGTAGCAATAACTGAGGACAGTACACAATCCTCGCCACTTTCTTCTCTCCAGACAGGTGTATCTCATTCGTATGCATTCGAAGTCTTTATTAATAACAAAAGCCGCATTGTAGCACTAATTTAGAAGCATAAAAATGTCTGTGTGACTGGAAAGTGAAGGGTCGCGGGTTGGACCCCGATTGGACCTTGAATTTTTCAGCCTGCGCTTTAACCCATCCTTCACCTCCCAACGATGTGAGGAGTCGCCAGAAACGACACGCAGTTGGGCTTTCACGTTAAGCTGTAGGTCCTCTTTCCCAGGTTGGATAACTGGGATTGGCTAGGGATATAAGTGGTGTCCAATTGCAAGACTTGCACCAGACCAATGAGACACACGAAATTATTATTTGTATGTTTCCGTGGTTAAGTAATATTTCTTCATTGTTTATTTTTTTACTAGCTTCTGCTTGGGACTTCAATCACCTAGTATGGAGCAGCTTAGGAAACTATGGGGTCGTTTTATCTGTATGTCCTACCCAGGTCCAACTCTATCCCTCTGCAAAATTTTATCCAAATCCACTCAGTAATTTTTGCGTGAAAGCATAATAAAGTTTCACAGTTATAATTATATTAGAGAGTACGATTAAATATTATCTTCTGCATGACACATAATAATTTCCTTAGTTGTATTTTGGTTTGCCTTATTATGTCGAACAGTGGGCGATAAAGATCTGCTGATGAAGTAGTTTTGCACATGTCTCGTTTTAAGGAGAGCCCCAATGTCATTTCTGCCCCGGGGCCCTTATTGCCATAGCTACGCCACTGCCTACGGTCGGACGACTCATGCAACCCCCCCTCCCCCAACGCAGGCGCGCACACTCATGTAGCTACTCTCTCGCTTTGGCGAATATTTTATTACAAAGTACGAAATTCTGAAATATTCTACATACAAACAAACTAAACACCAGAAGCCAAGTTATCATACGGTGTTTTGTTTCACATTTGTACAAACAAGACAAACATTCACCTCTTACTATCAGGCTGTTCGAATGTCACTTAGAATCAGTCTGACACAGTGTCTTTAGACTGCTTGTGTTTTGGTTAATGTTCAAATGTTTGTAGAGCACATGGGACTTAACTACGGGGTAATTAGTCCCTAAACTTACAAACTACTTATGAACAAGCCAATACTAAGGGCGGCACAAATATCCACGCCCGAGGGGGGATTCGAACCCCCGACCGTAGTGGCCGTGCAGACCGTGACTGGCGTGCCGCAGAGCGCTCGGCCACCGCGGCCGGCTGTTTTGGTTATTAATGAGATATAGTGTGATTTCTTTTCTTTTTTTTTCCAAATCTAAGGGATTTAATTGCGGCGGTTGTCAATCCCCAGGCTTACAAACTAAAAGGAACCTAAGTACAACACACACACACACACACACACACACACACATGCTCGACGGAGAACTCGAACCTCAGACCGTGAGCAACCACGAGCTCCATAGCAAGGCCCTTAGCTGCTCGACAGTTTAGATAACGATGACTTGACACATAGTGTTTAATAAGTTAAAACAGTAGATGAAAAGATGATTTTAAAACAATAAAACGAGAGACAAATTGAAAATGTCCAGTTGGGTTAAAAGGCACGTTTTGAGAGTCCATAAGATGGCCACATCTACATCTACATGAGATACTCTGCAAATCACATTTAAGTGCCTCGCAGAGGGTTCATCGAACCACCATTATACTATTTATCTCCCATTCCATTCCCGAATAGCGCGCGGGAAGAAAGAACGCCTCAATCTCTCCGTTCAAGCTCTGATTTCTCGTATTTTATTCTGATGATCATTTCTACCTACGTACGTGAGAGTCAACAATATATTTTCGCATACGGAGGAGAATGTTGGCGATTTGAGTTTCGCCACGCCGGAGCGATAAGCGCCGTTGTTGTAATGATTCCCATCCCAGATCCAGTATCATTTCCGTAACGCTGTCTCCCCTGTATCGTGACAATACGAAACGAGCTGCCCTTCTTTGGACTCTTTCGATGTCCTCCGACAAACCCATCTGATAAGGATCCCACACTGGGCAGCAATACTCTAAAAATGGACAAGCGTAGTGAATGCAGTTTCTTTTGTAGTTCTGTTGCATGATTTAAGGGTTTTGCCAATAAAACGCAGCCTCTGGTTCGCCTTTCCCACGACATTATCTACGTGTTCTTTCCAATTTCAGAGTGAAGTAATAGTAATTCCTAGGTATTTAGTGGAGTTTACGGCCTTCACATTTGATTGATTTATCTTGTAAACAAAGTTTAACGGATTTCTTTTCGTACTAATTTGGACGACTTCACACTTCTCATTATTTAGAGTTAATTGCCAATTTTTACACCATTGTTATATCTTATTCAGATCGTTCTGCAGTTGGTTTTGATCTTCAGATGATTTTACTAGACGGTAAATGACGGCGTCATCTGCAAACAACCTAAGAGAGCTATTTATATTTTCCCTTAAATCGTTTATGTAAATAAGGAACAGCAGCGGACCAATAACAGTACCCCGTGGAACGTCCGATATCACTTCTGTTTTAGTCAATGCCTTACCATCGATTACTACGAACTGTATCGTCACTGACAGAAAATCCCCTATCCAATCGCAAATTTGGAGCGATATACCATAAGCACGCAATTTAATTTAAAAGCCGTTTGTGAGGTACGGTGTCAAAAGCCTTCTGGAAATCAAGAAATACGGAATCGATTTGCGAACCCTTGTCGATAGCGCCCATCATTTCGTGTGAATAAAGAGCTAGTTGTGTTTCGCATAAACGATATTTTCTAAATCCGTGTTGACCTTGGGTCAATAGATCGTTCTGTTCGAGATAATTCATAATATTTTAATACAGGATATGTTCCAAAACCTTGCTGCAAATTGACGTCAGTGAAATAGGCCTGTAGTTTAGTGGGTTACTCCTACTGCCTTTCTTGAATATAGGTGTGACCTGTGCAACTTTCCAATCTTTTAGTACAGATCCTTCTATGAGAGAGCTGTTGTATATGGCTGTTAAGTAAGGAGCTATCGCTTCAGCTTAATCAGATAGAAATCTAATGGGTATACAATCCGGACCAGAAGACTTGTTCTTGTTAACTGATTTTAGTTGCTACACTACTCCGATGATATCTACTTCTACGTTACTCATTACGGCCTCTGTTCGTAATTCGAAATCGTGAGTATTGGTTTCGTCTTCTTTGGTGAATGAGTCTCTAAAAGCTTCACGCAGTGAGGGTATTGTTTGTGTTGAGCCCCTAGTATATTTAACATATGACCAAAATCTCTTTGGGTTTCGAGAAAGAGTTTCGTTGTGATAAGTATTGTAGGCATCTCGCATTGAAATCCTCGCTAAATGTCGAGCTTCTGTGTAGTATCGCCAATCCTGGGGTTTTGTATTCGTTTAAATTTAGTATGCCTTTTCCTTTGCTTTTGCATCAGTGTCCTGACCTGTTTTGTGTACCAAGGGGGATCGCCTCCTTCTTTTATTAATTTATTTGGTATAACACTGTCAATTGCTGTCGATACCACTTCTTTGAATTTGAGCCACGTCTGGTCTACACCTACGTTTAGTGTTGGAAACGAGTGGAATCTGTCTTTCAAGAAGCAATGTATTTTATTTCTATCTGCTTTCCTGAACAAATATACTTTTCGTTTATTTTTGGTAACTTTGGGACTTTCGATATTCAATCTTGCTACGACAGCTTTGTGTTCACTAATACCTGTATCCGTTTTGATGCTCGTTATGAGCTCAGGATTATTTGTTGCTAAGAGCTCACGTGTTTTCACATCCATTTACAATTCTAGTTGGCTCATGAACTAATTGTTCGAAGTAATTCCCAGAGAATGCGTTGAGTACAATTTCGCACGATATTTTATGCGTACCTCCTGATTTGAAAATATAATTTCGCCAACAGATCGAGGGTAAATTAAAGTCACCGCCTACTATTATCGTGTGAGTCGGGTACGTTTTTGTAATTAGACTGAGGTTCTCTTTGAACATTTCTGCTATCGTATCGTCAGAGTCGGGAGGCCGGTAAAAGGAACCAATTATTAACTTTTTACGATTTTCAGGTACGACCTCTACCCATAATAGCTCACAGGAACTATCAACTTCAACTTCGCTACAGGAAATACTACTTTTGCCGGCGACAAACACGCCTCCACCTATTTTGTTTAATCTATCCTTTCTGATCACAGTTAGATCCTTTGCAAATACTTCTGCTGAACTTATTTCCGGCTTGAGCCAACTTTCACTGCCACGGCGACTAAAAAACACAAAACCATGGAGACGGTGACAGAAACACTTGATAAAAGACACAGGCAACAAGTGTTCTGCAGATGGCGGCGGTTGCAAAACGTTAAAATTGAGCAGACACTGCACTGACTCTGACACCAAGACAAACGAGACACATTAAAATTTACTGTACAGACCCTGCAGGGGATGGGGAAGGAGGGGGAGACGTGAAGGAAAAGCGGGAGGGGGGGGGTTGGGAAATGGGAGCGGGAGGCGGGAGCGAAAGGACTCCGGGGAGGGGGGAGGGAAGGGTCAAAGAAAACAAAGAAGGTGAGTCATGAGGAGAGGACAGGTTGGGGAGATGAAGCACTGTGTCTACAGGGAGGGGATTAGAGCTGGTATAAATTTCCGGATAGAAGCCATCATCCAGTAGGGGGAGGTGGCGGAAGTTATCCTGGGAGAGGATGTGGAGCGTCAGCAGGTGGAGGGAAGCAGGGGTACCATGGTGAAGGCATGACAGAGGCCCAGGGTTGGTGAGAGTAGGATATACCTGTGGTGGGCAGGACTCTATCTTGCGGGCGTGTAGATACGGTTAATGTTCCAGGTACTGGAGTGGGGGGGGGGAGGAAACAGAGTGATATCATACGGTATCCACGTGGGGCAAGGGAAATAGATACAGTAAGCGAGGCAGACAGCATGGCGTTCGAGTATTTGGACTTGTAGTAGGCAGGAACCCAGGCGGGGTGGAAGCTTTCCAAAACGGGACGCATGATGGTACGGTACGTGTAAAGGATGGTGGATGGGTTGAGGCCCCATGTCTGGCTGGAGAGGAGTTTCAGAAAGTTGAGGCGGGTGACAGCTTTGTCACGGACAGTTTTAAGGTGTAGGATCCAGGGGAGGGTGCTGTCAAGGATGGAGCCAAGGTATTTGAGGTTAGGGGTATTTATAGTGTGAAAACATAATGTCGTTAAAAGAATTCAGTTATTACTTCAACTTGTTTAGAGAGACCCGTATTTCAGTATTAACTGCCGACCCTAATGTATGTCACATGTTACAACTTTCCCTGAGAAGACAGTATGATGCAGCCTTATTTTCAAATTAGCTTTCTCCGCTAGATGGCGTTAGGTACTTACACGTACATGTCTCACAAGGAGACCAAATGGGTATTGGATTTTAGAATTTTTTGATAGTTATGGTATGTGAATTTCAGAACTCGAATGACAATCAGCCAAAGCCATTTGAAGCAACTCTCAAAATTTCCCGAGAAAATCGACTTTGAAGTTTTGAAAGTACACATAAGTATGAATAATTAAAACAGTTGCAGCTTCTGCCAGTGTAGCTCAGGTGCAGTGACAAATATTTTCAGACTTGATGGAAGATGAATTGTATTGTAATTATTATAAGTTTAAAAAAATCTAAAGGTTATATATGTAAACCAATAAAGTTAATTGTTATTAAAATAAAAAAAAGTAGTAGCATTGTGGTTTTACAACCCATAGGGTAGGTGGTTCGATCCTCCTATGGCAAATTTTTTATTGTTTTCCATTGTTTTCAAATACTTACACAATTTTAATATCTAATGGTAATTTTTACGAAAAATGCATGTGTTTTTGTATATTCGTAATTTTCTATATACTTTATAAAAGATGGTTAATAATGATGGTTTCAATAAAAAAACTTAAATTAAATTTTTACACTACTGGATTCACTATTAGATGACGACGGTAGTCTTTCATTGTTCAGTTTGTGAAGAGCTATGACTCTGTTTTTGGGAAAGTCGTCTCCATAGCTACTAATGGCTTTCCAAGCAGCTAACCTAATCAACCATCGTTTTAGGTGTTCAGTTCGTTTACATATCGTCTACATACACATAAACAAAAACTGATGCAACACTTTGAATTGGAGATCCCAAAAGGTTTTATATAACTGAATTCGAAAGCGGAAAAAAGGAAGAATAACAAACTGTTACAAAGGGATTCGAACCATCGACTCTACGGTTGTGATTCCAGAACGCTGCAACACGAACTTCACTGACAGATGCAGCAACTGTTTTAATTACTGATATTTACATGTACTTGCAAAACTTCAAAGTCGACTTTCTCAAGAATTTTTGAGAGTTTCATCGAATGGCTTTGACTAATTGTTATTCGGTTCTGAACTTCAAGTAACATAAATATAAAGAAATTCTAAAATCCGTTCTTCCTTCCACCTGGAATCACCCATATACATGAGCATTCGCTGAATGGAAAGCGTCTCACCACATCCACTGAACCGTCTGCATTTCCCTCCATGACTAGCAGTGCTGAAATTAGCACTCACTCAGATTATGTAAAAATTCATACAGTTACAAGATGGACACACAACCAAACACAGTTACAAGTCCTATTTCATAGTGGACATCATAGCTATAAGACCTATTTCATAGCAGACATCAGATTACAATAGTGGCTACCTTCAACACAGCCTTACCAGGAATGATTGACATTGTAGACTGGAAGAAGAAGACCTCCATCTTAGGGAACCTGCTATTTCTTGCATGTATCAATTACCTTTCATCACCAACATTACAAATGACAAGTTTGTTTAGTTTGCAGATGACACAAACATTGAAATAAATAGTATATTAAGCACAGCCGTAGAAAGCTGGGATAATACAATTTTCTTTGACACTAATAAATGGTTTCTAGCCAATTCTCTGTCACTAAACCTTGTAAAAACACACTATATGCAGATTAGCTTGTGAAAGATTTCCTGCCATTATATGCCTAAAATATGATGACAAGGAGATAGAGAAGTTGACAGTGTTAAATTCTTGGGATTACATCTTGTTGAGAAAGTTAACTTGGGTGAGGGATGAGCAGATCACAGAAATGTTGAAGTGCCTAAACAAGTACATATAGCGTCAGCTGGCGTACCATGCATACCTCTATTCCACAATGTCACACTGGACTATTTTCTGAGATAACTTACCAGGCCAATCAAAATTTTTCCAAGCAGGTCAAATCAAGAACACCCTGCAGAGTGTTGTTTAATGAACTAGGAATACTATATACTGCTTATCAACATATTTATCCTGCAATGAAATTTGCCTTAAAATATTTTTTTTCTCAAACCAACTGCTCAGTTAATAGAATCAATACTAGAAACAAGAATAACTTTCACAAAGATTTAAAGTCACTTACTTTACCATTAAAATATTTTTTCTCAAAACAACAGCTCAGTTAATAGAATCAATACTACAAACAAGAATAACTTTCACAAAGATATACTTTGTCTGAGAAAGGTGTCCACTATTCAGAAATACACATTTTCAATTACATGCGAGCAGACATAAGAAATTTAACTCACAATATACCTTAGTTTGAAAAGAGTCTAAAGGATTTCTTAATGGCCAATTCCTTCTTTTCCAAACATGAATTTATTAACAGACATGACTGATTTGTGTATGTTACTGAATAGAATATTAACAGAAGTGAATATTGTGTTCAGTCTGACTTCTGAACTAATATTATTCAGTAATGTGATCCTCGTAAATAAGTGTTGTAAAAATTAATTTTTATTTTATTTTGATGATGCATGGATACTATAGCCAAAAAATTGTCATATATACCTAGTATATTCTACATTTAGTTTCATGCCCTTTTAATTGTAAATATTCTTAAGATTTTTTTTCTGAACAATTCCACATCCACAAGGGCAATTGCATTTGGGAACTTTGGAAGGTACAGTAACACATTGGATCTCAATTTGTAAGTATTTATTGTATATCTTGTTTTTTTTTTTTTAATTTGTTCTACATCCAAGAGCATCTTCTCAGTTTGGATCAACTGGAACGAAAAGTACATTTAATATCATCTAATCTGTTGCATACAAGCTACTGTGAGGGACATACGAGGTAGCTAATGCAGGAACCAGAGACACATTGCAAAAATACTTTAAGTAGATGGATTCCATCTTAATATTTGTTGTATCAAAAAATCTCATGAACCGAATGAAATATACAAAGTGTATGTGGTAGTGGACGCTAAATACCGAGAGTGCCGCCAGATGTAGTATGCCAGAAGCTCCGTTGCATGACCACAAATGGTCATGTACAAATTTGTTAATCTTTTCACAAGATATTTCCTTTATGAGATGGCAATTAATCAGATTAATGATGTTATGTAATTCTTAGTGCTTAAATAAAAATTAAAGAGTGGATTAGTTTCGGTTTTTACGAAAATAGCTTATTCATTGATGTAACACAGTCAATTTTTCATTTTAATGTCCAAATATGCATTTCCGTAAATGGCTTAACTTTCACATATGTCATTATATCCTCTGTACTAGACAAGTATTTTATAAAGATTTAATAGAATTGCATTACAATTCATATAAGTATTAGAACAAAGGGACTACAGACGTACTTTATTTAAAATTGGTATTAAAATTAATTAATCCCATTCCTCTCTCCATCCCTCTCCTTTACCTCAGGGAATGGAAGTTATCAAGTTAACTCACTTGACAAGAAGAAGATTTATAATGGAGTATAGTAAGGACTAAAAATAACTTGTATGAACTTTTATAATAATGTTAAATCTGAGAGCAGGGTTCATGTTAATAATTTATCAACCTGTTAAATACTTTGAACATGCTACTGTGTATGTGGTGCCCACTCTTTAGATATAATACTTGTGATATTTGTTAGGAAGTAAACATTTCCTTATGACACCATTTAAATAAGATAACGCTGAAGGAATGACAGTGACAACAGTGTGCACTTACAATCACAGGCTGAAGAAAAGGTTTCTTCTTAGGGACAAATGTTAGGACCACATTAATTCTTAAATCATCTCTATATTTTGCTTGTTTTTGATCCCTCCTCCCTATTCTGTGACTATGTCCTCAGCACAATACAAGACATGGAGAAAGTAGAAGCTCCTGGAGTTGGTGTTTACAGGATGTATGCATATGAAGGCAATTACTGAAAAAAGGAAGTGCTGTTTCAATGTAATAAGGCAAACAAGTGATGACTAACTATGAAAGACGACCGTCTGTTGTCTTCCATGTATTTTTTGTATATTTCTGTAAAGTTATAATTTATTTAATGTCGCTAGATTATCATTTTGTTAAAACTTGAACCCCACTCTTTTCAAGGCTTGAGGAATAGCATTTTTATTTCATGTGTTAAAATATTAGTTAATATTGCTAGGTTTTTCTTATTTTGTTGTGTTAATAATTTATCATTATATTAATTAATGTGGCATAAATGTGACTTCTCCGCTACGCCACGGTCTACGTGAGAATGTGTATTGTCTTACTTTTAAGTGGATGTGCGAGAATCTATGGCTGTTTGAATGTGGGGAGTGATAGCTCGCTTTGCATCGTTCTCTCTGTCTCAGAGTCGATAGCTGCTGAGGTTACCAAAGAGGTTTCTACACTCTTTGGTTGCAGTCCAGTCAGCGAGCCTTCTTTAGCACGAGTCTCGCTGTCCGTCCTCAACCACCGCTGTTTCTTGAATTTTCCAGCTTCCGGTCGTTTCCCACGTCCTGTGGCCGCTCAGTTGATACATTCTGGGCTGGTCATTTGATGAGGTAAGGTTGATTCTGCTCTTGTTTTTGGAGGTGCTAGCATCTCATTGACTAGCACATTTAACTTAGATTCATGTACTTAGAATCATTTTTTGTAATATTTTCTCCGATCGTGTGTGGAAATGCGTTCTCGTTTTTCAATTCAGTGATTTCCAATAGATAAACGTGGTGTGTGTGATTCTAGTTGCAGTTTGATAACTACCTGATATCTTAAAACCTATTGTGATCATGTGGCGGTGTATGAACTCTGTGTAAATATTTTTTAGCTTTGTAGGGCCCGATTTCTAATATGTGATATGATCATTTTCTGCAGTGCATGTAAAAATCTTCTCATCGTTTCCTTCTGTGAGTGATATGTGTTCCACGTGGTTGGTTCATAGAACAAAGCCTTCAGCTTCCACTCTTGTTTGTTCCATGCCCATCAGGCAAGTAACTATGCAGGTATCCTTCTGATTTCCACAAACATTTCGCGATCTTCTCTCCCCGCCTATTTTAATGTTGCTGTTTCTTCCCGATTTGTAGTATGAACTCTGTATGTGTCAGTAATTCTCTCTGAGCCTTGTACAACCTCCTTCAATAGCTTTCTTATCTAATTCTAAACATTTATGCGGGTTGCATGCTGTAATTCTTAATTTTATTTTTCTGACTTTGTAATTATTTCACTTTTACGAGTTTTGGAGACTGGACTTCGTCTCTCTCTGTAATCGCTCCCTATAGCGTTTCCGAATTTGTAATTATTTCATTTTTGTGGTTTTTCTGAGATAGGACCTCATCCGTCTCTGTAATCGCCCCCTATCGCGTGTAGCTGTATTTCATTCGCTTCCTTGTATAATTCTACGCATTTCTATGGGTTGCATGCAGTAGTTAATTTTCTTTATTTTTCGGAACCTCAATTCATTCAATTTCATCGGTTTTTGGAACCACGTGGGTCCGAGCTCCGGGGTTCGCAGCTAGTCGCCTGAATTCATGCCACTTCTCATATAAAAAGCAGTACCTAGATTGATTTCTAATAGACTGCAATTTAAGAGTCCACCGTGATTTAGTATAATGAATCCGATTTTCAACCACTTCACCTTCAGTGGAGTGCATTCACGTAACATAGCCGTGTGTCGCTGTTAGCGTGTTTGCTTGCGGTCCAATTCAGATGTAATTTAACTTACTATACACACGCACCATCTCAAAACAGGCATGACAGACCAGAGACAGCTTCAACGTGCTTTTGTATATTGTGTTTTGTGCTACCTCTGACTTGCTGAATTTCGCCTACGATAGCGGCGCCTGCTTCCGCCTAGTCTCAACACGCTGATTTTGGTGAGTTTCGCTGTGGCATTGCATGTGTGTGAGAAAATGAGTCTTGTTTGTGAATCCTTCCCCCCCCCTCCCCAGGTAGCGTTAAATCATGTATAATTTAGGCTGGTTATCGTCCGCATTAATCCATGTAAGAGATGCATTTTATTGTATTAACAAAATTGGTTCCCATTTTGCTTGTTTTCTGTGTTAATAAACAAGTTTAAGTTCAGCATAATTCACATGTTACCTATATATTGTAGTTTTAGAGCACCTTCCGTCTTTTATTTAATATTGTTCTTCACAAGTGCTAAGAACTAACTCAGATGCAATAATATTTTTATGTCTGAATTCCGTTGTGCCATAAATATTTTCTTAGCCACCTTTCTAAGATAGTTTTAATTGTGGTGGCTTGCTTATTAATGTCTTTGTGTAATAACGTGTGAGCTGCTTTGTATATTGACAACTGTAGTATTAAGTTCCTGTTATTGAAGTAATCTGAAATGAGTGTTCTCAGTTTGGGACAGGGAACAAGGCTTTATAGCAGGTAGTAACCAGTAGTTCACACAGACATTATTTACTAATTTTAGTGATAAAAATGGCTCTTATTATGTACAGTGGTCCACTTTTAACTATAAATCTGTCACAGACATACGTTGAGTAGACTGGAAATACTGTATGCGGTATTATTGGTGTCACCGTGAACTATTACATATGTTGGCATATATCTGATGTAGATAGCCTAGTTCCTTATTGACCAGTATAACAGTTCTTTAGGTAGAGTTCAGCCTAGCACCAGTTGATATAGACTGAATATATATATACGAATATTATAGAGCAAAAAATTCCTAACGTGAAAAATATATATAAAAAAATAGATGAAGTCTACTTACCAGGCGAAGGAGCACAGGCAGTGATAGTAACAAATAAACACACACACACACACACACACACACACACACACACACACACACACAGACACACACACACACACACACACACAAACGCTAGCTTTTGCAGCCTAGCTGCTTTGTCAGGCAGAAGGAAGGAGAGGGAAAAGGAAATGATGAGGGTTTTAAGGGAGTGGGTAAGGAGTCTTTCCAATCCCGGGACAGGAAAGACTTACCTTGGGGGGAAAAAGGAGGGTAAACAAATACACACACACCCACACATTTACACAGATGCAAGTACACTTAGGCAGACATAATGTAGAAAGCAAAGAAGCGCGTGGTTGCTCGCCGTGGAGGTTCGAGTCCTCCCTGGGGCATTGATGTGTGTGCAGTCCTTAGGTTAGTTTACCTAGGTTTAAGTAGTTTGTAAGCTATGGACTGATGACCTCATAGTTTGGTCTGATAGATTTACAAACATTTGATTTGAGAACTTTGGATTACTAATTTTCACGAGCAACCGGAACTCATCCCTAAAGGAATCTGTACTGGAACAGCCGAATCAGTCCAAGACGGTGATCTCAATGTCATCGACGAAGTCGCATGCTCTGCTGTTACTGGTGATATTGCACTAGAGGAAACTACTATGGAATTGCATATAGGGCCTAGTCTGATCCAGGAACAAAGTCAGCAGGTGTTAAAAATACTACACCAATTTTCAGGTTATTTCAGACCAGGCAGGAGATGAGACAGATGAAACGGCCCACAATAAAACACTGGGGATCATCCACCAATTAGAAAGTAGAAGGAAGCTTAGGGTTGAAAATCCCATCGACAACATGGTCACTAGAGATGGAGCTCACGCTCGGGGTTTGCGGAAAGGAATGGGGAAGGAAATCGTCCATGTCCTTTCAAAGGTACCATTCCGACATTTGCATGGAGCGATTTAGCGAAATCACGGAAAACCTAAGTCTGGATTGCCGGAGGTGGATTTGAACCACCGTCGTCCCGAATGAGAGTCCAATGTCTTACCACTGCGCCACCTCGCTCGGTGATTACCTAGCATTCGTACAGGGGGGCGCCAGGTGAAAGACGGATAATTGAGGAAGAAGTGGAGAAGATATTGCACGATAAGTTTATTCAATCTTCAGAGAGTCCCTGGTAGTCTCCGGTGGTCCTTGTGAAGAAGAAGGATGGCATGTGGCGGCTGAACAAAATCACAAAGAAAGATGTTTACTCATTGCTATGCATTGGCGTCACCTTAGACTGTTTGAAAGCAGCTATGCACTTCTCAACCATGGAAATGCAGACAGGTTTCTGATAAATCGAGGTTAACGAAGCTGACAGGGAGAAGACTGGTTTTATTACACCTGACGGCATCTATGAATTCAAAGTCATGTCGTTTGGACTATGTAATGCCCCTACTACATTCGAACACATGATGGACAACTTGCTTTGACACCTTAAGTGGGCTATGTGTCTTTGCTATTTAGATGACATTGTCGTTTTCTCGAAAACATTTGAAGAACACCTAAGTAGCCTGTCAACTGTGTTGAAGTGTGTTCAGACTGCTGGACTCTGCCGCAATCCAAAGAAGTGCCTCTTCGTCGCCAAAGAGATAAAAATCCTGGGGTACCTAGTCAACGGAGATGGTGTCCGTTCTGATCCAGATAAAGTAAGGGCAGTCACAGAATTTCCAACTCCTCAGCACATCCATGATATGAGAAGTATTCTCAGGCTGTGCTCTTACTACCGTCATTTCATAAAAGGATTTTGTAACAAGGTATGTCCATTGCAAGAACTTCTGCAGGGAGACGCCAAGTTTTACTGGGATGAGACAAAAGAAAGCACTTTCTGAGCACTTAATGAGGCTCTAACTTCCGCACCAGTGCTAGCCTTGTACGACAAGAATTCGGAAACGGAACTTCACACAGATGCCAGTGATTATGGGATGGTGCAGTGCTCGTACAATTTCAGGAAGTTGCTGAAAAGGTGATAGCCCATGCATCAAGAGTTCTCTCAAAGTCCAAGATAAACTACTCTCCAATGAGAAGGAATGTCTCGCCATTATGCAGGCTATCAACAAGTTCCAGCTGTATTTATTTGGTAAACCATTCACCATCATAACAGTCAACTATTGTTTATATTGGCTGACCAATTTGAAGGATCCATTAGGTCGACAGCAAGATAGGCACTAAGACTGAAAGAGTATGATGTCACAGTGGTATTAAGAAACAGTCGCAAACTGAAGGATGCCGACTGCCTTTCAAGCAATCCATTAGCCAGAAACAACAGCATGGATGAAATTTCAGCTCTCACTGAGTTATGTGACATTCCAGCTGAACAGAGGGAAGATCCAGCATTATTACAAACCATAGAGGCCTTGGAGGAAGAAAAAACGACCAAAGGAAAGTTTCATCTTATAAACAGGCATTGTACAAGAGCAACTACGAACCATTGGGCCCCAATGGCTGCTGGTAGTTCCAGCTCATCTCTGACCAGCTATTCTCAAGTATTTCCGCAATTCTTCAATATCCGGTCATCTGGGATTCGTGAAGACAGAATCAGACATACATATTACTGTCAAGCTCTATGTCAAGCACTATGTGAGTCACTGCAAGGAGTGCCAGAGATGGAAGCATATGATGCAATTGCCTCCAGGGTATCTGGTACCACTTCCACCTCCAGCAGCTCCATTACAATCGGATTGGAATTGATCTTTAGGGAGGTTTCCAAAGTCGACAACCGGTAACCAGTGGATAATAATCTTCACAGACTACCTCACTCGCTACGCTGTCAAAAACCTGTGACGACTGCAGAAGCTCCAGAGAGCGCAAAATTCCCAGTAGAAGATATTATTTTGAAGAATGGTGCACCATGGTGATATCTGATCAAGGAAAAGTATTCCTGTCAAAACTAGTATCAGAAGTAATGTCAAGATGTGACCACAGAATGATAACTGACTATCATCCTCAAACAAATGGACTTACAGAACGCTTTAACAGGACATTAGCAGATATGCTGTCAATGTACGTCGGTGCTGAGCAGAAGGATTGGGATTAAATACTGCCAGTAGTGACATTTGCTTATAATACAGCAAGGCAAGACACTACAGGCTGAGACGAGAATGGATAGGCTTTTCCTGTTCCAACCAGGCGACACTCAAGATGACAAGGTGAAACAGCTCATCACAAGGGGAGGAGAAGCAAGACAGCTGGCTTGCAAACGGTCACTGGACGCCTAGGAGAAGGACTATTAGTGGTAAAACTTCAAGCACCGACCTGCTGTGTACAGCCCAGGACATCTGGTATGGATTTTTAGCTCTTTTCGGAAAGTTGGGCTACCGGAAAAGCGATACTTTGATCCATATCGAGTCATATGCCACCTGTCAGAAGTCACATAAGAAGTTGAGGATTATGAGCTGTCCTCAAAACGACAAAAACGAAGAGACATTGTTCATGTCCTCTGTATGAAGCCTTACCAGGATCCTGAAGTACGGATAGACAGAAACAGCTTCTTGTTCACAGACAGAAACGTCTTCTTGTTCAAGGAATCTGAAGACCATTATGATAATAATGAAGCCTCGACAGGAGGGTCTGGCGCCAGTCACTGTAAGGAAGGCGTACAGGCTGAATGTAAAGATTCTCCGGAAATGCCATACAGAGGACACATGACAAGATCCAGAAAACTGCAGCTGGCTCCAAAGGCAACCTAACAACAGGTCGCAGTTTTTTCAGAAAGGGGAGCTATGCTGCAAGTCTTCTGATGGAACGTGTGGTGCAGTGCCTAGCGTCAGAGATCACTGTGCTGGCAGTCCCTGGTTCAAATCCCGCCACTGCCAGAAGAAATTTATTTATTTGTATTTACTATTTCTAGAATGTTCTACATGTTTCTTGTAGTTGATGTACTTGTTCCATAAAATTCTTTCTATGTATAAAAAGTGGAGCACTCCAAACAGGAGGCAGTCTGTTCTGAGTGTATGCTTGTGTTAACAATAAACCTGTTCTAAGTGTAAAGTGTTGTGCTCTATTAACGACCAGCCTTCAAATTCCCGACCACCTGCAATTTTCAACGTGACAATATCACAAGGGATTGTTAATTTCCGGAACGAAAGTCGTTGCATGTTGTTGATACAAATTATCTTCCAGAAGGGAACGTGAAGAATTCTTTCTGGAAAGTTCAACCTGTAATAGACGTCGTAAGGAATGTCCATGACAAATTGCCTGGTACCAGTGGTGGCCATTTCTTTAGTGATGAACAGACTGTTCCCATTTTAACCTCCTTGGTTGTTCCTTGAAGCAATATGTACCAACTAATTATGCCCTAGAGGTATTAAAATTTATTTTTGCAATGAGCAAAGGATTAGTTCTAGATTTTATGATTTACCAGGGAAAAATCAACACCTCAGCCTAAAAGCAAGTATGGCCTGGGGCCTAGTATTGTACTTCGACTGATTGAAACACTTCAGAGAGATTCTTATCTGACCTTTGATAGATATTTTACAACCATTTCACAGTTGGATGCTCTGCAAGAATGGAACAGGAACAATCATGTGTAACACAATTAGAGATGTGCATGTGACTGAGTAAAAAAGAGGTGACATGGAAGATTTCTGTGCGGATGACAACAAAATCAGTGGCATTGGCATCAAACTGTTTTGGATGTAATTCAGTTACAAATGTGGAGCAAAAAGGAAAAAGTGTATCTCAATGTTCTTTGACCATCAGTTGTTCCAGAATATACTATGAGCAAGGGAGGAGTTGACATTAGCGATCAGATGATGGAGGCCTACAGAACAATTATAAAAACAAGGAAATGGACTCAGGAACTCATAATTCATCTCCTTGACCTTGCTTGTGTCAATTAATGGACAGAATACAAGTCGTTTCAAATTGCTGGAGCACCTGAGAAGGATGGACTAGATCTTGGTTTCAGAATGGTTCTTGGAGAATACCTTTCATTTTCTGGTAAACGATCTGCAGAAAACCCTCAAAATGGTGCAGTGCAGGTTCCTTAGAAACTGTACTGATCTGCTGATCAGCCTTGTTTGGGCAGAAGGCTCAATGAATACCCACACTGGCCTATAGTTGATGACCTGTCTAAATACAAGATGTTGTAGAAAAGCTGTTTCTACAAAACGAAGAAGAACATGGTGTACCAAATGGAATGTGTATTTGTCCTTTTCAAAAAATCCATTTTTTTGTAATATATCATACACATGAGTGATGACTCTGTTGCAGGTAAATATTAATTTACAATTTGTTTCATAACATGTGGGAGTTTTTTTTTGCAATAAAATGTTGTCGCAAAATTTAAAAATGTATTTTAATTCTACAAATTTTAACAGGAATATGTATTTCTTTCTTTTCCCATTAAATTAAATAAAACGACACATAACTTCATTATTGTAGTTTATTTCTTCGACTTTAACCTCACATTACCAAGGCAAACAAATATACAAATCACACTTTGACAAAGATATCACTCTAACTGCACTGTCACTCTAGTGTCACTACTCTGTAACTACTATAACCACACTGTCCTGTTCAGTACTTCGTTAACAATTACAATGTTGAAAACTGATTGTTATAGCAATTACATAGATGTGTTTATAATTACAAAACATAGAGTTAATTAAATATACAATATGATATAACAGCAAATACAAAGCACATGATAGTTACACAAAATTACAGCCTCTCTTTTTCTTTCTTCTTTGGTAATTTCGTGCATTCGTATTTACAAAGAATGAACTTCTTTGAGACCTGTTTATTTAATTAAATACTGAATGAACGATCTTGCTAACATTTACACAAAAATGTGTAAAAAAATGCTTCTGGACAAAAATTTGTAAGATTTTATATTAATAGTTTTCAAGTTTGCAGTTCATAAAGGTACAAATACAAAATGGAGCAATTAGCTTTCTACACATATTTGCATATTTAATTAGTGAAATCTTAAAGACAATGAAAGTAATGCTGTTTATCACAGTTTATTCAACTTAACAGTCATATCTGGTATTGGTTTATCTAGTTTCCATTTCCATTAGATGCATGATTGTTCTCGTGCTATTTAGAAGCTTCTGTATACCGTTTTTCGTAAGGATGCCACAATTAATGTTCCTCATTATCAAAATAACAAGTAACGTTTGTAGTTACACTTTATATTTGACACACCCCTGGTGTAGTCTTTTTCTGTACTCGTTTATATGAAATTCAAATCAACTCAACCAGCCAATACCGCCGTCGGTATATGCGAATCTGGGTCGCCTGGCTTCACTTCACCATCAGTTTGCATCGATCACTGCAATAAATCTGGGAGGAGGGATGTTCCATTACAAAATTCGTTTCCAGTTCATGTTGCATCATTATGGTGATTTTTTTTAAATGAAAAACACGTTTCCTATATCTCAAATTAGAGTTACTTATTTCTGACAAATTAAGTAAATAATCACAATTGTGTGGATCTAAAATTTCGAAGGAAAAATTGAAATATGGACATTATATTTGATTTTCCTATATTTGCAATTTTTAAGTAAAAGTTCATTCAGTTCCTACATCTAGTTTTCTCTCAGGTCTGAAAGACTTCTCCATGTTCACACTAGCATTGGTACTTTTTTCTCTTGTAGTTTGTGAGAAAACTTTCATTACGGGAAAATTTGGATGCCTCATTATCACCCCTGGAAATGTCCCCCAGTTCAAGTCACAGCTCCCCAGGCACGTCACCAGTCATTGAGGAGTGTATATGTGAGTAGAAACTATCCTGCTCCTTACCCTCCTCATCTTTTATTAAAAGGCTGTGCTCCTTCATTATTAATATTATGTTCTATATAGTTGCTGTCGAGGGTGACCTTGCCATGGAATGTTAGTTGGAAGAGGGAATAAAAGAGTATCTTTCAAAGCAACATAATGATGCATGGTTGAATTCCAGTCCTCAACCGCAGGGTAAGTAATTGCAAACGTGGAATGGAGGACAAGAATAAATTATTATGAATGTATAAATACAAGTTGTATCAAAAAGAATGGCACAAACATACACATTTTAAAGTACACGATAATAGAAGCAAAAATGTACCAGGAAATATGGGTCGCCAAACAAACCGTTTGTGAGACAATTACGAATGTATGCTTCCAAGTATACAGATATATGAAGGGTGATCCAAAAGGCTGTGCACGAACTTAAGGAGGTTATAGAGCAGTCAATGAGGAACTTATGGTTTGGAAAGTAATCCTGGGCAGTACAAGCCTGGGAATATCAGGATTGACAATAAATTGTTTGTACACGCCATAAGCAAATCATACTTTACTTTCAAATTTTGTTTTACAGTACTAGATGCTCAAAAATGCCTACCACCAGACTGAATATAGTCGTAACATTGTCGAAGAAAATTCTGATGCACTCTCCCAAGTGCATTACACATATCACGAAAATCATCACATGCTGCAAGTAATCGCTTAATAAGTTGTCCTTTGTCAGGAATTGGTATATCATACACAAGGCTTTTGATATGCCTCCAGAAGAAAAAGTCCAGAGGTGTGAGTTCAGGACAGTGGGTGCCCATGCAATTGGACTTCACCTTCCGATCCAACACCCAGGATAAGTGCCATAGTGTATGTAAGACAACTTCATAAGTAAAGTGTGCTGGTGCTCCATCCAGTTGCATCCACATCTGATGACGCACGATGAGTGGTACATCCTCTAAGAGTTGTGGAAGAACTTCTTGGACGAAAACCCTGCACCTATATCCATTCAAGGCTGGTTGCAGGAGGTACTGCCAATTACGTTAGCACCAATAATACCAGTGCATACATTCACTACAAACCAACGTTGATGGCTGTGTTCCAGTATAGCACTCAGATTGCACAGCGACCAAACATGGCTGTTATGATAACTGAAGAATCCATCTCTGGTGAATTGTACTTTATCTGTGAGCAAAATGTTCGTTCAAAAGTTGGGTTCATTCTCACAATGGTCAACAATCCATTCACAAAATTCAACTCGTTGTGGGAAATCATCTACGTACAAACCATGAACTTTCTGCGGATGATATGGGTGCAACTGGTTGTCATGTATTAGAAATTCCCATGCTATGAGCGATTGCATGTCTGCTGGTAGATGGCTCCTCTTCCACATGAGCAAGTATCTCTTCTTCTGTAGCGCCTGTTGGAGTTGTACATGACCGACCTACATGATGCAATAAACGCAAGGTACCTGTATCCCCAGTTAGTGGTGAACGTTTTGAAATGGTCTATTTGGATATTGTGCACTGTACAGGCATTGAGGTTCGTGTGCTTTACCATACATGAAATGCATATCTCAGCATTCTTTAAACGTGTATTCCATTTCACAAAAATCACTAACGCAGCTGTTATCTTTACGTGAGGCTGTAATGGACCGTCTGTTTCCAATACCGAAACTATATTAACATGTCAACAGCTACAGAGCTCAAGAATGACCATCAGATGTAAACAGAATACAGTAGACAAGGAATGAACTGCATTGAAAGGTACTGTTGTGTCAAGAGATGGGGAGCAACCTCATAAATTCATACAATAGTGTATCTAACACAGTGACTCGTTGACACGTAAGCATGTATACAGAAGTTCCTAATGAATGGTTATTGTCCTTTATTTTGCCAACATCCCATACAAGGATACATGGAATCGACAGATAAATCTGTATGTGATATAAGGTACCTTTTCTAAAAATCTATATTAGCTAGAGGGTTATTTTTTTTACAGTTTATGCACATACATATGTATCCTGTCAATGTTGAAACAACAATATTGAAAAATCTTGTTCGAAGTCTCGAATATTAATTTTTTTTCTCTATGAGCTACACTTTGAAAAATCTTGTTATTGCCTGTAATTTCTTTATTTTGCAAGTAATGGGCATAATACTGTTTTAGAATATACATAATAACTGAACAATAACTAAAAATTTTTGATAGTTTTAGTTTGAGTAAAAGCCAAGAAAAGGTACATTAAAGGTGGAAAAATGAAACTTTAAGGAAATTGGCTTCGAATTTAAAACAGTCCTGGCGCATAGGTACAGTCTTCAACTCCTTCTTCCAGTGAAGTCTTTTCACAATGCTTCTTTTCATATTACGTGCTTTCTTCACTAAACTTTTCATTGAGTTGTCTGCATATCATATCCTAGTCTGAACTAAGGCCAACATGGCAGTCACCATCTGGAAGCCAACCTCCAAACTTAATTCTTAGTAGCTCGAGAACCTGGCATTTTGTGGTGTTACCTTTATTAAATGATGCATACACAAAAATGAAGCATATTACTACCCACAAACAGAGTTTTTGGGAAGCGATGCCATTTTACACTGTTCGCACTTTCATTAGGGTTCTGTGTTCACCTGTGATGACATTTCTTCAGAAGGTTTAATCAGAGAGATCCCTGAAGACTGGTTTAATTTCCTCCATTACAGCTGCTGGTAAACTGTGGTGGTGATTGGAATTCACTCCTGTTATTTTTCACCTGTTATATTTACACCAATTGTTCGGATCATTAGGACATAACCCATGACAAGCATGCTCATTTGTAGAAGCAATATGGAAAAATTGTGACCATACAGCTTCCTCATAGCTTGCATATCATTTGTATTTTGTCTGATAGCTATGTCATAGCAGATCTGAATACTGTCCTATCACAGCATCAGTCAGCCTCCCTTTACCATCTAATTATTTTCCTTCACTTAGAATTTTTCCTTTCATTGTGGGCCACATCCTCAGCTACAGAGCCTAATGCATTGTTGTACATATCAAATTTTGAAGTTGGTGGAGGAAGATTAATTACACCACACAGCATCGCTCCTGTTGCTCTTCCATTACCAATAGTTTGCAGCCATATACTGATCTAGTATTCACATTATAAACTTCAATGTCATTGATTTTTGTTGAATCAGAACTGGAAATCTTGCAAATGTCATTACATTTACTGCAGATTAGTACAAACCTAACAGGCAGATCAATATGACGTTCAGCATATAGAGAAACGTTTCCCTTATAACATTTTTTGCAACACAGATTTTGCTCAATGACATCAGGTAATTTACGGTTTCCTAGCGGACACACTAGTAGCAGGGGAAGCTGCACAACATTCGTTGGGGTTCTGTGGAACAGCTACATTGGCATATCTTCGTTCTTCCACCCTTGAAGACATTGAAACAATTTTTACCATTGAGTGTAACATGTTCTTCACTTTCTTTTGACAGTTCACGCGTTTTTTGAACACTTTTCCCTAACTCTTGCCATATTCACATAAAAATACAAACAATATGCGAGAGATTTCTTTGCGTATTCAAAGATATAAGCTGAAAACAACCAAGTATCTTTTCCAGGTTAGCAAAAAGTGAAGCTGCGAATAGGTCACAAACCACACAATCTAATCAATGAAAACTAGCAGCCATGAAATCACGATGAAAGACTGACCGATCTCCAGTCGCCCATGACAAGGAGGGAAACTGAGGCCAACACTTTGGAAAACTGATAAATTAATATGGTTGGTATTGTAGTTCAACGATGTGCAATACATCATTTTCAAGAGGACGTCCCTTGAAAAATTTTAAGCCAATAAAGAAATTTCGCTATTTCCATCGAAAACACGATTCTATGTCGCTTTAACCCAGGATTTCTTTTCTGACCATAAGTTCCAAATCGAAATTTGTTGTACTTCGATCACTCTATAACCTCCTTAAGATTGTGTGCAACCTTTGGAATCACCCTGTGGAATTTTAGCTTGAACTGGATGCAACAATTTGCTAAAATACGAAGAAATGGCATGGCGGTGATGATGATAATGGTGACACCTCGCTGAAATCACTTCTTCAGGGACTGGGTAAGTAATAGTTTGAATGGAAGATTAATATGCACATAAACAAAGGAAAACGAATACTGAATGGCACTTATCAGTTTCTCTCCTTTTGTCTGTGCAGAATATCTACAGCCCCCACTCCCCCATCAGCGCCACTGGAACCGCAGCCACGATCATCAAATTGGACGTCTGTGGATCTGAGTCATTCACGTCATGAATCACCTGACTTACTACAGCCAGAGCCGCCACACTGGCGTTCAAAATCACGTTCACAATGCTCTTTCTGCAATCCCTTTATCTATACAACATAGTGGGTGTAGCAGCCGCTGGCCTACTGCTGCCACTTAAGTAGAGACGATCATCAAGTGAATCAGACAACAGCATTAAACTAAATGTAAGCATAGGCTTCCGTGGACTTTGAATCCTGTCTCACGCAAAGCCACCAATGCAGAACATCAGCAGGCAGGAACGTCATGCAATAGTGGTACAGGCAGACAAGAGCAATGCCACAGTTGTATTTGACAGGCTGGATTACGGTAAATGAATGGAACATCTTCTTAGTGTGCCTATCTACAGGAAACTGAAGGGTGATACAGTGACCAAGATAATTCGATTGATGCAGGCACTGCTGAATAAAACTAGAATGAACTTTGACACGACCACAAGACTCATCTCACAAGTCCCACAAGCACAAAGGCTATATGGAGTATCGAAGACACATAAAGAAAAGTTTCCTTTAAGACCAATAGTGGCTAGCACTAATTCACCAACATACAACCTAGCAAAAGAACTGATACCAAAGCTTCAGCATCTGGTGAACATTTTAGAGGAATGGCTAGCACCCAACATCTGTGATCTACTGTTCCACAGCTTGACGACCACGTCTCTCACGTGGAGAGGAGAATTTTACGAACAAACAGACGGTGTGGCCATGAGCTTTCCTCTCACCTATTGCATTTTCATTAAAGCATTTGGAGAAACAGCTCTCCAGTCAGCACCACTACATCCATAATGCTTGTTGTGATATGTTGATGACAAATGTTCAAATGTTTGTATAGCTTATGGGACTTGACTATGGGCCATCAGTCCCTAAACTTACAAACTACTTATGAACGAGCTAAGACTAAGGACGTCACAAATATCCATGCCCGAGGGGGATTCGAACCCCCGACCGTAGTGGCCGTGCAGACCGTGACTGGAGCGCCTCAGTCCCCTCGGCCAACGCGGCCGGCTATGTTGATGACACATTTGTCATCGGGCCACATGGTGAAGAAGAACTACAGACTTTCCACCACCATCTAAATCAACAGCACAGTAAAATACAATTCCCAGTGGGGGTAGAAAAGAATGGAGTGCCGCCCTTCCTCATTGTGGAAGTCTACCTAAAGCCTAAAGGAGAACTTGGCCAAAGAGAATACAGAAAAGTCACTAGCACAGGCTGGTACCTCCACATATCCTCTAGTCACCACCACATGCAGAAGAAATCCGCCCTTCAAACATTAACTATGGCATCAGAGATACTGAATACCTTAGGACAGAACTACTCAATCTCAGATCCACCTTTTGCGGCCCATGGTTGTGGGATGAGAGAGATAAATAAAACGATGTCGACAAAGGATGAAGGCTATAGGGGAGAGCAGTGAGAAGAAAAAAAATCTCCATAATACCAAATATGTACTAGGGTTACTCAAAGTGTAGGCAAAATTCGCTGTCGGGCAGGCATCAAGCAGTCTACAGAAGCAAGAACAAAATAAAGAATATCCTTGGCTTCACGAAAAATGCAGTAGACAAATTAAATAATGCTGGTGTATACGAAATAGGTTACTTGAAATAGTGCAAATATCAATAAAGAATGCCCAACATCCCCCCTACTCCTCCTCATACTACTACTAGCAAAATTATATAAGAAATAAGCCTTAACTCATTTGGCAGTTAAATACCCAGAAGGAAATAATTTGCAAAAGTGGCTGAAATATCGGGCAGATTCTTAAAGAATGACAATGTAGCCTCATACCAAAAATTTTTTTATTGATTGTAACATTAAATTACTCTGTAAGTGCTGACACTTTCGAGGACAGGTTCCAGCAATCCAGCATTTATAATACTAATGAAGAACATCGGGATACTGCTAGCCTTCTGAATACCTGTCAAGTGGGTTTGGAAAAGAAACTCTTCAAAATCGTCAATGACCCATGTTACCCTGACATTAAAGGCCAATTCACACTGTCCGTCACGTCACGTCACGTCACCGTCCGTCAGAACATTCCGCAATGTATTTCTAATGGCGGCATTCACACTGTCCGTCACCGGACCGTCACGTCACGTCAACGTCCGTCAAGCTTTCTCGAGAAGAATGTTTTGACAGAACGGTCGTCTGCTAACATCGGAAGTTAACCTAATTTCGTCACGCGAATTACATGTTGCAGTCGACGATTGCACTGTTTATATGCAAATGTGTCTTATTCATCTTTGTGCTGTTGTTGTACCTCGTTTTAGGGGTAAATCTCAAATGTTTCATGACGACTTAAATATTTTTGTCAATTGAGTGTGCGCCTATAATCGAGGTCGGATATCTGAAACCAAAAAATGGTTTATGTTACGTAACAATGTAACAGAAACGACTGAAGCAAACTGTTTATTTGAATAAGATTGTAATTTGAATTTGCATTTTTCATTAAATAACACTTTAAATGAAAATGTCAGTTATAATGAAAGACAAAAATTCAGTTGTTTACGACGTATTAACAATGTCAGCATGCAAATCGTAATGGTTAAAGTACACAGGCGATATTTATGCTCTTACAAGTATGGTTTGATGTCTTCATAAGTTTATTTTTTCGCTTGAAAATAAATGTCGATGTTTTGAAATGTTGTTTCTGTTCCCAGTAAGTTGGCCAAAAACATACACTGTAAAGTTTTCTTTGGCCGTTAATAACATTTAGCGTTGTTGTTCCCCCTTTCTAGTATTAAACTATGACTTTCTACATAACAGATCGCCACTCATAACCTCACGTTCAACATCGCGTATTGAGATGGACGAATTGACGTGACGGACACGGACGGACAGTGTGAATACGACTTGACGTGACGGTTCCGTAATGTGACGTTGACGTGATGGACAGTGTGAATTGGCCTTAAAAGCAAAGCAGTTCATTTACCGTGAACTTATCCATCCCCCAAGTGAAGGCACCAGTGTTGAAGAATTTGGGGGATGAATGGGGTGATATCAGGGGACAGTTAAATTGCAGAGGGGTTGATACATTTGCTAGGAATGCCATACTCAGCCATTTAGCAGATATGCAAGAAAAAAGGTTGGGTAAAGTATTGCGTTGTGTACTCCATCTTGATGTCTACTCACAGCTTTACGATCCAGTTAATAAGGGGTTCAGTTTCATCCTCTTCCTGAAGATCTTGCTGCAAAACAGGCGTGCAGGAATGTCCAAGATAACAATGAGGGGGATGAATTTTGTTTTGCTTGGTCACTTCTGGCTTAGGACAGGAACTACTCGTCACATGTTTGTGATAAAGGCACATACAAATCAAAGTGATGTCTGCATGCATTATAACTTTGAAAGCATCTCATTCCCTGTCAAAATTTGAGAGGCAGAACCATGATTATTCAGTGCATGGCCTCAGATGAAGACGAAAATGATGACGGTCAAGAGCACACTGTGCAGGAGAAAAAGAAAAAGCATATACAAGGGTTGGAACTTAAATTGTGGCAAAATTTATTCACAACCGATACAAAAGCGTTACATGTTTGCACCTGTTACTGACCTTCAAAGTAGTTACCAGCGTTGTGTAGAGCCTTTTGCTAGTGATGTGGAAGGCTTCGTATACCGTTAGCAGAGCTTATTCTATTAATGGTGTGAGTGGAGCAGACTACTGCATGTCGAATGTCTGGAACAGTTCTGAAGCGAATACCACAAAGTGGTTCCTTCATCTTCGGAATCAAATCAAAGTCACAAGGACTTAAGTTCAGGTAGTATGGTGGATCGTACAGTACTTCTGAGTCCCATCGGCTGAAAAGGGCAGCCACAGCTTGCACTTTATGCGCCTGCACATTGCTGTGCAAAATGATGGGTGGATTGCGCAGAAGGTTTTGCTGCTTCTTTCACAAAGATGTAATACTGTGCACTAACAGTCTCCATTGTTCCTGTTTCGTAAACATAGTGACACTGTAACATTAGAACGCTCGCTGGATTGTGCGCATGCCTGTGATGTGGGATGGATGTGTCCATTTGCTCGGAGGTAAGATAGATACATCAATGACGAATGATATGAGCGAAAATATTAGATTCCATTACATGGTGTCTTGCCATGTCTTTCTTGTCTTTCCAACACTTGTAATAGTTGAAACCCTCTACTTTTCCAAAGAAGCTAGTCGGCGATGTAAACATGGAGATTTGTTGCTATTTGACAAAAGAATAAGCAACACTACATTTGGATCAAAAACGTCATGAATAATGCTCCACGTTGGAGACTCACTGCATTTTAAGCAGTCACCTCTTCAAAAACTTGCTGAAACAATGCATCAAGAAGATGTGCATGACTCAAAGTTTCAACTTGTAACAAAGACAGGAATGTTTCGGTATGATTACATGGACTCGATTGAGAGACTTCGCAAAACCACATTGCCTGACAAGTCTGCATTCATTAATAAACTTACAAGCACGGCCATAACGAATGCAGAGAATAAGCACATGGTTAATGTTTAGCACATATTGAGCATCTCTGATTTAGGGGCATGTGCTGAATTGTATATGGAAACTAATGTACACTTATTCGCAGACATATTTGGAAGATTCCAAAGTGTATGTATGGATACAAACTTTCTGCCTTCTGTCTTTTATTACACAGCACCAGGGCTTTCATGGGACACAGTGCTAAAAAGAATATGTATCAATCTCGAATTGTTAACTGACGTTGATATGCCAAGGCAAATAACCTGCCTGTGAGTGAGGCAGAGTACTGACCATCTGACAAATTGATCTACATTCTTTACCTCGATGTGAACAATCTATAGGGATGTGCCATACCAAATCGCGGTTTCCAATGGCTGTCCGCAAAAGCAAATTGTCAGATTTAGAAGTGATGTTGAGCTTTTGGCTGCTGATCATGGTGTGGAATGCGTCATAGAGGTGAACTTGGCTTACAGTGTTCAGTGCACAGCGACTTGCATCTCTGTACAGAACGCATAGTTCCACAAAATGCTTCTGACCACAAGCTGATGACAATGCTGGGCGATAACCAGAGATACGACCTATACTACAGAGACCTCTTACAGTGTCTTACTTTGGGAATGGAACTTATCAAAAGAAATACTACAAAGAGGGCACAAGAAACCTGTGAATTTGAACAAGATTATTACTAATTGGTAAATAATGATATTTTTGAAGGAAAAAAAAACATGGAAAATATTAGGAATCACATGAGATTCATTTGGTTTACAAGTACGTTGGAGCACGAAATTATACCGCAAAACCAAATTTCAAGTGTGTCACAATCTATAATGAAGGACTAGTTGCTGAGGAAATGGCTAACGTTTTAGTGGAGTTGACAAAGCCTAGCTATATTGGTATATGTGTCTGGACCTCTCCATGCTCCATACATACTGTTTACATTATGAGTTCATGATACTGAACTTTTGCTGATCCAAAATAGTTTTGTATAGATATGCATAGTTTAATTTACTGGGTGAAAGTCCATGATCTGCATGAAGTAATTAGGTATAATCCCAATGAATTCAAGATAGATTAGATTAATACTCGCATCCCATTGGCTGGAGGGTCTGGGGACATGATACTCAATTCTGGCATAAGCGCAATACCCTAGAGCACAATTGTTACACCTCACAATTCTCAGAATATTGACATAGGTGTATCAGTTCATCAATACACAGAATACTGATGTAAGTACGCCATTTCAGCAATTATGTGATATAATGGTCTGAATTATCAGAATAAATGTGATGGAATGCATTGTACATGACTAAAAGTGCTGATTATAATGTAATTCCAAAAAGTATGATGTCAGCATTCTCGGAACGACCTCTGGGTACTGGTCAAGGTCGTCTCATATCGGCACTGTCCTTCTTCTATGACTCCCTTCTATCCACCATCTGGCCAGGTTGGTACGGTATATCAATGGTATTTCTCCACTTTCTCAGTCTTTCCACCATTCGTTTTCCTCTATCCGGTTCCATGACATGTTCTTTCTCCTTAAACTCGTCTTTATTGTACCGATCCATTTTGTTCTCGGTTTTAATCTGGCCCTCTTGCCTCCAATCTTGATCTCCATCATTCTTCTTATATTCTTCCCTCTCCCATCCTCTTCAGTGCCCAAACCATTTTAATTTGAAACTTCCTGGCAGATTAAAATTGTGTGCCAGGACCGGGATTCGAACCTGGGACCTTTGCTTTTCACGGGCAAGTGCTCTACCACTGAGCCATCCCGACATGACTCTTGGCTCCGCCCCACAACTTCAATTCTGCCAGTACCTCCTACTTTCCAAACTTTTCCATTCTCTCATACATCTTCTTCACTCCTATTTGCTTCCTAACATCCTCATTTTTCACTTTGTCTCTCTTCATTTTCCCTGACATACTTCTCAGGAACTTAATTTTACTGGCTTGAAACTTACTCTCCTCTCTTCTAGTGATAGTCCAGGTCTCTGACCCATATGTTAGTATGGGTGTGAAGTAGGTCTTGTAGAGATCCAACTTGCACCTCATTGTAACCTCTGTGCCCTATACTAAATTTCTCACGCACTGATAAAATGCACTGCTTTGTTGTGTTCTTTTACTAACTTCTGCCTCCACACGATCATTCTCCATTAATTCACTTCCCAGATATTTAAAGTTGTCCTTTATTTCAGTTATCCCATCCCTTAATAAGGATTTGTCCCTAATCATCCCTGTACCCTCTGGTTACCACCATGGTATTGGTTTTCTCCACACTACATTTCCTTCTATAATTCTTGATATTATCATTTAAGATGTACATTTGTTGTTCTACCTCCTGAATCCTTGTTCCACACTACAGTATCGTATGCATATAATAACAGTTTCGTCTCCCTTTCTCTGTGGGCTTCTTTTGTCTCTTCGACTATTTCATCCATCACCATTATAATATTATAGTGGTGATATCACATGTCCTTGACTCAATCCCGTAAAATTCTTAAACCAATCAGCTCTTCCACCTTGTGTCTGCACAAAACTGGAGTTATTATTTTTTTTTTCATACACTGCTTGCCGGATTTCGAGTGTTTGTTTGTCCATTTCCATTTTCTCCAAGGTTGCCGATACCATATGCCTTCAGTATGTCAATAAATGTTATCTCCTAATCTTTCCCATACTCCCAATGCTTTTCCATTAACTGCCACATACTGAAGATTGGGTCCACTGTTGATCTACCATGTCGAAAGCCATACTGCTTCTCTTCTAGCAGTTCTCCTGCCTTTACTCTCACTCTTCTTTCGAGTATTCTCTTCATTATTTTTGCTTCTTGGGATATGTGAATGGTCCCTCCGTAGTTGTCACACACTTTTCTTTCACTCTTCTTGAAAACTGGGATTATATTACCCTTTCCCATTCTTCAGGAACATATTTTTGAGTCCAAATGCATCTTATTGGTCTATATAACCATTGCAGCCTAACTGGTCCAGCTGTCTTTATCATCTCCACAGTAATTTCATCTATCCCAGGTGCCTTACCTGTTTTCATTTTTTGTAGAACTAGTTCTACTTCTAATATCATTACATCCTCCTCTTCTTCCAGAAAACTGCCCCCCCCCCTGCCATACTACTATTTCCTTTGTTTTGCTGTTCTTCACATTAACAAATTTATTAAAATACTCTTTCCATCTTTTCCTTATTTCCTCTGGTTGCATTACTAACTCTCTACTTTCCCCTTCCACCAGCTTTGTGTATGTTTTTTCCTTCTTCATACTTTTTGCATTTCCATACTGTATCCTTTTACCACTATTAACACACTTTTCCAACTCTTGGATGATTTTCTCCTAACTTTTCCATTTTGCTATTTTACATTTATTTTTACTATCCTGGTTTTTCCTTTTCTCTGTCCGCTCTCTACTCCATTCATGCTAGGTTGTTCTTTTCTTTTACTGCCTCCTTCACCTGTTCATTCCACCATGATGTCTCCTTTTCCTTAAGCCTCCCAGAAACTCTGTCACAGGTTCTCTCAGACGTGCTTTCAAACACTTCTTCGAACTTACCCCATTCATCTTCCACACTGCCACATTCATTATTAGGTATTTTGAGCTTAAGTAACTCCTTAAACGTTTCTTGTACAATCCTATTCTTAGCTTCTATACTTTTATTTTATATTGCTTTTCTTACTTTATGTCTTTCTCTGTATGTTTATAGAGGAGATGAAGTAGCAGGAATGGTAGGAGAAAATGTATAATTAAGGATGGAGTCAGAAGAGGATGGGCAGAGACACTGGGATGGAAGCGAGAGACAAAGTGAGATGGATAGGGAATTGTGGTGAAGATATGGATTGGAGAGGGTGCTGGAGGACATGGATACTTGAGATTGTTAGAAAAATCCTCAGGAAGTGTAGTCTGTCAACAAAGCAAGCAGCTTATAAAAGACTCATTTGGTCAGTAATTGAATATTGCTCATCAGTGTGGCATCTGTACCAGATACAGTTGATACAACAGATAAAGAAGATACAACAGCATGCAGCTCACTTCATTACAGGCTTATGTAGCAAGTGCAAAAGAATTATAGAGATGATCGGTAAATTCCAGTGGCAGACACTGCAAGAGAGACATTCTGTATTACGAGGGTGGTTTTATAATCTGATATATATATATATATATATATATATATATATATATATATATATATATATATATATATATATATATATATATATATATAAATAAAAATAGAAAACAGATGACTTACCAAAAGGACCGGCTCGTCGATAGAAACAAATAAAATAAATAAAATCACACACATACAAGCTTTCGCAGCCTAGCTGCTTCGTCAGGCAGAAGGGAAGGAGAGGGAAAAGGAAATGATGAGGGTTTCAAGGGAGTGAATAAGGAGTCATTCCAATCCCGGGACAGGAAAGACTTACCTTGGGGGGAAAAAAAGAGGGTAAACAAAAACACACACACCCACACATTTACACAGACGCAAGTACACTTAGGCAGACACACTGTAGAACTGTAGAAAGCAAAGAAGTTAGACAGAGATGCCACTTGAGGCAGAGGCTCTGTCCAGAGAACCAAGGCAAAGATGTTAAGATGGTGGGTGGGAATTCAAATTTAGCGGAGGTTGAGACCAGGTGGGTAACGGGAAGAGAGAATATGCTGAAGGGGTAGTTCCCATCTCCGGAGTTCTGAAGGATTGGTGTCGGTGGGAAGTATCCAGATAACCTGGACGGTGTAACACTGTGCCAAGATGTGCTGGCCGTGCACCAAGGCGTGTTTAGCCACAGGGTGATCCTCATTATCAACAAACACTGTCTGCCTGTGACCATTCATGCGAATGGACAGTTTGTTGCTGGTCATTACCACATAGAACGCTTCACAGTGCAGGCATGTCAATTGGTAAATCACGTAGGTGCTGTCACAAGTGGCTCTGCCCTTGATTGTGTACACCCTCCGGGTTACGGGACTGGAGTAAGTGGTGGTGGAATATTACAGGGAATATTACAGGGAATTTCGAATGGCAGCTGTTATTAGTTGATTGTTGGCTGCCAGCTGAAGTGGTAACTGCGTAGTTAGTTCCTTAGGATGGACAAAAACCAATTATGTGTGCTCATTAAACATTTTAATTTGAAGGGTTGGAGAGGTGCACGGATCAAATCTGAGTCGAATAAGGTCCATCTGGGTTCTGCACCAACATTGAAGACCATTTACTTTTGAATCAATGAGTTTAAACGTGGTCAGAGAAGCACGGAAGATGGAGCATGCTCCGGTCGGCCCGTTTTAGTCACCACACAGGAAACCATCGATAAGGTGCATGATATGGTAATGGAAGATTAAAGATTAAAAGTTTGTGAGATAGTTAACATCATAGGCATCTCAACTGAATGAGTGCATTACATCCTCCACCAAGAAAAAAACTGGCCATGTAGAAGCTCTGTGCACTCACTTTGAACCAAAAACAAAATGAAAGAATTTTCTGCTCAGAATCTCACACAATTCACAGGACTTTTTGCGGACATTTGTAACTGTGGATGAAACATTGGATCCACCATTACACTCCAGAGACAAAACAACAGTCCAAACAATGGGCTGGGAAAAGACTTGGCATTGAGTGACTTCTTCTTATTCCCAAACTTGAAAATTTGGCTTTGTGGGAAGAAATTTTCATCAAATGAGAAAGTGTCCATCGCCATGACAGATTATTTTGCAGAGTTTCACAAGCCTACTTTGCTGACGGGTTGAAAAAATTGGAATCTCACTGGAGCAAGTGTATAGCCTTGCAAGGAGACTGTCAAGAAATAAAGTGAGTTTGTTATTCTATTCTTACCAAACTGCCCTCCTACGGAATAGGCTTCTGTCAAAGTCCTGACAGCATACATTTCTTGGAGAGACAATCAATATATCGCTTTCTTCTACATACTTTGATCAACCAGAAAATTATGAACACCTACCTAATAGCCAATATGTCCATCTGTGGCATGGACGACAGTGACAGTAGATCTTGGCACAGAAGCATTGAGGTCTTCTTAGGGCACTGGAGGGAGTTGGCAGCACATCTGTGCACACAATCACATTCCAGATGAGTCCTATCAAGTACAGATCCGTTGAGTGTGTGTGTGTGTGGGAGTACATCAATTGCAACTCGCCACTGTGTTCTTGAACCACTCCATAACACTCCTGGACTTGTGACATGAATGGGTATATATGATCTGCAACTAGTGTATGATTATTTATTATTTACATACTAGCCTTTTACTCCTGGCTTCACCCAGGAATGCCTCCAATGCATGGACTGCACACATTTCCTCCTGCAGACACCTTCTCTTCACACCTACCTTTGTGTCCATCTCCTCCTACCCTTTTCTCTATGTATATTTCCTACACCTTCTCCATGCGGCATCATTTGTGTGCACATTCAACATATGTATTGCACACAACCTCCTCTTCTTTGTCCACCTCGTCCCCCCAGCTCTGTGTGTCCATCTCCCCCTCTCTTTGTCCATCTACACCTCCCTCCAGCCATATATTTCTCTCCTTGCCTCACTTGGATCTCCTCCTCCACCACCTCCTCTCCCTTTCCAGCTGTTTCTCCTCTTCCCTTTCCACATATCCATTACCCCTCTACTGCTTCTCCTTACTAATTAGCTGAGGGGTGCTATGATACATATTTGAGTTTGTATTGTTGACTTCTGGTACAATCCTTACCTATATGCAACATTCTCTCTTCATTTCTTGTCACACCACACTTTTTGTCAACAATTGAGCAATGGCTCCATGGCGTGATTAATTACAGAATGCTTTGAAAACCTGGCCCCAAAACTGCTGAAGAACAAAAACGTGTCATAGATTATCAAATGTGTTGCATCACTATAAACATTCAGATTTAGCACATGGATCGGTGACAAAACCAGGCTACTCTACTTCTGCTCCAGGTTGGAAGATAGTTCTACATTGTTATATTGACGATCGGTGATACTTCAGAAGGAAACTCCTTCACAGATGTAACACACATCTGTATTGAACTGTTAGATTTATTCAGCTCAGCTGCATTACCTCATTGATCCACGAGTATTTTGAGAAAAATTCTATAAATGTTATGTGATCCTTATAAATCATTAACTGTTTTCATTCTATTTGGACTTGTAAAAGGTTTGCAGTTGCATATAGAAGCCTATCACACCACTTCCTTTTAAAGGCAATCAGTTTTCTTGCTATACTGTCATGAAAGTCCAAGAGAGGAAAGCTAGACACCATCAACTGTTGCAGAATTGTACTCACAGCCTCCTGGCTTGCCTCCACCATGAGAGCTGTGGGTCACTCAGGTGGGTGTTAGTTAGTAGCACTATCTGCGCTGTATAGTATTAGCTGAGTTGAACTGCCTCCATTGGAATTTTCTGTTTCTGGCTCTTTATGTTTATTTTGACAAATCGTTGAGAGATAACAGCACTACAGTGCCTGCAGAAGACGGTGTCTATACAGTAATAACCGAGGATGTCTAAGAAACAGCACAAGCCTCTGTACATTTTTGAAAGTGGAGAACTTCGAGCATTTTCAGCCTTTTTAGCAAAGGGAAACATACCCTTAGAGGACACTTCAAATCCTAGAACCTCAACACTACTTTTTCCTATTACATATTATTCTTTGTATTTTAACCTTGAGAACGGAACATCAGTCTGAGATACTGTGATGGTGGACACTACTAAGGCATGGGTACCAGTTTATTTGACTTCTCAGTGTACTTTAAAACACATTATAATTAATGAGTGATTAAGTGTAGAAGTTTGAAAGAGTCATACGGGGGAGAAAGGTCCTAGCGATCTAGGAGACTGGTGGTCCTTCTTACTGCTATATAAAAGATGTTCCAGTTTGAGGGTTAACTATTCCAGATAAGCTTAGAAACTGAAACATTTGCTAGAGGTGTTCCTCATATTGTTCTGAAAACTCCAGGATATCACCCTTGAAACTATAAATATCTGCTAACTTGGTGTATAAATCTCTGTTCCATTCATGGCACATTTTTAAGCCACATCGCATGTAATTGTTTCAAACAGGTCGAAAGTCCATTGGAACTACTTGAAAAACTAATCTAATCTAATCTGTTCAACCCAATGCCAAACAGCATCTGCCTCTTTCCGTGTATCTTAATAAATGTGTCATTAGCAGCCATCAAAAGTTGCAAAACCTCTTTGTCATTTGTCTGTAAACAGTGTTCCAGTATCACATAAAGTCAGACCCACCAGTGTTGACCAAAAACCAGGTCAGTGATGTCTTAGCTTAAAAAATGTATTTGTGACATGTTTCATGAAACATATTCACAGTACCTGTCTGCGCATCTGAAATTCTAGGTGCATCTCTTTGACACTTAGATCCTTACAACGAGACTTGAAATTTGTTAAGTGAGATATTTTTTTATCATACCTATTTTATACCCAGTGTGAACTTTATCGAATGTCTGCATTCATGTCTTTCTTGGGAAAAAATTTGATTATTTACAAATAACCACAGATTAGTGTGTGTTCTACTAAGTGGTTATTGAGGCAGGAAGTATTTGAGCTAACAAATCATGGAGGAAAGACTTGTACAAGCAATTCCCAGAAATTTCATGGACTGCATACCAAGGCGACTTTTAGCAGCGGCCATAGAGAGAATTTGGGATGGGAACAAGGAACCACAGACTTTTGTATCTTTACTTCAAAGTGTCAGTGATACACACAAAAAATCTATTTTAAACATCCTTTTGGGTGCTAGATAGATGACGCTATCTGCTTGTCTCGTATCTTCGAAATATTGCGCACTCTGTAGTGTTGCAATCTGAGCTCCGCAGATAATGGTCATGTGCACTAAGGCTCCTTGCTATAGCACAGCCATTCATATTCGAGATTCGAGTCTGTTGTTTTATATATTTACACAGCAAAATATGTTGAAACACTATTTAGGAAGTGTATTTTATTTTACTTCATGTGTTTCCATCAATCCAACAGACACATTTCAACTAAACAGAACATATACCACAGAAAATTTATGACAAGCAAGGAATATATACCCATTAGTTCACTGCACTGTGCACAGAACAAATGTTTTGTTCGCCAAAATACCAACATTTCCCCTTAAACAAATATTTGGATACTGCATCATCTTGTAGCACTGTGCATAAAACTTCATGTTAAACCATATAATGTTACCAATTTTTTGAATTTGTCCTTACTGAGAGGTTTGGTCAGTAAATCAGAAAGCATATCCTCTATGCATAGATAGATTTACTTTACTTCTCTTTCACATGATATCTGATAAAATGATGCCTAATATCAATATGCTTGGAACACACACTTGTAATCTGCCCCCAGGGGGCTCACAGTTCTTTCGTGAGCATGTGCAAGGCGAGCACAGGGCCCCGCGTTAATGCAGTCTTCCTTCTTTCTTTACTTCCCGGACTGCATTCCTTCCCCTCCTCCCCTCCTTTACTATCCTCCCTCCATCCCCTCCCATCGGGGGACTGATAACCTCAGTAGTTTAGTCCCCCTATCCCAACCAAACAACCCAACCCAACTTGTAATCTGGTTCTGAGCCAACTGGATAGCACCCATGTTGTCACAAAACACTTTGGCTGGCTTAGTGATTGTATACGGCTCAATTTCACTTATCAGAGTCCTTATCCATAACACTTCTTGCATGGTGGAAGACAATGGTATGTATTCAGCCTCAACAGTACTCAAAGCCACTGTTCTTTGTCTCTTGCAGGAGCATAATATTAATCCTCCCAACAATTTGTAAAAGCTACCTGTAATAGAATGTTATGGGGTTCATTACCCCAGTCAGCATCACTATAACATTCAAGCTCCCAGTTTCCTGTCATATGATAACTTAATTTGTAATCAATAGTTCCTTTTAAATATTCTTTTAACAGCAGCCCAGAGTTTAATTCTAGGGTCTTTACTAAATTTGTTCATAGTATTTGTAGAAAAGGCAATATCTGGCCTTGCAGTTTGAGCTAAATAGTAAAGACTTCTCACTGTCTCCAAAAAAGGTGTTTTGTCATTGCACAATTTATCTTTTTCTGTTACTTTCAACTTTACACCTTCTTCCATAGGTACGGAAATTGGTTTACAATCATTCATTCTCTTTGTGTACACTGATTGATCAATTGACAATTCTTCCCCATTTTTACTCCTTAGAATTTTCATCCCAATATATTGTTTCACTTCGCCTAAGTCATGCAAATCAAAATCAGACTGAAGTTGTTTCTTGAAATTATTCAATCTTTGTTAAAATAAAAATATCATCTACCCATATACCCACAATGATAGTTTCCTTTCCATCTCTTCTGTAATATAGATCAAGATCAGCAACTGATTGACTCATGTTCATTTTTGTGAAATATTTATGTGAGCACTGATTCCAACAGTATCCACTCTGCTTTTAGGCGACAATTTTATTCCTCTCTTGAGGGTTTTTCTTGGCTTCCTCTGGTGGAATCACAAAAATTTTTTCCTCCAATTCTCCATTGAGATATGCAGTCTATACATGCATGTGGTGGATTAACAAATTTTCTTTTACAGCAAAAGATATAAGATATCTTAAAGAGGAATATTTCACTGCAGGTGGAAATATTTCTTTTACTTCAAAACAAGCTTTAAATTTAGGTATTGCTTCTCCATGGTTTTTAATTCTGAAGACCCATCTCACTCATAATGGTTTCATTTCTACTAGTTCACACTGTAATTGAGAACCATCCACTGTTGAAATGCCAACATGAGTTTTAGGAGAATCATCATAGACAGCCGTGATGGCCAAGGGGACTGAGGCACTCCAGTCACGGTCTGCACGCCCACTACGGTCGGGGGTTCAAATCCCCCCTCGGGCATGGGTATTTGTGTCGTCCTTAGTATTAGTTAGTTCATAAATAGTTTGTAAGTTTAGGGACTCATGACCCCATAGTTAAATCCCATAAGCGTAATATGCATAGTTGCCCCAGAATCCAGATACCAATCTGCAAAAATGTTCAAATGTTTGTAGAGCTTATGGGACTTAACTATGGGGTGATCAGTCCTTAACTTACGAACTAGCTAAAACTAAAGACGGCACAGATATCCATGCCCAAGGGGGGATTCAAACCCTCGACCATAGTGGCCATGCAGAATGTGACCGGCATGCCACAGACCACTCGGCCACTGCGGCCGGCACCAGTCTGCCCTTTTATCTTCAGTCTTAACATAAGAATAATATGCAGTAATGACTTACCTTTATTAGTTGCCTTCATTTATGGATCCTTAATTGTACTTGCCTTTTCCATGCATTGTGATGCAAATGGCCCTTTCTTTAACACTTATAACACCGAAAAGGTTTTTTCTTTTTGTATTTTGAATACAACGCCATTTTCTTGTCCTGAAAAGGATGTTCTTGTACATTCTTAACATCTTGCAATATTTTTACTTTCACACTATCGCCAGTAATTGTTATTCCTGACCCCCTAGACCCATTATCATTGGGTAGTACTTATCAGGGAGTCCTGCTAGAGTGGAGAGCAGCTACAATGGCGGGTCAAGGTCACAAAAAAAGAATTCAAATGTTTTTTAATCTTAAGGGATTTAACTGCGGGGTCATCAGTCCCTAAACTTATAAACTACTTATGAACTAGTTAATCTTAAGTACGTCACAAATATCCATGCCCGAGGGGGGATTCGAACCCCCGACCATAGTGGCCATGCAGACCGTGACTGGAGCGCCTCAATCCCCTCGGCCACCGCGGCCGGCGTCAAGGTCACATGCGTAGTAGCAAGCGGAAGTGCACCATGTGACCTTCAGCCAACCATGCGCCTGTGGAATTCCTGTCTTCGTACTGTGCGGGTCGTGTGTGAAGTTCGGTGTTTATTAGTGTTTGTGTTCTGTGCTAAGTGATTATTTTGCCAAAATAGTCTACATTATGAGTGATGTTAAGCAATCACGACAAGTTCTGCACAAACAGGCAAGAGAAATAGTGTAGCGTGTGTATCAGTACTCCAAAAGTCTGTCTTCTGCTGAGGCCGCGCCAGCACAAGGTGCGTGGCGCGCCGTTGCCAGATGCCAGGAGCAGATGGCCGAGGCTTGCGGCATTGGCTTGAGGAGTGTTCAGAGGATCTCCAGCGAAGCTAATGCATCTCTGCTGGCACGCGGCTCAGCTGTTTTTAAATCACCAGGCAAACATCACAATCGCAAAAAAGAAGTGGTTGAGCTAGAAGATTTCGGGAAAAACGTTTTGCGCCGCATAGTATTCGGGCATGTACGCTAGAGGCGAATATTCGACTGCTGAAAAATTGGTTTCACATATGAAAGAAGCAGAAAATTTTAAAGGAAGTAAATGGACCATGTTGAGGATACTGAAAGACATGGGGTTCAGGTACCAGAAAACAAATGACGGGAGGAAATTACTGTTGGAACGTAGCGACATTGTAGCTGCAAGGACTGTGTTTTTAAGAACAATGCAGCAGATTAGAGAAGGTGGCACCCGTCGAATTTATTATTTAGATGAGACTTTCGTCAACCAGAATCATGCAAGGGCTATGTGCTGGAAAATGAGTGATGGATATGGTGGACTGAAAGTTCCAGTGGGCAAGGGCGGCAGAATTATAGTGCTTCATGTCAGATGAGCAGAAACTGGCTTCTTTCCCCAGAGTAAGCTGATTTGTAAGGCTTCAGAGGCTAAGAATTCTGAAGATTACCATTCTGAGATGACATACAGTATCTTCAAAAAGTGGTTTAAAGAACAACTGTTGCCATACATACTTTCCTGTTCTGTTATTGTCAAGGACAATGCAAGCATCCATTTTGTACAAGTGAACAATGTTCCCTCCACGAATTCCAGAAAGGGGGACATTATTGCATTGTTAACATCAAACGGAATACCTCACAGCTCCTCACATACCAGAGCAGAATTGCTGGTTCTTGTCAATGCAAACAAGCCAGCATACAAATTTTATGAGATAGATGCACTTGCAAAACAGCATGGACATTGTGTTGTTAGGTTCCCGCCATATCATTGTCACTATAACCCAAATGAACTGGTTTGGGCTCAGGTGAAAGCATATATTGCAGAAAAAAATTTAAAATTGCAGATGTTGAGAGACTTATGCACGAGGCAATAGAGAGCATCTCAGAATCTGCATGGGCAGCTTGCGTAAGACATGCAGAGAAATTGCAGGAAGAAGATAATGAGAGAGAAATTGGCAGGGACACTATTATGGACCCATTCGTAATAAATCTTGCAGAGTGCGATTCCTCAACATCCGACAGCGAAGAAGACGATGGAATTGATTTTTTACCATGAAGTATGTAAGTAGCCTATCACTTACTAGTACTTATGACTGTGTTCCTATGACTGACTGCAGCTACTTTAAACCTCGAGCAGTCGCGCATTTTCATGGTGCAGGAGCAGACATGCAGCGCACTGAGTGCGCCACGTACGTTGACTCAGTTCTATTACATTTTTCACATGAACTCATGTCTGTACTGATGTTTATAGTTAATTTTCTAAAACGTAAATGTGCTATCATTCACTCAGTTATTAATAGTATCGAAATATTACTCATTTTGGCTAATTAACACGAATTTATTTCGACACCACAATTCCAAATACTACATGTCTAATCAAGAATTGGAGACTGCGTAAGGTCCTTTAGGTTGCTACCTCGAGGTTGCTTGTAAAAAATATTTTCGCGTCACAAAGTGCGAATATCTTGATGCCATATTTGGCAGGTTTGTTGGGAATATATTCTACAAATCTACAACGTCCCCAAAAAGCTTGAAGTTTTTCATCAATGGTTACAAACTCAATGAGATTGTAAGTACTACTTTTACAATTGGTGACAAACTCTTCCAAGATGAAGCGTACTGCAGCCAACTTATCAAATTTTCTTCTCTCTGCTCTAGTTGTTTTATCATCAAAACGAATACAACGTACCACAGGAATCGCCTGTAGCTCATCACAGTTCTTGTAGTTTCGATTCCTGATCCATCGGTATTCCACATCTCCATTACTTTCAACAGACAAGATCCATCTTCAGATCTTGTGGAATACCTACTTTATAAAATGTGCTGCTGTATTAATATTCAGATCTGCTCTCATTATGGGAGCGAGATCTAAAATTATGAAAGATATAAATTGGGTATTCCACAAGATCTGAAGATGATAACTTGTTTGTTGAAACTAGTTACGTGGAAATTAAAATACAGTGCGATCCTAGCAAGAGAATATTGTTATTTCTTTCTAGTAGTCCTACATACATAAATCGTAATGGTTTAATAGGTTGCACAGTTAAAGAAAATCAGTATTTGGTAAACCATTTAACGATCTGTCATTGACACCCTTAAGGTCATACACACCGATGACTGAATATACTTCAAGTATCGGTACTTTCGATCACTGTGGGTGCCTAATGTAGTTATACAAAGAAAACTTTTAATTAGAAGAACGTTATTCTTGTTCAAAATACTAAACCATTAAAATTTTAAAGCGTTTAAAGAAAGGAACTAAATTGTGGACATTGACAGCGTGCGCACTCACTGTGGCACAATGTTTATGCTTGCGTGCGTTGTCAGCTGTCGGAGTCCACGAACTGACGGAAGGAAACTGGCATTGTCGCAAAGCATCGCCTCTCTCTCTCTGTGCAGAACGCTCGCCTCGCCCGCCTTCATAGCAGCTCTGAACTCTAACAGCAATGTACCAATCCATTCTTCAGCAGTATGTAAACCTATATTTCTTAGGCAATTCGAAGTGGAGGTGATCTTGTTTACATACTCATCAACATTTTTACATTCATTTAAATATGTAGTGATGCACTCTCTCAGCAAACCCACCTTCCTGGTCAAACAACTATCTTCGTATGCTCTTCTTATATTTGCCCATTCTTCCTTTGCTGTGCTAGCCTTTTCTAAAGGTGCATAATTTTCAGGATCAACTAAAATAATTAATTTGGACTTATCTTTATGATCTTTATTCTGGTAATCTGAATTTGTGGACTTTAACATTCCAGAGCTCATGTAACTGCAATAAGCTTCTACTGGAAATTTCCAATTACCATTATTCTCTCGATCCATGAGCTTCTCAATCTGTGGTATCGGGGCTGTGGACATTTTGCACAGTTTCAATATAATTTCTGCAAATAATTACAGGCAACAAACACTTTTTAACACTTTCTACCATTCACTTTCTTCCAACTTATTTCAATAAACCGTTCTGGGCCCATAACCTGTTGGTTTATATATTTACACAGCCAAATATGTTGAAACACTATTTAGAAACATGTATTTTATTTTACTTTATGTATTGCCACCCATTCAACAGACACATTTCAACTAACACAGAACATTTATAACAAGAAAAGAATATATACACATTAGTTCACTGCACTGTGCACAGAACAAATATTTTGTTCACCAAAATACCAACAGAGTCCTCCCTAGGGCATAGGTGTGTGTATTGTTCTTAGGATAAGCTAGTTTAAGTACTTTTTAAGTTTTGGGATTGATTACCACTGCAGTTATGTCCCATAACTTCACAAATTTTTTTTTTTTTTTTCCTTTTGCAATCTGAGCACTGAGCTTTTTAACACTGCACCTTAGCAGCTCAATATCTGAAACATATGTTATTATTCCCAATGCTTGGTCTGGGGCCACCAGTTGTTCAGTCTGTCACCTGCACACTTTGGGGTAACCTACATTGCCTAACCTAACGACAGTTCCGCCAACGTTAAAATGCATGGAACCCACAATAGCCTTTGTCCTTTTTTTTTCCAATAACGTGACCAATTCACTCATTTGAACAATAACACAATGGAAACGATCTGCACAATTACTGATATGTTGGCTAAAAATGTTTTCACGGTGAGCATACTGCAAAGCTGGTTACGATGGTTAACATGATGAACTGTCCTACCTTGCAGTGATAGTGCAGGTTACGTGGGGTGCATAAATGGCAAAATTCCTACTGCTCCAATTCTTAATTGCTGCAATACCTCGTTTGTATTATCTTGATTGACCCCGCTGTTTACGTGTAGGTTATCTTTATTTCGTGTTCAGGGTCGACATTGTACGATTTATCTTGTTGGTTATGTTGATACAATAATATACACTCGATAAATAGTAACACGGTTGTATATTCTGCACTTTAAACACTTTATATTATCCTCAGAAACTACACGCTAATAACATGATAATATGCTCGCTAATTACAACAAAGAACTTAATAAAGGGAAAGAAATACATCACTCGTGCGCGACCGATTTTTCGATCACCCGTTCGCTATAACTGAATAAATTCCTGCGTTACTGATGTCACCACACGCGGGCTTTCTTGGTGTTTGAGCTCTACTTTATTGCACCCGGTGAAATGTATTTACTGTAAACTGAATGTTAGGACGACCTGTTTCGTTCTGCCAAGTGTGAATCTTATCTGTTGATGACATACCCATACCTACCTATAAAAGCAGTGAGCTTTGGCTCAATAACCCCGGCTCAGTGAGCTCACTGCCCCCGCCCCGGCTCCTTGACATCAGTCACCTCCAGTGTCATCAGTTCAACTACATTTTGTAAAGATAATCTTTGGATTGCACTATGTACACAGAATGATAGAAGTAACTCGAAGATCTTTGTCACTGCCAAAAAGTGTACAGTGCACGTTTGATATATCGAATGCCCTTATTTTTTTAAATTTATATATCATTTTGATTGTGTGTTGTGCTATTGTTATTACTGTGGACTTTTGACATATTTTTTGGTAGCAGTAACCAGAGGCGTTTCGGCGACGTATAAGCTGCATCGTGTTTTAAGACTGCGTTGTGTTGGATTTTTTGAAACACGCAATTCTTTTCACATGACATTTAATCTGGTTTAGTTTATATCTGCCCCTGAACCTGAATGACAGTGTAGTGTATATCATGTATATAGAAAGTGCGTCGAAATACGTGTTAACTTTTAGTTTTTTGCTACTATTCATCTTCGGTATAAGGGCAGAATGGAATACAAAGGATTATATGAAGAGAGAACATTCACTTATAAAACCTTACCAAGGTGAACAAATTTACATATAATTGTAAATGTGTTTTTGTTGGTGTATTGTAATTTAATTATGCGTTTGCATGACAGGTTCTGGAATGACGATACCTTATTGGGATTTTACGGGCAGTACTATGGTGACGAATAATTATGTCCGATTAACACCAGATCAGCAGAGCAAACAAGGATTATTGTGGAATACTGTGGTACGTTTATTTGACAAAGAAGTGTTTGTGCCTTATACTCATGTAGTAGCCTGGACAGTTAATAATCTTATCAATTTTTATTGGCGTAATTGTTATTCTGTAATTACTGGTGATGGTTTGGTTAAAACGTAGGTATCACAATAAATTGATTATTGTTGGTATTAACTATGTAGAAATTAGTAACTACTATTTTGGCACATGACAAACTATTTAGTGCAGTGAGGTTTTTACTATGTGACGCTGTATGTCATCTGTATTCTACTTTTATATGATTAATTTCCAGTTTATCAACATAATTATATTCTATTTACTCTTTTCTTGCCACCTGAACGTTGCAAATGAAGCGTGACAGAATACTGGGAGATAGGATCCAACCACTATCAATTTTAATTTTTGGGAGTTGACTATGCAAGTACAGTATTGTCTGTGTACGTGTAACAGGCCTTTTGTATCTCTATCTGCTGTTGTAGTTCCATTGCTCCCAGATCCATTTTCTTAGTTTTGCTCTTAAAATCTCTACATCTAAAGGTATGTTTACACTGGGATACATGAATGAGCAACATGTAAATTTGACATGTCACGATACATCACTTCATACAAAAATCCACAGAACTTGTATGCGGACCCTCCAGCTCATACATGTCACATATACATTTTTTATATCACTTTTTGGCCATATACGTGACATCTATGAGTGATATTTTGCAGAATTTGCATGTTTGCAGTACTATTATTTATTGTCACCTAGTCATCTGATGCTTATTTTGACAAATAGCAAAAGTAGTGCAGGCATGGTGCCAAGCTCTTTGCTGGCTGTTTAAGTTTTGGAGGTGCCAACTGTCATTTGATATGTACTATGAAGTAACATTTACCATAATAAAACTAAATAGGCTACAAATTAATGATGTTGGATATCTTCACTGTCCACAAAGTATCCTCAGAAATTGCAACATTTTGTTACTGTGTAAAGCATGTCAGTCATTCCAAAGAATTAAAAACTAACCCATTTTTAGAAATAGTTGAGAAAATATGATGTAAAATCTATTTTCTGGTAAACGTTTAGTTACTATTATGTCGGCATCAATGATGGCACTGTGGAAAATTTGTGCCTCTGTTCCTGGTTGACAGGTACTTGTATGTACCCTTGTCCACTCTGTGAAAGTAATTACCCTCGTAAAATGACAATTTCATGATGATACATTTGCGTGGTTACTAATGCCAACATCTCGCACATGATTGTCGGCATTCAGCATCCATTGCGAGCATTATCACACGAGGCTGTCAGGATAAGAACTAAAAATTAATATATGTGCCAGGTGCATGACAATTTTTTGTAACATATTACATCTTCCGATATATATGAAACTTTTATCTTCACTTCTTGAGATAAAACACTAAGAATAATGTTGCACATGGCACTCTTTGATATTCTATGCAGATACATTAATGTCAAAAAGTAGTCTCCAGTGGCCAAATAAACAGTCTTACTGCCAACTGATCCACTGGTGGAATCACTCCCTGAAAGATTGTGTTGGGTTTGGACACAAGTGGAGCCACAAGAGATAACAAGCTGCGAAAATCCTCCATACTCATCCTACCATAATTATTAAAATACATACCATCCTCTAGTATTAATTCCTGAATGAGCATTGTGTAAGCTCCGAGAGTAGCGAGTTTGTGAAGAAACACTTTTTTCCACCATCTGTGCTTACTCCATCTTTCTTTTCTTTCACCTTCCAAAAGAGTAAGTGCACCAACACACAAAAATGTGAAATCCTACAAATCATCGTCAGAGGCGATTGTACAGTGATACAAATCAATAAGTGTAAACGTACGCTCACACATTAACGAGGTTGATACTCATACAAGTCGCAATACGTGTCGCAAAGCTGTGTATACATGTATCTCATACATGTGCCAATACAAATCACAGTGTAAACATACCTTTAGGAACATTCATGATACAGTTCTGCCCAAAGTTTGCAATATTTAGTCATTTTATTTCAGTATTAATCTTTATCTTATTTAGGTATGGTGTAAAATTTGGAAGAACAGATTAGTCTACTTATTTAGGCTATAAAGGATTTTCATCACTTCACAATGAAGTAGCTGTGAAGTACATAGGCCTATATATAGTCCCCCATGGTGAAAGTCAAAAATAGTTTCAGCAGCAGCCGCCTTTGCAGTGTATCTGAATTGCTCATAGGTTAGCAAAGAACCACACATTTTGCATAAACAGTGGCGTAAAATTTTACTTCCCATTGTGGTGGCCTCGTATGATTATGTTGGCAACAACACAGTAGGAAATGTTTACCAAGGTTATAACTATTAGAAATCTGAACTACCCCTAGAATGACTTGATTAATCTTTTGTACATACCACGAAGTAAATAAATAGCTAATCCTATTTCTGCTCTTTGGTTGACAGTTTTTTGAATGTCTCTTTTCCCTTCAGTAAAAGTAATTTCTCTCATGGTAAAACAATTGCATTGGCACACAGTTGGCTAATTCCTATGTCATGTGATTGCCAGCATTTAGCATCCTTTGCCAAAATAATCATAAAGTTACCTGGATGGGAAGTAAAATTGGTTAAACCCTAGTCTAGGTGACACTAGCTTCTCGTTAATGTGGAGATGTTGGTAGCGAAAGGCAGAGAGAAGTACATCGGAAGCCAGTCACTGCAAGGGTATGAGAGGTATATTTTTTATTTTGTTTGATTTTTTTTCCTTTCTTTACATAGTCTTGACTGCAAAGTATTTTAAATGTTAAGAAGTATATTGTTGACAAATGAATTGCACTCCATGCTCATTAATTTGAGAAACTTCCACACCGATAGTGAACTGGTACCTTTCCCATGTACCATCTTAGATATTTGTATTAATGCACTAATTTAAAATTTCTTCCGGTTACTATGAAACCTAATTCCACAAAATTAACAATCTCAGAAAATACATGTCAATTAAAAACTACCATATTTCATTTCCTATAATGAAAAATTGTGTATTACATTAAAAGATACTTACACCTCATGTAAATCTCATTATGACATTCAAATTGCATGCTATATTCCTTCATGGTATGAAAGATGCATTTTCATTGGCACTCTTAATGACACTTGTGATTGGCTGCCTCTTACTACCAATATCTGCATGTCAATGAGAAGCTAGTGTCACCTTCAATAGGATTTAACCGGTAAAATGTAACTGCCATTGGCATGCTAGTTTCATATTGTCACTGAGGTGCAAGAAAAGATGGTTCTGAAAAGAAACATTTCTCTGGTTAGGTATTTTTGCAATGTCACATTTGTGTGTCATACTGTCTCCTGAGTAGCACTTAATTTCCTTAATCTAATATTGGAAACTCCAGTTTGAAATTCAACAATATAATGAGGACAGATTACAACTCGCCACAAAGACTTGTCACAACAAGCTGCAACAATCATATAGAAACACACATACAACACTTAAACTGTCAGCCATTGACCTCCTTCAAAATAAAGAGCATTCAAACAGGCACGCTTCACATTCACACAACTGTCATCAGCTGCCGCGGTCTGAATCACCGTTTCCTTTTAGGGAATAGGGATGGGAGGGGAAAGAAAGGAAGGTTATGTCATGATGGTGGGGATGGATACAGCATGACCTTATTAAACGGGTGGAATAAAATGCAGTTTGATGATCTCCATTCATCTTAATGAACAGCTGGTTAGTGGTTATGTCAATATAGAAAGCTGCACAGTTGGCAGCTTTCGCAGGTGGTCCAGCCTATAATTGGGTAGGCTAATCCTGTGATGGGACTAGAATAGAAAGTGCTGGGTGGGTGGATTGGACAGGTCTTGCAGTGGGATCTTCTACAATGGTATGATCCCTGCGACAGTGGGATGGACTGGGATGTTATGGAAGCTAGTAGGGCAGCGGAACATCACTTTAAGAGGGGTGGGAAGGATCTTGGGCAGTATGTCTCACATTTTTCAGAATCAGGACAGAAAATCAAAACCTTGAGAAGGATGCAGCTTAGTTTAAGAGTCAAGGGTAGTACTGGGTGAGAAGGAGCACTCTTTTATGGATGGTTACTGGTGGTAGAGGGAGAATTTGGGATGTGTGGAGATATGGCTCAGACTAGGTCTGTGGGGTAGTTTGCATCTGTGAAGGTCTTTTTGTGATCTTCAGCATATTGAGAAAAGGTGTTCTTGTTACTCAGATACACCCTGCACGATTAGTTAGGCTGCAAGAGATTTTCGTCAAAGGGATGGCAACTGCCAAAGTGTAGGTACTTTTCGTGGTTTTTAGGTTTAATATATATATGGACGGAAGTGTGGACGGAGCTATCAGGGAGGTGGAGGTTAACATCCAGAAGTGTGGCATGGCGGGTTGCGGAAGACCAGGTGAAGCGGATGGGTAAGGAGGAGTTGATGTTTTAAATGCAGGCGGATTAGGTGTCATGGCTCTGAATCTGTATAAATTGTCATCAATAAACCTGAATGAACCAGAGGTTTCGGGTTTGAGATGCTAGGGTGCTCCGGATGGCTCAAAAACATGTTGGCATAGAGGGTGTCCATGACTGTGTCACGGATTTGATGGTAAACTTTCCCCTCAAAGGAAAAGTAGTTGTTTTTTAGAATAAAGTTGGTGAGGGATGTGAGGAATGAGGTATCGTGCTTGAATTCAGAGGGTCATAGGGAGAGGTAGTGTTTGAGAGCAGCAAGGTCATGGGCATGTGGGATATTGGTGTATAGGCAGGTGGCATCCACTGTGACAAGTAAGGTTCCAGGAGATAAAGAAGTGGGGATGGTGGAGAGTTAGTGAAGGAAGTGGTTGGTGTCCTTGATATGAGAGGATAGATTTTGGACAATTGGTTGAAGGTGTCAGTCAACAAGGGCTGGAATTCTTTTGGTAGGAGCACAATTGGGCGTCCAGGATTATTTGGTTTGTGGGTTTTGGGGAACATATAGAAGATTGGAGTGTGGGTGCTTTTGTATCGCATCCTCGTTGCCACTTTTGTGTCTCGTTTCTGCTGGTTGTCCTAAGTGTTGGTGGCCGAGTAGAGAGAGACCGACACAGGGAAATAGGATGCACGTGTGTGCAGGTACGGAGGTGACCAGCCAGTGGGACAGCAGAAACTAGAAACACTAAGCTAGATTATAACAAGTTGTGTATTTCGTAGAAACAGGATATACTTAACTTTTACAAAGTTCATGACTGCCAACTAAGTGTACTGCTGAGACATAGGTTAACTAGAGGCCTGCCTACTGATGAGACCTAGTGCCTGTCCGAATCCCAAGTGAACGATGCAGTTCTGTGGTGGCCGCGAGCGGGGTTGCAGCAGAGGGCGCTCGTGGCCAACATCATAAGAATGCCGCGCCGTGCGTGGAGTGCACTTCAGTCTTGTGCGACACCACACTCCCCCCCCCCCCCCCCAAACTGCCATGCCGTCGTGGCATAGGGCTGAGGGTGATGGCACTGGGAGGAGGGCCTGGGCGGGGGCATTGCTGGTGGGACGGGCCTCGTAGCTGAGGCTGGGATCGAGACGCCGTCCGCGCCCCGGTATCCATCTTGTGATCCCCTGGAAAACCCACCAAAACTAGGGGAAGGGTGCACACCTCTGCCCAGAGGAAGCAGGACATCTTCTGAGGTGCGTGGCCCGGGCTGGAGGGCCCCGCACAGCCCCGGAGTTCCACGCGGTGATGCTGTCATCTGCGGCGGCGGCAACTGCAATGGAGGCGCGTCTACCTCCATGGGGAAGATCTTGTAGTCGGGGAAAGCTGGACCCATCTGCGCGCAATGTGGCTGTGCTCCTTGGAGATGAACTGGGTCTGGAATCAAGAAACCCGAGACAGGATCGCGTGGCTTGTGCAGGTGCAATTGGTTTGCGTGGCGCCGCAGCTCCGGCCCTGTGGAAGAACGTACAGCAAACATATTGCGACTGAGTGCGCACTGAATGGTGCCCGGTAACCATCTTTTGAGTCCAGAAAACACCCTGTACAGCACTGGCGTAGAAACCTGAAAACGTGAAGCGCCATAAGCATCTCGGCAGGAGACGGGCCGCCACATGGCATGAACCGATACGTAGACAGGAAAATTTGAAGAGCTTGCTGCCTGGAGTGCTGACCTTTCATCTTTTCCATGTGTGACTTGAATGTTCGGACAAAACGTTCTGCTTCACCATTAGACTGAGGATGGAAAGGTGCGGTGGTGATATTGCTGAATGCCATTCACACGACAAAACTGTTGAAATCCCGTACTAACAAACTGAGGTCCATTGTCACTGATGATAGTTTCAGACAAACCTTCGATGCGAAACACTGATGTTAAGGCACTGATTGTACTAGATGCCGTTGTTGAGTTCATGGCAATCACGAAAGGAAACTTGCTGAAAGCGTCTACAACAATTAACCAGCGTGTATTCCAGAAAGGTCCGGCAAAGTCAATGTGTAAACGTTGTCATGGTCCCTTGGGGCGTGGCCAGTCTGAGAAACGTTGCGGAGGAGCCGCCTGATGCTCCGCACAAAGACATGCATGACATTGTGCAAAATAATGTCAAACTAGAGGCCGATCAATGTCTTTGGCTCTGGCAGGCCACCCTGAGCAAACAAAACGTGCCGCCACACTTAGGTCCGCATCCGCAGCTGTTTCTTGTGCAACCCGACGAGAGTTCAAAGAGAAGTCTGCGACAGCGGAAGTATCTCTGGAGTCTATCTGACAACATGCCATTTCTGAAGAATCAAAGGACATATCCTGGCCAACCGGAAGTCGGGATAGTGTGTCCGCGTTGGCGTGTTTAGTGGTAGATCGGTACAAAATTTCATACTGATGATTTGACAGTATCAAGGACCATCTCTGAAGCTTTTGTGCCATTCGTGGCGGAATTGGCTTTTTGGGTGAGAACGACAATGTGAGAGGCTTGTGGTCTGTCAACAAATAGAATTTTCTGCCATAGAGATAATGATGAAACTTTGTGACGCCGTAAATGATTGCTAAGGCCTCCGTTTCTATCTGACTGTAATTCTGTTGCGTTGCCGTCAGTAACTTGGCTGCAAAGGCAATAGGACGATCGTGAGATCCAATACGATGTGAAATTACTGCACCTAGACCATATGACGAGGCATCCACTTCTAGCACTACTGACTTTTGAGGGTCAAAGGGAATCAAACATGCATCACTGAATAGTGCCGATTTTAATTTGTCAAAGGCAACTTGGCAATCTTTAGACCATACAAAAGGAACATTCTTCCTACATAAGCGATCTGAGAGGCATCTCTGCAATCTGAGAGGCATTGGGAATAAATCTGAAATAATAGTTAAGCTTTTCCATTACTGCTTGCAATTTGTGCACATTCTTAGGAGGAGGCAAGTCTGATTGCTCGAAGATGTGATTGTAAGGGATAGATTCCTTGGGTATTAATCACATACCCTAGGTACTCTATTTCAGTCTGGAAAAACGAACACTTTGCTTTATTGCAACGTAGACCTGCTGCAGTCAACACTTTGAAAAGGCACTCCAGGTTTTATAAATGTTCTTCAACTGTGCGTCTTGAGACCACAATATCATCTAAATAGTTAGAGCAGCACGGTACAGAAACTGTCAGCTGTTCCAAAAAACGCTTAAAAATAGCCGGGGCGGAAGGACTGCCAAAGGGTAGGCGCTGAAATTGAAAAAGGCCACTGTGAGTATTAATGACGAAAAACTTCTTTTGACTCGTCATCAAGTGGAATCTTGTAAGTATGCCTCTGCTAAATCAATCTTGGAAAAGAAGCGAGACTGTCCTAATTTGTCCATTAGTTCCTCAGGTCGGGGCAGGGGGTAAGTGTCTACACTTGTTTGACTGTTCACTGTTGATTTGAAGTCCGCACAGAGACGAAGTTTTCCTGTTGGCTTTACTAAAATCACTAAAGGCGAGGCCCACTGACTTGCAGAAAAAGGAGAAATCAACCCACTATCCAGCCAACATTTAAGTTCTTCAGCAACTTTACCACGAATTGCAACAGGTACTGGTCTAGCTTTACGAAATTTTGGTACGGCAGATTCTTTTAAAGTTACATGTGCCACGAAGTCTTTTGCGCAACCTAGTTCCAGCAAAAACAAGTCACTATATTTTTCACACAGTGCATTGATTTTGTCCTGAGGCACTACTGACGAAATTTGAAGCACATCTCCTTGAATTGATAAGCCAGACAAGTCGAATGCTTCTAGTCCAAAAATGTTCTGTGAAGATTTGGCCTGAAGAACTACAAAAGCAACTGTTTTTGTTACACGTTGAAAGGAGGCGGGCAGGCTACACGTTCCTAGCAAGGGAATATTATGTCCTGTGTACGCTGTTAACACTCGCTGTGACGGCAACAATTTTGGTGAACCCAGAAGTTCATAAGTGTCTTTATTAATTAATGTAACAGCGGAACCAGTGTCGAGCTGAAATTGCACAGTCTTATTTTCTAGGGAAAGATTCACTAAAAGTTTTTGGTTGTGGCGCACAACCGGTGCGCAAATGTGGGAAACATTTGCTACAGTTTGTTTGCTGCACTTGCGTACTGAATCGGCATACAGCAGATTAATATCACTGTCCCTAGATTGGCGTCCGTGCCATGCGAGGCTACTACAGATTTACCAGCTACTGCACTGAAATTACTTTGAGTAACTACAAGTCCACTGTCACTAACTACACAGTACTGGGCACTATTACAATGAGAAGTTGCAGAAGGCACTAGGTTCACTACAGGATGGCACTGTACATAGTCATTTTGGTTGTCCCGAACCCTTTTCCGTTGCACAGATTTACGCACTCGTTGGTGCTTGCGACGTGGCTCACTATATAGTTTTGCCGTAGGCGCAGAAAACGTCCTTGCATTTAAGAATCAACAGAAGCACTGTTGAAGTCCACAGCGTGTATGACATTTACAGTATGAACTGTTCTCGCACTCTGCGAAGCACTATTCCTAACAGCACCGTTATTTGAATGTTTGTTTTGCATACACACTGTCTGTACATGTCCTGATTTGCCACATTGATAACAAATATTGTTGTGCTTAGTGCACTGTGCACACTTGTGGCGAGATACACACTGGGGGCAAGACTTAGGAACATTTTTCTGCAATGAGCGTCGTTGCCCGTTTGTCAAATTACTTTGTCTAACACGAAGGGGCGACCGTTGTGTCGCATTTTTACACTGGCTACTGTTCACTGACTGTTCAGCACGGCTGGTAGAAAAATAAGAATCACTAGGGCTAGACTGAGAACTGTGACTAGGAAAGCGGGAAAGCGTCTGTTGCAGCGCACTGCATTAACACTGTGGCTTTGCATTTCTACATCTGCTAAGTCAAAGGTATCATGCGCTTCAATAAGCTGCAGTACAATGTCTAATGAGGGGTCAGACTGTTTCAGAATTGCTGCCCTAATTCTGGGGTCCTGAATGTTCTGTGTGATAGCGTCTCTCAACATCACGTCACTATATGAAAGTCCACAAGAGCAAGTAAATTTACATTTGCAGGTTAAGCCCTTCAACTCCATAATCCACTCCTGATGTGACTGGTTCGGTGATATTTTTTAGTCTGAAAAATCGGTGCCACGCCGCGGCCACGAGAACTTTTCTCTCATAATGAGCATTCAGTGCTTCTACAATTTGATCGAATTCTAGATCACGAGGAGATGCGTGGGGGGAAAGTTATTGCAGTAACACGAAGGACTTAGTGCCCACAATAGAGAGAAAAAAATGTTTGACAGACTGACCTGTAAGTTGATGAGCCGCGACGAGTTCTTGAAATTGTGCCAAGTAATCGCTCCATTCTTCCTCATGTTCATCGTACTGGCAAAACGTAGGAAGCGGTGTGGCGACAGATGTGGGCGGCTGATGCTACGGCTGTTGTTGGTTAGCTGCCTGTGCTGTCAACTGGGACACCACTTGGAGTAGTTGCGTGATTTGCGCCGTCTGTAACTGAATAATTTCCATTAAGTTTGGGTTCGGGGTATTGGCCATGCTGACCGATTAGGCACCGCGCATACAAGTAAATTAGAACAAAGCACAAATGCAATATGAAAGAGGACACACACAAAAAAGTCCACAAAACACACAACAAAATATCTTCCCCCAAAATTCTTATAATAAGGGTGGGTGGGCGGGAGCAATTTCTGCGTGCTCCGACTGCTGCTGTCAGGCTTCTGCAAGCGGGCTGGTCCATGGTTTAACTTTTACAAAGTTCATGACTGCCAACTAAGTGTACTGCTGAGACGTAGGTTAACTAGAGGCCTGCCAACTGATGAGACCTAGTGCCTGTCCGAATACCAAGTGAACGATGCAGTTCTGTGGGGCCGCGAGCGGGGTTGCAGCAGAGGGCGCTCGTGGCCAACATCGTAAGAATGCCGTGCCGTGCGTGCATGGCGGCACGCGGCGAAAGTACGTGGCGCGCACTTCAGGCTTGTGCGACACCACAGGTGCTGTTGGGGTGACGAGGGAATTGGATTCAGGAGAGAGGTTCTGTGATGGGCCGTATGATTTTAACAGGGATTGAAGACTTGTTGGACTTTTGGGATGAGTCATTCCGACACAACTTGTAGGTGGAAACTTTCTACAGTATGTCTGCCTGGGAGTGTTTGCGTTTGTGTATATGTGTGGGTGTATGTGTATTTGTTTACCGTCCATTTTTCCCCCCAAGGTAAGCCTATCCTCTCCCAGGATTGGAATGGCTCCTTACCCACTCCCTTAAAACCCTCATCCTTTCCTTTTCCCTCTCCTTCCCTTCTGCCTGAAGAAGCAGCTAGGCTGTGAAAGCTAGCACGTGTGTGTGTGTGTGTGTGTGTGTGTGTGTGTGTTATTTATTTGTGTTTCTATCACTACCTGTGCTCCTTCGCCTGGTAAGTATTCTTCATCTACTTTTTATATATATTTTTCCTCTGAAACGAAAATTATAGAAGGGAACTTTCCTGGTGGGATAAATTTATATAAAAAATAGAAAACGTATGACTTACCCAAAGGACAGGCTTGTCGACATACACCAATAAAATCACACACACACACACACACACACACACACACAAGCTTTTGCAACCGTTGGTTGCTTCTTCAGGAAAACAGGAAGAAAGGAGAGGAGAAAGGGAAGGATACTGGTTTTAAGGAAGTGGAAAAAGGGTCATTCCAATCCCAGGAGTGAAAGGACTTACCTTAGGGGAAAAAAAGGAAGGTAAACAAATACACACACTCAAACATATCCAATCGCAAACACACCTAGACAGACATTTGTAATAAGCCAGTTGATAGATTTTACAAATGTCTGTCATGGTGTGTTTGCATTTGGAAGTGTGTGTGTGTGTGTGTGTGTGTGTGTGTGTGTGTGTGTGTTTGTTTACCTTCCTTTTTTTCCGCTATGGTAAGTCCTTCCACTCCCGGGATTAGAATAACTTCTCATCCTCTCCCTTAAAACCCGCATCCTTGCCTTTTCCCCCCTCCGTCCTACCTCTTTTTCCTGACTAAGCGGCCAATGGTTGCGAAAGCTTGAATGTTTGTTTGTGTGTATTTATTTGTGGTTTTTGTATCTATCAACGAGCCTGTACTTCGTGCAAGTCGACTTACCCAAAGCAGAGGCTCGCCGTTAGACAAAAATAAAAAGACACACAAACAGTCAAGCTTTCGCAACCGTTGTCCGATTCGTCAGGAAAAGAGGAGGGAATGAGAGGAAAAAATGTAAGGATGCGGGTTGTAAGGGAGTGGATAAGAGGTCATTCCAATCCTGGGAGTGGAAGGACTTACCTTAGGGGTAGAAACGGAAGGTAAACAAATACACACACACCCACAGATATACACACACGCAAACACATCTAGGCAGACATATATATGCTCCATTACTGTAATCCATTCTTATACTTTATTCTATTCTCACTTCTCCCCCTCCAAATCAGGACTGGAATACGGACGCCAGGAAACGCAGTGTTCCCGGTGAGACAGAAGTTGCGATGACCGTGCTGCTACAATTGAACTCTTTTCCCGGAACACAGCACCCAAGTTATTAAGTGGTTAGTTATGTAGCACCACACCTCGTCAAATTAACTTCAGCCATCTTTTCTTCTTCAGAGCTTATAACTGCGTAAAGACTTGAGTTAGAATTATCGCATAAAGTTTAGGCTAGGACTTGGTTCCATAGCAGGAAGGAAAAACACTCAGTGAGAATATACTTTGACTGAATTAAAAACAAGATGATTCATGTTTACGAACATCTTGTATTATGCCCCGTAGGCTAAGATTACATGTGATCTTTACTGGATCAAGTCTCCGGAGGAACTGTACTAGAAACTATTTCGACAAAACTCAGTTCATTTTTTTTACAACAATGTATATAGAAACTACATTTTTACATAATCTCTTCTTACACTCTTTTATGTTTTGCTATGTTGTCCGACGGCCTGTTCTTCAGCCACTGTGACTGTCTTTGGACAGCCTTACCTGCTTGCTCCTGCCTGCCTGTACACACGAGCGCATGGCACACAGTAAAATCCTTGAAACATCTAAGGTGAGGCCGCTCATCTCGTGGCGGGACAATCCCACAGTGTACAGCTAAATAGCTGTTACATTACAAGAGCTATAATTACAGCACTTTTTCAATTCCAATCTCCTTCTTCTGTCCCATTTGGAGGTAATATGGTTGTACCTGATCACACACACACACACACACACACACACACACACACACACTGCTAACTGCATACAGTGTACTGAAAACTAATGTGAACTACTTGCTACTCACAGCTGAAGGAATGAGGCCTATTCTAATGGACATTCTTGGGTAAAGACACGTCAGTGTTATAGTGGTTACTCACCAGCACTCCACTATATGGACGACTGGTCAAATACTCAATAGAGTCATTCTGTCTCTATGTGTTTATGCTTATTTTAGTATCAGAACAGATATGATAGATTGTTTAAAACTACATCTCTGTTTTAACTACAAATCCATAGTTGTGATAGGTGATTGGAAACTTTTGACCAGTAGTGTACAATGAACTTCCTTTGAATGATGCCTGGTCCTCCAATTGTGGCAAAAGAACAATGCTCAACATCAGAGAAATTTGCAGCTACAGAGAAAGACATCAATAGACAAATGTAGAAGGAAATTATAACTTTGTCACATTTACACATGCTATTGAAGCACAATGCCACTTTGTGCCTATGCATATATTATCATGCACTCAATGCTACAACAGTACCTGATGGGTTTCTTATTCTGCTCATAATTGATTTTGACAATGCTGTAGTGGCAGCAAAAGTTACTAGTGTGGGCGAGTTACACTAAAGCATATTACACTACCTGACAAACAGAAAACTGTTGAAAGTACATGATTCGACCTGTTCGAAATTAATTAAATGGCGTGTGGCTTAAAAAATGCACAAATGGGACAGAGATTTATACACTAGGTTATCAGAGATATTGAGATTACGGATGATATTCTAGAGTTTTCAGAACAACATGAGAAGCACCTCCAGCACTTATTTCAGTGCCTAACCTTATATGGAATAATTAAAAGTAAAAAAAAAAATATATGTACTAGGAAAAGGTAGTGTTAAATTTTTAGGATTTGAAGTTTCCTCTAAAGACAGTTCCTCTTTGCCAAAAAGCATTGAAAGTGCTTGAAATGCGCTACTTCTAAAAGTTTACGTGACATTTCTTAGGCGTGCTCATTTGTTACTGTATAGGCACCATCTTCAGCAGGTAACCGTAGTGCTGTTACCTGTCAGTGGTTTGTTTAAAGGAAAATAAACAGCCACAAACAGATAATTCATATGGAGTCAGTAGCAGGATATGGCGTTCAACTCTGCTAAGATTATATGACAACGCCCACCTGAGTGACTTACAGCCCTCGTGATGGAGGCAAGCCAGGATCTGTGGCAACAATTCTGCAACAGTTGATGGGTTATGGCTACCTCTGGCTTTTCCTCTCTATCATGAGAGTACAGCAAAAAAGGATTGCCTTTAATAGGGAGTGGTATGCTATATATGCAGCAATAAATCATTTACAAGTCCAAATAAAAAAAAAAATTGTTTATCTGTATCACATACCATTTATAACTTTTTGTCAAAAGTCTCCACTTGTCGATCAGTGAGGTGATAAAGACAAGCTGAATACATCTGACAATTTAATACAGATATGTGGCACATCAGAGGAAAAAGCAATGTGGTAGCCAACTCTCTCTCAATGCTGTGCAGGTATAAAGGTGTTTCCTGATTGATGTACAAGATCTGAATGTTTTATAATAGTGGTATTTCACAATCTTTGACATGTTATTGTTCTTCAGAAATTTCAGGGCCAAGTTTTCAAAGCATACCATGGAGGCATAGTTGTTTTCCAGTAGGCCATGACCCATGGGTATGTCTGGTCTTGCTGCTTCTCTCTGTCTCAATGCAGAAAAGTAATTTCTAAGAGAGATGTGATTTTGTTTTTTTCTTTTAATTTCATTTGGTTGTTATCAGTGTGTATGTTTGATGACAGTAAAATGTTTTATAACAGTAAAATATTTGTTACAATGAAATGATTGTGTACAGTATATATTTACTTCTACAGATATCTTTAACAGAAAAAATTCTATTCTAGCCCTGTCAGGTTCGTAACTGGGAGCTGCAAGTTCAGTTCAAAGTGCACGGAAAGGGAAAGGAGCTGTATGGCGATGGTTTGGCAATCTGGTATGCCAAACACCGCATGAATCCGGGACCAGTATTTGGCAACATGGATTACCATGAAGGCTTAGCTGTAATATTGGACACTTACAGCAATCACAATGGCCCTCACAATGTAAGGCAGCATTAAATACTATTTGTCTCTGTAGTTAGTTGTAAAGAATTTTGCAGTATTTTCAGCTGCACCATTTGATCACTTGCTACAACTTAATGTTATGAATTGAATACTGCTTTTAGATATAAATCTAAGTAGTACAGGGTCTACCAGTATGTTTTGATGCTTTGTAGGGCTAAAGTCTCGATCAGCGGCATGGGTAGCGTCGCGGTGCGTCTGTAGCAGATTTAGGCTGGCAACATAGTAAGCAACATAGTAAATTTCGATTTTCAAGTAGCCAATGGCGTGTACGACAATTTAGTTACTGACTAGACAAGGGTAAATCGACGAATATTACAGTATTGTTACAAATATGTTATGATTTATGGGTTGTGGTTAGGCAGGAACATAAGAGTACAGATTACATTGTTGTGAGCGAATGTTATCATTTTTACGAATATGTCATCATATTAAAGGATGTCATTAGGCAGGAACCGAAGAGTACAGATTCAGTTGTTGCAAGCGCCAAATTATGAACATTGAAAAAAAAAAAAAAAAAAAAAAATTGTAATTCGTATCATTTGAGAGACAGACATGTATTTTGATTTACATAACAACAAAGTGTTACACCTGAACAGAAAGACAGTGCGTGTGGAGAAACAGTTTTGTAGTGTGCGATCTTCTACATTCAAACGTGATGTTAACACATTTTGTTAACGCGCATTGGGAAACCGAACGTGATTTTCTGGATGCTTGATAACATGCTCATTCCAACTGTGAATAGAGTCGATTAAATTATGGAAAACAAATTCTCAAAAAGCAAATTAAAAGAGATCCACATCTGTAATTTTACGGAAATTGAAAGTTAGAACTGCTTTTTGTAGAAATCAGGAAAGCAGTATGTAAATGATATTTTACACCTTATGTTACTAAATTGTGGTGTGCAAAATTTCACATTTATTGTAGTTTTCATTAAAGAGATATAAAAACCTAAAGGTAAAACCTTTTTCGCAGCACTACTTTTCCGCCTAGTTTGCTTCAATTTATGTAGCATTGTTCGCCAATGTTGGGAATTAAACCCATGTGTCTGTGGTTCCGTTAAACATGTTGTTTCATATGAGACTGGTTTCGAAACTTCACTAGAAACCGGTATTTGTAAAAGAAGTGTCGAATACACCCTATTTTCACCTTCTCACAAAAATCATCATGTTTACGACAGTTTTGTAGAATATTGGACAATAGTAGGAGACTGAAATTTTGTATGCCACATCCCTTGGTTGCAAACTTATTATGTACTAAGTTTCATGTTAAGAATCCAAAGTTTAACACATTTTTCTTATTGTGATTTAAGTGTTCAACTTCGTTTCAAATTATCTAGCATTGTTACCCCACGTTGGATGATCAAATACACTTTTTTATGCAGTTAAAATAATGATCTTTGTAGTCAGCGCAGTTTGGAAAGTTTTATAGAACATAGTTTTTTGCAAAATAAGGTAAAAACTACCACATTTTTTATTTTTATCTTAAATCTTCAACTTTGCAGTTAATTCAGTATTAGAAAGTGATACCTAAACAAAACTTAATTTGGGAACCTTGTATTGTTAGGTTACCACATGCCGAGTTTCATCTTCGCCATAGCTGTAGTTCCTGAGATATAGGACGTCAAACTTTGAAGTTTTTTTGGGTACTGAATTTTTTTAACAACTTTGGCTCAATTTTTCTGTCTGTATATGGCATGTAAAATTATTTTCATTATTATTCCCAAGAGAATGCATACAGTTGTACAAGATGGCCAAATGTCATTTCTGTCAACAAAATATTGCCCTAGTTATAACAACTCAGTCTTCAAAAATTCCGCTCGCCCTGCGCAAAGTCATGCATGATGTTAGACAACTGACTATATCTTATACTGTATTGCTTCGACGAGTCTTAAAATTTACCAATGTTCATTGGGAACATGTGCAAATGTTCACATAAAGTTTTAACAAAGTCCGCAATAGTCCAGTAGGGAGTGCTAGGTGAGTTGACATGGAATGATCCCATAGAAATATTGAGCTGTTTCATCAGTTTTGGAACAGGAAATTTGGCTATAGCTTCCAATTTTTCATCATCAGGGAGAATTCCATTTTCTTTTATGTGACACAGAAAATTTATGCGTTCCACAGCTAATTTGCATTCTCCAGTTTTAATGACACTCCTCCAGCTCTTAATTTCTTGCACATTTCTTTTAGAGTTCTAATGTGCTCTTTCCATGTTTTGCCAGTAATTAAAGTTTCATCCTCATAAACAGTTAATTTAGCTAACAGAATTTTGCCTGGTACTGAATCAATAGCTCTTATGAATTCTGCTACTGAAAAATTGAGGCCAAAAGGTACTGCACACAATACTAACATCATCTGCCACTGTACAAAAAGGCAGAATTTTCTAGATTCCTTTGCTAATGGTACTTCTTTTTTTTTCTTTTCTTTTTCTTTTTTTTTGTGGTTTTAGGGTGCACAACTTCTATGGTCATTAGTGCCTGGTGAAAACCAGGAGTCAAGGCTAGTCATATATTTTATGTGCCCAAACTTATGCATTTGCTCATCTATGCTCTCTGGATGGTTCATTTCTCTTTCCAGGAGTTTTTCAACGTGCCTTGAATCCTGTAAAGTAATTGTATCCCCACTTTTCTTTGTAGTAATGGCCATTGGATTATTGTATTGACTTGTGCTCCTCTCAATCATCTTCCAGTCTTCCATTTTCTCTAACTCTTTTTCTGCCACTTATAATACGTATCTTGATTTTATTACTCTGATACTTGTAACTGTCTACCACTGCCTGCTAGAATTCTTTCTCATCTTCTTGGCTGTTACTTCCCTAACCACTTGATACTCTGCTTAGCTTAACTGGTTGTGGTAACATGTGGCGCATAGGTTCGAACAGCGCGCCGCCCGTTACCAGGACTGGCCGCTGTGCAGTGCTGGCTGCCCCTGCTGGCCGCGCAGCCGTTAAAGAGAGGCTCTGGCCCAGCTGCGGCCGCTTCGACTCTGTGTGATTCTCGCTGTGTATACTAACGTGTGTGTGCTTTATGACTGTACTGATAGCAGGGACGGATGTGATAACTGTTTGTAGTGTACGTCCTCAGACCCAGATGAGACAACTCAAGACTTTGGTGTTATTCTCGGCTTACATAGCGTGCATAGGTGTGTTATTTGGCTTGGCATGTGCTCAGTTGTGGACAATGCTGGAAAACGAAGGAGACTGGGTCCGGTGGATGTTCATCTGCCCCCGCAGGGACAAATTCTCCAGCAATATCTACAGACTGTGGTAGAGTCCGTTTGACGGTTAACGACGATCGTGTTGGATCTGGCGGAACCTTTTTGATTCCCTTGTGTCACAGTTGTTGTCGGCTTCTGTGCCGGCGATGGATTCCAGTTCTGTGTCTACTGCTATGGCGTTCCCGCCTCCTGTCTCTGGTTTTGATGATTCTTTAGAAGATTGGGACACTTGTGAAAACAGGCATCCTTGCATTCGGGGTATCCGACCCGGCTTTGTGTAAGGCTTTATTTCTCATGGGTCTCACCTCATATCTATTAACTTTTGTGTCACCTTGTCCCCCTGCAAGAACTGGCTGCTTTGCCTTTCAGTGAAATGTGTCGTTTGTTGTCGGCTCATTACCGCCCGCATACACATGTTATTGCTGCATGGGCTGAATTTTACTGGTCACATAAGAAACTGACTCAGTCCTATTGGGTGTGGGCCACAGAGCTGCACGGTCTTAGCTGTTGTAGTATGTTCATTACTTCGACCGACAAGGAATCGTATGCGGACGATATGGTTCGGGACGAAATTCTCAGGCTTGCTCCATATAGGGAATTTCGCCAACACACCTTACAATTGGAAAATTCAACCTTGACGGATGTTCTAAGTATTGCACACTCTTTTGAAGTCTCACTGGCTGCAGGTGACCAAATTGAGATTTGGGGTGATGTAGCTGCAGTGTCGCCTTTTGATTGTGAGGACATCGCTGTCGTACGGGAGTGCCTCACTCGTCGCAAGCGTGGTGGTAAACAAGCCGCGGTGTTGCAGCAACTGCGGGCTGCGTCACGCATTCCTGCTCGTACGCAGCTACCCTTACCTTCTTGTCCCCTTTGTTTTGTACAGCATGACAGGGCAGACTGCTCCAAGTGTTGAGTTGTCTGCCACTCGTGCAAGAAAAAGGGTCTCATGGCTTCTGTTTGCCATTCCCGTCCAACTGAGCAGGACGATGAGATGGATGTTAATCTTGTTCAGAATGTTCACTCCCCGTCTCCCAAACTTTTTGTTGAATTTTGACAGGGCAGTCAGCTTACTTAATAGATAAGGGAACTTTCGTCTCTCTTCTTAATTATCTTACGTATGTACGGCTCAGCTTATCCCCTTGGCAGCAGTCAGCCGATCTTTACATGGCTGTAGATGCCGGTGCATCCCTATCTTGGGTCAATTTATGGTATCCAAGGCGTATAAATCTGTTGTTAGGCTGGTTACTTTTCTTGTTGTGGATGACACTGCGGCTTCTAACATTTTCAGCCTTGGTGCTTTTAACGTTTTTGACTTTACTATCGACAATTCTGTCAACCTTCTTTCGGATTCGATGCCTTTTCTTGAGTTGTATGCCCTTTGTCGGGAATTCTCTAGTTTGTTTTCTGGTGGACTGGGTTGTGGCATGGGTTTTACCACCCACATTACTATGAAACCAACGGCACGCCCCAAGGTTTTTTGTGCACGCCAGGTGCCGGTGGCCCTGCACGACCAACTGGGCTGAATTGGATTGCCTCCAAGACTTACAGGTCTTAACTCCTATTACTTCCAGTGAACGGGCTACACCACTGGTTATTGTAAAGAAACCTGGGGGGGGGGGGTGTTTTTATGTATCTGTAGGGACTTCAGCGTTATGATCGAAGCGATGCGCAGTCTGTGATTTATTCCTACCCCATGCCTCATACAGATAAACTCCTAGCTTTACTTTCTGGTTCACAGTCTTTTTCTGACATTGATTTAGCGGAAGCCTATCTTTAGCTTCCTTTGGACAACGATACCAAATGTCTCCTGGTCGTCAACACTCCTTTTGGTATATATCAATATTAGCGACTTCCCTTCTGGGTCACTAGTGCCCCTGATATTTTTCAGGGTTACTTAGAGCAGCTCTTCAACTTGATTCCGGGCTGTGTTAACTACTTAGATGATATTGTTGTGACTGGGGCATCACCCCACAAATATTTACAAAACCTATGGGCACTTTTCTCTGTTCTCCAAGCAGCCGGCCTCCGCTGCAACCTGGCGAAGTCTTGTTTGTTTCCAACTTTTTATTCCTTATTTGGGGTTTGAAGTGTCTTCAGCGGGCGTCCACCCTTTGCTAGATCGTGTGGCCATAGTAAAGTCTGTCGCGTCCCGCATCTGTCAAGGATGTACAGGTTTTCTTGGGCAACATTGCCTATTACCACCGTTTTTCCCTGGGGGCGGCCTCAGTGGCGCACCCCTTAAATCGTCTGCTTCATGAAGGTGTTCCCTTTGTCTGGTCTTCAGAGTATGAACGTGTGTTTTGCACCTTAAAGCGCTTATTGATTTCTGCCCCTTGTTTGACGGCATATGTTCCTGGGCAACATTTGGTTCTGACTATGGACACTTCTCAAAATGGCATTGGTGCTGTTTTGGCTCATAAGTATTCCGATGGGTCAGAGTGCCCCATCACATACACATCTAAGACATTTACAGCTACCCAGCATCAGTACTCTCAAATTGAAAATGAGGCTTTAGCAATTTTGTATGCTTTGAAGAAATTTAATGTTTACTTGTATGGGGTAAAGAAGTTCCATCTCGTTAATCATAAGCCCTTGGTCTGTCTATTTCACCCTTCCTGACGCTTCCTGACAAAGCAGCTCATAGATTGCAGCATTGGGCTCTCTTTCTTTTCCATTATAATTATAAGATCCATTTCCATCGAAAAGCGCAATGTGGACGCATTATCTCGCCTCCCGGTGGGTCCTGATCCTGACTTTAATAGAGAGGAACTTTCGTGTTTTTATCTGGATGAGAAGCTCACGCTACTGTTGATGGTTTTCCTATTACTGCACTGGTCTTGGCTAAGGCAGTGATGTCCGAATCGGTGCTGCAGCGCTTTCTTCACTACATTCATGTGGGCTGCCCCGACGCCCCTCCGTGTAGGGCTTCGGATCCCCTCCACAACTATTATTCCTTCCGTTTTCGTCTATCTGAATGGGACGGGGTTCTCCTTTTGCCTACATACGGATAATCTCTGCGGGTACTGATCCCGGCAGAATTCCGTTCAAGAGTACTTCAGATGCTTCATGAAGGACACTGGGGAGTGTCCCCGCACGGAAACATTGGCCCGCCAACATGTTTTTTGGTCCGGTATCGATGGTGACATTACGAGGCTGGTAGCTAAGTGCTTGTGTTGCACTTCGCAACAGGTGGTGCCTTAGCCGTGGGAATGAGTGCATATGGATTACGCGGGACCTTTCCTTAACTCTTATTGGTTTTTTCTTGTGGATGCTTATTCAAATTTCCCATATATTTTTTGTTGTCATGCCGTGTCCACTGCTGTAACTATTCAGTCACTGTCTAAAGTTTTTGCCTTGGAGGGTTTTCCGCATACACTTGTTTCAGCTAATGGCACTCCATTTACTTCTTCTATTTTTCTAGATTTTTGTACTCGTCTGGGCATTTGCCACATTAAGGCTCCTCCGTTTCATCCTCAGTCTAATGGTGAAGTGGACCGGCTTGTGCGTACTTTTAAAGATCAAATGTGTGAATGTGTGACCTCATGCTCTGTGGACGATGCCATTATCTGTTTCTTGATGTTCTATCGATTCACGGCGGCGGGGTAATGCAGCCCGGTGGAATTACTTCATGGCAGGCAACCTCGCACTCTCTTCCATTTGTTGTTGCCTCAGCCGTCGAGTGCTCTGACATGACCACCATGTCATTATGTTCTGGGTTCTCTTGTGTGGGCGCAAGGTTTTGGCCGGCATCCTCGTTGGATGCCGGGTAAGGTGAAGACGTGTCTCGGTTGCTGCCTCTGCACTGTGAATAATACTGTGGGCACTCTTCGTCGTCACTGGGATCAGTTGCGTCTGCAATTCCCATCAGATCCGCCAGCGCCACCTCCAGCCACGCCATCTCCGGGGCCTATTCCACCGACATGCTCCGTGCCAACATCTTCGGTTGTGCCGGCTCCTGCACTGAGTGCCATGCTCGCCCAAGCACCGTCAGCTGTATTGGTGCCTTCTACTTCTCCTGCACCAGTGGTCACACCCTCAGGCTCGTGGGCAACACTGTCTTCGGCACCGTTGTCTGCGTCTTTGACACCCGACGGTGCAGGGGTGCCACCGCTCCCGAAGGCATGGATACCCTGACACCTGTAATGGACGTGAATCAACCTGTGAGTAATGCAATTGCTGGCTGGACTATTGCGCTGCACTCTGCCGGCCGTGTGGCCGTTTGAAGAGAGGTGGCGGCCCAGCTGCGGCTGCTTCGGCTCGGTATGATTCTTGCCCTGTATACTAACGCGTGTGTGAGTGCTTTATGACTGTCCTGATAGCAGGGACGGGAGTGATAACTGTTTGTAGTGTACGTCCTCAGACCCGGACGAGACAACTCAAGACTTTGTTGTTATTCGTGGCTTACATAGTGTGCGTAGATGTGTTATTAGTTATAACACTGGTACTATCTGACACTCTAGGCTGGCTTCTTCATATATTTCACTGTTCTCAATAACTTTATTTTCAGCTATGTTTCTCTCTTCTTTTACTTCCACATACACTGTGCCATCTAGTTCCTTTTCCAAGTCTTCTACACACAATTCTTCATAACTGTCTTCACTGACGTCATTACTAACATCTTCTATAGCCTCTGAATTAACATCACTCTTCACATACTTGTCTTCCTGATAATCAGACTTAACATTTCCCCTTGTAGTAACACCTGTGTTGTCTACCACAACTTCTGCCACAGTCTCCAATAAATTACATAAACTAAATGCATCAAAGTTGTCATCCAATCTATTTCTGTTTTCATCAACAGACTTACATGCCTTGTCATAGTTGTTACAGTTTAATAATCTAGAGCTATCTCTTCATGAACTTCACACTTCTTTTCTCCAAGAATCACTTCCCAGAACTTCTTGTCAAACCTTAGTCGGTTTGACTATGTTCTGATCTGTCTGTCTGTCTCTGTCTCCAAACTGCTCCTATTGTCCATAGCCTGATTTTTTGTCCGGTTCTTCACTCCAAACTCACAGGCTCCCATCAGTGACCTTCATTTTCTCTGTCTGTTGCATCTGCCATAGGATCTTTGGTTGTCTTGATTCCTGTCATCCCTCCATGAGTTGTTTTGGTGATCTGAACCTCCATTGTCCTGTCTTCCACTATTGTCTCTGCTGTAATCCCTGTGGTCGTCTCTATCTCACCGTGATTTTCATTCCTATAACTGTTGTGTTCCCTCTCATACCCTCTAATTGTTCTACATACTTGAGAAATTCCTCTATTGATTCTTCGTAACCACAGACAAGCTATTGCTGTAGTATACTCGGTAACCTCCTCTTCAATTTGTCTACCGATATCATATCATCTATGAGAGCATCTAAATGAACCAGTTTCCTCAACTGAGCCTCACAAAAGTCTTTCATGCTACCACCACTATCCCTATATTTTGGTCCATTTCATAACACACTATTTACCCTTGCTTGCTTTATCTTAGAACAATATTTATTTAAAAAAACTCCTCTTGAATTCACCATAGGTCATGTTCTCTTTATCACACTGGTTTGCCCAAGAAAATACCCCATTATTGAAAAATTTCTTTTAACAAACTTAATTTTCAGAGCATCAGACACGTCAAATGAAAAGTTATCACTACAGTGATCCAAAAAACCTTTGGGGTGTATCTTGTCATCTCCTGGATAAGTTTTATAATAACCATGTTGGCCCAATTAACACCACAGTTATTAGTTATTTTCCTAGTTACAATGCTGTCTTGTAATGAACTCACATTTTTTACATCATGTTTATAAGAACTAATACTAGAATTAATAACAGAGGTTTCATGTTCAGCGCTGCCAATACTTTAGCTAATTTTCTGTTCTAAACTCTCCAATTTGTACAAAAACAGACAGCAATTATAAGTCGAAGGGTATGAAGAGGACTTAGTGATTGGGAAGAGAGTAATACAGGGTTGTAGCCTGTCTCCAGCGTTATTCAGTTTGTACATTGAGCAAGCTATAAAAGGAATGTAAGGGGAAATTTGGAGAAGGAATGAAAGTTCAGGGAGAAGAAATAAAATCTTCGCAGTTTGCCGATGATGTAGTAATTCTGTCATAAACAGCAAAGGACCTGGAAGAGTAATTGAACGGAATGGACAGTGCCTTGAAAGGAGACTATAAGATGAACAATAACAAGATTAAATCGAGGATTTTAGAATGTAGTGTCAGAAAATCAGGCGATGTTGAAGGCAGTAGATTAGGTAATGAGACAATAAAAGTAGTAGATGGGTTTTATTTGGGTAGCAAGATAACTTGTGATGGCCGAAGTAAAGAAGATATAAAATGCAGAATGGCTATAGTAATTTAAAGCTTTTCTGAAGAAGCACAATTTGTTGACATCCAATATTAATTTAAATATTTGGAAATCCTTTCTGAAAGCATTTGTCTGGAGTGTAAAATTGTATGGGAGGGAAACGTGGACAATATGAAGTGGTGCTACAGATGAATGATGAAGATTAGATAACATAAGTAATGAGGAGGTGCTCAACAGAATTATGGAGAAAAGGAGTTTCTGGCACATCCTGACTAAGAGAAGGGATAAGTTGGTGGGACACATTCTGAGGCAGCAAAGAACTGTCAACTTAGCATTTAAAGGATGTTTGTGGATTAAAAATTGTAGAGGGAGACTGAGGAAGAAATACAGTAAGCAGATTCAAAAGGATGTAGGTTGCTGTTATTCTCAGATGAAGAGGTTCGCACAGGGTAGTGCAGATAGCTGCTTCAAACCAGCCTGTGGACTGCAGAGAGCAGCAACGGCAGCAAAAATCTAATTTGCTGATAAATGTGAATGGTTATGTGATACATTGTTTATTTTAGAGCAGAATTTACCAGTTAAATGATGTGATCTTGCAGGCCATTTGCTCTGTAAAACATTCCCACATAGCAGTATAGCACAAAAATTCAGCCTTGCCCTTTTTGTTTTAATCCAACAATCAATAAATTACCTGGATTGACATACAAATAATGATTATGTGATTAGATTTGGTTTACTGTAAGTGGTGTTTATTTTATTCTTTGTACCCATTATATAACTAAAATCAGTTGTCTTAAGGTATATACTAAAATGAGCTGCAATTTTCTGTAGTTCATATGTCCCGATTTTTATTTTTTGAAGGTTGGCAGATATGCAATCACATCTTGTGACTTCATAGCCCGATTTGACACTTGTTCAACAGAACTCTCTTTGTGCATGTTCAGCATTCCGTCTGAGAGCCCCTTCAGGCAGCTCATCATTAATTTGCTGGGTACGGGCTTGATGGTCCCAGGGTACCAGAGCTGGGGATTGCGTCCTGCCAACAGTCCTCCACACCGTAAGCTCTGTGCGTACCTCAGCGACCACTGTATGGCACAACGGTGGGACGTTGTACGTTGAGGAGCCTGGGGATCTTGGCTTAATTGACCGGGATGCGAGAACGATAAAAACATATATATATATATATATATATATATAGTATAAAATAAAGATTTTTGACTTACCTAAAGTACAGGCTCGTCGATAGGAACATCAAACACACAGAAAAACACACAACCATTCGAGCTTTCGCCACCAGTGGTGGCTTCTTCGGGAAAAAGAGGGAGGAAGGGAAGGATACGGGTTTTAAGGAAGTGGAAAAGGAGCCATTCCAATCCCAGGAGTGGAAGGACTTACCTTAGGGGACAAAAAGGAAGGTAAACAAATACACACACACTCACACATATCCACATCCAAACACACTTAGGCAGACATTTGTAGAAACCAAAGAAGTTGGACAGAGATGCCACTTATATATATGCCACTTTATATATATATATAAATGAGTATTTATTGGTTTGATCTCAAGGTGTGCTATGTGCTGAGGAGATGCATGGCTGTTGAGGCGGAATAGTCACTAGTGGGGAAACCTCTGGGGAACCTGCCACACCTCAGTTGTATCAGGCTTACTCGGGCTTACTGGTATATTTCCCTAGTTGCTTGTGGGAGCAGCAATGTACGACCCCACTTGTTCCCTTCCCTAGCCACACCTTGGTAGGAACTTAGGGCCTGGAGGACAAGTTTGCAGAGGGCATGTCTAAAATGAGATCAGGAGCAGTCCTCATAAAAGACGTCACCCCTGTGCAGTCACTGACGAGCTGTTACAATGACACCTTACAAGAGCTTAAATATGGTACAGGGCATAATATTTCATACAGACCTCTTGTTCCAGTCTGATGAACTATGAGCTAATCTAGAGTGGCAAGGCATTCATGTCATCTGACGTATTTATAGGAGTCAGCAGGACAACAGCGTTGCTACCAGTGTCTTCATCTTGCTTTCGATGAAAGTCTGAAGAGTTCAAGGTGGTGGTCTACCGGTGTGGCATTAAACCATACGTTCCTCCCCCTATGTGTTGTTTTAAGTCCTGGAGGTTGACACACATGTATCCATTGCGATGCCAACGCCTCCTGCCCGGGAGTGTGGACGTGCATCTCATCCCAACATTCTTGTACCCTTCTCCTGGTCTTCGTCAACTACGTCCAGCACCATGCCCTCTGCTCACCATGTAGCACAGTTCAGCACAAAGAGAGGAAAATTATGGAGCGCAAGACCCTGGACAGGCTGACCTACTCTGAGGCTAAATGTAAGTATCAAAAATCCACCCCATGAGCAGAATCGCCTCCAATGCCATAGCTGCTTCGCCGTCGCTACCTCTGACAACAAGGCCTCAATCTGTTCAGCCAGTTGTTGTGGACCAACAGGCCCTATCGTCTTCACCTACCCCTTTGATGATTGGGGGGCACCTCTTCTTCAATTGCTCCCAAAACCCCTATTTTGGGAGCAATACCCCTCCCCCCCTCCCCCCCCCCCAACACACACACACACACACACACACACACACACACACACACACACACACACACAACACCGGGGACATCAGTACCCATCCCCCGGTCCAGAGAAGCAACAGCCTTCTCTGGCTCCTCTCACAAGAAAGGGATTACTAGGATCGCTTCCTTCCTCAGTTTCCTCTGCTGGAAAGGCAGATACTGGTGAGTGGCTGACAGTGTCATGAAGGCTGGTCATAGAGCTTTGAGGTCATCCTCAGTCCCAGAGACTGAGTCAGCGAAGCCCTCCAGACAAGAGAAGCCGAAGGAACAGTGAGAGACAATGAAAAAGAAAAAGAAAAGTGGTAAGAAGAAAGAGACCCTGATGATTCCCACACCTCCGCCCCATACCTTTGCATTCGAAGACAACATGGAGATGCTAGCGTCCCCCTTGGAAATGATGCATATCAATCCAGCAGCTTTGCCAGCAGTGACACCAAGAGATCCTGAGGTATAAAAAACCCTCCTTAGTGCTTTATTACTTTCCAGACCATTGATATAGTAATCTTCCAGTGGATTAGCAGTGGGTTCTTCGGACACTTGGTTGAATTACGACAACTTTTAAGCACAACACCTGCTTTCTGCATTGCCTTGAGGAGACCTGGTTCTCTGCAATGTGGACCCATGCCCATTGTGGGTACAGGGGATACTACAAAAGTCGTAGCATTTATTGTAGGGTGGTTGGTGTGGTCTGTGTACATCATTGACTCTGTTTGTAGCAAACGCCTTTAGAAGCTGTAGGTGTTGGGAAGGATACGAAACATACTATCTGCAGCCTATGACTCCCACCAGATGGTGATGTACCGCCAAATGTATTGTCTGCACTGATCTCCCAACTCCTGCCGCTTTGTCTACAATTGGGTGATTTTAATGCCCATGATTTCTTGTGGGGTGGTACTGTGATCAATGGCTGTGGCAGAGATGTCGAGAACTTAATATCCCAGCTCGACCTCTGTTTTCTAAACACCAGTGTTCCACGCCTTTTAGTGTGGCACATGGCACCTACTCGGCTATTGACTTGTTAGTACGCAGCCCTGGCCTTTTACCATATGCCCATTGGAGGACACGTGGCAATTTATGTGGTAGTGACCACTTTCCTATCTTTTTGTCACTACCCCATCATTTATGCCCTGGACTTCCTGCCCTATGGGCTTTAGAACAAGCCAAACTGGGAAGAATTCAGTACTGCTGCCACTCTTGGACCTCTCCCATTGGACTTCATCAGGATGCTCCCAGGGAAAGACAGTGTTTCGGTGGTCGTCGGAAGTTTTGGAAGCCATTACAGACCGTAGGTGTGCTCTCTAGTGCGATAAGTGACACCAATCACTAGAGAATCGTAACGCCTTCAAACGACTTTGTGCTTGTGCTCGCCAGACAATAGAGTAACGAAAACAGTAATGTTGGAGAGGTAAAAGTCAACCATAGGGTTGCGTACCTTTCCTTCGCAAGTCTGGACGAAGATCCGACGCCTGTATGGCTACCAGACACAGACAGCAATGCTTGGAATCTCTATATATGGAGCTGTCTGCAGAGCAAGGCACCATCATTGAGGCTTATGCTGAGCAATACACTCTTGCCACTGCATCCCAAGATTATCAACCTGATTTCCATACATTAAAACAGCGGATGGAATCCAAACACCTCTCATTTACAACATGCCACCCAGCGCTACTTTTAGTGAGTGAGAGTCCGTCAGTGTTCTTGCCCATTGCCCTGACACTGCTCCTGGGCTTGACTGAATCCACAATAAAATGTTAAAACATCTGTCTGAAAATTCCAAGCAACATGTACTAGCCTTGTTTAATTGCATCTGGAGCGGTGGTGTCCTTCCGTCACAGTGGTGGGAAATTACCATTGTTCCAGTGCTTAAGCCAGCTAAAGACCAACTAGATGTGGACAGTTATCAGCCAATAAGCCTTACCAACATTCTCTCTAACAACTAGGATACATGGTGAGCCAGCGGTTGTGTTGGCTCCTTGAATCTTGGTGCCTGCTTGGCTCCATGCCAAGGTGGTTTCCACAAGGGGCCCTCAACCCTGGATAACTTTGTAAGACTTCCGTCGGCATTGGACAATCCACCCACATCCAGAGCTTTATCTTGATGGCCAACTACTCATTGTTTTGTAGGACTGTTATTTGATGATCAGCTAACATGCCTACCACATATTTGGCAGTTTAAGAAGAATTGCTGGCAGCACCTCAATGGACTTCGCTGCCTTAGCAGTACCCTTGGGGTGCAGACCACAATAGACAGCGGCATTGCTACAAAGCTCTTGTTCTGTCATGACTCGATTATAGTCGCTTAGTGTATGGTTCTGCATCACCCTCTGCTCTGCAGATGCTGGATCCCATCCATCACTGTGGGGGCGCTAGAGGTGCTTTTCGAACAAGCCCTGTGAACGGTCTTCTTTTGAATGCTGGGGTTCCTCCACTATGGGCCTGGCGGCAATAACTGCTGGATAAATACACCGCCAATGTCCGTGGTTTGTCAGGTCATCCAAACCATCATTTCTTTTTTTCCAAATTCAACACTCTATATTCCACAAAGGCAGCCAAGATTGGGTATGACTATTGGTGTCTGTATTAGATCACTTCTAAGTGAATTGGAGTCTTATCCACTACCATCCTCCTTCCAATTCCAGTGTTGTACATCACCATGGTGTATACCTCGACCTCAGCTTCGACCGGAATTGGCTCAGAACTCCAAACACTCAGTCTACCCTGTGACCCTTCGCAGCCAACTTCTTTCAATTCTTGATGGATACCAGGGCTGCACAGTGATCTGCACAGATGGCTCGATGGCAGATGGTCCTATCGGCTTCACTTATAGGCACGCAGGGCATAACGGACAGTATTCTCTGTTGGATGGCTGCAGTGTATTCAGTGCACAGCTGGTAGCCATCCTTCACACACTCGATCATATTCCTTCGTGTCCCGGGGAGTCCTTCCTCATCTGCAGTGACTTCCTGAGTGGTCTACAGGCCCTCGATCAATGCTTCTCTCACAATCCTTTGCTAAAGGCCATCCAAGAATCCCTATATGGCATTGACCAATGTGTACGGTCAGTAATGTTTTTCGGGACTCCAGCACTTTGGGACAGATGGAAACGAGTTGGCTGACATGTTAGCAAAGAGGCTACCCATAAACCTACCCTGTATATAGGTATCCCAGCTACTGGCCTCCATTCGATGTTATACAATCAAGTTCTTTGTCTATGGAATACTGAAAGGCGCATCCTACAAACACCCAACAAATTAAGATTAATACAGGAAACAATGAATGTGTGAAAGTCCTCTATGCGGACTCCTCGCAGGGATTCTGTCTCCTCTGACAACTCCCTATTGGCCATACTTGGCTGACGCATAATCACCTTCTCCGTCGCGAGGACCACCCTGTGTCAATGTGGTGTGCATTTGACAGTTACCCGTATGTTATTGGAATGCCTCAGTTTAGCCGCTTTGGGGTAGACTTTTAATCTCCCTGATGTCTTAACACTTGTTATAGTTGACAGTGCCTCTATGGCTAATTTTGTTTTAAATTATATTCATAACAGCGGATTATATGATTCCATCTGAAGTTTATGTAGTATCTGTTATTATATGTTGTTGTTGTTGTCTTCAGTGCAGAGACTGATTTGATGCAGCTCTCCACAGTACCCTATCCCGAGCAAGCCTCTTCAACTCCACATAAGAACAGCAACCGACATCTGTCTGAATCTGCTTACTGTATCCATCTCTTGGTCTTCCTCTGCGGTTTTTACCCCACACACTTCCCTCCAATGCTAAATCCACGATTCCTTGATGTCTAAGAATGTGTCCTATCAACCAATCCCTTCTTTTAGTCAAGGTATGTCAGAAATTCCTTTTATCCCCAATTCTGTTTAGTAACTCTTCATTAGTTACGCAATCCACCCACCTGATCTTCAGCATTCTTCTGTAGCACTACATTTCAAAAGCCTCTATCCTCTTCCTGTCTGCACTGTTTATCGTCCCTGTTTCATTCCCATACAAGGCAACACTCCACACAGTTGCCTTCAGAAAGGACTTCCTTAGGCTTCAATCAATATTCGATGTTAACAAATTTCTCTTTTTCAAGAACGCTTTCCTACCCATTGCCATTCTGCATTTTATATCCTCTGTATTGCGACCATTATTTGTTATTTTACTGCCCAAGTAACAAAACTCATCTACCTCCCTTTATTGTTTCGTTACCTAATCTAATTCCTTCAGCATCACCTGATTTTCTTAGACTGCACTCCATTACCCATGTTTTGTTCTTTTTAATGTTCATCTTATATGCACCTTTCAGCACACTGTCCATTCCGTTCAACAGCTCTTCCAGGTCCTTTGCTTTCTCTGACAAAATTACAATGTCATTGGCAAAACACAATGTTTTTATTTCTTCACTCTGAACTTTAATTCCTTCACCAAATTTCTCCTTGCTTTCCTTTATAACTTGCTCAATGTACTAATTGAATAACATTGGAGAAAGGCTACAACCTTGTCTTACTCCCTTCCCAACCACTGCATCCCTTTCATTCCCTTCTACTCTGACAACTGCTGTCTGGTTTTTGTACAAGATGTAAATAACCTTACTCTCCCTATATTTTACTCCTGCTTGCTTCAGAACTTGAAAGTGTTTATTCCAATCAACATTGTCAAAAGCCTTCTCCAAATCTGCAAAAGCTAGAAATGTAGTTTTGCCTTTCCTGAATTTATCTTCAAAGATAAGCCGTAAAGTTAGTATTGCCTCCCGTGTACCTACATTTTTCCTGAAACCAAACTGATCTTCCCCGAGGTCAACTTCTACAAACTTTTCCATCCTTCTGTAAATAATTCGTGTTAATATTTTACAACCATGACTTATCAAACTGATGGTTCTGTAGTTTTCACACTTGTCTGCGCCTGCTTTCTTTGGAACCGGGATTATTACATTTTTCTTAAAGTCTGAGGGTACTTCACCTGTCTCATACATCTTACACACCAGGTGAAACAGTTTTGTCATGGTTGGTGCTCCCAGAGACTAGTAACTCTGAGGGAATGTCATCTACTCCAGGGGCCTTTTTCGACTTAGGTCTTTCAATGCTCTGTCAAATTCATCTCTCAGTATAGTATCTCCTATTTCATCCTCATCTACTTCTTCTCCCTTCCTACAATATTGCCTCTAAGTTCATTTCCTTCGTAGAGCCTCTCTATATACTCTTTCCACCTTTCAGCTTTCCCTTCTTTGCTAAGAGTGGCTGGATGTTCTTCTTTTATTTCTGTGAACACTCAGCCTAGACGCTCTGGTGTTCTCTTTTAAATCACTTGTCTTTCTTCCCTTTTATTTTGCTTCTTTTATTTCTGATATGTTACATCTGCAGTTTGATGTAGTTTAACACTTTGTCCGATTTTAGTGATTTTTCATGTCATCTTGTCGTCTCTCTGATTGGAAGAAGGGACTAATGACTGATGTAGTTTAATCCCTTAAATAAATAAATAAATCATAAAAAATGCTAACCAACCAACCAATCAGTCTGAGAGCTCAGTGTGAAGAGATGTATTCACAGATTTTGTGACACTAAATGTGGGGATGTTGTCATTAACAGAGACATGGATTGAGAATGATGAGATGTTGAGATTCCTGGATTTAATCCTGTTTTACATTTAAAACGTAACATAATTTGAACTGGTAGAGCATTCATTTATGATAATTGGCATATCAATCTGCAGGCCATGAGTTATTGAAATTCCTATTTACACTCATCTTATTTCCTGTACAGTACATCTATCTAGCCAAAATTATTAGTATGATTGTCAGTTTGTCCTCCCCCAAATTCCCCTTGTATTTCTCCTGTTGACATTTTTATATATTAGGCTATCTATTGCGTGACCACATGATTTGTTTTCTCTGGGCATATTTCAAGCAGATTTTTCAATGTTTCTTCTATGTTTCAGCATCAGCACCCTTACATTTCTGCAATGGTGAACAATGGTTCCCTACATTACGATCACGATAGGGATGGTACACATACGCAGTTAGCTGGATGTGAAGCTAAGTTTCGCAATATTGAACATGATACACACATTGCTATTCGTTATGAGAATGATGTCTTAACAGGTATGGATGTACTTAGTTTTTTCCCCATGAAGTCTGTGATTTAATTTTTAATTTAACTGTCAATGTTACTATCATAAGTCACATTGTTAAGTAACAATATTAGTGTAGTAATTGTTCATCACTATTGGTTTAATGGTTACATAGTAAAACTCTGTTTTCAAGTATGTGCTGTATTTGGGTAGAATGTCAGCTGACAGTTTGTTTAAATCAGTGTGGTCATTCGTGGTTAAACTGGAACAGCAGCAGTATTTCTTCAGAGGGAAAAAAATTTTTTTTGTTAACTTAAGTACATGAAGTGTTTAAAAAACTGCTTTATTTAGTGCTTCCATGTGAAATACTGCTCGTATTTGACACTACAGGTGTAAGTATAGACATTGACTTTATGTGTAATGTAAGTATGCATGTCTGTTTAACTCACAAACCTCTTATTATTCACAAAGACCTTCCTTAACTTGCTGCATCCTCTACCAATTCTATAACGGGATTGACATGTTAGATTTACATGTAACGTTCCATTGATTTGCTTTCATAAATTTGTCAGACAGCGGGGATGTACTATTTCTACATACGAAAAGTGTTAACAGCTGCGACAGTCTTAGTTAAATGTGGGGGGGAAAAGTGATAAAATTACCACTCAGCAACCAAGAACCATTTGAGTAACAGAATATTGAGTATTATAGGGAAGTAAAGTATTTAATTCTTTGATTTGAAAATTGATCATGGACCCAAAAAGAGACACTTTAAGGGACTGATTCCATGGTGTGTCAGTTTTGAAGAGACTCTGTCCACGTGGAGTGTGTAGCCACGTTTGTCCGCGTGCTGAATTAAGACTTGGTTTCTAACTTAACCTTTGCAGTCGTTAGTCTACTGTCTCACCCACACATCATAATTCATCTCAAAGTTCTTGAAGTTATCTTGTCAAGACTCATCTATGTGATTCACAGACTGAGAGGTATAATTTTAAAAACTGCAATAAAAATGCTGTCTTAACCAGATTTGAGGATTTTAAAGCTCTATCCGAGTTTTGGTAGCAAATCGAGTGAGGTAGTCCTGGATTCACATTCGAGAAGATGGCGGGTCAAATACACCTACGGCCATCCAGATGTAGGTTTCCAGTGATTCCCTAAAATCACTCCAGGCAAATTCCAGGATGTTTCCTTTGGAAGGGCATGGCCAATTTACTCCCTCATCGTTACCCAGACGTCTGAGTGTGATCTTTGTCTCTAATGACCACACCGTCAATGAGATATTAAAACATTGAATTTGCTTCCATTTGGTAAGTGAACAGCTATGTAAAAGGGGTTAAGTTGATACATAAAGGTGGAGACAAACCTCTCGAGCCAGTTCTTTCACCTGCTTTACTGCATCTTCTTGTGTTTATAAAGAAAAACCAAACTCAGACACTGAGCTGTTATTGTAGAACTGAGATGAGGCTTCCTCGCTTTTTCTATCACTTATTATATCAAATGGTCACCCTGACCAGCACTCAGTTAAAGGAGAGGTACAAAAAATAACCAAAGGAAGCTATAGGCCAAGAAGTGTGGAAAGGACCCAATGTCTGATACTGTTCGAACCCTTGGGTTTAGTTGCACGTCACTCAGTAAGTGGACAGCAGTCCAGTCATTGGTACATGTGGGCAAATTTACACAGACAAATCCTACCCTCAGTCGACAGGTAAGCACAGGTGATTCTTCTGAGACTGTTTGACTTGCTGGAACTCTGATACTGAATCTCGAACCATAAACTTCTCAAAGCCGTGAACTCTGGTCTGACCATCCAGTGGTGGTCTTTTTCTTGTGCATTTGGGTTGTTGCTTGTAGTTGGTGACTGCTTTGTGTCCTTTACCCATAATTCATAATAAACTGGTGTGATATCTTTGGTCTGGCCTGCAATCTCCTAATAACCTGGTGAATTTGTCAAGTACTAAATGCTTCCATCTAAGAGCAGGTTTTATTGTTAAAATCCATCTATAGATCTTACCATTATTATGTCTATTGTGACCTCTTTGCCTTTTTTGTTGTTTACTCGTCTCGATCTGGTTGTCGATAAAGGTATTGGTGCAGGATTCTTTGACATCTAAAACATTGATATAGTTAGTATTAAGAGATATTTATTGACTGAAAAGTATCTTACTCAACTTATGAACATAAGTCTGTTTCTTTTCTCTTCTGGCTTCTTGTGGCGGCAGCCATATGATTCTAGCTGCGCTGTGACCTAGTTACTGCTAAGTTCGTAGACACGCTGTGACTTAGTACTGTCCTAGTTCTGTTTTTGTAGCTGCCTAGTAACTGTCTGAGTTCTAACTAGTAACTGTCGAGTTCTCTCTAGTAACTGCCAGGATCTCACCAGGAACTGCCGTGTGCTCTCTAGTATCTGACCTGAGTCCTGAATAGTAACTGACGGGTGCCCAGACATATGTCGATCTAGATATAGCCGCTTGTAGAGGGTGTATGTCTTCGGTTACTCCCTCCAGGATGTGTGGTGCCTCCTTACTTTTGGCTTTCGGTCGATCGCTGCCTTCTCTACGATCGTTCTCTCACATCTTGTGTGTGGCGCGGACTTTACGCCACAACATCTGACCTATCTTTCTTGATTTGATAATTACACCTTGCTTCAGATAACAATGTGTGACTTGCATTTTAGTCATGAATTTCAAGTTCACATAATATCAATAAAGGAGGGTAAGTAACAACTCACCGTAAAGAGGCTCGCTGAGCTGCTGACACACGAAAATAGATAATCATATCCACACAACTTAAATTTACGGCCATGACCTTCGTCAGAAAAAGAAACATACATTCACGCTATCACTCAGACAACTATCATGTCTGGCCATTCCAGCAACACGAGCTAGACTGCGAGTGAGGTGGGGAGTGGAGGGGGGAGGATGCTGGGTAAAGTTGGGGAAAGAAAGTCCCGAATTCCATGATGGATTTTAAAGGCAGGAATTTGAATTGCGGCAATGAATACAGTGAAGGGAAGGGGTGGGAAAGGATAAAAGGGAGGAGTAGAGGAGTGTGGAGAGGGAGTGGGGGGATTTGCAATGATAGGAGTAATAAGGAAAAATAAAGTTTGGGAAAAAAGGAAAATATAAAGTTGGGAAAAAAGGAAAAAAATAAAGTTAGGAAAAATAGGAAAGAATAATAAAACAATAAGTAAAAATAAAAGTACTAAATTGACTAAATTTGGAGGATATTGTAAATGGTAATACACAGTTTTAAGACATGGATACAGGATAATGGGTGGGAAAGGAAGAGGGGTGGGGGATGTTAGGCATAGAGTGCAGGGATGGGAAGTTATCTTAGGTTGAGGCCAGGTTGGTTGTGGGACTGTAGAATGTGTTGAAGGGACAACTTCCATCTGCGCAGTTCAGAAGTGCTGGTGATGGAGGGGAAGATCCAGATGGCTCAGATTGTGAAGCAGCCATTGCAATCCAGCCATTGCTGTGCTCAGCTGCATGCTGTGCCACAGGGTGGTCTATCTTGTTTTTTGCCACAGTTTGGTGGTGGCCATTCATTCTGACGGACAGCTGGTTTGTCTTCATACCGATATAAAACGCTGTGCAATGATTGCAGCAGAGTTGGTATATCAAATGGCTGCTTTCACAGGTGGGCCGACCTTTGATGGGGTAGGATAGTCCTGTGACAGGACTGGATTAGGAAGTGCTGGGTGGATGGATTGGGCAGGTTTTGCATCGGGGTCTTCCACAGGGATATGACACCTGTGGTAAGGCTTTGAGGTTGGGAGTGGCATAGAGATGGACTAGGGTGTTGTGGAGGTCGGGTGGGCGAAGGAACACCACTTTAGGAGGGGTCGGAAGGATCTTGGGTAGGATGTCTCTCATTTCAGAGCGCGATGACAGATAATCAAAGCCCTGACGAAGGATGTGATTAAGTTGTTCCAGTCCAGGGTGGTATTGGGTGACAAGGAGGGCACTCCGCTGTGACTGATTACTGGGGTTGGGGGAGGATTGGTGGTGTGTGGGGATGTGGCATGGGAAATCTGTTTGCAGACTAGGACAGGAGGGTAATGTCTGTTCACACAAGTTACATAGTTGTTTTACAAACATAACTTCATAGGTTACTCTATTCTTTCAATACAAAATAATAATTTTGACACAAGTAAGTACCCTTACATACCATACTTGAGCTGCTGAAACATGTCACTTCAAGGTCACTTGACTTGTGTCTTAGAATGAACATTAAGATTGGTAAACTAGTGAGAAATGGGAGGCCCTGTCTCTTCCGAATATATTGGGACAGAAGAGGCAGGGCTTTGGATTCCTTTTGTGTTCCTCAGTTAGAATGTCAGCTTTAAAGTATTTAAGATTACTTGACATCGTCTGGTGTGGAGGCGATCAATTCGTTTTATAGTTTCCAAATGATAAGCCAAGATCGCAAACTACCAATTTATTAAGTGACGACCAGTTTCGGTGCACTATGTCACCATCATCTGGTCATATAATCTGGTCATCTTGTTAAAAAATTGGATATAAAATAAGAAGTACAACATTGCACCTAGTCACTATATAAAAAACAAAACTTAAGTTACATACATGACAGCTTACAAAATACTCACAGTATTTTTCTATAGTGACTAAGTGCAATGTTGTACTTCTTATTTTATATCCAATTTTTTAACAAGATGACCAGATTATAATATATATATGACCAGATGATGGTAACATAGTGCACCGAAACCGGTCGTCACTTAATAAATTGGTAGTTTGCGATCTTGGCTTATCATTTGGAAACTTTAAAGCATTTGCTGAGTGATCTTGGAATCATATTTCAGCTGCCTGGGTATAGGTTTGTCTTCCTTCATCTGTCAGTGTTCATACAAGATTTATACTTTCTTGAAGAATGTGACCACATCCTTTGCTATCTTTTGCTAGTCCTGTGCTAGTGGTGCCTGAGCACTGTGGTCTGGGGGAATTTTAATTATAGGGTGCACTTCATGAAACTTTGCCACAAGTTGGATCACACTTCACATGCATATGGTCATAACAGTTCTCTTCTTTCCACTTCTCGCACTGGATGTTGTGTGTGATACACTAATGGGGAATCCCAAACACTTGAGCAATACTCAAGAAGGGTTCACACAAGTCTTGCATTTGCTGCTGCACCCCTACTGGGATGAAGGGGGTGGAAGAATGGCTATTTGCAAGAACAATCACAATGTCTCTCTCATCTTTACCTTGGCGTTCCTACGTGTAAGACCTTCATATACTTCTGAGCAGGTGACTTGCCTTCTTTACAGCTTCACATCTCAAGTCAAAGGAACTCCTTCAGTCTGTTTGCAGATATAGTTATGAACTCTTTTAACTGCAGTACTGCATTAGGTCCATGAGTCCTTGCAACACGAAGTGGTCTTGGGTATCAGGCTAGAGAGGTAGGTACGATATAAATGAGGAAACACACCTCAGGACTAGCTTTTGTGTGTTTTATTGTGCCTTTGTTTGTTTACAGTATTACAGACCACAAATCACGAGATGGACCCGGTTTCTGTCACGCAGCTTGAACCCTTTTCTTCAGTTTTGTCACCCAGTAAGTGACAACTGTGAAGTCATCGGTACATATGGACAAATGTACACATACAAACTCCATGCTCAATCCAGGGGTAACTGCAGGAAAGTTGTTGCAAGTCCCTGTTAGAGTACAAGTTTCATTGGGTATTGTTTTTCACTCACATAGTTCTTACTGGCTGGAACTCTGCTGCTTAATCTAGAACCGTTGCCTTCGCGAACATTAGAACACTGTTATGACCGTCCATTGGTGATCTCTGCATAGTGCATTTGGGTTGTTTGTTACAGCTATTACATGACTGCTTCACCTTCTTTAGATATATTTTGCAATCACCGGACATAAAACTTTCGTTTAAGTTGCCAAGTTCTAGCATTAAAACCATCCATAGGTGCTAACTGTTATTTTTTTGGCCTTCCTTTGCTGATTTTTGCGGCACAATTCTGTCAGATTAAAACTTTGAGCAGGTTTGTGAGATGTATTTAGAGATTTATGTATTGACCTTAAAAGTTCAGCTACAGGTTTGAGTCCTGTTGCTGCACATTACTTTTGTGTCAGTAATATACGAATTTCTGTGCAGTAACAATGTCAATTTTTTAATAGTACTGTTATTCTCCTAGGTTTTCAATGTAGAACTCACCATCCATCTCTCCCTTTTGCCATTTGCCTTAATTCCAACAAGGTCTTATCAATTATGCTCCTTATCAGCCATGCTCTTCCATGTGCCTCTAGGCCTTAGTACCTTTCTTGTTCCCTGGGGATTCCATTCCAGTGCCATCTTATCAATTGTTCTGTCTAGTTTTCTCAATGTGTTCCCCAATCATTTCCTTTCAGGTATCTGTTCTTTTATAGGCATCTGGTTTGTAATTCTGCAGAACTTTCCATTACTTATTTTTCAGGACCTTAGATATTTATTATGCTTGGAGATATCTATTAAGAAAGCTCTTTCCCTATGGGACTGTGCCCTCGTGGCCTTGGACACCTCACAAAAGTTTTATTTCAGGGCCTTACCCCTTAGGTAGTTTGTCTTCACCAGGTGTACAGAAGGCTGGTGAAAACGAAGCAATGGAATAGGCTACTAGGCAGGACTTGCAAGTCCTGTTCCATTTGAAAGGTCCTGCCAGCAGTTAAACTACTGCTGGTATTGCCCTCTACTTCATTGAATCACTCGAGCATCCTAGCCCACTCACATAGTATTCCATTAAGGAGGGAGATTTCTATCAGTAACTTTTAGCAGTATATGAAGTGCCATATAACACTGCAGTTATAAAGCACGGACATTTTGGAGTATTATCGGAGCAAAAATGTTTATAATTCTCCTCGGTGTGCTTTCATTATACCTTGCTAAATCACAAGTTGCAATTCATGATCAAATGTTTTGGCAGTTCATTTTTCTAGTATTTTTTTGTGTAATATACAAAAGGAATTTACTATCAATGCTAAAATACCACGTGTGAGGGTAGAAGGGCGGAGTGTGAGAACTAGCTGCATACCCTCTATGTCATGTCAACCACTGTCTTTCCTGTTATAACTACGTGTAAGAAATAACTGTTCAACAGTGGGATATTCCAACAGAATTATTTACTAATTTGAATGAGATAATGAAAGTCTTCAAACTGAAACTTTAACTTTGCAGCAGAGTGTGTGCTGATATGAAACTTCATGGCAGATTAAAATTGTGTGCTGGAACTGGGACTTGAACCTGGGACCTTTGCCTTTCGTGGGCAAGTGCCCTACTCCTTTCTTCCAAGAGGGCTGGTCTCGCAAGGTTCCCAGAAGAACTTCTGTGAAGTTTGGAAAGTAGGAGGCGAGGTACTGACAGAACTGAAGTTGTGAGGACGGACCGTGACTCGTGTCGGGATAACTCAGTGGTAGAGCACTAGCCCGCGAAAGGCAAAGTCTCATGTTTGAGTTACGGTTCTGGCACACAAGTTTAATCTGCCAGGAAGTTTCATAGAAAGTCTTGAAAAATGACTAATGAAAGGAATTAGGATTATCACTCACTGTGTTTTTGATAAGTTGGGTCAGCAGTTCTCAAGTTGAGTCATACTATTAAATTAAAGAAAAAAAAAGCTTTGAAGATATCTAATCCAAGTCCAACTTGGAATTCAAAATATAGTAATAGGAGTTTACAACTCATTGCAAAGACGTGATGGCGAACTGCGACAGGCACATAAAAGCACAGACACATACAACATTTTCAGCGATCGGCCATGGCCTTCTACAGAAATAGAAACATTTATGCAATCATACAGGCACACAACCATCATTTCCAGCTGCTGCACTTTGAAGATATTCAAATAGGCAGCCATTTACATACGATGTGTGTAAAATTGTGCCCTTGCAGTTTCCAAATCTCATTAAATCTACATCTGCATCCAAAATATCTTGGCATTAATGCTTCCTCTATTGCAGTTACATATTTGGGGCTTCCTCAACTCTCCCACACCCCTCCCTCTTGCATCTCACTGTTTGTATGTATGTGTGTGTGTGTGTGTGTGTGTGTGTGTGTGTGTGGAGATACGTTATAGGAAAAATAAAGTAGTGCCCCCCCCCCTTTTTTTTCTTTCCACCCAAGGTGATGATAATGCTGCAGGTGACCAAATTTCATAAACCAATCAAGAAGGCTAGGAGCGTGTTTTTGTTGGGAAGAGCCGATAAGCAAATGTTACGATCGCACTTAGAAAATGAATGGGCATCGTTTAATTCTGGGATATGGATTTTGAATGGGCATCGTTAAATTCTGGGACTATGGATGTAGAGGAATTGTGGACTAAATTCAAGTGCATTGTTAATAAAGGGTTAGAGAAATATGTGCCAGTAAAGACGATTAAGGATGGAAAAGATCCACCATGGTATAATAATAATGTTAGAAAGCTGCTGAGAAAGCAAAGGCTGTTGCACTCTCGATTCAAAAAAGAACACGCAAATGATGACAGGCAAAAGTTAGTAGAGATTCGTGCGTCTATAAAAAGATCGATGCGGGAAGCATACAATAATTATCACAGCCATACCTTAGCAAAAGATCTTTCCGAGAACCCGAAAAAATTCTGGTCCTATGTAAAATCGATAAGCGGGTCAAAGCCCACTGTCCAGTCACTAGTTGATAATTCCGGGGCAGTAATAGAAGAAAGCAAACGGAAAGCTGAAGTTCTAAATTTAACCTTTAAGAAATCTTTCACGCAGGAGGACCGCACAAATATACCATCATTTGATCAACGTACTAATTCCGAAATGGGGCACATAGCAATAGGTATTTCCGGTGTAGAGAAGCAGCTGAGAGAGCTAAATACGAAAAAGTCTGCTGGTCCGGATGGAATACCAGTTCGGTTTTTCAAAGACTATTCTGCGGCATTGGCCCCCTACTTAGCTTGCATTTATAGCGAATCTTTAATTCAGTGCAAAGTTCCTAGTGATTGGAAAAAAGCGCAGGTGACTCCCGTGTATAAGAAAGGAAAGAGAACAGACCCACACAACTACAGGCCAATATCGTTTACATCGGTTTCATGTAGAATTTTGGAGCATATTCTCAGTTTGAATATAGTAAATTTCCTTGAAATGGAAAAGCTTCTTTCCATGATCAGCACGGGTTTAGGAAACATCGTTCATGTGAAACTCAGCTTGCCCTTTTCTCACATGACATCTTGCGAGCCATGGACGAAGGGCAACAGGCGGATTGTGTTTTTCTTGACTTCAAAAAGGCGTTTGACGCGGTGCCACGCTGCAGACTGCTAACGAAGATACGAGCTTATGGAATAGGTTCACAGATTTGTGACTGGCTAGAAGACTTCCTAAGTAATAGAACGCAGTACGTTGTTCTCGACGGCGAGTGTTCATCAGAGACGAGTGTATTGTCAGGCGTGCCCCAGGGGAGTGTGATAGGACCGCTATTATTTTCTATCTATATAAATGATCTGATGGACAGAGTAAGTTGTAATTTGCGGCTGTTTGCTGATCATGCTGTGGTGTATGGGAGGGTGTCGTCTGTAACTGACTGTAATAGCATACAAGATGACTTAGACAAAATTTCTAGTTGGTGTGAAGAATGGCAGCTAGCTCTCAATGTAGAAAAATGTAAGGTGATGTGCATGAGTAGAAAAAACAATCCCATAATGTTCGAATACAGCATTAGTAGTGAGCTTCTTGATGCTGTCGCGTTGTTCAAATATCTAGGCGTAACATTGCAGAGCGATATGAAATGGAACGAGCTTGTAAGGATAGTTGTGAATAAGGCAGACAGCCGACTTCGGTTTATTGGGAGAATTTTGGGAAGATGTACTTCACATGTAAAGGAGACCGCGTATAAAACAGTTGTACGACCACATCTTGAGTATTGCTCAGGTATTTGGGACCCGCGGCAGATCGGTTTGAAGGAGGACATGGAGGCGGTTCAGAGGCGAGCAGCTAGATTTGTTACCGGTAGGTTCGACCAATGAGCGAGTGTCACGGAAATGCTCCGGCAACTCAATTGGGGATCGCTGGAAGAAAGACGATGTTCTTTTCGTGAATTTCTGTTAAGTAAATTTAGAGGACCGGAATTTGAAGCTGAGTGTAGTACGATCTTGCTGCCGCCTACTTACATTTCGCGTAAAGATCACAAAGAAAAGATAAGAGAAATTAGGGCTCGTACGGAAGCATATAGGCATTCTTTCTTTCCTCGTTCAATTCGGGAGTGGAATAGGAAAGGAAATGCCTAGTAGTGGTACAGTGTACCCTCCGCCACGCACCTTACGGTGAATTGCGGAGTATGTATGTAGATGTAGATAATCAGAGTTGTGTGTGTGTGTGTGTGTGTGTGTGTGAGAGAGAGAGAGAGAGAGAGAGAGAGAGAGAGAGAGAGAGAGAGAGAGAGAGAGAGAGAGAGAGAGAGAGAGAGCGCATGTGGGAGGGAGGGGGCTGAGGAAGCTTCAAATAGCAGTGCCATTTCTTCCAAGAATTTTGTTACATATATGGTATCTTTGTTTTGATAGCTGTTTGGAAATGTGAGTTGTGCAACATTAATTTCAAATGACATTTACTTCTTATTATGAAAATATGGCACAAATAAAATAGAAAGTCCAGGTTGGAATAAACATTGTAGTAATAGGACAGTTTACAACTCACCTCAAGGACATGACGATGAGCCGCAACAGGCACATAAAGAAGACAAACACGTACAACGCCTCAGCTATTGGCCATGGCCATCTTCAGAAATAAGAACATTCACTCAGTCACTCAACACAGTCACACAACCATCATCTCTGGCTGCCGCACTTTGAATCCAATTTCAGATTCAAAGTGCGGCAGCCGGAGATGACGGTTGAGTCACTGTGTTGTGTGACCGAGTGAATGTTCCTATTTCTGAAGGAGGCCATGGTGGATAGCTGAAGTGTTGTATGTGTGTGTCTTTTTTATGTGCCTGTCGTGGCTCATCATCACGACTTTGCAGTGAGCTGTAAACTGTCCTTACTATATTATTAGTTCCAACCTGGACTTTCCATTACTGTATTTTGCCCAACTTTATAATCCCTTGGTGAATCATACTTCTTTTTGTTGATTCTTCTCTCTCTGCACTATTAATTCACGTATAAAGTTAAAAATCTTTTTAAAGCAATTTTAACTTCATGGATCACAACAAAAATGATTTGCTTGTATATTTCACATGAAATATGCACAGAATATATGTCCAGAAAATATTTGTGTGTGTGTGTGTGTGTGTGTGTGTGTGTGTGTGTGTGTGTGTGTGTGTGTGTGTGTGTGAATTTATGGAATACAGAGCATTTTTGTATTGGAAATAATGATGTAATGATGTAGCTAATTGTCTGTAAATCTGTTTGGCATGGGTGTCACAAAATGTAATTTGTTGCATTTATGTTATAGTAAACCTGTCTGCTGTGTTGCTGCAGCTTTGCAAGTGTGTATTTAGCATGCATTCTATTTCATCTGAAATCCCAATTCTTGTTTAGATCAAACAATTTTATAACAAATCAATATTAAAATAATTGTTTGGCATTGTTGTTATGCAACAATTGTCTCCATCATTTTCATCTCCCAGCTAGTACTAGCTCTCATTTTTAACAGATTTGGTTGTAGGTTTTGTGAAACCCTTATAAAATCCTCACAGTAAATCAGAACAGTCTATTAAAATTTCTTTGTACATATTTAATTGTATGAAAAGTTGTCTGTACATTATCTTCTCCAGTTTTAAATGTTTTGAGTGCTTAAAAGTAAATTGTGGTTCTTTCTATGTTATTTGTGCAGGCACCTTATTTTATCTACCATGATACTGAAGTTTGTAGTAGTACCGATCTGTTTGGAATGCTACAATCATTTGTCTGTGTTTCAGCATTTAAAGCACTTCTGAGCATTTTTTTTCTTACACTTGTTTCTGCAGTTGATGTTGTAATCGTGTTTATGCTAATTATGTGAATAAGCAAGAAAACACACTAAAGTTTCTAGCACTGACTATATAAAACACGGACATAAAGTAACATATTTGTGTATATAAATCTACACTGTGGCCATTGGTATGTAAACAGTGTGTTTATTAACATAGGCCTACTGTCGGCAGTGTGTGTGGCTTCTTGCATTTTCACTGTCTGTGATGTTCATTGCGTGTTGTGAAACTCTTTAGCTTTGTTTTATAAGTTTAAACCCTATAGTAAAATTTGTTTATATTTTCAATTGATATGCCATTATACTCATTCATGTTGTGATCATCTGTACAGTGCTTACCACCATTGTGCATGCATACATTTCGAGAAAAAAATCATAACTATAGAGATAGACTTATCAAGTCCTTCTACTCCTTTTTCTTCTTCTTTAATGTTGTTCTTTTTTTCTTTTTCCTTTTTTGCTCTCCACCAGTGAGTATTTTCCCTGGAAACGAGAAGCTGGTTGAAGCTCGGAAACAAGACCTGTTTGGTAGTTATCTGTTCAATATATAATGGAACACCCTCTTGTTTTTTTTTTGTTGCATCTTGTAGGTGTATATAATTCATTGCATGATTTGTGTGAACCACTGTATTTTAGTTTGAATGGGTGCACAACTTGCAGATTAGGATTTAGCTGCCATGTATTTTCGTCAGTAGCATCATAGATGACAAGCACAATGATGATATATGTTGTTAGGTGGTAGTAGTAGTCATACTAAAAGTTTTATTCCAGTACAGAGCACTATGTAGTGCTTGATCAACAGAAGAGGTTACCTTTTTCAAGTGTTTCTAATACATTGTTTTGGTAATTGCAGCATTAAAAATGCTGATCTTGGTATGTATTAAATAAGTGAACAGCACATCTACATTTTATGTTTCATTATTATTATTATGCAAGCTAGTAGACAGCTTTATAAATTTTTAAGTCTTGAACATAGAATAATAACAATATGTTCCAGTAGTCTGAAGTCCTTGAACAGACTAAATCTAGCAGTTTAAAGAGGAGATGAAATTGTGTATACAAAATTTAGACACATGTTAAATTTATAACAATATATTAAAATTTGCTCAGTGAATATCAGGTTGGAAAAAATGTGTGTAGTTGAGGTTGTTATTAATTAATAAAACATACAAAGTTACAATGCAAAATGAGGTAGCGAATATATAGATTGTGCAACTATTGTGCAAATGCTGACACTGAGCACGTGAACCTTTTGCCATTAACATTGTTATGAAATGACTACAGAATATACACACTTGTTCATAGTCTATGAAATACCACTAGTGACAACAATGGAAGGTCCAGTAAAGAATGTTAATAATAATATGTAGATAGGGAACAACTCACCGTAAGGATGAACATTGAGCCGCTGACAGACACAAATTAAAGACACACACACACACAAACACACACACACACACACACACACACACACAATTCTAAATTTTCGGCCGCGGCCTTTCTCAGGCAGAGAACACTCATCCACACAATCACTCAGGCACACTCATCCACACACGTCATCCATCTCTGAGCAGCCAGAGAAGGCTGACGTGTGTGGACGAGTGTGCCTGAGTGATTGTGTGGATGAGTGTTCTCTGCCTGAGAAAGGCCGCGGCCGAAAATTTAGAATTGTGTGTGTGTGTTTTTGTGTCTCTAATTTGTTCCCTATCTACATATTATTATTAAAATCCCACTAGTGGCTACTTGTGCTTTGTAAATTGCTGTGTTTAAGTAACCCTGCAGCAGCTGAGCATAAGTAATTGTCATCTTTGTGAATAAAGGATCTGTTACTTAGAAAAGTTGGCTATAGTTGTATAAGAAAGAGATATCTGTGTAGCTCATGGGATTGATAATTGTGTATTCTATCAATTATTTTCACATTGGCCTTTTGACTGCTCCGTATGTGTTAACATGCACTGCTGTTTCTGTGAATGTGATCACATGGTCCATTCTGCCGATGCCCTGTCTGTTGTGGGCAAGTCACTATTGTATCTTGATGAATGAAAGACATTCAACTGTTTATCGCTCAACATACATGCTCCATGCTCGATATCATTTGGGGGGGGGGGGGGGGCTCTTTTTGATATCTCGAACCATTCATGAAATATGTCTTATTTTTGCGACTGCATGATTACGGATACACAGGGGTGTCATTTGTAGTTTATAAAATGCTAATCTAGACAGTGAATATACAGTTGAAACCTTATAGAAATATCGCTTTCAGTGACATATTGTCTATAACGAAGAAATCTAGTGGTCCCAACTAATTCTTATGTAATCTCTAGATTTAAACAAATTGCTAAGTATGATCTTGCTTACTGCAACTTACTGTATGAAAGACATATTTTATCACATTTTCGGATAAATTTATTGGCTTTAATGTCCAACATTTACTTTTTGTTACGTAATTGTAGATTACTAACAACAATGGAAACTATTTTCGAACTCTCGATTTCTGTTCATTGTACAGTAGAACCTCGTTTTTACGCTTTTCAGGGGGCTTCAATGAAATGGTGTAAAATGCAGGAAATAATGTTTTAAATGGTAAAATATGCTTACTGGCTCAGCCTTGCATTTTCGTAGTTTATGTGTGATATATGTACATAATAGACATCTAAATACTCGCCAGGGAGTTGATTATACAATAAAGTTTATCCAAATTTTTACTATTTTAAGCGCCAGGCAAAACTGATAATTTTATGGGAAGTAGAAATTTTTTACGTAATTTCATTCATTATAATCGAGGACGCCACTGCTGGACTATAACACATCTTCAAAATTACCAGAACCGCTTCAATAGATAGCGCTTGGACGCCGCTGCCAGGCTATGTAACACATCTTCAAAATTACTGCCTTTTACCGGAATTAATTATTTACATAGTAAAACTCCTACAGTTGCGTTCTTTTTGTATTTTTCAATGTTTCACACGACAATATTAGAGAATTTATTCGCATTCTTGAGTACAAACATATGAATAAGTATTTTTGTGATGTTTGCATAGGATCGGCATGTCACTATTATCACTTTTTTGAGGTTGTGGGTATTATGATACCCAACTTTGATAGATAAAGTTCTTTATTAATCAGAAATATGTGTCACAAAAACAACACAACTATTTATTCTCACTTCAACAAAGCAACTGGTTCTGATTGTTTGAGTATACGCCAGTCACTCTGGCAAAGAAGCTAGTGGAAAGACGAACTACACCGCTACAAATCAGCGTTATTCTCTCGTTAACAAACCGTTCTGTTTGACTGAGTACATGTCAGGCACTCTGCCAAAGAAGCTGGTGAAAAGATCAACTACATTGCCACAAATCGGCGCGGCTTTAAGTCAACAACAAAACGCGAAATATACTTTTGAATAAACGCAAAGTGTCAAGAAACTCGAATGTGAATAATTTTTAAGCACTATACTTTAAGGGGAAAGCCATGCTAGTGTCAATTTATGTACATTATGTCATTTTTCTTCACGAACATGCTTTCAAAAAGTGTAAAATGCGGGAAAAGCGTAAATATGTTAATGCAAAAACGAGGGCGAATTAACATTGTAAACACAGGAAATTTGACGGGACCGACAAAAAATGGTGTAAATGGCGGGAAAATGTAAAAACCGGAAATGTAAAAACGAGGTTTTACTGTAGTCTGCTTTGCAACTGAGCTGTTCTGTCCTTAGGACAATAAGGGGATATTGCATGTTGCTACTTCTCTTTACACTCATTATCGGTTTCCAAGTTCTGCTGGCCTGTTATTTCTGTATATGTCGCATAAAGTCGTGTCCACATCAGGCGGGCCCACTGCGCAGCTTGGCAATAATGTGATGTGCACTGGCTCCAAGCATAGCAGAGTTAGGGGGGAGGAGGAGTACGTAGCAGAATGGAAGATGTACATGAGGCTAGAGTGTGGGTAGTGCAGGGAAGGCGAGGGTGGTGGGAGCAAGAACTTACAAAGGCTTAGGCCTGGAGGATTCCAGGAGTGTAGGATACATTGCAGGGAGAATTCCCACTTCTGCAGTACAGAAAAGCTAGTGTTTGTGGGGAGGATCAGTATTGCACAGGCTGTTTAGCAGTTGTTGAAGTGAGCCACATCGTGCAGTGCTGCATGCTCTGCTATATGGTGGTCCAGCTCTCTTGTAGCCACAGTTCGATAATGCTCATTCTCTTCTGGTTCGTAGGCTAAATTACCCTTTGGTTTTTTTCCTTGTCTGATGTAAGTGGCAGGAGGACTGCATACAGTAAATTATGTTTAATTAAGGCTTGATTTGTTGAGGTTGTGCTCAAAGAAGTCATCCTCTAGAATTAATTAATTTTATCATTGTTCACAGGTTCTTGTTTATTATGTGTAGTTTTAGTGGTGATAGTATTATCACTTCTTTTGTGATCTTGGATTGTGGGATTGGTATGACCTCACTGCACTTCCCCCACCTCCCATTTCCCTTCCACCAACCAACCACAATATGAAAATATCCAAAAGTCAGTGAAATTTACATGATATAACTGACAGTGTAGGTATGTCAGAAGAAAGAGTGCGGTGCTTTTTATGGTAGTAACTGAAAAATAAAAATTATAGAAGGAAACTTTCCTGGTGGGATAAACACACATAAAAAAATAGAAAACGGATGACTTATCTAAAGCACAGGCTCGTCAACAGACACAAATAAAATCACACTCATACAAGCTTTTGCCACCGTTGCGTTTGGATTGTGTGTGTGTGTGTGTGTGTGTGTGTGTGTGTGTGTGTGTGTGTGTGTGTGTGTGTGTGTGCGTGTGCGTGCGTGTGCGCGTGCGCGCGCGTGTGAGCTTGTGTGTGTTTGTTTGCCTGCCTTTTTTCCCCTAGGGTGGGTCCTTCCATTCCTGGGATGGAGTGGCTCCTTTTCCGCTTCCTTGGAGCCCGTATCCTTCCCTTTCTCCTCTCCTTTCTTCCTCTTTTCCTGGGGAAGCGGCCAGCGATTGTGAGAGCTTGTATGTGTGTTTGTGTGTGATTTTATTTGTGTCTGTTGACGAGCCTGTCCTTTGGGTGAGTCATCCGAAGGAGACTTTCCTGGTGGGAAAAATATGTATAAAAATAAAGATTTATATACGTAAAAAATAGATAAGTCCACTTACCAGGCGAAGGAGCACAGGCAGTGATAGCAACAAATAAACACACAGACACACACAAACGCAAGCTTTCGTAGCCTATCTGCTTCGTCAGGCAGAAGGGAAGGAGAGGGAAAAGGAGGGTTTTAAGGGAGTGGGTAAGGAGTCATTCCAATCCCGGGACAGGAAATACTTACCTTGGGGGGAAAAAAGGAGGGTAAACAAATACATACACACACCCACACATTTACACAGACGCAAGTACACTTAGGCAGACATACTGTAGGACAGTCCTACAGCCAGGAATTGGTGGCTGCGGCTGCCATCAAAACGCGGCCGACTGCACGGCAGCCAGCTGGCTGCGGGCAGCCTGTTGCCAACAGCGAGCCTCACACTGTGTTTATTTGTTGCTATCACTGCCTGTGCTCCTTCGCCTGGTAAGTGGACTTATCTATTTTGTACGTATATTTTTCCTGTTAGGAATTTTTCCTCTATAATATTCGTATCATAAAAATAAAGATTGTTGCCGATAGAAGCAAAAAAAAAAAAAAAAAAAAAAAAAAAAAAAAAAAAAAAAAAAAAAAAAAAAAACCCCACAGAGACACACACACAAACATTCAAGCTTTCGCCACCGCTGGCGGCTTCTTGGGGGGGGGGGGGGGGGGAGGAGAGGGGGAGGGATTCGGGTTTTGGGGAGGTGGAGGAGGAGTCGTTCCGGTCCCGGAAGTGGGGGGACTTGCCTTGGGGGAAAAGAGGGAAGGTGGGCATGTGCACACACGCTCACACGTATCCACACACAAACATGTGGATGTGTGTGTGTGTGTGTGTGTGTGTGTGTGTGTGTGTGTGTGTGTTTGTTTACCTTCCTTTTTTTTCTCATAAGGTAAGTCCTTCCACTCCTGGGATTGGAATGACTTCTTTTCCACTTCCTTAAAACCCGAATCCTTTCCATTCTCCTCTACTTCCTTCCTCTTTTCCTGAAGAAGCTGCCACTGGTGGCGAAAGTTTGTATGTGTGTTTCTGTGTGATTTTATTTGTGTCTGTCGACGAGCCTGTCCTTTGGGTAAGTCATCCATTTTCTATTTTTTATATATAACTGAAAAATAACATACACTGGTCCATAAATAAAATACTGGAATAGTTAAAGCAAATGTATAAGATAAATCTTGAAAATACACTTTTGCAATGCCACTTCACTAGTCAAATTCCAGCATTTCTCATGGCTTTTCGTCATAAAATTTTATCGCCTAAGATTAAAGCTAGATTGTGGTAGGCTAGGTGGTATATTGCCATAGAATTTGCCATTATTCTGTCTTTCTGGTAATATAGGAAACGGATTTATTGACACTGATCACATAGTGCAGACATTTAAAATAAGTATCTAAGGATCTTCATTGTTGCTTCACAATATATGTATTCGCTTACAAAATTTGTTTCTAAAACTCCGACCCAATTGAAAAGTAATAGCAGTGTGCATAGATACAACACTAAGAGAAAGGGTGATCTTCGCTATTCAAGGTTAAATCTAGCTTTGGCACAGAAAGGGTGAATTACACTGCCACAAAAATCTTTGATCACTTACCAAGTAGCATCAAAAACTATGAAAGATACCTAACTAGTATTAAAAAAAAATTAAAAGAATTTCTGAATGGCAACTCTTCTATGAATTAGATGAATGTTTAGATAAAACTTTGTAATTTCACTAAAAATAAAATATAAAAAATAAAAGAAAAAATTCTTAAAGAGTCATGTATAGACACCTTTTATTAAACTGAAATGTTCCACATAACTGCGAAATGTTGTATTTATGATCTGTGGAACAAGTATTAATCTAATCTAATAGGACTAGAAGAGTTGTCATCTGTTCAGTTTTGTAGTTGTCAGAAAGGGATTTTAAAACCCAACAAGCGCAGACCTTATGATAACTAAATTCTTTAGTCACAATTTCATGCTAAACACTCCAACAAATCTACATCATACATGATGAATTGACTACGAACATCATTTGCAAGATGGTCACAGCATTCTTTTTACTAAAAGCAAATGTAAAATAGGATCTTGACATTTTTGGCCACTCTAAAAATGTTACAAACTGTTTTGTGCAATTTATTATAGTGGTTAGTGGACGCAGTATTCCTTGGTAGAGTTGAAACAGCCATGTAAACATTGGCTGGAAGCTGGTGGCCTGGCACAGAAAAAGGGGAAGTGAAATTTCTTCTCACGGCAAGGTCGAAGGAAGTGTCTTTGAGATGTAAAAGGAATTCTTCCAGTTGATTCTCTTGTTATTAATAGAATAATTAATAATAGATACCATGAAAATGTTGTGACTTAAGTGGGTGAAAAAGTATTGAAGAGACCTTGAGTCCAAAAGAAAAATCTTCACTAACTAAAACAGTGCAAATTTCTGTGGAAGTGACGAAACATAATGATTTGACATACATATTATCAGTGTACCAACCTTATTGAGAAAATGTGGCACACTCTTCCTTTTGCATGTCATAGGTGTAGCGAAACTTGTGGTTGGGGAACATTTTGAGACCATTCTAGAAGGTAAACCACCTGTAGCATGGTAAGACCTTTTGACATCACACTTGAGGTGTAGAATCTTGGGTAAAGTGTGCTGACATGAAAGAACACTACATGTCAAATGAGGATGTATGTAGTTAATAACCTGACACAGTTAGACCAAGAAAATTTGTTATTCCTCTTATACTTCATCATAAATTATTTTACGTTTTGGTCTTTTTACTTGTTTCATGACTCACCTTCAGATTAACATAGTTAATGACAGAGGAAAATAGTGGTAATTGAATTAAAGACAACAACATTAGAGTGTGGATGGTATCAGGTTTTCTACTGTTTGTTTTTCAGTTGCTAATCAGCAATAGTTTGGTACAGCCCTCATTCCATCATATCATTACTTTGGTGTATAGACAGAGTTATTAATTTGTATGATAAGTATGCACAGAGATGCACTTTTTTTACTTTTATTTTTTTTCCACTCATTCTTTGGATTCATGAAGAAATTGTCGTTATTGTAGCCATTCATTTGACTAAATAAAGTTCTTTTAATGGTAAACGTGAGTGCTAATGTTTCTGAAAATTCAGATGTAATCTGTTGAGTAAAATAATACATTGTGGTGAAGCCTTTGATACTTTTATTACATTGTTGGGATAAATTTTTGTAGGAGATCTCATGCAAATTAATTCCATTATCCTTAAAATGCATTCATTTATTTATTTTAGCTAAAGCTGACATTTATGGAGATTACTTATTTGCTACAGAGAAAAATGAACATTTTTGTCATGATGTCTGAAAAAAGATAGTTTAATTGTGGTTTTAGTGAATGTAGAGTTTCTGATTGCTGAACTCGGCTTTCCATTAAATGCAAGAGTAGAAAAAAAATGCAATGCCTTGCTGCTTATTTCATTTGGCACATACTTTTGTCCATAGTCTTACCTTCGAAAATTTTG